>OX387245.1:256095840-257429437 GCA_947561735.1 Cenchrus americanus
GAGACGATGCTCCGGTAGCTCATATTTCTGGATATAACAGTGTCACCAGTCAACACATATATAGGCGGTTACCAAACATGTGCAGTGCTAATAAGCAAGAACTGTGCTCAGTTGTAGGTGTTGCAAATGCAGATCCCAAGAAAGTACCTCACGTTCCCTCAATTTATCTTTTACTTTAAGCATGTGATAAGCACAATGGAAACCACAGAGTCTGGAATGAAAAGGTTGTTGGTGGCACTGCAATAAATGTTCAAAGAAAAATAGTGGTGATCGAGAAGAAATAAATTCAACCTTTAGTACTAGCTTCCACAGGAAGGAAATAAGTGATATGCACCTTAATCTCATTGTCATGTTCCAAGGTGCTGCGGAGCAACTTCTTGTTGACACGGTAACTATCCCAACCCCTACAACGAAACATGCAGCAATGGTTAGGGGACTATTAATTTACTCTGCTGAGTTTGTTGAGGAAGTTTGCAGGTTAAGAAAGAAAGAACTTACTCATCAATGACTTTTGTCAAAAGGGAAATATCAGTGTTAAGGCTCTTCAATGAATCAAGATACAAGACCCTCTTCTGCTTCAGAAGGATCACCACTACAATCCAGTGGTTATCAATGATATAAGTGGAAATTATATGTCTCTTTTTAGCATATAGTTGGAAGGCACGCTTGCTATAGGATGCAACAAAACCGAAAGATGGACCATGACTCAACATTGTCAAGTTAAAGCATTCGGATCTAAGGAAGCCAACTTCAGCACTTGTCTTCTCAACTTCTACAGCCATATTCTTATTATTAGGCAAAAAACAAAGTGTAGGGAGGCAAAAGACATGGTAAAGATGATGTGAGGCAAAAAGCACATTTTGATAGAGAATGATTAGTGAGAAGTAGATTAAATTTTCAAGCAACTTACAAGATGAAGCAGCACAAAAGTGTCAAATCCAAAGCATCCAACATGAAGAGATCGTACAAATCACTGAGTTGCACAGGTATCTATTGGACTTTGCATTGTTTGCTAAATCATCTCTCATAAGCCACCAGCTGGTCCCACGCCGAAGTGCGACCATAATCGGAGACTCAACTTGTGCCCTACAATGTTACATTAAGAATGTGTGGAGATCTCTAGTACAAGGAGCAACCACGTTGAGTACAACAACACTAAGAATGCTCTTTCCAAATTTGTAATTTGGGTTAGTCATAGTCAAAGGATTCTTCTGGGTGTTTCTCTCGAATCGCTTTTGACGAGGGCCTGGATTAGGGCCCCTTAAGCGGCAAGATAATCACTCTCAAGGTGGAGTCGTCTGACACCATTGACAATGTCAAGGCTAAGATCTAGGACAGGAAGGACTAATGATCCTTGTCAAGACTGTCACTGGCAAGACGTCTTGTCTCCGACCAGTAGGTGGCTTCCCCGACAAGTCTCCGCCTCGCACGACGAGCTTCCGTCCTGCGCGAGGAGTCTCCGCCTCGCACGAGGAGTCTCCGCCTCAACAAGTCTCCGCCTCGCACAAGGAGTCTCCGCCTTCAACTACTCGCTCGCACGAGTAGTTTTCGTCTTCGACTAAGACGGGGCCCACACATAGAGGTTGGAGTGGGGAATCCTGGGCCCCACACGAACGTGGCGCCGCCCAGACGCTCGAGCTCCCCCGCGGCAACACACAAGGCACCAGTTCCCCACGCCATGCAAACACCCCAGCTGGCAGCACACGCAGACGATGACCGGCTCTAACAGGAGTCGTAATGCTACACTGTTCAACCGTGCAACCCCCAACGCACCATCCCGTCCGACCTCTGCAGCACGCCAACCCCGTCAGAGGCACTCAAGTACCCACCACAAGCGGCGCCTACCTACATTTAGGCCCTAACGTGGCGGGCCTAATGCACACTAAGGCGGGTTGAGTCACCCACGAAAGAGCTCGGAGGAAGCGCCATGTGCTCAGAATGAACAGCGCGACTGGACACGTGGCGGCCCCAAGCTCTACTACAACATAGCTCCCCTTCAATGCCCCCTGGCGGACAATGACGTACAAAAAGACTTCCCAGTTCTATAGTGCTGTAGCACTCATTTGTATTCTACTTTTACCCCTCTCCCTTGCGGTTATAAAAGGGAGAGGAGGGCAACCGTCATAGAGGCTGATAAACCGATCATCCAACACCCACAGGGACTTGGGCTCGTCACCCTCTCCTGACCAGTTTGTAACCCCTACTACAAACACTCCTGGCATAGGAACACAACAGCTCAACACTGGTCGTAGGGTATTACTCCTTGGAGGCTCGAACCAATTTAAAACCTCTGCGTCTCCCGTGCTAACCATCCATGTCGGACACACGATCCGATACAAATTTACTACCGGTGGTAGTGAACCCCGACAGTTGGCGCACCAGGTAGGGGCACGTCGTGTGTCTCACCGGACTTCACCAACAACCTAGTTGGAGGGCCGCTGTTGACGTTCCTTAGCCTCACTACAAGGTCTGCACTCACGGCGACGGTGCCAGAAATACTTGTTGGCACTCACTAGCGTCGCTACCGGGTTTATACCCCTAATAATGGAGCTATGAACGTATTTGGTAAAACACACGTCACAGAAAGGTCCGCAAGCGCACGGGTTACTGTTGTAGCACTTCACCCGGTGGTATTCAGATTATCGTATTTATATTTTCCCAAGGGAGGCACTACGGTAAAGATGATCGAATAGATGGTGGAGAGTAACAAGACTCGGTAAAGAGCTATAGCAGGGGTAACAAATAAAGATATTTGGGGATAACTTGACACACATAAGGAGATCTTGATAAAGGCTAAGGAGGACCTAATGAGCTGGGAGGACAACGAGACAAGAAAGGAACCTAACACAATCTATCTATTCTTGTCAACTCTAGGTGAAGAACTAAAGCAAAGGATAACCAAGGCAAGCTAAACTCGACAAGCTCTTCTAGTGCTGCAAAGGCATGCAAAGCCGTGCTCTCAGACTAGGATGATAAGGGAGAACGACGACACGCTGAATCCTACCGGCCAGAACTAACGTGGTGGACTACTGAACTGCTCTGGAGCTGTCACCTCCTTAGGGTACCACAACTATTTCGTTGAACGGGACACCAATCTAAGACTAAGGCAAGCTTTGAGCACCACACTCAGAACAAATGAAAGAACCTTTCCCCGGATATCACGAAGGATGGTCTCTCTCCGCTACTAAGCACAAATGTACTTGGTTGAAGATTAAGCGAAGAACGACCACAACACTATAGGGTTCAAGAGAGCTATTCTAACCAAGATTAAACTAGCTTTAGTCTAAACCAAGAATAAAGCTTCTAGAGCTAAGTAAAAGTTGAATGTAATTGACACGAAAGGTAAGATAGAAAGATAACTTGAATTGTATTTGAGTCTAAACAAAGAAAGGATACAAGAGTAGTACCGGAACTCATGAAGAAGATTCCTCCGGAACCCCGAGACTAGCTCGACTCGACTCTAACTTCGGAAGTACACTAATCCTACTTTAAGTGAACAATAGAGAGGAATAGAGATGCTCTTGCGATGTGTGTCCGTTCCAGCGAGTGGGAGGTGCCTTATATAGGCAAGGGAGGTCGGTGGAGCGCAGGGGGGAAACCCAGGTGCATCCGGCTCTCTAGGCACGGCCGATCCTGGGATGTGCCGCCTCTCACCTTGGACGCTCCTGATCAGTGCTCCTGAGGCGGTTGTAGGTCGGCTCCTTGGGTCGGTTTTGCTCGACATGCCAGTCGATAGGTGCGTCCGGCCCTATCGGTGCGGCCAACACTAACACGTGCCATGTGATGCACCGACTGTGATAATTAGCGAGCATCCTACACTACCCCAGGCTTCGCGACGGCCCGGAGAGAACTACCGGCGCCCGTGCACGACTTTAATCATGAGTGTTTTGTCTGCGTGGTGCAGAGCTCAAGCAGCTCCACCGATGCGAAACTAGCACCGCGCCGCCATGCCACGGATGCCTAGCGCCGGGAACGCCTCGATGAACTCGCCGAAGCCAGGCGTCAGCTCAACGAGGAGCTGGCCAACCTCCACCAAGAACTCGGGGAGGAGCAGGGGCCACGTGACCCCAACGTGCCCAACGACGTGAGGAGGAGCGGCCATGCAACCCGCAACCGCCCCCACAGCAAGTCCCAGTATGGGAACAACGCCGCGAGGGGAATGCCGAGCAGCAGGATCATCACCAAGGCCCCGCGCAGTACAGGCTTGTGCCCATGTGCGTGACGATGACTGACACGTCAATGAGGACGCCAACGTTGACGGTGACAACCCGCTGCTCTTCAAGCACGCGTCGCAAAACTTGGCAGCTGCAACCATGCTTCTACACGGCTGCCCTGATGCGGCCACCCCCGAGGAGAGGAGGGTCCGACAGCAACTCAAAGCCCTCCTCGAGACTGGCAGCGGCACAACAGGCGGAAAGTTTTTGCGTTGCACCAGCGGTTGGCGCTCGATGCGAGGGGCGGCACAGTCCGTGCACCGCCAGAACCCATCTCCTTCACGACACCAAAGTCGCGGTGAGGAGGCCGGTGGCTCTGTGGTCAAGCAATGTTTCGGGCCCAACCGCGACGCCCGCAACACTGTCGAGGCCCACCGCCGAGTTGCCGATGACGACAGCTACGACCATGGCCGCGACCACCGCGACGAGCGCCGCCCGCGCCAGCGAGACGACCGAAGGCGCGATGGGCACTATGACAGCGATGATGATCGGGGCCACAACTGGTTGCCCAACCAGAGGGGGCCACGCGCCTTTGGGCAATGGGTACACGACGTGCAGTTCCCCCCACGGTTCTGGGCTCCGACAAACGTCCCCAGATACGACAGGGAGACAAACCCTAGCTTGTGGTTGGAGGATTACAGGCTCCCGCGCAGGGGGTGTGACGGATGAAGTTACAAAAATTTGCACTACATTAATTGAAAGCAAGACACCCATTAGGAGGGTTGTGATATCTAACTCCAACTACCTTTGCTATTCATCATCTACTTCTATACAGATATAATAAGAGACTAAGGGTTCACAATTGTTATTGGTACATTAATCAACATATCTAAGTTGGTAACAGTAGCATAAAAATGGTACGTTACTCAATGAAAAGTAACACAAAATAGTAGGGTCTAAACATTTATTTGGGTATGGAACATACCGACCATCATAAAAAAACCACACTATTATTTCTATCATAGTGCTCATACTACACAACTTGCAGAGGCGTTAAAAAAAGACAACCAGCATATAAAAAATATGTCTGGAGTTTAAAAAATAAAAAAGACTACAACAAAAAGTGCAAGACGGTAATATAAGATGGGATGCTTCCACAGTGATCTAGTCTCCAGTTCATTTTATCCTATCTTAATTAAGTTGAAATTTGTGTTGCTAAAAGCTTAAAATAAATCTTTATCCATCTCATGCCTGAAGCCCTAGGCAGCAAAAAGATAACATGGGCAGGGGAGTGGGTATAAAAAAAAGCTGACCTCAATACAGATTTTCAACACCTGTGACTCGACTTTCCTTCTATTTCCGACATGCAGCTCATAGATCAGCCTTAGGCGCAACATCAACTTCGAATGTCCTGAAAACAAATCCACTCGGATATGAAGTAATGATTGAATTGTAAAATTCTAGCAAACCAAATAATCCACACTAAAATGTTGTGTCGTCGCATTATAAACTTTATACTGTCCCATGATAATCTTTGCATTCATCGATAAAAGACTATGTAGGTACAACAATGCAATACATTTCAAAAATTTCTGTGTTCTTTTGGGATATCCCATCAATGACTTTGTTCATCAGCAATAGATAAACATATGTGAAATAGAAACCAACTTAACAATCTTCCTAAGCAAACACCATTCCTCTTTCATATATCAATGTGTGAAAACTTTGTACGCCTCAACCTTTGAAGCTACATGATAAAAACTCATGTTAAAAACTATGAACACGCTAACTTTGAATGCATGTACTCAAAAGCGTCCAAATAACATAAAGATAAAGTTAAAAGCCTTATGCTTTGCTATTTCGAAATTTGCACTTTCAATGAGAAATAAACTTGCTTCTGGGGCACTTAACAAATATTATACTCCTTGGTACGAAAAAAGGCTTTGTCATCCGAAACCTTGTGCTCAAGAATTGGGGGGGGGGCACCCTAGCATCATTAACTTTGCACCATAGAAAAGTAGAATTAGAAACTTTCACGAAATGGGGATATCTCCACGACACTGTCTATGATAACATGTTAGAGATCTCCTGATTTGTCCAACACATGTGACGGACACTTTCACGAAATCATTCCAAATTTTTACCACTGCCTACACATGTGATATAACGACAACTCGTGAAATTTCATGATTTTCTGACTTTATTTGCATTTTATATAATTTGAAAACGATTCACAGGAAACGGGTGGACATGTGATCCGCACAAAGATGTTTGAATTTTGGCACGTGACGCTAGATTAGGACTAAACTCACACTAACAAGCAACAATATCAATTTTCCAATCATATACATGCACAGTTTTGAGGACTTGCAGTTCAAATTTGAAATATGCAGAGAAATTCAAAAATAAGACAAAAATACATGAAATATAGAAAAAATTTATGAAAAAAACACCAAAAATTGGAAGCCAAACTCAAACTAATGTACCTTTAGCAAAGAAAAAAGATGAACCCAAAAACAAAAAAATTACTTCTTTGCCGAGAGCCTGGTGGGGCCCTCGGCAAAAGCCCTGTGCCGAGCGTGGGCCATCGGCACAGGCGTCTTCTCTGCCGACGGCCCCAGCTGGCTCTCGGCAAAGGACAGTCAACCGGGGTAAATCCGGGTCAACTCCTTTTCCGAGAGCAGGGAGGCGCTCGGCACAGGTTGCACCTGTGCCGACGGCCTCCCGATCCGGCTGTCGGCAAAGGTTTATTTTTTGTTTTTTTAAAATTATGTTACCTTTGCCGACGGCCGGATTTGGGGGCCGTCGGCAGAGAAGTGCCATTACACAGTGGCACGCCTAATACTTAGCCACATGCACACACGCACTCACGCAAACAACCGCCACCGCCCTCCCGCCCGCCGCCGCGCGCCCGCGCCACCGCCCGTCGTCCGCCGCGCCCGCCGCCGCTCCGCCACGCCCGCGCCCCCCGCCCCGCCGGCCCTCGCCCTCCGGCCGCCGCGCCCCCGCCCTCCGACCGCCGCGCCCCCGCAACCGGCCCCCGTCCTCCCTCTCTCTGCTCCGGCCCCCGCCCACCCCCACCACCGCCGCCCTCCCCCCCCCGCCGCGCCCGCCCTCGGCACCGCCCGCCGCGTGCACCACCTCCCCCCCGCTCGCCCACGCGAGCCACCTCCCCTGCCCACCAGCCCCTGCCAGAGAAGAGAAGGAAGGGAGAGCGAGCAATGGAGTAGGAGGTGGAGGAAAAGGAGAGGGAGGAGAAGGGGAGAGGAGTAAAGGAGGATTGATAAGGGGGGAGAAGCACAGGGCCAACGCCCGGGACAGCCCCGCCGTCATCGTCCATCCTCGTCCCGCCCGCCCACGAGCAAGGTGAGCCGACATGTGAATGTGACTAGTGGTAACCACTAGTGGTAACTAGTGGTAGAATACTAGAATATGAATGTGACTAGTGGTAATGACTAGTGGTAGAATCTCTAGAATATGAATGTGAATTGGCAATGCTTTGTTGAGTTTGATGAGAATGCATATATCTGGATGTCGGCCTTCGTGTCGAATGCTTAATTGCAGGTTTTGACACCTCACCGTGCAGAGGAGGTGCTGCCGAAAATTTGAGTTGTGTTGTATTTTCATTTCTTTTTTGCAGAGATGGGCTAGTGGAAGGCAAACCGGAGTACCTCGACAGCCCTGATCTTCTTCGTTGTCGTTGCAGATCTGCTTGCACTGCGGCGCCTCGTCACCGGCACCCTAGGTATGAATAACCCGTCTTCTGGTCGTATGGTCGTAGATCGCGTAACCTAGTTAGGTGTCTCCCATCTGAAAGAGATACGGCTGGAGGTATGCATTTCTGTGCATACCCACGACCGTATCTATTTCGGATTGTCCACTTTATCTGGACAACCCGCGGATCTGTAGATGAGTTAGTTTTCATGTCCTGGTCCGATCTGAGGCAGAGTTTTGGCATCACCTCCTGTTGTTCTCTGGATACACAATCTCCATACTCGGACGTGTATCTGGAGAACAGCGGGGAGGTGCTGCCGAAATTCTGCCTCGATCGGATCGGGGCATGGAAACTAACTCATACGGATCCGTGGGTGGGATTAGGACCTATCCTCACCTATTAGACAGCAGGATCACGATGTACATGGATTTTATGGTTCGCATTCCTGATTGATAAAGGATGGAGGACCGTCAGTGGATGTACACCGGCCGGAGAAGTAAGCGTGATTTTGACGATGAATGGATGGTTAAGACCAATGATTTCTTGGAATTTGCATGGGCCAATTCTCGTGGTCATTTGCTAGTTTGGTGTCCCTGCACAAAATGTGACAACAAGAGGAGAGTTAGCAAGGAGGATATGGGCCGACATCTTCTGTACAATGGATTTACCAAAGACTATACCGTGTGGATCTACCATGGTTAAGCACATCGTATGAGAGAGGAGGTGGTGAGACCACGCCTGGAGGCGTGCGATGATGATGTGAGGGTTGTAGACATGTTAAAGATGCCCACCAAGCACTTTCAATGACACCCGTGATCAGGAGGCGATGGAGGAGGAGGCAAAGTTGTTCTACAAGATGATGGACTCGGCAAAGATACCTCTTCACGACAACACCACTGTTTCGCAACTGGACGCCATTGGGCGGTTATTAGAGGTGAAATCCGAGTTAAACATCAGTCGAGCAGTCTTCAATAGGTTGTTGGTCGTTGTTGGCTCCTTGCTTCCATAGGGTCATTCCCTGCCAATGACCATGTACGAGTCAACAACACTCTTCAAAGCACTTAAGATGTCGTATGAGCAGATAGATGCCTGTGTGAATGGGTGTGTCCTATTTAGGAAGGAACACACGGATGCCACACACTGTCCAAAGTGCAAATCCTCGAGGTTCGAAGAGGTACCAGCTGCAGATGGTCAGATGAAGCAGACTGATATCGCCCAAAAGATCGTACGGTACCTTCCGTTCGTGCCGAGGATCCAGCGACTTTACATGACTGAGGAAACTGCCAAACAGATGACATGGCATAAGCATGGCATACGGTATAGTCCTGACAAGATGGTACATCCATCAGATGGTGAAGCATGGCAATACTTTGATGGACAACATCCTGAGAAAGCCGGTGAGGCGCGTAATGTATGTGTTGCGCTAGCAACCGATGGGTTCAATCCTTATGGAATGAGTACCGCCCCTTACACATGTTGGCCCGTGTTCGTTATACCCCTGAATCTCCCCCCCGGTGTCGCCTTCCAACGAGACACCATATTCATGTCCTTAATAATTCCTGGACACCCAGGGAGTAATATGGGTGTGTACATGGAGCCTTTGTGGGCTGAATTGATTAGTGCTTGGGAGGTAGGTGTATGGACATATGACCGAGCTCAAAGGGCAACCTTCAAGATGTATGTTTGGTACCAGTACTCTATTCATGACTTCTTGGCGTATGGGTTGTTCTCCGCGTGGTGTGTTCATGGAAAGTTCCCATGCCCAATATGCAAGGAACGTTTGAGGTTCATCTGGTTGCAGAAGGGTGCTAAGTATTCATCGTTCGACCAACATCGTCAGTTCCTACCTCTTGATCATCCATTTAGACAAGACAAGAAGAACTTCACAAAAGGGCTTGTAGTGACACAATCTCCACTGCAGATGCTGACTGGTGCCGAGGTTCGTGCTCAAGTAGAGGCTCTTGTGGCTAATGAAGGAGGTGGTCGTTATGTGGGCTATGGTAAGCAACATATGTGGAGTCATAAATCGGGCTTACAGCGGCTCCCCTATCATGATGACCTTCTTGTGCCACATCACACTGACTTCATGCACACTGAGAAGAATATGGCAGAGGCACTTTTTTGCACACTCATGGACACCGAAAAGTCTAAGAATAACCCTAAGACCAGAGTGGACATTGCAACACTATGTGATATACCAAATCTAGAGATGAGGCCTCCAGAAGGCCGCAAGAAATGGAGAAGACCCAAGGCCGATTATGTATTGTCCATTGAACAAAGGAGGGAAGTACTTAAATGGATGAAGACGCTTAGGTTTCCATATGGGTATGCACATAATGTGAAGAGGGGAGTCAATTTAACGAAATTGCGAGTAAATGGCATGAAGAGTCATGACTACCACGTATGGATTAAGCGGCTTCTTCCCACGATGGTTCGAGGCTTTGTCCTAGAGAATTTATGGCAAGTGCTGGCAGAGTTGAGCTATTTCTTCCGGCAGCTATGTGCGAAGGAGATATCTTAGACCGTATGTAGAGAGTTGGAGAAAGCGGCCCCTGTGTTACTATCTAAGTTGGAGATAATCTTTCAACCTGGATTCTTCTTGCCAATGCAGCATATGATTGTGCACCTTCCATATGAGGTACGTATGGGTTGGCCAGTGCAGTACCATTGGTGCTACCTAGTTGAGAGAACTCTAAAGCTCGTACGCAAAAAATGTAGAAATAAAGCCAGAATCGAGGCTTCAGTTGCAGAGGCATACATTGTGGAGGAGGTGTCAAACTACCTGTCCCCAACGATGAAGATTTTAACTTGATAAACCCAAACACATATGAAGGAGAGTTCTATCAAGAAGAGGGGCTGACTGGGAGTTTTGTGATAGACCTAACCACACCTATAACAATGGAAGTAGACAATGAATTGGTCGATCACAACGACGATGAAGAAGAGGTGTATGATCCAAAGGACTTACAAATGCTTGAGCAATTGGGCATCGAACATGAGGAAAACTTAGAGCCGTTGGATTATCTTCATTATCTAGATAATTTTGACAGTGATGACGAGTGAACAGACATACCAGCTAATCCCCACGATGATCCAGACTACTTTTAATACATGTAATACTATGTTCTTTTGTAATTGTGTTTTCATTATTGTCATGCCTGTCTCATTAGAATTATACATGTCATACTAATTTTGTTTTGTTTATATGTTGATCACAGGTGACTGAAAAAGATGGCAGGCGGCCGTCGCAGAGGACGACGGCCAGTACCGAAGGTGGAGGTGGACGAGGGCCCGCATCAGGTGCTCTTGTCCACCTTTTACAGCACCTCACAGGGGCAGGACGACGCGAAGGGGTCGGAGAGGAGGCCCAGGAGGGCTAGGAGGCCACCTCCCGAGCTGACGGACGGTGCACGGGGGGGGGGGGGGGGGGGGGGGGGGCGGGGGGCGAGGAGGACGACGACGAGGGCGGTTGTGAGGGCCAGCCGACGGAGACCGAGGACGACGCCTCGGGTGCAGGTTCTTCGGGGGGGGCCACTAGGGCGGCGAAGGTCTACTTGCGAGGCCCCGCACGACTCCCTCAACCCCCGTTCCCTCAGAACCGCCCAGTGATTCGCCCCCAAGGGCGAATGTAAGTAAATTTAGATGGCTAACTTCATTTACATGCCAAACTCCATTTTGATTATCTAGATTCACTAATATTTTGTTCGACATGTGCAGGAACTGGATCGTTGTGTCGGGTGGCGACACACGCAAGCCCAACGGCATTGTCAGGCTTCTGTGTAGGCAGCACTACCCCGGCATTATCACGTACCACTGGCGGACAGAGCCAGCCTACACGTTTGGCCACTACTTCCAGGGTGATGACCGGGACTTCACCCACACGACAGAGCGCGTGCTGAGGACGTTTTGGGTAACTCTAGCTCCCTTTTTCTCGTTACATCACATTCATTTGACTCAATCTTAAAATAATGAATTTGACAACGTATTTGTATGCAGACCTTCTTCAGATGTGAGGATGGCGAAGAGGAGAGAGCGGGCATGTGCCAGAAGAACTCCTGCAAGAAACATGTCACCGACATGCATCACGAGGTAAAGCACCAGGCCGTCATAACCTACTACGTGTTGGTGCTTGGTCAAAAGATAGGCAAGGAAGAATCCAGAAGGACGATGTTGACCCGTGAGCAGTTCCTTGAGGTACATGAATACCAGCTATGTATTGATATTACTTATGTTATGTTTGATCTTCTAATGTATCAATTACTACGTGACGTGCAGGTGACTCCTTGGTGGAGCCGCACCGAAGCCGACGCGTGGGCAATGGAGGTGGACAAGTGGTTCACGGAGGAGTACCAGCAGGCGTACGACGCTGCACGCGAGAGGTATTTGATGATGGAGGGCCCATCACACCACCAAGGCCAGCGGAGCCTTCCAGAGTACAAGGCGCTATGGGTACGCGGTTTCTTTAATCTATTTCCAGGCTCAAACTTGTTTCATCACACTAATCTTCGTCCTGCTTTTCTTGTAGAAAAAGACACATCCTGGCCAGGAATGCTCGGACTTCGATACCTTGTGCATGGCACACAAGGGCAAGGCGACGTCCGATGTGTCCTACAGCCTGAGCGACGGGCCGAAGGCATACAGCAACCCTAGCTTTGGCCGGCGCATCGCGGAGTACACAGAGGCCTGTAAGCAGAAGTACAGGGAAGATTACAACCCGAGTGAGCATGACATCGATACAGACATAGTCATGGCCTTGGGAGGAGGAAAGAAGCACGGGAGGTTGTGGATTGGTGACGGCATCATCGACAGTTGGAGCCTGAGACTTGCCGACGCCCGAGCACGAAGGACGGAGTCTGACCCCCAGATACGAGCACGACCGAGTGTGGGGATGGGCCGTTTGAACGCCCTTGAGGTATGCACTAGTCATGTTATATTAATGTTTAAACACATTATTAGATTTGCATTACTGAAACACTTAAGTCAAATGTTGTAGGTCGAGCTAGCAGAGGAGCGGGCTCTACGTCAGCAGCTAGCAGACCAGCTAGCACAGGAGCGGGCTCAGCAGCAGGAGTATTTCCGGTCGCAGCAGGCAATGGCGAGTAAGTTCGAGGAACTTACTAGGTACCTTGCGACGTCAGGTGGTATGACTCTACCACCAGGGCTCCTAGCTCCTATCACTCCCCCCACAGGTGTTTCCGACACAACAAGTCCTCAGTACTTCGGTGAGTATGATACCAAAGAGTTTCTGGTTTTCCTGCCTAATCATGTCTAACACTTGCAATCTTGTCTCCTTTGTGCAGCCTTTCTCGGCGGGTTCGAATCAATAGGGTCCAAGTGGTGAGCAAGTCTTCCAGTCGGCCGTCCCTCCTTTCCCACCGCACGAGCACTCACCGTAGGACCTTGGACTTAGTTGATCATGTTCTGAACTTGTTTCGTTGGATTCGAGACACTTTGTGGATTTGTGGACTTGTTTCGGTGGACTTGTGGTGTGTATGAACTTGTGGACACATGTGGTGTGTATGAACATGTGGATGTGATATATATGTTATCTATTGTTGCATATATATATATATATATATATATATATATATATATATATATATGTTTGTCAATGTGGAAAGCAAAAAATAAAAAATAAAACAAAATGAGGCCTCTTTGCCAAGAGGGGCCGTCGGCAAAGGACCCTTTGCCGAGTGCTTTTGACAACTACGCTCGTCAACTCTAGGAAAAATGTTCCCAGCTCGGGTGTTCCCAGCTTTGCCGAGAGTAGTTGCCAAAAGCACTCGGCAAAGAATTTTTTTTAAAAAAATAAAAAACTGTCTTTGCCGACGGCCTGTGTCAGGTACGCTCGGCACAGGATTTTCTAAAAAAAAAGAAAAACAACCTTTGCTGATGGCCTTTGACAGGGGCTCTCGGCACAGGTTTAAAAAAAAAATAAAACCCCCCTTTGCCGACGGCCTTTGCCAGCGGCTCTCGGCACAGATTTTTTTTCAAAAAAAAATAAAATCCCCCTCTGTGCCGACGGCCCGACCTCGAGGTCGTCGGCAAAGAAGGTTTAAAAAAACCGTCAGCCTACCCGCCGTTAACGGCTACTTTTTTGGCCGACGGCCCACTGTGGGCTCTCGGCACAGCTTGTGTCGAGAGCCTCGAGCTCGGGTGCTCGGCAAAGAGCCGTGACCGAGAAAAATTTCTCCGTGAGGCCTGTGCCAAGCGCGACCGTCGGCAAAGCCGTTGTCGACGGTTTATTGGCCTTTGCCGAGAGTTTGCGGCTCTCGGCAAAGACTGGATTTCCAGTAGTGTCTGTCAGCAGAAGAAAAATCACAACATAACAGGCATTCACTGCATTACAAAATGTTGTAGGAGTAGCCAGTCGATCAAACTATGCGCTACGAGTTGCCTAATAAGCCACAAATCATGTATAACTAGCAAATTGTAAACTGCACGGATCAGTAAATACTAGCTAACACTACAAGAAACTATTTAATCTGTGACGCATTCTCCGCGACGTTTTCAGAAAACGTCATGAATGTGCATTGCAGCCCAAAACACTATGACGTATTCCTTTTTTCGTCACGGATGTGCATTGAAGCCCAAAACACTGCGACGATTTGTTAAATTCGTCGCGATTCTACGACATATTCCTTTTGTTCGTCACAAACACTGCGACGATTTGTTTAGTTTGTCGCGATTCTACGACGTATTCATATTTTTCGTCACGGACGTGCATCGATGGATATTGAAGCCCAAACCATCACGACCATTTGTTAAATTCGTCGCAATACGGCCCACAACACCATGACGTTTTAGCAGATTCGTCGCGATCCTTAAAAAAACAGCCACCTCACCAACACCTAGGACCCACCCACACTGCCACGCAGGCGCCACCTCACCCAGGCGCCACGTCACCACCACGCGAGCGCCAGGGGCCCACCTCACTGCGACGCAGGCGCCACCTCACCCAGGCGTCACGTCACCACCACGCGAGCGCCAGGGGCCCACCTCACTGCGACGCAGGCGCCACCTCACCCAGGTGCCACCTCACTACCACGTGAGTGCCAAGGGTCCACCACACTGCCACGCAGGCGCCACCTCACCCAGGCGCCACGTCACCACCACGCGAGCGCCAGGGGCCCACCTCACTGCCACTCAGGCGCCACCTACCACCACGTGAGCGCCCGGGGCCTACCTCACGGCTACGCAGGCGCCACCTCACCCAGGCGCCACGTCACCACCACGTGAGCGCCCGGGGCCCACCACACCGCCACGCGAGCGCCACCTCACCCAGGCGCCACGTCACCACCACGCGAGCGCCAGGGGCCCACCTCACTGCCACGCAGGTACCACCTCACCTAGGCGCCACGTCACCACCACGGGAGCGCCCGGGGCCCACCTCATTGCCACGCAGGCGCCACCTCACCCAGGCGCCACGTCACCACCACGGGAGCGTCCAGGGCCCACCACACTGCCACGCAGGCGCCACCTCACCCAGGCGCCACGTCACCACCACGCGAGTGTCAGGGGTCCACCTCACTGCCACGCAGGCGCCACCTCACCTAGGCGCCACGTCACCACCACGTGAGCGCCCGGGGCCCACCTCACTGCCACGCAGGCGCCACCTCATTTTTTCATTTGTTAAAGTTGTAGATCTTGGTAGAGAATGATTTTAGAGAATTTTAGAAAAAAGAATCATCGAATTTGAAGTTGGTATGAGGCAGAAAAACTAGTTACAAGTTTTAGTCAAAGATTAAAAAGAGAAAACACACTTGTTCATCTCGGTTCATACCATTTGCAATTTCTGTTTTTAATCTTCGGATAAAACTTGTAAACTGTTTTTCTTCCTCATACGAACTCCAAATCGGTTGATTCTTTTTCCTAATTTTTTCTAAAATCGAGATGTTTTACTCAGTGCCATTTGTTTGTATCATATTTACTATTTCTTGGTTGCTTTTCATACAACATAACTTTTCCAACTAAAAAGAGAATATAAAAACATGTTTTTTCATAATAACTGCTAATATAACTTAATATTCTCTAATGTTATGGTCAACATGAGATGGTGTCAAAAATTGAGGTGCATACAAGTTTGGTCATGTTATTAGTTGTTCAAATCTCAAAGTTTGTTTTCAATTGTAGGAGACTATGTGAGTCTTGTGTCCTATTTGTGATCATCTATAATCTCACTTTATCAAAACCATATGAATTATTTATAGGAGCATTATACGCTTAAAATATGGTTTCATGTCAATTTGTAGAATTTTTTGAACAAAATTAACTATTGTTATCATTATTTTACAACAAGGTGACTAGTAGAAGTTCGAGTTTTCCCTACAAGTCAATTAAATTTTCCGTCAATCTCTTAGTTGTGGCCTAGGATGGACCATATAAGCCTAAATATGATTTTTTTTATTTTTTAAATCTTATTAGAGGTACATATAAGTCAATTTGGAATTATTTTCAATAAAGATATATAAATATATTTAAACTATAAAAACTAGTAAATCGGTTCTATAACTATTAAGATTACTACAAAACAAATAAGATGCAGTATAGTACTTTTGAAAAATATATTTGAGTATACAAGATATATTATTTTGAAATATACTTCAAAAGGTGCTTTCAAATGAAAAAAGAAAACGAAAAATATTAATATGTGAAGTACATGCAATAGGCCTGATTTCGGCCATAAATCCTAATTTCGGCCCATTTAACAACCACGGCCCAGAAGCCCGACTCATCCTATCCGTCCACATTCCAAATCAACGGTTGATATCGATACTCAGATGTATAAAAACCTACCTCCCAAAACCCTACCTCCTCATCCCGTTCACCTCAGATCCGTCGCCTCCCTCCTCTCTCTCAAACTCCTCCTCAGATCCCTACCACGCCTCCTGCACAACGCCGCCCCCTCCCCGCCTGCCGCCTCCCATGGCGCTAGCCAGCTCTCCCCCTCGCACCCTCCGCCTCCCACCTCCGCTCGCCGCTCCCGACGCCCGCTGCTCTTCGCGCCCGTCGCGAAGTCTCCTCTCCTCCGCAACCACCACCACCTCGGCACCTCCTCAACCACCTTCCCCTTTCGACAACCCCAACTTGCCGCCGCGCACTCGAGCAGAGGAGACCAGAGCCAGTCAGCCAAGCCATGGAGAAGGCGGTCGATCGGCAGCGGGTCCTCCTCACCCTCCTCCTCGCAGCTAGCGGTGAGCTCCTCCCTCTCCTCATCTCCTCAGCTCCGGCGGCGGTGGTGGGGGCGACTTCTCCGTCCTCGTGCTGGGCTCCGACTTCGCGACCAACGCCGGCGCCGCGCTCCTCACCCCCGCCGACCGCGACGAGTGGCACGACTGCCTCCCCGATCTCTCCGACGCCGACGCCTACTTCTCCGACCTCGAGGAGCTCCAGGTCGTGCGCGTCCAGGGCACCGACCGGGCTGGCCGGACCGTCGTATGCGTCGTCGGCAAGTTCTTCCCGGGTGCGTCGATCCTTCCCTCCCCCCATCTTTTGTCAGTCCTTAACCCGCTCTCTTCCTGTTCTTGTCTGTCTGTCTGTCAGTGATTGGGGATAACAAATACATGAAGCGCCTGCTGATTTGGGTGTGAACTTTTCCAGTAACGATTCGTTCAGACTAGATCTCGTCTCGGCCGGTAATTAATAGCCGCGTTGAGGTGTAATGTGTGCATGATCTATCAAGTGGACTACTTGCTAGATATGATTCTGATTTCACCTAAAAAGGTGTGATGATGCACTGGTGCTATATAGAATCAGAGCATCGTGGTCAGCCGCGATTCGTGCTAAATTAGGTTTCCGCCCTTTCCTTGGATGTACTCCCGACACATTTGTTTCCGCAGTTTGTTTGTTTATTTACTTCTTCGAATGTTTTGGGCTACCTGGTTTGGGAGTTCTGATGCTGGCTAGTAGGTTTGCATTTCACACACATTTGATTCTGCCATTGATTGTGTCTTATTTGAATCACCACTCAACTATGGTAGTTCCTGGAGGCTAACATGCATGGTTGGTATGAACCCAGACTCTAAAGATACACACAGCAGGTGGGGCAACAACAGGGATAGTAGGTCTGCGCATAAGAGATGGTGAGCTGACAGTTTTCACTTGCTAAATTAGCATGACGGGTTCCATTTTTTTCACAACCCCATGAACTATTCACTTGAATGCTACTCTGAAGGTTGCTGATTACTCACTAACTACTCTCTAGTTTGTCCCCGTGTTAGATAACAGATCTGATCTTGAGAAGCACTCTGCAAATACTGGGATGTGGCATTGCTCCATTTCCACGCATGCAAACGATACAAGTAATCTATCCTGTGAGCTATGCGGTGTACTTCGTGATCTGTCACTGTATTTCAATAATATCAGTGAAGCTGAAGCTGGAGGTATCTAATATCGTTACATTGTATTCTACTACTTTCATGCAGTATAATTACTTCTGTTTAGCATGTTAATATAGTTATGTTCCCTCCTGAAATCAAGCTAAACGCAGAAACAAGTATTCCGGAGTATCCGTACTGGCACAATCTCTTTTTGCACCATCTAGTTCAAAGTCAGAGGCTATTATTTTCTCTGATGGGTCCCAAGACAAAAGAAATTCAGCAGGGAGTAATACCATGGATGCTCTGCATAAGACATACATGCCCAGCAAAAAGCGCCACATTAACATAGGTACTCTACATTGCTACACCCAGCATTCAGCAGTCATACTTTGTTCAAGTTAGTTTTTAGTGAAATATGTAATTCGATTTTTTGTTGTTGTACTATCATTTATCCTGTCTAAGTCACTTATTTTGCATATATATTAATAGTAACTGTACATATTCACGGTAGTCATTAATGGACTCCTTTTATTAATAACTGTACTTATGGAGGACCATGTTGAGCTGAGCCATAATGATAAGTAACTCTGTCAACTAGTACTAACTTACAAATTTATGTTTGAGCTACAAGCTTAAGCCTGAACTTTGCATCTCCAGAAGTGGAAGCACGCAATTGGTGTCTGGCTAGTTGGTCTTAGAATTTTATTATGAAGGTTTATAGTTAGATTCTCATAAGCTACTCTGCTATACAGGAATTTGTGGATTGAGCAGTTAGTGAGTGATTGGCAATGAAATTTGCTTTATCTAGGCCTACCTTGAGTCCCTCTCCTTTGTAATTTGGAGCTAGCGAACAGAGTTACATAACGTGAGGCTTTATACCATTGCTTTAGCCATGTGGCCAGAATAAATTTTGGAACAGGGAGCTAGCAAACAGCTGAGTTTAATAGCTCAGGCCTATAGTAAATTACAGTCTCATGGGCTAATTTTGACCTAAAATACAAGAATACACAACTGTTTGCAGTTCATCGTCCATTGGTGCTTCTGTCAATAGGAAATAATGATGAAAGTCATGCTTTAACATATTTGAAATTGGCAGATTCATTCAAACATTAACTGTTAGTCATTCAGCATTGGGTTCATTTCACCATAGCATATCCTGACTGCATTGCACGTTATTTTATTCAGTGATGGCTGTATGACACCTGACAAGTGACATGTGACAAGTGATGCGGACGCGGCTGCGGCTGCCCGTGGTGCTCCTCTCCTGCTCGCTCTTCTTCCTCGCCGGTTTCTTCAGCTCGCTCCTCTTCACCCAGGTAAGCGGCGGACAAGAAGGATCCAACTGCAGATTCTCATGGCGATTGGTGGCAAGGTATAGCATTATTGTAATATTAAGGCTGATCATGACTATTTGTTCAAGTTTCTTATCGTTAACTCTGATTTTCTTTTGTGGGGCTCACAGGATCATTTTACTACTAGTTGAATCTGGTGGCCTCTCACCCTCTCCCTTGGAGAACAAGGTAAATGGGAAGATCCTGTTACTGTTTGGACTACCAAGTTTAATGCTATGCTCTGCTTTTACATATGTTATTCAGTTTACATTTCTGTACCAGTGAATATCCTTTTCAAATGCCATGTAAACATCAGCAGGTGTTAGTTCGTACATAGCTATGTTGACCTGTCCTGTTCATCACGTGTTATCTTAGTTCTTTAGATAGAAGAGGAACATATGCTCTTTGTCCATTTCTGTTCGGCAGAATGTCCTTGAAGGCGAAACAGTTGCTTCCTCCTGCTTTAGTTAATGCATTTCCACACTCCCATATGCTCACATATGCTCTGATGATAGATTAATATAAGAGAAAAGAGTGGATAGGAAATTTGAAATGCTTGTGGCTATTCTTCTGTACCTGTTCAAGTTGTATCACATTCCTCCTAGTGTTTATCAATCACTTTCCTCATGATTATTTCTGCTCTTTGGTGTATTCATTCTGGTACCCCATGATCATGTTTACTTTCTGAGTTTTGTAACAACTAACTATTTACTACAAAGTATTGCTGAAAAATAGAGATGGGATCCCCTCAAACTTCTTTCTAATTGGATTCCGGTTTCCTTTATTTCAGGATTTATACGAACTCGCAAGGAATCAGAGAAAAGAGTGGCAGAATAACAAAGAAAAAGGTGTAGTGTTTTAGGAATGGTAGACATATGAATGCATGTGTTATCCGCCTCAATATCTGATTGTGTTTGCTGGGTTTTTTTCCCAGAGATTGTATCTGATTGTATCTGATTTGTCTGTTCATTGAATTTTGGTAAATGTGTTGTAAAATGTACCCTCCGAAAAATGGGCTGAAGATGGACTAATTTTGCTAATTTTATGCTGGAATATAATTCTGAAATGGGATGTGGTGGGCCAGAATTTGTATCTGCTTGGCTTAAAATTTTGCTGGGCTTAAAATTTTTGCCACATCATCATCCACGTACGGTGCCACGTCATTGTCAACATAGGATGCCACGCCATCGTCCACGTAGGATGCCACGTCATCGTCCACGTAGGATGCCACGTCATCGTCCACGTAGGATGCCACGTCATTTTCCATGTAGGATGCCATGTCATCGCCCACGTATGATGCCACGTCATCATCCATGTAGGATGCCACAGCTGCCATGTGTGTAGCAATCCGTGACGATTTTATTTTGTCACGGATAGTGAGCCATGGGTTGGGCTGCATGGGCCTCGGGCTGCTCCGTGACGATTCAGATACGTCACGGATCGCGACGTTTATTAAGGGAACGTCGAGAGATTTAATCAATGACGCTCATTCCACCACGAAAATGTAAATCGTCGCGGATGCTGATTTGCGACGAATTTTATCTA
The DNA here is from genome assembly GCA_947561735.1 of Cenchrus americanus. NCBI lineage: Eukaryota > Viridiplantae > Streptophyta > Magnoliopsida > Poales > Poaceae > Cenchrus > Cenchrus americanus. Next base: position 256,116,905 of record OX387245.1, read on the forward strand.
ATCCGTGACAGAATGGTTACGTCACGGATTAAATAGTTTCTTATAGTGTAACTAGAATGATTCAACTAAATTAACAAAGGTAACCAAAAGTAAACCGAGTAAGCATGAGCTAACAACCAAAAAAAATCCGTCCGAAAAAACCTTCGCTAATCACCTAGAAATAATCGTGCCATCTATTCTATTACCGGGTGCCCCTGCTCTTTTCCAAATGCCAAACGTCGAGGTACTGGCAAACAAAATATCAGGTTGTCTAGAGAGCATTATTACCTCGAGCTGCTCCTCAAAATTGTAAATCCTCTTGACACGGCCATCGGGTCCCTCTTGTGCCTCGTCGTGTTGTCGATGGACTGGTTGGAGTGCTGGAGCAAGACAAGCGTGGCTGTGGCCCCTTGCGCTTCCTCCGCTTCCCCACGACGCTGGCGAAATGGTTGGGGTGCGACGAGCTGGACTCGCGAATCTTTCCTTCGATGGTGATGAACCGTGGGAGAGTAAGGAGACCCGGCAAGGCTAACGCCGACGTCGCCGACGGGGGGGGGGGGGGGCAAGGCGCGTCCGATCCCCGGCAAGATCGACGGCGACGGTGACGACAAGTGGGAAGCGGCCATGGCCCATGGAAGCACGGCGCAGCCGCTCCTTGCGTTCTCGCTGCCTTCGGTCTAACCGAATTCAAATGACAGATTATGAATATTTTGAAAATCTATGATTAAAAAAGCAAATTGTCGGATCCTAACAAAACTCAAAACCCAGCAGATTTGGTCAGAATCAACCAAAGTAGTATGAACACATTGAAATAAAAACAAAATAACCAATTTAATTAGTAGGCTTGTGGCACTAGTAATATACATATACACAAGCAAATAGAAAGATGAAGCACAAATCGACTAGGATGAACAAAACTCGCATCCTCATCGTTGACTAGGCTTCATTTTGCTGATGGTTCCATGAATAATGGGGGGTGGTTGCGCGCCATGCTGGCATGGAGGGAGCGAGGCTTGTGGGCCAAGCTCGACATCACCTGGGTTGTCCAAGTCCATATTGGCATTATTATAGCCTATATACGAATATGTTTGGTTTCTCTTTAAAAAAAATTGGGAAAAGAAATCTTGTATGCATGAAGCACCAAATGAAGTTTATTTGCAAAACATTTTTTACTGATAAGTGCATCTTTGCATGATGAATCTAATGAGTATAATTAATTTAATGATTTGATACAGTAATGCTACAGTAACCATTCTGTAATGGTGTGGTCGGAGCCCTTATTAGATTCCTCTCAGAAATTTACATAAAGGGTGTGAAGATAGTTTGTAAACTGCTGTCAAAATCGCATTTAATACCAAAAAATTTTGGTAAACACGATAGTTGCCAAGGTCGCGACCGCCCTTCGCCAACATCGAGGCCTAGTCGAAACTCTGTTCAGTGACTGATGAGCGTGTGATTGGAGGCACGACCGCTAGCTTAAAGCATACTAAGGGCACTCACATTGTTGACTCTATCGTAAAGTTTAAGGGCGTATTTGCCAGAGCTCCACGCAGCTCCAGATCTGAAAAACCAACTCCGCTACAAGTTTTTTCATCCAAACATGTTCGGCTCCACCAACTCCACTACAGATCTGCTCCAAAAAATAAGTGGAGCAGGCCCCAACTCCATGGTTTTTGTGGAGTATCTCAAGGGGTGCTCCACCAAATCCAAATTTGCTGGAGTTGAGGTAAATTACCCACCAGTGCCACCGGTACGTAGAAAATGACAAGTTCGTTCTATTTCTTTCACGTTGCTTTCTTCCTCCCACGCCCGCACGCACCTCCCTGGCGGTGTCGGCCGAACCTCCCCCTTGCGCGGCCGCTTGCACCTCCGATGAGCGCCACTCGCACCTCCCTGTCGAGCGCCCACCCGCCCGGCCCCGGACGGCGAGGCCACGGGGTTGGGGCGCCTCTAAGCGCGAGTACCAGTGGTGGAGAGGTGCAGGTGCCCGCACATCCATCTGCCTAGAGAGGCCTTCCTCTCCTCTAGAGCTGATGGCTGGCCAGTGCATCTAGCAGCTCGGGGTCCCAAGCCGACGAATCGGCTCTGACGGTAGTCCTCGTGGCAGCAACGGCACGGAGCAGAGACTCATCATGGTGGTTGTGGTCCTCCCATCGCCGGCGCGAGTGAAAGAGGTCCGCCCGCGTGGCACATGCCCCCTCTACGTGAAAAACTCACTTTAGTAACAGGCAAAGCGCCCATTACTGATAACACATATTCATGACGGGCATCAAACAACGACCGTTACCACAACTAGACATCGGTCACGTGAAATGGCTGTTTCTCTGGCCCATAGGGAACTTTGTTAACGGGCACAAAAACAAAGCCCGTTACAGTAGCTCAATATCGGAGACATGTGCTGCGTACCTGCGTCTCCTCTATCTAGACGAAATGAGACGCATCTATTTCACACAGGTCTCAACACAACTAGGATTCGTAATGGACATCAAACAACAACCATTACCACAACTAGTCACCAGTCACGTGAAATGGTTGTTTCTCTGGGCCCACAAGGAACTTTGATGACGGGCATGAAAACAATGCCTGTTACTGTGAACTCAACATCGGAGAGGCATGCTGTGAACCTGCGTCTCCTCTGTCTCGATAAAATGAGACACATCTGTTTTCACGCGCATCTGCAATCTCTCGACTAAAGGAGACGCGTGTTATCAACCCGCGTCTCTTCTATCTCGATGAACGAGCCAGGTTCTGGGGGCCAGTGGTCAGTACTGGTAACGAGCTTTTACGCTGCCCGTTACATTGTTGGCATGTTTGTAACGGGCATTCTGAATGAAGCCCGTTACTCACTGATCAATGTTTGTAACGAGTTTGAATTAACACCCGTTACAGATACATAGGCCACCCCTACAGTAACTTGCCTGCTTGTCGGCTGCATCCTAGAACCAGTCAGGATTTGGCAACCATTAGGGGCTGCATCCTACCATCCTAGAACCAGCCAGGATATGGCAGCCACCACTGTAAGGAGACATCACAAACACATTCTCACATCATAGATATAGACAATCAAGATCACATTTATAGACAAGCTATCAAGATCACATCAAGTTTCAAGTTACTCACATCAGGGCTTGTTTGGATGGAGTCATGAGAAAACTGCCTGAACCAGGCAACATCTGACCCAATAAAGCAAGTCAAGCAGGTTTCTCAGGCAACAACACCTGACTAAAGAAGACAGAATGAGTTTCATATTTCTGGCAATAATGAACACTACGTGAAAAACTCACTTCGGTAACGGGCATAGTTGGCCTTTAGTAACGGTCAAAGCGCCCAATTCCGATCAACTGTTACAAATGAGCCAAGAAAGTTAACCGGCAGATGCCCGTTACTGATAACACATATTCGTAACGGGCATCAAACAACGACCGTTACTACAACTAGCTATCGGTCACGTGAAATGGTTCTTTCTCTGGGCCCACAGGGAACTATGGTAATGGGCACCAAAACAGAGCCCGTTATAGTAGCTCAATATCGGAGATGCCTGATGTGTACCTGTGTCTCCTCTATTTAGACAAAATGAGAAGCATCTATTTCACGCGCATCTCAGCACATCTAAGATTCGTAAAGGGCATGAAACAACGACCGTTACCACAACTAGTCAGCGGTCACGTGAAATGGCTGTTTCTCTAGGCCCCTATGGAACTTTGGTAATGGGCATTAAAACAGAGCCCGTTACTGTGAAATCAACATCGAAGACGCGTGTTGTGAACCTGCGTCTCCTCTATCCCGACGAAATGAGATGCATCTATTTCCACGTGCGTCTGCTGTCTCTCGACTAAAGGAGACGCGTGTTTTCAACCCGCGTCTCCTATATCTCGATGAATGGGCCAGGTCCTAGGGCCTACCGATCAGTACTGGTAACGGGCTTTTACACTGCCCGTTACATTGTTGGCATGTTTGTAATGGGCTTTCCAAATAAAGCATGTTACTCACTGATCAATGTTTGTAATGAGCTTTAATTAATGCCCGTTACAGATACATAAGCCACCCCTACAGTAACCTTCCTGCTTGCCGACTGCATCCTGGAACCAGCTAGGATTTGGCCGCCATCAGGGGCTGCATCCTGCCATCCTGGAACCAGCCAGAATATGGTAGCCACCACAACAAGGAGACATCACAAACACATTCTCACATCAAAGATATAGGCAAGAAAGATCACATTTATAGACAAGATAGGATCATATCCAGTTTCAAGTTACTCTCATCAGGGCTTGTTTAGATGGAGTCATGAGAAAAGTGCCTGAACCAGGCAGCATCTGACCCCAACCAAGCAAGCCAAGCAGGTTTCTCAGGCAACAACATCTGACTAAAGAAGACTGAATGAGTTTCAAGTTTCTGGCTACAATGAACTCACGATGCACCATTGTAGAAGTTGTCCTTTCGGTCGATTGTCTCCTTAAGAATGTACTCGCACACATCTCCCGGACACGCTTTAGATCTTCTGTGGAAACATCTACATCAGATTTGAAATCCTGCAAAATACAATCATTTATGAGAATTCAAGTAGAAATCAGTTTCTAAAATCAGATGGAGAATATGAGCAGAGACAAGGTTGAGCATTATTATCTACTTACAACAACTTCTTGATGTCAGGTATGTCATCGACTAGTCTTAACATATAGAATGCCACATGGAATCCACACAAAGAGGACCCCCATGGTTGTTGAGCACAATGCATCGAGGTACCAAATGGACATGTTAATGCAGTACCAAATAGGTAAGAAAGGACCGTACAAAAACCTCGGTCTTACATCAAGCTTTGTTTTGTGCTTGAGTATGGCTTTTGGCTTTTTTCTTTCCTTTCATCACTGCATTCTATGCATGATCACCAAAGGCCCTGCGTGGTCAGCGTTACCGATTACAAACACTAAGAGATTGAATTTTTGTGAAAAAACCTACAAAATATTGACCAGTCCACAACAGGTTTGAGGTCTGAGAACTTTAGCGGGGGATGTTGTTTAGCAAAATATAGATACCAAACCTCTTTGAACTTCATAAAGATGATGATGTTACCTAATGGCTAGTGTAGTAGGCACACACCACGTAGTCGTTGTTCATAGCATTTGAGATTGCTTTGGTAACAAGGCCAGAATGCTGAGAAACATTTGTGGAAGTAAAAACCTGGATATAAAAACCCAACAATGATATGCACCTCCGCTGCCTTGTCCATTATTTTCCTACAAAAAATCAAATTGTTAACATGCACGAACTTTGTGGTCAAAATTAAAGAAATATATTTTTAGGTTTTAAGGGACTTACAATGTCCACAACCTCAAGAAGGTAACATCCAGAGAAGCCGGGGTTATAAGGTCATACACGCTACTGAATGCAATGTTTAACATTAAAGCACCACCACCACCTTGAAAGTAGTCTTGATCCACCTTTGCTGGAAAGGCAAGTTTATCCTTACTGTGTTCCATGACGTAAGCATGCAACCTAGCACAATTTGATCCAACAGCCTTTAAGTTGGCATCTAACAACATAGGCGCACCAGGCTTGTATTTTGGTCATTCCTGTTCTGTCCCAATAATACAGTTAAGAATCTCATCTTTAGACAGAAGTTTCCTGTCCTGGTTCCCCTTCTGCAGTGGAGATTTCCTAGACTCCTCCTCCTGTTGCACAGGTTGCTGTATATGTTACATCTGCTACTTAGGGGAGATTGCCTACGCTCCTCCTGCTGCTTAGGGGAGATTGCACAGGCCCTTTGATGACGCCTTCAAGAAGAGAGACGGCATCGAAGGACGTCGTCGTCATCAGCCCGCACACGCAGAGAATGGATTTCGTCTAGGCCTCAATCCTCATACCACACCAATCCTTACCATTGGGAGAGTCAGCATGGAGTGGAGGTGGCGTAGAGGATGTGTGGCGCCCCCGCAGCGGAGATGGAGCTCCAATACAGAGTGTTGACGACTGCTGAATTGGAGGACCCACCGCCATCTAGTAGCACCCCCCTCTCCGATGAGGGTGAGTGGAGGTGGCATAGATGGATGTGTGGTGCCCCAACAGAGGTGGAGCTCCGGTACAGAGCGCTGACGACTGCTGAAGTTGAGGACCCAAGCCGTCGGGCCACCAGCCAGCAGCATCTCCCTCACGGCTACGCTGGCGGGGATGATCTACCTGGCGACGACGCCAGCCACGTCTGGGGAGCCGACACGCACCCACTGCCATTCCGTACTGTTCGCGCACAGACGCCAGAGGGCTGCCGGGCAAGAGCCGACAACACGGAAGGGGGAGGCAGCATTGGGTGTAGGGACGGTGCGGATCCGGCCAGGCACCTGTGCATGAGGTGGAGGGGGCGGTGAATTTAGGGTTTGCACGGATTTGGGGAATGGGTGAGCAGGAGGAGCAAACAATAAGGTGAGGGGTTGCCAGGTGCTGAGGGTGGTGGAGCAGGGCGCGCGAGCCGCGCCTAGCGGAGCGACACCAATCAAACATGAATCTGAACTAGTTCACTAGAAGCCTGTGCTTGAAATCGGAAGCGATATTGTCATCCAGTAAGCCATACATGTGCAAACATGTAGACAAATTGTTCGTAATGTTCCTTTGTTTGGGATTAAATATAGTGGTAAACTAGGTAAATCCCCGCGCGTTGCCGCGGGATTTATCGGAAAAAACACAAAGAATAATTGCACTTGTCTGATCCATGAAGAAACAATATCATACAGTGGAATGTAATTTTCTGGCCGCCGATCTGCATACATAGGATTCAGAATGCACTACAGAAGCCACCTGCTTCCCCGAGTGCCTCAAGCACTCGGGGAAGAGCCAAAAGCACTCGGGGAAGCCTTCCCCGAGAGCAACACTCGGGGAAGAGCTTCCGGGGATGCGGCTCACGGGGAAGAGCTCTTCCCCGAGTGCCAAAAATCGTACATTCAGGGAAGACTTCCCCGAGTGCCACAGTAGCACTCGGGGAAGATTTAACGCCGTCGACGGTTTTTTTTACTCTTCCCCGAGTGCAACACTCGGGGAAGAATTTTTTTTAACCTCTTACCCGAGTGCAACACTCGGGGAAGAAATTCGTTTTTTTTTTGAAAATTCTTCCCGGAGTGCCAGTTGCCAAGGCACTCGGGGAAGGCTCTGGGTTTTTTTTATTGTTGTCTTCCCCGAGTGCCAGGTGCCCAGGCACTCGGGGAAGCCCCCTTCCCTTTTTTTTGTTTTTTCTTTTTTTCTTTTGCTTTACCGTGTGACAAATAAAACATATATTTATATAAATCACAATTCAACTTCAATATCTCACAAACCACATTTATAAATGAAAAACGACACATCAAAAAGTGTGGCCAAATATATCCGGAATACATAAAAATGAGTGCACAAAAGTACAAACCACGTATCGAAAAGTACACATACAAACCACGTATCCAAAAGTACACATTATTCCAAGTTCACAAGTGTAATACATATAAACGAGTCCGCGGGTGGCTCACGGCAACTGGGATCCCGGCGATGCTCCGGCTGGGGCTGCCCCGACATGCGACCCCGGCGATGCTCCGGCTGGGGATGCCCCAACGTGCGACCCCGGCGACCCTCCGACATGGTTCGACGACGCCCCCGAGAGCCGCTGAATAAAAAGAAATTGCAATTGTAAAGAAAAGTTGAAAATTTCGGCAGCACCTCCCCTACATGGGGAGGTTTCCAAAACCTGCAAGAAGGTCGACACGAAGGCCGACAAACACATTTCCAGCACGAAGGCCGACAAATCAACAACTCCGGCACGAAGGCCGACAAATCAACACATCAGGCACGAAGGCCGACACTAGGTTTGACACTAAGCATTAGCACAAAAAGTAAAACAATTGTGCTTATACTCACCGGGGTGACCGGGGTGGACTCTCGACGAGGTGGTGGAGGTGGTCGTGGTGGTGCAAGCAGTTGTCTTTGGGATCCGCAAACCTTGCTTTGCTGCCCAAGTTGTTGCACGAACGCGAGCAAACCTTGCATCGTCTCCCCGCTCGGCCTCCCGCTCGGCCCGCTCGGCCTCCCGCCGGGCCCGCTCGGCCTCCCGCTCGGCAAGCAAGGCCTCCCGTCGGCTGGCGAAGACGCCGCATCTCGGCACCGCAATATTTGACACCAATGTTCCAATAATGCAGAGCTAAGGAACATAAAAGTCAAAGTCAAAGAACGACTAATGAAAGTGAGAATACTTACCTGGAGTGACATTATCGTTGTCGGCCGCTGGCTTATGGGCACACTAGAGCTCGTGCTCGCTGCTCGTAGGCGGTTGAGAGGAGGAGTAGAGGCCGTGTCGAGGATGCCGTCGCCAATGTAGAACCGTCCATGCTTCTTGCCTTGCCCAATCCTCATCACTAGCTCAGGATCAAGGTGGTCCTCGGACCTCGGGTCGTAGTCTGGCCCGTGGACTAACCTTAATGCCTTCGTGTACGAACTAAGGCGGGTGTGGACGCTGGAGTTTGTGTACGCCTCTGGGCCCGCATCGGGGTTGTACTCGATGTTGGACTTTGCCGGGCCCATGTGGGCGAGAGCATATGCCTCAAGTTGGGTAATTGGCCGGCCACTGTGCGCCGCCTCCTACAAAAAAGCCAACATGTGGTTAGGAATCAATTAGAATTGAACGCGGCTATATTAGACAAGTGGTGTCGACTTACATATGTCTTTTTGTATTTGATGAGGCTGGCGCTGCCCTGGTGGTGAGGTGCACCTGGCATCAGCATACGGTGGTCTTTTTTCTCTTGGTGCATCTTACGCCGGTCCGCGTCCAACCATTTCTCCACAATAGCGACCCGGCAATCGCAAAAGGTTGCGCACCAGCTCGGAATCACCTACAAGCCATCAGAAGATCAAATTGGCATAGGTAATAATCTAAAAAGAGATCAATAGGAGATGTTTTGTATTTACCAGGAGGTACTGCTCCCTTGTCAGAATCTCTGTGTCACTTCTTGCCTGCTTTCTGTTGATTCTTCTATTACAGTAGGTGGCGTTGTAGTCAATGTGCGCCTGCAGGCGGGCCTCATAATACAAGTCCGAGACACGTCTTTTACAGGAAGCATAAGCCACCTGATACGCCCTTTCCTCTTGTCCTGGCTGGCATCTGAAGAAGTCCTGCATAAAGACACGAGGTATCCATTATTTTATTTGAACAATGAAAGCAATGAAATGAGGGCCGTAGAGCGAGAAAGGCTTACCCATAACTCCGAAATCACCCGATGCGCTAAGTTTACGTACGGTTCGGGCGCGGGGAAGAGAGCGTGCTTGGTCAAACGAGGGTAACTCTCCCTCCACATCCTCCTCTGACTTGTACACCAGGCCAAGGAAGTGTTCCCTACACAGAAGTCCCAAGATCCCATTGACATTGCGAGCCTCCACCCCCTCCTCAACAAGTATCCAGTTCCTGCACAAGTGGTTAACAATAGTTATTATTAGTTCTTATTCGATTTTTCTATATATCAAATGAAGAACATATGAAGTTACTTAATTACCTATCCCCCGGGGTGCAATCAGTGGGCGGCGGTCAACAGGAATCGGTCGCTTCGGGAGCTGGCTGGGACCTCGCTTATATGGTATCGAGGCTGTAGAGGAAGTCGAACCCCCTGCCCCCTCAGACGCGTGCGGATCCGCCTCCTCAGACGCGTGTGGGCCCCCCTCGTCGTACATCTGCGGAGGGACGTCCTCGCCCCTAGAAGAGCGAGAGGAGCCAAGGTCGTCTCCGGCTGTGCCCCTAGCCCTCCTCTGCCTCTGTGAGGGCTCCGGCTCCCCAGTCGCTGGCTCCGGCTCCGGCTCCCGCTGTCTCGAGTAAGTCGAGCGACACCTCCTAGTGGGCCCCATCACCTGCAATTAAAACAAATAAACCAGTATTAGTCTTGGTAAACGAGAAGTAATTAGCAAGGAAGCAAAACAAAAAAATGTATTTACAAGTATTAAAACGAGAAGTATCACATGTTTTTCTAATATTTACAAGTATTAAAACGATAAGTATTACATGTATTTCTAATATTCTTCATGATCGGGATTATTTCGACGATAGGTCTCGTCATTACTATCAAGAGCCTCCAAATCGTCAACAGCCTCATCCTCATCGCTGTCATTGTCTAGTTGTAGTCCATCAAGCATTTTCAAGTCTCTCGGATCATGCACCTCATCTGCAGCTTCCTCGTCAACAATCCATTCCTCGTCTACTTCCATTTCAATATCTTCAGTTAAGTCTATCTCAAGCATCCCTGGTAGCCCCTCGTCTTATTGATAAAACTCCTCGTTATCCGTGGGTGGGTTCAAGTTGTAATCGTCATCGTTTGGGTGAGCACATTTACCATGTGGTGACACCTTGTGCACAATATACCAACCCTGGAGAGGTGGGTCGGTTTTGCAAGCATATGGACAATAATAAACTTGTCTGGCTTGCTGAGCCACAATATAGACATCCTCACCTAGATAGAAGGAATCCTGTCTAATTTCGACTATCCCAAATTTAGGAGACCTTTTCGATACTCCGGGATCAAACCACTTGCATTTGAATATGACTGGCTTAGGTGCATTTTCACCATGGAATTCGAGCTCGTATATTTCTTCAACTATGCCATAATAGTCCTCAGGCTCCTCATGCTCCTCAACTACTCCAGGCGTAAATACTCCGGTATTGGTGGTCCTTGGATTGGGCCGACTCTTCTCGTAGCTTGTTGTGTGAAAGCGATATCCATTCACGTCATAAGCGTTAAATGACAAGACCTTGTAGTCAAATCCTCTAGCCAGTTGTCGTAATTCGACATTTATAGACAAATCGCTTTTGCCTTTGCAAGCTCAAGGAGAGAGATGAAATTAGGCAACTATCAACACCAAACTTGGAACGACCTAAGTTGGCCGAAGGTACCTTTTTTTGAAACCATGTAATGAAATCATGTTCATGAAGAAGGTTTTCTCGTTCATGTTCAGTAGGTGGCCTTGGATCATGCCAGTATTGATCAAAAAATTCCCTGCACATACAAGCAACAAGGGTGTTGGATGCGGAAAATTTATGAAGTATGTAACAAGTTCGTTGAGAATTTACCTCGAAACTTGTCGACTTCGTCAAGGTTCGTCAACAAGTACAGCATGATCTTGCGCCACTCTAGATTGGTCAAGAACTTTGTGGCCGCTCCACTTGATCTCCCATGTTGCCCTTTGAATAGGTCGAGGGTCGATTGATTTTCTTCCTCGTTGTAACGAGTGGATGGATTATGCACACTTGGAAGGTTGTCACTATAGTATGTTGTTGTAAAGTTTGACACCTCCTCACGAAGGAATGCCTCTGCTATGGAAGCCTCAATCCTGCCTTTGTTTCCACATTTCTGGCGAACAGTCTTTAGCACTCTCTCGATTGGATAGCACCAACGGTTCTGCACGGGCCCCCCCAATCGTACCTCAGTCGGAAGGTGCAAAATCAAATGCTGCATCGACAAGAAAAAGCCAGGGGGAAAGATCTTCTCCAACTTACAGACCAACTCGGGTGCCATTTTTCCAACTCCTCGACCACTTTTACTAATATTTACAAGTATCACATAAGTATTAAAACGAGAAGTATCACATGTTTTTCTAATATTTACAAGTATTAAAGATGAATTCCGACCATCTTTTCAGCAGTGATGACACAAACACCTTGAATTATAACTATAGTAGCAAAACCCAAGAGTCTAGTGCAAAGAGTACAAGACACATAATCCTACATAAGTTCATATTCAGCCATTCTAGTAAGGTACAATGAAGCTCTAACTGAAACTGCCAGATGACAAGAAAGAGATGTGAAACATCTAGCTATCATTTTTCATACAGAAAAGTTGTACTGCTATGATTTATCACAAGCGAGGAAGCAAACTTTGTTCTGTCCACCCTCTATAAAGGTATCTGCGACAAAATTCATCTTTAAATCATGTGGCTTTCATACACCGGTTTCCAAAAAAATCATAAGCAAAATAGCACATAAGGAAATATTCCTCACTCCAAAACCTTTCACTGCTCAGAGAGCAACTGCTATAGCCCTGTTTGCCACAGCTTGTACTGAAAAAAACAGAGGTTGTACCAAAAGCCAGCAACAAGTAGAAGGTGCTTTCCAACAGCATTTTAAATAAGAAGCTTATGCAACAACCACAAGTACACATTCAGAGTTTCAGACACAGATGTCATTTTGCACAATGAATTCAGAGTATGGCTTTGATCACAAATTACTACTGTAATATATCTGTTGAATAAAATTATGGAAATTTTTCCAAGAGGAATCTACACATTTTGCATAAGGCTCATCCAAATAGATATATATCATTGTTAAAGACAAAGTTGATTAAATGAGAAAAATCTAAAATAACATTTATTTCAACTAGAGCGAGCAACAACCCCCAAAATCAGACTAGTGGAAAGCTTAGAACAAGTATGAAAGGAGAGACAGTACTATCTAGAAATAGGAGGCAAAAGGGAATCAGCGCCTACTGTTCCGCTACATTTGATTCCTAAAATCCAACTGCGTGCACATGGATTCCCATTGACAATACCTGGTAGGCGGCACGTCAGCGGGGTGGAGCTGGGCCGCGCCGGCGGGGCGCGCGCGCGCCGGGAGGGCCGGGGCGTGACGGCGGAGGCGGGCCACGCCGGCGGGGACGGGGCGGGGGCCGGGCCGCGCGGGCGGGGGGCGGCCGCGCCGGCGGGGGCGCGCGCGCCGGCGGGGCGGCGGGCCCGGAAGGCGCGGATCCGGCGCCGGCGGTCGCGGGGGCCGGGGAGGAGGAGTGTCGACGCCGGCGCGGGTGAGGAGCGCGGTAGGGCGGCGGGGGGATGGACGGCGCGGATCCGGGCCGGACCGGGGCGGCGGGGCGGCGGGGGTGGCGGGGCGGCGGGCGGCGGGCGGGGACGGCGGGGCGCGAGGACGGGTGGGGATTGGGGAACTGGGGACACGAGCGGGCCGGGGTGGGCTTTTTCAATTTTTTTGCAACCTCTTCCCCGAGAGCCCCAAACAAAACACTCGGGGAAGATACCCCTTCCCCGAGTGCCACAGACATGGCACTCGGGGAACCGTTTTTGTTTTTTTGCCCCAATTTTTTTATACATTCCCACGTTATTTAAAACTCATTGACCAAATTTGGCTTACTTTTAAATTTTTTTATTATATTTCGTTAGTTTTTTCTTTTTCTCGAATTTTTAGGCACACTTCAAATTTGAACTACAGGTACAAGAAATCATATAATTTAGCGATTCAAAAAATGATATTCATGATATTTGGTGTATATTGAGACCGTATCCAGTAACTCACATGAAATGTCGAGCATCTTGTTGTGGTGACATGACGAACCACTTACGGGAAAAGTGGTTCTAAATTACAGAAAATCCGGACGAAGTCCAAAAAACACGAAACTTGTTGGGACAATGTGTAATCACATGTAGAGGTTGTGTGCAACAGTTGAGAAGATTTCGAGCAAGTTGCGACATCTGATGTCTGCAACCCACACATCTCCGAGTGTGTTATCGCATGGATCACATGTGGAGATGTCTAGGTTTCAGGCATCACACCTCGCAACTTGTTCGAAATCTTCTCACCCGTTGCACACAACATCTACATGTGATAACACGATGGTCCCGACAAGTTTCGTGTTTTTCGGACTTTGTCCGGATTTTCTTTAATTTAGAACCACTTTTCCCGTAAGTGGTTCGTCACGTCACCACGACAAGATGCTCGACATTTCATGTGAGTTACTGGATACGGTCTCAATATACACCAAATATCATGAATATCATATTTTGAATCGCCAAATTATATGATTTCTTGTACCTGTAGTTCAAATTTGAAGTGTGCCTAAAAATTCGAGAAAAAGAAAAAACTAACGAAATATAATAAAAAATTCAAAAGTAAGCCAAATTTGGTCAATGAGTTATAAATAACGTGGGAATGCATCACAAAAAAATGGGGCAAAAAAAACAAAAAAATAAAAAAGGTTTCCCCGAGTGCCAGTGACTAGGCACTCGGGGAAGCTTCCCTTCCCCAAGTGCCGGGGACAAGGCACTCGGGGAAGAGGTCACCTTCCCCAAGTGCTAGGTCTAGGCACTCGGGGAAATATTTATTTTTTTTTTTTGCCCCAATTTTTTTGTGAGGCCTTCAAACATTATTTAAGACCCTCTGCCCAAATTTGGCTTACTTTTGAAGTTTTTTGTTATATTTCGTTAGTTTTTTCTTTTTCTTCAATTTTTAGGAAAAGTTCAAATTTGAACTACAGGTACATGAAATCATATAATTTGGCGATTCAAAAAATGATATTCATGATATTTGGTGTATATTGAGGCCTTTTCCAACAACTCACATGAAATATCGAGCATCTTGTTGTCGTGACATGACTAACAACATACGGGAAAAGTGTTTCTAAATTAAAAAATCCGGACGAAGTCCGAAAAACACGAAACTTGTCGGGACATCATGTTATCACATGTAGAGGTTGTGTACAATAGTTGAGAAGATTTCGAGTAAGTCTGCGACGTTTGATGCCTACAACTCACACATCTCCTGGTGTGTTATCACATGGATCACATGTGGAGATGTCTGGGTTTCAGGCATCACACATCGCAACTTGCTCGAAATCTTCTCAACTGTTGCACACAACTTCTACATGTGATAGCACGATGTCCCAACAAGTTTCGTGTTTTTCGGACTTCGTCCGGATTTTCTGTAATTCAGAAACACTGTTCCCGTATGTTGTTAGTCATGTCACGACAACAAGATGCTCGATATTTCATGTGAGTTGTTGGAAAAGGCCTCAATATACACCAAATATCATGAATATCATTTTTTGAATCGCCAAATTATATGATTTCATGTACCTGTAGTTCAAATTTGAACTTTTCCTAAAAATTCAAGAAAAAGAAAAAACTAACGAAATATAACAAAAAAACTTCAAAAGTAAGCCAAATTTGGGCAGAGTCTTAAATAATGTTTGAAGGCCTCACGAAAAAATTGGGGAAAAAACAAAAAAAATAAATATTTCCCCGAGTGCCAGCAGCTAGGCACTCGGGGAAGAGGCCCTTCCCCGAGTGCCAGGGACAAGGCACTCGGGGAAGAGGTCACCTTCCCCGAGTGCTAGGTCTAGGCACTCGGGGAAGAGCTTTTCCAATTTTTTTTAAACGGCTCCGTCTATTTGCGCCGTCAAATGCAACTTTTCTTTTTCGTGTGCCCTTCTTCCCCGAGTGTTGCGCTCGGGGAAGATGGCCTTCCCCGAGTGCCTTTCTTCCCCGAGTGCTTTGCCCTTTCAGGCACTCGGGGAAGGCCATCTTCCCCGAGTGCAACACTCGGGGAAGATTGTCTTCCCCGAGTGCCTGATTTTTGACACTCGGGGAAGCACGTGGCACTCGGGGAATATTGCTTCTCCCGTAGTGATGGCTGTCGTGACCGTGAGTGTTGTACATGAACATATAACAGCGTTGTGCGCTACGTACGGAAAATTATGGGAATAGGCATAAGGGGATGCCCTAAAAATGAAGATCTCACCTGTAGCATACTTTAGAGAGTAGTGGCAGCACTGTTACTGTTATGGCGAACAGAGACGGAGAGGTCTACGGCTTTTGTGCACCTACGGGTGCAGAAGGTTGCAAGTGGTCGATGCTACTTCTTTTCAGAGGTCTTGTGGTGCGGTAATCTAGCTTTTTATTGGTTGCAACGTTGTGTCAGTTTTCACACTTGTGATGAATGTTCCTATGGTGGCCAGTGAGTGAGCAAGTTTTAATATGTGGAGGAGGGGAGGCGCGTGAGATGATGTGAGCAAGTCACTCTAGGAGTTGAGAAAACAGGTAGTTTTGTATGATATGCCACTGTAGCATAGTACATTGTAACTGTATCTGTTAGTTAATTTCAAAAGATTACCGACCAGACACAAGGACTTAAATTGCTTCCCCAACCAAGCAAGCCTCGTTCTAAAAAAAACCAATCAAACCTCACACCAAGCTAAACACAAATTAAACTAACTGTCCGTAATACAAAGAAAAATGAAGTGCATGGACGAGGCGACAACCGAATATAAAGAGAAATTTTATTCCCAGTTCCAACCACAAACGCCATCTAAGATCGCGGCACTGACTTGACTACTTGATTTGGAAGACTTGCACTCTTTTTAGTCTTTCAAGCATTCGAAGACGAACCAGCTCTTGGTCCGCCTGCTGAGCCTGCCGCGAAAACACAATTTTTGAAAGAGAAATTTTAGTGTGTTTGGTAAAAAAAAATAAGATCCGTCCATCTGGCGAAGTTGAACGGTGAAGACAAGGAAGTATCATGAAGTACCAAAAAGCAACAAAAGCAGTGAATATTATTATGATACCCTTTTAATTATTTGTAAATCTATTTAATTGTTTCTATAAGAAGCATAAGAAAGAACAGTACAAGTACTTTACAAGTACGTACATTTTGAAAGTGTAATTAATTTATTGGCCCCCAACAAAAACTCACCACTCATCATCATCAACAAAGAAAACTATTTTCCACAACAGTTATATATAAACCATTTTTTTTAATAAAAGGCGGAGCACCGCCGCATCATATAAGAAGAAGAAGAAGAAATAATTATACATAACGAGCTACAGCGAACACCACCCCACAACAACGCACACAAAAGACACTGCACCACCGCCACAAATTGGGAGAGGAGCCGAAAGAAGCCACTCGAGAACTGCGCTGTCGTCGCCAACGACGTGCCACGGAGAATGCCGCGGCCCGCTACAAGCCGCAGCAACAAAAACCAACTCCTTCACCATGGGCCCGTCCCCCTCAAGCCGCACACACACGATCGGCGATCCCGCTATCCTGGTGAAGCTTCAACATAAAACTCTCGTCGTAGCGCCGATGAAAACCACCGATCCCGGCCTCTCGCGTGAGGGCCTCGCCTCTCCCACCGCCTCACACTCCTCGCCAAGGACTTCGATGGCGAAGCCGCTAAAAGAGCAACACATCCACTCGGTCGTCGCCGAGTCACCGCCTCACCATGTGCACCGCCTCAAGACCTCCAACACCCATGGGACCTCTCGCACCATCCTCGCCAACACGGACCAAGCGCACCTCGTCGCCGCGCGCAAGCAACACCAACTACCACCATGCCTGGCCAAGGTGGGTCTCTAGATGCACCTCCAAGGAGGACACGACACAAGTGGCACCGTAATCACACGTTCGTAGAGAACCGGCCAAGGTGGGTCTCTAGATGCCTCGCTATCTCTAGGCTGCCATGGCCCAGATTAGACGAGCCGGCGACACTCGGGTGTAGCCGCCACCGGCATCCACACGCCGGCCCGCAACCGCCTCTCCTATGCCCCTCCCCGGTCGGTCACCGTCACGGTCGTCGCCGGCCATAGCCGCCGCCGGGGTGTCCGCGCCGGCCGGCCCGCCGCCCGGCGCCGACCGCTGCCCCTCCATGCACAAGCGCACACCCGCGGCCGCGCGGACACCCGATCCGGCCGGGGCACCGCCGGATCCGGGCCACCTACCACCCGCCGCTGCGAAGGGCATCCGCGCCGGCGAGGTCACTCCGGGGAGCCGCGGCGGCCGCACCCGTCCCAAGCAGCTAGAGAGAGAGAGAGGGAGGGAGAGAGCCCCACCACCACCTTCCCCGCGAGCCACACGAGATGCCGGCGGCTTGCTCTACTATTGTCCACAGTTCTCCTCTCCTATCTAGTCAAACAACTTCAAACAAAATAAGTACGTACTCTTTGTTTTGCGTGATGAAGATGCATTGCCGATCAGATTGAAGCAAAGGAACATACTACAGGTTAGATGCAAACACAAGTGCATGAAAAGCCGAAATGTAGTGTATAGAAGCTATTGTGGGTAGTTATTTGTTTGGGTTCCGTCTTGCTCAACAGGTCCTAGGCTCCTAGCCACCTCAGCCTAGATTTAGATTAATCGAGAAAGACATCATAAATTCAACCTTGATTCATAAAAGATGAATTAGCTGGGTAGTATGATCACATATACATTGTCCTTGTTTTCATGTTATGAAGAGCTGAATTCCAGTATCATTGCTTGTTCTCAAAGTAAGAAAAAATTAAAAAAAGGAGCAAATTTAGAGTTGTACCTAGAGTGTGAAAGCTTGAGTAAGGGAAAACGCATTGGTAAGCATTGGTAGGCATCTTTTTCACCTGCTTAGATTGTATATCTATACTGTATATAACCCCTGCCACGTGGACAAGAAAAGGACTCTGGTACCGTCCGCAAAACCGTTCACACGAGGGTAGCACCTAAGTGAATCGGCAGGGAGCAGCTTCTCCAGATCAATGACTCCACTGAGAACAAATCTTGCAACTTTGTCGGAATCGTCATCCTCCCTAGACCATAGCTTGATCAGGCCATACACAGAGCACATAGCAGTAGTGGTGGCGAGTCCTAGCCTACCATCCTCCGTTGTCATGAGCACAATCCATTCATATCAGAATTTGGATTCTAGTTTCGTCTTCGATAATTCTCGGGCGCTCATGTCGTACTTCACGATCCCACTGTTCGCGCAATATTCCTCGCAAGTCAGGAAGTAGAGTGCATTGCCTAGCAGGATACCAGAAGCAATCTCGAATTTGTCCTCACAGAGGTCATCGAGGTAGTGCTGATTAGACGCCACCTCGCTCCACGCATTAGCCTCTGATGCGTAGATTAAGGTGAACATCCTTTCTTCGGGGTAGAGTGCAATGAAGACCACCACAACCAGGAAGGATCCACGGTGGCAGTCGAGGTGGTCGCAGCCGCCGTCGGCAGCGCACATCACGGCGGCGTTCCATGCACCGTGTGTTGGTAGGCTGGGCAGTTGTCGCTGCTCGTCCGTGATGGGGTCCCAGACGGTGAGATTAATCTTCCATGGGCCCGGTCTTCTCGGGGGCTCGCGGCGGAGGAGGACGCGGCCGTGGCGGACGTCGATCACGCGGTAGCCGTAGTGGTCGGCACGGGCCGGGCGGAAGGAGGAGGTGGAGACGAGCTTGCTGTCGGCAAGCCGTCGTCCTCGGCTTCGTCTTCATCGTCGTCATCGTAGTTCTCGGAATAATCTTCGCCCAGCAGGCCCATCATCGGAGCGGTGCGGTTGAACTCTACGTCATCGTAGTCGTTGGATTCGTCCTGGCCGCCCCGGCAGAGGATGCCCAGCATCGGGGCGGCGCGGTGGAACTCCAGGTACCGGCGGTGGAAGGCGGTGGCGGAGGCGATGCGGTGCCACAGCTTGCAGACGAGGGTGGCGCGGACGAGGCTCGCGCGTGAGAAACGGAGCAGGATCTCTTCCACGACCTCTTCTGCCGGGTGCGGCGGCGGCGGCGGCGGCGGCGCCACATGGCTGCTTGGTCACCCGAGCGCACGAGCTAGGGTTTCGTCGGTAACGGAGAGGATGTATCATCCATCCTGCCAGGTGGGCTGTGGGCCCAGCGATTATATACGATTCGTATTGGCTTTCTAGATTATGATTAGGTCACCCAGCATAGAGGCCAACTACAAATAAATCTGAATCAGGGACGGTAGTTCAGATGAACACGATTAGAGCAACTTTGACTGATGGAGTAAATTTGACCCCTATATATATACTTATTGGGGGTGGAGTAAAAATATGTTGATCTCTAAAACACAATTTCCTCCAAAGCAGTTTCACTATTCTCCTTCCCAACTCGTGGGTCCCATCATGCCACGTCATCCTCTCCTTCCCCTCCCCATATATGTGATCTTTGACATCTAGGAGGCGGCGGAGGACGGGCGCTCCATCTCCGACTTGTCGACGCGGCACCGCATCACGCTCGGCGTCGCTCGCGGCCCGGCGTTCTCGCACCACCGGTGGGCCGCGTCGGGGGCCGGTGGCGCACGGCCATCCGGTCCCGACCAACGTTCTCCTCGGCGACGACCCGGAGCCCCGGTCGTTTTCTCCGCGCGGCGTACCAATCCCGCCCAACCAATGGCCTTCCCCCATCTCCATCATCGGCGATCACGAAACAAGTCCTTCCAAGTTCCAATCTTCAAGGCATCGCAACGAGCCAAGCCCACCGCTCACCACCATCCACCAGCGAAATCTCCTTCTCCTTCTCCATGGGCAAAGTCCGCTCCTTATTCTCTCGCGCAGCGGCAAGCGCGCCGCCGGCGCCGGCAATAGCAGCAGCAGCTTCCACGCGGGATCGTCCTCCCCGCCCCACTCCTCCACCGCCGGCACGGCACCGCCCACCACCACCTCCTCCTCCTCCTCCCCCTCGCGTCGTCCCCGAGGGCCGTCCCACCGCCGCATGAGCGGACAAGATGGAGCGCGTCTTCCGCAAGTTCGACGCCGACGGCGACGGCCGGATCTCGCGCGCCGAGCCGGCGGCGCTCTTCGAGAGTGTGGGCCACGCGGCTCCTAACAACGAGGTGTCCCATATGATGGAGGAGGCGGACTCCGATGGCGACGACCGCATCATCCCGCCCGAGTTCGCGGCCCTCGTGCGCTCCGCCGACGCCGACGCCGCCGCGGTCGAGGAGGACCTCCGCCATGCCTTCGGGGTCTCCGACGCCGACGGCAACCACAACAGGAAACGCGTGCTTCGCCAACGGCGCTAAGCTGTTGGCGAAGACTCCAACCCCGTTGGCGAAGGCTTTCCCAACGGGGTTTCCGAGTTCTCGTTGGGAAAGAACCGTTGGCGTTTTAAGTGATGGGAAAGAGCTCTTCGCCAACGGGAACTCCGGCCCCGTTGGGAAAGCTTCGCCAACGGCCATGTGTGCCGTTGGCGAAGAGGAGACGCCGTCGGCTCGGATGTCGTTACCTTCGCCAACGGGGAAGCGACGGTCGTTGGGAAAGTCCGGTTGGCAAAGGGAATGGCAGCTTTGCCAACAGCTAGCTTTGCCAACAGCATCGGTCGAAGCTGTTGGCAAATCCGCTGGACAAGGCTGTTGGCAAAGAAGCCCAGCTTTGCCAACAGCTAGCTTTGCCAACAGCTTTGGGCCAGGCTGTTGGCAAAGCTGGGCGCGTGCTTCAGGGGAAGCCCATCTTTGCCAACAGCCTGGCCCAAAGCTGTTGGCAAAGCTGGGCTATGTTGTTGGCAAAGCTGGGAATTTCCCCCCTTTTTTCTCTTTTTTAGCATTTAATTCACACATCAAATCCACACATCAGCATATGAACCAGAATACCACATATATATCAACAATATGCTCAAAGTGACTATCATGTGTTGGCTCATCTTGGTGAACCAATATCGAGAATATTTAAGTAACTGCACACTGTATAGTCAAATAGTTTGGTTATTGAAAGGTCCACTTATGTGAAGTTACTGCTTCAAAATGAGCCGTTCTAAGATTTGACTGACTGTATACTTAGTATGGTTGTGCTATCCCACAGCTATCAGTGAAATAAAGTTCCTACAGTTTGTACACTACTGAAACAAAGCACTGTAAAAATTGATGTAATAAAAATCCAAACAAATTGAATCAATATTTAGCGAAACTGAAAAATAATATAACAAGATAAGGGAACACGCCACTGGGCGTATTTTCTTGTATAAGCTATGAGTTAATACTGGAGGGAACTTTACAAGTACATTGCCAATTGCATCACTCCGTACACCAATATCTTGTAAAAATTGCACCTGAAAAAGATTTTTGCATAGATGTAGATGAGTCATATAACCAGACTTCAGAACATTCAGAACTATAAATCCCAGTAGCACACTTTGCAGAAATAAGTAAATACTTAGTCCCATCCGAGCTTTGAAGAGCAAGTCTGACAAATCAAACTAATTTGAAGGAGCAGCTCAACAAATCATAACAATTTTTCGTGGATACTACAAGCAGAAAATAGTGTGTGACAGCTAAAAAGATAAAAAATATATTTCAAATCAACTAAGAAGTTACCTTCGGTGCTATCACTGTCTCCAAATCAAGACAGAATATTGTAGGTTGGACTAACAACATTCGCTTCATGCCATCCCGTGAAACATTAAGGTGATACAGATATTTCACAAGAGGCTTCCACCTTTCTTCAATGCTACAGGCCATAAGTTGTGGCTTGAAAGCCAATAGCCTCCCGAGTTCTCCAGTGCTCAGACCGAACTGTTTCAGATATTCAACCTGTGATCCAGAATGATATTTCATTACCAAACTCAAGAAATGAATATAACATTGAAACTAAATAGTTTATCAGAAACCTTCCAAAAGTATAAGGAAGGTTAGTCAATGAGTCCCTTATCAGTTCAAACCTCAAAGTAGATAGACAAATTCATACGGAACTCTAGACCTAAGACCACATATTACTGATCAGCATGTTGATCCATCATATGAGTAGGGGAAGTCCTCGTGTGACTGTGACTCAGTTTTGCTCAGCCTATTTTGCATAGTGAACTGATAAATAGAGACTGAATCATTCTGAAGGTCAATTCGTTATCTTTATTCTTCATATTAAGGAACAGAAAATGAACAACATAAAAAAGGGGCTAATAATCCTGCCAGTGTTTAGTCTGCGACGAAATAAGCACAGAAGTAAAACTAAACATAAAGCAAACAAATTACTGTTCATCTCTTCCAAGCTTAAAAATCCAAGAGCTCCTGGATAATCATAGACCATCGTGCCAAAATCCTTCTCATCCATCCCCATATCCGTATAAAACCTGACTCGCGTCTCAAGCTCATCCATGGACATATTCAGTAGCTGCGGACATCTACTGACCACATAACCAATCCAGTCTCTCCTCGCGCCACAGCTTTCCAAATAACCAATAATATCTTCCAACTCTTCAAAGCTTCGGTTCAGAAAAGATCCACCGTTTGCAAGGACTCGCCCCAAAAAGTCTCCCTTTACGTAAATTGACCTCAGCCACTTTATCATCGTCCTTACTTTCCCCAAATCGCCTGAACACGTGCAAACTACTTTGGCAATTTGGGGATATGACATCGAATTGTGCTTGAACCACCTGAAGTATGCAATATGTAATCATCTCAATTGTAATTGGAGAAGAATTTCATAAGTAAACTACAAAAGTTGCATATTTTTATGATTTGCAATGCCTCTCGTAGCCGAACTATCGCAATTCTTGTGCAAACAGAACATAAATAGTCTGAGGAAACAGATGAATGAATGCAAAGCTGGGAACTTTACTTGACAAGCTCGACAAGGCCTGACTCCTGGATGTACGCCTTCGCCCGCGCGTTGAAGGACATGTGCGCGCGGTCGGGCCGGTCCCGCCGCATTGCGGCTGCCTCGACGACGACGCGGTCCACGAACGGCCCCATCCTCGCCGTGAGGTTCTTCACGTACGTCGGCCGCCGACCTTCCCGCCGCCGAGCGCGGCCACGAGCGCCTCGGCGGCCACCGCGCGGCGGACCTCGAGGGCGCGCCGCGGGGGCGGCGTCCTCCGCCTCGGCGAGCCCAATTCGGGCGGCGGAGCTCGTCGGGGCGGGGTGTGGCGGGGGTGGGGGCGCGGCGGGGTCGGCGGGCGCGGATCCGCCGGCCGGCGGCGCGGGGGTGGGCGGCGGCGCGCGGGGTGGGGCGCGCGCGGGTTGGGTGGGGAGGGAGGGGGCGGGTCCGGTGGGAGGGAGGGAGGGGCTGCTTTGTTTTAGGGTTAAAGTTCTTTGCCAACATTCTATAGGTGCGGCTATTGGCAAAGCTTTTTTTTATTTTTTATTGTGCCATCCTTCGCCAACAGCTGGGGTATTAAAGTTGTTGGCGAAGACACTTTGCCAACAGCATCACAAGGCTGTTGGGAAAGAATTTTTGCATTTTTGTTTTTTTTCCTTTCAACTTTTTTGTGGGTCCTTCCTACTATAACTACATCTCAACTTCAAAACTTGGGGATGTTTTGAGCTATTTAACTATATTTCGTTAATTATTTTCGTTCACTTGAATTTTCCGGCATAATTCAAATTTGAACTGCAGGTGCGTGAAATAATGAAACTTAGGCGTTCGAAAAATGATATTCATGTCGGGGAGTGTGTTTTGAGGCCGTGTCCCAAAGCTCACCCGAAATTTCGAAGTCCTTATCCACGTAACACGACGGTCCGGGCGTGATACAACTGTTTTTTAATTATATAAAATCCAAACGAAGTCGAAAAATCACGAAACTTGTCGGGGTGTCTTATTATCGCATGTGGAGGCTCCGATAAACATTTGAGAAAGTTTGGAGCAAGTTGCCGCGTCAAATGCTCAAAACCTAGACATCTCTACCATGTGATCACTTGTGAGCACATTGGAGATGTCTAGGTTTTGAGCATCCGACGCAAGAACTTGCTCTAAACTTTCTCAAATGTTTATCGCAGCCTCCACATGCGATAACAAGACACCCCGACAAGTTTTGTGATTTTTCGACTTCGTTTGGATTTTATATAATTAAAAAACAAACTTGTACCACACCCGGATCGTCGTGTTACGTGGACAAGGACTTCGAAACTTCGGGTGAGCTTTCGACACGGCCTAAAAACACACTCCCCGACATGAATATCATTTTTCGAACGCCTAAGTTTCATTATTTCACGCACTGTTAGCTCAAATTTGAATTATGCCGGAAAATTCAAGTGAACGAAAATAATTAACGAAATATAGCTAAATGTTGCAAAATGGGCCCACATTTAACCATGTGCTTATAAACAATGTAGCAAGGCTACCAAAAAAGTTTGAATTCAAAATTCGAAAAAAATGAAAATTTTTTGCCAACAGCCGCAATCTTCGGCAACAGCCCCTACAAGGCTGTTGGGAAAGAAGGCTCTTCGCCAACAGCTTGGTAGCCCTGTTGGCGAAGGGCTACTCCCTTTCCCAACAGCTAACGGCGAAGCTGTTGGTGAAGCGGACGGCGTCGGTACGGTTGGGCGGCGCGGGGCTTCGCCAACGGCTTTTCGTTCCCAACGAGAACGCCGTTGGGAAAGAACCCCTTCGCCAACAGGCCGATCTTTGCCATTAGTCCTTGGATTTTTGGTCGTTGGCGAAGATTTCTTTCCCGACAGCAGAGTTTTCCCGTTGGGAAAGAGTTTCTTTGCCAACGCCTTAGGTCCCGGCCGTTGGGAAAGCTCCGAGCCGTTGGCGAAGCTACGCGCTTCTGTAGTGAACGGCCTCATCACGCCCGCCGAGCTCGCCCGTGTCCTCGGGGGGATCGGGGAGGCCGCCACCGTTGCGTAGTTCCGCCGCATGATCCACGGCTAGCACCATGACGAAGGCGGCGAGCACGACGAAGCAACGGCGGCGGTGCCTCGTCCTCGAGCTCGTCGCGGGCGGCGCTCGGAGGTGGAGGAGAGACAATGATCCATGGGGATCTGCACGAACATGGACATGGTGGGTGGAGATGGAACCGGCCAACCGTGTGGCCGGGGGATTGGGGATTGATTCTTGGGAGTTTGAGATGGATGACAGTATTTGCTTGTGCGGCGGTTGACCTACCTAGTCCGCCACCGGAGGGTGATTTGTCACAGATCATGCACTGATGTGTTGGAGCACTAGCGGTGATGCGCCATGGACACAACAGGAGGGAGGAGGGGTCCCAAGTCTTTGTCGTGGTGGGGGGACTGCGAACTGAACACTGAACAACACTAGAGAGGAAGGCAGGAAGCAGAGCGGGTCCCACATATAGGGGATGGAGGAGAGATTCCCTCCATAGAGGGGATGGAGAGGGGGTTTCAGTCCATGAAGAAAAAAAAGGAGAGGATATATGGAAGCTGTTGGAGATGATTTCATCCCCTATATGACTACTTTTATGGTATTGGAAGGGGATAGGAAAGCTGCTGAAGTTGCTCTACGGAAGTCAAAAACAAAAGCTGGTAAGCTGGCCGTCTCCTCTCTTCTTCATCACCAAACAACGACGTACAGTAGCATCATGGTTGGAGGAGGAAGTTAGTGTTGCAACGACAGTTCTCAGCAACGGCAGCCAGTGGCTTATATGGGTAGAACCTCTCAACGGAAAGGCGAGAACGCCCATGCCGTAAGGCCAGTTAGCTCATCAGGCCGGCGATGTTGCTCATGGCCACGTCAGCCAGCACGCTCACTTGCCGCTCCTCCGCCATCGTCGCCACCGTCTTCTTGATCACCGGGCTGGCGTAAGCGTTCAGCAGTATGTCCTGCAGATCGATACGCACAGAGCCAACACGCGCTTATGTGCCTCATCACATTCTCCATGGCTGCAATTATTACCAAGACAATCATGGAGCAGAGCGACAAGCTGCGCCGCGGCATGCACTACAGGAAACCGAGAGGTTGTGCTGAGCCCTTTCTTTTGCCGAGAGCTTTTTCGGGCTCACGCCAAAGTAGCATTTTGCCTACAGCCATGACAAAAACTCACCACAAAGCCATGACTATCATAAATGAGTTGTTTGTCAAGAGGGACTCTCGGCAAAAACCATTTTGCTGACAGTTACAAAGAAAACCATTGGCAAAATAAGGGTTCTTGGCAAAGAAAATGTTTGTCGAGAGGGGCGGTAAGGAACTGTTAGCCGAAAGCTTTCTTGACCGACAACAAAAATGTTGTTTGTCGTGAGTATTTGCAAAAACACTCGGCAAAGACAAATTCAACACTCGGCAAAGACAAATTCAACACTCGGCAAAGACAAATTTAAATCACATTTTGAGCAGTAAATTAATTCAAATTTAAAAGTTTTCAATTACAAAGTTTCATGACTTCTCAACATGAACAACTTTTATTTGGATTATTTTTCATTTGACGAAGTGGTGCTAATTTTGTTCACAAAACATATTATCTCTCATATAGTTCAATAAAACTATATGAGATTAAACTATTCGAGAAGTATATAAGATAGTAAATAATGTTACTACCACTATACCGGATGACCAAATGATCGAAATAAAAGTTACCAATCTTCAAAAGATATGGATCTCCAGACGCCATTCCTCCCAGCCTCCCTCTCTTGTTGTGTGCAGCGCGGCGGCGCCCGACGAGCGGTCCCGGGAGCACGACAGGTGGCACGAGGGCCTCTCAAGGGAACGACGGCCGCCGGCGGCCCCTCCCCTCCCTCTCCCAGTGTCGCCCCTCCCCGCATTCCACTCCTGCAACATGCAACATGCAGAGTGGTGCCGCCTGACGAGCGATCCTATGAGCACGGCCGGCGGTGCGAGGGCCTCCCGGGGAGCACAACCGGCGGCACTGCCCGGCGTCCCACAATGGTGCGCAAGCCTCCCGAGGGCATGGTGGCTAGCGGTACCCGGCCTCCTTGGAGCACCCGCTGTCGAGGGGACGGGGCTGGTGGTGGCGGTGGCGCCAGCGGCTCGGCAAGGAGCTGCAGCTGAGTGTGCTTTGAGAGTCTTTGTTTGTCGGGCACCAGGCGTACTTCCGGTTTGCCGTTTGTTTTTTTACTTTAGAGTTGTTATTTGTAGAAATGTAGAATATGTGTATATGAATCAAACATGAATCTGAACTAGTTCATCAAAAGCCTGCACTTGAAATCAGTCATATAATGTCATCCAGTCAGTCATATGTATGTGCACACATGTAGACAAATTGTTCATAATTGTAAGGGATCGGATGTTGGTAGCCTAAGAGGAGGAGGGTTGAATTAGGCAATTTAAAAACATTTAACCTATAGGCTCAATATTTTGCATATATAAGTGCAACTAGGCAAGATTTAGTGTTGAACCCTCATCCCAAAGAATTTTGTAATATATATCCTATAAAGATACTACTCTATGAAAGTAATTGCACGCAAGGATTGCAAGATGGTAATGCAGAAACGTAAAGAGGGATGAGAGCGAGGAAGAAAACTCTTGACATGCGATTTATCCTGTGGTATCGGTAGGCACTTAGTCAGCCCTAGTCCATGTTGTTGAAGCACTCACACATGAGTATTGCTTCTTAGTTACCAAATCTCTCCCAAAGGCGCACTTGACTCGCCAAGGAGTCTCGGCCAAGCCCCTTAGTCACCTTGATATCACCTCCACTAAAGGGCTTCTCCACCGAGGGATGGGGTCTCCACGTCCCCCGCACAAAGCTTCTCTCCCTCTCCACACCAAGTAGGAGTGTCAGAGACTTTCCTAGAGAGCCACTTATGCCCCTAGGCTCCAGGACACCTTGTACATCTTGATCTAGTCGAGAATCACCTCACAAGGTAGGCACACCTTGCATACAACACAACACTAAGCTTATGCTTGCACTACACACTCTCTAAGCATGCACAAATTCTATGGATGAACACTTGAAAACTATGATGACTTCGATATGATCTTCAATGTGTCTCACACTCCTCCGCACTTCCACACAATCTAGCAATTTCAAATGGGCGAGAGGAAGGGGTATGAATAGCCCAAAAGGCTAGTAGAGACGTTGGGTAACGACTAGCAAATTTGCACCGTCAGATGAACCGACGCTCTTTAGGGGCACCATTGGTTCATCTGGTGCTACTGGCCGTTGCACACTTCCACATCCAAATCTAACTTTTCTACCACCATCGTACTGTACAGGATGATCTTACGCTTCGACTGCTACCCAATGGTTCATCTAGTGCTAATAGCTTCCGTACCAAAACATCTTTGTCTTCAGATGAAAATTAAAGGATGAACCGACACAATCATCTGATGCCGCCCAACAGTTCATATGTATGATATCAACGAAGATACCACATGTGAGAATAACTAAGGTGGATCACAAGCTCATGAGACTTAGCATGATACAACCTAAGCTCCCCCTAAGTGTGTGCACAAAAGAATGCCACTTGGAAGACAAGGGTAGTGAGAAACAAGTGCACAACTACAAACTTGTAAGACAAGGAAGCTTAGAGCATATAATGCAAGGAGATAGCTTAAAGGATAAGAGATAAGACAAATGGTTTCTTGTTACATTACAACTTGTAGATATCACTTGTAGTCTTTTGATCATTTCATACCTACGGGGGATGGTCCTCTTTACCTTGTTGGCACCACATTGAGATGAACCACTTGGAAATGATATCACTAGAGGTGAGACCACTTGAAAGAAGCTTGCATAGAAGACACTTGGGATACCACAAGGATTAGGAATGTATGAGTACATTTCCTTTGAACTTATATAGAGACATAAGCTCGCAAGGACATGACTCAATAGCATGAAGCTCATATTGCTATATTCACTATTTTAGAGATGTTAGATCACATTGAGAGTGAACTAGCATTCTCTTAGAATGAAACACCGCACCGAACGCGTCGCTAAGGGACTACATAAGATAAGCTTGAAACAATGTTAGTCCCATAACCAAACCATAGGAAGAGCTCCCTCCTAAATGTGTGCATTTAGTGTTTGAATCACCAACCAAATGTTTGCACATTGTTTATGAAAACAAAAGGGAAGCTAACCCTATAGCTTGCTCATGATGCAAGAAGATATATATCTATATGAAAACATGCACCATGAAAGAACAAGTGTAGCTT
Source organism: Cenchrus americanus (assembly GCA_947561735.1). Classification (NCBI taxonomy): domain Eukaryota; kingdom Viridiplantae; phylum Streptophyta; class Magnoliopsida; order Poales; family Poaceae; genus Cenchrus; species Cenchrus americanus. The sequence goes on from OX387245.1 coordinate 256,146,187, forward strand.
TCCTACACACTAACCAAACCATGTAGATTGCTCATGGGTTAGCACATGACACAAGCAACCTACCGTATGTAAACATTGCAACAAATGCAACCTAAACAAGGCAATGGAGCTACAATGATACGAGAGATAGGTACTAGTTCCCATTACCTCAACCGGGGAACTTGGGCAACACATGTCCAACTTGCAAGCTTGGCTTATAGGCTTGAATCTTCTCATCTTGATTGTGCCAAGCCTCCCAAGTCCCTCCTCTTGTGGCCTTCAAGTGGCCTTTGGAACCCAAACCATTTGAGGCCCCTTCATGTTGATGATGACGTCCTTGGGCACCAAAATGGGTTGGTTCCAACCCCGCTCTTCCTTCATCTTCCCAACCTTGTGTGCAACCATCCTGCCATTAGCCTTCTTCTTGATAAAGTAGGTGTTGTTCTTGGTCTTGTTCTTGCGGTTGGGCTTCGTGGAGCTCTTGATGGTGGGCTTCAACTTCTTCTTTGCGCCCTTGTCCATCTTCTTGACAAATTGAGGGCATTTGTAGAACTTGTGCCCTTCTCCATGACACTTGTAGCAAGTCACGGTTGCACCCTTCTCAAGCTTCTTCACCATGGGATCACGGTTATCTTGAGAAGGTTGGACTTGGCTCTTCATGTCTTGAGAGATGTCCACTTGTTCTTCATCGTTCTTGCCCTTGCCCATCAAGTTTGCCAACCTCTCTCGCAGCCATTTCACTTCTTGCTTGAGCTCATCGTTTTCCTTGCCTATGAGATAATCACATGTTTCTACAACCACATTCTCATGGCAAGATGGTGAGCAAGATTCATCAATTAAATCAATGCAAGAAGTTGAAGCATCTACCTTGGAGATAGGGATTGCACTAGGGATAGATGTTTCATTAAGCTCAAAGGAATTACTTGTTTTAGTCTCATTGCTCTCAAGCTTAGCTTTTAGCTCATCACACTCCTTGCTAAGCAATTTGAATTTGCACAACAAATGTTCATAATTTGTAGCAAGGGTGGCACTAAGATCGTTGAGAGCATTGAGTTCTTTAATTTCATTAGCTTGTTTCTTAAGCATTCCTTTTTGCTCATGGGCTAGCTCAACAAGAGCATCAAGAGAGGTGGTGTTGGATTCATCATCACTTACATTGCTTTCCATACCTTGGGCCATAAGGCACATGTGTGGTGATAATGAGGGACCATGCATCAAGCGGGTGGTGAAGTTCTTTCTTGATTCATCACTTGAGCTAGAAGAATTTGATTCTCCACCACTTGTCCACTCACGGACGGCGATAGTTGCTCTTTGCCTTGGTCTCCTTTCCTTGACCACCTTCTTCTTAGGCTTGTGCTCGACCTTGGTGAACTTGATGTGTTGATGATGACGCCCTTCTCTCAAGTGGACGTTGTAGCCGTACATGTTGACTTTCTCCACATACTTGAAGATCTTCTTCACGTACTCGGCCACCATGGATTCAACCTCTTCATCACTTGAGGGATCTCCATCGTCACCATCATCACCATCATCCTCGCTTGATCTTCCATGAGTAGCCATCCTACTCAACATCTTCTCTTGTTGGCTTGAGAGAGCATGGCTTGTAGTTGGAGAAGATGGTTCTTAGGGCTTTTCTTGGGGCGCCTTCTTTGACTTGGGCATTAGTTGAAGCTCATGTGCCATGATCTTGCTCAAGATATGAGATGGCTTCAAATCTTCGAGCTTCTTCTCGTAGATGATTGCCTTCACCAAGTCATAATCGGGCTTCCGGAGACTTTGAAGGATCTTGTGGTTGATGTTCAAGTCCATGATGTCCTTCACACCTAAAGCATTGATCTCATTGACAAGCACATTTAGGCATGAGTACATAGATTCGGCATTTTCATTAGCAAGTTGCTTAAAGCTATTGAATTCCTCAAGGAGACAACCGTAGCGTTCATTAGCAACTTCTTTTGAACCCTCATTTTGCTCCTTGATGGTTTTCCATAGCTCATGAGCATTTTCACAAGTAAAAACTTTATTGAAAACACTTACATCTAGTGAGGACAAAATGATACTCTTAGCAATTACATCAAATTTCTTTTCCTTTCTAGTACCATTTTTCATGCCCTCATCGGTGACTCTCCAAACGTCAAGGTCCTTTTCTTGGAGATAGGCCTCCATGAGAACCTTCCACCAAGGATAGCCCGTGCCATCGAAATGTGGAGCCAAACCTAAGGTATCCACCCCTTTCATTCCTCTATAGAGCAACTCACTAGACGGTGAAGCCTAACCGTTCCAATGAGCCGGTTTCCACAATTTACCAATCGAATTGGCGTTTCCTTGTGAAGGAAGTGAGTCCCGGCTCGATACCACTTGTAAGGAATCGGATGCCCGTTAGCCTAAGAGGGAGAGGGGGTGAATTAGACAACTTAAAACCTTAACCTATGGCTCACTAAATTTTACGCAAAGGTAAACTAGAACATACTATCTATATGTGCAACTATGGTTGTTCTAGTGTGAAACTCCCATCCCAAAAGAAGGTTTGCAACCTATAGCCAATCCTAGCATGATACTACTCTAGGAAAGTAGAGGCAAACAAATATTCAATAGAGTAAATGTGGAAATGTAAAGGGGGTGTGAGGAAGCAAACTCTTGACACGTGATTTATCCCATGGTATCGGTAGGCACTAAGCCACCCCTAGTCCACGTTGTTGAAGCACTCACACAAGAGTATTGCTTCCCGGTCACCAAGTCTCTCCCAAGAGCACCACTTGACTCGCCACAAAGGCTAGCCACTTAGGCACTTGTCAAGCTCCCTTGGTCACCTTGATGCCGCCTCCACTAAGGAGCTTCTCCACCAAGGAAGGGGTCTCCACGTCCCCCGCACAAAGTGTCCTCGCCGCTCCACACCAAGCCGGAGGGTCGATGAAGATTGCCGGTGAGCCACTTAGGCCCCAAGGCATCCGGCGAACCTTGTACAACCGGATTCACTTAAGAATCACCTCACAAGGTTGGCAAAACCTTGCACTTACTCGGCTCTAAGCTAAGCCTAGCACTAAGCACATACACTAAGCATATGCAAGTCTAAGGATGATCAATTAAGCACTTGGATGGATTGAATATGATCTTGAATGTGTCTTGAACTCCTCTCGCACTTCCACACAATCCAAAGCAACCTCAAATGGGTGAGTGGAGGGGGTATAAATAGCCCAAGGCATCAAACTAGCCGTTGGCTAAAAGCTGCGAAAAAGGTACCGTCGGATGATCCGACGCTATGCTTTTCCGGGGTGTCGGTTCATCCGGTGCCCCTCCCACGTCACTTAGCCGTTGAGGTTTTCCGACACAAGCGCTTCGACGCTACGTCGGATCATCCGACGCCGAAGGCCTTGCGTCCAAGTCGCCACCGTTAGCTTCCAACGGACCGTCGGATAGACCGACGCTAACCCCGACCAAGGCGTCGGATCATCCGGTATTGAAGGCTTCGTCTTGGCGCGTCTTTGCATGAATTCAAGGCGAGCGTCGGATAGACCGACGGGGTCCTCACTCGGACCGTCGGATCATCCGGTGCTACTTGTCTTCCTTGCTCTTCCTCCGCAACTCGTCCGACGCTACTAAATAAAGAACCATCGGTTCATCCGACGGTACCTAGGGTTTGACCCTGTGCACCAACTCGTCCGACGATTGCACCGACGCTTGTATTTGAGGGACCGTCGGTTCATCCGACGGTGTCTTCTCTTTTCTTTTTCTTGCTCGGTTTTGACCTTTGTTTTGGCATTTTTGCATGTGGTTTTCTTGCATCCTTGGGACCTAGAAATGTCTACAAAGACATGCTCAAACAATATGGTTAGTCCCAATGATTATGTTGTCATAAATCACCAAAATCAAACTCCGAACAAATGGCATATGAGGCCATGTTCGCTACATAAACGACTTCTAATATTGAATAAGTATTATCCTTGTTTTCATGTTATTAGTAAGAGCTGAATTTGAGTATCATCAATTATTTGTTTTCAACGTAGGGATTTTTGTTTTTAAAAAAAGGAGCAAAGTTGTACCTGGAGTGTGAAAGCTTGAGTAAGGGACAACGCATTGGTCGGTGTGGCAGTGGGGCACCTTTTTCAGATGCTCAGATTTTATATCTACACTGTATAAGCCATGATACGTGGACACGAAAAGGACTCTGGCACCATCCGCAAAACCGTTCAAACGAGGGTAGTACCTGAGTGAATCGGCAGGGAGCAGCTTCTCAAGATCAATGACTCTGCTGAGAACAAATCTTGCAACACCGTTGGAATCACCGTCCTCCCTAGACCATAGCTGGGTCAGCTTATCACACGCAGTGGCGAGTCCTAGCCTACCATCCTCCGTGGTCATGAGCACAATTTTTCGACGAATGAATTCACTTGTTAGGTGTCGATATTTCTCGCTTGATCATGTCGTACTTGACGATTCCACTGCTTTTAGTATCGGAAGCCAGGAAGTGGAGTGCATTGCCTAGCAGGACACAGCGGCTGGGAGCATTCCTCAAGGAATGATACGGGCGATTGGTAGAAGCCACCTCGCTCCACGCATTAGTCTCTGATGCGTAGATTAAGGTGAACATCCTTTTGGGCTTGATGGCGAAGACCGCCACAACCAGGAAGGATCCACGGTGGTAGTCTAGGTGGTCGCAGCCGCTGCGGCCGCCGCTACTGGCAGCGCACACCATGGCGGCGGCCCATGAGCCGTGTAATGGTAGGCTGGGCAGTTCTTGTTGCTCATCAGTGACGGGGTTCCAATTCCATACGATAAGGTTAATCATCCACGGGCCGGATCCTGAGGGATCGCGGCCGAGGAGGACGCGGCCGTGACGGGCCTCGACCACATGGCAGCCACGGTGTTTGGCACAGGCCGGCCGGAAGGAGGATGTGGGAAAGAAGCGCGCCGTCATCAACTGGTCTTCGTCGTCGTTGGAATCGTCTGAATCGGCCTCGCGTGTGCAGAGGACGCCGAGCACCGGGGCGGTGCGGTGGAATTCCAGGAACCGGCGGCGGAAGGCAGTGGCGGAGGCGATGCGGCGCCACAGCCTGCGGACGAAGACGGCGCGGACGTCCGGCGGGAGGCGGAGCAGGATCTGTTCCACCAGCTCCTCCATCAGTTCCGGCGGCGGCGGCGCCATATGGCTGCTTGGTCGGACGCAGCCGTTCATCGTCGTCGGCCGTCACCAGTCATGGGGGTGACAACCCCGCCGCCGACGGAACATGGCACAAAGGCGCGGGGGAGAATAGAATGGGAGAGCTAGGGTTTCTGGGGGAGATGGCCGGTGTGCCGCGGTTTTTGTTCGGCCGAGGAGTCACACGTCGGTTTACGGGCTGCGAGCCCACGCGGACGCGTGGAGAGGGCCGTGGGCCGGTTTTCTCCCGTAGGCCAAATGAACAGTTGTGAATAGTAAAGGTTATTAATTGTTTTGATGAATATTCAGAAGCTTATTTGATGAATTTTTTGTATAGTTTTGATGAATTTCATCTAGATTTTGATTTCTACTCAAATTGAACCAACGAGATATTTGTGTAGAGATTGAAATGTGATAGAATGCTTCTGAATAGTATGTTTTGATGAATTTTATTCATGTTTTCCACTGCAAAAGTTTAAATTGTTGCCCTTTTTAGTTGAATTTTGGAGATTAAATTAAAGGGAAAAGTTGAGTTGAGAAAAACTATATAAAAAGGAAAGATTATTCTGATGGAATATTAATTCAAAGCAGAGTTTTGGCAAGTTTGTCAAAGTTTGGCAAGTTTGTCAAGGTTTTAACATCTACTCAATTTTGAACCAACAGGATAAATTGTTTAGAGAGTTGGTGTAAAGAAAAGTTTAGAAGTGTGATTGCTTATGAAAATAAAGAAAAGTTTTCCGCGGCAAAGTGAAAGTTTCACCCTCTAATTAAATTGGAACCAACGGGAAAATTAATTGGTGGAGTATAAACATATTTATTTAAAGTTAATTATGGTATTGTTATTTTCTGACCAACGTTGATGATAACAATTTAGTAATTTTATGTGTCTTATGTTTAAAGTTAAGGTTTCTGATGAATTTTGCATCAAAGTGATCAATTCTTAGAGAATAAAGATCAAGAAATATTGTTTTTATTTCTTGTTTCTGTCGCATAATGATACTTATCTTTTAATTAAATTGGAACCAATGAGAAAATTTAATTGAAAGAACACTTTGAAAAGTTTTCCCCATGGGTTATATCCACGTTAAAGTTAAAGTCAGCTTTTGCTGTATAAAGTTCAAGTTAAAGTTGCATTGGTTTTGATTGCCAATTTTTATACAAGGTTTAAGTCTCTACTCAATATGAATAAAGATGATATTTTACAAATATTTTTGACATATTAATTCCAAATATAAAGTTTCATGGTCTTGTCATTTTCTGACCAACGTTGATGATTGCAATTTTATGATATGATGGATTAATTCTAATTCAACCGATGATGACATGGAATTAATATAGATAAATGATGTTTTATTCTATTTTCTGCCCAACGGTGATATAGAATAGAACATAAAGCTTTAAAAGTTTCAAAAGCATAAAGTTTGGATTATTATTGAATATTTTCTTGGAGGAAAGATCTTTATGATTTCATTCATGAAAGCATTGAGAAAAGTGAGTTGAGCACTTTGACTCGGAAACGACAAAAAAAGAATGCCATAATATGAGGGACTGTGTTCTCTTTAAAAGAATGGCTTCAAAAGTATAGATTCTCGGATATTAATCCTAGAAAAGAGATAGATCATTGAGAGTCTTGAGAAATGTTTTTTATGTACTCTCTATGAAGAGGAATTTATTTCCATTTCAGTCAGCATAGTAAAAGTTTGCAATAATTCATATGCATGTTTAATTTGACTAATGTTGGATTAAGCATGTGTGTGTTACAGTTTATTCAGATTTATTTCTGAATCTGATGATTAAATGCGAGCCAATCCTGACTTGCATGTTCCTTTTCAGCGAATTACCTGAATGGAGAGGAAAGGTTATGATACTCTTGCACGATGAGAAAAGTTCATGATAATACCCACATGGCGGGAAAGTCTTTGAGAAAATAACCACTCTATGGGCTAAAGTTGGCATAATGCTCATGTTTCAACCCCACATGGCGGGAAAAGTTTTGACAAAGGACTCATCCTGCATGGCGGAGAGAGATATAATGACTCATGTGCTTATTGTGTATCCCACACTTAAAAAAGGATTTTTTGGAGTAGCTCTTATGATATCCTAGTATCGATTGTGCATATCGTACTATAGTCATTAAGCACTCTATGAGTTTAAAGAGAGTCGAAAGTAATATGCGAACATAAAGATAAAGAATGATATACAAGCTTGAGTTGCTTGAGTTTTCAAAAGCACTGAAATAAAGGACTCTGTTGAGTTCTTAAAGTAAAATGAGGAAAAATGTACCCCCATATATGAGTTAAGAAACAACCTTGTTTTGTATGATATAGTCGTGCATATAAAGGAAGTAATGAAAGTTTTCTCAAAGTTTCCTCACAGATAATAGTTCTGAATGGTTTTCGAAATTGTGGCAAGAAAGTTCATGCCACATTTTGAGGAGGAGAAAGGTGAAAATCCCCATACTTCAGGAAATGTAATGCATATTATGCATTTAGAGTGTGATCTATTGAAAATAAATGTGATTGTCTGGGGGAGTACAACAGTCATAATAACGATACCCCAAAAGATAATAAATAGCTAAAATCCTGGACTTTTACAAGTTCGATAGGATGGTAGCGATGTGACCAAAATGGTGAAAGAACAATGTTGACGGATAAAAGACGTATCCCTCTACGATCCGCAAGTGTACGGACCTACACCTTTTTCACCACGGGATTCCCAAGGTTCTTGTCAATCCGCGGAGCAAGGGGATTACAAGCGTTTGATCTACCTCTACTCACTAGCTACTCAAACCCTAACTATGATTAAACTAGGAAACAACCAAACTACACTAGAGAGAATGATTAAGCAATCAAGATAGGAGACACTTGCCCATGGGTCTACGATACTAGAACATGCAATCGCTTTAAACCAGAAAACCAATCTAATCTATCGGGGGTTGTGACCACGGTTTCGCCCTTTCCCTCCTCTCGTACTGTCACTACGCAAAGGTATTCGTGACTAGACCTATGATGGACACAGCGTATTGAATGGATCCAAGGAAGCATTGGAGCTCTACTCCCTTTACAGCATGGTAGCTAACCTTAAGCATTAAAGTATATTCAACACAAGATGATAGATAGATAATCCAATAAAGTATGATTACATCTCAAAATCGATTACAACCCATGGACGAATAAGGAGATTACCCCATCAAGGTGCTAGGCATAGCACCGTTGATCATGGTCACCCTTCTGATGGTGTCTTCCTTCTTCTCCATTTGTGGGTGCTTCCTTCGAGGTGGTTGATCCCCCTCTGGAGATCTCCCTCCTCTCTCTCTAGCTTGTGGATGGCCTCCTGGTGCGAATGGCTCTCTCTTTTGCGAATGGCGGCGCCTCTAGGGTTTTGAGGGTTGAAAATCCTTCAGGTGAAAGGAAGGGGGGGGGCCGAATCGACGCCAGAAGTGGGCTGGGCCGACCGGCCCAGGCCCATTTCGGCTCGGTTTGGTCGCCCCTTTGCTCCCGTGGGTCCTCAGGTAATTATGCACTTTCCCCCTTCCACTTTCATGATTTTGACGATGTCATCCTCGCGTCCAAGATGGAGGTTCTCCGTGCATGAAGTTCGGTCTTTTACGCTTCAATCCCCAGGGGTGTTCCTACGTAGCACTTTGGTCCTTGCCACCATTGGATGTGATTTCATCAAGCTCATGAACACGAACAAGACCCCGTAAATCCTCCTTTGAACTTGTTGCGAATCCGTCCTTTATGTCCTTGTTTTCCTGCATAAACACAGTACTTCCAAATGCATGCACATAGATGAACTTGTTATATGATTAGTGTGCCTAATGGCGAGTTAGTTCCATAATCAAATCCAAACAAAAGTGTAATGAACATGTTTGGTGTACCAAAATACACCGTCAACATCTCCCCCACACTTAGCTCTTGCTCGTCCTCGAGCAAGTACTCGCAAAAGAACTTCGTCCTAGGCATTGTAATTGTGTTCCGCTAAATCCTTCTTCACAAGTTAGTCAATCTTTTATCTTTAATACATAAACACAAAGTAATGATCATCATACATAAACATGGGCGTTTAGAATCTTTACCACATCAAGATTTACCCCACAACTCAAACTCTTTACTCGAAGTCTTCAATTTCAGCCATGCTTACTTCTTTGCTTCCATTAGAGGGTTTTTGTGATTTTCAAAAACAAAATCCCTGCAACAAGTATTAGACAAAAACCTTTCTCCAAGTTCTCTCAAGTCGCTCAAGTGGCTATCCTAAACAAATTTTATAAAACTCTCACCTCCCATAAGTCTCTCATGTAACATGTAAAGTGGAGCTATAGGTAGGGCTAGCACAATCAACACAAATATTGTCAAACTAAGAACTTTTTCTGATGGTTGTTCACCTTTCAAAGCCAATGATCATGAGAATAAACCATATGTAGGGATATCAATGATGAGAAGATTTAGAATGGTGGACATGTGCAAGGGCAAAAGAAAATTATGACTGCGAGGCACCGATGACGTCCTCATTGTCGGATTGTACATGGTTGGAAAAAGAGTGAAAGTTTCGTCTCTCAACAACATGACATCCTTCTTTGCACTTTTATTTTTCTTTCTTTTCACTTGATTCATCCCTCTCATATCCTTCTTGCCACTCCTCTTCTCTCTTTTTATTCTTTTCTTCCTTTCATTCACATATTTTTTTATTTCTTTACTTTTCTATTATTATTATTTTTTTCTTTTCCATACTCATACTTTTCTCTTTATTTTTCCCTCTCTTGACATCTTTTCAAAGCTCTCGACTCCTCTCTTTCTTGCATGCATACAATCTGAAATTATAAATAAACCATGCTAGAGACGAGACGAAACTTTGAAAAGTAGGTTGTGTTCAAGGAATGCGATGTATAAAAGAGGTGTATAGGTTCGGTTATGGAATCCAGCGATGTATGGGACTTCCAATGTGAAAGTCACGTTACTGAATATCTGACGAGGCTAGCAACAAAAGACAAGCACAAGAACATGATCATTGCTTGAAATTAAAACTCCCAAGAGAGAAGGATCCTAGCCCAACTCATCGTGCTAATCACACTTATGGTGGAGCAAAAAATAAATTGGCTTTGTATAGGATTTTTTTCTTACTCTCAACTTGGAAAAAGAGGTTTTGCTAACCTTTATTACAAGGGTTTTTAGATAATTTTCAGAACTGAAATCCTCCAACTTTCAGCATTGAACATAGCACAACCAACATGTGAAGCTCAAGATCGAAGTGTGGTATGGGTACTTTTAGAGGTAGCAATTCCACTATGCACCACGGTAAACGTTTTTCAAACCACACACTTATGTTCATATATCAAGAATTAAAGATAAACAAACGAGTGAATAAAGATAAGCATCACACAAAACACAAAATTTAAAGGACTCTTTTTATTTGATTTTATTTGACTCAACACTAAATTAAGACACTTCAAACTTGCAAAAATTTTAAAAAAACACTCAAAAACTAAAGACTCTTAAACTCTAAAACTCTCTCGAAAGCTAAACCAAACCAAACTAAACTTGAAGCTCAAAAGCTAAAGGCTAGCTAGCTAGCTCTCCCCCATGCTAAAATCATACGACGTCCTCGTCGTATCTTACAAAAATCCTAAGGGGAAAAACTAAACCTAGTGGTACTTCCCGCAACTACTATACCACTTGCCTCTCATGCTCCCAACCATGCCAAAAAGTTTGGGCACATTGTGGTTCAGGAACTTGTAGTCGTCTTCGACCATGCGCTCCAAATCCTCCATACGCTGCCTCATCGCCTCCATGGCCTGGAAGCATTCGTCGACCATTGCGTAGAGCTCCGATATGGAGTGACGGCAAGCCGCACAACACATTGGATGCATCCCGAATGGGTCGTCATCGCCAGGGTCTCCGCCGTCGTCGCCATCACCATCGTCATCGCCGCCGTCGTCTCCATCACCATCGTCATTGCCGCCGTCGTCGTTGCCGCTGCCGTTGGGGTCTTCGGGAGTCTTCTCCTTGGGCACCTCTTCCCAAATGTAAAGATCGTTATCATCTCTTCCGGCGGCCGCTCACGAGCTCGGGCTACGATCGTCGGACTAATCGCTACCCCCATAGTTCTTAGGCTCGGGCGACACCTACTTGTAGTCCTTCCGCTTCATGCCTCGGATGCGCCGACCTTCAAACGGGAGTAGGGACCTTCTCCTCTTTGACAGAGTTGTGAGATGCGATAGCTCCAGTCGGGACACGCCCTCCGCAACGGATGCGGGCGGTCCTCTTGATCTCGACGGGTAGCTTGAGCTCGCATCGCTTCACCTCCTCCATCGATGGCTCCTTGGCGCCTTGCTTCAAATCTAAGCTCCTCGGGGACGCCATGGCTGTTGCGTGGATGCAAAAGCATGCTTGATGGGATGGATTCCTGAGCTCCCGATTCGGCCAAATAAATAGTCCGAAGAGGAAAACCCTAGGAACCTCAAATTCCTTATTCAAACTTCCCTTGAAATTTTCTGACCGAAGAAGGAAGTCGAGAAGGAACAAATCGGGCAAAAACCGGGGCGAAACGCCGCCAGGGCCCACCTCGGCCGGTCAAACTGGGCCGGCCGGCCCACCCTGTTCCGGGGGCCGGTCCGGTCCACCGCCCTTTTTTCGCTTTCTCAGCCCATGGGAAAAAGTTGGCCCAGTAAATCTTCACGAGAAACTCCAGAAAATTAAAAACTATTTATAAAAACCCATGCCTTGTTTTTCGTCCTAGGCTAGACGTTCGGGCTCTTCTTCCATGGTGAAGACATCAACATGGTGAAGGGGCACAACGTCGGGTTCGTAGTAAACCTTAAGCCGTTGACCGTTCACCATAAATTGATCACCCTTCACATCCATAATGGTTACCGCTCCGTTGGAGAGCACCGAATGCACAACATAAGGTCCGTCCCACTTGCTTTGCAATTTCCCCTTTCCGAAGGTTTTAAACCTCGAATTGTAGAGGAGGACCTTATCCCCTTCTTTAAACTCTTTTTTCTTTAACCTTTTATCATACCATCGTTTGATTCCCTCTTTGTATATGCTTGCATTTTCATATGCTTTCAACCTCATCTCCTCTAGCTCGCTTATTTGAATTCTTCGTTTCACCACCGCGGCATCGAGATCAAGGTTCATCTCTTTAATCGCCCAATAGGCTTTATGTTCCAACTCAATCGGAAGGTGGAAAGCTTTTCCATAGACGAATTGATAAGGGGTCATACCTATTGGTGTCTTGAACGCCGTTCGATAAGCCCACAAAGCTCCGGCTAATTTCTTTGACCAATCCCTGCCTCCCTTCTCTATGGTTTTGTTAAGGATACTTTTTAATTGCCTATTCGATGTTTCCGCTTGTTCGTTGGTTTGTGGATGACAGGCCGTAGAGACCCTATGTTCAATTCCCAATTTGGACAAGCACTTTTTGAAATTCTTCCTCGGTGAAGTGAGTTCCTCCATCGCTTATCAAGATTCTCGGTGTACCGAAACGAGGAAAAATCATGTTCTTGATCATAGTAACGGATTCCTCTGTGGAAGCTTTACAACATGGCATGGCCTCTACCCACTTGGATACATAATCAACCATGAATAAAATATACTCATATCCGTGTGAGTTTTTGAAAGGCCCCATGAAGTCTATACCCCAGACATCGAATAAATCGATTTGTAGATTGTATTTCAAAGGCATAGAATTTCTTTGAGAGATGTTTCCGGTTCTTTGGCATTCGGGGCATGATGCAACATATCTCTTAGTATCTTCATGCATCTCCGGCCAATAGAATCCACTAGACCGCACTTTTGCTTGGGTCCTAAAATGGCTATAGTGTCCACCGTACTCCGCCGAGTGGCACTTTCTCAAGATTTCTAGCCTCTCTTCTCTTGGCACACATCTTCTCATAACTCCATCATGGCCAAGTTTGAAGAGGTAAGGTGCATCCCAAAAGTACTTCTTACTTTCGAAGATTATCTTCTTTTGAGAGTTTTTATATAGATGATCGAGAGGCATCTTCCGAATCACTCGAATGATATCAATCATCCAAGTGTCTTTATCGAGCACTCGATAGAGGTGGTCATCTCTCATCTTATCTTCTATGGGCTCTTTATCATTTTGTCCACGATTTATCCTAGACAAATGATCGGCCACAACATTCTCCACCCCCTTCTTATCATGAATTTCAACATCGAACTCTTGAAGAAGAAGGATCCAACAAATCAAACATGGTTTAGCTTCCTTCTTAGCCAAGAGATATTTGATGTCTGCGTGATCAGTGTAAACAATGACGTTCGAGTTCACGATGTAAGATCTGAATTTTTCGAAGGTGAATATCACCGCTAGCAACTCCTTTTCCGTAGTGGCATAGTTTAATTGTGCCCCATTAAGAGTTTTGCTAGCGTAGTAAACAGCGTGAACTCGGCCTTCCTTTCTTTGACCCAAAACCGCACCTACGGCGTAGTCACTTGTGTCACACATGATCTCGAAAGGTTGGCTCCAATCCGGAGGTTGAATAATGGGAGCACTCACCAATGCACTTTTCAAGGTCCGGAATGCCGCTAGGCACTTCTCATCAAAGTCGAAAGCCACATCCTTTTGAAGGAGATGCGTTAAAGGCTTAGTGATCTTTGAGAAGTCCTTAATAAATCTTCTATAAAATCCGGCATGACCTAGAAAGCTCCTCAAGGACTTAACATCCGTCGGAGGTGGGAGTTGCTCAACCGTCTCTACCTTAGCCTTGTCCACTTCAATGCCTCTCTCGGATATAACATGTCCAAGCACTATGCCTTGCTTAACCATGAAGTGGCACTATTCCTAATTCAACACCAAATCTACCTCCACGCACCTCGTGAGGACCTTATCCAAGTTTGCCAAGCAATCCATGAACGTCTTCCCATAAACAGAAAAATCATCCATGAACACCTCGACAATTTCCTCGATGAATTCCGAGAATACGACCATCATGCAACGTTGAAAAGAGGCCGGAGCGTTGCATAGACCGAAGGGCATCCTTCTATATGCAAACGTTCCATAAGGACATGTAAACGTTGTTTTGTGTTGATCGTTCGGGTGAATGGGAATTTGCATGAACCCTAATCTCTCGAGCATCTCGTCGATGAACGGTATGGGGAAGTGATCTTTTTTCGTTGCCTTGTTAAGCTTACGATAATCGATACACATCCGCCACCCGGTCACGGTTCTTTGCGGTATCAATTCATTCTTCTCATTCTTCACCATGGTTAAACCTCCTTTCTTTGGTACACAATGTACCGGATGCACCCATTCGATATGCGGAACTGGGTAGATGATTCCGGCATCAAGTAACTTGATGACCTCTTTCTTTACTACCTCTCGCATGGCATGAGTTAGCCTCCTTTGGTGGTCCACTATGGGCTTACATTGATCTTCCATTGGTATACGATGAGTGCAAAAGGCTGGGCTAATACCTTTGAGATCATTAATCAAATATCCAATCACCTTCCTATGTTTTTTCAATAAAATCAGCAACTTCTCATTTTCTTCGGGACTCAACTCGTCACTCACAATGACTGGATAAGTCTTGTCTGGGCCCAAAAATTTATACTTTAATCCTTTGGGCAAAGGTTTAAGGTCTACCTCGGGCACTTGTTGCTCCTCGGGTTTAATCTCTCCTATGTCCTCGAATTTTTCTTCCTCCACGCTCCCATCTTGTGGTTCTAAGCCTTTTGTTGCTTCTTTTAGCTCTTCATCTTTGATTTTCCATTGCTCTTTGCAGCGGGTCTCTAAGGGTTTCAACAAAACAAAGACTATCTACCTCCTCTACTTCTTCGTCTTCGGAAGGAAAAGGTGTAGGGTGTTTAGAAATGCGAAGAAAGTTATATGTGTACTTCTTTCCATTAAGGTTCATTGTTACTTTGCCTTTTCCGGCATCCAACACGGCATCAACCAACTTAAGAAAGGGCCTACATAGGATTATGTGATCATGATTACTATGGTAAGCATCAATAATAAAGAAATCAGTTGGTATACATTTTCTAGATATTTTTACATTCATGTTGCAAGCAATACCTAGAGGTCTAATAGTTCTACCATCTCCCATGATTAATTTTGTTGATGTTGGAGCTAAGTCTATGTTGTGGTCTTGAACTTTATTGTAAATTTTAGAAGATAGGACACTTACTTGGGGTTCGATGTCGCATAAAGCTTTGCATTGAACTCCGTTGATCTCGCAACTCAAGTGTGGTGTCGTCTTCTCTTCTTCTACGGATCCTATCGCGTAAACTTCGGAGAGGCGAGCATATGGCGATGCTTGGGGCTTGATCCCCATGATTCTCTTCACCTCAGCTATGTGTTCCGGATCCACTTCATCATTTCCAAAGAGTTTTTGAAAGATCTCACCGGTGGGTTCAAAGTTGTATGAATCTTCTGCTTTCTTTTCTGGTGGGAAATCCACTTCCAATGCTCTTGCCATCCCCTTTTGATTACGGAACGGTCTTCTCTTGTCGAATACTTCTCCGTAATCGATTGGAACCCAATCCATTGGTTCGAATTCCCTTAGTGGCTTCGCGCTCGACATGCTTCTCTTGTTAGTTTCATTTGATGCGGCAAAGTCAACGCTCGGGGTAGCTCTTGACTTGATGTGTTCTCCTTCAAGCTTTTTCGGGATTGACTCCTCTTTTGTGACTTCCGGGGTTGCCTCTTTAGAAAATTCAGCACACTTCTTCATCCTCGAGTTATATTCTGGCTCTTCCGCACTTCCCAATCTCTTCGCATGGCAGCCGCTTTACTAATTTTTTGTAGAAGTTGGGCAGCTTCCGTGAGTGTTTTCTCCATGAGATCCCCACCTGCACACATTTGGACGTGTTGCATGCAACTAGGGGTTAGGGAAAAGAAAAATTTATGCAAGAGTACGTCACCGGAGAAGCCGAGTCTTGGTCCTTGTTCGATCAACTCATTAAACCTATTCCAAGCTTGGTCTATCCCTTCCTATTCTCCTTGCGTGAAAGTGATCACTTGCCTCCTTAGATGTTGAACCTTGCTAATTGGAAAGAACTTCTCACAAAACTTCTTTGTCAACTTGTCCCAATTGCCTTCAACTTCAAAGGATGCAAATGAGTACCATGTCTTTGCTTCACCGGCAAGTGAGTAGGGAAAGAAATTCGATTTGAATCATTCATCGGGAACTCCTTCTTGACGCACCGTGTTGCATAGCGTCGTGAAATGCCTTATGTATCTATATGGGTTCTCCGAAACCATCCCTTCAAACGGGTTTGCCGCCACCATCTCGATGATCTTGGATTTAATCTCATACTTAGTCGCTTTGAGCTTCGAATCCGACTCTTGTACTTTTATGTCTTCGCATCGAGGGCTAGCGTAATCCCTTAGTGATTTTTCCGGTTCTTCCACGGGTTGATTGATGAATGCCATCTAGACAATAAGATAAAAACAAAAACAAAAACAAGTGGTTTTCTAGATAATATGTGTTATATATTAGTAAACAAAAGATAAACTAAATATAAAACTAAGTTAGATGCAAACCAAACGATGTAAACTAGGTTGCTCCCTGGCAACGGCGCCAGAAAAAGGGGCTTGTTGATGGATAAAAGACGTATCCCTCTACGATCCGCAAGCGTACAGACCTACACCTTTTTCACCACGGGATTCCCAAGGTTCTTGTCAATCCGCGGAGCAAGGGGATTACAAGCGTTTGATCTACCTCTACTCACTAGCTACTCAAACCCTAACTATGATTAAACTAGAAAACAACCAAACTACAATAGAGAGAATGATTAAGCAATCAAGATAGGAGACACTCGCCCATGGGTCTATGATACTAGAACATGCAATCGCTTTAAACAAGAAAACCAATCTAATCTATCGGGGGTTGTGATCACGGTTTCGCCCTTTCGCTCCTCTCGTACTGTCACTACGTGAAGGTATTCGTGACTAGACCTACGATTGACACGGCGTATTGAATGGATCCAAGGAAGCATTGGAGCTCTACTCCCTTTACGGCATGGTAGCTAACCTTAAACATTAAAGTATATTCAACACAAGATGATAGATAGATAATCCAACGAAGTATGATTACATCTCAAGATCGATTACAACCCATGGACGAATAAGGAGATTACCCCATCAAGGTGCTAGGCATAGCACCGTTGATCATGGTCACCCTTCCGACGGTGTGTTCCTTCTTCTCCACTTGTGGGTGCTTCCTTCGAGGTAGTTGATCCCCCTCTGGAGATCTCCCTCCTCTCTCTCTAGCTTGTGGATGGCCTCCTGGTGCGAATGGCAGCGCCTCTAGGGTTTCTAGGGTTGAAAATCATTCGGGGTGCAAGGGGGGCCGAACCGACGCCAGAAGTGGGCTGGGCCGGCCGGCCTGGGCCGACCGGCCCAAGCCCATTTCGGCCCGGTTCGGTCGCCCCTTCGCTCCCGTGGGTCCTCAGGTAATTATGAACTTTGCTCCTTCCACTTGCATGATTTTGACGATGTCATCTTCACGTCCAAGATGGAGGTTCTCCGTGCATGAAGTTCGATCTTTTACGCTTTAATCCCCGGGGGTGTTCCTACGTAGCACTTCAGTCCTTGCCACCATTGGAAGTGATTTCATCAAGCTCATGAACACGAACAACACCCCGTAAATGCTCCTTTGACCTTGTTGCGAATCCGTCCTTTATGTCCATGTTTTCCTACATAAACTCAATACTTCCAAATGCATGCACATAGATGAACTTGTTATATGATTAGTGTGCCTAGTGGCAAGTTAGTTCCATAATCAAATCCAAACCAAAGTGTAATGAACATGTTTGGTGTACCAAAATACACCGTCAACAAACAAACCCAAAATGAGAAAGTTTTAAGATATTCTATTATTCATAATAGATGGTAAGATCTGGGGGAGCCATTGAGTTGGCCATCCGGATGAAAGAAAAGGATGATTTTGGGAGCCATTTTATTCGCAATTCAGATAAATGAAAACATTTTTTATTTCTAACGAGACACATTGTCTTCTTGGAATACGGGAGCAATCAGGGGTAGCATGGTGGCTCGAGAAATTTATTTCGAGGAGAAGTGGGTATATATGCCCGCTCTAATGATTCGATAGCTATTTGTCTCGACACTCGTGGCAACAATATGGTAGATGATATGGAACATGTCCTTCAGGAGCCATTGAAACTCATTGTTGTACATGGGGAAGAGCTGCTGTAGCCCCATATGGTAGATGTACCAAAAGATGAGACACACAATGTGCCAGAGGTTGAGGCCTCTAGTAGGTCTCAAAGAGTCAAAAGACTGATGGTTGCAAAGTTTGCAATATAGAAAAGTTCACATTGAGGTTTATTCCATCTCATGTGTAGAAACCATAAGAAGCGCTTGTTCGTTGAAAGTGGAACTGATGAATCCCGAGGAAGTTTGGGACTCCAAAGTAATTCTCAATGGAGCCAAAACAGTAGGCTTTAATGGGTCTACAAGTCATGATGTGACTCTAAAGAGGACATGTGAATAAGATAAGTGCATCTTAAATCAAAAGTTTTGTGCAAAGATATGAAAGGGCTACAATGAATCTTGTAGCACATCATGATCTGAGTTACATGAGATGAAAGTGTTGCATGGCACAACCTAAGGGTTTTGTCATGTAAATAAAAGAAGAAAAGGAATTGTGCTTAAAGAAATCATTTACGAATGATAACATTTAAAGATAAAGGACTTGGTTGTCAGTTTTTGGGTTTAAAAGTGAATAAGAGGACAACATTTGAACAAAGTTATAGAATGGAAATTCATTTCTTAATCATGCATATGTGATTGACATCTTGCATGGTAGCATGATGTCAATCTATTTTATGTAAAAGAAGAAGAGGTTCTTGTCCTCAAAGTTGAAAAGGAAATTCTCGATGAATGTCTGTCAATTATAAGGATCGAGATTCACCGAGATAAAAGAAAAGGGGTATTAGGACTATCAGAAGAATTATACTTAGAAAAGTTGCAAAGAAATATAGTATGCATGCGAGTAAACCTACGCCTGTTTTCATCGTCAAGGGTAATGGTTTTGGAACTTTTATGTTCCAAGAGTGAATGTGAAATTGATTAAAGGAATATGGTACCATATGCTTGAGCCGTTGGAAGCTTAATGAATGGAAAAGATATAACTTACCTTGACATAGTTTGTATATCCAGGTTGTTTTGGCAATGTCCAATCCAGCTATAGATCACTGGAATGGAGTTAAGTGTACCAGCCTAATGCTAAGTTGAAAAGGTCAACTGCTCTCAAAAGGTTGTGAGTATGTGTAGCGAAATCCACAATTGTCGCTAATTTTCACACTTGGAGATTTTGTGTGGAAATGCTCCAAAGGGTTAACACAATTGTCATCAATGTGATGCAAAGATGTGGTATAGCATGATATGAGGTTGAGGGACAGGCAATATAGTTAATGGAACCTGTACCCAGAGTTGATAATGGTTGTCAACAACAATAACCATTAAAGTAGTTCACTCCTATGACAACAAGTCAAGTGTGCTGCCAAACACAATGACACAAAGTTATATATTGTAAAGGAGTAAGTTCGGAATCATATTAAAGATATTGCGCATATAAGAGACATGCAACTGCTTGAGGATCCTCTTACGAAAGTATGTCACCCAGTGCGCTTAGAGAACACATGTGCAACATGGGTTTATGGCATAGTTTAAGATTTCAGATAATAAATGGGCCCAAGGCTAATGAATTTGTTTCAGTACAGAGATGTGTATTGTAGCTGTTGAATCTATCTGGGATTGACAGAATCGAGATTGACCGTGATGATAAAACATGCTCTATACACTGATCTTTAATGGAATGAGAAAAGAAGTTAAAGTATATGGTGAGATCAAGGGGGAGAATGTAAGATTGATCTCTCCACCAATGGACCCAACGGCCCATTGGGCCCTTGACTCGCGTCCGGATCGGGGACGTCCAGCCCGCTAGAAGGCTGGTGGGCCCCTGTCGTGCAGTCCTATAAGAGGGAGTGGGGGCCACGGGCTCAGGACACGAGGTTTGCCGCCGCCACTGTAGCTCCAACTCCAAACCCTAGTCCGATCTACATGGTCGCGCTGAAGCGACGGGATGTCCACAGATGCCACCACAGGACCTCGCCGCCGCCGTCCGTGTCTGCACTACGCGTCGCTGCCTAGTGCGGAGCTCCATCAAGAGGAGCGAACAGGGGTTCGAGGTATGTCATTCACGGTTTATCCCACTCGATTTAGTCCTAGTCGATCCGGCAAATCTATCAAAACCTGCTTTTGGTCCACTTGCAGAGCCTGCTTCTAGTGCTGCAAAAACACAAATTATGGAAGAGAATGTGTTGGGAGAAAATGAGAGCCGTCCATCCAGCAAAAATTAAACAGTGAAAACAAAGGAAGTAGTATGAAATATCAAAAGAGAATACTAAGAATACAAGAATATTGCAAATTATCATGATATCCAGCGGCGGAGCGAGCACAGGGTCAGCCGGGGCTAGAGCCCCTCCTACAGCGGAAAATACCATGAGAGCCGCCCGCACCCCCAAGCCCCTCCAAGCTAGGAATTTGAGAAGGAAGAAGAGAGAAGGAGAAGCTGGAGGAGCAAGGAGAGGAAAGAGCCATTCATGGCAGACATTCCTAGTTTCGCCACTGATGATACCCTATGTATATCCATGTATTTTTTTGATAACAAGGATAAGAAAGAAAAGAATGTGAAAGTACCACTGGTACTTCCAAGTACATTTTGGTACTTTACAAGTACCGTAGCAAATCTTCTCATTTTAAAAAGTGTATCAGCCATGAGTAATATTATATTTATTGGACCTCAACAGAAACTCATCCCTCATCACCATCAGCAGCAAAAGAAAACAATTTTCACAACAGTTATATCTATCTATACTACAAGAGTAACTCCAAGAGTCTCTCTAAATATCACTAGCTAAATTACTGATTTGGCTAGTATGTAAAATGAAATAGCTAGTAAAAAGTTTATGAAATCCAACAGACTAGCTAAAATCAACTCTCCATACGCTCCACCGCTAGTGGGTCAAGCTCGCCATACCCATGTACATGGGGATAGCTAGCATGAGTGGCTAGTCAAAGATGGCTAGCGAAGCCCCCGATTTAGCTAGCGGAGGATAGCTAGGAGAAGTTTAGCTAGTACGTTGGATTGAGTTTTTGGACAAATTTTCTATTTTTAGCTAGTTAAGCCAAGATAGCTAGTCTCTTGGAGTTGCTTTCTAAGGAGCGAAGACAATTGAAAACTTTTCTGACCCAAATCGCACCCGCCTTATCCCTCACGTCGGACCCACCCGTCATATGTTTTTGGAAGTGGATAGGGTGTAAGGACTATGAAGTACCAAAAAACACAATTTGGAGAGCGTTTCTCCCAAAAACACCAAACTTTTTTCACCGACCCTCACATACTCACCCACCTATACCCGCTGGGCCCACCCCGACCACCCACAAGACCCGGCGCCCCGCTTCATGTGCCTGTCGTTTAACCCGTCCATGTCGCCCGTTTTTGCAAAAACACCCCCAGTTCAGCCTACTGACGACCCTCTATCGCCTCGCGAGACTGACGCTTCCGTCTTGTTCTCCCAAGCGGAGCAAACGACAACGAGCGGGTTGTACGCCGTCGTCTCCTGGAGGAGACGGCCAGCTCAGATCCCCCAAGCCCACGCCAGCTGCGCTGGCGGGAGTTTCTCCTGCCACAACCTCCGCCCGCCATATCTCCCAGCTCGTCGCAGCCCCACCGGTCGATGCCCCGGCCCGGCAGCAGCTCCAGGAGAGACATAGACAGAGAGAGAGCCACCATCGGAGATGCACCAAACCTACTTGCTCGGCCTTAACCCCACGGCTGGGCTCCTATCGTCGTCTTGCACTTGCTGCGGCCCATGGGAGTTGTGGTGGCGGCGCCAGCCATGGATGCGACGACGGCGGCCGGGCGCTGCAGATCCGGCGGCCTCGAGCTCGGATCTACACGGAGAAGTGCCAAGCGATCAGAGGAAGGCTCGGGAGTTTCGGCGTGGCTGGAGGTGCGCTGGCGGCTTGGGTACGGCTCCGGCGTTGCTCAGGCGCAAGAATGGCCGGCGAGGCGGGGCTCCAAAGAGGTGGTGCTCCGGTGCTGTGATGTAGGGCAGTGACGTGGCACTGCAGGGCTGTGGTGCAGACTGAGGACGGAGCTGCAGGGGGCTGCTCTGCCCCGGCCGCAGCGCCTCGCCGCGCTCGCCGGGTGCCATCGGAGGGGAAAGGCCTAAAGGGGCAGGAGGCGGAGGATTTTGGAGCTCGCTGCCCAAAGATGCGACCGAGTTCTAGAAAAGGAAAGTGTGAGAGAGAAACGAGAAAAGAACGGAAACCACCTGAGAGATTGAGATCCGGTCCTCCCTATCCACCGTAGAGATATTGTAGTGCTTTTTTTACCAGAGAGATATTGTATTGTAGTGCTGCCTCCTAAACGTGAATACGTGATGGTGGACTGGTGTTGGTGGCTGTGCGTGTCGGTTTCTACAACTTACAAGTCAATGTAAAAAGGTTGTGTGTGTTGCTACATGTCAAATAGTCACACGATGGTATACACAAAATCACTTTTAGTTGATCTTAAGCTCCATGCAAGCATTAAACAGGTTATAGACTACCACTCTGTCCATGAGTTGTATGAGTTGTCTGTACACCCGTCAATGTACGCAGTTCGAGGTTCTGCAGATGACCTGCCATCTAAGGGCTGTACATGGCACGAATAGCGTCGCCTCGCTCTGTTGGTGTAGCGGTAAAATTGCAAAAAGCCCTCTGTGCCTCCCTATCGATGGCCTAGGCGTCGCCTCGCCAGACGACGTAGGTGTCCCGTTGCCCGAGGTGAAGCAGACATGCGACGCCGGGTTGTAGAGGACGTCTTCACCAAGCGACAACACGCTGGATCCCTCGCGTGGCACGCGCGGAGGGTAGTTGTTCGCGCCAAATCCACAGCTGCAGGAGAGAGGCTAGGGGAAGGGGAGATCCAGCCACGACCACCCCGGATCCCGGTGCCGCCGGCTGTCGTCGACCTTGCCGTCCCGAGTCCCAGCCATCGCGAGCCGCAGGCGCGCTGCTTCGTCCCAGTGGTCTGCTCCGGTCCGAGCTCGGCATGGGCACACCATGCGCACGACACCTATCCTCTAGCTGGGTGCAGCAACGACGGGGCTGAAGAAGGTGGAGCCGAATGCCCGCGCGCCAATGGGGGAGGAGGAGCCGGCCGGGAAAGAAGGCCTTGACGTGGGTTGGCCCGCCATGCTCGGCAGCTGCTCGATGCGCGCGCCGACTGGAGGATTAGATGGAGAACCAGGCCGCGGTGTGGGGGAAAGAAGTAGAGAGAGATAGAGAGAGCGGTGGAATAGCACACAAAGGGAAGAAGATGTTGGCTTGTTGCCTTGCTCTGCCGACAAAAAAGAACAAGGTGGAGTTTTTTCATGTCCACCGACAGAAAAGGGTGGAGGCATGATGCTATGTATGTTTTTCTTTTTTCAGAAATGATGCTATGTGTGTTGCTGTGTTTGCTATTGTCATTGTATACAAGTCACACAATTGTATACACAAATATCTTTGTAGTTGTGCTTAGGCTCTATGCAAAGCATTAAATAGTTTATTGTCAAAAAAGTATTAAATAGCTTACAGATGGTCTTTCTATCTATGGGTTGTATGAGTTGTCTATACATTTGTCTGTATACGCAATTCGAGATTCTGCAGACGACCTGCTGTCTAAGGGTTGTACATGCCCTAAGTGGGAAAAAATTGATCTCTTCTTTTCTTTTCTCTTCTTTTCTTTTCTTTCTTTTCTTTTCTTTCTCCGACCCCATTCAACAATAAAAGCAGCAAGGTCCGTGCAATAGAAAGATTCAAGTTTATCTCGTTCAATGATTCAGATTGGTATCTATAAAAGAATGTCTTATTTATATCATGTGTTGTCTGAACTCTAAACTACAGTGGGATTTCTCGGTTCGGATGGTGTGCTTGTGCAACTATTGTACTACTAGAACTATCGCAAACACAAAAGTTTGTGTTTGCCTCATTGCCATACTTTTAAAGAATTTTAAAGTTTATTTTACATTCTTTGGTTGCGCTACACGCAAAGTTGCCGGATATATTTGTTTTCAATAATCACTTGTGGTCTATTGATCATAATTCAGAGAGCATTGTGAGCGCAGCAGAGCTATTTATATTTAAATCTTTGTAGACAATTCACTCTATTGAAATGCATCAATTCATAATTCATTCTGCGAGGTGCTGATTGTGATGAGTGTGAGTACTTCAACTACTGGGATAACAGGTTAACATATGTGTGAACACATGTGTGATTGAATAAAAAATTGAGTGCATGAAAAGCCGAAATGTAGTGTATAGAAGCTATTGTGGATAGGTAGATTTAGATCAATCGAGAAAGCCCTTGTTTCCATGTTATTAATAGCCGAATTTGGGTATCATTGTTTGTTCTCAATGTAAGAACAAATTTAAAAAAAGGAGAAAATTTAAAGACCTGGAGTGTGAAAGCTTGAGTAAGGGAAAACGCATTGGTAAGCATAGGTAGGCATCTTTTCAACCTGCTTAGATTGTACATCTATACTGTATAACCCGTGCCATGTGGATACGAAAAGGACTCTGCTGGCACCGTCCGCAAAACCGCTCACATGAGGGTTGTGCCTGTGTGAATCGGCTGGGAGAAGCTTCTCAAGATCAATGACTCCGCTAAGAACAAATGTTGCAATGCCGTCGGAACCGTCATCCTCCCTAGACCATAGCTGGATCAGCTTACACCTAAAACTCATAGCATTCGTGGTGGCGAGTCCAAGCCGACCATCCTCCGTGGTCATGAGCACAACCCATTCAGAACTGAATTCGGATGCTAGGTCGATCTCCGATATTTCTCGCGTGATCATCATGTCGTACTTCACGATCCCTTTGTTTTGGCAAGCGAGGAAGTAGAGTGCATTGCCTAGCAGGATACCAGAAGCGATCTCGAAGTGCTTATATAGGTCGAAGTTGACATAGATGTAGTTGTCAGTAGAGGCCACCTCGCTCCACGCATTAGCCTCTGATGCGTAGATTAAGGTGAACATCCTTTCTGGGTGTGCAATGAAGACCGCTACAACCTGGAAGGATCCACGGTGGCAGTCGAAGTGGTCGCAGCCGCCGCCGGCAGCGCACATCACGGCGGCGTTCCATGCACCGTGTGTTGGTAGGCTGGGCAGTTGTCGTTGCTGGTCCGTGATGGGGTCCCAGACGGTGAGATCAATCCTCCACGGGCCGGGTAGTCTCGCTCGAGGGCTCGCGGCGGAGGAGGACGCGGCCGTGGCGGACATCGATCACGCGGTAGCCGTAGTGGTTGGCACGGGCCGGACGGAAGAAGGAGGTGGAGCCGAAGCTCGCTGTCGGCAGGCGGCGGTTTTCGCCATTGCCTTCGTAGTAGCGGCGGTGGTTTTCGCCATTGTTTTCGTAGTAGCGGCCGTAGTAATAATAATCTTCGTAGAGGTTGCCCATCGATATTATCGGAGCGGTGCGGTCGAACACTTCGTCATCGTGGGCATTGCTTGTGGCTTAAGCTTACAAGTGGGTTCAAGGATGCTTACAAGTGATTTCAAGGATATGAGACCAAAGGGGAGAATGTGAACATAAGATCAAAAAGGGGGAAGTTTGATCTAGGGGGAGTTTGGATGATGGTAAGCATCCAAGCAAGTGTAAGTGGTGTTAATTCTATCAATTCAAGCAAATTTATGCTTGCTTTGATTGTGTTGTCATAAATCACCAAAAAGGGGGAGATTATAGCGAACATGGCCTCATATGCCATTTGTTCGGAGTTTGATTTTGGTTATTCATGACAACATGATCATTGGGACTAACCATATTGTTTGAGCATGTCTTTGTAGACATTTCTAGGTCCCAAGGATGCAAGAAAATCCCATGCAAAAATGCCAAAATTAAACAAAGGGTCAAACCCGAGCAAGAAAAGGAAAAGAGAAGACACCGTCGGATGAACTGACGGTCCCTCAAATACAAGCGTCGGTGCAATCGTCGGACGAGTTGGTGCACAGGGTCAAACCCTAGGTACCGTCGGATGAACCGACGGTCCATTATTTAGTAGCGTCGGACGAGTTGCAGAGGAAGAGCAAGGAAGAAAATAGCACCGGATGATCCGACGGTCTGAGTGAGGACCCGTCGGTCTATCCGACGCTTAGTTTGAAATCATACAGAGACGCACCAAGACGAAGCCTTCAGCATCGGATGATCTGACGCCTTGGTCAAGGCACAGCGTCGGTCTATCCGACGGTCAGTTGGAAGCTAACAGTAGCGACTTGGACGTGAGGCCTTCAGCATCGGATGATCTGACGTAGCGTCGGAGCATAGCGTCGGAGCAGTTGTGTCAGAGAACCTTAACGGCTACGTGACATGGAAGGGGCACCGGATGAACCGCCGCCCTGGAAAAGCATAGCGTCGGATCATCCGACGGTACCTTTTTCAGTGGACGTTAGCCAGCGGCTAGTTTGATGCCTTGGGCTATTTATACCCCCTCCAAACTTGATGGGCAAGGGCAAGAACGATGAAGAACAAGTGGACATCTCTCAAGACATGAAGAGCCAAGTCCAACCTTCTCAAGACAACCGTGATCCCATGGTGAAGAAGCTTGAGAAGGGTGTAACCGTGACTTGCTACAAGTGTCATGGAGAAGGGCACAAGTTCTACAAATGCCCTCAATTTGTCAAGAAGATGGACAAGGCTGCAAAGAAGAAATTCAAGCCCACCATCAAGAGCTCCCTCATCTACACCAAGCCCAACCGCAAGAACAAGACCAAGAGCAACACTTACGTCATCAAGAAGAAGGCTAATGACAAGGTAGTTGCACACAAGGTTGGGAAGATGAAGGAGGAGCGGGGTAGGAACCAACCTATTTGGGTGCCCAAGGAAGTCATCACCAACATGAAGGGGCCTCAAATGGTTTGGGTTCCAAAGGCTACTTGAAGACCTTAAGAGCGGGGACTTGGGAGGCTTGGTACAATCAAGATGAGAAGGTTCAAGCCTATAAGCTAAGCTTGCAAATTGGACATGTGTTGCCCAAGTTCCCCGATTGAGGTAATGGAAACTAGTACCTATCTCTTGTATCATTGTAGCTCCATTGCCTTGTTTAGGTTGCATTTAATTTGTTGCAATATTTACATATGGTAGGTTGCTTGTGTCATGTGCTAACCCATGAGCAATCTACATGGTTTGATTAGTGTGTAGGAAAGCTACACTTGTTCTTTCATGGTGCATGTTTTCATATATATCTCTTTGCATCATGAGCAATCTATAGGGTAAGCTTCCCTTTTGTTATCATAAACAATGTGCATACATTTGGTTGGTGATTCAAACACTAAATGCACACATTTAGGTGGAGCTCATCCTATGGTTTGGTTATGGGACTAACATTGTTTCAAGCTTATCTTATGTAGTCCCTTAGCGACGCGTTCCGGTGCGGTGTTTCATTCTAAGAGAATGCTATTTCACTCTCAATGTGATCTAACATCTCTAAAAGAGTGAATATAGCAATATGAGCTTCATGCTATTGAGTCATGTCCTTGCGAGCTTATGTCTCTACATAAGTTCAAAGGCAATGTACTCATACATTCCTAATCCTTGTGGTACCCCAAGTGTATTCTATACAAGCTTCTTTCAAGTGGTGTCACCTAGTGATATCATTTCCAAGTGGCTCATCTCAATGTGGTGCCAACAAGGTAGAGAGGATCAATCCCCCGGAGGTATGCAATGATCAAAAGACTACAAGTGATATCTACAAGTGGTAATGTAACAAGAACCTATTTGTCTTATCTCTTGTCCCTTAAGCTACCTCCTTGCATGATATGCTCTAAGCTTCCTTGTCTTTCAAGTTTGTAGTTGTGCACTTGTTTCTCACTACCCTTGTCTTACAAGTGGTATCCTTTTTGTGCACACACTTAGGGGGAGCTTAGTTTGTATCATGCTAGTCTCATGAGCTTGTGATCCACCTTAGTTATTCTCACATGTGGTATCTTCATCGATATCATACATATGGATCATGGTTCATGCAGCTTTCTCCCTTGCATTTAACATCTCTCCTTTGAGCTATGGTTGCTAGATCTTGCTAGTCTCCTTGGACCCGTTTGCTTTGGACTTTTTGGAGATTTTATTCCAAAGGGGGAGAATGTGAGACCAAAGCAAGCGTGTGGCTTAAGCTTACAAGTGGGCTCAAGGATGCTTACAAGTGATTTCAAGGATATGAGACCAAAGGGGGAGAATGTGAACATAAGATCAAAAAGGGGGGAAGTTTGATCTAGGGGGAGTTTGGATGATGGTAAGCATCCAAGCAAGTGTAAGTGGTGTTAATTCTGTCAATTCCAGCAAATTTATGCTTGCTTTGGTTGTGTTGTCATAAATCACCAAAAAGGGGGAGATTGTAGCGAACATGGCCTCATATGCCATTTGTTCGGAGTTTGATTTTGGTGATTCATGACAACATGATCATTGGGACTAACCATATTGTTTGAGCATGTCTTTGTAGACATTTCTAGGTCCCAAGGATGCAAGAAAACCCCATGCAAAAATGCCAAAACAAAGGGTCAAAACCGAGCAAGAAAAGGAAAAGAAAAGACACCATCAGATGAACCGACGGTCCCTCAAATACAAGCGTCGGTGCAATCGTCGGACGAGTTGGTGCACAGGGTCAAACCCTAGGTACCGTCGGATGAACCGACGGTCCATTATTTAGTAGCGTCGGACGAGTTGCAGAGGAAGAGCAAGGAAGACAGTAGCACCGGATGATCCGACGGTCTGAGTGAGGACCCCGTCGGTCTATCCGACGCTTAGTTTGAAATCATACAGAGACGCGCCAAGACGAAGCCTTCAGCATCGGATGATCCGACGCCTTGGTCAAGGCACAACGTCGGTCTATCTGACGGTCAGTTGGAAGCTAACAGTAGCGACTTGGACGCGAGGCCTTCAACACCGGATGATCCGACGTAGCGTCGGAGCATAGCGTCAGAGCAGTTGTGTCTGAGAACCTTAACGGCTACGTGACGTGGGAGGGGCACCGGATGAACCGACGCCCTGGAAAAGCATAGCGTTGGATCATCCGACGGTACCTTTTTCAGTGTACGTTAGCCAACGGCTAGTTTGATGCCTTGGGCTATTTATACCCCCTCCACTCACCCATTTGAGGTTGCTGGATTATGTGGAAGTGCAGAGGAGTTCAAGACACATTCAAGATCATATCCAATCCATCCAAATGCTTAATTGCTCACCCTAGACTAGTGCATGCTTTGTGTATGTACTTAGTGCTAGGCTTAGCTTAGAGCTGAGTGAGTGCAAGGTTGTGCCAACCTTGTGAGGTGATTCTTGAGTGAATCCAGTTGTACAAGGTTCGCCGGAAGCCTTGGGGCCTAAGTGGCTCACCGGGTATTGTCATCGACTCTCTGGCTTGGTGTGGAGCGGCGAGGACACTTTGTGCGGGGGACGTGTGTTGGGGAATTCAGGAAAACCCGTCACCCTCGAAACGTTGAGTTTAACAAAGTTCTCGAAGCATGTTTTTCAGGAGCAGGGAATTCACGATTTTTGGAAGCCTGGAACCTGTGAAGCCTCGAATTCACGAATGTGCAAAGTTCGGGAATCTTGATTCGGTGAAGAAGTGGAGTCACGAACAGGCGGAAGCTTGGAATCACAAACTGTCGATGGCCCGAATTTCGGAAAACGGCCGATTCGAGAACCTGTCGAAGACTGAGTTCGGAAGTCGGGCGTGTGGGCGTGCGCGAACCAGCGGAGAAGCGAGGACCAATTCGGGGAACTGCTGAAGACCATGTTCGGGAGTTTCACGCGAAGACATTCACGAACCGGGGGAGAAGCAAAGTCAAAGTTGTTGTCCCAAAAAGTCCGGGTTTAGAATGTGAACTGGTGGAAGATTTGTAAATATGTTGGATGAAAAAGACAATCATGTATGCGTTCACACTGGGAATATTCTCTGAGGTTAAGGGTGTTATCGGTATGTAAAAAGTCCCTTCGTCTCCCTATAAAAGGGGGCGCAAGGGCACGTGTAAACGGATTCAGACTTTTTGGAACTGGTGCTACTTGCAAAGGGAATCACAGTCTCTTTACGCTCTCACTTTGTACTTGAACATATTGAGAACTTTCACTCGTGTTAGGGCAGTCACCCGAATTTTTCGGGTAACCCCCCAACATTGGCGCCCACCGTGTTCCAGCCGAAAGGAAACTCACGATGCCACTTCAGAAGAAGTCCAAGAAGACCATTCCAGCACAGGCTAACCGAAACGATCGCCATCTCACCCAAGGGAATGAAACCTTGTTTGTTCCTGAATCCTCGAACATAACAGACCAAGAACGAAGAGAAAAGCTCGAGGCCCTCATGAAGGCAAGAGCAGAAAAGACAGCTCACACCCAAGAACAACCTGCTGAACAGCAGGAGTTCGAGAATGTGGATGATGATGATGATGCCATAGACAGAGAGCTAGCCATGGTTCAGCAAAAGATACAGCAGCTGCAGAAAGACAAGGAAAAGTTCGCAGCTCAGTTACAAGCGAAGAGGAAAATCTCCGAAAAGCTAGAGCAGCTGAACAAAGCAAAAGAGCAGATAGAAGCAATACAGAAAGAAATTGATGAAATGAAAGAACAAGAGAACGAGTTCCCCTGTGGCAAGAGTCACCGCGTCAGAACCCTGCACCTGCAAGAGAATCCCCGAAAGAAAACTTCTTCGCGGGAAACGGAGTCTCACACTTCGTGGATTCTGAATCGCCGCTGTCAATAGGGCTGCAAACAGCACCTTGGCCGCCGAAGTTCAAGCCTGTCTCTC
Source organism: Cenchrus americanus (assembly GCA_947561735.1). Classification (NCBI taxonomy): domain Eukaryota; kingdom Viridiplantae; phylum Streptophyta; class Magnoliopsida; order Poales; family Poaceae; genus Cenchrus; species Cenchrus americanus. Next base: position 256,177,104 of record OX387245.1, read on the forward strand.
TTCCCAAATACAACGGCTTCGGAAACTCCAGGCAGTTTCTCATGAGATACGAATCAGCTGTGAATTCGGCAGGAGGAGATGATGTTGCACTGGCCAAATCCTTCATCATAGCTTGCGAAGGACCCGATCGAATTGGTACTCACTTCGCCCTCCACACTCGCCCTACCGTGGGTAGACCTCAAGACAAAGTTCATGCAAGCGTTTCGGATGTTCCACGACACGACGGCCGAAGCCTCGTATTTGTACAACCGCAAGCGAGAAGGACGAGAGAACCACTTGCGGAACTTCGTGAGAAGGTTCATGCAACGAGAGGTCTCAAATTCCCGACGCCGATGACAAGACAACGATCAAGGCACTGATCAAAGGTCTCACCCCAGGGCCAACAGCTTCCCATCTCACGAGAAAGAAGCCCGAAACAGTTGAGGAACTTTTTCGAGAATTGGAGGAGTACATTTTGTCTGATGACGACCACCGCAAGAGGGTAGCTGAGCGAAATGAGACTAGACAGGGCAATAGAGATATGACCTGGCGGGCACCACCCCAACATCCGCGAAATGTCAACAGCGTTGGAAACTCTCAACCACAACAAGACAACAGGCCAAGCACCAGGGGAGGATTCAGCCCCAGAGCAAGGGTGAGAGGAAGAGGAACCCCAGGACTCACGAACCACAACCCAAAGGATCCTCACTTCTACTGCCAGTATCATGGAAGAGGCCACAACACCGAAGGGTGCCCAGAAACAAAGAAGAACATGGCAAGAATCCAACAAGAGAAAGCACTAATGAGCATTGCATCCTCGATGCCAAGCCAGTTTCATCCGAACTTCTGGCAACCGCAGTTCGCGAACCCAAAGTCAAGCTCTGTATCAGTTCAGCAACTTCCACAACCACAGCCAGCATGGCAGCCGTCGCAGCAATTTTTCCCTCACTCGTAAGCGATCCAGTCAATCCAGCAACCACAACCCATTCGAGAAATTTTGCCACCACCCCCAGAAAGTTCGTCAAGACCTCAGTCAAGTTCGGGACCTCAGAACTCCAAGGCATTGCCATCGTTCGGGACTATCATGCCAATCATGGGCGGATCTGCTATGGAATTCGAAACAAAGAAGCAGAGAAGCAATTACTTCAGATCTGTGAACACCATCATCAATGATGGCCCAGCTGCGCGCCCGGAGTGGGCAAAGGTGCCAATCACCTTTACAGAAGAAGATTTCAGGCTGAAATCCGCGATCCATAATGACGCCATGGTCATTGAGGTCAATATTGCTGGGTGGGTCATAGGAAAAGTCCTGGTTGACAACGGGAGTTCGGCGGATATCCTGTTCCTGAAAACATTCGAGAAAATGAATCTGAGCCAGCACATGTTGGATCCACTAGAGTACCCATTGCAGGTGTTCAGAGGAAAGCCCATCAAGCCGGTGGGAAAAATATCACTCCCAGTTTCTTTCGGAGATCTTGAGAATGCCAGAATGGAGAGCCTCATTTTCGATGTAGTTGACATATATCACCCATACCTCGCGATCTTCGGCAGAGGTTTCATGAACAAGTTTGATGTTGTCATAAGGCAACAATTCCTATGCATGAAGATGCCTGCGCCCAAAGGGGTCATCACGGTGTTCAGCAATCAGCAGGAGGCCAGGAATATAGAAAAAGGCCACACGCCAGCCAAACAAATGTGTACCAGCTTAAAACAGCTCACGAGGGGAAGGAAACCTGTGAACAACCTAAGCGGGACAAAGAAAAAAATGAGATAACCGCAGAAGATGAAACAAAGAAAGTGTATTTGGATGATATGCCCGACAGAGCAGTCATAATGGGGGCAAACCTCAGCCCCGAAGAGGACAGGGAACTCATACCATTCCTGAACAGAAACAAGGATGTTTTCGCATGGTCGGCTAAGGACTTGCAAGGTGTTGACAGGGACATCATCGAACATGCCCTGGAAACAGATGAGAAAATACCACCCAAGAAGCAAAAACTTCGGAAAATGTCTGAGGAAAAAGTCAAAGCAGTGGAAGCAGAAGTTCAGAGATTGCAAGATGCCCAAGTAATCAGAGAAGTCAAGTACCCAGTCGCTAGCCAACACTGTGCCAGTCAAGAAAAAAATGGAAAATGGAGAATGTGTGTGGACTTCACCGATTTGAACAAGGCATGCAAGAAAGATGATTTTCCCTTGGAAAGGGTAGACAAAATCGTGGATGACGCAGCCAACAGTGAGATGCTTTCGCTCCTGGACATGTTCTCCGGTATCATCGGATCGGGGGTTCGCGAGAGAGGACGAGGAGAAAACAAGTTTCATTACTCCTTTCGAACATTTTGTTTCGTGAGAATGCCAGAGGGGCTCAAGAATGCAGGATGCACGTTTTCGAGAATGATAGCAATAGTACTGCACCAGCAGATTCGGAGAAACATTTTGGCATATGTAGATGACATAGTTGTCAAAAGTGTTCAGAGGGGGAGACCATATCGGTGACTCCGGCGGAAACATTCGCGAACATGAGGGCAGCAAACTTAAAGCTAAATCCGGAAAAATGTGTGTTCGGCATTCACAAGGGGAAAGTTCTTGGATGCCTAGTTTCAACGAAAGGCATAGAAGCGAATCCTGACAAAATAATTGCTCTGATGGAAATGCAAGATCCAATCTCAGTGAAAGATGTTCAGAAGCTAACAGGGAGAGTGGCTGCCCTCAACAGATTTATTCCCAGAGCCGCAGAAAGAAGTTTACCGTTCTTCCAAGTCCTCAGAAGTGCCAAGAATTTCCAGTGGTCAGAACCTCAGAAACAAGCCTTTCGCGAACTGAAAGATTACTTGTCCACCATGACCAAACTTTGTCCTCCCGAACCAAAATCGCCACTTTTGCTGTATGTGTCCGCATCAAATTCGGCAAAGAAGCGCGATCTTTGGTGCGGGAAAAGGAAGAAGAAGGAAAACTCAGGCAAATTCCTGTATACTTCGCCTCTGAAGCATTGTCTGGTTCCAAGGTCTTTTATTCCGAGCTGGAAAAGATCGCATATGCGGTCATCATGGCAGCAAGAAAGCTAAGACATTACTTCGAGGGTCACAGAATAAGAGTCATCACCAACCAGCCGTTGAGTGACTTGTTCGCAAATAGGGAGGCATCCACCCGAATCATCAAGTGGGGTGCCGAACTCTCTGAGTATGTGGTAGACTTCGAGAGAAGAAGTGCAATAAAATCGCAAGTTCCGCATTTTGTCGTGGACCGGACTTCACCCACTCAAAATCTCGAGGAAAATATACCCGAACCTTGGATAGTACAGTGTGATGGAGCATGGTGTTACAAGGGGGTGGGAATTTCGGTCGTTGTAACGTCCCCGACGGCGTGGTCATAAGATACGCAGCGCGGCTCGTATTCGCGAACAATGAACATTCCACGAACAACACAACGGAGTACGAAGCTCTCTTCGCCGGCATTAAGAAAAATGAAAGCCTTGGGGCAGCAGACCTTCATAATCAGAACGGATTCGAAAGTGATCCAAGAACATATTGAGAAGGAAAGTGAGGCCAGGAATCCAGTTCTCATGAAATATCTCGAAAAAGTCAGAGAAATGGAAAAACACTTCGAAGGGTATTCAGTCCAGCATATCCCAAGGGATGATAACAATGAGGCAGACAAACTGGCGAAGGCAGCAGCCAGAAACCAAGAGCTACCACCGGATTGTTCTTCGAAATCATCAGAGAGCCCTCCATCAAAGATTCGAGGGCCCAAATCGTGAATATAGTGGAAATTCCAGACTGGAGAGCAGAAATCATGGCTTACCTGAGAGGACATTACGAACCACAAGATGAATTGGAGGAAAAAAGATTGAAGCAAAGGGCTCTGGGCTATACAGTGGTAAATGGAGAATTATACAAATCAGGAGTCACTGAGCCTTGGCTGCGCTGCATCACCTCCGAAAAAGGTCGGAACTTCTGAAAGAAATTCACAGCGGATTCTGTGGGGCACACATAGGAACCAGGGGTTTAGCTGGAAAGGCGATAAAGCAGGGATTCTATTGGCCCACCATAAACATCGATGCCAAGATGTTAGTTCGGCAATGTGAAGCATGCCAGAAGACGGGAAATCAATAGAATCTGCCTTCAATGCTAGTTCACCTAATTCCTTCAACTTGGCCTCTGCAGAGGTGGGGAATGGACCTAGTAGGCCCGCGCAACGCTCAAGGCAACGCCGATTCGCGGCCGTAGCGGCCGATTATTTCACGAAGTGGGTGGAGGCAAAACCACTCGCGAATATCACAGCGAAAGCAACGGCTTCGAAATTCTTTTGGCAGAATATAGTCTGCAGGTTCGGAGTTCCTAGAGAACTGACGGATGACAATGGCAAACAGTTTGACTGTTACACCTTCAAAGAATACTGCAGAACCTTAGGTTCACAGGTGAAATTTTCGTCAGTATATCATCCGCAGTCCAATGGTGCAGTTGAAAGAGCCAATGGCCTGATCTTTTCGGGAATCAAGAGATGTTTGTTTCATCAGAAAAAGGGAAAGTGGGTGGATGAACTTCCGAAGGTGATCTGGTCTCACAACACCACAGTTTCAAGGGCAACAGGTTTCACGCCTTTTCGCCTGCTTTTCGGGACTGAGGCTATGACACCGGAGGAGATCAAGAATGAAAGCATGAGAGTCCTGAAGGGAAAAGAGATAGAGGAAATTGATAAGAAGGTGGAAAAAGACATGATCGAGCTGACAATCCTTGAAGCGAGGCAAAACATTGAGAAATACCGAGAGAGACAAGGGCATGGAGGGACAAAAAGGTGGTCCGAAAGGACATCAAAACTGGTGATCTTGTCTTGAAAAGAAAGAAAAATTGGGAGAACCCAGGAAAACTTCATGAGTCATGGGAAGGGCCTTACATCGCCAGAGAAACAGATATGCCAGGGGCTTTTCGCCTGATGGAGCAGACTGGCGAAGAGTTGCCGTATTCGTGGAATGCCGACAGCCTAAAAAGGTATTATCCATGAAAACCCCAGCTGTAGATAGATGTAGCGTGTAGTAGTTTTTCGATTTTCGTAAGTTTGTACTTTAGAAAGCTAAAAAACCCGAATCACGTGTCTCTAAGTGATTTCAGAACAAAATTAGTTTTACTTCTTATAGTCGTATTAGAATAAGAAGGACCATACTCTTTTCCTTGCAAAGGGGGCTCTAAATCAAGAGGCAAGGTTTTTAACGAGGCGGATCCTATGTAAATACTCTATGTGATATATATATGAAAAGAGTCATCCCCCAAATTGCGTATCTCGAGAATTCCATCGTGAAAAAAGAAAAAGTTCGTGAGAAAGGCTTCGTGATAGCCAGAATCCCATCGTGAAAAAAGAAAAAGTTCGTGAGAAAGGCTTCGTGATAGCCAGAATCCCATCGTGAAAAAAGAAAAAGTTCGTGATAAAGGCTTCGTGATAGCCAGAATCCCATCGCAAAAAAAGAAAAAAGATCGTGAGAAAGGCTTTGTGATAGCCAGAATTCCGTTGTGAAAAAAAAAAATTTGTGAGAATGGCTTCGTGATAGCCAGAATTCCATTGTGAAAAAAGAAAAAGTTCATGAAAAAGACTTCGTGATAGCCAGAATTCCATCAAGGAAAAAGAGGCCCGAGACAACAGCAAGTTGTGGCCTAGAAAAATCCCATCCATCAAGGGATTCCCACCGAAAAGGCCTGAGACAACAACAAGTTGTGGCCTAGAAAAATCCCATCCATCAAGGGATTCCCACCGAAAAGGCCTGAGACAACAACAAGTTGTGGCCTAGAAAAATCCCATCCACGAAGGGATTCCCACAGAAAAGGCCTGAGACAAAAACAAGTTGTGGCCTACAAAAATCCCATCCACGAAGGGATTCCCACCAAAAAGTTTGCATGATGATTTCGAGAAAATGAATGCCTAAGAGGTTGCCTGCATATTCTCACATAGTGTAGATTGTTGAAAATTTTTTAGGTATCATCATTGTAAGAAAAGGGCAAGGGGCTCCATCGGAGAATTGTAGAAAGTCTTGGTTGAAGCAACTGAGGGTTGCAATATCAACCGGGGCAAGTTTGCCAGAAAAGATCAAGTCCACAAAATTCGAAAACAAATTTTGTCGACTTGCGCGACTTTGCTTCAAAAGTTTTTTCAAAAGTTCGTGCGAAAATATTATTCTTAGAAGTGTACTCGGTCGAAATACGTGATCAGCAAGTCTTCCAAGCTTTCCTTAAAGTTTTTATGCAAACCGGCAAGGTGGGGAGGGTGACGTTTTTTCAAGGAAAAAACATATTCATTGTCTTATTCGCATAAAAACTTCCGAATAGTTCCTCGATGATTACAACAGTCAGTAAGCAACTTAAAACGAAAGCTCTACAACATGTCCTGGTTTACAAACATTGTTTTCAGCCACATCACTAGCATAGGCGAAGTCAGATGCATCGGCTAAGGGGCTAAGGGGCTCCGTCTTTGGAACTTTCGCGGATCGCGAAGTAGAGGACGCATAACGACTCTTTTTACGAAACAAGAAAAATGAAGAGAGATCAAAACAACCTATAGAAAACTTAAGCGAGGCCTCAAGCCAAAAATCGGAAAAATCTTGTTCGGGATGTGCTCGCTTGAACAGGCGCCACGCTTCACCACTAACGAACATACTATCCCGATGAATTCGCAGCGGCAAAACGTCCTGTGCAGTCCCAGCTTGCAGGACCTGCGCAGGTTAAAGTATACAAAACACTTGTTCAGGGAAGTTTAGTGAAACTACACGAATGTACAAGCAACCTCGAACACACCCAAGGTTCAAATATGACGTCTAGTTCATGACATCCACCTTCGGGGAATCATCCTCTTGTTCGGGAGCTTGCTCGCCATCGCTGTCTCCATTGCTGCTGCTACTGCTGCTGCTGCCGCCTGAGCCTCCTTCGCCAGAGTCGCTCGAACTTTCGCCGGAGGTCGACCCTTCGGGAGATGCTGCGATATCCTCACGGTTCTCCTCTTCGTTAAGCTGAGAAAGAAAGGAAAGCGTGAAGAAAGTTCGCAAGACTGAAACATTCGCAGCATGCACAATTCACGAAATCGAACAGAAATTACCTCAGCAAGCTTAGCGCGAGCAATGAGCTTAACGGTCTCCTTCCGGCTAGTCAGCCAGAACTCCCTTGCGAACTTGATCTTGATAGCCTGAACATCGGCATTGGCTCGAAGTATCGCAGCACTTGTGGCGCTGAAGAATTCGGAGATCTTCTCACGAAATTTCTCTAGGTCGACGCAGTCATAGTCATGAAGAATCTTCAAAATGCTCTCCACGGAAAAGGCGACAGCGAAGTCACTGGCGCCAGAGATCACCTCAGTAAGGGCCTTGAACTCGGCCTCCATCCAATCCATGAATTCGGGAATCTCAATACTATCCGGAAGAGGGGCTGGACGAACGCCGAATTCGTTCAAGGACTTCTTGTACTCCTCGTAGAGCAATTTCAGCTTTTCCAGAGTCTCGGAAGTGTTTTTCTTCGAAGCTTCACTCTGCTCCGCCAGCGCCTTTTCAAGATCCACGATTTTACGGTCCTTTGCGCTCAGGGACTTGGCGAGACTGGCATTGTTGATACGAAGATCGTCGGCGGTTTTCGTAGCCCGCTCTTGTTTCACCCGAAGATTTTCAATCAGGCTGAGATCATCATCGTGGGCCTTCTGAACTTTCTCCAGTTCCTTCTGGGATTGCTCGAGCGTTGCCTCTGCGACCTTCTTTTCATCATGACTTATCTTCAAAGCCTCTGCCAACTCTGCCACCTTTTTCTCAAGTTCCACATTCGTGGATTGCGCGAGGACGAAGCTACGCTCCGGCTCCTTAGACTTCGGGAAAGTCGCTTGTTCACCTTCTCTCCGCTCGGCCGAGCCGCTCTATAGCAACTTTCCCGAGCATAGAATGCTTGAGGGCATAATCCTCCTGAAAGCGCCCAAGCTTTGAAGGAGAGTAAGAGTGCAGAAGGTCCTTGAATTCTGAAAAGTTCAGGAGTAGAGTCTCAGATCAAAATTCAATATTCGAAAAAAACATGAAAAGGTAATAGGAAGGAACGAACCTTGCTTGCTGAAGCGCTGCATAGTGACTTGTTTAGCCGAATCAGAAGAAGTTTTTCCCCGAGACGAAGGAGTGCTTTCGGAGGTAGAGTGAGGCCCCTTCGCGGAGTCCTGAGCAGCTCCCTCAGGTCGTTCTGAGGCTTCCCCTCCTGTTTCATCAACAATTGCGGATGATTTCCACAGAGTTAAAAACTTGGACGTCTTGCTCCCAACGCCATTTGTCTCGAAACCAACACACAATAGCTTGCCGCGATGAGACGTACCAAAGCTTTTATTGAAAGCGGCCAGGGAAGGAGAGGGAGCCTGATCCTCGGGGACAATTTCCCGAACTTCGATCAAAGGAGCGTGTTCGGTAGGAGCCTCCCCCCTTTGAATGGTGAGCTCAAGTTCTTTAGAGAATTCGGAGGAGGCTTGGCCAGCAGCAGGGGCGTCAGCAGCAGGAGCTTCGGCAACAGTGGCTGACTTAGAGAGGGCAGCAACATCAGCAGCAATAATGGATTCAGCAGCAGCGGCAGGGACGGTCTCCTTGCGAACTTCGGGAGCGCCATCTGAAAAGGAATCAACATCCACGAATTCATTCTCGGAGCCAGATGGATAGTTGTCTCGAAAGTTAAACAGTGGCCAGAGGAAAACACCTTTAAAACTGTCTGTTTCCACGCGGGCGTCGTCGTCGTCGAAGGCGGATGGCATTCGCCGAACGTTGACGGAAGAAACTTTCTTCACAGCCTTCTTCAGTTTCTTGCGGCTCATCTGGGCGAGCCCCGAAGCAGCTTGGAGTTCGGCGTTCGAAGCCCGAAGTTCGGAAGTCTTACGCTTCCGCTTCGACGATTCCAGGGACCTAGTCCTGGAAGGCTTGACTGCCGAAGAGGCGCCTTCGCTGGCAGGAGACGAGCCTCGCTTCGACAACCTTATTCGGGGTGCGTTGATCGGGGCGGCTGAGCAGCTGGCCACGGCGACGGCAGGAAGTTTCAACTTAGGACCCGGGCCACGAGAGCTGAAAAATTTATCACCGCAAACTTTTGAAAAAATGCGGTTGATCTTCTTCTTATGCTTCACCAGGGCTTTGTACGCCTTATACTCGTTCATGGTATATTCGCCTACCATGACGTTCACCTTCTTCTCCACTTCGTCCATGAAGGCCTTGGCGCTCTGGTCTTCGCGAAGCTTGATCCCGAACTTCGGGAAAGGCACCTTCTGATCGGCCCAGTTGACGTTGTAGTATACGAGCTCAGTAGGGGACCAACCACTCGAGATAGGCCAGACCCGGACGGCGACGAATTCTTTGATGATGTCACGACCGCCAAGTATGGTGCTAGCCAGGTGAAAAGCATTTTCGCAACTTCTGATTCCCAAGGCCCGTTGATTGAATTTCGCAACATTCACAGTTGTAAGAGGCGCAATCGAGCAAGACAGCTTCGGCATATCGGCCTTCAGATAAAACCAGTAAGACCTCCAATCATCGGTGAGGTTGGACTTGCAACAAGGAGCGATCTGAATTCGGGTGATTCCTTGTCGGGTGTTCTGGCGTCGCGTGTTGAAGGTGCAGCACGCGTGGTGACTGTGGTAGAATTGCCCGTCTTCACCTTTCACGACCTCAGGGATGATCACCAGTTCGTAGAATCTAGCGAAGGCATCGACGCTGGGACTGCAGCCAAAGGTCTTCAAAATCCATATAAACTTCGACACTTCAAGGAAAGATGTCGGTGAAAGCTGGTGGATCTTCACCGAAAATGCATCGAGAATGGCTGGCAAGACCGGGTCACAGGGGAACCTCAGCCCGCAGATAAAAAAGTCCCGAAATACGACAATTTCCCCATCCTTAGGAGTAGGGATCTGCTCGTCAAGCGGGGCACGCCCAGCGCCGGGAGAGAAGAATCCGGCCTTCTCATATTCCCGAATCGTGTTGCTTGTCACCTTCGACTCTCCGAAGGCGAGTGAGGGTGGCAGAGGGCCGGAAGTCTTTGCCTTGATCAGATCGTCGACACCGGCATCCACATCTCCGATGCCTTTGCCGTCATCAGACTGAACCTCCCCATCTTCGCGACTCCGGGAGCCACTGGGAGAGCCAGAATCTTCGGCTAATGCAGCACGCTCCGCACCTTCGGCAACTGGGTCGAGCGGAAGACCGGCCGCAACAAGCTCTTCGTTAGTCATGGGTCTAGCTGTGCTTTTAACTCGAGCCACCTAACCAACATATACGAACATACGAACAGTTGAAAATGACATTCAAGAATAAGGCTCGCGAAATAGCGATACCACTGTACCAAAGTATAACAAGTAACAATTGACAAGAGAAAGATGAAGGAATACCTTAGAAGAGTGCGAAGAAGACCTGAAGCTCGCGAGCTTTTCAGCAGAAGACCAGATTCCGCAAAAAGGAGAGATGCACGAATCGTGAAAAGCTGGAAAGCTGTAAAATTTTTTAACAGCGGCGGCCCGCTATTTATAGGGCCGGGGAGGGGTAGTTCCGCGAAACCAGCCTCGATCTAACCGTCGTTGGTTTCCCGGGCGACGCGTGTCCCCTCCGACGTTCCGAGGGTGACGTTTTTTACTAAATTTCCGAATGATTCGTGGAATCGGATCGTCGAAGTCAACCCGCTTCCCCGAGGGGCTAGTGTTGGGGAATTCAGGAAAACCCGTCACCCTCGAAACGTTGAGTTTAACAAAGTTCTCGAAGCATGTTTTTCAGGAGCAGGGAATTCACGATTTTCGGAAGCCTGGAACCTGTGAAGCCTCGAATTCGTGAATGTGCAAAGTTCGGGAATCTTGATTCGGTGAAGAAGTGGAGTCACGAACAGGCGGAAGCTTGGAATCTCAAACTGTCGATGGCCCGAATTTCGGAAAACGGCCGATTCGAGAACCTGTCGAAGACTGAGTTCGGAAGTCGGGCGCGTGCCCGTGCGCGAACCAGCGGAGAAGCGAGGACCAATTCGGGAAACTGCTGAAGACCATGTTCGGGAGTTTCACGCGAAGACATTCACGAACCGGGGGAGAAGCAAAGTCAAAGTTGTTGTCCCAAAAAGTCCGGGTTTAGAGTGTGAACTGGTGGCAGATTTGTAAATATGTTGGATGAAAAAGACAATCATGTATGCGTTCACACTGGGAATATTCTCTGAGGTTAAGGGTGTTATCAGTATGTAAAAAGTCCCTTCGTCTCCCTATAAAAGGGGGCGTAAGGGCACGTGTAAACGGATTCAGACTTTTTGGAACTGGTGCTACTTGCAGAGGGAATCACAGTCTCTTTACGCTCTCACTTTGTACTTGAACGTATCAAGAACTTTCACTCGTGTTAGGGCAGTCACCCGAATTTTTCGGGTAACCCCCCAACAACGTGGAGACCCCCTTCCTTGGTGGAGAAGCTCCTTAGTGGAGGCGGCATCAAGGTGACCAAGAGAGCTTGGCAAGTGCCTAAGTGGCTAGCCTTTGTGGCGAGTCAAGTGGTGCTCTTGGGAGAGACTTGGTGACCGGGAAGCAATACTCTTGTGTGAGTGCTTCAACAACGTGGACTAGGGGTGGCTTAGTGCCTACCGATACCACGGGATAAATCGCGTGTCAAGAGTTTGCTTCCTCTCATCCCCTTTTACGTTTCCGCATTTACTCTATTGCAATCTTTGCTTGTCTCTACATTCCTAGAATAGTATCATGCTTGGATTGGCTATAGGTTGCAAATCTTCTTTCGGGATGGGAGTTTCACACTAGAACAACCGTAGTTGCACATATAGATAGTATGTTCTAGTTTACCTTTGCGCAAAATTAGTGAAGCCATATGTTAAGGTTTTAAGTTGCCTAATTCACCCCCTCCCCCTCTTAGGCTAACGGGCATCAGATTCCTTACACACACTATACCGGAATCCAAGTCTGACCGAAAGCCCGTGGCATTGCTGAGGCCCGAGAGCCCCCAAAAAAAAAACTCCCGGCAAAGAAGACTTTGCCGAGAACAACCCAAAAAACTCTCGGCAAAGCCACGGGCCCTCGGCAATTTTGTACCATCAATATACATAAATACAAAATTTATGTTCAAACTTGGCACAATTTTAACTCTGTTTGCTATATTTAAGAATTTTTATCATTCTAGGCAATTTTTTCGTATCCGTCCGATATGAACTGCAAGTGCATGAAATCATAGAGTAAAGTTGGTGAAAAATGATTCACGTTCATGAGACATCTCTAAAACCATATGCATGAAATGAACCTAAATTTCCGACATTTGGTTGTCTGATAATGATGAAGATCGTGAGGTAGAACAGTTTAAAAATTGTATTTCTTTCTTTGACTGAATTCTCGGATCGGATTCAGATACGAACAGTGGTTGATATGTCGAATAGTGATATTCAATATATATATTTGGATCTTAGAAATCCAACTTTAAATACTCGGATACTAATACGGTTCGGATAACTACGGATATGGAATGTTCAGAATCGGATACGATCTTTACTATTTATATAAGTGTTTGACCATTTTGGTTCAACGGTACAAATAATATTCATACTACTCTCATCCATAATCCTCGCTGGCCAAATAGATGCAGCACTTGAGATCGGATAGATAAGAAAGAAAATAAAAAGCAATAATGACTAGCTCCGCTGTTGGTGCTTGACGATCAGGCAGCCGCACGCATGCTGCATGCACGCGTTATGTGTTGTCCGCTTGTCCTGCTTCTATTCATAGTAATCGTATATATGTGTTGGTGGTTGAACAAGCCGGCCAGCGGTCTCCATGGCGCGCCGTACGTCCATCCCCGCGTTCCTTGCCCCCCGGCGCCCATAAATACACGCACAGACACCCCTCTCGACGATCAAAACAAGCAGCGTCAACCGAAGAAGCTTCAATTCCTATCTCACCACCGCCAACTCGAATTAGCAACAATGGCCTCCTCCACCTCCATCCTCCTCGCCGCGGCGGCGCTGACGGCGCTGTTCGCCGTCGGCTCGTGCGCCCCGCTCTCGTTCGAGGTCGGCAAGGGCTCCAAGCCCGGCCACCTGATCCTCATCCCCAACATCGCCATCTCCGACGTGGAGATCAAGGAGCACGGCGGCGACGACTTCAGCTTCACACTCAAGGAGGGCCCCAAGGGCTCCTGGACGCTCGACACCAAGGCCCCGCTCAAGTACCCCCTCTGCATCCGCTTCGCCACCAAGGCCGGCGGCTACCGCATCGCCGACGACGTCGTCCCCGCCGATTTCAAGGCCGGCGCCACATACAAGACCACCCTCAGCATCTGAGCAACTTCTGAATAATTTTCCAAGAGAGCTCAGGCCCACTTGCCAGCGGGCCAATATCTAATTTTCCAAGAAATTAAACAAGTTAGCTAGCATGTCTATCCCGCGCCTTGAGCGGATAGATGCGAAATGTTTTTCTTCTTGTTGTTGTATTCCCAAATCAATCAAGTTTGTTTTATCGATTTTAACATGTCAGAAATGAAGTGAAGGTGTCACTTTCAGGAGTTGCACCCATTGTTCAATTGTTCAATTGAACATACTACTACTATATGACTTGAAAAAGTGATGTTCCATTCGAAAAGTACTCCCTAAAATATTTTTCATTGTTGACTTTTGAATGACCACTTGTCCTTTTTTTACGCGAGCATAAACAAGTAGTATCATATACAAGTCGAGAACTGGACTGACTGGACTAGGGGGGACATAAATGAAACGATGAAATCTCTTGATTCAAGAGACAACCAACCACCACTACATAAAAAGACCCCAAACTAATACCGAAAGCGAGACCCTTGGCCACATTGGCACGAGGATGCAAAAGAGTGACTCGGGATCAACATTTGACTTGTCTCATTCATCTTCATTGCCAGCCGGCATCAGTCTGAGCAAAGGTTATCCCGTGTTGGCAACTTGGGATCGTATTGAGAAAATTCCTTGTGCGCCACTAGGAAATGGAACTGATGTGCACATGCCAATGCTAGCCTCAATTATACAACAGAGTCGAGGATGACTCCTTTTCAAGAGGCGGAGGATGATGAGAACATCCCAGCCATACGTAACCCGAGATACCATGGCCACACCGGATGCATCGTTGGCATCACTGGTTACGCATCAAGAATCAACTGCTCAATCGGTTATGCAAGATGAAGCATTGGAAATGCAAGTACAAGTGAACAAAGGGCCGGTTACACGCACCTGTATAAAGTAGCTCCAACAAGAGGTGCATGCTTTCCTCTCCGAGTTACATGTCAATATTACTGAGAGTCATATAAGTCTTTTACTTTAATCCTACTCAGGTTTAAACAAGAGCCTCCGCTAGGTTACATAGAAGACAAGCAGAAGGTTACATGGAAGACACCAAGACGACTACCCAAGCTGAGAAGGGTTACACAGACAAGACTCGGGGTTACGCCGCAGAAGCATCAACTTCACATCCAATTTTGTACCATCTCGGGAAGAGATGTTGGAATTTGGTCCATGTGGCCCATTTAGTAAATTCTAAAGCATGCACGATAATAGTCCCGTATTGCCAAGACAAGGAGAGGTTGCCTTGTTTAAATATGGGAGTCTCCTATCATAGCAAAATAGATGCATGTGAGAGAAAAGGAGACTGTTGATACACGCACGCGCAGCCCGCGCATTTTCGCGTAAATTATCGCGTAAATTATCGCGTGACTTGTGACTTGCGACTTGCGCACGCGTACGTGTACAACTGGCTGTTACAGGTGCATTTTAATTTTTGTGCTTGTGTCAATGACGTTTCGGTTTCGATCGCTTAATGGTGACAGATTTATCGCAATCAAATAGGCGGTTTCAGCACGCTTGATAAAGGTGGCAGCTTCTCGCTTGAATCAATTGAGCGCTACCGGTCGATTGATGAGAGCAATATGAAACGTTGGTTGGAGCCTATAAACACCAGGAGACGTCTTGGTGGCTGTGGACACGAGTAGACATACACTTCATCTCCCACGCGTTCGCCGTTCGACCGCTAGGCGCCGCGCTTCGTCGACCTTCGACCTCGGCGTGCACCGGGCTTGGAGGAAGCGGGATCTCCGAAACCACTACCGCAACAATCCCGCACGGGGCGGTAATCGGGTTTTGGGCAGCGTCACACGCGACCGCTTGGAGGATCTCGCAACTACTTCTTCGACGCGTTCGTCAACTCACCGCGCAAGAACCGTGAGTAATTTCTTAATATGTGGCTTGTTCATCCGTGTTGTGTGATTGCGTCATTTTTAGTCAATATGCTTTTCCTCAACATTAAATACGGATTATTCATAATTAGGCTGTTTTTTCCAACAAGAGACGGGGTCAATCCATACATGGTTGGATGAATATTCCAACCCAACCGAAGATCGTGCGTAAGCCGGAAGGACACTCGTGAAGTAAAGAACACTTCGTGAATGCTTCCACCTTCCATCTCCCGACGTGGCCGCTTTAGTTAACACTTATCCCTCACCCATCTAGGAGGGTTGTTCGAGTATAAATACCTCGTACGTACCCAAAAGAACTCGCTTTGGTGATTATGAATTGATAGCCTCATATGGTTTGTAGCAGCCGATGCTACTAAGTGCCTTGCGCATCCCTTATTCTTCCTTGTTCTTTTTGGACTTGTGAAGATATCCCTCTCGGGATCTACTACTTCATGCTTTGCGCTTTTTGTAAACGAAAGGGGGACATAAACGAAACGATGAAATCTCTTATACCGAAAGCGGACCCTCGGCCACATATTGGCACGAGGATGCACAATAGGAGCTCAACCCACTCGAGTGAAATCAAGTGGGGTGCGCCTTCTTCTTCCTCTATCTCCGACCTCTCCGTCCGGAAAACAAGACCTCCGCCACGGCCGCCACCAATTGCCGCCCGTCGAACTCAAATACTCACCGGAGAAGAAGGGTATATACTCGTGTACTCCCAACTTTAGGGCGGGGCGGCAGCCCTAGCACACCCCAACATAGATCCGCAAGTGCGTCCAAGCATACTTGTGCATTTGCGATTCAACCGGCGTATAGCATGGACAAATCCACCGACAAAACAACGGCTCCAATTGAAGGTGGAGAATCATAAGAAAATGCAAGACATTTCGGTTCGGAGTAGAGACCACACAACACAAACTAAACCGATGTCAAATTAACGTGGCAACGGTGATGGGACCCAATATTATGGGTACCCAAAGACAGCGATTATGAGCGACTATCACAGCCACAATGAACCCCGACATATTTTTTGGTGGCTTTCCGGATTTTTTCTCATGAAGGAAAACCAAACTCGCGTCTATTCATAGTAATCGTATAGGTGTTGGTGGTTGAACAAACCGGCCGATGGTCTCTATTACGCGCCGTACGTCATTCCCCGCCTTCCTTGCCTCCGGGACCCATAAATACGCACGGACATCCCTCTCGACGATTGCGGCCTCGTTCGTTTGGCCGGTGGCCGATGGCCGATGCCGATTTGTTCTAAGAGAATAGTATTGCTAGCCGGTTGCCGGTGGCCGGTTTGTTCCGAGAGAAAAGTAATGTTGGTTGGTGGCCGATAAGCCAAACGAACAGATGCAAGAAACAAGCGCCGCCAACCGAAGCTTCCTATCTCGGCACCAACTTAAATTAGCAACAATGGCCTCCTCAACCTCCATCCTCCTCGCCGCGGCGAGACCGACGGCGTCTTGTTTGCCGTCGGCTCGTGCGCCCCGCTCTCGTTCGAGGTCGGCAAGGGCTCCAAGCCCGCAACCCGATCCTCATCCCCAACATTGCCATCTCCGACGTGGAGATCAAGGAGGACGGCGGCGACGACTTCGGCTTCACACTCAAGGAGGGCCCCAAGGGCTCCCGGACTATCGACACCACGACCCCGCTCAAGTACCCCCCTCCGCATCCGCTTCGCCACCAAGGCCCGCGTCTACCGCATCGCCGACGACGTCGTCCCCGTCGATTTCAAGGTCGGTGCCACCTACAAGACCATCCTCGCATCTGAGAAACCTCTGAATAATTTTCCAAGAGAGCTCAGGCCCACTTGCCAGCGGGCCAATATCTAATTTTCTATGGTTTATTTTGTCGCATCACCAGGCCACCCAAGAAATTAAACAAGCTATGTATCCTTTACACATGTCTATCCCTGTATTCCCAAATCAATAAAGTTTGCTGGGAGTTGCAAGCGCTCGGACGTCCATTTCGCGCACTAGGATTGGACAACTGATAGGCGTCAGATTCGAGGTATTGTATCCGTCAGATGTATTGTAATGAAAATTTTCCCACCGAAACATCATACTACGTTTCACGCAACATGAGCCGCCCGTGCTTCGCAACATTTAAAATCAACATCCTGTTGATGGTTGATTATCGTTGCAAACTTCAATCCACAAGCGTACCACTATGTGAAAATCTCAAATAGGTCACACAACATTTTAAACGGGCCCTTTATTCCCGTTAGATCCACTCACACCTGTAACGGTTGTTGTTTGACGCTCGTTACCTATAAGCGCGCCAGGAAGACCCCGGGGTTGGCCTCCACAACGCCCGTTACCAATGTGGATTTTTGGTAACGGGCTTCTTAAACGCTCGTTACAAAAATTCTTTGTAACGGATGTTAAAAGAGCCCGTTACAAATGTCAAACCTATCGGTAACGGGCTTGTAAAGTCCGTTACCGATCAATGCCCTATCAACCGTTACGATCGTCGCCGTATTTGTAACCGGCTATAAAGTCCGTTACTGATAATTTCGTACTGGAGATGCATGCTTGTCGGATGCGTCTCCTTTGATTGCCACCTAGGGTCGCCTTTTTTCTCACATCGGAGACACATGTTGTTCCCTCGTCTGTGTTTTATCCTTTCGACGCCACTCGCTCTCTCTCTCGCGAAACTAGGCCACTCCTCGTTCCGACAACAACACTCGCTAGCTCTCTCTCTCTCTCTCCCTCGAAGGTCACTCGCTCGATCTGTGTGCTCAGATGTCCCCGCCGGCCTGTCCCGTTCGCCGCCGTCGGCTGCGCGCGCTGCCGAGGATCGCGCTTAATTTCTCTCCTCAGAAAGCCGGCACTGCAGCAGGTCGGCCGGCCGCGCGTGCGCGACGGAGAAAGGGGGAGCGGACGTCGACCGCGCCGTCCTCCGCGCCGTCGCCATGGCCGCGACGCCGCCTCCGATCCTCCTCCTCCGGCCGCCCTCGCCTCATAGAAAGTCCTCGTCAAGGTGGGAATTAATTGGCCCCTTTTATTGAAATTCTTCGGTCCGTCTTTTTGTGTGATGAATTATGCTCATTTGGTGTATGAAATGCGGATGGCGTCTGCTGCTTGGGCTTGGATGTACGGACGGCCTCAAGAAGATTGGGAGAATTTGTTAAGCGGAGTCAATAGTTTCCTAAATCAAGCGAGAGGCGAATATGAGAAACCATGGTGTTCGAGCAATGCTTTGCCCCCGTATTGATTGTCTCAACCAAAAGAAATTCACACAACGGGAAATCATTTTTCATCATTTGGTCACACGTGGTTTCACAAAAAGTTACACATATTGGAATAAACATGGTGAGGAAGGCCTTAACGAACTCGAGCAGTCGCCTCAATAAAGGTGAAGTGCGACACCATGCTAACCATGATGAAAACCTTAATGACAGAGACTTTTTGAGGGAAATGAACCATTATTCCCACCAAATGTGTTGAGGCTTGAGGATATCACCGATCAAGAAATTAGTGGCTTCGATGATGGTGAGGTGTTGCAACGTGTGCACAATGTTGATCAAATGTTGCGATATATTGAGTTTCAACAAGTCTACACGCCTTATGAATTAGCGAGGTCAAGCAAGCTTCATTGAAGATTCAAAGAAACCCCTCTATCTTTATTTCCAGGAGTACTCTCACCTTTTTGGTGATCTAAAACTTTTGGAGCTTAAGGCGGATCATGGTTGGAGCAACAAAAGTTTCAAACATCTATTGGATGTGCTTAGATACATGCTACCCGAAGGAAACCAAATAGCGAGTCCGTCTATCGGCGAAGAAGATAATCTGTCCTCCGGGAATAGAGGTTGAAAAAATCCATGCATGCAAGAACAATCTGTGTATTGTTCGTGGAGATTATGCAAACTGTCGGTGTTTTAGACCGGCAAGCCTACCAAGGGGGTACCCGAGGTAGTAGATTGTGCGGTGATGATCGTGATCCGGAGACCGAGAACTCGAAGGTGTGCGCAAGGACACAAGACACAAGATTTATATAGGTTCGGGTAGCCGGAGTAGCTACCCTACGTCCCGTTTGGAGTAGTATATCGCGCCCGCACCCTTGGTGTTGTCCCCGTGAGGGATTGTGGATGTTCGGCTAGGTACCCGACCCTCCTTTATATAGTCCAGGGGGTGGGTTCGTAGTCGGTTACAAGGCAGGAGTCCTAGTCGGATTACACAAAATGAGTCCTAGTAGAATTACGGGGAATTCTAGTAGGAGTCCGTCTTCTTCCTTCCTTGCATGAGTACCGGGGTGTATGACCGACAAGTACCCCGAGCAAATTTTAGTCAAGAGTAATAGTTCGAGTAGTCTCGAAGCCTCTTCGAGTAGTTCTTGAGTGTACTCGAGTACCGCTTGGAGAAGTCTTCAATAGTACTTGAACCGCCACGAGGCCGGAAGGTGGTCCGGCTCGTCGGCCTTGAAGTCGAGAGTATATGGAAGTGCGATTGCAAAATCGCACTCCATATGGAGTAGCCCCCGAGCCTTAGGTTGAGTCACGAACTCTAGCCGAGGGTCAATCTTGATTCCGAATCTTCCTTCTTGAAAAATTTGAATGATTGGTGCAACATAGCAGCCCCGAGCCTTGAAATGATTAGGTAATCAATCCAAGGGTCTTCACCGTTCGCGAAAGCCATCATCCGAGTACTCTTGCGGCGTGTAGCCCTCGAGATAAGAGAGTCGTATGAGCCACATCAAGTAGTTGTTGGTGCGGAGCCTTCGAGCTTGAGTACGAGCGAAGCCTCGCCGAAGTTATCCTCAAGTAGTAATTTGAGTGCGGGCCCCGAGCCGGAGAGATTCCAAATAGTAGTTTAGCATCGAGCCGTGTAGCTTGAAAAGTAGCCATACCGTCGAGCGGACTTTAGATGCGACCGAAGTCGACTTGAGATGCCGACAGACAAACATTAGAATGCGACTTGAAAACCGAAGTCGACTTTGTGCCGCGTGGAGCGGACTTTTGAGATGCAACTTGAAAACCAAAGTCGACTTTAGCCGCCGCGCGGAGTGGACTTTAGAATGCGACTTGAAAACCGAAGTCGACTTTGTGTCGCGCGGAGCGGACTTAAGATGCAAAAAACAAAAAGTACTTTCCGGAAAGCCAAAGCGAACAAAAAATCAGAGAAAACGAATAGTTTTACCACCGGAACGGGCTTAAGTTTGCGATCAAAGTCGGCTTGTGCCACCGGAGTGGGCTTGGGTGCGACCGTTAGCATCGACTTGTGCCACCGGAGTGGGCTTGAGTACCTGAGCCATGGATTTCAGACCCAAGGTATGATTGCTGCCGCAGCGGGCTTGAAGGTGGGACCGGAGTCGACTTGTGTACCCGGGCCATGGATTGCGGACCCAAGGTATGGTTGCCACCGTAGTGGACTTGAAGGTGCGACCGGAGTCGACTTGTGTGCACCCGGGCCATGGATTTCGGACCCAAGGTACGGAGCTCGAGTACTTAGGGTACTTGGACCCATGGTACGAGAGCGTGAAGACCACGTGCGGCGAGGTTCATCGTCGCCGGGACCCGAGGGCCACTTACGGCTAGGTTCCATCGAAGCATACCGTTAACACCAAAAATTGGTACAGGAGGAAACTGACATGTGGGCCGAGATTGGCAGGAGAGTACCATTCGGCAGAGTTGCCTTCAACGCATTCGGTAAGAGGCGTCCGCGGTCGGGAGTGCGTCATCATACGGGAGGGAGCTAATCCACAGTTGAAGACGGAAACGTTTGAGAATACGTGATGACGTGGACTAGATATAAATAAAGAGATGAATTGATGATGGGTATGAAACCGACATGATGACATGTTGTAAGTTTTAGGCAGTCAATGTTGTAATCGTAGTCGACTAGGAGTCGTGTTAGAGACAGGGTATAAATATAAACCCTTAGTGTTTGTAATAGGGATCGAACAATTTCACAACCAACCGGCCCCGTGCCAACTTGCGAGTCCATCTAGTTGAGTCGTCGAGTTCTTCGAGAGGAGCCATCGACCCGTCGACCTCCGTAAGTACCGGCAACCTTGTATCATGTCTAGTATCATGCGGTGGATTTAGATATTGATGCAAGTAGTCTTGATACCATGCTTAGTATCATGTGGTGGATTTAAGCTTGGTTCAAGAAGGTTTCCTTGTTGGATCACGAGTCATGCGGTGGGCTAAGATCTAGCTTGGAGCTAGTTATCGGCTCTATTAGATTTGGCAAGATCTAATAGATTCATTAAGTTACCCCGTGTTGCTTCGAATTTTACTCTTTATGTTTAACTCATGTAACACTCTTTTGCCCAATCTAGATTGGTTAGATTCGGCTTTATCTTTTCGTGATCCATGTGTTACACTTTCAAATCTCTCGGTTTTATATATGGCAATCGGATCATGTGCTCTCAATAGCCGAATTTAGATCAATCTAGATTGTCACGTGTTGTGGGTTCAAGCTTGTTGACTTCAATGTTTGTTCCTTCTCCACCGAACCCGAATCGGCCGGACAACCGTATTCGGCAATCCCTTCACGGGTGGAACGTGTTCACGAGTTTTGCTTTAAATAATGCATGCTTTTAGCCTTCCATGTATAGATTATATCATGCGGTGGATTGATTTATTCATGGTTGGTGGTGTGACTTCAAACAAGTTGTATCATGCGGTGGATTAATTTGTTTGATGTCATGCTTGACGGGTTCGAAGGTATCTAGACATGCGGTAGACTAGTTCTTTTGGCCTATCCAAGCTTGTTTACTCGTGGATTCATGATATGTTTCACCTTATCTATCGGGTTTTATCCTTGATAATCGGTCATGGTCATATGCTATAATGTTATCAAACAAAGACCGATCTTTCATCATGCTTACGTCATCCATTCGACAACGTTTTATTCATGTGCTTTATTGTCCCGATTGGTATTCAAGTTACTGGCAGATAGCTTGTTCGTAGCTATATGTCATTCGGATTGGCTTCATGGCTGTAAATACGGAACTGTCTGGTACCACCCGGCAAGTTCCATGTTTTTATCTAATCTTTTTCATCCTTTGTCAGTTTCAAGGAAAATTGACTGGCACGCTTCCAGATTCAGACGCCCGGGTCTCGTGTGAAGCTAGCTAATTCGGCTTGCTGTGTGCTTGGCGTGAGGTGCTGATTTTACGTCAACACTTACACACGTAGTATGCCACCGAAGCGGGCGAAGATGCGACCGAGTCGACTTTAGAAGCTGCCTCCTTGGGATAGCCCCCGAGTTGATGAAGTAGGCTCGTGGTGACTTGATTGATATAACCCAAGAGTATTCGGCAGAGTGTAGCTCATGTGAAAGCCCGCCGAGAAGCGTCCACAAATGAGAAGCGTCTACATGATAAGGAGAACAAGCCAAGAAAAGAAAACAGCAATCATTTAAATAAATGACTTAGCTGTTGCTGCCAGAGTAGACTGTTGATGAAGTCGTGGCGGTCGGCGATGGAGCCGCGACGGTTGTTGCTGAAGTTGACTAGTCAGAGTTGATTCCAACTAGTTGTTGGGGGCGTGACTGCCGTTCTCGACTAGTTTGGAAAACTAGTCGAGATGAATGGTCGACACGATGCGACCGGAAGACGATCTCGCAACGGTGCACGGCGCACTCGAAGTAGAGCCGGTGTTGCCGCGAGACCGATGGTCGCGACGCACGATGTGGCCGCAAGACGAAGTCGTGGCGCACGGAGCGCTCAACGACGAGCCGCGTGACGAGCCGCGCCACGTGCCGAGGCACCCGGACGCGCGGCGTAGGCGAAGTAGTCGACGATGAGTGGCGAGACTAGCCGTGTGACATGCCGAGGCACTCGGACGCGTGGCGTAGGCGAAGTAGTCGACGACGAGTGGCGCGATGAGCCGCGCGACGAGGCGAGGGCACCCCGACGCGCGGCGTAGGAGAAGTAGTCGACGACGAGGCGAAGTAGTCGACGACGAGCGGCGTGACGAGCCGCGCGACGAGCCGAGGCACCCGAATGTGTGGTGTAGGTGAAGTAGTCGACGACGATCGGCGCGACGAGCCGCGTGACGAGCCGCGGCACCCGGATGCGCGGCGTAGGTGAAGTAGTCGACGACGAGTCGCGTGACGAGCCGCGCGACGTGCCGAGGCACCCGGACGCGTGGCGTAGTCGAAGTGGACGACGAACGGCGCGACGAGTCGCGCGACGTGCCGAGGCACCCCGACGCGCGGCGTAGTCGAGGTAGTCGACGGCGAGCCGCGTGACGAGCCGCGCGATGTGCCGACGCACCCCGACGCACGGCGTAGGTGAAGTAGTCGACGACGAGCCGCGCGACGTGCCGAGGCACCCGCACGCGCGGCATAGGCACAAGAGAGCCGCCGCAATCCGGATGATGAGTAATCGCGCCGCGAGACGCAAGGACCGGACGCACGATGAGAGCCGTGTGACCAACCGATGAGAAGTCGAGCGGCGAGACGGCGCGTCCGGATGCATGACATAGGCGCAAGAGAGCCCGTGCAATCCGGACGACGAGTAGTCGCGCCGCGATACGTAGTGACCGGACGCACGGTGAGAGCTAGTGCGACCGATCGACGAGAAATCGAGCCGCGAGACGGCGCATGACAAGGTTGAGGTAGAGCCCGTGCAACCGGGAGACGAGTAGTCACGCGCACGGCTTAGTTGATGTAGAGCCCGTGTGACCGGGATATGAGTAGTCGCGACGCACGACGAAGTTGATGTAGAGCCGGTGCGGCCGAGCAGAACGTAGCCGTACTCGCGTACATCTCCGGTGTGGGCCAAGCGAGGTCTTGAAACTAGCCGGTAGCGTTTCTTGTGTTTCAAGCAAATAAATTTGAAGTCTCGTGGGAGCTTGCCATGTGCGCGTGTAGCATAATTCCCACAAATTTGCTTGTTCACGTGGAGTAGTACCGAATTGATCTCTAGGTGGCGAACAAGCAAAGACAATGGTTTCCCCCGGTCCGGTGCGGCTTGGATGCTCGCTCCGATGTTAGCGTGTGTGTGCAGGACACCACACGCACCGATTGGCAACTTTGGTCTATCGTAGAATTTGATTAGCGTGAACAACAAGAACTCGGATAGTCGGCGAGATCGAGTAGCTTTGGACTCAAGCGTGATTCGGGAAAGGACTAAGCCGTCGTCTTGATCTCGATTGCCACGAGGACCGCGGTTGGTGAATCCGACCTTGTCCAAGCACAGAGAGTCACGAAAGTAACTCGACAAGTCGCCGAGTAAATTGCTCGTTTCGGAATCAAACTTGACGAGATCCTCCCGATGTGCGCGGAGGGAAACCGACCTATCCGGACGAAAACTTTGCGGCTTGTTGAAGTAGATTGATCTTGATGACGAGGTCCCTCGAATTCACCCGGTGGTGATGATCACCCCTACCCGGCGCGCCGACCGTCGGTGTTTTAGACCGAAGAAACCTACCAAGGGGTACCCGAGGTAGTAGATTGTGCGGTGAGGATCGTGATCGGGATATCGAGAACTCGAAGGTATGCGCAAGGACACAAGACACAAGATTTATACGGGTTCGGGTAGCCGCAGTAGCTACCCTACGTCTTGTTTGCGGTAGTATATCACGCCTTGCGCTTGGTGTTGTCCCCGGAGGGATTGTGGATGTTCGGCTAGGTACCCGGCCCTCCTTTATATAGTCCAGGGGGCAGGTTCCTAGTCGGTTACAAGGCAGGAGTCCTAGTAGGATTACACGGAACGAGTCCTAGTAGAATTACAGGGGAATTCTAGTAGGAGTCCGTCTTCTTCCTTCCTTGCATGAGTACCCGGGGTGTATGCCGGGACACGTACCTTGACAAGTGTCCCAAGTGTGGCTATGATCGGTACAAGAGGAAAAAGGATGGTGGAGACGATAATAATGCTAATGACGAGAACGAGCCGGCGAGAACGAGGCAAGAAGAAGAAGAAGGCTAACGAGAGGGGCTCCCGTGAGGGTGGCCCGGTATTTTTTCATCATTCCTTGGCGAGAAGATGGTTCGCAACACGAAAGGAGGCCCAACTCTTGCATTGGCATGATGAAGGCCGAAAGTAGCTTAATTATAAGAAAGATGGGAAATTTAGGCACCTCGCGGATGCGGCGCAATGGGGTAACATTAATACCCACTTCCCATGGTTTGACGACGCAAGGAGCATACGGTTTTGTATGAGCATAGATGGCGTGAACCCATTCGGTAACCGCAGCTCAACACATAGCACCCGGCCCGTCATGCGATCGTTTTAGAACCTTCCACCCCGGCTATGCAAGAAACGAAACCTTACACCGTTTGCCAATGAGCACAAATGACAACTACATGAAGACAACCCTAACCGTGGTAGGGCTTGTCTTGCAAAGATGCACATGCAAGGTTTCGGCAGGTGGCTCCGAGATTATGTCGAGACATGCAGCAATAATGCCGTAATTACCGACGAGATAAAGAATATACCAAAGGGGGCCATTGTTCAACTCGTTACAAGATACGAAGGAATGGATATCAATGGATACACGTTCTACACCATGACCCAGGATAAAAAGAGCGTCTATCAAAATAGTGGTGTGCGTGTACGGGCCGTCATTGACGAAAGTCATGACGGTGATGATGACACGGAGATAGACACGTATTATGGTCAAATAGAGGAGGTATGGGAGCTTGATTATGTAGGATTGAAGGTGGCCTTGTTTCGGTGTAGATGGTTCATCAATGGGAGGAGAGCTGTGAGCAAGGACAAATATGGTTATGTTAGTGTTGATCTCCGGGTCTTTGGTTACAAAAACGAACCGTTTGTCTTCGCCAATGATGTTGAGCAAGTGTTCTATATACCGACCTTGCAAAGATGAACTAGTCTATGGTTATGCCTGGAAAAAAGGGATGTGGGGATTGAAAATGTTGTTGAGGAGGAAGAATACAACCAGTTTGATGAAATTCCATCCTTTGACACTTCATACAAGCCCCAGGCTCTTGGGAACTAACAAAACACCGTACTTGCGAAGTGACCATAGTGAAAAATCCATATACAAAAATCAAGGAAGAAAAAGCAAGCTCGATTTCTCGTTGAATCCTTTTTGTAATGCCGGAGGATGTGTTTATTGGTGGAAATGGAATTCATTTTGTAATATAAAGGATGCGATGTATTGGTGGAATTTCAATCCTTTTTGTAATATATGGGATTTGGTGGAATTTGAATCCTCGCTTGTAATATATTCCCGCCAAAGATACTATATATACTCTATTTATATTCTCCTTCGCTTCACTAACGGGTAAGAGATGAGGATTAACAAACCCGAGTCACCTTTGTTACGGGCAAGAGACGAGTACGAATGAACCAAATCGTCACCTTTGTTACGGGCAAGAGACGAGGACTAACGAACCAGTCGTCGGTGTTTTAGACCGGCAACCTACTACGGGGAGTACCCGAAGTAGATGAATGTGACTCGCCGAGATCGGTAACTCGAAGGAAGAGACACGTGGCACACAATTTAGACAGGTTCGGGCCGCGAGGTGCGTAATACCCTACGTCCCGTATGCTGCGTAGCTCGGATTGATAGGGCACGATTACAAGATGGTGCAATAGTGCGCCGTGGGTTGTATGAGAGGAGATTGGATGAGGGCATCGGTCCCCGCCTCGCCTTATATAGTCCGGGAGGCGGGGTTACAAGTCGGAGTAGGAAGAGAGTACTAGTCGAGTACGTCTAGGAGTCCTCTCGCACGGTGCGGAACATGTACGGCTTCCTAACCGAGTACTACTCCCGTGTAGTCCTTGTGCTCCACGCCTTCGTGTGCCGTGTAGCGCAAGCCGGTAGTCCCGGGGGCCCACCGAGTAGTCCGTCCCGGTACCCACCGAGGTAGTGGGCCCGTGGGAGGTCCATACGACAAGCCCCCGAGTACTTTGTAGTCGAGAAGGATAGCTTCAAGTAGTCTTGATGGCCTTAACGAGTAGTCCTCAAGCGTACCTGAGCACTACAAGTCAAAAGTCCTCAAGAGTAGTCGAAGCATCCCGAGGCTGGAATGTACTCCAACTGATGTTTGAGCAATCCTGAAGTCTTCTCGAGTAGTCCCAAGCGTCCTTGAAATCTGCCTTCGAAGGTCTTCAAGAAATGCCTGCCCTGTCTTGAAGCCGGAGCCGTCATGGAGGTACGATTTGCAGAACCGTACTCCACATGGAGTAGCCCCCGAGCCTTGAGCCGCGGGCTCTGGCTGAGGATCTATCCGAAGTCTTGGCAAGAAAATCCCGAAAAGTCCGGAGAGAAAAAACCGAAGGACACGTGGCACGGAGCCCCCGAGCCTTGAGTCGAGTACTTCCTCTCGAATTGAAGGGTCTTCTTGGAGAATGTGTCCTGAGATGTTCTTGAGACTAGCCGCTTCCCAGGTCGTCGAGTAGAAGTAGCCGAGCCCCCGAGGTGAGGCGCGTCGACTAGTAGAATACGAAGGGTCACGCGCGCCCGCCGAGGTCGCCCGCGCGTGGACTTATCCAGCCGCCCGTTACGGAGGCGATTTGGCTTATAAATAAGAGCCAAAACCTTTAGGGTTTTCACCCAAGTGAGCCGCAGTCATCTCCACTTGAATCTTGAAGTAGATCCACTCCCAGCAGCCTGCTTCCGCCGCAGTAGATCCAAGCACATCGCCACCCGAGGCCTTTAGGGTAGCCCCCGAGCGGATGCGAGTGAAGACTCCTTGCACTTGGAGAATGAAGCCGTCGCCGTCGAAGACGTCCAAGGCCGGCGGGAAGAAGAGGAGCCGCGCAGAGGCTGCCGCGGCCACCACCGGAGCGGCGCAGCCCTCATCTCCACCGCGCGCTGATCCAAGACGCAAGTGGAAGAAATCAAAGGTCAAGACGGAGGACTTGCTGACCCTGTTGAACAGCGGGTTCATCAGGGAGAAGGAGATCGACATGTGGAGATCCGCCGCAGGAGATCCTTATCCGATGGAGAAGGCCGAAGACGAGATCCCGATGTTCTCACGCTTCGTGGAGCGCGGTCTTGCGCTCCCGGCCGAGCGACTTCTTCAAGGGGCCGCTCGGGTACTACGGCATCGAGTACCTCAACCCGAACCCCAACGGCATCTTCCATACATCCGTCTTCGTCCACTTCTGCGAAGCCTTCCTAGGAATCAAGCCGCACTGGGTGCTCTTCCGGAAGTTCTTCCGCGTCAAGCCGCAGCCCAGCGCCTCCAACCCCAGAGTAGTCGGAGGGGCCGAAATCCAGCCGAGGGAGGACGCCGCGGAGCGCACTGGCGTACAAGCTCGTGGACTCCAACACCGACTGGAAGACGAGATGGTTCTACATCACGAACCACCATCCCGAACTGCCGAAGCCGAGCGGACGGCAGCCCAGGCACCAAGATTGGTGGAACACGGAGCCCACCATGCAAGAGGGGATCCAGCTCCCCGAGTTGCTAGCACGCATCAAGACTCTCAAGGATGCAGGACTGAGGGCCGAGCACGTGGCCTTCAGTTTCATGAAGCGCAGGATCCAGCCGCTGATGGCGCGGGATACGATGGGCTTCGAGTACACCGGCGACGACGACACGTCGCGGATGCCAGGGGGCGAGCTGGACGACAACGACATCGTCGAAAGGTTGACGAGGATCTTCAAGGACATGCCGCCGTACACGGCGTGTCCGGTCGAGGAGTACTCCGCCGCGCGCCCGCCCAACGAGGTGAGTAGTCGTACCCCCTCGTCGAGTAGTAAGTACTCGCAGTGAAGTTGCTGACGCCTTGTGTCTTTGCGCAGATGATGTGAAGCGGTTCGTCTCCGAGCCGCGCCGCCACCGAGCGGGATCCGCATCCCGGCGGAGGGGAAGGTGAAGGAGCGCCGCGAAGTCGGTGAAGGCGACGACACCGTCATCGTGGAAGATACCTCCGACGACGACGACGAAGACGAAGAGACGCTGCAGGACCGCTTCCGGGCCGCGGTCGAGGTTTAGCCGTCCGGCTTGCCTCATGTACCACTTGTTCAAGACCCTCCGGCTAGCCTGGAGGCTAGCCTTGCTGCGCCGCCACGGAAGCCGCGCAACCCCGCCAAGAAGCGGGTGGCGAAGAAGATGAAGGTCTCAGAGACCACGCCTCCGGAGGTAAGTCATCTTGAGCAGAGTAGTCGGGTACCCGCTGTTCGAGTACATTGCTGACGAGTAGTCTTCCTTTGTGTGCAGGAGGTGCCGCCAGCGGAGCCCGTTGAGGAGGGCGACGAAGCCGAGTGGGGCCTGGTGGGGGAACCGGCTGGAAGCCGAAGTCCAGCCCCCACCGTTGAAGAACTCCTGGCGCAGCTGGAGCGCCAGCCCCCTGCTCCGGAAGAGAGCAGAGTACCCGTGGCCGCCGCCGTTGAAGAGGTGGTGGCTTCGGGAGCGCAGGAGACGTCTGCGCCGGCCGCCGCCGCCGTGGAGGAGGCAGTAGCCGCAGAGGCGGAGGAAGAGACGCCCGCCGAGGGTGGACTGGTGGATATCGCCAGCATCCTCGGTGCTCCGGCCGTGACCATCGTCCGGTCGAGCTTGTAAGTACCATGTCTTTACGAGTAGTACTAGCTGCAGTAGTCGATGATTGCCTGACGACCTTCTGTGAACACTTCTGCAGAAAATCCACAGATCTAAGCTGGGATGGAGACGAGTCCTCATCGGCAGTGGCAGAGGAAACTGCGCCGCCCGTCGAGGAGGCCGCTCCCGGAGCCCAAGCCACGACCGAGCCCCCGGCAACCGAAGCGCCGCTGCCCGAAGCGGTCGTAGTCGAAGGTGAGTACCCTTCTTGAAGCTGTAGAACTCCAGGATGAGTAGTCGTAGGCACTCATGCGCGCATCGTTTGTTGGCAGGCGCTGAAGGAGGTGATATCCCTGCAGGGGTGCCCATGCAGGAGTTGACACCAGAGGCCCCGGAGGCAGCGGAAGGAGCCCCCGAGCCCGTGGGGGAAGTCGTTGAGAAGTCTGCCGGGGGAGAAGCGGGCACCACATCGCAAGAGATTGCTCTGGAGGTGGCCGTCCGCTCCCCTGAGATTCAAGACGCGGAGCCTATCCGCTCAGCGCCGATGACGGAGGCTACGTCGAGTAGCCGCGGCGGGATTGAGCTTCTGGCCGACGATCTCGTCGAGCCGGCAACGGTGGCCCAGCACCTGGAGGCGATTCGGCGAGCCGAACAATGGATGAAGGTACGTAGCCGTAGCCTCCCGAGTAGTCAATCCTCCACCGTTGAGTACTCTTCTTGACTTGAGCTTGTCTTGTGCAGGACGTCGCGGAGCGATCCCGCGAGAAGTCGAACCTGCTGCAGGGTTACGGCGACACCGTGCTCCGAGCAGAGGCCCTGGAGGAGCAGCTCGTGAAGTCACGGAAGCACGCGGCCGCTATGCAGTCGAAACTCAACGCCTCCTTCGCCAAGTACCACAACGACGTGATGGACTTGCAGGCGAAGGGCGACGAGTTGGTGCGGAAGAACAAAGGCCTCCGCCACAAGAATAAAGGTATGTCCTCTTGACTTGGCGGGTACTTGTTAGAAGTCGTCAAGCCTCTGACCCGTTGTTGTGTTTCCATGTTGCAGAACTCGAAAGCCAGGTGGAGCAGCTGAAGGCCTCGGAGGTCAGCATGAAGAACCTCTTCTACCGGGAGCAAGAAGCCCACCAGGTACTTGAGCTCGACTACAAGGAGCTCGCCTTCGAGTGCGAGAAGCACATGGAGCCGCGGATTGCCTCTCGACAGAGATCTCGTCAACCGCTACAAATCTTTGCGAAGTTGAATGAAGATTGCGAGGCGCTCCGGCCCGGCTCGAAGGACCTTGAAGAGGCGCTCTCCCGATCGCGAGGCTCCCGGTGCCGCACCCGGCGGCCCCAAGATCGCCCCTCCGGCGGATCGACTTCGTGAAGCGCCAAGCCGGCCGGCCGCCTACGTCAAGCACATGGCCAAGTCGATCCCGAAGCAAATCCCGGCCTTCATGAAGTCGTACTTCCCGAAGGCTCCGGGGAGGTGGTGGCCGGCGGAGTAGCCGCCAACCGGGCTCGGATGAGCAAGACGCGAGCCGCCGGGAGCGCATGGCTCCCATCGCGGAGCGAGGTAGCCGAAAAGCCGAACCTCCAATAGCCCCGCATAGATAGCTAGTAGCCGTAGTTGTACAAAAAAACACTTGTAATGTATTGTTCATGTATCAATGAAATGAAATTTTCCAAGCAATGAGTACTCGTAACCGCGATCTCGCAGTGCGGAGTGCCCATCGTGGAGTAGGTGCAAGTAGTAGTACTCGGCTTTAGTAGTCCCGTCGTAGGGAGCAAGAACGAGAAAGAAGTTGATGAACAATCAAACTTTATTACCGAAGAAGTACACCCGGGTGGCCGTGGCCGTAGTTACAAGTAGTCGCCCGGACCGTGAGGCCGCTTACGCCTAAGTAGCGCCGGAGCGGGTAGCCGCTGCGCAAGTGATCCGTAGGTAGCCGTGTAGGCCGGATCGCGCATCCGTAGGTAGCCGCGCGGCCGGATCTTGGAGTGTGGTCTCTTGGTAGACCGCTGCTAGAGTCCTTGACGCTCGTCGCAGCCCATGGTCCGTAGGTAGCCGCACGGGCTGGACCCTGGAGGAGAGTAGTCCGGAGACTGGAGCCAGGACCCGGAGGGTCGCTTGCGGCAAGGGGTGTTGATGTAGTCGTGTAGACTTGAACCCCGGAGTAGTCGAGTAGACTAGGCGTAGAATCGACAGAGTTGGTCGACGTTCCACGAGTTGTTGACGTCTTCGCCTTCAAGTGTTTGGAGGCGGTAGGAGCCCGGCCCGGTCACCTTAGCCACGGTGAAGGGGCCTTCCCAGGGGGAGCTGAGCTTGTGGAGTCCTTCCGTGTTCGGATACGGCGGAGGACAAGATCTCCAACGTTGAAGGAGCGTTCCTTGACGTTGCGATCATGGTAGCGTCGGATACCCTCTAGGTACCTTGCCGATTGGACGAGTGCGGCGCGGCGAGCTTCTTCAACGCCGTCGATATCAACTCGTCCGTCGTCTTCCGAGACGCCTTCGTCGTAGTGCTCCACCGCCGGCGAGTTCCATATGACGTCGGCAGGGAGGATGGCTTCGGAGCCGTAGACCGGAAGTAGGGGGGATTGCCCCGTTGGCTTGGATGGTTGAGTCCGCGGCCCCCGCAGTGCGTTGGGTAGTTCCTTGATCCACTTGCCCCCTTTGGAGTTAGCAGCGTCGTGTAGCCGCTTCTTGAGGGCGTCGAGCACCATCCCATTGGTGCGCTCGACTTGTCCGTTGGCCCGTGGATGGGCAACTGAGACGTATCTGACGTCGATCCCGCTGTTCTCGCAGTACTCCCAGAACTGGTGGTTGTTGAAGTTGGACCCCAGGTCTGTGATGATGCGGTGGGGTAGCCCGTAGCGGTGTACGAGTTCATCCGGAAGTCGAGTACTCGTCGGCCTTGGGGCATGTGACCGGCTTGACCTCGATCCACTTGGTGAACTTGTCGATAGCCACCGCAGTACCCGTTGAATCCTCCCCGGCGCGGCTTGGCGGTGGCCCAATCATGTCGAGCCCCCGGCGGGCGAAGGGCCGGGTTGGCGGTATGGTGACTAGCTTGTAGGCCGGGACGTGTTGTCTGCTTGGCGAAGAACCGGCACCCTTGGCACCTTCTCGACGAGTTCTTCGGCATCGCCCGGGGCCGTGGGCCGCAGAAGGCTCGCCGGAAGGCCTTGGCCGACCGGCCGTGCGTGAGGACGCGTGGTTGCCGCAGCGCCCTTGTGGATCTCCTCCAAGATGTCCTTGCCTTCTTCGCGAGGGACGCACTTCATGAGTACTCCGAAGATGTGCCTCGCTTGTAAAGCTTGTCGCCGACGAGGACGTAAGACTTGGCGCGGCGGACGAGTTGTTCGGCCGCGTTTTTGTCGGAGGGGGACCTTCGCTCGCCGAGGTAGTCGATGAAGGGTTGCCTCCAGTCCACGTCGATCATCATGACCTCCCCGCCCACCGGTAGATGGGCCGGGGTAGTGGTCGGTGGCGCCGGCTCCGGATGGATGGCGCGTGAAGCTCATGGACGAAGACGCCCGCGGGTACTTGGGCGCGGGTGGATCCGAGCTTCGAGAGGACGTCCGCCGCAACGTTGTTGTCGCGGACGATGTCATGGAACTCGAGACCATAGAATTTGTTCTCGAGCTTGCGGACTTCTAGGCGTAGGCGTCCATGTTTTCCTTGTTGCGGTCCCGGACTTGTTGACTTGGTTGATGACCACCGCGGAGTCGCCGTAGACTAGTAGCCGCTTGATGCCCGGGGAAGCCGTGAGACGGAGCCCGTGTAGGAGGGCTTCGTACTCGGCTTCGTTGTTTGAGACCTTCCGGAAGATCCGCAGGACGTACTTGAGTTGTTCGCCCGTTGGAGAGATCGGGGAGTACCCCTCGCGCCCGCGCCCTCGAGGTTGAGTGAGCCGTCAAAGTACATCACCCAATGCTCGGTCGCACGGTGGGAGTGGGTAGGCGGTTCTCCCGCCACTCGCCATGAAGTCGACTAGTGCTTGCGACTTGATGGCCGTGCGTGGCTTGAAGTCGATGGTGAGGGCGCCGAGCTCGACAGCCCCACTTGGAGATTCTTCCGTGGCGTCTTGGTTCCTCGGGATGTCGCCGAGCGGGTAGTCGGTGACGACGGAGACCGAGTACTCCCGGAAGTAGTGTCGTAGCTTCCGCGAGGTGATGAGTAGAGCGTACGGAGCTTCCGCACAGCCGGTAGCGAGCCTTGGACTCGATAGAACCTCGCCGACGAAGTAGACGGGTGGCCGGACCGGATAGGCGTGGCCGTCTTCCCCGCCGCTCAACAACGATGGCGATGATCGACCACGTGAGTAGTCGCGGCTAGGTAGAGCAAGAGCGCTCGCCCTTGTGAGGAGCCGTGAGGTTTGGAGGTTTTGACAGAAGTCCTTGAGCCGGGCAAGGGCTTGATCCGCCTCGCGAGTCCACACGAACTTCTCGTGATGCTTGAGTAGTTTGAAGAAGGGGAGGCCCCGTTCTCCTAGCCTCGAGATGAATCTGTTCAATGCCGCCATGCACCCCGTCAGCTTCTGGACGTCTTTGATGCTCGTGGGAGCTTTCATGTTGGTGATGGCGGAGATCTTCTCGAGGTTGGCTTCGATGCCGCGCCGGGCGATGATGAAGCCGAGTAGTTTACCCGAAGGGACGCCGAAGACGCACTTGTTCGGGTTGAGCTTCCGGCGGTACTCGCATAGCGATGCGAAGGTCTCTTCAAGGTCGTCGATGAGGGTACCGGAGTCCCCGGTTTTGACAACCACGTCATCCACGTAAGCCTCGACGTTGAGTTGCCGCTTGAAGCGAGCCCGGATGGCCCGTTGGTAGGTAGCGCCGGCGTTCTTCAACCCGAATGACATGGTCGTGTAGCAGCATGCGCCAAACGGGGTGATGAACGCGGTCTTCTCCCGGTCTTCCTCCTTGATTGCGATCCGGTGGTACCGGAGTAGCGCTCGAGGAAGCAGAGCAGGTCGCGCCCGCCGTGGAGTCGATGACTTGATCAATCCGCGGCAACCCGAAGGGGTCCTTGGGGCGCAGTGCTTGTTGAGGTCGGTGTAGTCGACGCACATCCTCCACTCGTTCGAGTTCTTCTTGCGGACGAGGACGGGGTTGGCGAGCCACTCGGATGGAAGACTTCTCGGATGAAGCCGCGTGCGAGTAGCTTGGCGAGCTCCTTCTTGATGGCGTCCCGTCCGTCGTCGGCAAAACGTCGAGGTGTTGTCGCTTGGGGGTGGCCTTTGGATCGACGTTGAGGCGCGTGCTCAATCGCTCCCCGGGCACTCCCGGCATGTCCGTCGGCTTCCACGCGAAGATGTCGCGGTTAGCCCGAAGGAAGCTGATGAGCGCGTCTTCCTATTTGGGGTCGAGGCCGGCCCCGATGGTGGTGGTCTTGCTGGGGTCGCCTGTTCCAAGGTCGACCGTCCTGACGAGTACCTCCTCAGGTGGCCGAGGCTTGTTGGTGCTGTCAGACTTCTCTGGGATGTCGAGTTCGCTCGTGGCGAGCTTCTTCGACGCGGCGTAGACCTCCATCATCGCGTTGGGTACTTGGTTTGTTGAAGCGATCACCACGGCCTCTGTATCACAGTCGTGGGAGATCTTCAAGTCCCCTTGGAGGGAGAGTACACCGGCTGGGCTTGGCATCTTGAGTACCAAGTAGGTGTAGTGGGGCACCGCCATGAACTTGGCGATGGCCGGTCTGCCGAGGATGGCGTGGTAGGAAGTCTCGAAATCCGCGACCTCGAACTTGATGTACTCGGTGCGGTAGTTATCCCGAGACGCCCCGAAGGTAACTGGCAGTACCACTGAGCCCAGTGGGATAGCCGCGTTGCCTGGGACGATGCCATAGAAAGGCACGCTGCCCTTGGTGAGCATGGGGGTGATGTCGAGGTTCATCTTCTTCAAGGTTTTGGTGAAGAGGACGTTGAGCCCGCTTCCACCGTCGATGAGCACCTTGTTGAGCTTGGAACCCGCCACGGTTGGCTTCGAACGAGGGGGAATCGTCCCGGTTCGGAGAAGTTGGTCCATTGGTCCGCGCGGGAGAAGGTGATGGGTACCTCCGACCACCCGAGAGGGGTCGGGACCGCCGGTTCAATGGACATCACTTCACGACGGGTAGCCTTCGCTCCCGCCTGCTGGGCAGTCCGCCGAAGAGGACGTTGACGGTCTTCTCGGGTTCTTGGAAGTCGTTGTCGTCGCCGTCCTTCTTCTTGCCCTTTTGGTCGTGAGGGTGCGGTGGCTCCGGCGTATCTTTGAGCGCGTGCCTGAGCTGGTAGCACCGCTCGGTAGTGTGGTTGCCGTTTGGATGCCACGGGCACTTCTCCTTCAGCAGGTCCTTGAACCCGCCAGAATTCTTCTTCGAGTTCCCTTTCGGAGGGCGCTGGATAGCCGCGACGGTGTTGTCTGGCTTGCGCTTGCGGTTGGAACCCGAGTAGTAGTTGTTGTTGTTGTTGCGGCCGCCTTGGTTTGCATTCTTGCCGCGCCGCCGCCGCCCGGTTCTCGCTTGGACTTGCCGCGGATGGCGTCGTACTTGGCGTTGGCCTTGTCCTCTTCATCCGCCCGGACGTGATCATGTCCTTGAGGTGGGGAATGGACTCGGGGCGGCGACGACCGAAGTCCTCGAAGGTGCGGCGATGGCGAGGGCCGTCCCGGAAGAGGTCGATGACCTCCTTGTCGGTGACGTCCACGACGGTAGCGCGCTTGTCGAAAAAGCGGTGCATGTACTTGCGGAGGGTCTCGCCTTGTTCCCGCTTGATCATGGCAAGGTCCATGCGAGTACCCGAACGGCCCATGGCGCCCGCGAAGTTGCTCGTTGTTGACGGATAAAACTCGTATCCACCTACGATCCGCAAGCGTACGGACCTACACCTTTTTCACCACGGGATTCCCAAGGTTCTTGTCAATCCGCGGAGCAAGGGGATTACTAGCGCTTAACCAAGTACTAATCTAGTTGAATGGAAAACCTTTGAAAGAGTATACTAAACTAAAAGTAAAGACAATCTAACCTAAGTTAATCTAAGTTAAGTTGATCAAACAAATCTAGAGTTAAACTAGATGGTAAAGGGGTAAACACAAGAGAGTGATTAAGAAAGATAAGCGTTCCCTCCCTAGGATCTAGGATAACATGGTATGCATCTACTACACGAAAGTGGTAAACAATCTACCGGGGGTTGTGACCACGGTTTCGCCCTTTCCCTCCTCTCGTACTGTCACTATGCGAAGGTATTCATGACTAAACCTATGATGGACACGGTATGTTGATGGAATCTATGGGAGTAGCGGATATCATACGCCCGAAAAACATGGTAGCTAACCTTAATCATCAAAGCATCATCAACATGAAAACAATAGATTGAAACCACAAATCGAGTAGCAATTACATAACATGTATCCATCTAATCCTAGGGATGAACGGAGACATTACCCCATCATCTTACACGGATTGAAGCACATAGGGGTGATGGAGACTCCGGAGAACGTCGTCGATGAAGATGGCGGCGATGGAGCTTGGGAACACCCCTAGGCCGGCGGCTTGGAGTCCTCCTCTTGCTTCCTTCTCTCCGCCGGCGTTGATCCTTGCGACGAGCTCATCTAACTCTCTCCCTCATCTTGCGGCGGCGGTTTTCTAGTGATTGGCGTCGGTAGGATGATTTGTTCAATGGGTCACCATATTGGGGCGCCTAGGGGGGTTGTATTTATGTCCTTGAGGTGCCTTTGGGCGTGCTCCACCTTGCCTTGCACGAAATCCTCCTTGGGAGAGAAGCAAACTTGGTTTCCATAAAATCGGCCGATTTTCCCGATTCGCATCCTTCCTTGCCAACGCCATATCTCCCACGTTCGGACTCCAAATAATGCAAATTCGGTGTCCAGGTTGTGTGCCACGAAATTATCTTTGTATTCATTTCTTTCCTTAAAAACGAAGATAAGATCTCCAAATCGGCCTTGGAAGATAATCCGTTCGATTTCGGATCGATCGCGCAGACAGGATT
The DNA here is from genome assembly GCA_947561735.1 of Cenchrus americanus. Lineage (NCBI taxonomy): Eukaryota > Viridiplantae > Streptophyta > Magnoliopsida > Poales > Poaceae > Cenchrus > Cenchrus americanus. The sequence continues at coordinate 256,214,663 of OX387245.1, forward strand.
TCGGGGGCCATATCTCCTAGCTCCCTTATCCAAATTGGGCCTTCCACATGTCCAAATCGAAAGTATCGTCGAGGCCCACAACTTTGGTAGTCAAACTTTTGCCATTAAAGACCGTTTAAGTCTCCGAATCTGTACTGAAAGATCATGCTGTCCCGAGTGCGAGAATATCTCTCGGGCTGAGTTGATCTCGTTGGTAAACATCCAAGTCCCCAGAGTTTTGCGTGTTGATGCTTCGGTCCTCGGGTTGTTTGGAGTCTTGTTCACTTCGTGTCTTGACTTGTGACGGGCTTCATGATCTTCTCTTGAAGTGCTTGATGAACTTATCCCGAAAGTCTACTCTTTAGTGTAGATTTCCTGCGTAAACAATGAACTCCAAAATCGACATGCAAGTGTGAACTTGTTATATCATTAGTATGCCTAGTGGCGGGTTAGTTGCAAATCATAATTGAAACCAATGTATAACAAGTACTCTAGGTTGACGGAAATTCACCGTCAACATCTCCCCCATGCTTAAACCTTGCTCGTCCTCGAGTAAGCAATCCTTGCTTAAAAGGGAAATCAATGTTACCTTCCAATGTTGTCCCTGCACTTAGTCATTCATGACGAGGCAAATTGCTCTCTCTTAAGAATTTATTTTTAAAGTTCAAGTTGTGACCGACTTCTTTTTCATTATGGAAGATAGACTAACAATAAAGAACAAGCCACATTTAACACGATGCTCTCAAACTTAAGTGAACTTCAAACCATTACCTTGTCACATGGAAGATTTTCAAAAAGATGCATATCCAACATAAGTGAAAATCTCTTGCAAAAGCTCATGGAACACTCATCTCATCAAGTCACTCAAGCCTATACTAGATTATTTTCAACCTACTCTACTCATATGTGATAGTGGAAGGCTTATGTGGAGCTTGGAAGGTTAAAAACAATCCTAGCAAAACATACATCCGAAATATTGTCAAATTAAGAGAGAGATCTATTGGAATTACCGAGACTCGTCAAAAAGGCCATGGAAAATAAATATTGGAAAGAGAGAGGGACGAAACACACACATTTAGATAAGTGGACATGTGCAAGTGGCAAATGGATGATCCCGAGGCACGAGTGAAGTCCTCGTTATCGGATTGCACATGGTTGGAAGATTTGAGTATGGATGTGTCATCAAGGCACTTGAGAACTTATGAAGCAAAAAGAACCGAGGAGCATCTTTATTTTTTATTTATTCTATTTCCTTCTCATTTTTCTCTCTTTCTTTTTTTCACTTTATTCTTCCTATTTTTCTTACTTTTCTTTTCTTCTTATCAATTTTTTTTCATTTTTCATTTTTATTCTTTTTTTTCTTTTGCTCCTCAAAACTTTTTGCAACATAATACTTACATAGCATTTGTGTCAGAGAATGACTACTCCCCCATGCTTGAACGATGCTCGTCCTCGAGCATAAGAGAGAGGGGAAATGACTGCTAAAGTAAGTATAAATTCCATAATCTTGCGGAATATTTGAATCTCCATCGAAAATTTTACTCCATACTCAAATTGGGTTGTGGACAAGGAGGTGTTCACAAAAAGATGTTTTTGGTTTAGGGTGGATGCCCAGCGAAGTTTGTGAAATTTTCGATGTGAAAACCCACAATGAATGGACAAAAAGGCTAGCATGAAAAGTTACACAAAGGAATGACCAGCTTCTTAGTCTCGAACCATAGAAATCAATCCTAATCCAACTCATCAAAACACATGTTTGCAATCTACGGGATTTGTTATCATAAAACATATATGTATATGGCTTTGGTAGGTAGAACTTTGCAAGAGCATCACAAATATGTAGATAGCATAAAAGCTAAGTTTTCGTAAAAACAACAAGTTATCCGGCTATCCATAAACTTAAATCAAAGAGCAAAGATATGTACGTGGGTCTAGATCATAGTCATTTCACCTCCACAAATAAAAGAGCCAGTATTTAAATTAATTTCAGATCATATTATAGAGAGCAATTAGCCATAACATGTATAACTTCATGTAGGTAAAACAAAGCGGCAACTTTCATCATCTTTCCGTAAGCATAGGCAATATAGAACATCGAGGTGAACACATGGTCATGATTATCTATTGAAAGTAAAAAGAAACCTAGGTTGTCCTCCTAGTAGCCATGTTATTGTTTGAAGAGAAAAACAAAAGGTTGCACCTAGTTAAGGTTGAAGGCATACTTACAAGCATTTGTGTTTGGAAAAGAGAAGGTCCATGGAGATGTTACCATCATTTGTAATTCTTCGTTGCCTTCTTCCGACATCTCCATGTATCGATGTGGCTTTTTCTTTTGTCTTGATTTATTAATGCTCCTAAACTTCTGAATTTGATCTTGTATGCTTAATGGAGTCATTGGTCACCCTTCTCTTCAATGTTGTCATCACCATCTCCTATTTCTTGTTCTCATCGTCTCCTTGCTGTCTCTTTTTCATGGATTTCCCCCTCTGTCCAGAACAGAACATATATCGAAATATAGATCTATTGAAAAGTTTATGAAATTACCTTTCCAACGTGTGGTCATTCATCAAAAACGGAGTTCAAACAAGGGAGCTATGTCCGTTTTACTTCAGTGCTGCGTGCTGTCCAAAACTGATTTCAGGACGTGTTGCACTCGGTGATTCGGGCATAACTTCTTGTAGAAACCTCCGATTGTTTTGATTCTTGATTTGTTGGAATCGTAACTTCATGGGGCTTCTAAATATCCAAAAATATCCAATGTTTTCCCTTCGAGACCATGCAGAATTTTGATGAGATTGGTGGCTTCTTGCGCATTGATCCGGTGATGTTAACGATCTTGATCATTCTATCTTCTAGAACGTCATGTTGCACTTCCGTGTTGAAGATTCAGGGTCTCCCCCATGCTTAGCATTTTGCTAGACATGGAAGAAGAAGACAAAGCACTTCTTAGCCATCCTTCAATTTCCTTGTAGTGAGAGTCTTTATCTTGCCTGTAAGACGTTTTAAACGCACATTCTACCCCCAAGGTGACGGTTGGGAGTAGATAGAATTGCCAACAATCAAACAATGTCTCCTAAGATTCTTAACTTGTGGCATAATTAGTTTAATGAGGAATAAAAACCTAATGAGTGTACGTGGTGCAAGGTGTGTATGCACATGATAGGAAAGCATATAAACAAAGACAATGTTTTCACCTAGTTCTAAACACCATGTTTACAACTAGGTTGCCGAATTTTTCCATAGCCATAAAAGTTTATTTATCAAGGGTTAAAACACCATGTCTATCCCTAAATCAATAACCCTTATAGCACAAGGAAAATTAAGCGCATTGCAGAGCTTATAAACTAACCAATGCAACATGAAAACATATGAAAAGCTAGCAAGGTTTATCGAACTTAATGATGATGGTCCGAAATCATGTTTAAACACCACGTTTACACAAGATCACAAAAGGAAAATGCCCAGCTGGAGCATTAACATGGATATGAAAGCATACATCATTGAGCCTTAAAACAACCAAGCCAACTATATGCAAAACATGTACATGCAAAGAAACATCATGTTGATAACAAAATGCAATGCATGCAAATAAATAAATATGAGCATGAACATGATGGTGGTTCCAAAAAGGAAATCTAAACTTAGATTAATAACCACAAGTTGATCATCATAAGATGGTGCCATTCTTTATTCTCTCTAAGAAAGTAGTAAAAATATAAAGAAACGGGTTGCCTCCCGAAAAGCGCTTCATTTAAAGTCATAGAGCTCGACTTTCTCACATACCTTCTTTTCGTTGCATAGCCATGGCCCTTCATGCAAGAAGAAAAGGTACCAATGCAGCTTTAATTTACTTCCCATGTTGTGCTTGATCACTTATAGAAGACTTGCCCAAAGCATCCTTTTGTTTCATCGTTATCTCCTTCTCTATCATCCTTCGGTGCTGCCTTCACTCTATTATTTTTTTTAATGTCCAGAACAGAAAGTATACTCAAGCTCTACTCCATTGCACAGTGCACAAAATTTCCTTTCCAACGAGTCTTTATTTGCTCAAATCGGACTCCGGACAAGAGAGTTACGTCCGTTTTACTTCGGCGATGAAATCTGTCCAGAAATTTCAGAACGCGCAACGCTCAATGTTTCCTCCATAACTCCTTGCACGGGTCTTCAAACTTGTTGGTTCTTGATGCGTTAGAATGGTAATTTGATGGAGCTTCTGAATATCTTATTTTCTTCATTTGTACACCTCTGAACAAGCTCTCAAATTGATGAAGACAGCAGCATCCATCGCGGGATTCGGAGAGGTTGATGATTTATCTTGCAACTCTTTTAGGCATGACTTCTTTTTTTTCATTATTCAAGCCTTGTCTACATGGTTAGTGAAAATCGGGCCTTTCCCGACATATGATTCTTTAAGGTCATTAGCTTGACCAAGCGCAAAGCATGATCGAGATTTACAAAACTTATTGTAAACATACGCGTCCATAATTAACACCACATGTGAATTGTAGCAACAAGTCAAGATGTAAATAAAAGAAGCATATGTTTCATGCATAGCACTTAGCTCATCATTAGGCAAAGGTTGTTTAGGTGTGAGATTAATTGGATCAAAAATAAATGTTTCCTCTTTTTCATTCTCAAGAAAATCTAGCCTGTCAACATGATCACTATTGGAACAAGGCATAGACATTAAAGTATCATTCATACTATTGGTTGAGCATGAGTATTTGAATTTATCAACATCAATACCAATAATATCTTGAGATTTCAGCGCGTACCTTGGCCTTAGAGCTTTTTCAACAAGAGTGATATTTGGTTCATCTAGCGGTGTTGAGGGCGAATCGATCTCAACAAGTGTAGGTGTCTCTTTGTTACCTTTTTGCATCCCCTCCATCTCATCATGTGGAACATGTAATCCTTCAACTATGTACGCATTCATCTCTTCTTTGAAGTCTTCTTTATCAACCAGATCTTCATCTTCAAAGACTTGTATGTTGTTTTCTTTATCTTCCATGTACCACATGTCGTCAAGATCGCTCATTGTGGATTCACTCTTTCCTTCATCCTTGAGTACTTCCATGTCTTGATTTGCTAGTGTGTAGGCTTCAATAGCACACAAGCTATCATCTAGCTTGAGTCCTATCTCCTCCCATTTATCCTTTGAGTCACTAGGCTCATCACGGTTGTACTCTTCTCTCCCTTCATCATAAATCTTTGAGTTATCAAACCGGTCGATCCATCCTTCATCTCCTTCTTCTCTTTCTTCTTCAAACATCTTTTGGATCGACTCTCCACTCATCTCTTGATCAAATATATCTTCAATTAGTTTGGCAACGTGTCAGCGTTCCTCCTTCCTTCGGTAGTTGATTAGTGGGGCGAAATCAACTTGAACCCAACCGGATTGCTTGAACTCCGCCAATGGTCTAGCATTCCGCATACTTCGGCCTACATTCATGTTAGTTTCAACATTTTTAACATCCGAAATGACTTCTCTTACCTTGGGAAGTGGATCTTCAATTTCTTGAATGGTCGGTTCATCTTTCTTGACCTTCGGTTCATCTTTTTCAGAAATTTCAGCAAGAACCTTGGGCTTGCTTTTGTCATTTTGCTCCTCTCGACAACATCTTTGCCAATCTCGTATTGTTCTTTGTCCATTGCTTGTCCTTTGTAAGATTTGTGCGGCTTCACTAATTGTTTTATCCAATATATCACCGCCTGCACACATGCTTACAAAACGAGATGAGTTAGGGGTTAGTGAAAAATAAAAGGTATGCAACATCAAGTCACCGGAAAATCCCAAGTTCGGGCCTCGCTCAAGTAGTTCATTAAAACGGTCCCATGCTTCATCAATTCCTTCATCCTCTCCTTGCTTGAAAGTGAGCACTTGCCTCCTTAAGTCTTGGACCTTGCTTATGGGAAAGAACTTCAAAAGAAACTTCTTCACTAGCTCATCCCAATTTCCTTTTGCTTCAACGGACGCAAGTGTGTACCATCTTCGCGCTTCATCTTCGAGAGAGAATGGAAAAAGATTCCACTTGAACCAAGCGGCCGGAACTCCTTTTTGTTGCACCGTGTTGCATAACATCGTGAATTCCTTAATGTGTCTATATGGGTTGTCATCCTCCAATCCTCTAAATGGTTTTGTCGCCACTAACTTGATGATTCCAGGCTTCACTTCGTAGTGGTTTGTAGCAAGAATCAAATCTGATTTTTGCATCTCAATGTCTTCCATTGACGGCATTGCTAGCTCCCTTAGCGACATCTCTTCGTCTTCCAATGGTGAGGTGAACAAATCCATCTAGGCACAAGAAAAGTAGAAAGAAAAACAAAAAAGATTTTTTTCTTTTTTTTAGAGAATAAGGGTTAGGTGTTAGTAATCAACAAAATTAATACTAGATCAAACGTAGCAAACTGGCTTGCTCCCCGGCAACGGCGCCAGAAAAAGGGGCTTGTTGACGGATAAAACTCGTATCCACCTACGATCCGCAAGCGTACGGACCTACACCTTTTTCACCACGGGATTCCCAAGGTTCTTGTCAATCCGCGGAGCAAGGGGATTACTAGCGCTTAACCAAGTACTAATCTAGTTGAATGGAAAACCTTTGAAAGAGTATACTAAACTAAAAGTAAAGACAATCTAACCTAAGTTAATCTAAGTTAAGTTGATCAAACAAATCTAGGGTTAAACTATATGGTAAAGGGGTGAACACAAGAGAGTGATTAAGAAAGATAAGCGTTCCCTCCCTAGGATCTAGGATAACATGGTATGCATCTACTACACGAAAGTGGTAAACAATCTACCGGGGGTTGTGACCACGGTTTCGCCCTTTCCCTCCTCTCGTACTGTCACTACGCGAAGGTATTCATGACTAGACCTATGATGGACACGGTATGTTGATGGAATCTATGGGAGTAGCGGATATCATACGCCCGAAAAACATGGTAGCTAACCTTAATCATCAAAGCATCATCAACATGAAAACAATAGATTGAAACCACAAATCGAGTAGCAATTACATAACATGTATCCATCTAATCCTAGGGATGAACGGAGACATTACCCCATCATCTTACACGGATTGAAGCACATAGGGGTGATGGAGACTCCGGAGAACGTCGTCGATGAAGATGGCGGCGATGGAGCTTGGGAACACCCCTAGGCCAGCGGCTTGGAGTCCTCCTCTTGCTTCCTTCTCTCCGCCGGCGTTGATCCTTGCGACGAGCTCATCTAACTCTCTCCCTCATCTTGCGGTGCCGGTTTTCTAGTGATTGGCGTCGGTAGGATGATTTGTTCGATGGGTCACCATATTGGGGCGCCTAGGGGGGTTGTATTTATGTCCTTGAGGTGCCTTTGGGCGTGCTCCACCTTGCCTTGCACGAGATCCTCCTCGGGTGAAAAGCAAACTTTGTTTCCATAAAATCAGCTAGATTTTCCTGATTCGCAGTCCTTCCTTGCCAACGCCATATCTCCCACGTCCAGACTCCAAATAATGCAGATTCGGTGTCCTTGTTATGTGCCACGAAATTATCTTCAACTTTGGTATTCATTTCTATCCTTACAAACGAAGATAAGATCTCCAAATTGGCCTTGGAAGATAATCTGTTCTGATTTCGGACTGACTGCGCAGCAGGGATTTCGGGGGCTATATCTCCTAGCTCCCCTTATCCAAATTGGACCTTCCACATGTCCAAATCGAAGGTATGGTCGAGGCCCACAACTTTGGTAGTCAAACTTTTGCTATTAAAGACCGTTTAAGTCTCCGAATCTGTACCGAAAGATCATGCTGTCCTTGGCCGCGAGAATATCTCTCGGGCCGAGTTGATCTCGTTGGTAAACATCCAAATCCCCGGAGTTTTGCGTGTTGATGCTTCGGTCCTCGGGTTGTTTGGAGTCTTGTTCACTTCGTGTCTTGACTTGTGACGGGCTTCATGATCTTCTCTTGAAGTGCTTGATGAACTTATCCCGAAAGTCTCCTCTTTAGTGTAGATTTCTCGCGTAAACAATGAACTCCAAAATCGACATGCAAGTGTGAACTTGTTATATCATTAGTATGCCTAGTGGCGGGTTAGTTGCAAATCATAATTGAAACCAATGTATAACAAGTACTCTAGGTTGACGGAAATTCACCGTCAACACTCGTGAACTGCTCCTTCGGTGGTCCCACTTGTCGATCGAGTGCTTGTCCAGCGACTCGAGCCATGTGAGTGGGGCTTGGTCCAGACAGAAGGGGAAGTAGAGGCATTTGGTGTCGCTGTTGCCGCCAGCGTTCTCGATGGAGAGGGCGTAGCATCCGAGCCACTGGATGGGATCCTGCTTCGCGTCGTACTTGGTGATCCCCAAAGGCTTGAACTTGTCGGGGAGGAGCAGGTTGCGAAGCCGGGGTGAGAAGGCGGGGAAGCCGTCGCCTTCAGCAGTGGTGGTCGACTTCTTCCGCCGCAGCTCCTCGATCTTCTAGCGAGCGTCGTACCCACCGTGAGAGGCGCCGGAGGCGTGGCTGTTCGCGTGTCTACGGCCGCCGCGGCTGCCGCCGCCTCCGGCTCTCCTGTTGGCCACGTGGTTGGAGGCTGCCGCCGTCGGCCGCCGCCGCCGTCGGGGTCGTTGCCGCCGCCACCGGCCGGAGCGCGGTGGGGAATGACTTCTCGGTTTCCTTGGTCCTCGCCGTGAAGGTCCGCCGGCGTTGGAGCGGCGGCGGTTTGGATCGGCCCGGGAGGTCGGCTCGAGTACGGTTGGGGCCGGGGGTCGGCGGCCGCGACTAGTAGCTTCATTGTCGCGGGGTTTGGCTGGGAGAGGTTGGTTGACTCTGTTGTCGACCCGCATGAAGTAGGCGTCTTCAGCGAGCTTGGCGATGACCTCTCCAGCGCGTATGCCCTGAGCCTGGCGTGCGATCGCTGTGATCGACATGAGGCACTGCTCAGGGGTGGTGTGTACTCGCTCTCGACCGCCTCGAGAGCTTCCGCGAGGTTGCGGATGGGAAGGTTGTCTCCGAGCCGGCCGGCGCCGTTCGCTACGCTTCCCCTGTTGCGTTCGTGTCGGGCATCCCCGTTTGCGGCGAGTCTCGTCCGCAGTGCATTGGCGGACGGCTCGTCCGCGGAGATGTCCTCCGGTACCGTCTTCGGCCGTGCTCGAGGGTCTCGGAGTTTCGCCGGCAGCCATGAAGACTTGGCGATCGGGGGTACCCAAGCTGGACTCAGAGGGAGCCACCTCAGTTGGTGTGTTTGAGTCAGCCGGGCCGGTGGTGTTCCCTCCTGGAACGGTAGTGAGTCGATGTAGGCGACGTAGCGTGAGTCCTCCTTTGCCAGGTCAGCAGGCTTGCGGTCCGGCCGATGAGACGTATCTTCCGGCCGGCGTCGATCTTATAACCAGCCCAGAGGCTGGCCCTGACAAGGGAAGCTCAGTGGAGTCATCTTCGGACTCGGGCTCCCCAGGGTCCGACCCGAAGTCAAACTCGTAATCCGGGTTCGAGTAGAACTCGGAGAGAGGGCGGAGTCCGAGATGTGGTCGGGGACGGCGTCGGAGTCCGAGTTGTACTCGGATACGGGCTCCTTGCCGGCCCGGCGTGGAGTAGGAGCCTCCGTGCGGGCCCGGCCGGCGACGCGGGGGCCACGCGCGGAGTGCCGGCGTGGTGAAGGGGTCGCCTGCGATGGCTGAGCAGCCGGCTCGCATGCGGTGGCCCATGGCGACGTCGGGTTTGAGTTGGAGACGGACTCGAGCTCGAAGTCCGCGTGGATGTTGGAGAGCGAAATTTCGCCGAACTTGCCGGCGAGTTCGCCTGTGACAACTTCGGGAAGCGTCACAAGGCCTCGTCCTCGAGTCGGGCCGCATGATCGGCGGCGGCCGGAAGGAGCCCGCGCCATCAGCTGTGCAGACCCAGGCGCCGAAGACGAAGGTGTCGCCACGGTTGAAGGCGACGCTTGGCTTGATGTGGACGAAAGCCGTCGAGTTCGCCATGTGATCTCGAGCGAGATCCCCTACCTGGCGCGCCACCGTCGGTGTTTTAGACCGGCAACCTACTACGGGGAGTACCCGAAGTAGATGAATGTGACTCGCCGAGATCGGTAACTCGAAGGAAGAGACACGTTGCACACAATTTAGACAGGTTCGGGCCGCGAGGTGCGTAATACCCTACGTCTCGTATGCCGCGTAGCTCGGATTGATAGGGCACGATTACAAGATGGTGCAATAGTGCGCCGTGGGTTGTATGAGAGGAGATTGGATGAGGGGATCGGTCCCCGCCTCGCCTTATATAGTCCGGGAGGCAGGGTTACAAGTCGGAGTAGGAAGAGAGTACTAGTCGAGTACGTCTAGGAGTCCTCCGCACGGTGCGGAACATGTACGGCTTCCTAACCGAGTACTACTCCCGTGTAGTCCTTGTGCTCCACGCCTTCGGTGCCGTGTAGCGCAAGCCGGTAGTCCCGGGGGCCCACCGAGTAGTCGGTCCCGGTACCCACCAAGGTAGTGGGCCCGGGGAGGTCCATACGACACCGGCGTCACCTTTGTTATGGGCAAGAGACGAGGACTAATGAACCGGCGTCGCTTTTGTTATGGGCAAGAAGATATGCGAAATCACGAACAGATTACATCAAAATAGACACGGATCGAGCTTCTCCAAGAGTTTGCCAAATTTTACTTGGCAAATCTTGTGCTTTGCAAACTTCTAAAAAGATATGTCAAGTAAAAAAAAAGTTCATCTCCAACAATCGGCATAATTTCACAAAAGCATGTCTCTTGAGATGCAAAATCACACACACACATTACGGTCATCATTGATACATCGAACAAGGTTACAATGCGACCATATCTTCATGACGAGATATGCAAAATTACACACACACATTGATCTTGCTCGCAGGTTGTCGATCTTGCTGCACGTGGTCATCGAACAAGCTCCATTTCTGCTGACGGCTTAGAGAATTGATTCCTGGCATGACTAATTAAAGAAAGCTTCTATCTTGCAACCCTAATTTTGGTTTGCAAGACATAAGCTTTTTTAATTATGCTCATCTTACAAGGAAAAATAATGAGATATGCTCCATCCAGTTCTCGCTCGCTTCCTCATCTTACAAGTGAACACAAGAGAAAGATACGAGAGGGTGGAAACATATCCCTTAAAAACTCCCTCCCCCTTGAGAAGAAGGGGAAAGCAAAAGGAAGCCAATTGTGACGGAAAAGCTACAACGGGCTTTCCGTCGGCTTGTTCATCCCGATGCCCGGAGGTTCCCGGGCTACGGTCCCCGGACACGAGTTCGCGAGCAAGGGGTATGTCGAAGGATTCCTCTAGCAACTATGTTAGAGGGATGAGCAACCAAATCACCCATATCACAAGAATTCTTTTAGCAACTAAGAGATCGAGGAGGAGGAAGAACGAGAGAAAAGCAAAAGCTTGCGCCCTACAAGATCTATTCTTTGCGCCATAGCTAGGTCAAGATCTAGAGAAGAAGGAAGCAAGTGACTCGCTTTATTGTATCAAAAGAAGGAACCATATAGCTAGATCTAGATCTAAAGAAGAAGGAAGCAACTTGAAGTGAGGAGGACTGATAGGCATCGGTGCCTTTTCATAGAAAAAACAAGGAATGGATAAGATCAAGAGCACGAGAACGGCCGGGAAGGTTCCCAAGATGGTCAATGGCGAAACTGTTGCTAGTCGGTGGTCGAGAGTAGAGCCGTAGAGGTAGTGATTCCAATGTAGAATTAAAGGATACACGAGTAAGCAAACATAGTCTCCAATGGCCGTGTTTTGATGGTAGATGTTAGTGTTACTTGTTAGTGGTAGTTTTTAACACCTCCAAATTAACAAATAAAATACTAACATCTTGGATGTTTGGATGGAGGTGTTAGTTTGCATTTGAATTAACTTTTCCAAACATTTGAAAAAGGAGAGGGAGAGAGAGAAAAGGGGTGGGGTCCACCAAACTAACACCAATTACCACCTCTTGGAGGTGTTAGTTCCAACTAAACACCAAACTAACACATGTGTTTGGCTCCAAAGTGTTAGTTTTGGTGTTAGTTTGCTACAAAGCACAGGAAACGGGAATAGGTTCCCAAAAAGGTCAATGGCGAAACAGTTGCCAGTAAATGGCTGAAAGCACCACTGCAGAGGTAGTGAATCCAATGTAGAATTAAATGATATGCGGAGTAACGAAATGTCGTCTCCATTGCATACTTAAATCGTGTTTGGAAACAAATCTCCTGTATCTTCTCCTTCCAAAACAATTAGATCCCCTACCCCTTCATCTCTACCCACGAAAAACAGCAACTGCCTGCTACTCTTCATCGTCACCATTCCCGGCCGGAGATGGATAGCATGCCGGGAAGAAGCACGCGGCACCAGTTGTTGTCACTACTAGTGGGCCTCCCTCAAGACCTCCGCATTAAGATTGCAGCGCGCGTCGGTGCGACTTCGGAGCGGTCCTTGGCTGACCTCCGCAGCCTACGCGGTACTTGCTCCACCATGCGCCGTCTGTGCGGCCACGGCGACGTCGGCCGACATTTGTCGATAGAGGGGATATGAGATGAGATTTCTTGGGTGTGGAACCCCACCGCTTACAAAGCATTCTTTGCTATGCCGAGCGGTCTCGGGAATCCGGAGGCTTGCTTCCTTTCCGGAATCAAAGCCTTCTTCATCGAACACGGGGATACAATGATCTCCGCGCGCCGCCGAGGGTGGGCATGATGTGGTGGCCTATCTATATGCCATCTTGCTCTATAGAGACAATGGCGGTGCCGCCGCCGACAACACCGCGAAGGGGTACATGAGGTGGGTCGCGGGCGGCGGCAGTACGACGTCGAGATGGCTGAGCAACAAGGGGTGTCTGCCTTTGCGTGAGAAGGCTGCACTTGCGATCCACTACTCGACTCGACGCATTTGGGGTGAACCGCTGCCGCCTCCGGCACAGGTGCGCGGTGATCAGCCGTGCGCAGGCATAGGCGGCGGCAGCGTGGAAAAGGATGACTTCGAATTTCTCTGTTTTGCAGCGAAGAATGTAGGCTGCGCTGTGAAATGGTGAAGTTCGCACAAAGTATTGGAATATGAAATCAGTAGTAGATTAGCTTTTGTATGATGCTCGAATTATTTGTGTAAAATTTTGGGAGAGTAGCAAATCCGACGCGGGTTATCAGCCCAGCGTCGCTAATGACTATGGGGCCCGGTTTAAAGATGGCAACGGGTCGGGTTCTGGGCGGGTCGAGTGCTCGCAGACCCGGACCCAAAACCCGACAAGACAACCCTAACATGCCCCGAACCCCATTACGAGTGAGAATCTGTCCCCGGCCCCGAAACCGCCGGGTTCCCGAAACCCGTCAGGTTTTCCCCGAAACCCGAGAATTGTATGATAAAAACACACAAACACTAACTAAAGTACTTAACTAATACATGCAGTAGCAAATAGAAAACACGTGAGCAGTTGCAGCTACGAGATCATCACTCATTACGTGCACACAAGCAAGCACTGACGACCGAACTGATAGTCTGAATCTGCTACATGCACTAGCAAGTAGCAATTAAAAATTTAAAACAATCCAACTATCCAAGGACCAAGGCACGTACGTGCACTTACTGAAGTATTGAACCGATGATCCAACTATCCAAGGACCAAGGCACGTACGTGCACTTACTGAAGTACTGAACTGATGTCTCATACCAAGCTTAGAAGCACACAAGGTCATTACTGAAACGTACTGACTATATTGAACATGACTACTATTATATATAAAAAAGAGTTTTCAATCAGAAGGCTTCATCTTCATTCTTCATTTCATGCCGGCCATCATCATCAATCATCAATAACCGTGGAATCTGGTACATCCTACAAAGTAAAGATAGAGAGAATAGATCATTTATAATGAACTAAAACTAAATCATCAACTCATAAGTGGAATATGCAAAAATAATAAAAATACCATTTCTTCCTCTTGTTCATCAAGGCAAGTCATTAAACCACTAACAAAACAAGACTGAGACCCTGTAGTGCCAAAGTGTTTATAAATTAGTACTTACAAGGTATATGTTCACTTGTAATTAAACAAAAGTAATTATTTTCATGAAGTGAAAGATCATTTACCTAACATGTCGGCTCGAGACCAAGCTTGCATACACATAAGTGCTTCTACCATTGATGGAGCAAGCCTACTCGATATGCACACGCCAGCGTCATCGACCACTCCAACCACTTTGCCGACCTCATCGACTACATTGCCGACCTCTACACCAACACCTACAGGACCAATCACACGTAGCCGAGCTAAAAAGATACAACAAGAGGTGCACGCGCTACTTTGTGAACTTAAACTCAATTCTAATGATAACTTTATGCTACCTAAGTCTTGTATGTTGATACTTCTCAGGTACGTTGAAGAGAATCATCAAGACGAAGGTCACGAAGCTAGAATCGGCAAAGTTCTCGTCATTCAGCAAGGCCATTCGGCAATTTCCCAATCCATTCGGCAATCCATTCGGCAGTTTCCTGAAGCATAAGTTCGGGCATTAAACTGTACCAATCTACGAAGTTTCCCATAGCATGCTATACACCGTTGGAAAGATAATCGAGTTAGCTTTCCAACGCATCTAGTCCCACGTCATTTGAAGATTCCTAGAAGAAGTTATGATCAAAACATTGAAGACTGCTCAGCAGTCAAACAGCCACGCGGAAACAACTCAGAAGGTCATCTCGGGAGATCCTTTCACATTGGCGACGTAATTCAGTTTGTTTTCGTGTTTTCACCTACCTAGGAGGGTTGTTCCTAGTATAAATACCCCCCATGTGTAAGCTAAAAACAACTTTTGATGAATTGAGATAATCCAAGTGATTTCGCAGCCGAGCTGCCTGAGTGCCTTACTCACACCCTTGTTCTTCCTTGTTCTACTTGGACTTGTGAAGAGATCTCTCTGAGATCCACTAGTTCGTGCTCTGTGAGTTCCAGTACGGCTGCCTCACCTTGTGTGGATTAGCTCCGGTTGTGGTTCTGCGGTCGTTTGGAGATCGAGTCGAAGTCCTCGTGGTTTCGGTGTCTCTCTCCCCGTCGTTTGGGTCGCATCCAACCTTGGCTAGGTATAAAGCTAGTTATCCGCTGATCTTCAGCAAGTTCTCATCTAATTCCAGTAAGTTATCATCCTCTTTCCGCTACCCCATCGTCGTTCTTCAAGTTCAAGACCTACTGCCGTGAAGATCGGGCCATCCTCGTTCTAACGCCGGGTTAGAACCTATCATCTGGTATCAGAGCTTTCGTTGCCACGGTAGGTCTTACCATCATCATACATTTATCCCTTTGATCATTTATCACATATATTTTGTTTTATCCTACAGTCCAGAGCCATAAAAATTACCTATAACCCTTTGGCGGTACTGTTTTTCCTTCGTTTGTGTTCATATAGTTGCTAGTCGCATCATTTATATATATATTGTGTTGTTCATTTGTTTTTCCGCATCCCTGTTAGTATTATAAAAAAAAGAGAGTTCTGAAAAAAAAGGAAGAGAAAGTAAAAAGTCAAAAAAAAGAAAGAAAGAAGAAGAAAAGAGTTTGAAGGGGAATCGTGTTGTTGTGTGTTGCTGAAATTTTCAGATTGCATATTTTTTAGTGGTGTTCTTGATAGCAGCAATTTATATCTTTTGAGCACAACAACCACTTGGTTTACAGTACCGTAAGCCCTCCTTGTTTAGCCACCTATAGCTCCACTTCAAATCTGAAACCAGGACATCTCAAATCGTAATCCTTACGACCTCACTACCACCTCCGTGAAGCTGCCAACACTAGCACAATCATAGTCCTTGAGGACAGGCAGAACTTGGGTAAGTAAGTGGTGAGTTTGAGTGTTTCCACAAATACTTCATATTCCACATATTTCTTGCTGTCCCTAACATGGCAGGGTCAGATTCTAGTGTTCATGGTGAGCGCCATGAAGAGGATGAACGCCCAGTTTCTCGGGCTGAGATGCGTCGCATGGCGGACTCACTTATGGAGGCAATGGGAAGGATGTTCGATGCCCGCCTTCCGGTAGCGGGGGACGTGGACCACGTCGTGATCAAGAAGACCATCATCGGGAGGAGTCCGGAGATGAGAATTCTGGTTTCGGCCATGGATTTGACCGGTTTGGTGATGGTCGAGGAGGACATGGTGGTGGTCGTCGTGCTGATTTCGATAATCAGCGTGGTGGTCACCGTGCTGACTTCCATAATCAGCGTGGCGGACATCGTGCACACGAACGTCATGTGAGATTTGAAGACGAAGAGTTCGAGGATCATGAGGAAGGGTCTAATGATGAAAATCCCTTTGGTCGTGGTGGGAGATTTGACCGGCGTCATCATCATCGACGTGCTGATTTTGAAGATAGGGGATTTCAGCGCGGTCGCCGTCAATATGACGACCCCGATAATATTGCTCGTGTCAAGTTGAATATCCCTAAATTCACTGGAAAGGAGAATGCAGATGAGTTCCTTGAATGGGCTGAACAATGCGATCAGATTTTTAGGGTGCATAATTTCTCGATCAGCGCCGTGTTAATTTAGCCTCAGTTGAGTTCTCTGGATATGCTCTGACTTGGTGGAATCAAGTGCAAGAGAATCAGCTTGAGTTGGGTCTTGGATACATCAATACTTGGGAAAGAATGAAGCAAGTAATGAGAAGGAGGTTTGTTCCATCTAGCCATCAGCGTGATCTTCGAAACCGATTGCAGATGTTGAAGCAAGGAAAGAGGACTGTTGATGAATATTTCAAGGAGATGGAGTTGCTGTTGGTACGGATCGGAATCGAGAGAAGATGCGAGAGTCCAAGATGGCAAGATTTTTGGGAGGTCTTAATGAAGATATTGCTGGTTTTGTTGAGATGTTTCCGTATCGTACTTTGCAAGATCTAGTTGATCAAGCCATGCGTACGGAGAAGAAAATTCAGCAAGAGTTTCGGGGGAAAATCTTATGGCAGTCAATCTATCGCTGCCCCATGGCGCAAGCAGCAGTCCGGCACTTCTTATGGCGGACACCAATCCCAAGGGACTTCGGCTAAACCTTCTACATCTCATGGTGCATCAAAGATGGCTGTTTCTAGCGCATCTTCACCTGCAAATCAGCGAGTGTAAAACCCCGGATTTTCGTAGAAAACCCGAATCCTCGTACCTTCGCGATAGTCCCCGGATCGGTGGCTATCGCGTACGTAACGTCTCACGGATAGATACACAAAGTCATACATCGCGTCACATAAAGTTAATAGTACATGAATTTATTACAATTCCATTATGGAGTACATCATTGCAAGCCTCTTGGCTGAATCGGAGTGAAAATTCTACGCAACGGTAGCTATCTTCTCGAAGGGTCTCCATCTTTATTCTTCCCGCCACGGCAAACTCGAGCGAAGCGACGTATCCCTCGGTCCGTACCAACCGTCGGCGTTGCGGTCGAACTCGGACTCTTACCCCGCACACCCAAAGTCTATCCCCAAGGAGTGGGATAGGTCCACGTCACCAACGTATGCGGCTTTAAGTGGCCTAACGGCTAAAGGGGAAAGAAAGTAGACAAGGAAGCGGCTTTGGTTTCCCCGAGCAGCGACGAGCGAGAGTAAAAACAAGGTATCTCCATCAATAATCCCAAAACCCAAGTCTCTCAACACCGCTCGGAATTGCCTGGTTACCCGGAGACCCGTCTCCACCTCCTACTCCTCGTCTAGGGTCGATGCGAGAACTTCCTCTCCTCGCACCTCAATGATTACAACCGGATCGACGAGGTAGATGGAGCCTCTCTCCTCTAGCCGGCGGCAACCACGGCTCACCACACACTCTCCTATGGGGGGGGAGGTAGAAATCCCAAAACATGAGGATCAAGTAAGTCTTCTAGGCGGTGTCCATGACCGAGGACGCGGCTATAGCTATAGATCGAACAACTCGCGCAGCGTGTACACCCGTACCCATCCCGGAATGGTACCCGGCCGGTGTACGGCCGACCGAGCCCATCCTACCGGCGAACTCTCGGTAGTTACGGTCCCACCCCCGCATCCAGCCGTCAAAGTTGCCCCCCCCTCGGAAGGGACTACACCGAACCGTGAAATGCTCCCGTGTGGCCACACGGGAGTCGCTCCGAGAGGGTGGTCTCACCTCCGCCGCTCCCCCACTGATACCCCGCTATCCATCCTAAGCAGGTATGGTTCCGCACTTGCCGAGCTCAACACGGCCCTATCCCCACTCTCGGCGGGGTGGTGTGTGCGATGTCCTATAAACAAGTTGATCCACTCGGTTTCGGACGGGGTGAGCTCATGTCCTCCAAGCGCACGTAAAACCCCAACACCTAGGCTCCGAAAACCGTAACGGGAGGGATGCACCGAGGAGTGCACCCCTATCCCCGATCCCAGATCGGTTGTTTCGAGCTCACCCCCGCCAAAGTACCCAAAACGCCTTCTCCTGCCGGTTTTTACCCCGGACACGCCAAGAACCACTTGTTCCCATCCCAACACATGCATCGCGAGGCTCGACACATATACACGCTCTCATAAACATATATATAGTAGTAGTAGTAGGACAATCAAGGACAGGGTAAACAAAGAGGCAGTGCAAGGTTCATCAACATGCATACATCAAAGTAAAGCACTAGCAATACTACTCAGCAATGCCTAATGGGTATTTCAGAATCAGTCGGGCGTGAACCTGGGGTCGGGTAGTCCTCCGCGGCGAAGTCGTCGGCGTAGTCGTACCCCCCGGCTCGGCTCTCCCGCTCCCCGCTCGCTCCTAATAGCGCGAATGAAAAAGAAAATAAATAGCGGTCCTAAAGCAACTTAAATCCAAATAAGAACATTGAAGAACCAAAAGAGAGCAACCACCAACCCAACCCGGAGTTTGAGATTTTAGAAATTTTCCGGAAGTGGTTTCGCAATTTTTAGAGTTAAAATGGATTTACTAGGGTTTTTCGAGAGAGAAAATATGTTTTCCGGAAATAAAAATACGTTTTCCCCTTTAAATACCCCAGCCACACCGGATCCCCCCGAATCCGGATCCGCCGCGGCCGGCTTACGAGCGTGCGTGCGTGCGTGCGGTCGGGTAAGGGGGCGTCCGTGGCGGCCAAGGAATCGGTGCTTATTTGCTTCCCCCCCCTCGCGACGGCACACGAGGCTCCCGGCTATGGCGAGGCCGCGGCGGTGTGAACCGGTCTAATGCGGCGGCGGCGTCCTACGAGAGAGGAAGGGGGCCAAGGCTCAACCCGGCGCCGGGATCGACACGTGCGTGTGCCGGGGTGCACGGTGGCGCGGGTCGTCGGGTCCGCGAGGCGACGCGCGCGAATGCAAGCGCGAACGCGAACGCGAACGCGAACGCGAACGCGACCGACTCGGAGCGCACGGTGGACAACGACGACACGGGAAGGCTAGGCCAAGAGAGCGGCGCGCGTCGACGAAGGCGGCGGCACACGCAACGAAAAGTCCCAGCCTGGCATGAAGGCCGGCTTCACCGGCGGCGCGCGCGGCGGCGCGGGGCAACAGCGCGTTCCACCTCGGCTCGAAGGCCGGGGCATCCACATGGGGAGGGAAGCGGTTGTCCTCGCCTTGGTGGCCACGGGCCGAAGTGCAGGCGTTGGTGTAGTGTGGTGGTGCGGCTCGCCGGCGAGGAGGAAGAAGAAGCAGGCGGCGGCGCGTCGTCGGGGAAGAAGAAGAAGAGGCAGTAGGCGTTCACGACGGGTCCGGCACCTCCCACGGGCGGCTCCGGCCTTCGCGGCGTACAGCTCTCCCGCGGGCGGCTCCTCTCCAACTCCTTCACCTCCTTCCCTCCTTCTCCTCCGGCGGAACGGTGTGGGCGGTCAGGGGCGACTCCCCTGGTGCGGCTAGGGTTGGGAGCTCTGCCGGGCTCAGTGGCGGCTTAAATAAGGCAGCGCGGCGTGGACACGTGGGCGGCCCGGATGCGCCGGGCGCGCGCGGCACGCCGCGGCGGCGGTGGCGCGGGCGACGTCCCCCCCCCCCCCGCCTTTGCCTTTGGGCGTCGGCCAAAGGCTAAAGGAAGGGGATGACGCCCCCGCGTCATCGCGCCTCGGCTAACGCGGGCAGCGGGTCCCGCCCGTCGGCGGCTCCGGCGCGCGGTGGTAGGTGGGCCGGCGCGGGGTCCGGCGTTGGGCCGTAGGCGGGGCGGAAGCGGGGCTAGGCTAGATTGGAGGTTGGCGGCCTGCTATGTATAGTATCGTTTGCCAATGACCTTAAGGCTATTCGGTGGATTCAAATTTGAATTTAAATTCAAATTTGAATCTACCCCAAATAAAATCCAAATAAAATTCAAATAAAGAACCAAATTTTCACACTAGCAGGTTATAAGTCCTAAAAGTATCGTGGAAGTCAAAATTGAATCTAGGAATTTTGGGGAAGAAAGCAGGAAGACACCCTTATTCGAATTACGAGCACTCAACTTCAATTCAAGTTTTTGAAATTCACCATTTTGAACTCAAGTCAAAACTAAGGATGTTACAAGCGGCGACACATTGCCGGTTCTACGGCCCCAACTCATGCTTCAGCCGCTACATCATCTACCCGAAGCACGGAAATTGTATGCCATAAGTGCCACGGGCGTGGCCATATTGCTGCTCAATGTCCTAGTAGGAGGACAATGTTGCTGAATGATAAAGGAGAATGGGAGTCGAAAGTGATCCGGAAGATGAGGGTCCAAAATTTGATGAAGAAATTGAAGAAGAGGAGAATGAAATTCAGCCCGACGAAGGGGAACATAATTGTTTTATTTCTCTTCGTGTGCTTAGTGTCACTGCGAGAAGGAAAATAATGGACAACGACACAATCTGTTCCACACCGAGAGGCATGATCAAGGACAAGCTTTGCCGCATCATTGTTGATAATGGAAGTTGCAATAATATTGCTAGCCAAGAATTGGTGGACAGATTGGGGCCGAAACCAAGGTGTCATCCCAGGTCCATATAAGATGCAATGGCTGAATGATTGTGGTGCGCCGCGTGTCGATCATGTGGTGAATGTTCCTTTCTCTCGTTGGAAAGTATACGGATCATGTGGAGTGTGACGTGGTACCTATGCAAGCGTGCCAATTACTGCTAGGAAGACCATGGTTATATGATCGGGATGTTCGCATTTTTGGAAGAACCAACAAGTCTGTCTTTTGTGTACAAAGGAGAGCGAATTTCGTTGCTTCCTTTGACCCCGGAAGAAATATTGAAGGATGATCTCAAGAAGAAACGGCGAGAGAGTGAAAATCACCTTAGAGTGACCCACAAAAATGGTGAGGAAGAGTGTCCAAAGCCAAAGAAAAACCCACAGCCACAAATAACCAAAAAACCGGGAAAAGAGGGTTTAGTAATGATGGCTAGGAAGGGGGACTTAAAAGAATTGAGTGAACCTAATGCTATGTTCTTTGTACTCATGTACAAGGACACCCTTTTTTCTACTAACACCTTACCTTCTACATTGCCAAGTGTTGTTCTTGATGTGTTACGGGTCTTTGAGGATGTTTTTCCGGATGAGGTGCCACCGGGTTTGCCACCCAAGAGAGGGATCGAGCATCAAATTGACTTGGTTCCCGGTGCTTCACTCCCAAACCGAGCAGCCTACCGCACAAATCCCGAGGAGACAAAAGAAATTCGAGAGGCAAGTGGAAGAATTGATTAAAAAAGGGTATGTACGGGAAAGTCTTTCACCTTGTCTTGTCCCTGTTTTATTAGTTCCTAAAAAGGATGGATCTTGGAGAATGTGTGTGGATTGCCGTGCTATTAATAACATTACGGTAAGGTATAGGCATCCAATTCCAAGATTAGATGACATGCTCGATGAACTTAGTGGTGCTATCATTTTTACTAAGATTGATTTAAGAAGTGGATATCATCAAATTCGCATGAAAGATGGAGATAAATGGAAAACTGCTTTTAAAACAAAATTTGGTTTATATGAATGGTTAGTGATGCCGTTTGGTTTAACCAATGCACCAAGTACATTTATGAGATTGATGAATCATGTGCTTAGAGCTTTCATCGGCAAATTTGTTGTGGTCTATTTTGATGATATCTTGATTTACAGCAAGTCTCTTGAAGAACATGGTGAACATATTCGGTGCGTGCTTGCTGTCCTACGTGAGCAAAAATTATATGCTAACCTTGAGAAGTGCACCTTTTGCACCGACAAGGTAGTCTTTCTTGTTTTTGTTGTTTCGGGTCAAGGAGTGGAGGTGGATGAAGAAAAGGTCAAGGGCATGTACGAGACCGGACGCCTCCACGAACGTGAGCCAAGTGCGAAGTTTCCTCGGACTCACTTGGTTTCTACCGGCGGTTTGTGAAGGATTTCAGCACTATTGCTACTCCCATCAATGAGTTGACCAAGAAGGAAGTACCATTCAAGTGGGGAGATGTTCAACGAAGGCATTTGAAGAATTAAAGATGAAGCTTACAACGGCCACCCGTCCTTGCACTCCCGCATTTCGGCAAAACATTTGAAATAGAATGTGATGCAAGTGGAGTTGAGATTGGGGGCGTGCTGATGCAAGAACGAAGGCCAATTACATACTTCGGTGAAAAGCTAAGTGGTCCAACTCTTAATTATTCAGTTTATGACAAAGAATTATATGCCCTTGTTAGGAGTTTGGAAACTTGGCAAGCACTATCTTTTTCCTAAAGAGTTTGTGATACATTCGGACCATGAATCTTTGAAACATCTTAAAGGACAATTAAAACTGAATAGGAGACATGCTAAATGGTGTGAATTTATTGAGTCATTTCCTTATGTTGTTAAATACAAGAAAGGAAAAGAAAATGTTGTAGCCGATGCCTTGTCACGACGCCATGTTTTGTTAAATCAACTTGATGCTAAAATTCTTGGATTAGAAAGCATAAAAGAATTATACACAACTGATCCAAGTTTTGCTGAGCCATATTCCAAGTGTCATGATGGCAAAGGATGGGAAAAATATCATGTACAAGATGGATTTTTATTTCGAGCTAACAAGGCGTGCATTCCGATTGCTCTGTTCGTATTTTACTTGTACGGAAGCACATTCGGGAGGACTCATGGGTCATTTTGGAGCCAAGAAGACGGAGCAAGTGCTTTCCGACCATTTCTTTTGGTCAAAGATGAGAAGAGATGTGGAGAGGCATGTCCTTCGCTGCGAATCATGCCACAAAGCTAAGTCCCGTCTGAACCCTCACGGTTTATATACTCCTCTTCCTATTCCTAGTGCACCATGGGAGGATATTTCTATGGATTTTGTTCTTGGTTTACCTCGAACCAAAAAGGGAAGGGATTCAATTTTTGTTGTGGTTGATCGATTTAGCAAAATGGCACATTTTATTCCTTGCCACAAAAGTGATGATGCTTCGCATATTGCTGAATTATTTTTCGAGAGAAGTTGTGCGATTACATGGGGTGCCACGAACTATCGTTTCGATCGTGACACAAAATTTTTGAGTTACTTTTGGAAAACTTTATGGCGAAAACTTGGAACACGCTTGTTATTTTCCACTACATGTCACCCACAAACAGATGGACAAACTGAAGTTGTAAATCGAACTTTGTCCATGTTGCTGAGAGCTGTTCTCAAAAAGAATTTGAAACTTTGGGAAGAAAGTTTGCCGCATGTTGAGTTTGCCTACAATAGAGCCGTTCACTCAACCACTAAATTTTGTCCATTTGAAATTGTGTATGGTTACAAACCCACTGCTCCCATAGATCTTTTGCCTTTGCCTGTGCAGGAGCGAGTGAACTTTGATGCAAGCAAGCGAGCTGAGTTTGTGAAGAATCTCCATGATAGAGCTCGCACAAACATTGAGAAGATGACCAAACAGTATGAGAAGCAAGCCAACAAGGGAAGACGGAAGATGATCTTTGAAGGTGACCTTGTTTGGGTGCATCTACGCAAAGACAGATTTCTGAGAGCAACGCAAGAGCAAGCTGCAGCCCCGGGCTGATGGTCCTTTCAGAGTGCTTCGCAAGATCAACGACAACGCCTATGAGATCGATCTGCCAAGTACTTATGGAGTGAGTACCAGTTTCAATGTGTCCGATCTCGCTCCATTCTTTGGATTGGAATAGTCGAGGACGACTCTTTTTGAAGGGGGGGAGGATGATATGCACACGCCAGCGTCATCGACCACTCCAACCACTTTGCCGACCTCATCGACTACATTGCCGACCTCTACACCAACACCTACGGGACCAATCACACGTAGCCGAGATAAAAAGATACAACAAGAGGTGCACGCGCTACTTTGTGAACTTAAACTCAATTCTAATGATAACTTTATGCTACCTAAGTCTTGTATGTTGATACTTCTCAGGTACATTGAAGAGAATCATCAAGACGAAGGTCACGAAGCTAGAATCGGCAAAGTTCTCGTCATTCAGCAAGGCCATTCGGCAATTTCCCAATCCATTCGGCAATCCATTCGGCAGTTTCCTGAAGCATAAGTTCGGGCATTAAACTGTACCAATCTACGAAGTTTCCCATAGCATGCTATACACCGTTGGAAAGATAATCGAGTTAGCTTTCCAACGCATCTAGTCCCACGTCATTTGAAGATTCCTAGAAGAAGTTATGATCAAAACATTGAAGACTGCTCAGCAGTCAAACAGTCACGCGGAAACAACTCAGAAGGTCATCTCGGGAGATCCTTTCACATTGGCGACGTAATTCAGTTTGTTTTCGTGTTTCCACCCACCTAGGAGGGTTGTTCCTAGTATAAATACCCCCCATGTGTAAGCTAAAAACAACTTTTGATGAATTGAGATAATCCAAGTGATTTCGCAGCCGAGCTGCCTGAGTGCCTTACTCACACCCTTGTTCTTCCTTGTTCTACTTGGACTTGTGAAGAGATCTCTCTGAGGTCCACTAGTTCGTGCTTTGTGAGTTCCAGTACGGCTGCCTCACCTTGTGTGGATTAGCTCCGGTTGTGGTTCTGCGGTCGTTTGGAGATCGAGTCGAAGTCCTCGTGGTTTCGGTGTCTCTCTCCCCGTCATTTGGGTCGCATCCAACCTTGGCTAGGTATAAAGCTAGTTATCCGCTAATCTCCAGCAAGTTCTCATCTAATCCCAGTAAGTTATCATCCTCTTTCCGCTACCCCATCGTCGTTCTTCAAGTTCAAGACCTACTGCCGTGAAGATCGGGCCATCCTCGTTCTAACGCCTGGTTAGAACCTATCACCTACTGCGATGTGGACTAATTATTCTCCCACTAGTACTGAAGGCTGATTCGAATGCCACTGTTGTCACTGGAATAGCAAGAATATCATGTGCAATTTTTCGCAAGGTAGGATATTTGATTCCAGCATGTTATCCAACTCTTATGTCCTAGGAAGCAATGGCTCCTCCAACTACAAATCCAACTCTGTCCGCACATAAGTGGAGGTCACTGTTGGTTGCTTTGATATGTAATCATCAAAAGTGTCAATCCAGTCTTCATCCATAGTTTGCGTACTGCTTAGCCTACTTTGAGTACCAACGGTTGTGGCAACATTCTCCATTGGATCTTGGTATTCCAATACCAAATTGCATAGCATATCTTTCACTTTCTGAACAGCATCCTTTGATGTACTCTCACAGTCATGTATTTTGTTGAAAAGAGCACTCAACAACTGTAATTTGTACCTAGGATCTAGGACAGCCGCAGCAGCCATTAAACCATGGATATCTGGCCAATATTTGTTGAACTTCTCTTTCATCCTAATAGACATTTCTTCTACCTTGGGTATATCACTACTTATCCACTTTCTAATAGCCAAATAAATGTTTGTGATCTTAGGAAAGAAAAGGTTGGCTGTAACATATTTAGTGCCTGATAGAAGCTCTGTCACATCATAAAACATCTTTAGTCTAGCACAAAGATCCCTAGCAAATTTCCAATCATCTGCATTTGGAACACATGGAGCTTTGGAAGCCAAGCGTTCAAAAACATCTTGGTATTCAAGTGCGGTGCTAAGCATAATATAAGTGGAGTTCCATCTAGTTTTACAATCAAGAGCTATTCTTTTTCATATTTGCCTTTCATTTGCACTACCATTTTCTCAAATTTTTCATGTCTTTTAGGAGTGGCTGACCAAAATCCAACACTGTCACGTATACTGTCAATCTCCTTCTCCATGACACTCATTCCATCTTTCACAATTAAATTTAATATGTGTGCAGCACAACGCATATGAATTAGTTTACCATTCAACATACAAGAAGAGAGTGGCAACTTGCCTTGCATGACAGCCATTTTCTTTGCAAGGTCATCATTACTATTTCCAATCATTTGCTTGACGAGGTTGTCATTAACGCTGCAATTATCAAGAGTGATGGTGGACAAATTTATCTCAATGTGCCAATCCAACAGAACTTCATGAAGAACATCAGTGATGACCTCTGCTGTATGTGGGGCTGGAACATAAATGAATCTACAAGAAAAAACAAGACAACATAATAAGGAAGCCATAAAAAATAAGGCAGGCATGTATGAACAAAAACTTGATTAATAATTTATTACCTAATAAGGAAGCTTTTTAACTTCCAATCATCATCTAGAAAATGTGCTGTCACAGCCATGTAGCCCCTTTTCTGATAATTTGCAGTCCACAGATCGGTAGTAACAGCAACACGGGAACTCAATTTTCTAAAGTACTTCACCATGTTCTCCTTTTGCAGTTCATACATAGTGAAAATGTCCTTCCTGATTGTGTTTCTAGACACTACTTTGAACAGGGGTTGTAACGCAGCACAAAACTTGCGAAATCCAACATGGTCCACCATAGAAAGAGGGTACTCATGTACAATAATCATTAGGGCAAGTTCCTTCCTAGCAACATCTTGATCAAAGACATACTTTTCAATAGTAACTGTCCCATCTTGCTGGTTAGGAGTTAACTTAAGAGTGGACTGTTGTAGACCTTTCCTACAAGATCTATCTGGACAAATTTGAAGATGATTTTTTAAATGTTTAGTGCCATTTCTTGTGTCTCCTCCTAACAGTTTTTTACACCATTGGCACTTTGCTTTCCAAACCCCATTTAACTGAACCCTATCAAACTCTAACCAAACTTCAGATTTCAACTTTCTCTTACTACCAACAGGAACGTCATCATCTATTTGTATCACTTCATCAGTACCTTGTGCAGCCGTATCAGTTTGATGTGCGGCCAAGTTAGTTGCTAGTGCAGCCGCCGCACGTGCACGAGTAACAACTTGAGACCCCACAACAGCTTGAGAACCACCTCCACCATCAGCAACCGTAGAAGATGAATGACCAGGGGTAGACATTGCTCCTTCATGGAAAAAATACAACATTATTGATTACTGACAAACCCTAAACTCTAACCCAAAGGTAGTGAACTAGTGAACGAGGCAGCCAATAACGAGTTGTCTACCTCACCTTGGGTGTGCACCGGCCGCCGGCGGGGCTCGGAGCCACAGATCGCGTCACACGGCGGGCGTCCGTCGGAGACTCAGCGGCGGCGATAGATGAAGAGTCGAGGAGACGAGAAGTCGAGGACATCAATTGACGAGGAGTGGCGGCTGAATATTGTGTACGGTGGTATATATATACATATATATATATATATATATATATATATATATTGTGTGTGTGTGAGAGAGAGAGAGAGTAGGGTTAAAGGATTATGGCCTTATGGGCCTCTCGACCAGCACCTTGGGCTTGGGAGAAATTGGTCATTTTTTACATGTATTCCATATATCGGGTCCCCGATGGGTACCCGCGGGGGAGAATCAAAACCCGCACCCTCCCCCGCCCCATTTCGGATCCCCGAACCCGCAAACCCGCGGGGCATAAAGTGCACCCGACCCCGACCCCGACGGGTCTAAAACCTGCGGGTTTCGGGTTGAAACCCGACCCGCCGCCATCTTTAGCCCAGTTCTATTCCAATGAAGAACAGTTCCCATTCTCCTTTTAATCTGCAATCAAATGTTGTAACAAGTATTTCTTTGTCGTTATTACTCCAAATTTAATATTTTTTCTATGTTTTTCTAAAATCACCATCTATTCATTAATTTCATTGTTTAGTGTACATTCTCTTTGTTGAGTGACGTTTATATGCCTTATTTTGTTCTTTGTAAGTACAACATACAAATAATATTTGTTTTACACAACCACTAGTGATGGAACTTTACATTTCGTAAGCTTAAGGTGAACACAAGGTTTTGTTAAGTTTTCAAATGCATATGAGTTCGAACATGTTGCAAAGTGTGGAAAACTTCAATGTTCAAGCAAACATTCTAGGAAACTATGTGAGAGATGAAGACATTTGTACACAAGTATATTATTCCATCATCGATACCACTTGAAATTTCGAAGACAAGTTTAGGTACCCAAATTATGTTTCCAAGTCAATTTGTAGATTTTTTAGAGCAAATTTGATGTTATTAGAATTATTATATAATTACCATGGGGTGTAAAAACGAAATATATGATTAGGGAGACATGCCTTGATAGTTAATCTTTAATTGATTGACTGTGGATTTGATGGATGGATTTTGTTGCTCCAAGTCTATTTGAATAAATTGTTGCTAACAGATGTAGTTATATGAACTGTTGAAATTCATTTTCATATTCCTGATGCTACAATTTTTGCACTGTAAATTCATGAAAAGCATCGACGATGTTAGCATACTTTAATTCTGGTATGCTTTGAATGTACCGCATCGACAGGTTGTGCTTTGGACCTATTAGCATACTTTAATTCTGCTTTGCTCGAATGTACCGGATCGACGGTTATGCTTTGGACCTTTTAGCATATACTTTAATGCTTTGCTATTCTCAGATCGACAATTATGCTTTGGACCTGTTAGCATACTTTAATTCTGATGGCCACATAATGTCATTGGGAATTGCATCGCAGTGGTTTATAATGTAGTCCACCCAATCTGCTATATATTCATGTCAAGGTGGATTAGGGAGACATGCCTTAATAGTTCATCTTCAATTGATTGACTGTGGATTTGATGGATGGATTTTGTTGCTCCAAGTCTGTTTTGAATAAATTGTTGCTAACGATGAAGTTATATGAAATGTTGAAATTCATTTTCATGTTCCTGGTGCTATAATTTTTGCACTGTAAATTCATGAAAAACATAAAGGATATTAGTATACTTTAATTCTTCCATGCTCTGAATGTACCGATCGACACTTATGCTTTGGACCTGTTAGCATACTTTAATTCGATGGTCACATAATGTTAGTGGGAATTGTATCACGGTGGTTTATAAGGTAGTGATAACTAGGCTGTCTTATGCTTTGTTGTGAGTGTTAATTGTGTCATTACTTGTCATATATATTGTTATTATTGGTATCATGATGTGTTGTGAGTGTTGTTTCACTACTTGTCATATATAATGTCATGATCATTGCTTTATCCTCTTGTTGCATGTACATATGGAACACACAATCCATCGCTGCTCAAGTTGGACAAGGAAGCAGTTGAAGGAATTTATTCTCTGCTTTGATATATAAGCATATTGTTGTGTCCCTATCAAAATGGTTAGCACTTATCCCTGTATGCTAATTAAGTAAAATATGAATTGTGTATGTCTGTATGAAGTTCAAAGTGGTTTGGTATCTAGATTCTTCTAAACAACATCCCCCGCTAAAGTTCCCAGACCTCCAAAATGTTTTGAACTGGTCAGATTCTTGTAGGCTTTGTTCACAAAAATTTAATCTCTTAGTGTTTCTAATTGGTATTGCTGACCATGCAGGGCCTTTGGTACAATATTTTTTGTTCACAAAAAATCAGTCTCTTAGTGTTTCTAATTGGTATTGCTGATCATGCAGGGCCTTTCGTGATGCATAGGACAGAGTGACGAAAGGAAAGAAAAAAGGCAAAAGCCACACTCAAGCACAAAACAAATCTCGCTATAAGACCGATGTTTTTTATGGTCCCTTCTTACCTATTTGGTACTGCATTAACTTGTCATTTTGGTACCTCGGTGATGTGTGCTCGGCAGCCACGGGGGTCGTCTTTGTGTGGATTTCATGTGGCATTCCATATGTTAATACTACTCGATGTCATACCCGACATCAAGAAAGGCCGCTTGTAAGTAGATAATAATACTCAACCTTGTTTCGTTCATATTATCCATCCGATTTTAGAAAATGATTCCTACTTGTATTCTCATAAATTATTGTATTTTGCGGGATTTCAAACCTCATGTACATGTTTCTATAGAAGATGTAAAGCGTGTCCGGGAGATGCTATGCGAGTACATTCTTAAGGAGACCATCGACCGAAAGGGCAACTTCTACGGTGGTGCACTATGAGTTTATTGTGACCGAAACTTGAAACTCATTCGATCTTCTTTAGTGAGGTGTTGTTGCTTGAGAAACCCGCTTGGCTAGCTTGGTTGGAGTCGAATCTTGCCCGGTTCGAGCAGTTTTCTCATGACTCCATGCAAACAAGCCCCGATGATAGTAACTTCAAACTTGATGTGATCCTAGCTTGTCTATAAATGTGATCTTGCTTTGCCTATATCTGTGATGTGAGAATGTGTTTGTGATGTCTCCTTGTTGTGGTGGCTGCCAAATCCTGGCTGGTTCCCAGGATGCGACCCCCGGTGGCCGCGAATTCTCGGGCCGGTTCCAAGATGCTTTGCCGCAACCGGGCAGTTCTTGTAGGGGTGGCCGCCGTATCTGTAACGGGCGTTAATTAAAGCTCGTTACAAACACTGATCAGTGAGTAACGGGCTTCATTCGTAAAGCCCGTTACAAAAATGCCCACAATGTAACGGGCAGTGTAAAAGCCCGTTACCAGTCCTGACCGGTGGGCCCCAGGACTGGCCCATTCATCGAGATATAGGAGACGCGAGGTTGAAAGAAAGCGTCTTCTTTAATAAAGAGAAAGCGACGCGCATGGAAACAGGATGCGTCTTGTTGACGGTGTATTTTGGTGCACCTAGCATGTTCATTACACTTTGATTTGGATTTGATTATGGAACTAACCCGCCACTAGGCACACTAATCATATAACAAGTTCATCTTTGTGCATGCATTTGGAAGTGTTGTGTTTATGTAGGAAAACATGGACATAAAGGACGGATTCGCAACAAGTTCAAAAGAGCATTCATGGAGTCTTGTTCGTGTTCATGAGCTTGCTGAAATCACTTCCAATGGTGGCGAGGACCGAAGTGCTACGAGGAACACCCCCGGGGATTGAAGCGTAAAAGATCAAACTTCATGCAAAGAGAGCCTCCATCTTGGACGCGAGGATAACGACATCAAAATCATGCAAGTGGAGGGGGCAAAGTACATAAGTGCACGAGGACCCACGAGCAAAAGGGGCGACCGAACCGGGCCGAGTTGGGCTGGGCCGGTCGGCCCGGGCCGGCCGGCCCGGCCCACTTCCGCACCGGTTCGGTCCCGTTTTCCTTGCCCTCGAAGGATCTTCAACCCTAAAACCCCCGAGGCGCCGCCAACACAGAGGAGGAGTCATTTGCACCCGAAGTCCATCCACAAGCTAGAGGGAGAGGAGGAGGATCTCCGGCGGGGAGATCGACCACCTCGAAGGAAGCACCCTCTCGTGGAGAAGAAGGAAGACACCGGCGGAAGGGAAACCATGATCAACGGTGCCATGATCGACACCTTGATGGGGTAATCTTCTCATTCGTCCATGGGTTGTAATCGATATTGAGATGTAATCGCATTTTGTCGGATTATCTATCTATCATCTTGTGTTGAATATACTTTAATGCTTAAGGTTCGCTACCGTGCCGTAGAGGGAGTACGAGCTCCAATGCTTCCTTGGATCCATTCAATACGCCGTGTCCATCAAAGGTCTAGTCATGAATACCTTCGCATAGTGACGATACGAGAGGAGGGAAAGGGGCGAAACCGTGGTCACAACCCCGATAGATTAGATTGGTTTTCATGTCTTTAAGCGATTGCATGCTCTAGTATGGTAGACCCGTGGGCGAGTGTCTTCTACCTTGATCGTTTATCATTCTCTCTAGTGTGTTTAGTGTTTTCTAGTATAATAGTAGTTAGGGTTTTAGTAGCTAGTGTGTCGTTGTTGATCGAACACTTGTAATCCCCTTGCTCCGCGGATTGACAAGAACCTTGGGAATCCCGTGGTGAAAAAGGTGTGGGGTCTGTACGCTTGCGGATCGTAGAGGGATACGTCTTTTATCCGTCAACAAGCCCCCTTTTTCTGGTGCTGTTGCCGGGGAGCAAGTTAGTTTACATCGTTTGATTTGCATCTAACTTAGTTTTATATTTAGTTTATCTTTTTGCTATATCTAACACATATTATCTAGAAAAACACTTGTTTCGTTTTTGTTTTTGTTTTTATCTTATTGTCTAGATGGAGTTCGTTAATCAACCCGTGGAAGAACCGGAGAAATCATTAAGGGATTACGCTAGCCCTCGATGTGAAGACATAAAAGTACAAGAGTCGGATTCGAAGCTCGAAGCGACCAAGTATGAAATTAAATCCAAGATCATCAAGATGGTGGCGGAAAACCCATTTGAAGGGATGGTTACGGAGAATCCGTATAGACACATAAGGGATTTCACGACAATATGCAACACGGTGCGTCAAGAAGGAGTTCCCGATGAATGGTTCAAATGGAATCCTTTTCCCTACTCACTTGCCGGCAAAGCAAAGACATGGTATTCGGTTGCGTCCTTTGAAGTTGAAGGCAATTGGAACAAGTTGACAAAGAAGTTTTGCGAGAAGTTCTTTCCAATTAGCAAGGTTCAACATCTAAGGAGGCAAGTGATCACTTTCATGCAAGGAGAAGAGGAAGGGATAGACCAAGCCCGGGATAGGTTTAATGAATTAATCGAACAAGGACCAAAACTCGGCTTCACCGGTGACGTACTCTTGCATACATTTTTCTTTTCCCTAACCCCTAGTTGCATGCGACACGTTGGAATGTGTGCGGGTGGGGATCTCATGGAGAAAACACTCACGGAGGCCGCCCAACTTCTACAAAAAGTTAGTAAAGCGGTCGCCATATCGTCACACCCGATTTCCGGAGGGAAACCAGATGCATCTCATATGTGTGCCAGGATCTAGTTCCACACATATGATAGACGAAATGAGTGTAATATCATAGACAGTAAAAACGTAACAAGGGGTTTAACAACTTACTACACTCATTCGGAAGACACAAAGGTCTTTAACATCGGAAAACGATAACTACACGTCGAGTCTTCGTCTTCCGCTTCCACAGGCACTTGACTGGGGGAGACGCAAGCCTCAGAACTCCTCAAGTCGTTGTAGAACTCTTCACCATTGTTCTCTTCTGAACAGCGGTAAGCAAGGCTGAGTACACTTATGGTTGGTACTCAACAAGTGGGGGAAGATGCAAGGCTACCAAGGATAGGCTATGGTTTTGCAGCGGTTAGCATTTTAATGTTGGTCAAACTTTTAATTAAAGAACGCCTAATTACTAGATGTAAGTATATACCAACCCACTTAAGAAAAACTTTACAACAAAACTTTCCAAAGCTCATCGAACTTCATCAAACCACGATTTATTCTCATCTTCAAGTTTATTAATCATGTGAGGGTCCAAGCCGCTCATGACCGTGAGCACGGCTGATCGATCGCCTTTACACTCGCAGAGGTTTGCACACTTTACCCACGGTTCGCGTAAAAGTTCCAAAGAACTTTGAACCCAACCATGCGATGCGATCGGGCATCACACCACACTTCCGAGGTGTGATTGCATAGGGACGCTACGAAGCCTTTACAAAGGTATACAAAAGACTAACGACCCGCATAGTTACGGATCGGGCGGACCATAACCCTCCCTAGTGGTCGCACCTTAGCAAAGGTCGCTACCCCAAAAGGACCGGCTATACCCCCGCAACCCGATCCCCCTCTCGCTCCTTTCGGAAAAGGGACATCGGATCAATCGCACACCTAATTAATTGGCTAAGGTCGAGCCATGTAACACCGTGGTTGCGCATGTTTTCTTGGGTGGTTCTCCATGTTCCGATTAAATCACATGATCTTGTCTTACCAAAAGCATCATCGTCATAAAACATATAAGCATTTATCTTCGAAACCCATTTTTATCCAACCCATGTTGAGCAACTAGCATATTCTACCCAAAAACATTTATTAAACGGGGTTGATCCAAGGATTGTGGGTAAAAGTCTAGGTAAGTCCTTAAAAAGGATGTTCCCATCAAGTTAATGCAATATCATCATAAAAGTAAACTTAATTGTAATGCGGTTATATAGGACAAAAATAGAACATGCGGGGGAGAAGACCACTTGCCTTCCTTGCTTAAACACTAAGGTTCTTCTTCTTCAAACACTTGCTCTTGATCTACTTCAACTGGCTGCTCGCTTGAAACTGGCACGATGTCTACGAGCACACAAGAATACATACAATAAACAAAACAATACACCAAGCATGAAAAGCTTAAAGGGAAAACAAGGTTTGGGTCTAGGAAAGCGAACACAAGGAACACTCGGAACTATCGGGAGATTTGGATGATCACATACAAGAGCTAGCTATGCGTTTGATATCTTTTAATTAAGTAAAATCATGTGTATAGGTTATTTCGCGGAGAAATACCCTATTTATAATTAAGCAAGTTATATTTGTATTTAAAAGACGTAAGCCTATTCCAATTTTACTTATAAATATTCAAGTATGACTTAAGCAAATTAAACATTTAATTTTAAAAGAAGCATGTAAAAGCATCTAGGCGTTTATCTTTATATTTCGAGTTATTATAATAAAATTATAATTTTAAAAAAACATTTATATTCACTTTAATCAAATTAACATTTAATTAAGAAAACTCGAGATATAGCCTATGTTACATTTTAGTAGAAAGCAAATTGCATAATCATTAATCAAATTAAGTTTGATTATAAAACCGAGGTATACATCTAATTAACTTTTAATTAAAAGAAATATTTAATTAGTATTAATCATATTAACTTTCTTATGAAAACATGTGTTGAACTCTAATTAGATTTTAATTAGAAAAGCATGTGTAATAGGATTTAATCATATTTAATATTTAAATAAATTAAAATATAAAACAAAGAACATGTACAACATTGGTCCTATCACGTAGTTTTAGTTGATATGATCCTAACGCAACTTGAAACGGTGAAATCAGAGCTACAACGCAAAAGATATGGAGAAAACAAGATTCTAGAACTGTCGGGCTTTAAAAGACGGTCGCATGGACACCAAGAACGCTTAAAACGGAGCTAGGACGGAAAAGATATGGCTAAAACAAGATTCAGGGACTAATTTGTGAATATCTGGAAGTTTAGGGGGTTTTCTGCAAGATTTCAGGGACCTAAACATAATTATGTGTGAAACTAGGAGGTCTAACATGTAAAAGGTCACGGGTGGGCTTTAGAATAGAGAAACCAAGGAGATCAGGGGCCTAGACAATAGAATCAGGACTGAATTGTAAGAGTTCTGATAGGTGGAAGGGTATATTTGTAATTTCCAGAAACTCGGGGTTCTTTTTGCAAAATTACCAGGGCGGCCGGCGGGTGAGCTGCGGTGGCGCCACGTGGCGGGTTGCGGTTGGGCGTGCCGACGCGAGCGACGTCAGGCCGACGCGGGCGGTGACGCGAGCTTGTGGACCGCGCTCGTGGACCCGGTCCACCGGTCCACGCGTGGATCGATCCAAGGGGTACGCCCCTTTTCGATCCGGGCCGTCCGCGCCGATCGGACGGCCCCGATCGCGTGCGGGCGATGGGCGGCGGCGGGCGGCGGAGACCGGCGGCGCCGGCGGGGAGGCGGCGGCGGAGCTCGCCGGCGATGGCTAGATCGGCCATCCGAGCACCTAATCGCGCGGAAATAAGCCCGGGAGGAAGAGGGGAAGATAGGAAGGCTCACCGGGGGCTCGCAGCGGTGAGAGGAGCGGCGGAGAAAGAGATCGGCCGGCGAGGGCGGCGGTGGCGGCGGTGCTCGCGCGCGGCGGCGCGCGTGGTGAGCGAGGAGAGAAGGGGAGGGGCGCGGGATATAGAGGAGGTCCCGGCGCACCCTTTACGGGCGTAGGAGGGAGAGGAAGAGGCGGCCGAGGCGGTGGCGGGTGCTCGCCGGCGGCGGCCATAAATGGCGGCGGCGGCGGCTGCGTGGAGGGGGAGGAGAGGAAGGGAGGCACGAGTGAGGATGAATGGGCAACCCGGGTGTGCTTTTATAGGGCGAGGAGGGGGAGAGGGGGGCTTCGGCGGAAGTAATGGCCATCAATGGCCATGGCGGCCGGCGGCCTTCAATTCATTAAGGAGGAGCGCTTGATGGCGGAGGGTAGCGAAGGGGATTGATGGAGGGGAGTAAGGGAGGGTTATTACCGCGCCTTGATGGGGAGGATTGAAGAAAGGGGAGCGCGGGGGACGGGGGCAATGGCCGGCGGCGCGCGCCGCCGGTTGCCGCTTGGCCGTGGTGGGAGGAAGGAGACGGGGCCGACGCGCGGGCCCCGTCGGTCGGCGGGTGGAAGAGAGAGGAAGGGGAGGGGAAGGGGAGCGCCGGTGGGCGGCGGCGGTGTTGGTGGGCCGGAAACAAATGTGGGCCGCGCGGGGAAAAGGAAAAGAGGGAGGAAGGGGAGGTGGGCCGCGCGGTGCCGCTGGGCCGCGAGGGTTGCTGGGCCACGAGCTGAAAAGAAAGAAGGGAGAGAGAGAAGAGAGGGAGGGGTTTAGGAAATTTTCTTCTCTCTTTTTTTTTTTTTACCTTTTCAAACTCACATTTCAAACCCTTTTTAAATTCAAATCTTTTACATGTTTTCAAATTAAAATTCTAACACAAATTTCTCCAACTATTTTAAAGGCTTTTCACAAACTATTTTTAACAACTTTTCAAACATATTTTAAATTCAAACCTTTACACAAATTTTCACAATTGTCTTTTCACAATTATTTTTAAGGACTTTTTCACAAATATTTTAAGACTTTTAAAACCACACCACAACCAAAACTCATGCATTCAAATCATGATGCACAAGCACTTATTGCTTCTAAATTATTAAAATGATATTTAAATATTTTAGAGACCAAATTTATTTGGTAATTTAATTAATCCTTAGAAAATAAAATCTAAACACCATGTTGCTTACATTGTTTTGGTGATGGAATTTTTAGGGTGTTACACATACGAAGAGATTGGGAAACAAGACTTGCGGAAGAGCCGAATACAATTCAAGGAAGAAGAAGTTTGCTGATTTTTCTAGAGAGGCAACCCCGGAAGTCACAAAAGAGGAGCCAATCATGGAAAAGGTTGAACAAGAACACATCAAGTCAAGAACTACACCAAGCGTCGACTTCGCCACACCAAATGAGACGAACAAGAGAAGCATGTCAAGTGTGAAGCCACTAAGGGAGTTCGAGCCAATGGATTGGGTTCCTATTGATTACGGAGAAGTATTCGACAAGAGAAGACCGTTCCCTAACCAAAAGGGAATGGCAAGAGCATTGGAAGTGGATTTCCCACCGGAGAAGAAAGCTGAAAATTCATACGACCTCGAAACCACCGGTGAAATTTTTGAAAAGCTCTTTGGAGATGACGTGGTGGATCCGAACATATTGCCGAGGTGAAGAGAATCATGGGGATCAAGCCCGAAGCATCACCATACGCTCGCCTCACCGAAATTTACTCGATAGGATCCGAAGAAGAAGAGAAGATGACGCCGCACTTGAGTTGCGAGATCAACGGAGTTCAATGCAAAGCTTTATGCGACATCGGAGCCCAAGTAAGTGTTCTATCTTCTAAAATTTACGATAAAGTTCAATACCACAACCTAGACTTAGCTCCAACATCAACGAAATTAATTATAGGAGATGGTAGAACTATCAAACCTCTAGGTATTGCTTGCAACATGAAAGTAAAAATCTCTAGAAACTATATACCAACCGATTTCTTTGTTATTGATGCTTACCATAGTAATTCTGATCATATAATCTTAGGTAGGCCTTTTCTTAAGTTGGTTGATGCCGTGTTAGATGCCGGAGAAGGAAAAGTAACAATGAATCTTAACGGAACAAAGTACACATATAACTTTCTTCGTGCTTCTAAACACCTTACACCTTTCCCTCCCGAAGATGAAGAAGTAGAAGAGATAGATAGTCTTTGTTTTGTTGAAACCCTTAGAGACCCGCCGCAAAGAGCGATGGAAAATCAAATTAGCAATCAACAAGATGAAGAACTAGAGGAAGCAACAAAAGGCTTAGAGCCGCATGATGGTAGTGTGGAGGAAGAGAAATTCGAAGACATATGAGAAATCAAACCCGAGGAGCCACATGTGCCCGAGGTAGACCTTAAACCTTTGCCCAAGGGATTAAAATATGAATTTTTGAGCCCGCACAAAACTTATCCAGTCATTGTGAGCGACGAGTTGAGTCCCGAAGAAAATGAAGCGTTGCTGATTTTATTAAAAAAACATAGGAAGGTGATTGGATATTCAATTAATGATCTCAAAGGTATTAGCCCAACCTTTTGCACTCATCGTATACCAAGGGAAGACCAATGTAAGCCCGTAGTGGACCACCAAAGAAGGCTAACCCATGCCATGCGAGAGGTAGTAAAGAAAGAGGTTATCAAGTTACTTGATGCCGGAATCATCTACCCGGTTCCGCATAGAGAATGGGTGAGCCCGGTACATTGTGTACCGAAGAAAGGAGGTTTGACCGTGGTGAAGAATGAGAAGAACGAGTTGATACCGCAAAGGACCGTGACCGGGTGGCGGATGTGTATCGATTACCGTAAGCTTAACAAAGCGACGAAGAAAGATCACTTCCCCCTACCGTTCATATACGAGATGCTCGAGAGGTTAGCAAACCATTCTTATTTTTGCTTTCTCGATGGATACTCGGGGTTCATGCAAATTCCTATTCACCCGAAGATCAACATAAGACAACGTTTACGTGTCCTTACGGAACGTTTGCATATAGGAGGATGCCCTTCGGCTTATGCAACGCTCCGGCCTCTTTTCAACGTTGCATGATGGCCGTGTTTTCGGAATTCATCGAAGAAATTGTTGAAGTGTTTATGGATGATTTTTCCGTTTACGGGAAGACGTTCATGGATTGCTTAGCAAACTTAGAAAAGGTCCTTACAAGGTGTGCGGAGGTAGATTTGGTTTTAAATTGGGAAAAGTGCCACTTCATGGTTAAGCAAGGCATAGTGCTCGGACATGTTATATCCGAGAGAGGAATCGAAGTGGACAAGGCTAAGGTAGAGACGGTTGAGCAACTCCCACCTCCTACGGATGTTAAGTCCTTAAGGAGCTTTCTAGGCCATGCCGGATTTTATAGGAGATTTATAAAGGACTTCTCGAAGATCACTAAGCCTTTAACGCATCTTCTTCAAAAGGATGTGGCTTTCGACTTTGACGAGAAGTGCATAGCGGCATTCCGGACCTTGAAAAATGCGTTGGTGAGTGCTCCCATCATCCAACCTCTGGATTGGAGCCAACCTTTCGAGATCATGTGTGACGCAAGTGACTACGCCGTAGGCGCGGTCTTGGGTCAAAGAAAGGAAGGCCGAGTTCACGCCGTTTACTATGCTAGCAAAACTCTTAGTGGGGCACAATTAAATTATGCCACTACGGAAAAAGAGTTGCTAGCAAAGTGGTATTCGCTTTCGAAAAATTCAGATCTTAAATCGTGAACTCGAAGGTCATTGTTTACACCGATCACGCAGCTATCAAGTATCTCTTGGCTAAGAAGGAAGCTAAACCACGTTTGATTCGTTGGATCCTTCTTCTCCAAGAGTTTGATGTTGAAATTCGTGATAAAAAGGGGGTGGAGAATGTTGTGGCCGATCATTTGTCTAGGATGAATCGTGGACAAGATGATAAAGAGCCCATAGAAGATAAGATGAGAGATGACCACCTCTATAGAGTGCTTGATAAAGATACTTGGATGATCGATATCATTCGAGCAATTCGAAAGGTGCCCCTCGATCATCTAGATAAAAACACTCAAAGGAAGATAATCTCCGAAAGTAAGAAATATTTTTGGGATGCACCATACCTCTTCAAACTTGGCAATGATGGAGTAATGAGAAGATGTGTGCCAAGGGAATAGAGGGTTGAGATTCTAAGGAAGTGCCACTCGGCGGAGTACGGTGGACACTATAGCCATTTTCGAACCGAAGCAAAAGTATGGTCGAGCGGATTCTATTGGCCGAGATGCATGAAGATACTAAAAGATATGTTGCGTCATGCCCCGAATTCCAAAGAACCGGAAACATCTCTCAAAGAAATTCTATGCCTTTGAAATATAACTTACAAATCGACATATTCGATGTATGGGGCATAGACTTCATGGGGCCTTTTAAAAACTCATTTGGATTCGAGTACATCCTAGTCATGGTTGATTATGTATCCAAGTGGGTAGAGGCTATACCATGTCGTAAAGCTTCCACGGAGGAGTCCATCACTATGATCAAGAACGTGATTTTTCCCCGTTTCGGTACACCGAGAATCTTGATAAGTGATGGAGGAACTCATTTCACCGGAAGAACTTCAAAAGTGCTTGTCCAAGTTGGGAATTGAGCATAGGGTCTCCACGGCCTATCACCCACAAACCAACGGACAAGCGGAAACGTCAAATAGGCAATTAAAAAGCATACTCAACAAGACCATAGAGAAGGGAGGCAAGGATTGGTCAAAGAAATTAGACGGAGCTTTATGGGCTTATCGAACGGCGTTTAAAACACCGATAGGTATGACCCCTTATCAATTCGTCTATGGAAAAGCTTGCCACCTTCCGGTTGAGTTGGAACATAAAGCCTATTGGGCAATTAAAGAGATGAACCTTGATCTCGATGCCGCGGTGGTGAAACGAAGAATTCAAATAAGCGAGCTAGAGGAGTTGAGGTTGAAAGCTTATGAAAACGCAAGCATATACAAGGAGAGAATCAAAAGGTGGTATGACAAAAGATTGAAGAAAAAAGAATTTAAAGGAGATAAGGTCCTCCTCTACAATTCGAGGTTTAAAACCTTCGGAAAGGGGAAATTGCAAAGCAAGTGGGACGGACCTTATGTTGTGCATTCGGTGTTCTCCAACGGAGCGGTAACCATTATGGACATAAACGGCGATCAATTTGTGGTGAATGGTCGGCGGCTTAAGGTTTACTACGAATCCGATGTCGTCCCCCTTCACCATGTTGACGTCTTCACCATGGAGGAAGAGCCCGAACGTCCCTCCTAGGACGAAAAACCGGGCATCAACTTCGTAAATAATTTTTCTTTTAGTTTTCCGGAGTTTTCGCGAAGATTTACCGGGCCAACTTTTTCCCATGGGCTAAGGAAGAAAAAATAGGGCGGTGTGTGCAAAAAACCGGACCGGCCCGCCCCCCGAGGCAGGGTGGGCCGGCCGGCCCAGCGGACCGGCCCGCAGGGGCCCGACGCCCGATGACGCCGAATTTCGCCCGAATTGCTCCTTTTTGACTTCCTTGTTTGGTCGGAAAATTTTAAGGGAAGTGTAAAAAAGGAAAATAAGGTTCCCGTGGCTTTTCTCTCGGGACTATTTATTTGGCTGAATTGGGAGCTCGAGGATCAAACCTTTCAAGCAATGTGTTGCACCCTCGTAGCAGCCCATTGTGCCTCCAAGAAGCTTAGAGTTGAAGCTAGAAGCCAAGAAGCCATCGATGGAGGAGGCGATGCGATGCAAGCTCAAGCTACCCGTCAAGAGGACCGCACGCATCCGTTGCGGAGGACGTGTCCCGACCGAGCTCTTGCATCTCGCAACCCCGTCGAAGGAGAGAAGGTCCCTACACCCGTCCGAAGGTCGGCACGCCTCCAAGGCATCAAGCGCAAAGATTACAAGGAGGTGTCGCCGCAGCCTAAGGATTATGGGGATAGCGACTACTCCGACGATCGTAGCCCGAGCTCGTGGGCGGCCGCCGGTAGAGATGATGATGATTGGGATGAGCAACCCAAGGAAAGGACTCCCGAAGGCCCCAACGGAGACGGCAACGACGGCGGCGAAGGCAACGACAATGGAGGTGGCAACGACGGTGGTGACAACGGTGGAGATTATGGCGACGACGACCCCTTCGGATTGCATCCGTGTGTTGTCGAGTTTGCCGTCAATCCATCGCGGATCTCTACACGTCGGCCGACGAATATCTCCAAGCCATGGAAGCGATGAAGCAACAGCGTATGGAGGACTTGGAGCGCGTAGTTGAAGATGACTACAAGTTCCTTAACCGCAACGTGCGCAAACTTTTCGGCATGGTTGGAAACATGAGAGGCAAGTGGTGCAAAACTTGCTTGAAGTACCACTAGATCTAGTTTTCCCCTTAGGATTTTGTAAGATACGACGAGGACGTCGTACGTTTTAAGTGTGGGGGAGAGCTAGCTCGCTAGCCTTAGCTTTTGAACTTCAAGTTTAGGTTCGGTTTAATCTTCGTGTGAGAGTCTTAGTGTTTTTAATGAGTCTTTAGTTTTTTAGTCTGTTTTAAAATTTTTGCAAGTGTCTTAAATTAGTGTTGAGTCAAGAAAACCAAATAAAAAGAGTCTTTATATATATCTTTGTGTTTTATGTATTGTTTATCTTTATTTACTTGTTTGTTTAATCTTCGATTCTCGATATATGAACACAAGTATGT
The DNA here is from genome assembly GCA_947561735.1 of Cenchrus americanus. Taxonomy (NCBI): domain Eukaryota; kingdom Viridiplantae; phylum Streptophyta; class Magnoliopsida; order Poales; family Poaceae; genus Cenchrus; species Cenchrus americanus. The sequence continues at coordinate 256,257,107 of OX387245.1, forward strand.
GGTTTGAAAACGTTTACCGTGGTGCTTAGTGGAATCGCTACTACTTAAAGTACCCATACCGCACTTCGATCTTGAGCTTCACATGTTAGTTGTGCTATGTTCGATGCTAAAAATTGGAGGATTTCAGTTCTGAAAATTATCTTAAAACCCTTGTAATAAAGGTTAGCAAAACCTCTTTTTCCAAGTTGAGAGTAAGAAAAAATTCCTATCCAAAGCCAAGTTTATTTTTTTCGCTCCACCATAAGTGTGATTAGCATAATGAGTTAGGCTAGGACCTTTCTCTCTTGGTGATTTTTAATTTCAAGCAATGATCATGTCCTTGTGCTTATCTTTTGTTGCTAGCCTCGTCATATATTCGGTCACGTGACTTTCACAACGAAAGTCACGTATATCGCCGAATTCCATACCCAACCCTATACATCTCTTTTGTACATCGTATTCCTTGAACACAACCTATTTTCAAAGTTTCGTCTCGTCTCTAGCATGATTTATTTAAAAATTTCAGATTGTATGCATGCGAGGAAAGAGAGAATTGAAAGCTTTGAAAAGTTGTCAAGAGAGAGAAAAATAAAGAGAAAAAGTATGTGTATGGAAAAGAAAGAAAGAAAAAAATATGTGAATGAAAAAAAAGAAAAAGAAAAAGATGAGTTAGCAATGTAGATATGAGAGGGATGGATCAAGTGAAAGAAAAGAAAAAAATAAAGTGTAAGGAAGGATGTCATGTTGATTGTGAGACGAAACTTTTACTCTATTTCCAACCATGTGCAATCCGACAACGAGGACATCATTGGTGCCTTGAAGTCACAATTTTCTTTTGCCCTTGCACATGTCCACCATTCTAAATCTTCTCATCCTTGATATCCCTACATATGGTTAATTCTCATGATCATTGACTTTGAAAGGTAGACAACCATTAGAGGAAGTTCTTAGTTTGACAATACTTGTGTTGATTGCGCTAGCCCTACCTATAGCTCCACTTTACATGATATATGAGAGATTAATGGGAGGTGAGAGTTTTATAAAATTTGGTTAGGATAGCCACTTCATATGAGTGACTTGAGAGAGCTTGGAGAAAGGTTTTTGTCTAATACTTGTTGCAGGAATTTTTGTTTTGAAAATCATAAAAACCCTCCGATGGAAGCAAAGGAGTAAGCATGGCTGAAATTGAAGACTTCAAGTGAAGAGTTTGAGTTGTGGGGTAAAACTTGACGTGGTAAAAGTTCTAAACGCCCATGTTTATGTTTGATTATCATTACATTGTGTTTATGTATTAAAGATGAAAAGATTGACTAACTTGTGAAGGAGGATTAATGGTACACGATTACACACCTTGGACGAAATTCTTTTACGAGTACTTGCTCGAGGACGAGCAAGAGCTAAGTGTGGGGGAGATGTTGACGGTGTATTTTGGTGCACCTAGCATGTTCATTACACTTTGGTTTGGATTTGATTATGGAACTAACCCGCCACTAGGCACACTAATCATATAACAAGTTCATCTTTGTGCATGCATTTGGAAGTGTTGTGTTTATGTAGGAAAACATGGACATAAAGGACGGATTCGCAACAAGTTCAAAGGAGCATTCATGGAGTCTTGTTCGTGTTCATGAGTTTGCTGAAATCACTTCCAATGGTGGCGAGGACCGAAGTGCTACGAGGAACACCCCCGGGATTGAAGCGTAAAAGATCAAACTTCATGCAAAGAGAGCCTCCATCTTGGACGCGAGGATAACAGCATCAAAATCATGCAAGTGGAGGGGGCAAAGTACATAAGTGCACGAGGACCCACGGAGCAAAAGGGGCGACCGAACTGGGCCGAATTGGGCCTGGGCCGGTTGACCCAGGCCGGCCGGCCCAGCCCACTTCCGGCACCGGTTCGGTCCCGTTTTCCTTGCCCTCGAAGGATCTTCAACCCTAAAACCCCCGAGGCGCCGCCAACACAGAGGAGGAGTCATTCGCACCAGAAGGCCATCCACAAGCTAGAGAGAGAGGAGGAGGATCTCCGGCGAGAGATCGCCCACCTCGAAGGAAGCACCCTCTCGTGGAGAATAAGGAAGACACCGGCGGAAGGGAAACCATGATCTACGGTGCCATGATCGCACCTTGATGGGGTAATCTTCTCATTCGTCCATGGGTTGTAATCGATATTGAGATGTAATCGCACTTTGTCGGATTATCTATCTATCATCTTGTGTTGAATATACTTTAATGCTTAAGGTTCGCTACCGTGCCGTAGAGGGAGTACGAGCTCCAATGCTTCCTTGGATCCATTCAATACGCCGTGTCCATCAAAGGTCTAGTCATGAATACCTTCGCGTAGTGACAATACGAGAGGAGGGAAAGGGCGAAACCGTGGTCACAACCCCCGATAGATTAGATTGGTTTTCATGTCTTTAAGCGATTGCATGCTCTAGTATCGTAGACCCGTGGGCGAGTGTCTTCTACCTTGATCGTTTATCATTCTCTCTAGTGTGTTTAGTGTTTTCTAGTATAATAGTAGTTAGGGTTTTAGTAGCTAGTGTGTCGTTGTTGATCGAACGCTTGTAATCCCCTTGCTCCGCGGATTGACAAGAACCTTGGGAATCCCGTGGTGAAAAAGGTGTGGGGTCCGTACGCTTGCGGATCGTACGGGATACGTCTTTTATCCGTCAACACGTCTCATTTCTTCGAGACAATGGAGAGTGGAGATGCGAGTTCACGAACGCGTCTCGAAGTTAATTTCACGAGAACGGGCTCTGTTTCATGCCCGTTACCAAGGTTCCATGTGGGCCCGGAGAAACAGCCATTTCACGTGACCGGTAACTAGTTGTGGTAACGGTCGTTAGTTGATACCCGTTACGAATCCTATATGTACCGAGATGTGCATGAAATAGACGCATCTCGGTTCGTCAAGATAGTGCGGACGCAGGTGCACACCAGGAGTCTCGATATTGAGCTTCGTAACGGGCTTTGCTTTGGTGCCCATTACGAAAGTTCCCCGTGGGCCCGTAAAACAACGCTCATTTCACGTGACTGGTGACTAGTTGTGGTAACGGTCGTTGTTTAATGCCCGTTACGAATATGTCTTATCAGTAACAGGCATCTGCCCGTTACCTTTCTTGGCTTATTTGTAACACTTGATCGGTAATGGGCGCATTGCCCGTTACTAAATGCGATCTACACCCGTTACCAAAAGCAGTTTTTCACGTAGTGTACGGATCACATGAGACCTATTTTCCCTTATGTGTAAACCCAAGGTATCGAATCCGTGGAACAATGTGCAACGCAAGGATTCAATCTAGTAAGGCAAAGAAATACTTTCTTTTGAAGAACCAAGTTACATCTAATTAGGGTCTTGAGCAATGTACTTTCTTTTGGAACAATGTACTTGTTGCAGCTCAGCTCGTGGAATATGGACCTCTTGAGCACCACGGTGGTGACCACGAACATGCAAATTAGGTCCCGCCATGTTAGGATATTGCAAGAGAAGGTGGAATAGGAAAAATTTGTGGAATCACACTACCACACCTCTTGCTTACCCAATTTCTTACCATTCTCAAGGACCACCGTGAGTGTGCTAGTGTGGCATAACCAAACCTGCGATTAAGTGGTTGAAAGGATACAAGACAAGAGGTTTGTTTTCTGATTTTTGTGGAGCTACAGGTGGCTTTTCAAGGGAGGCTATGGTACTGAAACAAAGTGTGTAACCTATTCAAAACCTTGCTGTCCAAAACCACCACCAACTTGAGATTATAGATATCAAACTTTTGGTTACACAAACCGCAAGACAACCCCTTTTTTTGCTCTTCTCTTTGTTAACTCTTTCTTTAACACCTTTTTTTCTGATTTTTTCTAACGGCGAACACAAGATAACATACGAGGGGTGTGGAAAATTTAAAACACGACTGGAGAACAAAGACGGTGACTAGCAACAAGATGAACAGTACACAAAATGCATCAATACCAAAAAAGGATATGGGTTTTTTTTGTGTAGCTTTTTATTGGACTGTAAAACATGAACAAAAAGATGTAACATATGATAAAGGGTGGGAGGGCGGGTAATAACCAAAACCTACCATGATAACGATGGCTCTGATTACCACAAATTATGGATCATTGCAAGAAAGGTCCTAGGGATGGCCCGATCTTCATGGTAGTAGGTTTCATAACAAGATAAATTACTGCAAGCATCGGGTAAATGATTTATACCGACAAAGGTTGGTTGCGACGAAGCGACAGGGAGAGAGGCACCAAAGCTGCGAAGACTTCAACTCGATCTCCGAACAACCGCAGAACCACAAGCCTGAACTAATCCACACAATACGGCGCAGCCGAACAAAAACTGCAAAGCATGAAGTAGTAGATCCCGCAGGGATCTCTTCACAAGTCCAAAAAGAACAAGGAAGAATAAGGGATGCGCAAGGCACTTAGTAGCATCGGCTGCTACAAACCATATGAGGCTATCAATTCATAATCACCAAAACTGAGTTCTTTTGGGTACGTACGAGGTATTTATACTCGAACAACCCTCCTAGATGGGTGAGGGATAAGTGTTAACTAAACTGGCCACGTCGGGAGATGGAAGGTGGAAGCATTCACGAAGTGTTCTTTACTTCACGAGTGTCCTCCAACATCGCACGCCTTCGCTTGGGTTGGAATATTCACCCAACCATGTATGAATTGACCTCGTCTCTTCCCGAGATGGTACAAAATTGGATGTGAAGTTGATGCTTCGCGGCGTAACCCCGAGTCTTGTCTCGTGTAACCCTTCTCGCCTTGGGCGCGGTCTTGGTGTCTTCCATGTAACCTTCGCCTTGTCTTCTATGTAACCTAGCGGAGGCTCTTGTTTAAACCCGAGTAGGATTAAAGTAAAAGACTTATATGACTCTCGCAATATTGACATGTAACTCGGAGAGGAAAGCATGCACCTCTTGTTGGAGCTACTTTATACGGTGCGTGTAACCGGCCCTTTGTTCACTTGTACTTGCATTTCCAATGCTTCATCTTGCATAACCGATTGAGCAAGCTTGATTCTTGATGCGTAACCGGTGATGCCAACGATGCATCCGGTGTGGCCATGGTATCCGGGTTACGTATGGCCGGGATGTTCTCATCATCCTCCGCCTCTTGAAAAGGAGTCATCCTCGACTCGTTGTATAATTGAGGCTAGCATTGGCATGTGCACATCGCTCCATTTCCTAGTGGCGCACAAGGAATTTTCTCAATACGATCCCAAGTTGCCAACACGGGATAACCTTTGCTCGGACCGATGCCTACCGGCAATGAAGATGAATGAGACAAGTCAAATGTTGATCCCGAGTCACTCTTTTGCATCCTCGTGCCAATGTGTTCGATGGTCTGGCTTTCGGTATTAGTTTGGGAGTCTTTTTCTGTATAGGGGTGGTTGGTCGTCTCCTGAATCAAGAGATTTCATCGTTTCATTTATGTCCCCCCTAGTCCGATCGGTCCAGTTCTCGATTTGTATATGATACTACATTACTACTTGTTTATGCTCGCGTAAAAAAGGACAAGTGGTCATTCAAAAGTCCGAAAAATATTTTAGGGAGTACTTTTCGAATGGAACATCACTTTTTCAAGTCATATAGTAGTAGTATGTTCAATGGAACAATGGGTGCAATTCCCGAAAGTGACACCTTCACTTCATTTCTTTTTTTTTTTTTTTTTTTTTTTTTTGATTGAAACAGAGGGGAGACCCCTACCGATTATATATTAAAGAAAAATAAGCTAAGTACAAACCTAACAAAACAGAATCGAGAAACCAAAAAGGTGTGAAAGAAAATCAAAAAAAGTACACATAAGCAACTAGCCATGAAACCAAAAGTCGTTTGAGACTAGGTTTTGCTCGAGGATAACTAGAGCAAACTCCTTCCGAAAGCATCCTTGGCCGATTGTAACGAAGCTTGTAGACCATTGAAGATGTAGTCATTGCGGGCCATCCAAATCGACCAACTCATGATGATGATGATATCCATGAAGAAGGATAAGTTAAGCCGGTGACGAAAAGAGGTAAGGACCTCAAAAGGGTCTCCATCCCCGATCCGTAAGTTTAAGGTCGCCCAACGGTCGCGCGCAAAATTGCAATTGAGAAAAAGGTGCTCCAAGGTTTCCTCGGCATTCGCATTGCAAAGAACACACTCATAAGATGGTATAACTTGATTGCGGCGCCGAAGAATGTTTCTTGTGCTCACCCGATCCTTAAGCATCGACGTAAGAAAACTTTGTGCTTTTTTTGTACCGACGACTTCCACAACCATTTGAAAGCTTGAGGCACCCGTCTAGGGCCAAGGAGATGAAGATATGCCCGTCGGGGAGAAAATGAGGGTCCCCATCTATAAAACCAAATGTCATCGCAGTCCGAGTTGTCCGGATCATCCAAAGATTGTGCAAGAATCAAAGCTCGATGGAAGGCCTCTTCGAAAGTGGCCGGTGAAAAAGATTGCCGATATCCAACGTCCTAGCTTTAGCAATGGAAATGGATTGCAATCTTGAGAAAGAGAACAAGTGCGGATATGCTTGTCTAGGAACCGGGTCACACCACGGATCGTGCCAAAGAGAGCATGAACTCCCCGACCGAACTAAAACCGAAGCACAGGTTTTGAATTTGTTCAGAAGCTTTAGAACATCACGCCACCAAAAAGAACCCTTCAAGGTATGATTAGGTAACCTACCACTTCGGTAATGCTTTTCCCAAATCAAATGTACCCATGGAATGTCAGCCTTGTTGAAGAATTTATGAAGATTTTTGAACAACAAAGCCTCATTGTGAGTTTGCAGCTGTAAAACCCCTAGACCACCTTCAGATTTAGGGAGGCACACCGAGTTCCATGCAGCTTTAGGAGGTGTTTTAGCATTAATGTAGCACCTCTCCATAAACAGTGTTTTCTGTATTTGTCAATTTGATGCAAAACTGTTTTATGCATTTTGAAGGTGCAAAGATGAAAAGTTGGCAATGCAGAAAGCACAGCATTTGTCATCTGCAGTCTGCCTGCTTGGGAAAGGAATCTAGAGGTGCTGATCAGCCTTCTTTCACACTTTGAAATAAGAGGAAGGAAATCACTAACATGTGGCTTTGTGGTACCCAGTGGCAGCCCTAGGTAAGTGAAGGGCATTGTCCCAATTGAACAACCCAAAGTGTTAGCAAGGATGGACATCTTTCTTTGCTCTATATTGATTGGGATCATCATTGATTTGCTGTAATTAACCTTTAGACCAGTGGAGGCTGCAAAAGTCTGTAACAGACTCTTCAAAAAAACAAGCTGCCTAGCACAACCCTCCATAAAGATTAGAGTGTCATCAGCATACTGCAGAATTGGGAAATCATTTGATGAATCCAGTGGAATTGGCAATCTTAGCAGGTTCAGATCTTTAGCCTTGTTAAGAAGAGTTTGCAGGAGGTCTGCAGCTAGAACAAACAGAAGAGGAGAGAGGGGATCACCTTGTCGAACTCCTCTCCTGCAATGAAAAGTTTTACCTGGCACTCCATTGAGGAGGATGGCTGAAGTACCAGAGTTGAAAATTAAAGACATCCAGTGTAACCAGGAGGCATTGAAGCCCTTATGTTCCATAACCTGTAACATTGCTTGATGCTCAATCCTGTCAAATGCTTTCTCAAAGTCAAGTTTGAGGATAATCAATTCTTTCTTGGACTTATGACAAAGGTGCAAGTATTCAAAAGACCAAGCCAGGCAATCTTGGATGGTTCTAGATTTAATAAAGCCATACTGATTTTTGTGAATGATTCCTTTAATGACCTTCTGCAACCTATTGGCCAGTAGCTTGGTGAGAATTTTGATAGAAGTGTTCAGCAGAGAAATGGGCCTGAAATCTGAGACTGAAAGTGGATTATCCACTTTTGGCAAAAGAGTTATATGAGAACCATTTAAGCTTTGAAGACAGACTTGCCCTGCATGAAAGGCTGCACATAGATTATAAAAATCCTGCTTGATAATTGACCAGCATTTCTTCACAAAATCAGTGTTAAAACCATCAGGGCCCGGGGATTTATCAGAGGGCAGCCCAGAGACAACAGCATCAATTTCCTCATGAGTGAAGGGTTCAGTAAGAGTGTCTAATGCAACTGGTTGCTGCAGCAACTGACCAAGATCAAAAAGCATTTCAGGGGAGTCAGAAGTTCCCAATCTATCCTTATAGGCTTCCCAAAGGATGTTAGCCTTAGCATGGTGAGCAGTATGAGAATTTCCATTAACATCTTGAAGAGATGTGATCAGATTTCTCCTATGTCGGATTGTTGCTATGGCATGAAAAAATTTAGAACCTTCATCACCAAATTTGACCCATTTCAGAGAACCTCTTTGCTTCCAAGAATTTGTTGTTGATGCAGTAGAGATGAGTACTTTTCTTGCAGCAGAACCCGAAAATTCCATTCATATAAAGTTAGATCTCTATATTCCTCCAGAATACCCAGAAGTATGAGCAAGCTCTTGACATTGGCAATGATGGTTCCGAGGTTGGAGATTTGGGATTGCCAGGCTTTAAGGACCCTTCTAAGGTTCTTGAATTTTGCTGAAAGAATCTTAGCTGAATCTGTTTGATTAGTGGGTAGAGCCCACCCATGGGCAACTACTGCAAGAAAGTGATCATGTTCCATCCAATAGTTTTCAAATCTAAAAATAGAAGTCTTGGGTATGGAGGTATTGATATTTACCACACAAGGCACATGATCAGATGGTTCCATGGAAAGAGTGGAAACAGAGCTATCAGGATAGTTAACTGTCCAAGAGGTCAAGTGAAGAACCGATCCTAGCCTTTCCAATAAAGGGGAGCTCTGTTTATTAGACCAAGTGAACCGCCTTCCTCGCAGAGGTAACTCAACCCATCCCCGTGCACTTATGCATTCATTGAAAAGTAGCATTTCTTGAAGATTTCCACCCGGTTTATTCCTCGTTATGGGGTCCTCTCGATTAAGTTGAAATCCCCAACAACAAGCCAATCTACCTCCGGATTTATTTGAATGTCCTTCAACCAGTTAATAAATACACTTTTTCCATCGGATGTGCGGGGCCCATAAACATTAGACAAAAGCCAGGCAGATTGATCATGTCTAGAATGAAACTCAACAGAAATTGCAAAGGCATTGCTAAAGACCAGTGAGCCTGAAAAAAGAGACGACTTCCAGATAGTAATGATTCCACCTGAGGCTCCTACTGAAGGTAGAAATTCAAAAGCATCAAATCTGGGTGGACAAAAATTTTTGACAAATTGAGCATCAAAAGTCTGTCTTTTAGTTTCCTGCAAACAAACAACATCACAACCACTTTCTGAAATTTTGTCTCTGATTGCTTCCCATTTTTCTTTTGCATTTAGCCCTCTTACATTCCAGCACAGTACTTTCCATTTTCTAGTTTGGTGTGTGGTATTCATGATAAACCATAATAGTTAGAGGGTTCCACATGGACTGACTAACAGCCATGGTGACAAAGTAACCAAACATCCAGAGCAAGAAAGAGATGTCATAAGGGTGTGAATATTACAGACCCACAAAATAAAGTTCATTCCATAAAGACAAAATAAAGTGCTAAGCCACTCACTTCTTCTTAGACTTCTTTTTATTTGCTTTGCCCGTCGTCATCATTGGAAGAATCGGATTTGCTTTACTTTTACTTGTGGCTTGCTTCTTCCCACCAGGGGCAGCAACCTTCTTGGTCCTTGTTCTGGACAGCTTCTCCACTGCCAATTTATCAGGATCAATGTTACAGAAAGTAGCACCAAGATTTTTAATAATGGAGGGTGACAGAGCTGGAGGATCCAGAGAACAGCCAAGACAATTCCTATTAGAGCAAGGTGAATTTTTGTAACCTTTATGCAGAGCCTTCTGCCTTAGACTCCTTCTGGCCTTGGCCTCTTTAGTAGAAGAGAGGTCCCCTTTGTGAGCAGCCAGCTCCAGAAGAGCTGTCGACCAAGGACCAGACACAGGAGCAACTTTGGATTTTAGCTTCTCTGGAGGAGTAGCAGGAGACAACTGATCAGAATCCACTGGGGAGGTGGGTTCAAGACAAGACAAAGAAGCATCAGGTTCTTCTGCCAGAGGTAAATTATTAGAGCACAAAAAAGGACCTGCATCTGGAAGCGCTTGAGGAATGCAAAAGGGGACTGAGGCCGAGGTGCCTGCCAAGTGCTCCATAGCTGAAGAGGTGACAAATGATTTGGCCCACTGAAAAGATCTAGGGCTCAACAGCATCATGGTAAAGAAATCAGCCCAGTCTTTTGGAATCTGAACTGATGAAGCCCCAGCCACAGGAGCAAGAAAGTTGGCCCAAAGCCTGATGGCCTCAGGATTGCCCTTAAAAGCCTGGAGGTCACGAGAGGTTGGTGAGGAAAACCTCTGCATAAAGACTGGGTCCTGGGCTGGTTGAAAGAGCTCCACAAAACCAAGTTGGCCAATGTTATTTGGCATTTGCACCCCCCCTGCAACAATTGCATCTGGAGCACCCATTAACTCATGTTCTTGAATCTCATCTGGTATCAATTGCAAGGGAGCCCCATTGTCCATGGGGATGAAGACATTAACCTCATTCTGAGCTGCTGCCTGCTGCTGTTCAGGTGCCACCTGCTGTTCTGGAACCCCTCCCCCCTCTGAATCACTGCTGGCCACAATGATGTCCTCCTCCATAGCTTCTGCTGGTTGTTGTGGTGGCTGTAGAGGGCCTGGCACATTCTCAACCACCCCCAAATCATTATCCAGCAGCTCTAAAGGTTGGTTTAGATCAATGTCAAGAGGATGGGCTGCAGGAATGGGTTGCACTGCAGGAATGGGTTGCACTGCAACTTGTTGGGCTTGAGCATCCAGCCCTTGAGGCCAAAGACCCCAACCTTCACCTTGAACGACATGAGGTGGCCCAGGTTGCTGTTGGTGAGGCTGACCAGGCTGCTGTTGTTGGGGCAGCATCTGAAAAGCAGGACCATGCCCTGGCTGACCAAATCCAAAGAAATCAAAGAAATGTGGCTGGATATCATCCGGACCTGGAGGAATGTCCTCATCGGGACCTAAGCCACCCAAAGATACGAGTCCGAATTATTTCCACCGGATTGTCCAAGAATCACCATTGAAGCCCGGCCCCTCAGTGCTGACAATGAACCAAGGAATTTCCTCAAGATTAACCACTCTGGCCTTGACAAGCACTCTAGCAATGTGATTGGGGTCTTCCTCCCAAGCTATTATGTGCCCATGATCACCCAGGATTTTATTGATGTGAATATCAGACCAGAAATCAATATTTGTCCCCAAAAGCATTAACCAAACCTCATGATTGAGCGTGACAGCCCTATGATTAGCACCTCGATCATGCTCAACAAATGAGATAAATACATCCCCAAACTGATGGGGGCTGTTGTGAATGAGTTGGTCCCGGTCGTGAAAATACACAAATTTGACATACGCTTGACCAAAAGGGCATGGCTGGATAAATGTGTACCCAACCCGAGCATGATTGTGAAGGAAATCATGCAACACATCACGGATGTTAGCGAAAGCTACCTGATGCTGAGGAAGCGGATTGATTGTGACAATGGCAACATCCGGATTGCGTTTAGCGGGCCGGCCAAGAATCACCCTGCTCATGGCCTTGCGATTAGGAACCACAACACGCTGGAAACCCCGGGGGATAAAAGGCGCAGGATCAACAAACTGGTACGCCATCGGAGCTGGAGGATTCGGGGGTACTGTAGGAGCAGGGTTTTCTTGGAGGAACTGTGGTTCCTGTTCCGACGGCTCAGAATTAGGATGGCTGAGCGGCGGCGGCGAGCTGTGCGCAGAAGGCGGCGGGTTGGGTGGGCGAAGCTCGAGGATTACGCTGGTGGTAGGAAGGACATTTTGCTCGGATTCGGAAGGCGAAGGTGACGAGGAAAGGAAAGCTCTGGGTGGCAAGAACCAGGGTATTGAAGTTGAAGAGACCGGGGTGAGCACGGGTGGATCTGACGTGCTGGCCCCACATGCCATAGACTTGAACCAGGTATCCGTAATTAAAGGATCCCAAGCGTCCGGACGTATCTGTGTCGAAAAAATCCCAGTTTTGGAAAGACCCGGGAACCGAGGCGGGAAGCGGCAAGAAGAGGCTACATGTCCCAACCTGAAACACGCATTACATCTTGTGCTCGAGCGACAGTTGGGCCGATTATGGAAATTGGACAAACAGCGAGAGCAACTGGGCCGAGTACTGAAATTTGGACGGTTGGGCTTAGAAGGCCTGTTTCCTAAGGGCACCGCGTTGGCCCCAGAGAGGAGAGTTGGTCCAACCGCACCAGCTGAGTTCAAATTTGAATTGAAAGCACTACCAGATTTACGGGGAAGGAAACTTCCGCCGTGACTGACGCGCACAGGCGAAGAACACGGAAGCTGATTGGGAGAAAGATTATGGTCTGGCACAGATCTAAAATTGAGTCTAGAAAAAACCGATTTAGACCCAAGACCAAACTGCAAGGAGGGACGCTTTCCCTGAATAACCACATCAGCGTAAGATTTCGCTGATTTCTTCTTCTTGGCTGGTAGCCATTCAAATCGCGGCCCAGAATCCTTGGTGGAAGAAATACGAGCGCTAGCCAGACCACTTTGATTCCAGAGGTGGAAGAAGACCTTGAAAGAAGGGCAATCGTAGGACTTCAGGGCATAAATCCGAAGACCCACTTGGCGATCGAGAACAGTGAATTTGAAGAGCTGCTGCTCAAGCTCCACCACTGCAAAAAGGTCTGCCGAACCGCCAAGAATCGATTGCAAAATGGCTCCAACAGAATCCGACGAAAGGCGTATTCGAGAACGACTAAAAGCAGCAATGAGCCAGAAGCTGGAGCCCAGATCGGGAGTTGGGGAACAGACCGGGCGACCGAGAGATGTGCGTACCTCTGAGGAGAAAGCGACACCATGAGCGGGATCAAGGGACAAAGGATCCATCGCAGATCAAAGGCAGCAGATGAAGACGACGTCGAGATGCCAGTGGCGAGCTAGGGGAGATCGCCATCGCCCATGTTGATCAGTATTGCCCTCGCGGTTGCGCCTCTATCGCCGCCCACCCTTTATCCTTTAGTTCCCACCCCAAGAAAATAAAAAGCTCCACAAGAGTGAAATCTTCTGATACGGTGCAGCCCTCATTTTGTTTGTTGTTGTTCTTTCTCTTGGTCCTCAGTTTTTGACGGCATGTGGAATAGAGTTGCCTGAAAGAAATCTTCACTTCATTTCTGACATGTTAAAATCGATAAAACAAACTTGATTGATTTGGGAATACAAGAACAAGAAGAAAAACATTTCGCATCTATCCGCTCAAGGCGTGGGATAGACATGCTAGCTAACTTGTTTAATTTCTTGGAAAATTAGATATTGGCCCGCTGGCAAGTGGGCCTGAGCTCTCTTGGAAAATTATTCAGAGGTTTCTCAGATGCTGAGGGTGGTCTTGTAGGTGGCGCCGGCCTTGAAATCGGCGGGGACGACGTCGTCGGCAATGCGGTAGCCGCCGGCCTTGGTGGCGAAGCGGATGCAGAGGGGGTACTTGAGCGGGGCCTTGGTGTCGAGCGTCCAGGAGCCCTTGGGGCCCTCCTTGAGTGTGAAGCTGAAGTCGTCGCCGCCGTGCTCCTTGATCTCCACGTCGGAGATGGCGATGTTGGGGATGAGGATCAGGTGGCCGGGCTTGGAGCCCTTGCCGACCTCGAACGAGAGCGGGGCGCACGAGCCGACGGCGAACAGCGCCGTCAGCGCCGCCGCGGCGAGGAGGATGGAGGTGGAGGAGGCCATTGTTGCTAATTCGAGTTGGCGGTGGTGAGATAGGAATTGAAGCTTCTTCGGTTGACGCTGCTTGTTTTGATCGTCGAGAGGGGTGTCTGTGCGTGTATTTATGGGCGCCGGGGGGCAAGGAACGCGGGGATGGACGTACGGCGCGCCATGGAGACCGCTGGCCGGCTTGTTCAACCACCAACACCTGTGTGATTACTATGAATAGAAGCAGGACAAGCGGACAACACATCACGCGTGCATGCAGCATGCGTGCGGCTGCCTGATCGTCAAGCACCAACAGCGGAGCTAGTCATTATTGCTTTTTATTTTCTTTCTTACCTATCCGATATCAAGTGCTGCATCTATTTGGCCAGCGAGGATTATGGATGAGAGTAGTATGAATATTATTTGTAAATAGTAAAGATCATATCCGATTCTGAACATTCAATATCCGTAGTTATCCGAACCGTATTAGTATCCGAGTATTTAAAGTTGGATGTCTAAGATTCAAATATATTGAATGTCACTATTCGACATATCATCTACTGTTGGTATCTGAATCCGACCCGAGAATCCAGTCAGAGAAAGAAATACAATTTTTAAACTGTTCTACCTCACGATCTTCATCATTATCAGACAACCAAATGTCGGAAATTTAGGTTCATTTCATGTATATGGTTTTAGAGATGTCTCATGAACATGAATCATTTTTCACCAACTTTACTCTATGATTTCATGCACTTGCAGTTCATATCGCACGGATACGAAAAAATTGCCTAGAATGATAAAAATTCTTAAATATAGCAAACAGACACTACGGGAGAAGCAAAATTCCCCGAGTGCCACGTGCTTCCCCGAGTGCCAAAAATCGGGCACTCGGGGAAGACAATCTTCCCCAAGTGTTGCACTCGGGGAAGAAATGCACTCGGGGAAGATGGCCTTCCCCGAGTGCCTGAAAGGGCAAAGCACTCGGGGAAGAAAGGCACTCGGGAAGGCCATCTTCCCCGAGCGCAACACTCGGGGAAGACAAGCACACGGAAAAAAAAAAGTTGCATTTGACGGCGCAAGTAGACGGAACCGTTTAAAAAAAAATTGGAAAAGCTCTTCCCCGAGTGCTCGGACCTAGCACTCGGGAAGGCTACCTCTTCCCCGAGTGCCTTGTCCCCGGCACTCGGGGAAGGCCTCTTCCCCGGTGCCTAGTTTCGGCACTCGGGGAAATATTTATTTTTTTTGTTTTTTTTGCCCCAATTTTTTTGTGAGGCCTTCAAACTTTATTTAAGACTCCTTGCCCAAATTTGGCTTACATTTGAAGTTTTTTGTTATATTTCGTTAGTTTTTTCTTTTTCTTGAATTTTTAGGAAAAGTTCAAATTTGAACTACGGTACACGAAATCATATAATTTGTTGATTCAAAAAATGATATCCATGATATTTGGTGTAAATTGAGGCCTTTTGCAACAACTCACATGAAATATCGAGCATCTTGTTGTCGTGACATGACTAACAACATACGGGAAAAGTGTTTCGAATTACGGAAAATCCGGACGAAGTCCGAAAAACACGAAACTTGTCGGGACATCGTGTTATCACATGTAGAGGTTGTGTGCAACGCTTGAGAAGATTTCGAGCAAGTTGCGACGTGTGATGCCTGAAACCCAGACATCTCCACACATGATCCATGTGATAACACATCGGGAGATGTGTGAGTTGTAGGCATCAAACGTCGCAGACTTGCTCAAAATCTTCTCTAGTCTTGCACACAACCTATACATGTGATAACACAACTCCCCGACAAGTTTCGTGATTTTCGGACTTCGTCCGGATTTTTTGTAATTTAGAAACACTTTTTCCGTATGTTGTTAGTAATGTCACGACAACAAGATGCTCGATATTTCATGTGAGTTGTTGGATAAGGCCTCAATATACACCAAATATCATGAATATCATTTTTTGAATCACCAAATTATATGATTTCATGTACCTGTAGTTCAAATTTGAAGTGTGCCTAAAAATTCAAGAAAAAGAAAAAACTAACGAAATATAACAAAAAAATTCAAAAGTAAGCCAAATTTGGGCAAGGAGTTTTAAATAATATTTGAAGGCCTCACAAAAAAATTGAGGCAAAAAAACAAAAAAAACAAATACATTTCCCCGAGTGCCTTGTCCCTGGCACTCGGGGAAGGGCCTCTTCCCCGAGTGCCTAGTCACTGGCACTCGGGGAAGGCTACCTCTTCCCCGAGTGCCTTGTCCCCGGCACTCGGGAAGGCCTCTTCCCCGAGTGCCTAGTTTCTGGCACTCGGGGAAATATTTATTTTTTTTTGTTTTTTTGCCCCAATTTTTTTGTGAGGCCTTCAAACTTTATTTAAGACTCCTTGCCCAAATTTGGCTTACATTTGAAGTTTTTTGTTATATTTCGTTAGTTTTTTCTTTTTCTTGAATTTTTAGGAAAAGTTCAAATTTGAACTACAGTACACGAAATCATATAATTTGTTGATTCAAAAAATGATATCCATGATATTTGGTGTATATTGAGGCCTTTTGCAACAACTCACATGAAATATCGAGCATCTTGTTGTCGTGACATGACTAACAACATACGGGAAAAGTGTTTCGAATTACGGAAAATCCGGACGAAGTCCGAAAAACACGAAACTTGTCGGGACATCGTGTTATCACATGTAGAGGTTGTGTGCAACGGCTTGAGAAGATTTCGAGCAAGTTGCGACGTGTGATGCCTGAAACCCAGACATCTCCACACATGATCCATGTGATAACACATCGGGAGATGTGTGAGTTGTAGGCATCAAACGTCGCAGACTTGCTCAAAATCTTCTCTAGTCTTGCACACAACCTATACATGTGATAACACAACTCCCCGACAAGTTTCGTGATTTTCGGACTTCGTCCGGATTTTTTGTAATTTAGAAACACTTTTTCCGTATGTTGTTAGTAATGTCACGACAACAAGATGCTCGATATTTCATGTGAGTTGTTGGATAAGGCCTCAATATACACCAAATATCATGAATATCATTTTTTGAATCACCAAATTATATGATTTCATGTACCTGTAGTTCAAATTTGAAGTGTGCCTAAAAATTCAAGAAAAAGAAAAAACTAACGAAATATAACAAAAAAATTCAAAAGTAAGCCAAATTTGGGCAAGGAGTTTTAAATAATATTTGAAGGCCTCACAAAAAAATTGAGGCAAAAAAAACAAAAAAAACAAATACATTTCCCCGAGTGCCTTGTCCCTGGCACTCGGGGAAGGGCCTCTTCCCCGAGTGCCTTCAAACTTTATTTAAGACTCCTTGCCCAAATTTGGCTTACATTTGAAGTTTTTTGTTATATTTCGTTAGTTTTTTTGCCTAAAACCCAGACACTCCACATGTGATCAATGTGATAACACACTTGGAGATGTCTGGATTTTAGGCACTCGACATCCCAACTTGCTCGAAATCTTCTCTATTCTTGCACACAACCTATACATGTGATAACATGACGCCCCGACAAGTTTCGTGATTTTCGGACTTCGTTCAAATTTTCCGTAATTTAGAAACACTTTTTCCGCAAGTTGTTCGTCATGTTACGACAACAACATGCTCGACATTTCATATGAGTTCCTGGATAAAGCCTCAATATAATTCAAATATCATGAATATCATTTTTTGAATCACCAAATTATATTATTTAATGCACCTGCAGTTCAAATTTGAAGTATGAAAAACAATTCAACAAAACGAAAAAATTGAAAAAAATATAAAAAATATTCAAACTTAGCCCAAATTTGAGCAAGGAGTATCAAATAATGTGGGAATGTCTCACAAAAAAAATGAGACAAAAAAACTTAAAAAAGAAAATTAATTTCCCGAGTGCCTGTGTTAGCACTCGGGGAAGTGACCCTTCCCCGAGTGTCAGATCCGTGGCACTCGGGGAAGGAGGGGTGCGGCTCTCGGGGAACAACTCCCTTTCCCGAGTGTCTGGCGGTGGCTCTCGGGGAAAGCCCAGCAGGCCCGATTTTCCCACGGCCCATTTACTCAACCCTAGCACATTACCCCGCCGCCCCCACACCCAGCCCCCACCCTCAGACACCGAGCCCCTCCTCAGACGCCGCCGACCGCACCCGAACCCTCCCTCGCATCCGCCGCCGCCGCCTCCGCCGCCGGCGCGCCGCCCGCCCCTTCCCCCCGCCGCGCCGGCCCGCCCCTTCCCCCCGCCGGCGCCGTCCCGCCCTTGCACCTACCCCCGCCGGCGCCGCCCCCGCCCCTTCCCCCGCCGGCGCCGTCCCCGCCCTTGCACCTACCCCCCGCCGGCGCCGTCCCGCCCTTGCACCTACCCCCGCCGGCGCCGTCCCGCCCCCACCCCTTCCCCCCGCCGCCGCCCCCGCCCCCGCCCCGCACCGGCTCGACTTCGAGCTCCACCACCCCGGCGAGGCGAGGAAGGGGGCCGCGGTGGCCGGATCTGGCACCGGCTCCCTCCCCTGCTCCAGCTCGCGTGGATGAGGCAGAGGTTGCTGCTCCGGGGATGGCGACGAGGCGGCTGCGAGGTCGATTGGCGGGGGTCTTCCTCCACCGGCGAGTGGCGCGATGAGGGGAGGCAGGGCCGGTGCGCGCACGGTGCTTCATCCCCAAGGAAGCGCGGACGTCGAGCCCCTGTTCTGCACTGACGGCTCCGCGGACTCGCCATCGCCGCCGTCCACGTCGCGGACGGCCTCACCACTCGCTCCCAGGAGTCCTCGACCTGGACCTCTCCCAGAACCCGTCCCGCTCCTTCTGTGTCATTGCTTGGAGCTTCTGCAGCCCGCGTGTCCTGGCGTTGCGGGACTGCAAAGGTGCAGCCATCTCTTCTTCTCGTCCCTACCCATATGTGTTGTTTGTCTATTTAGTGGATGAGATTAGTATCTTCCCGGTGACAATAACAATTTTTCATGGGTGTCTTATAGTGCACTTTGGAGTACACCATGAGAGATTGGTTCAATTTTACTTGGAGAGTCTTAGTCTCATGTACTTGTACTATTAGCGTAATACTTGTACTCTACTTTGTAGTCCTGTTTATGCTACTTTGAGTATGACTTCTAATCTGGGAAATGTTAGGGTTCATGTGTGTTGGGTCCTTTTGTTTATGATAGAACTTTCTTGTCTTCCAAAGGGGGGTCATTTTTCTTGGCAGGTTTGAAAATAAGTACCTCTTAAGGTTCATTTCATCCTTCGTAGCATGGGAGGCAGGTTTATTTTCTGAAATCAGGTTATGTATTTTCTCAATGTTGTTGAATTGGTGTAGTATATGAAAAAAGGAAAAAGTTGTGTGCATTTTTATTCTTATTGGAATGATTCCATCAGTACAGTTCTCAAAGAATTCCCCTCAACTTTTAAGGTTGCATGTACTCATCTTTCTTTTCAATTTTTATTTTATTTGTGTAATTTGGCTATGTAAGCCTGGTACTACTATTCAATGTGTAAATAGTAATAGTTACCCAAGTTATGGTCTCCTGAGACATCCAATTCCCAATAGTGGTTGTGCGAGGTCCCATTTTTTTATTGTGGCTAATATTACTAATTTGCTATCCTGAAAAGTTATTGTCGCCATGGGAGATTGGGGATCTTTGTTTTGGTGCACTAATTTTTGGTGGGAATCCCCTGCTATTTTGTCAACAATCTGTTGAGTATTACAGTTTGTGCCAGTTCATGTGTCTCTCAGGTATCTCTAATGTTGGAGTTGCCAAATCGGGAGATGGACTGCCTCTCTGCAGTCCCTACTCCCTTGATGTTTCTCGCTGCATAAAGCTGAGCGATAGAGGTTTAAAGGCGGTTGCACTGGGGTGCCAAAAATTGAGGCAGCTGCATATCACAGGTTGCAAATTAATAACTGATAATTTATCAATTGTTCTGTCATAGAGCTGGATGTAAAAGAAAAGAGGGGGGGGTCTGCCAGGAGGTGAGCATAATTGAACAGGATAGAGGAGGTGTGTTACACATGCATCCTGTTGGTTTAGGATGGTTTCTTGTTTCCATCGATTTTCCTAAAGGATTAGTGTCATTGTGGTTTTAGGAGTCTTACACTAAAGGATTAGTGTCATAATGAGATTGGAGATGATACAGCAAAACTATTTTCTCTAGTGCTTATTTGATCTAAAGGTTGCTAAACAGATTGAGATGTCACAGCTGTTGTGTTGCTTAGTTTAAAACCAAGAGCAAATGTCATTTGATTTGTATGAAACTATGATTATTGCAAAATGAATTCATGGTCTCCTACTGATTTTAAGATACAATGATAGCTACTGATTGTGCCTCAGGGTTCCTTTTTTCAGGAAAATGGCAAGAACTTGAAGTCTCAATGGATGGAAGATACAGCTTGGCCTGATGATGGTGTTCCATGCTTGTGTCCTTGTCACTGAAGGTAAACTTCGTCCTGTACATGTCCCTGTTTTTTAATAGTGATGCGATTCTGCACCTGTGAGCGACCATTGTAATGGCTGTATGAGACAGTTCTATATTTTGTTAGTACCTTGAAAATTAGTTCCTTTAGAGATATAACTACAGGTTTATTTCCTACAATTGCAGATGTCTGTACACTTGGTATTACACTGTCTATGGGTAGCACTTAACTGAATTTATGGACTGTAGAGTGCATGAACATTTTGAACCCTACTATGCTTGATAGGAGTATTATATCGCACATTGAATTAGAATTCTTTTCTGTGGAATACTCCATCAGATGATGGTTGTGTGTATATATATATATCACGAACACACATTTTTCGTATGTTGATCTTTTATTACAAAGCATACATCTGATTTATGACCTACTATTTATGGTTCATAGTTGTGCATGTTATTTGTCGAGCCTCATCTTTTGATATTACAGTTTTTTAATTAGATTGCTTTACCACTGAGACCATGGCCATTATTTGAAGAATGTGCATCTTTTATTTCATTTTTATATTTTACCACTTACAGAATCTAATTCATTGCAGGTGCTTTAAATTGGAGAGACAACCTCTTCTTAAGTTCCCAAGGAGCAGCAAAGGGATTTATAAAAGATCTAGAGAGAAAGTTCACAAGGAAAAGCAATTTTTTTAAAAAAAATATGTTACTTCCCCGAGTGCTTGGGTAGTGGCACTCGGGGAAGAGGGGTTTTTACAAACAGCAGACAATATTCTTCCCCGAGTGCCTAGGACATGCACTCGGGGAAGAGGATTTTTTTAAAAAAAATGAAACCTCTTCCCCGAGTGTTGCACTCGGGGAAGAGGATTTTTTTAAAAAAAATGAAACCTCTTCCCCGAGTGTTGCACTCGGGGAAGAGTTTTTTTTTTAAAAAAAACAAATTTCTTCCCCGAGTGTTGCACTCGGGGAAGAGGATTTTTTAAAAAAAAAAGGCGGCCGGCACCGACGGTGTCAATTCTTCTCCGAGTGTTAGGACGGCACTCGGGGAAGGCTTCCCCGAGTGTGCGATTCTTGACACTCGGGGAAGACCTCTTTCCCGTGAGAGGCATCCCCGGAGGCTCTTCCCCGAGTGTTGCACTCGGGGAAGGCTTCCCCGAGTGTTTGTGCCCCTTCCCCGAGTGCATTTGGCACTCGGGGAAGCAAGCGTCTCCTGTAGTGAGAGTTAAAATTGTGCCAAGTTTGAAAATAAATTTTGTATTTATGTATATTGATGGTGCAAAATTGCCGAGGTCCCGTGGCTTTGCCGAGAGTTTTTTGGGTTGTTCTCGGCAAAGTCTTCTTTGCCGGGAGTTTGTTTTTTTTTTTTTGCTCTCGGGCCTCAGCAATGCCACGGGCTCTCGGTCAGGCTTGGATTCCGGTATAGTGTGCTAGCTAGGTAGCTGCCATGCCGGTCGGATTACCGGCTTTTGTTTTTTGCTTCAGTAATCGTAGTATTAAGCTGAACTGCAGTCGCTGATTTAGATTTGGACGAGGCCTCTGTGCTGGTGTTGTTGGATACGAAGTTCTGAACGTAACAAAGAAGAAACAAGCTTCTGATTTTTTTTTAATGTTCGTCTGGCCATGATGCATTTGCTATTCGTATTCGGCACGGCCAATACGAAACAGAATCTCTGGGCCCACCTGGCAGGGACAACCCTGATTTGAATCCTAAAAGGTGGTGGATCGATGCAGGTTTGCTAGCAGATCGATGTCCGCCACGGCCGCGTCCTCCTCCACCGCGAGCCCTCGAGACTACCCGGCCCGTGGAGGATTGATCTCACCGTCTGGGACCCCATCACGGACCAGCAACGACAACTGCCCAGCCTACCAACACACGGTGCTTGGAACGCCGCCGTGATGTGCGCTGCCGGCGGCGGCTGCGACCACTTCGACTGCCACCGTGGATCGTCCTTCCAGGTTGTAGCGGTCTTCATTGCACACCCAGAAGGATGTTCACCTTAATCTACGCATCAGAGGCTAATGCGTGGAGCGAGGTGGCCTCTACTGACAACTACATCTATGACAACTACTTCGACCTATATAAGCACTTCGAGATCGCTTCTGGTATCCTGCTAGGCAATGCACTCTACTTCCTCGCTTGCCAAAACAAAGGGATCGTGAAGTACGACATGATGATCACGCGAGAAATATCGGCGATCGACCTAGCATCCGAATTCAGTTCTGAATGGGTTGTGCTCATGACCACGGAGGATGGTCGGCTTGGACTCGCCACCACGAATGCTATGAGTTTTAGGTGTAAGCTGATCCAGCTATTGGTCTAGGGAGGATGACGGTTCCGACGGCATTGCAACATTTGTTCTTAGCGGAGTCATTGATCTTGAGAAGCTTCTCCCAGCCGATTCACACAGGCACAACCCTCATGTGAGCGGTTTTGCGGACGGTGCCAGCAGAGTCCTTTTCGTATCCACATGGCACGGGTTATACAGTATAGATGTGCAATCTAAGCAGGTTAAAAAGATGCCTACCTATGCTTACCAATGCGTTTTCCCTTACTCAAGCTTTCACACTCCAGGTCTTTAAATTTGCTCCTTTTTTTAAATTTGTTCTTACATTGAGAACAAACAATGATACCCAAGTTCGGCTCTTAATAACATGGAAACAAGGGCAATGTATATGTGATCATACTTCCTGGCTAATTAATCTTTTATGAATATCATGGTTGAGATGATTATGTCTTTCTCGATTGATCTAAATCTACCTATCCACAATAGCTTCTATACACTACATTTCGGCTTTTCATGCACTCAATTTTTTATTCAATCACACATGTGTTCACACATATGTTAACCTGTTATCCCAGTAGTTGAAGTACTCACACTCATCACAATCAGCACCTCGCAGAATGAATTATGAATTGATGCATTTCAATAGAGTGAATTGTCTACAAAGATTTAAATATAAATAGCTCTACTGCGCTCACGATGCTCTCTGAATTATGATCAATAGACCACAAGTGATTATTGAAAACAAATATATCCGGCAACTTTGCGTGTAGCGCAACCAAAGAATGTAAAATAAACTTTAAAATTCTTTAAAAGTATGGCAACGAGGCAAACACAAACTTTTGATGCTGCTTGTTTCTTGATCGTCGAGAGGGATGTCTCTGCATATTTATGGGCGCCGGGGGCAAAGAACGCGGGGATGGACGTACGGCGCGCCATGGAGACCGCTGGCCGGCTTGTTCAACCACCATCACCTCTACGATTACTATGAATAGACGCGAGCTTAGTAGTCCGGCCAGCCGCGCGTCACGCGTGCATGTAGGCATGTAGCATTAGGGATGAATTCGGATGTCTGGAAATCCGTATTATCCGTATTCGTAACCGCTTAAAACGTTAATATGGATATTCGTGCAGCTGCCTGATCGTCCTCTCACGGCCCTCTCCCTGCGTCATGTTCCATGCACGCGACCTCTACGGAGGAACGTTGACAGCAACATCGTTGCCTTACATGGTGCAGTTCATGCATGGCCTTTACGTTTGGTTCCGACCATCCAGACGTCATCTACACATCATCCGAGCCCAGCACAACTCTGGCTCGCGTCACCAGCTATATCTCGACAGCTCGACAACTAGTAGGGAGAGGGGCTTTAGTCCCAGTTGGAGAGCGGTATAGGTCTCTCAAGTCCAACCAAGACTATGTTTAGAGACAAAAGACCCCCTTTACCTGGTTGGTAACACCAACCGGGACTAAAAGGTTTTCCTGAAAAACAAAAAAAAAGTCTCTGGCTGCTGGTGCCCTGCATGCACTAGCTCCGCCAACCCCTCGCCGGCGAGTCTGCTACTCAAGCTCCGCCGCCGCAGTTCATAATAATTGGGAATCGACAAGAACCAAAAACACCACAGACAAGAAAAATATTTATTACATAATAGTTTAACCATCACATGAGTAAATCAATCAATTTCACCACTCATGAATCACAGGTTTGATGGATTGACAACACAAGTTTTCTCTACATCACAAGTTTGATTCGATTCACAACAAAAAATTTCATGCGCATCACAAATAAAAATCAGAAAAAAAAAGAAACCAACCATGCGCCGCGCCCCTACGCTGGGGGACGCCCCTGCGCCGGCGGCCCGCGCCACGCGCCCGCGCCGGGGCCGCGCCCCTTGCCCGCGGCGGCGCCGGTGGCCGACCCCGGACCGCGCCCGCGCCGGCGGCCGGTGGCCGCGCCCCCCGGCCGCCCGCCGAAGGAAGCAACTAAGAATATCTACCTAACAAAAAGATAAAACCCAGGTTGACAATGGATGGTGATAAAGACTAGGATAAACCTTAATAGGACCCATCAATATTATATGCAAAGCAATGCAAAGTGATTAAATATAGTTCTTAGGACAAAATAATAAGAACACACTTGTCTTTAACCACAGAGTAGTTGCTCAAAATGTCTTCAGCTTCAAGCTCTTCAAGCTTCTCGGACAACGTTCACTCTACTCACATCATCAATCATCGGGCACAAGCTTACACAAAGCAAACAAACAAGCAAACTAAGAACAATACACCAATCAAGAAACTTTAAAAGATCGCACTAAAGGATAGGCTTGATTCTAAGGGTCGCTAAAGCACAAAAATCGTGCTTGGAAGGGAAAGGTCTGATTAGCTGCACATGGTTTGAGCTTCAGATAGACTTGATTAAAAGAGATAAAGAACGTCTAACGAATTGATTTACACTTATGAGAGAGCAAGACTGTGAGCTATGTTTATATTAATTAGCAAAACATATGATAGGATATTTCATAAAGAAAAGTATCCTAAGTTGGAATTAATTCAGATTAAACTATATTTGCAAAACCGTAGAAAGAACCTAATCAAATTTAATTAGAAAAGATTAATTAACTATTAAATAAATTAACAATTGTTTATGAAAAACCGAGATACATATCTAAATAGATTTTATTTACAAAAGCATGTGAAATAAACATTAATCAATTTAATATTGATTATAAATTAAAACAGTACACGGCACCATATAGCTTTTAATTAGAAAAGGCATGTTTAATAGATATTAACAAGATTAATATTAAATTAATTTTCAGAAAACAATCATGATGAAAACACACCACTAACGCGTACTTTATTTTATTATGAACCTAATGCAACTTGGACGGATTAAAACGGATCTAAAACATGGAAACGATTAAACAAGATTGGAAGGACCTATATGCGATTAACTATAGATCTCAGGGGTTAGCAAAGAAGATCTGCAAGACACATTGAATAGTGCTTGTGAAAAGATTTAAGACCAGGGTTAGATTTGAAGAAGTCTCGGGTGGGGTTTATGTGTGAAAGGCGGGGTTTCCGTAGGGGTTTTCCACAAAAGGTACAAGACACGAAAGAACTTGAAAGATTAAAGATTACACAGGGGTCTAGTCGCAAAATAACCTTAACTTCTTCATCCTTCATCCCGTGACGGACCAGAGCTCCCAGCGGACAGAGCTACTAGCCGCCAGCGGGTCGAGGAGTTCCGGCGGCCTAGGGATCAGATTGAAAGGCGCTGAGGTAGAGGAGAACGAGGGGAACTCGGTGTCGGTGTTTTAGCCCGCAACCTACTAAGGGGGAGTACCCGAAGTAGATGAATGTGGCCTCGCCGAGATCGGTAACTCAAAGGAAGAGACACGTGGCACACAATTTAGTCGGGTTCGGGCCGCGAGGTGCGTAATACCCTACATCCCGTATGTTGCGTAGCTCGGGATTGATTGGGTACGATTACAAGATGGTGTCATTGTACGCCGTGAGATGAGATTGGATCCCTAGAGAGGGGTCCCCGCCTCGCCTTATATAGTCCGGGAGGCGGGGTTACAAGTCGGAGTAGGGAGAGAGTACTAGTCGAGTACGTCTAGGAGTCTTCCATATGGTGCGGGACATGTACAGCCTTTCTAACCGAGTACTTCTCCTCCGCAGCCCTTGTGCTCCACGCCATCGGGTGCCGTGTAGCGCAAGCCGGTAGTCCCGGGGCCCATCGAGTAGTCGGTCCCGGTACCCACCGAGGTAGTGGGCCCGGGGAGGTCCATACGACACTCGTGGAGGTGCTCACCACGGGCGGAGGTAGAAGGAAGTGGACGGATTTCGACAGCCGGTTCGGGCTTCAGTCGAACGACGGCGGCGCTCCAGTGCACCTCCGGCGATGGGCGAGGGATCCCTGTACTCGGCTTCACGTCGCGAAGCTCGTGGTGGTGACGGCATCACCCCGCAGCGCTGCGTCGCAGCGAGCTCGGTGGTGAACACGGACGGCGGCCTGCAGCTTGAATGTGCATGGGATGGCGGCGTTCCAGTCACGAAGAGGCAACGAGGGCCGGAGACGGAGCTCTGGCTTTGCGTGTGGATGCTCGAGGCGGCGTCTGCCTCGTCCGAAAGTGCTCCAGAGCGGCGAATCGAACGGCAGTGCTCCGCGCTCTGCTCCGACTCAGGCGGCGGCGGCGCTGCTCGAGCTGATGCAGGGCGGCGGGGTACAGCTAGGGCACGCGCGGCTTCGGGCGGTGCGCTTTATAGGGCAGCCGCACGACCGTTCGTGGCGCGCACGCCAAGGTAGTGTGGCCATGGCCGTGGTGGCCAACTGGCCATGGCCTCTTGGTCAGATGGCCCCAACTAGGCTGGAATGGGCTAGGTCGGGCCGGTTAGATAGGATAGGATTTCTTTTTAGTTTCCGAAGTTATTTTTCATTGCGAAAACAATTCCAGTAAAGAGCAAAAATTGCTTAATGGCGCGAAAAATACTCCGAAAATCACAAAACTTTCAGGAAAATTCTTAGAGATAGATTGGAGCACGAACAATCCAAATAAAGTATTTGGAGTTCATGAAAAAGATTTTAGAGCCTTCTAATAAATAGAATAAGCTCAAGAAAAATGAGAACAAGTTCTAGAAAATTCAGAAAATTCTTGAAAGGTTTTGGACAGCACATAAACACATTTTTGAAACCTTTTGCACTCAAGAAGCACCAAGATACATCAGCATGAATGCAACACGCATAATCATTTATTTGATTTAGAATATCAAACAAAGGTTTTTATCATATACTACATTTCCTAAAAAAATAAATGTTAGGATTTTTTAAAAATTATGAGAAAATTATTATTTAATTATTATCTATATTCACGTCATGAAATTAGAAATTTCAAGGTGTGACACAAAATTAATGAAGTGGCTCTCAACACTCTGAAACTTCTAGCAAGATACTTCGGTTTCTAAAAACCATCCATGACAACTTTCTCAAAACATACTATATGATTTATCACAAGATTCACATAGGATATCATGAGCTCTTGACAAATCTCATGATTTTCAAACTTTGTTTGCATTTTATACAATTAAAAACATTTCAACCACATGTCGATTTTCATGATTCACGAACAAGATGTTCAAAGTTTCATCCAAATTCATAGATAAGGTCTTAAAATGATTTAATTACATGAATATTGTTTCCATAAACTTTACAGTGTTACTTTATGCACATGCAGTTAAAATTTGACGTATATGGCAAAAATTCTTTAAGTGACACATAATTATTAGAAATAGTAAATTTATTGAGACATGTATTAAATTGGAATATAAAATACAAAATAATGTTTTTGAAGTAGAGAAATAAAAAGAAGTACAAACATCAAAATTAAAAAAAAATATTTTGTCGTGCGCTTTAGGAAAATGCACGGCAAAGATATATGTTTGTCGTGCGACAGAGGAAAACGCATGGCAAAGAGAATGCCTTTGCCGTGCACCTTCACACGACGCACGGCAAAGGCTAACGACGTTCACCTCCGCAGTAGCGGAAGGAAAAAAATTAGTTTGCCGTGCGCCAAGAAATAAAAGGCGCAAAAAACACTCATTGTCATGCGCCGGCAAAAACGCACGGCAAAATGTGCTTTTTGCCGTGCATCCGATATAAAACGCACGTCAAAGATCGAAACACACAGCAAACGTCGATTTTCCCGTAGTGCGATGTGTAGATGACGAACTCCGGAAGTCGGAACCAAACGTAAAGGCACCGTGTCGGCAATGATGCTGCTGTCGACGTGCCTCTATATAGGTCGCGTGCATGGCACATGACAGTATGACACTGGGAGAGGGCCGTGGGAGGACGATCAGGCAGCCGCACGCATGCTACATAGGGATGGATTCGGATCGGATACGCACGGATACGAATTCGGATGTTACTATTTACCACAATTTCGAATTCGGATACGAATACGAATATTGTCGAATACGAATACAAAATGGATATTTCAAATTCGGATTCCCATTCGAATACTTACTTGATTTATAGCAGAGTCATAATGAGTATCAGTTTCATTTGTCGATGGTTTTATAATTGACAAATCATGCTACAAGTAGAGAGTAAATTATGATCATTATACATAATACATATCTTATTGCAAATGACATATTAATTAATTAAGTAATTAATTAATTAATCACAATAAATATAAAATAAGTAATTTTGTAAATATATAAACATATTTTATTAGTAAAAATAATTACATAAATACATTTAAATATAATTTATTTATTTGCTAAATAATACAATGTATTTAAAATAACTATGATTAGACACATCAAAAGTAATTAAAAATATCATTATACAATTTAGTAATATTAGGTTAGCATAATTAGTTAGTTGTCATATATATAATTTTTAATATTTAAAATGGTGTAAATAATTATTTTACTAGCAACATTGAAACTAACATCATTTGTAATTAGTATTTAGTAATATAAATAAATTTTAGATGGTTTCTATGGGTGCTTTATTTTTTGCGGATACGAATAATGTCTGATAATTCGGATTGTCGAATAATTCGGATAATGTTGAATGCGGATAATACAGTAATTCGGATTCGAATACATCCATTTGACATCCATATTAAAATCGAATACGAATACGAATATCCATATTAACGTTTTAAGCGGATACGAATACGGATAATTCGGATCTCCGGACATCCGAATTCATCCCTAATGCTACATGCCTACATGCACGCGTGATGCGCGGCTGGCCGGACTACTAAGCTCGCGCCTATTCATAGTAATCGTATATATGTGTTGGTGGTTGAACAAGGCGGCCAGCGGTCTCCATGGTGCGCCGTACGTCCATCCCCGCGTTCCTTGCCCCCCGGCGCCCATAAATACACGCACCGAAGAAGCTTCAATTCCTATCTCACCGCCAACTCAAATTAGCAACAATGGCCTCCTCCACCTCCATCCTCCTCGCCGCGGCGGCGCTGACGGCGCTGTTCGCCGTCGGCTCGTGCGCCCCGCTCTCGTTCGAGGTCGGCAAGGGCTCCAAGCCCGGCCACCTGATCCTCATCCCCAACATCGCCATCTCCGACGTGGAGATCAAGGAGCACGGCGGCGACGACTTCAGCTTCACACTCAAGGAGGGCCCCAAGGGCTCCTGGACGCTCGACACCAAGGCCCCGCTCAAGTACCCCCTCTGCATCCGCTTCGCCACCAAGGCCGGCGGCTACCGCATTGCCGACGACGTCGTCCCCGCCGATTTCAAGGCCGGCGCCACCTACAAGACCACCCTCAGCATCTGAGCAACCTCTGAATAATTTTCCACGAGAGCTCAGGCCCACATGCCCAACATCTAATTTTCTATGGTTTATTTTGTCGCATCACCCCGCGCCTTGCAACGGATACATGTGAAATGTTTTTCTTCTTGTTGTTGTATTCCCAAATCAATCAAGTTTGTTTTATCGATTTTAACATGTCAGAAATGAATTGAAGGTGTCACTTTCAGGAATTGCACCCATTGTTCAATTGATGTTCCGTTCCAAAAGTAGTCCCTAAAATATTTTTCACTGTTGACTTTTGAATCACCACTTGTCTTTTTTTTTTTACGCGAGCGAGAACAGGACTGACTGGATTAGGGGGAACGTAAACGAAACGATGAAATCTCTTATACCAAAAGCCCTCGGCCACATCGGCACGAGGATGCAAAAGAGGAGCTCAACCCACTCGGAGTGAAATCAAGTGGGGTGCGCCTTCTTCTTCCTCTATCCCCGACCTCTCCGTCTGGGAAACAAGACCTCCACCATGGCTGCCGCCAATTACTCCCAACTTTAGCTGGGGAGGCAGCCCCAGCACAGCCCAACATAGATCCGCAAGTGCGTCCAAGCATAATTGTGCATTTGCAATTCAACCAGAGCATAGCATGGACAAATCCACTGACAAAACAACAGATACAATTGAAGGTGGAGAAATAATAAGAAAATGCATTACATTTCGGTTCGGAGCGGAGGCCACACAACACAATCTAAACTGATGTCAAATTAACGGGGCATCAGTGATGGGCTCCAATATTATAAGTACCCAAAGACGGCGATTATGAGCGACTATGACAGCCACGATATGTCACACCCTGAAATTTCCAATTTCAGGATGTGAGTAGAAAGAAAAAATTAACCAACGATTTAGTCTAAATTTTAAAATTTTGCCCAGCTTTTATTTTCTTTACGGGAATATAGTATAGGAAAAATCCTTTGTTTGATTTTCTTAATTAAATAAAAGTTGTGAGTGTTGCATTGATCACAGTGCATCTTGGTGTTTCTTGAGTGCAAAAAGGTTTCAAAAATGCGTTTAGGATCTATCCAAACTCTCTTGAGAATTTTCCGGATTTTTCTGGAATTTATTCTCATTTTCCTTGAGCTATTTCTATTTATTAGAAGGCTCTAAAATCTTTTTCATGAGCTCCAAATGCTTTATTTGGGTTTTTCATGTCTTAATCTGTCTCTAGAAATTTTTCTCGGAATTTGTTTGATTTTCGGAGTATTTTTCGTGCCTTTTAACAATTTCTAGACTTTTCCGGAAATTGTTTTCGCATTAAAAATAAATTCGAAAAAAAGAAAAACCTATCTACCGGATTGGGCCGAGCCCGAGGCTCGACCCAACCCACTCCGCCGCCGCAGCCCGCGCGGGGCCCATCCGGGCTCGCAGCCACTCCGCCGCCTAGGGAGGCCGCCGCCGCGCACGCCCCCATAAAGGCCGAGCGCCCCCGCGTGAGCCGCCCTAGCCGCCGCCGCCTCGCCTTGCTCCGCTTTGTGTCTTGCAATCTTTGCTCCAAACCCCCTAGATCTATTAAATCTTCACCACCGCATCCATCCCGAAACTTTTTGCGCATCTAACCCCCGCATTAGATCCATTCGCGAGCAATGTTTCTTGTGTCTCGGGAATCTTCACCGCTAACCCCTAAAATCTATAGTTAATTACGAATAGGTCCTTCAATCTTGTTTCCTCCATATCTTCCGCGTTTTAGCTCCGTTTTTAGCGTTCTTTATGTCCACGGGATCGTCTCGACGAGTAGAACAACTTTTTGCCCCCGTTTAGTTCTCGTTAGTACCGTTTGGTGATTGTTTCTTATTTTATTCCATTGTATGCTTGTATGTCAATGATGTGGTGCGTAGAAGACGGTTCGTTCGTGGAGAACGCCGGAGTTGAAGATTTCCAAGATCTTGAGTAGTAGAAAACATTGGTAGAAGGCAAGTCCTTGCCGCATTCCCTTTGATCCTATTACAACATGCATTTTAATTACACCGTTATTTATTATTGCTTTGCATTAAATTGATGGGTCCTACTATTAAGGTTTGACTAGTTTTGTTTATCATGTGCCTTGATCGACCCGGGTTTATGTTTATGTTGCGTAGACTATGCTTAGTTGCTCAACTTGGGTTTATGGTGGTTTTAATGAACCAACCCCTCCGTGCAAACTATGGAAACTTCAATCGGAGCCACACGATGTTGATCCAAGGGAAGACTTATAAAAGGTGGAAGGGGTGATGTGCAAAACTCATGAGATGTGGGAGGGATAATTTGCAAAGGCACCATTGCAAATCACCCCTCCCACCTCCCATAAGCCCTCCTTTGGATCAACATCGTGCGACTAAGATTGAAGTTTCCATAGTTTGCACGGAGAGGTTGGTTTGCATATGATACGTTCCCATCTTGCTTTACTTATGTTGTACCTTTCATTAAACAAGATCACCCGTATTAATCGGAACATGGAGAACCACCCGGGAAAACAAGGTGCAACCACAAGACATATGGCTCTGTCTTGGCTTATTAATTAGTGAACTAGGTGTTAGGTATGCTTTACCCGATAAGGGTTGGGGGCCGGCGGGTAGTGGCGTATGGACTCGCTCGGGCGTAGGTGTGGGCTTAGCTAAGACACGGTACTCGTCCGGGAGCTTTATACGTTGCACCGACCGGTAACCTAGCGGGCGGCCTTCATCCGGGGATCTTTGTAACACCTCGTAGCGTCCCTATGCAATCACACCTCGGTAGTGTGGTATGGTGCCCGATCGCATCGCATTGTTGGGTCTAAAGTTCTTTGGGACTTTTACGCGACTTGTGGGTAAAGATGTACGACCTCTCGCAGAGTGTAAAACTAACTAGTTAGCCGTGCCCACGGTCACGGCGGCTCCGGACCCTCACATGAGTAAACTATGGAAGATGGATTAAACTTGTTGCATTTACTTTCGTTCATGATGATGATGCTTATGTTAATCTCCGGGTTGGTATAAACTTACATTTGCTAGTAACTCAGCTTGCTTAATAAATTTTGACCAACTAAAATGCGATCTGCTATGCAACCACAAGCTTCCACCATAAAGTCTTTGCATGTTGTTATAGAACTTTTCCCTTGCCGAGTACGACATGTGCTCATGCTTATTGTTCTTTTATATGCATCTACACAACCCGGTTGCTGCTCAGACGGACGCTTTGAAGACTTTCCCGGAGAGTTCGGTGGTTTCTAGGCGAGCGTGCCACCGCCGACCCGCTCGTGGAGACGTCCTTTACCGCTGCTAGTACTCGCTTATGTTACGATTTTGAGACATTCGGTCATGTAATAAAGTCTTATACTCTCTTTACGCTTTTACACCGTGTTTTGGTATACACCGAGTCAACGCATGTGTGAAACTTGATCCCGGCGCACATGTGTTCTATGCATTCGGATTTGCCCTTAAATCCGGTGTGTCAAAGTGGTATCGAGCCGTGTTGATCGTAGGACGTTAGCCTAGTTAGAAACTCGGTTGAACTTAAGGACTATAACCATCTAGAAGCCATACTTACTTCGTACTATGCTTTAATTCCATTCTTAATATACCTATCCTTGATTTTACCCCCATCCTTGATATTCTACTTGCTATCTATCTTATCTTGGTCAATCTTTTCATTCTATGTTACCTTGCTCTTGCTTTAGGAAATCTTTAGCATCTATTCTATGTCCTATCTTTACCCTACCCGTGTTCACAGTGTTCTCAGTTATCTAATGACCCTATCATGTTCAAGATGAAGATCTTCCTTAGGATCTAGGTTCTTTAGGCTTTATCCTTGTGAAATCGCTAGTCACGATCGACGATTAGGTGTGCTTAGTTTAGTGGCGTGTTTGAATGCTTGAATTTGTGTTAATGCTTGATCTGGATCTTTGATTGAGTGCAATGTGTTGTGGGTTGATAGCCACAATGACATTGGTTTAGTTTAAGTTTGCTTAGTTGGGGTTAATCTTTGTCTCCACCATCCTTTCATCTTGCACATTCCTAATCCTTTATTAAATCTTTACTCATCTACTTTGGAATCCATCTTGCTGCAAATCTGTTCTCGCCAACCTTCGACACAGCAGTAGTGTTTTGTTCATATCTCGAGCTACAGAGCTCCGATTGATGCAAAACCAGTTGGGTTAGTTCACAAATTTCATCACAAATTTTCTTTCAAAAAATTCAGACCCATCCAATACATATTATGGGAGCTATGCATGAAACATGGGAGTGGTCAGAATCCGTAAAACTCTGTTGACACATCGACTTCATCATTTTATATCTTGGGCTATAGACCTCCGTTTGAGGAAAATTTAGTTGGAGAAGTTCAGAAATTTCATGGGTGTTTGTCTGTCTAAAATTCGGCAATTATGATCACATAGTCAGAGAGGGATGCTCGAAACTTTGGAGTTACCTGAATCTGTTAGCACTGCTGATATACCCGACTTGTTTATCTTATATCTGAAGTTATAGAGCTCCGATCGAGGTGATTCCAGTTGGACTAGTTCCGTAATTCCATTATGTTTTACTGTTCAAAATCTCATAATTTTTGGTTATCCACGTTGAGAGTTATACCTGAATGTCTGGAGCCGACAGAATCTGTCTTAAACTGGAAGTCTGCGCTGCTTAATCTTTTGAGCTTTTCTCTTTGTGCAATCAACTAAGTCAATGTTCCTAACACTCAGATGGTGAACACCAGGTCCGGGTCAGGTGTTGATCAGCCCCCGGTGTCTCGTCCAGGGAGAGCCAGCAGCTCAAGCAAGGCACAACAATCACCAATGGATCCGGCCATGCCAGCTTCTTCCAGAATCGCCTACAAGTCTTGGAGAACCTAACCAACACTGTGGCCAACATGCAGGCCCAAGCCAACAACCCACCTCAGCCACCGCCACAGCAGCCGGCACCCATGAACAAGCACGGGGAGTTCATGAGCCACCGTCCGCCAGTTTTCACTCATGCTGCTGATCCGCTTGATGCTGATGATTGGTTGAAGACCGTGAGCAAGATGCTCGCCCCGGCTCGCGTGTGATGATAGAGAGAAGGTCCTATTTGCTGCAGGACGACTCCAGGGTTCAGCAGGAGCATGGTGGGATGCCTACACTACCGCCCATGCTACACTCGACGCCATCATCCGGCAGGAGTTCACCGAGAGCTTCAGAACCACCACATTCTTGCGGTGGTTGATGAGGTCGAAGAAGAAGGAGTTCCTCTCTCTTCAAGAGGGGGGAATGTCGATGACAGTAGTACGGGACAGTTCATCGAGTTGTCTCGCTATGCACCGGAGGAGGTGGCGGATGACCCAAAGAAGCAGGAGCATTTTATGGAGGGATTGGCCGGACCGCTTCGGTATCGACGACATCTCACACTTTTCCGTCTTTCCAAAGACCTGTTAGACAAGGCCATCACCCCGGAAGCCATGCGCATAGAATTGGGAAATCGAAGAAAAAGGCCACTACTTCTCGCGCAGCTTGGGAGCAAGACTCGTCCCCGTTTCATTCCACCGCAGGGAACAACACCCCATGTTGGAGGTTCGGTGGTAACTCGCGGCGAAAACAGTTTCAGCGGAACAATCAACCTTTCAAGAACCCTATTCAAGAGTTGCGGCATTCCCCTCCACATACTCCACGCCCCAATGACCAAAGACACTAGTCGAGCACCCCGGCGGGAACCCCAAAGGAGACCAAGTGCATCAAGTACTCCCGTTGGTAATGCATGCTTCAAGTGTGGAGAGACCGGTCACTATGCTAACAACTATACTCGCAGGAGCGTCCCAAATACCCCGAAGTGCGGATGAGGAATGGAAACCGCACCCCGCAAAGCGCTAAGGGACAAGCAGTCTCCGCACGTGGTAGACCGAACCACATAAATGCAACGACCGTGTTGGGTATGTTCTCTATCAACATTGTTCTCACATCGGTTCTACCATATCGTTCTCGAAATCTTTCTTTATCCTTCCGAATCTCGAGGACGAGATTCCTTTTAAGGGGGTAGATTTGTCACACCCTGAAATTTCCAATTTCGGATGTGAGTAGGAAGAAAAATTTAAACAACGATTTAGTCTAAATTTTAAAATTTTGCCCGACTTTTTATTTTCTTTATAGGGAATATAGTATAGGAAAAATCCTTTGTTTGATTTTCTAAATTAAATAAAAGTTGTGTGTGTTGCATTCATGTCGGTGCATCTTGGTGTTTCTTGAGTGCAAAAAGGTTTCAAAAGTGTGTTTAGGATCTGTCCAAACTCTTCCGAGAATTTTCCGGATTTTTCCCGAATTTATTCTCATTTTCCTTGAGCTATTTCGATTTATTAGAAGGCTCTAAAATCTTTTTCATGAGCTCCAAATGCTTTATTTGGGTTGTCCATGTCTTAATCGTCTCTAGGAATTGTTCTGGAATTTTTGTGATTTTCGGAGTATTTTTCGTGCCTTTTAACAATTTCTAGACTTTTCGGAAATTGTTCTCGCATTAAAAATAAATTCGAAAAAAAGAAAAACCCTATCTACCATATTGGGCCGAGCCCGAGGCTCGACCCAACCCGCTCCGCCGCCGCAGCCCGCAGCCGCGCCGCCGCCTAGGGAGGCCGCCGCGCGCGCCCCCATAAAGGCCGAGCGCCCCCGCGTGAGCCGCCCTAGCCGCCGCCGCCCTCGCCTTGCTCGCGCGCGCGCGCCGTCCCCGTTGCGCCGCCTCGCCCCTAGCTGCCGCCGCACGCCACCGTCGTCGTCTCCCGAGCCGAACCGCGCAGAAACAAGCAAATCCCGCCGGCGTTGACCATCGTTTACGCATGTGCCGTTCCCCTTCGAAATCCGCCGCCGCGAGTGTCCCAAGCAATTCCCCACGTTCTCCTCGTCCGGTTTCACTCCTTCTCCCGCCTCCTCGTCACCCGTGTCGCCGGCGCCGCCGTTGGACAGAGCCCCCGTCCATGGCCGGTCTCCCCCGTGTCCCGAGGAAGAAGATGACATCTTTGCACTTGACCCCCCGCGAAATCCCCTCGAAAATAACTAGATCCAGCTTTGTGTCTTGCAATCTTTGCTCCAAACCCCCTAGATCTATTAATTCTTCACCACCGCATCCATCCCGAAACTTTTTGCGCATCTAACCCCCGCATTAGATCCATTCGCGAGCACCGTTTCTTGTGTCTCGGGAATCTTCACCGCTAGCCCCCAAAATCTATAGTTAATTACGAATAGGTCCTTCAATCTTGTTTCCTCCATATCTTCCGCGTTTAGCTCCGTTTTTAGCGTTCTTTATGTCCACGCGATCGTCTCGACGAGTAGAACAACTTTTTGCCCCCGTTTAGTTCTCGTTAGTACTGTTTGGTGATTGTTTCTTATTTTATTCCATTGTATGCTTGTATGTGAATGATGTAGTGCGTAGAAGACGGTTCGTTCGTGCGTAACGCCGGAGTTGAAGATTTCCAAGATCTTGAGTAGCAACAAACGTTGGTAGAAGGCAAGTCCTTGCTGCATTCCCGTTGATCCTATTACAACATGCATTTTAATTACACCGTTATTTATTATTGCTTTGCATTAAATTGATGGCTCCTACTATTGAGGTTTGACTAGTTTTGTTTATCTTGTGCCTTGATCGACCCGAGTTTATGTTTATGTTGGGTAGACCATGCTTAGTTGCTCAATTTGGGTTTATGGTGGTTTTAATGAACAACAATGTTAATCTTGCTTGGGAACATATCGGTGGAAACCAACCCCTCTATGCAAACTATGGAAACTTCAATAGGAGCCACATGATGTTGATCCAAGGGAAGACTTATAAAAGGTGGGAGGGGTGATGTGCAAAACTCATGAGAGGTGGGAGGGATAATTTGCAAGGCACCTTTGCAAATCACCCCTCCCACCTCCCATAAGCCCTCCTTTGGATCAACATCGTGTGACTAAGATTGAAGTTTCCATAGTTTGCACAGAGAGGTTGGTTTGCATATGATATGTTCCCATCTTGCTTTACTTATGTTGTACCTTTCATTAAACAAGATCACTCGTATTAATCGGAACATGGAGAACCACCCGGAAAACAAGTGCAACCACAAGACATATGGCTCTGTCTTGGCTTATTAATTAGTGAACTAGGTGTTAGGTATGCTTTACCTGATAAGGGTTGGGGGCTGGCGGGTAGTGGCGTATGGACCCGCTCGGCGTAGGTGTGGGCTTAGCTAAGACACGGTACTCGTCCGGGAGCTTTATACGTTGCACTGACCAGGTAACCTAGCGGGCAGCCTTCATCTGGGGATCTTTGTAACGGCCTCGTAGCGTCCCTATGCAATCACACCTCGGTAGTGTGGTATGGTGCCTGATCAGCATCGCATGGTTGGGTCTAAAGTTCTTCGGGACTTTTACGCGACTTGTGGGTAAAGATGTACGACCTCTACGGAGTGTAAAACTAACTAGTTAGCCGTGCCCACGGTCACGGGCGGCCCGGACCCTCACATGAGTAAACTATGGAAGATGGATTAAACTTGTTGCATTTACTTTCGTTCATGATGATGATGCTTATGTTAATCTCTCGGGTTGGTATAAACTTACATTTGCTAGTAACTCAGCTTGCTTAATAAATTTTGACCAACTAAAATGCCGATCTGCTATGCAACCACAAGCTTCCACCATAAAGTCTTTGCATGTTGTTATAGAACTTTTCCCTTGCCGAGTACGACATGTGCTCATGCTTGTTGTTCTTTTATATGCATCTACACAACCCGTTGCTGCTCGGACGGACGCTTTGAAGACTTTCCCGGAGAGTTCCGTAGTTTCTAGGCGAGCGTGCCACCGCCGGTACCGCCCGTGGAGACGTCCTTTACCGCTGCTAGTACTCGCTTATGTTACGATTTTGAGACATTCGGTCATGTAATAAAGTCTTATACTCTCTTTACGCTTTTACACCGTGTTTTGGTATACACCGAGTCAACGCATGTGTGAAACTTGATCCCGGCACACATGTGTTCTATGCATTCGGATTTTCCCTTAAATCCGGATGTGACACGGTGACCCCGGCATATTTTTTGGCGGCTTCCTGGATTTATTCTCATGAAGGAAAACGGCTCCCCGACCAACTGGTATTCCGAGAATTATTTTTGTGAAGGAAAATGGGCAAAAAAAACCACCTCCATCACGTGCTCACCAACAAGCCACTTCCGACCAACAGGCTGCCCTCCCGAGTAGTTTTAAGTCCTCATCACCCATGCATGTACTAAGGCATCGGGGACATTCATTGCTCCCGCCACTTGCGTGGAGAGGCGCGGTGCCGGGACAGGCAATAACACATGGCAAAAGCAGCCAGCAGAAACCAAGGGCGGCGGGACCCGCTGCATGAGAAAAAGGCTTCCCCGTACACCCGTTGATCATGCACACTCTCTCTCCTAACTTGTCCCACCGCATCAATGTAACCTGCTCCCCTTGTTTGATAAAAGGGAGAGCATGAGTCCTCTCGTAGGAGGCTGGCTTTTACTTTTTCTTCCTCCTTCACCTCCCGGGAGAAGCTCTCTCTCTTTCTTCTTCTACCTCTGACCATCCATGGCTCTCAAACTACAGAGACTTTGGATCGAGCTCCCTCTCTCACCCATTTGTACCCCCTACTACAAATCGGTGCAAATAACACAAAGAAAGGCGAACTAGACGTAGGGTGTTACTCTCCGGAGACCCGAAACAGAAGAAATCCCCGTGTACCCCTATTTGCATAACCGTCCAAGGCCCGACACGCAATCCGATACAAATTTACTGTCGGGCAGTAGAGAACCCCGCCAACAGTTTTACCAATACACATCAAGTAGTCCAATCTTAAAATTTTGACTTATTGGATGTAAACGTGGCATCATGTTTGTTTTCAAATCGAATAATCATAGTCTCAAATGATCATTATATATCTCTGCATCTATATTTTGACTTTATTTGAGAAAGTTATTTTAAGTTTCTGTTAAGCTTAAACAGAATCTTCATGATCGTCCTCTCCTCTGCCTCAGCTCACCGGTATCGTGCCTTTCAACTGCCACACCCTGATTAATTTGTGCAGATACTCAGAATTCAGAACAGAGCAACGTGAGATGCACAAGGGCAGAGAGTCAAATCTGAGGAAACCGTTTCTCGGTTGAGAAACGGCATCCTCCCTCGAATCGAGGCACAGGGAACGACGGAAACTCCGTTGGGGAGATACCGCTGGTTTCCACGGTGCTCCAGCCTTTCTCCCGCGCCCTCAACCGCTCACCGGCTCGCTGTGCCTGCCCCCGCAGTGCTCCGCCCGTGTGCTCGTCGGCTTCCCGCGCCGCAACGCCGGCGCGCTTGCAGTCCGGCCGACACACAGAACCCACGCCATGCTTTGGTCCTCCGGCGCGCTCGTCGTCCCCCACGCGGCGGTCGCACGCTCACCGTGCATTGCGCCCACCCGCAGCAGAAGGTCGTCGTCACGCCTAATACGCTCGCTCGTCGCCGGAGCTCCCCATCTGCCCAGAGCTCCCTAGCCGTCAAGAGGGCTCACCCGCGCCACGAAATCATCATCCACCGCGAGCTCGCCAGCTGTCATGGGCACCCAAGCCGCGCCCGCAAGGGCGCGCAGGCGTCGCGCTGTCCCTGGCCGCAGCGCGCTCGCTGACCCTCGCGCGCTCCCCCGGCCGCCGGGGGCTCGCCCAGCCGTGGCGCGCTCGAGGTCCATCGCCCGCACCCTCACCGGATCGCCGCGCAGCTGCGCCCGCCTGTGCCGTCGTTGCGCTCGCCTGCCGCCGGATTGAAGTCTCGCTCGCCTGATTGAAGTCGCGCTCGCATGCAACTCGCCGGATTTGAAGCAGAGCATCCCTCCGATGCAGTTTGGGGGGAGAAACAGAGTAGAGAAGCAAAGAGAACAAAATAAACTCAATATTTATTACACGTAGAAACTCTTGTGTGATATGGTTTCTCCATTAGAATTTTTGCTAAATGTGGTTGTCTTGAACTTCGCACATGATTTCCACGGTAGAGACTGTCGCACCCTCACGAAGAATGTGGTCATTTAGCGGAGACCACACAACACAAAGTCAACTGATGTCGAATTAATGTCGCCATCAGTTTTACCAATCTTAAACTTTTGACTTATTGGATGTAAACATGCACTACGGCAGGCAGGTTCTTCCCCGGGTGCCAACTGCACTCGGGGAACGACCAGTTGCACTCGGGGAAGGCTTCCCCGAGTGCAACTCTCGGGGAAGAGGGTCCGGGGAAGAGGCTCACGGGGAAGCCGCCTTCCCCGAGTGCCAAAAACTGCACACTCGGGGAAGGCTTCACCGAGAGGCGCAGAAGCACTCGGGGAAGATTTGTGGATTTTTTTTAAAAAAATGTCAAAGGCTCGCCGCTCCGGCTCCGGCCGCCGCCGCTCCGGCCGCCGCTCCGGCCCGTCGCGCGCCGCCCCGCCGCCCGCCCGCCGCTCCGGCCGCCGCCCGCCCGCCCGCCGCCCGCGCCGCCCGCCCGCCGCCGCCGCCCGCCGCTCCCGGCCCGCCGCTCCGCCACCCGCCGCGCCCGGGGAGATCCGGGGAGAGCCGGAGAGTGGGCCGGGTTGCGGCCGCGCCCGGGAGATCCGGGGAGAGGGGGCCGGCCGGTTGTGGCGCGCGGGGGGGGGGGGGGGGGGGGGATCCGAGGATATGGGGGGTAGGGGTTTTATACACTAGGGTTTGGTTGGGCTGGGCCGGCCGGATTAAATGGGCCGTCCATAATAAATGGGCCGACAGGGGTCTTCCCCGAGAGCCGTATTCCTGGCACTCGGGGAAGCGTCTCTTCCCCGAGTGCCAGACATACGGCACTCGGGGAACTATTTTTTGTTTTTTTGTTTTTTTTCCTCATTTTTTTTGAAGTCATCCCACATTATTTTAAACTCCTTGATCAAATTTGGGGTTATTTTGAATTTGTTTTGTATATTTCATTGGTTTTTTTCATTTTGTTGAATTTTTTAGCATTTTTCAAATTTGAACTGCAAGTGCATGAAGTAATGAAATTTCTTAATTCAAAAAATGATATTCATTA
The DNA here is from genome assembly GCA_947561735.1 of Cenchrus americanus. Taxonomy (NCBI): domain Eukaryota; kingdom Viridiplantae; phylum Streptophyta; class Magnoliopsida; order Poales; family Poaceae; genus Cenchrus; species Cenchrus americanus. The sequence goes on from OX387245.1 coordinate 256,298,780, forward strand.
TATTTGATGTATGTTCAGGCCATATCTAGTAAGCCACATGAAATTTTGAACATCTTTTTGCTTGTAACATGACGGACAACTAGCGGGGAAAGTGTCTGTAAATTATATAAAAGCCAAACGAAGTCCGAAAATCATGAAACTTGTCTGGGTGTCATGTTATGGCATGTAGAGGCTGTATGCAAGACTTGAGAAGATTTCGAGCAAGTTGGGACGTCGATGCCTCAAACCCGGACATTCCACACATGATCAAGTGATATCATGTGTGGAGATGTCTGGGTTTGAGGCATCCGACGTCCCAACTTGCTCGAAATCTTCTCAATTCTTGCATACAACCTCTACATGCCATAACATGACACCCGACAAGTTTCATGATTTTCGGACTTCGTTTGGATTTTATATAATTTACAAACACTTTTCCTCGCTAGTTGTTCGTCATGTTACGGAAAAAATATGTTCAAAATTTCATGTGGCTTCCTAGATATGGCCCGAACATACACCAAATATAATGAATATCATTTTTTGAATTAAGAAATTTCATTACTTCATGCACCTGCAGCTCAAATTTGAAGTACGCTAAAAAAATCAACAAAATGAAAAAAAACTAATGAAATATACAAAAAAATTCAAAATAACCCCAAATTTGAGCAAGGAGTTTAAAATAATGTGGGATGGCTTCACAAAAAATGAGGCAAAAAAACAAAAAAACAAAAAAATTCTTCCCCGAGTGCCATATGTCGGCACTCGGGGAAGAGACCCTTCCCCGAGTGTTTGGGATGAGGCACTCGGGGAAGAGGCTTGCTTCCCCGAGTGCTAGGGTGAGGCACTCGGGGAAGAGGTTGGCTTCCCCGAGTGCTAAAAAAATGCACTCGGGGAAGGGGGTCTTCCCCGAGTGCCTCTCTTCCCCGAGTGCCATGGACCATCAGGCACTCGGGGAAGACCCTCTTCCCCGAGTGCATTTCTTCCCCGAGTGCAACACTCGGGGAAGAGTTTCTTCCCCGAGTGCCCGATATTTGGCACTCGGGGAAGCGCGAGGCACTCGGGGAATTTCCATTCTCCCGTAGTGATGGTACCGCATGTTTGTTTTCGCGTCGCATAATCATCGCCTCAAATACTCATTACTACATATAATTAGTCAAAAAGTCATATATGCCTACTGAAATCCGGAGTGTAGAAGTTTACATAAGGAAGGATGTTGCAGGCAACAGCTCTGCTGGACTCCTTTTCCACCCGAAACCCCTCGAGCTCCATGACCTGGTCCGATTCTGGATTGATAGTGAAGGCCCCATCACCATCCGCCGCGAAGCCAAGCACATGAGTTGATTCTGGCGGGAGGGGTTTAGTGGGAAGCAGTGTCTTTGAGATCAATGACCCTTCTTCGTGCCCACCCAGCACCTTCGTCGTCGACATCAGCCTCCCTTGACCATCGGTGGAGTTCTGAGCCCACCCCCACTTGGACGAATTCCAACCCGCCGTCCTGGTTAGTGGTGAGCACACCATGACTGTATAGATCAACTGCACCTGGTAGGTCAATTCTGGAAATTCTTCGTGTAGCCAAATCAAATTTGAGGATGTCGCTGAGAGCAGACATGAAGTAGAGTGCATTCCCCGCTAGGGCACAAGGCTGCTTGATCACATCTTCACAGGTGATGTTGGACGTGATCACCTCGCTCCATGTGCCAGCCTCCGATGAGTAGACACGAGCCAACGGACTCGACATCGTGGTCGCCATGAACACCACTAGGAAGGGACTACGATGGCAGTCAAGGCTGTCACAGCAGCAGCCGCCGCCGCCGCCGCCGCCGCCGCTTCTTGTGGCACAGAGAACCGCCGCGTTCCAGCCGCAATAGTACGAGTCCGGCAGCGTCGGTAACTCCACCCGTTCATCAGTGATGGGATCCCACACGAACAATCTAATCTGTGCGGCCTCATTGGACAGAGGTAGGCTGCAGAGGAGGGCACGGCCGTGGCGGGAGTCGAGCACCGGATAACCGATAGGGCGGGGGCGCCATGATGAATGAGAGGACGTGGGGACGAACCTTACAATCAGACGCTCACCGATGGTGTTAGCGTCGTCGCCACCCACGAGGTTGCATAGGTAGCCGAGCATGGGCCGCGTGCCGTGGAGCTCGCGGAACCTGCGGCGGAAGTCGGTGCCGGAGATGAGGCGGCACCAGCGCTTGCAGACGAGGGCCGCACGGACCAGGCACGCCGGGTCCTCCGGCGGAAAGCGAAGGAGGAACTCCTCGACGAGGTCGTCCAGCAGCGACACCGCCGCCTTGGCGTCGTCCATGCATGCCGTTGTTTGTTGACTGGTTGATTGATTGATCACGACGTGAGGGTTCGTTCCTTCGGGCCGGGCGTAATATAGATGCTATCCTGCGTTGGGATCGTACGTATTCGGACGGGTCTGTGGTTGAGGATTGAGGTGGGACGGACAGGCAATGGAGTTGACATATTGGAAGCAGCTAGGCAATGGAGAGTTCGATCAGGCTTCACCATCTTCTCTAGCAACATCCACTACAGGAAACGCGTGCTTCGCCAATAGCGCTAAGCTGTTGGCGAAGACTCCAACCCCGTTGGCGAAGGCTTTCCCAACGGGGTTTCCGAGTTCCCCGTTGGGAAAGAACCGTTGGCGTTTTAAGTGATGGGAAAGAGCTCTTCGCCAACGGAACTCGGGCCCCGTTGGGAAAGCTTCGCCAACAGCCACGTGTACCGTTGGCGAAGGGGGGACGCCATCAGCTCGGCTGCCGTTACCTTCACCAACAGGGAAGCGACGGCTGTTGGCAAAGTCCGATTGGCAAAGGGAACGACAGCTTTGCCAACAGCTTGGTTTGCCAACAGCATCGGTCCATGCTGTTGGCAAATCCGCTGGACAAGGCTGTTGGCAAAGAAGCCCAGCTTGCCAACGCTTTTCTTTGCCAATAGCATGGGTCGAAGCTGTTGGCAAAGCCGGCGTGTGCTTCGGGGAGCCCAGCTTTGCCAACAGCTGGCCCAAAGCTGTTGGCAAAGCTGGTGAGGAAAGCCCAGCTTTGCCAACAACTTTGGCCCATGCTGTTGGCAAAGCTGGGAATTTTTCCCCCTTTTCTTTTGCTCTTTTCTAGCATTTCATTCACACATAAAATCCACACATCAGCATATGAACCAGAATACCACATATATATCAACAATATAGCATATGAACCACATTTCGGCATCGGTTTTGATCTCAACATGAATCCACACATCAAATCCTTTGATACATGTCCATAATACACATAAAGTCACGAAACGAGTGCATACATGTCCAACATACACCAAGATGTCCAACATACATGTCCAAAATGTCCGACAAGTCCAACATACATGTCCAGGGTTCTAACATGCATCGCTACTAGTCCATAAGAGGTAGTCACGGGTACCTATCTCGTGGCGCCGTCCCCGGGGTCCCGGCGCCGTCCCCGCAGGTCCCGGCGCGCCCCCACCTTGCTCCAACGCACACCACCCTGACTGAGGTTGTGGCTGTGGCTGCGCCTGAGTCCACCCTGACCCCTGCGGTGGGTCGTAGTGCCGCAGGGCGGGCGAGGCCCCCCGCTGCGTCTGCGCCCCCGGCCACGACGAGTAGGTCCGCGACGGTGGAGCCAAGGGCGTAGCCAAGGGGTATGTCGAGGTGCCATGGCATACCCTGATTTACTGCCCAGTGCATGCAGTATATTTATGGAAAACATTCATTTCCTTGGTTAGCACCGCTCGGCCGCCGCCGAGGCGGCGCTCCTCCGTTTTTCACCGGCAGCCAACGCTCCCGGCCCAACTCCTCCGTCGATCCATGCACGGGACAAGCTGCCCGACAACGTGACTCACGCATCCCCTTCCCTCCCATCCAATGTGATCTACACCGTCGTTCCTTATCCACTATGCTAAGAAGATCGATATGCACAATTAAGCATCCAGTGATTATAGTATGTAAACTAGAAAACACAGGCGCGACGTTGTCGCGCCATTTTGAGGTGACCAATGGTGATTTTGTTACTCTTTTTTAAATTTGATGGAGCAAAAACTTTTATGTTAACTATGATGTTGAACTGCTAGATATGGTGCAGAAGAGCATGTTCATGGTATTGAAAAGATATTTTAATTAAAGATCAGATAGTATAGTACAAAGCAGGTATTTCTCAAATGAAGTTTACTGACATTAGATATAATTGGACAGGCACCCCATGCTTTGCATGTGTAGAAGAATCGCCAATGGGACCGAATTGAAAAAAAATAAAGATTAGTCTAGCGCAGCTCACGAACCTGAAGAGGAGGGGGGAAGAGCGTGCATACAGTGGAGACTTTGTTCAGTGTGTCGTCGATCTGTACGAAGTAGGCCTCCAGCAAGTTCTCCAGCTCGTCGATCTTGGGCGAAAAGGCTATGGATCCTTTGCCTTCGTCATCCTCTTCTCGTTCAGCTTGATCCTCGTTATCTCTGTGCAAATCAATGATCACTGACGACATTATGGTTCTTATGGTGTGGGTGATCAAAGACACTGATCAGCAATTCAGATTTCAGAATTCAATATACAGGTACCTCTCGTGGTCGAATTCCTGGATGTCGAATCTCGCTGACAGCTGCTTGGAATTCTGAGTTTCTCTGAGAGGTGCATGATGGCCGCCATGTCCACATCGTCTTGTAGCAGGTGTTCTAGTTCATCTCTGACCTGTCAAATAAAGGTTCAAGGTTATATGTATTGAGGATGTATGCTTCAGTATTAATTACCGGGGATCAGTGCTGAAGCTAGGAAAAGCACATCACCTTATGAACTCCACCGGAAATGGCAATCAATCGATTTTTTATCTACCTCTGATGCTCAAGCACATCACCTTATGAACTCCATCGGAAATGGCAACCAATCGATTTTTTATCTGCCTCTGATGCTCGAGATTCAGATTGCTGACCTTGGATGTCAGTGCATCCAACGCTGGGTATGCCTCTTTTTCCAGCATCTAAGTCTGATCCAAGTCTGGGTATCATTCATCAGCAGTCAGAGGCTCAGAGCATCATGGATGACTATGAGAGCAAGCAGATCGATGGCACCTCGTGGTTGAGGGACCTGCACAAAGCAAAGGAATAGATTTCAGTGATGTAGTGCAAGCTAAGCCAAGAAATACTCCAAGATAAAAGAGTAACGCATTTACAGAAGTAAGATGTCTGACTGATATACAACAGTTAATTTTGCAGCAAAAATTGTACAATTTCACGGTGTTCAATCGATTGTCATGTATGTTCTCCATGTGGATTTCCAAGTCAAATTATCATAATGGCAGCTAGGCCTACCAATTTACTATTTGATAAAAGAGCAAGATAGTGAAAATGTCAGTAAGGCATTGTACATACTACGACTTAATAAGCGATATACGTGTAAACTCAATAGGGCATATAGGTGAGAACCATTTGCCTTTGCTGATTAGGCATCAATATCACAGTTACAGAAATACTAAACTTGTTGTATCAGTTAATAGGAATTTATAACAACCAATGAGGAAGTTATTACTGGCACCACAAACGCTGAACATGAACAGAAAAGATTGAGATTTGAGTACTGTGAACAGCTCCAAAACATGGCAAAGTTGCTTATAAGCATATGTAGCAGTCTTGTGAAAGGACTGCGTACCACTTATCTTATTAGAAGTGCCAGACAGTGCAGTGCCACCTCCAACACAAACAGCATGACAAGCACAACGTCTTGTCCACGGGATTCCATCAAGAGCCTCTGCGTTACGTCCATGCAGCACGCAAGGGCATATAGTAATCCAGTCCAGCCTATAACAAGGAAATAAGAGAGCCCGCAACACAATACTTAAACCACAGTCAATCATTAGTTATAATTCAATATATATAGAACATGAGACGTCAGCATACAAATTAAAATGGCCAGAGTTAATGTTGTTAGAGCAGAACAGCAGATATTGCCAGTACGTACTACAGCTAGTAGCTTGAATTCAGTAAAGTTGGCCAGTTCCATATACTTCAGATTATAGCATGCACTACGGGAAACTCGGGCTTTGCCGAGCGTATACGGCTTTGCCGAGGGCCTTTTGTCGGGCACTCGGCGGGCGTTGATCCGTGCCGAGAGCCGCCGTCGGCACGGGTTGACTCACGGCACAACCATCTTTGCCGACGGCCGGATCGTCGGCACCGCACGACCCTCGGCAAGACGGTTTCTTTGCCGAGGGCTAGCTCTCGGGACATAACCGCCCGTCGGAGAAGAACGGACGGCCGTTACATTTGCACTGCTTGTGCGCGACGCGCCGGATCAAGGGGGCCGTCGGCAAAGAGTGCCCTCGTCAAAGGCCCGCCCCCCGTTGACTGCGTTGAAAACCCAGTTGACCCGCCTTTGCCGAGAGCCTAGCCTGGCCGTCGGCACAAAAAGCTTTGTGCCGACGGCCTGCGCTCGGCACACGGTTCTTTGCCGAGGGCCCCACCAGGCCCTCGGCAAAGAAATATTTTTTTGTTTTTGCTTTAAGTTTTTTATTTGGTAAAGGTACATGACCTAGAGGTTGATTTGCAATTTTGGTATGATTTTTGACAAATTTTTACTATATTTTATGTATTTTGGCCTTTGTTTTGAATTTCTATGCATATTTCGAATTTGAACGCAAGTCATCAAAACGGTGCATGTATGTGACGGGAAAAATGATATTCTTGCTTTTTAGTGTGAGTTTAGTCCTAATCTAGGCCCACGTGCCAAAATTCGAACATCTTAGGGCGGATCGCATGTCCACTCACTTTCCGCCGAATCGTTTTCAAATTATATAAAATGGAAATATAGTCGAAAAATCACGAAATGTGACGAGTGGTCGTTATATCACATGTGTAGTCAGTGGTAAAAACCTGGAATGATTTAGTGCATGTTTCCGTTCACCTTAGCACAAACCCGGAGATGTCCTTAGCACAAACCCGGACAATGTCTAGGAGATCTCCCGGGTTGTGCTCGGTGAACGGAAACATGCACGAAATCATTCAAGGTTTTTACCACCGACTACACATGTGATATAACGACCACTCGTCACATTTCGTGATTTTTCGACTATATTGCCATTTTATATAATTTGAAAACGATTCGCGGAAAGTGAGTGGACATGCGATCCGCCCTAAGATGTTCGAATTTTGGCACGTGGGCCTAGATTAGGACTAAACTCACACTAAAAAGCAAGAATATCATTTTTCCCGTCACATACATGCACTGTTTTGATGACTTGCAGTTCAAATTCGAAATATGCATAGAAATTCAAAACAAAGGCCAAAATACATAAAATATATTAAAAATTTGTCAAAAATCATACCAAAATTGCAAATCAATCTCTAGGTCATGTACCTTTACCAAATAAAAAACTTAAAGCAAAAACAAAAAGAAAAATATTTCTTTGCCGAGGGCCTGGTGGGGCCCTCGGCAAAGAACCGTGTGCCGAGCGCAGCCGCGCACAGCTTCTTTGTGCCGACGGCCGCGCTAGGCTCTCGGCAAAGGCGGGTCAACCGGGTTTTCAACGCAACCAACGGGGGGCGGGCCTTGACGAGGGCACTCTTGCCGACGGCCCCCTTGATCCGGCCGCCGGCAAAGGCGTGCCGCCCCCCCCCCCCCCCCCCCGCGTTCCCCCCGCAACACTTAGCCATTTGCAAATCAATCTCGCCCGGCCCCGCGCCCTCCCGCCGCCGCCACCGCCACCTCCACCTCCCGCCGCCGCCTCCGCCACCTCCACCTCCCGCCGCCGCCACCGCCACCTCCACCTCCCGCCGCCGCCTCGCCACCTCCACCTCCCGCCGCCGCCGCCCGGCTCGCCGCCGGCCCGCCCGGCCCGTCACCGCCACCGCCACCGCCACCGCCGGGTGCTCCTCTCCTCCGCCACCGCCACCTCCCCGCCGCCGGCTCCTCCCTCGGCTCGCCACCGCCACCGCCCGCCGCCCCTCCCCGCCCGCCCTCCCTCGCCGCCCGCCTCCGCCCGCCGCCCCCCCCCCCCCCCCGCCCTCCCTCCCGCCCGCCCCCCCGCCCGCCACCGCCCGCCGCCCCCCTCCCCCCGCCCTCCCTCCCCCCGCCCGCCGCCGCCCGCCGCCCCTCCCCCGCCCGCCACCGCCCGCCGCCGCCCGCCGCCCCCCGCCCGCCCTCCCTCCCCGCCCCGCCGCCGCCCGCCGCCCCTCCCCCCCGCCCGCCCTCCCTCCCATGCCCGCCACCGCCCGCCGCCCCCCCCCCCCCCCCCTCCATCGTCGTCGTCCGCCCGAGCAAGGTGAGCCGAAACAGGAATGTGAGTAGTGGTAGAATGACTAGTGGTTGAATTAGCACTGCCTTGTTGAGTTCGATTAGAATGCATATATCACTAGTGATAGAATAACTACTGGTAGAATTGGCACTGCCTTGTTGAGTTCGATTAGAATGCATATCTCTGTTGTCGGCCTTCGTGTCGAATGTTTAATTGCAGGTTTTGACACCTCACCGTGCAGGGGAGGTGCTGCCGAAATTTTGACCTAAGTTGTATATACATGCTTTTTTTCAGAGATGGGCTAGTGGAAGGCAAGCCGAGTACCTCGACGACCTTGATCTTCTTCGTTGGCGTTGCGGATCGCCCGCACCGCGCGGCGCCTTGTCACCGTCGGCCCTAGGTATGAATAACCCGTCTTCCGGTCGTATGGTCGTAGATCGAGCAACCTAGTTAGGTGTCTCCCCGTCCGAAAGAGATACGGCCGGATGTATGCATTTCGTGCATACCTCCCGACCGTATCTGTTTCGGATTGTCCACGTTCTCTCGGACAGGCTGCGGATCCGTAGATGAGTTAGTTTCCATGTCTTGGTCCGATCCGAGGCGAGTTTTGGCATCACCTCCCGTTGTTCTCCGGATACACAATCTCCATACTCGGACGTGTATCCGGAGAACAACGGGGAGGTGTTGCCGAAATTCAGCCTCGATCGGATCGAGGCATGGAAACTAACTCATCTACGGATCCGCGGGTGGGATTAGGACATATCCTCACCTATTAGACAAGAGGGATCACGATGTACATGGATTTTATGGTTCGCATTCCCGTATGAGAAAGGATGGAGGACCGTCGGTGGATGTACACCGACCGGAGAAGTAAGCGTGATTTTGACGATGAATGGAAGGATAAGACCAATGGTTTCTTGGAATTTGCATGGGCCAATTCTCATGGTCATTTGCTAGTTTGGTGTCCCCGCACAAAATGTGACAACAAGAGAAGAGTTAGCAAGGAGGATATGGGCCGACATCTTCTCGTACAATGGATTTACCAAAGACTATACCGTGTGGATCTACCATGGTGAAGCACATCGTATGAGAGAGGAGGTGGTGAGACCACGCCCGGAGGGGTGTGATGATGATGCGGGGGTTGTAGACATGTTAGAAGATGCTCACCAAGCACTTTTCAATGACAACCGTGATAAGGAGGCGATGGAGGAGGAGGCAAAGTTGTTCTACAAGATGATGGACTCGGCAAAGATACCTCTTCACGACCACACCACCGTTTCGCAATTGGACGCCATTGGGCGGTTATTAGGGGTGAAATCCGAGTTAAACATCAGTCGAGCAGGCTTCAATAGGTTGTTGGTCGTTGTTGGCTCCTTGCTTCCAAAGGGCCATTTACTACCAACGTCCATGTACGAGTCAACAACACTCTTCAAAGCACTTAAGATGCCGTATGAGCAGATAGATGCTCGTGTGAATGGGTGTGTCCTTTTTAGGAAGGAACACGCGGATGCCACGCACCGTCCAAAGTGCAAATCCTCGAGGTTCGAAGAGGTACCACTCGGGGATGGTCGGATGAAGCGGACCGATATCGCCCAAAAGATCGTACGGTATCTTCCGTTTGTGCCGAGGATCCAGCCGACTTTACCAACCGAGGAAACTCGCCAAACAGGATGACATGGCATAAGCATGGCATACGGTATAGTCCGGACAAGATGGTACATCCATCGATGGTGAAGCATGGCGGTACTTTGATGGACAACATCCCGAGAAAGCAAAGCAGAGGCTCGTAATGTACGTGTTGCGCCGGCAACCGATGGGTTCAATCCTTATGGAATGAGTACCGCCCCTTACACATGTTGGCCCGTGTTCGTTGTACCCTTGAATCTCCCCCCCCCCCCCGTGTCGCCTTCCAACGGGACACGATATTCATGTCCTTAATAATTCCCGGACACCCGGGAGTAATATGGGTGTGTATATGGATCCTTTGTGGGATGAATTGATTAGTGCTTGGGAGGAAGGTGTATGGACATATGACCGAGATGAAAGGTCATCCTTCAAGATGTATGTTTGGTACCAATACTCTATTCATGACTTCCCCGGCGTATGGGTTGTTCTCAGCTGGTGTGTTCATGGAAAGTTCCCGTGCCCAATATGCAAGGAACGTTTGAGGTTCATCCGGTTGCGGAAGGGTGCTAAGTATTCATCGTTCGACCAACATCGTCGGTTCCTACCTCTTGACCATCCATTCGGACAAGATAAGAAGAACTTCGTAAAAGGTGTTGTAGTGACACAACCTCGACCGCGGATGCCGACCGGTGCCGAGGTTCGTGCTCGAGGTAGAGGCTCTTGTGGCCAATGAAGGAGATGGTCGTTATGTGGGGTATGGTGAGCAAGATATGTGGAGCCATAAATCGGGCTTACAACGGCTCCCCTATCATGATGACCTTCTTGTGCCACATCACATTGACGTTATGCACACCGAGAAGAATATCGCAGGCACTTTTTTGCACACCGATGGACACCGAAAAGTCTAAGGATAATCCTAAGGCCGAGTGGACATTGCAACACTATGTGATAGACCTAAGCTAGAGATGAGGCCTCCGGAAGGCCGCAAGAAATGGAGAAGACCCAAGGCCGATTATGTATTGTCCATTGAACAAAGGAGGGAAGTTCTTAAATGGATGAATGGGCTTAGGTTTCCAGATGGGTATGCTCATAATGTGAAGAGGGGAGTAAATTTAACTACTATGCGAGTAAATGGCATGAAGAGTCATGACTACCATGTATGGATCGAGCGGCTTCTTCCCACGATGGTTCGAGGCTTTGTCCCAGAGAATATATGGCAAGTGCCGGCAGTTGAGCTATTTCTTCCGGCAGCCTATGTGCGAAGGAGATATCTCGGACCGTATGTAGAGAGTTGGAGAAAGCGGCCCCCGTGTTACTATGTAAGTTGGAGAAAATCTTTCCACCTCGGATTCTTCTTGCCAATGCAAGCATATGATTGTGCACCTTCCATACGAGGTACGCATGGGTGGGCTCCGTGCGGTACCATTGGTGCTACCCAATTGAGAGAACTCGAAGCTCGTATGCAAAAAATGTACAAATAAAGCCGAATCGAGGCTTCGGTTGCAGAGGCATACATTGTGGAGGAGGTGTCAAACTTCACAGAAAAGTACTATAAAGAGAACCTTCCTAGCGTGCATGATCACCCCCCTCGTTACAATGTCGCGGATAATCAATCCAAACTCAGTCTTTTCCAAGGCCAATTCGGAAGCGCGAGTGCATGTACCACCAAGCAACTCACCAATGAAGAGTGGCGTAGCATCATGCTATATGTGCTGCTCAACTCGCCGGAGGTTGAACCGTACAAACAAGATTTCCTCCATGAGTTCTGGACTGCATCGAGGTTGCCAGAGCCACACGAAGTTGATAACCTTATTTCGCAAGGTGCGGGCCAACAACGGCCCGATTTCATTTCATGGTTCAGGAGAAAGGCCCAAACCGATGTGTCCATCTCTAGTGAGTTGTGTGCTGTTGCATGTGGCTGTGACCTAAGGGTTATGTCATTTACCGGTTATGATGTCAACGGATTTCGTTTCCACATGACGAGCTATGAAGAGAGTCGACCCAATAGAAGTACCACAAACAGCGGCGTGGTTACGATCGACACTGATGGGAAAGAATATCATGGAAGAGTCCTGGAAATATACGAACTTTTATTTTATGGCGCCCCACATCTTAAACCTGTGATATTCAAATGTCATTGGTTCGATCCCGAACGTACTCGAAGGACCCCGGCCATTGGGCTTGTCGAAGTTCGACCGGATTCCGTGTATCCAAGATCCGATGTATACATTGTGGCCCAACAAGCCGTGCAAGTTTATTACCTTCCATACGCCCGCCGCAGCAAAGATTACCTTATGGGTTGGGAGGTTGTACGAAAGTCGCGCCACATGGTAAACTACCCGTCCCCAACGATGAAGACTATAACTTGATAAACCCAAACACATATGAAGGAGAATTCTATCAAGAAGAGGGGCTGATTGGGAGCTTTGTGATAGACCTAACTACACCTATAGTAACGGAAGTAGACAATGAATTGGTCGAACACAATGAGGATGAAGATGAGGTGTATGACCCAAAGGACTTACAAATGCTTGAGCGATTGGACATGGAACATGAAGGAAACTTAGAGCCGTCGATTATCTTCATTATCCGGATAATTTTGACAATGATGACGAGCGTACGGACATACCGGTTGTTGGGGGGTACCCGAAAAATTCGGATAACCGCCCTAACACGAGTAGAGTTCTCAACACGTTCGAATACAAGATTAGGGCGCAAAGGGACCGTGATTCTCTCCTCAAGTAGCACGAGTTCCAAAAAAGTCCGAACCCGTTTACACGTGCCCTCGCGCCCCCTTTTATAGGGAGACGAAGGGACTTTTACATGCCGATAACACCCTCGGGCTCAGGGAATATTCCTAGTGTGAACACATACAAGAATGTCTTTTTCCACCTAACATATTTACAAATCCGCCACTAGTTCACACTCTAAACCCGGACTTTTTGGGACTACAACTTTGACTTTGCTTCTCCCGTGGTTCGTGAATGTTTCCGCCCGAGATTCCCGAACTAGGTCTTCAGCAGATCCCCGAAGTGGCTCTTGCTTTCCAACAGGTTCGTGCATGTCCGTGCGCCCGAGTCCCAAACAGAGTCTTCATCAGATTCCCGAATCGGCAGTTCTCCGAAGTTCGGACCATCAACAGTTGAGATTCCGGGCTCCCGCATGTTCGTGACTCCGCCTCTTCGCCGAATCAAGATTCCCGAATTCTGCACATTCGCGAATTCGCGACTTCGCGGTTCCGTGCTTCCGAGAATCGCGAATTCCCGCTCCCGAAAAACATGCTTTAAGAACTTCGTTAAACTCAACGTTTCGAGGGTCACGGGTTTTCCCGAATTCCCCAACACTAGCCCCCTCGGGGAAGCGGGTTGACTCCGACGATCCGTTTCCACGAACCTTTCGGAAATTTAGTAAAAAATGTCACCCTCGGAACGTCGGAGGGGACACGCGTTGCCCGGGAGCCAAAGGCGGTTAAATCGAGGCGTACTTCGCGAAACTACCCCTCCCCGGCCCTATAAATAGTCGGGCCGGCGCTCGTTAAAAATCTTTTATCGCTCTCGAGCCTTTCACGATTCTCACATTTTTCTTCCTTCGCGGAACCGGCTTTCTCTCTCGCTAGAAAATTGCGAACTCCGTGCCTTTTCGCGCTCTTCTAAGGTATTCCTTTATCTTTGCTTTGTTGTTTCGTTAGTTCATTAAACTTTGGTGTAGTGATGTCACGATTTTTCGAGTTTTATTCTCGAACATTACTCTTAACCGTCCGAATGTTCGTGTTTGTTAGGTGGCTCGCGTTAAAAGTACGCCTAGACCCATGACTACCGAAGAGCACATCGCCGCCGGCCTCCCACTCGACCCAGTCCCCGCCGAAAGCGCGGATCGCCCGGCCGGCTCCCGAAGATTCCGGTTCGCCCGGCCGGCTCCCGAAGTCGCGAAGATGCGGAGGTTGGGTCCGATGGCGGCGAGGACGTCGGGGATGTAGACGCCGGTGTCGACGATCTCATCATGTTGAGGACCTCTGGCCCACTGCCGCCTTCGCTCGCCTTCGGAGAATCGAGGGTCACAAGCAACATTATTCGCGAGTACGAGAAGGCCGGATTCTTCTCCCCTGGCGCTGGGTGCGCCCCGCTTGATGAGCTAATTCCCACTCCCCAGGAAGGAGAAATTGTGGTGTTTCGGGACTTCTTCATCTGTGGATTGAGGTTCCCTTGTGACCCTGTGCTGCCAGCGATTCTTGATGCATTTTCGGTGAAGATCCACCAACTTACTCCGACATCCTTCCTCGAAGTGTCGAAGTTTATCTGGATCTTGAAGACCTTCGGCTGCAGTCCAATCGTCGACGGTTTCACCCGGTTCTACGAGCCGGTGATCATCCCCCGAAGTTGTCAAGGGCGACAACGGGCGCTTCTACCACGGTCGGCACGCGTGCCGCACCTTCAATACGCGACGCCGTAACACTCGTCAAGGAATCACTCGAATCCGCATCGCTCCTTGCTGCAAGACCAACCTTACGGATGATTGGAGATCTTACCGGTTTTACTTGAAAGTTGATGAGCCGAAGATGTCGTGCCCGATCGCACCTCTTGCCGCGGTGAATGTAGGGAGATACAATCAACGGTCGTGGGGATCGGGAACTGCGAGAACGCATTCTACCCCGGCCAGCACAATACTTGGCGGTCGTGACATTATCGAAGAATTCGTCGCCGCCCGGTCCGGCCTATCTCGAATGGTTGGTCCCCCGCCGAGCTCGTGCTCCACACCGTCAACCGGCGGCACCGGAAGGTGCCTTTCCCGAAATTCGGGATCAAACTCCGCGAAGTGATATCAAGTGTGGAGATGTCCGGGTTTGAGGCATCCGACGTCCCAACTTGCTCGAAATCTTCTCAATTCTTGCATACAGCCTCTACATGCCATAACATGACACCCGAGACAAGTTTCATGATTTTTGGACTTCGTTTGGATTTTATATAATTTACAAACACTTTTCCTGCTAGTTGTTCGTCATGTTACGGAAAAAAGATGTTCAAAATTTCATGTGGCTTCCTAGATATGACCTCAACATACACCAAATATAATGAATATCATTTTTTGAATTAAGAAATTTCATTACTTCATGCACCTGCAGTTCAAATTTGAAGTATGCTAAAAAATTCAACAAAATGAAAAAACTAATGAAATATACCAAAAAAATCAAAATAACCCCAAATTTGAGCAAGGAGTTTAAAATAATGTGGGATGGCTTCACAAAAAAAATGAGGCAAAAAAACAAAAAAACAAAAAATTCTTCCCCGAGTGCCTCACCCTAGCACTCGGGGAAGAGACCCTTCCCCGAGTGCTAGGATGAGGCACTCGGGGAAGAGGTTGGCTTCCCCGAGTGCTAAAAAAATGCACTCGGGGAAGGGGGTCTTCCCCGAGTGCCTCCCTTCCCCGAGTGCCATGGACTATCGGGCACTCGGGGAAGACCCTCTTCCCCGAGTGCATTTCTTCCCCGAGTGCAACACTCGGGGAAGAGTTTCTTCCCCGAGTGCCCGATATTTGGCACTCGGGAAGCCCGAGGCACTCGGGGAATTTACACTCTCCCGTAGTGCGGGTCCAAAATCACACCATGACCTGCGTGTAGGCAAAGGCTGGCATCGATTATTTATTTTATTTTATTATCATATGGACGTTTTCTATCATACAGAATAATAAATGTCTCTACAAATAATACTTGAATAGTCTATTGTCCAAAATTTCAAACCTACGTCCGTCCATCCATCCATACATACATACATACATACATACATACATACATACATACATACATACATACATACATACATACATATATATATATATATATATATATATATATATATATATATATATATATATATATATATATATATATATATATATATATAATCAATCAACGACTCTAAAAATCAGTTCATTAAGTCAATGTCTAGCATTCTTTTATTCAGTTGTTGAGGACATCTTCTAAAGATGTAAATCCCATTTTACTTTGATGAGCAATTGACATGGGCCGGGATTTCATGAGAAGAAGATTCAATAAATATGTGCATCACACAAATTATTTGTTATGGAACCGTCACGCAAAGCATAACATGTGTATGCAAAGCTATTGATCATGTGGGTATCATTGTAATTTATCTCGGTTTCTTTGAAATATATTGTTTAAATTTTCTTGATAGTCACGTGCACACACGTCCATCTATCCTAGTCTACACCTCTGATGATGAATGCCTCTGTCACTGGCGTCGAGCATCTCCATCTTAACATGAAGATGCAATTCAGCTACGACATCCCGACTTTTGACTTGTGCAGATGCTCTGCAATTCAAGCTGGGGGCGAATCATCAGATATAACAATCGCAAGATCCGTGATGGAGTTCGGAGTGATGTGGACGTGGATGCGGAACGCTCGATCGGGGCGACGACGAGGGCCAGCTGCCGCGCGCGTCCCCGCCTCCTCCTCCGGCCCGCGCCGCGGCGGCGGTCGCGGTGGTCAGAGCCGGATCTCTCGCCGTCCGTCTCCGGCCACCACGCGTTCTCCATGAGCCGCGCGCGGAGGGGACGGGAAATGGTAGGACGCGTGGGTTCGTCGGCGGCGACCGTACCTCGGGCTGCTCCGCTCCCCGGTTTGGTAGGCATCGCCGGCGATAGCGCGGCCCGTCGGCGGCGGCGGTGCTGTACGGCCACCGGCGGACCGGCCAAGAACAGTCAATGGGTCAACGCCACGTCCCCGTTCCAGTTTCCTTCGTGAAGCGGGCGGCGGTCAGGAGTCACGACGTACGCCTCCATCGACAGCAACCGCGGCGCCTCCAGTGAAGCTTCGTCTTGTGTCTCGCTTCCACATATGGATCAGTTCAAGTAGCCAAATTTTGATGCCTGCTGAAATACAGCATCGATCAAATCCATTTTAACTACTTGCGCCAAAAAAAAAAAGAATCCATTTTAACTAACTGAAATCTAAGTTTGACTCTGAATTTTTCTAACTAAATTCCATCCATCTCGAGTCTTAAATCATGTGAACGTCACGGGGCCCAGCGCCACCATCTCGATCAGGAGCATTTCTACCCCGATCCATTGGTTGGACATGAGCGTTCGAGAGCATGGGCCGCGAATTCATCGGTTTTCTTTAATTACTAGTTCAAAACAAATTCGTCGTTTCTATCATATTTGGAGTGGTTAGATCCATCAGTAAAGAGAACAGGCATGTCAACTTCGTAGCTGACTTGTCCCATACCCAACCAGAGGCGCAGTCAAATTCAGAGGCTTCAGTGAAAGGGACCGTACGTCGTCAGGGGAAGATTCAAAAACAAGTTGAAGAAGCGACCAATAAACAACCATTATTGCAAGTTGAATTTTCAATTTAGTTTGCGCATCAGCTTGGCTTGTTCATTTAACAGAAATATCATATTTACCAAGTGCAGGTAGAGTTGCCGACCGGCCGCTGCAGTTCTTCAGTAGCTTAGGCCATGCAGAGGTGATCACGGTCGATGGACATGGAGATGAGCAGCGGCAGCGTCGCCGGATCCACGACGCTGAAGCTGCAGGAGGACCACCCGGCGGTGGCGGCGGTGCCGTGGACACCGGCGAGGCGCCGCAGGGTGCTGATCGTCGCCGGCGTGATGGCGTTGCTGCTGCTCGCGTTCTTCGTCCTCGGCCAGGAGAGCGCGTCGACGGTCTGGGAGATCGCGAGTGCCAAGCTCACCGCCATCAAAAACAATGGTAAAGGAGGAGGTACCTACGGCAATCATTTCCGTGCGATCCTCGCGTTGTATGTTTGCTAGTACATGCATAGCATATATACATATATGTATATATGCAAATCCGAGTTCTCATGAGGTGTTGCTTCGAATTGACAAAAGGGTTTATGGACGACGCTTCTCGCCAAGGTCATGGTCATGGCGCCGCCCGCAATGCGACGGAGGGGAAACCCGACCAGCTCCTCGGCGGGCTGCTGACGCCGGGGATGGACCGGCGATCGTGCCGGAGCCGGTACGAGTTGTGGCGGTACTACAAGCATTATCCCTACGCGCCGTCGCCGCAGCTCCTCCGCGCGCTGGGCGCCTACGAGGCCCGCCACCGGCGGTGCGCCCCGGGCACGCCGCTCTACGCCGAGGCCGTCGAGCAGCTCCGCTCCGGCCGCAGCGGCAGCGACGCCGCCGAGTGCCGCTACATCGTGTGGCTCCCCTTCGACGGCCTCGGCAACCGCATGCTGTCCATGGCCAGCGGGTTCCTCTACGCGCTCCTCACCGGCCGCGTCTTCCTCGTCGCGCTGCCGCCGGACTCCGCCGACCTCTTCTGCGAGCCGTTCCCGGGCACGACGTGGCAGCTCCCGCACAAGGACTTCCCCGTCGCCAACCTCTTCGGGCTCGGCGCCAGCCCCGAGGCGTCGTACACGAGCCTCCTCAAAAACAAGAAGATCCCCGCCGTCGTGGACGACGATGACACGACGGCGTGGCCGGCGTACGTGTACTTGAGCCTGGGGTGGCAGCTGACGGACAGGCTCTTCTTCTGCGCCGAGCACCAGCGCGCCATCGGCAAGGTGAGCTGGCTGCTTCTGTACAGCGACCTCTACTTCGTGCCGTCGCTGTACGCGGTCACCGGCGAGTTCCGGGACGAGCTCCGGCTGCTGTTCCCGGAGAAGGAGGCCGCTTCCCACCTCTTGCTCCGGTACTTGTTCCACCCGAGCAACGCCGTGTGGGGCCTCGTCACCAGGTACTACCACTCCTACCTCGCGCCGGCGACGACGAGGATCGGCGTGCAGATCAGGATGTTCGGCTTCGGCTCCATCCCCGTCGACGATATGTACAGCCAGATCCTCGCGTGCTCCCGGCAGGAGCGTATACTGCCGGAAACCGATGACGGCGGCGGCGAAGGCGACGCTGCGGCGGCGGCTGAGACCGACACCGGCAACAAGACAACGGCGATCATGATCGCGTCGCTGTACGCGGACTACTACGAGCGGCTTCGGGCGAGATACTACGAGCACGCGGCGGCGTCTGACGGCGGCGTGTGGGTGGGCGTGTTCCAGCCGACGCACGAGGAGCGGCAGGCGACGGAGAACCTGGCGCACAACCAGAGGGCGCTGGCGGAGGTGTACCTGCTGAGCTTCTCGGAGGACCTGCTCACCTCCGGGATGTCGACGTTCGGGTACGTGAGCGGCAGCCTCGCCGGAGTGCGGCCGACGATCCTGCTCACCGCGCACGGCCACAAGGTACCCAAGCCGCCGTGCCGGCGGGCGGTGTCCATGGAGCCGTGCAACCTCACGCCACCGCGGGGCGACGAGTGCCGAGCCGCCAAGCACGGGAAGGAGAGTGACCTGGCGCGCCACGTCAGGGCCTGCGAGGATGCTGACGCTGGGGTAAAATTCTTTGACTAGTGGCGGCGCAGTTGACTCTTCCTTCTTTTTTTTTTGAGAATGTTGAATTTTCCTTTCCAATTCTCTACTTTAAAATAGAAGTCATTGCAAAGATCATTGATGGTGGTATAAGAAGAGGGTTTTTTTTCCCTAGAATCAAATCAACTGGGTATATTCAAAACCAATTTCCTACAAGAATGAGCACATCCACTTTGACTCCTCAGCCAATGAAAGTAGCCATCATTAATTGAATTATATGATATGAAACAGGAATTAAAAAAACTTGCCTTGTTAGGTGGAGCTTAAGCTTTTCCAAAAGCATTGTCCGGAAAAGGTCCATACCCCCCCCCCTCCCCAAAAAAGGCTGACTAGCTGGTCTGTTTGGCATTCTGATTTTCGACCGTGAGATTTTGTGGGTGGGTGCCGACCCGTGGTGAGCGGCCTGCTATGCTTGCCGCAAAGAGGAGAGATGGCAGCTGGAGCAGATGGGCAGGGCAATGGTGCCTGGCGTGGTGGGGAGGGAGGGTGACGCCCCGAGCGGAGAGGAGGGCTGGAGACGACTGGCGCGATAGATAGATAGATAGATACAGTGGGGCCTTGAGCGGAGAGGAGTAGCGACAACCACCGCGCAGAGGGGACAGACATAGACGACCGTCACGATGGGAAGGGATATCAACGACCAATGCGACGCGGAGAGACGGCATGGCCCTGAGCGGAGGTGTAGAGGGGAGAGATGGGGAGGCGACAGTGAGGCCCCTAGTGGTGGGGAGGGGCGACAACGGTGAGTCCCCGAGCTGAGGGGAGGGGCCACGACGACCAACGGGGAGGGGATGGACGGATGGTGAGCGGTCAATGCATGAAGGACGACGACGGGCGGTCCTGAAAAAAGAATAGCAGGGAAGGAGGGGGACAAAGAGGGTAAAAGCTCAGGAAACTCATCCCGAGAAGCTTCTCTGTTCGCAGTATAAAATTAGTGTTTGTAGTTTTTGATTCTACCATGATTTAATCCCGTTTGGGGAGCTTCTGGCTTTTGAAGCTTCCACGAGAAGCATAAAAGCTCTCAGAAGGTCTGCCAAATTCTTAATGTTCCCGGGTCAATGAGTTTTGGAAACATCATCTATATATGGATGTCATGAACTACTTGTTAAAAGTTAATTTTTACAAAGTTAATTCTTAGTCACGCGAGGGAGGTAAATGTTACCAAGTCGAGAAACAATGTCACTGACCTAATTCAACTTGACAGGTTGTCAAAAAAAAATTCAACGTGGACAATGATTCTTACGTGGTTCTCGAGAAATAACGTCACTGACCTTTTTTTTTATCAATAATGTCACTGACCTATTTCAACGTGGCTATGTGACTTTTACGGTGATTCTGTTAACGTGGATAACGTTGCTGATATTGGAGTGATTCGGCCAATGACACATTGATCATTTCAACATGGTTATCACTTCAATGTTGTGCATTTCTTTTTTATACATGTATTAAAATACGGAAAAGTCTAAATTACTCCCTTCAAGTATAGGGAACGTCCACATAATCTTTTAAAGTATGCTTTGCGACTAACTACACTTGATTAACATAACTAATTATGGTACTTAGCTTACCTAAACATCTGGGATGTTACAGACTACCCCCTTAAAAAGGAATCTCGTCCCGAGATTCGACAACAAGATTAGAGGAAAACCTCCAGGGGAGATAACATGCTTGGTGAGAAAATCAAAGTCACTCGTGAGGGAGTGGGCAATGAATGTATACATGACAAACTAAAACCATCAAGGACTTGATCACAAAGCAGACGTACAGTCCTACTAGAGTCCAACAAACGTAATCAAACATCTCCAGAAAACGATCCATAGTTGGTGGTGTGGGGTCAGCTCCCTCTTGTGGCTCTCTTCTCGAGCTTCTTCTTTGTGATGTTGGCACCAACCTTCAGTGGACGAGCTTCAAGGAACAGGCTCGGACTTAACACCGATAGCTGGAGGAGCTTGACTCTTCTCCACATTGTTGGGAAAGATAGAGGAAAGAGCCTAATCGACAAGGAATGCCGTAAGCGGCGAAAGTGGCCGGTGTGCTTGCTCAAAGGAGCATACGAAGGAAAAGTGGTGTACAACTCAATTGGAGGTAAGGTTTGTAGGTGGTAAGGGATGTGCTCTCCTTTTAACGATGGCCAGAGAACTGCAACAGCGATTGGTGTGCGTGCCAAGTTGTAGTAGGGGTCGGTGAACTGATGTTGTGATGGATGTGCCTGGCGCGCTAGTGGCCGGCATTGTGATGCCTTCACGACATGACGACCACGATAAACAGCGGTGGCTATGACAAAGCGACGCAGAACAGGCGAAGCACGGATATAGAGGGGTCAAATTGGCCCTCGAGAGGATTGACCGTGACTTTGGGAGAAGGTGTAGAGTTGGGGTATCCACCATCCTAAATTAGGGTTGTACCAAGGAAAACCTATCAAAGGATTTTGCCCATCCTTTAATTAGGAGAAAACGTGCTAAAGGACCAAAGATCACTGACTCAGTAGAAGGCTCCTCTTATCTTAACTTTTGGAGAACTTGCTCAAACTCCTTCAACCAGCTTAGTTGAGTTACTACCAAGTGAATTTTGAAATTTAGAAGGAAGAAGACCAAGTCGAAAGGTTCCAAAAAGATCCCCATAAAGAAGGGAAACCTCAAATATTTGGGTAAATTTATTTATGGATGTTCATGAATTTGTTTTTAGGAGATCAATAAAAAGGTCAACTCCTAGGGTATCCTGGAAAGTATAATTGTCAATGGAAAGTGACAAGATTTTGGAAACAAAATTGGGATGGGAGTGAGGAAAAATACCCTTGCTCAAGGTTTATCTTAATGAAGTATTTTAATTACTTTTTGCACCATACCACGGTGTAATGATTTTGAGCTGAAACTCATGCACTTGATGAGTCATGGGGTGGCAATGCTTATGCATATGGGAAATGACTCGTGCAACAATGGGATGGTGCACATGTGGATGCTCATGATGAAGTGCATATAGTATGATGTACATGTATATTAGCATATGATGTTTATGCATATGAACTTTCAGTGTATATGTCATGGTGCATAGTGAGAGATGCACATGATATGAATATGATGAGGTGCATGCACGATGATGCACATGTTTATGAATGCATGATGCATATGCTCATGATATATGGTGCTCATGATGCAGTGTTAGCATGATTTGCGTTATTCACAAAATTAGATAGTGACTTGGAGGACTGAGAAATTAGGATTCGGGGTGAGTCGCATTCTCACACACAAAGATACCTAGCGTGCTTCTAGTGGTAATCACATGGCTGCAGCACACATGATACACTAGGTTCCATCGCGGCACCTTCGTTCATGGATCACGCATCACAAGTTCACAACCGTAAGGAGAATAGAGTAGAAAGGGTGAAACTTTCGAGTGCGTATGCATGTTAGTCCAAACCCAGGTTTCCAGATGCACATGTCGTGTAATGCATTTCCATGCTCATAAATTATTTTGTTAGAGATGCAGCATATGCATGCTGGGATGACACTCATTATGCATACTAATAGATTTTTGATGCCTTTTATCATGTTCTCATTTATTTGTTTGTGAGGAAGCATAAGGAGGGTTGATAATTGATAGTGATCAATGTAGGGATATCGATGCAAGGAAAGTGGAGTGATCACCTTTACATAGCCATAGGAAGTTGGTGGATCTCCTCTAAACTGAAGAAAAGATGTATAAGCAATCAGGAGAGTACAACGGGGTTACACTTGACTCGGCAAGGATATGAGTATGCTTCTATTAGAAACCATCCTAAGAGAAGATGGGGATAGATGGATGTTGCACTAATTGTGTTCATATGTGGATAGAAACTTCAAAAACATACATGGAGCATTCTTCCACCACCTAAATATCGATGTAAAATCTCGTGCCTTCCAATACTGGTATTCAACTTAGAGATAATGCTGAGGCTATCATGCCCGAAAATTCAAATATCACTTTCCTGTCATGGAGGACCTCAAGTGGGGGCCGTGGGCGGAGGAGGGAGAGAAGGGTACCCGGGAGGGCAACGGAGGTGAGGAGGAGGCGGGCGAGGTGGGCTCAAGGGGTCGCCATGGGGGCGGCTGCGGCCAACACCGGCGGCCCGGCTTGGTGTGCGGATAAGCGAACGGTTTGGTGTGCGGACGATGACTGGATGCCATGCAAGTTTTGGAGCCGTGCGGTGCGGGGGGAGAGGGGTAAGGTAGCGCAGCGTGCGCGCGCCCGCGGCTGGCGGTGCGTTGGAAAGTTGGGAACGGCCGGGCCTGGGGTGACCGGGGTGAATCATCGATATCAGAAACATCACAAAAGTAAACAGTCTGTTCGTTTGGCTGGTGGCTGGTGCTGATTTGTTCTGAGAGAAAAGTACTGCTGGCTGGTTGCTGGTGGCTGGTTTGTTCTGAGAGAAAAGTACTGTTGGCTGGTGGCTGATAAGGCATCAGGTTTGTTTTGCACTAGCAAGAGAAGACAGCACCTTTGCTTGAATTGGACTGCTCTTTATTTGCATATAAACTACAAACAAGCAAATTGCCGCAAAGGGCCGGAGACATCTCCGACAAGTCGTCCAACTACTTCACGCCGAACACCAGATTGGCGTACGGCATGAAGTGGCACACCGGCGCGCCGCCAGGCTTGGTGTGCAGCATGTTGAACGCCGGGTGCGCCGGATTCCAGTTCGAGGTGTCGCGGTGGCACAGCGTCGCCATCTCGATCTCCTTACCGCCTCCGCTGAGCGTGATCATGTACGCCTTGGTGCGCCCCGCCATGTGGCACTGGAACACGGCGTATGGGAACTGCTCGTCGTGGCAGGCGACGTGGCGGTCGCCGTCGTCGAGCGGGGTCACCGCGGTGACCACATACGCCCGCCGCGGTAGGTTGTCGCCGGGCGTCGCCGATGCGGCGGCCCACACTACCCCTCGCTCTCTCGCGCGGCCGCCGTGCCCGTGCCGCCCAGAGCATGCGAGTGGCGCGCGCACGGTGGCCTCGAGGGACGTGGTGCGGACCTTGGTCTCGCCGGCGGGCGCCCGCGCGCGGCACCCGCGCGGGGTGTTCCGCACCCGCGCCGCCTCCTCGGAGCGCGGCGGGATGCGGAACGTGGCCGCACGTCCGCAACGCTCGCGAAGGGGACCTTCTCCGCGACGTCGCGCGGGAGGATGGCCTGCGCAGCCCCCGGCGGGAAGGAAACCGTCATGACGGCGCCCGTGCGCGCCTGGGACTCGTGGAAGAAGAGCCCCGTCACCGCCTCCGCCGCCTTGGCCGCCTCGGCCGCCTCGGCGTAAAGACATGGGTTCCCGTAGTGGTAGCCTAGGCAGGAGCTGGGAAGGAAATAGGAGGCGGCGGCGTAGCGCTCCCTCAGCGGCGAGCGATCAATGCCTGCACGAGCGTTTGATTCCATAAGAACTAATATTTATAACTGAGAAACCATTTTATTACCCAATTCCATCGATCGATTAAAATACCTTTCTGGACGAGTTGTGCGATGGCCTCCGGCATCGGTGAGCCGGGGAGGGCCTGCTCCCAGAACCGTGCTGCCGGAGTGCCAGCGGCGGCGGGGAGGCCATGCGCCCCAGCAAGGCCGGTGGCGGCGCACATCAAGATGAGAAGAAGCGCACACGGATGCATGGCGGCGTAATGCTTGACGTGCTGCGAGACACTGAGAGGGAATGATGAAGCTAGGGGCCGAGGCTGTTAATATAGGTGTTGTTTCAGCTTTTTTCGAACTTTCGGTGCATAGTTTTCTATATATCTGAAAGATAGAAAGTTGTGAAAAAGTTGTGAAAGTAGAAAGCCAGAACCAATTTTTTATGAACTTTTCAGTTTTTTCAGCCGCATTCAACTTTTGGATGTAAAGAAAACTATTCACCGAAAGATCACTAAAACCTTAAACAAACATGACCTATCAGCGTGTGGACACCTGTCCATGACCCCACCTCTCTTCATCAGAATCTTGAATTTTTCAATGGGTCGGCACTAGCGCGTTTGAAAAGGCACAGTCCTAACACGTCCCGACACAATGCGCGTTTGAAAAGGCACAGTCCTAACACGGCCCGACACAGGGACGATAGTGTCAGGGCTTAGCACGACACGTCGTAGTGCCATTGCCTTGACAGCCGATTCAGCCCGTAGTGTCAGTACAGACACGACATGACTAATGGGCTGGCACAATGGTACTACGACGTGTACTCCAGTTTAATCGAATAGAATACTACTTTCAGTGTCTTGTGGCAAATGCACTCGATTTATTAGTGTCCCTCGGCAGCGACACGTTTTCTTAGTGGCCTGTGGCAAAGGCTACGTTTTAACAATGCCCTGGGGCAAATTTTGCCCTAATAAATTGGTTCTGCTTGTGGGTTTGCTTTTCTGGTTGCTGGCTAATAAATTGGTTTTTTCAATGTGTATTTCTGCAGGACTGGGAACGTTCTCTACAGGTGCCTCAAAGGCTTGGCAAGCATAAGATGATCAATGGCGAGTTTCTTGATAAAGGCTAAGTTTTGGTTGCATGGTAACAATGAATAGTAAAAGCGCCATAATGAGACAACACATAGCGGCAGCGGGTTATATGGTCTTACTTAAATGTGCTGTATTTTGCTCAATGGTCATCTTTTTAAATTTGTTCCTTTGATCATCAACGACGTGAATTTCTTGTGGGCTTGTGGCCTTGTCCAGTCCTCGGCTTCTTTTTTTCTTTTGTCTCAAGGCTCAAGTGCTTGACAGACATAAGATGCTCACAATTGTGGGTGTATTATTGGTCAAAGAGTAATCAGGTCATGCTAGTTATTGTGTTTTGTTCCAGAGGCATTTTCTTAAACCTTGATGGCTTAGGCCCCCTTTGGCAGGGCTTCAGCTTCCGCTTCTCCTCCAGCAGAAGCCGAAGCCCTGCCAAACACCTGCACCAGAAACGGCTTCGATGGTGAAGCCGTCAAAAGCCCCGCAAATCCCGCTCTCACAGCGGATGGATGGCGCAGAAGCCGAAAAAACTGGCTCCCCGCGGCTTCCCACCCTCACATTTTGCAAAAAACCCCCACAATTTCCCCCAATCCCCAATTCGTCCCAACCCCAATCCCCATTCCATCTCGACCCGTCTCCCTCCTCCTCGCGATTCTCCTCTCGGTGGCGGCGGGCGGTGCGCGATGGCCGACGGGGCGCCGCCGGATCCGTCCGGACGAGGACCTCCGGTGCCGGGAGGCGGCGGATCCGCTCACGCGCCCCAAGATGCGGGCACCGGCGCGTCGTCTCCATTCACGTGGCGGGGAGGCCCGCCGACGGGTTCTCTCGGGTGCTCTACCGGCCGCCGCCGGAGCTCCCCCGTGCGTCGGCGCGGGGGCATGGCGCGGCTTCCCCGCCGCGGGCGCATGGCCCTTCTTCCCCGCGCGCATGTACCAAAGCGGCATCGGCGGGTCCGGGGGCGGCATCGGCGGGTCCGGGGGCGGACGGCGGGTCCGGGGGCGGCATCGGCGGGTCCGGGGCGGCGGCCCAACCTTGGCAGGCCTACCCACCGGCGCATGGCCGCCTAGTGCCGCCATGGCCGGGGAGGCACCGGCCCTGCTGTCCATGGAGGATTACCAGATTGGTTTGCCGGAGTAGCAACCGCAGCACTAGGATCGGAATGGCTCCATGCCGATCTTGGGACTCCCGGCGGCAGCACAAGAGCGTCGTCGTCAACCACCAAGGAGGTGCCTTGACAAGCGTTTGATGTTGACGAAGAGCGGCTGCCGCCCGAGCTTCCTCCGGTCCACCCGGGGCTCCTCAAGTCGTCGACGTGGTGGCCGCGTACCTAGGCCGCCACCATCTAGGACAGCTCTCTCGCTCCAAAGATCCGTGGATGTCGACCTCACCAGTCCAAGGTATGAGCCCCAAACACACATATCATGCCATTGTTCTTTCAGTGCACATAAATTGTTTGCTTGAGTTTGGGCCTGGACATTGGTTGCTTGCTGTTAATGGTATGTGCACATAAATTGTTTGCTTGAGTTTGCGGCTGTAAGCGATTGCAAAAAAATTTCTTGTCACCAAACAAAAAGCTCATAGATTCGTTAGATTCTGATACTCTCAATGCCTCACACAGCTTGTGTTATGCCCACGTGATCAACACATTTTGCCAGGTTGATGACTTTAACAGCGGCAGACTCTGATACTCTCAATGCCTCACACACCTACACATGCATCTGAATACAAAAGTGTACCATGGTTTTCTTCCCTGTTGGTGAGAAAATTCCAATCTTAGAGAGGTGAAAGATAAACTTCAGTAGAACGTGAACTGTGTGCGGTCTGTGTGTGTTGGTCGAGAGAATACAGTCCTCTTATTATTGGCAGTTTGACAAGTTAAAACCATTTTTTTCGTCAAGCAGTGCACGGCAGCTGAAACACAGTCCTATGTCCTAACTGCCTGAAACAGAGAATGGCTTTGTTGGCTCGTAGCTGAATGATATAATGACTGGGGCCCATCATCCTCCAGCTGAGCAAGCAGTTCTAACTGTCTGAAACAGTGAATGGCCTCGTAAATTGTATATTGGTGTATGGTTCTATGAGCATCCGGTTATCAATAGCACCAGCGTTTTCTTGCCATTTGTCCATTTTAGCTCACTATGTTCAGAACCAGGCAGTGAGCTAGGTTATGTCCACACCCCACTATGTTTCTAGCTCAATATTAATATTGGTTTGAGACTCTGCTCCATTTGTGATCGAGGGAACTGGATTATGTACTTTTTGTCTAAAGAATAAGTATCTTGAAACAATAACTTGTGGGTCATTTTAGCATTTAACATGGTCACAGATAGCACTTGGCAGCAGTATTCCTGGATTATTTTACTGTCTTGTTATTTTACTGTATGCTGGACATCTTGTTGTTTTGTAATCCCTTTCCATGGCTTGCATTTATTTCATCATACGCTATGTTGTAAAACTTTCAGCTGCATGCTTCCCTGTTGTTGCTTGCTTTCAGTTTGCTATGTCCTTCTGCTTGTAAGCATTGTCGAGGAATTTTTGGTCTTAAAATCATAATTTTGTGCTTGCTGTAGACATGGCCTTTGTTTGTTTCTGTAGAAATCTGCAATGCCACTGAATTAACCATTTGCCGAAAGAACCATTTGCCGGTATATAGCACACTATTGCTGACTCATTTATCCCTCCGGAGAATTAACCTGAATGAACAGACCAGTACTGATCTACTGACTATTGCATTGTCACTGATGAACTTTGCATTCAGTCCACACGTGAATTATTGTGATCTAGATTAGCTATTTACTGAAACGTGAAAATCTTAATCATATATGTTTGCAGCAAGGAATGCAAAACTCAAAGCATATGCACCTCATCTACCACAAAATCTAGAGAGCATAATGCATTGGTCAATGGATCATGGGATCTCAACCGTATATATCTGGCTTACAGTTTTGGGTACCTAGACTAGTAAAAGTTCAACTTCGCAGACCCGGCCTGTAAACCTTTCTCTTACTTGTTACCAAACTGTCACCTTCTTCCAGAATGTTAAAATCTCAACATCATGAGTTTTGCAAGTTTGTTTTGACTTTGTGGAATATGTTAGGTTAACACAGATCCTAGGGCCTCTACAGAGAAGTCCAGTTTACAGTATATAGTTTCATCTTCTTAGCATTGTTCTGTGGGCAGTGTTTGTCCAGTTTACAGTATAAAGTTGTTTTCAGCATGCTGCATTCCTTAGATCATCATACGTGAAAAATGATCGTTGCCGCAACAATGTGTCTCCATAACTTCATACGTGAAAACCATGCACAAGATAAGGAATTCCGCAAATGCGATCGGAATCCCGATTATATGCCCACTATACCTTCAAGATACAGGAAGCACTACATTTCTCAGGATGCTGGAGATACATCCCACACCGAAACCGATGATCGAGGCATGGATAGATTTCGAGATGAGCTTGCTAGAGCAATCCTCCTTAGATCATCTTGAGCATGTCTGTTAGCTATCTTGTATGGTTGCATGCTATGTAAATTAAACATTGACTACTTTCATAATTATTAACTTATATGTGAGGATGGATAAGAAAAAGTTAAGAAAAAATTAAGGAATGGATCATCTCCTAGCTCATTCTCTGCATAGTCGTTTATCTAAAACCTTGGTTCGTATGCATTTGTGCATTCTCACAATTTTTTTTTAATTCCTGTGTCGAGTGTGGATAGGCAAAAAAAAGCTCACCCCTGATTCCCTCCATAGCTACCAGCAGCTACAGCAGCTCTTTGTCCCTGTTTGGTCAGTAGAGCAGCTCTTGGTTCGTATGGATTGGAGCGCTCAGTAGAGCAGCCAGCCATTGGTCGGCAAAAAGTTGTAACACCCCGAAATTCTTGGATTTCAGGATGTTATTAGGAAGAATAATTAAACAATGATTTTGAAATAATTTTAAAATTTTGCTCAACATTTATTTTCATTACAAAAAAGTTATTATAGGAAAAGCATTGTTTATTTTTCTAATTAAATGAAATGGTTCTATGAGTGATGCATTCATATTCGTTTGCATGGTTTTTGGTTGATGTTCGTAGTGTTTTGAAAATCATAAAAGATCAAATCCAAACCCTCTCCATCTCTCTCAATGTTTTTATAGTTCAACTCAATCCCCTCTCTAATCCCTTTTCAGAGTTCATCCGGTCTTCTTTTTCCATGGCTCAAATCGTCAATTAGCCCTCGTTTCCTTTTTCTTTTCACATCCTAGCTCGCATGGCCATCTTCTCTCTTCTCGACCCATCCCGCCAGCCCAGTTCTATCCAATGTCGGCCCGTATAACTAGCCAGCTAACTCTCTCTCTATGTTGCCGCCAGCTGGGCCCCACCCATCAGCCCTTCTCCCTCGTTTTCCACCTCAGCCAGACTGGACTCGATCCATGCACGGCCTACGCGCCAGACCTCCGCCCTTGACCTCCCAGCTTTTGTGCGCCATGCTTCGCACCCGAGCCGCGCCCCTCATGCGCCTACACAGAACCGTTCGCTTGGCCCTCATGTTTGCGCGTCTATAGCCGCCTACCTCGCGCAGCAAGTCTCGTTTGGCTCTGTGCGCCGCACGCCTCGCTCGGCTCTGTGCACCTATGCATTGCACCGGCGCTCATCCGCGCCTGAGCTGATCCGCGTCCCATCGCCATCCCGGCATGCACGCCCAACCACCGCCGCTCGTGCGCCGACCGCCCGTGCTCGAGCCGCTTTGCATCCCCGCAGCCTTTCCCTCTCTCGTGCCCGTGCGTTGTGTCGGCGCTCGCGCCGCACGCACTCGTGCGCTGCGCCTGTGTCGCTCGGCCGCTCGCCCGCGCACCCATCCGTGTCATTGCACATGTCGGCTTCACTCTCGAGCGACGTCCCTCAGCAATGTGCCGCTCGCCCGGCTCGTGTGCCCAAGCCGCTCGACTCCCCGCGCGCACCGCGCCATCAGCGTGTTCTCACACCATCCCCGCCGGCCACGGCCTTGGCTTCTTCGCGTCGCTCCCCTCGCAGGCACACTGCGTCCTCTCATCTCCGGTGTAAGTGTAACGGATGTTTCACCGGGCCTCCACCATCACCCGTGCCTTTAATGGTCGGCTTCCTCTCTTTAATCCTCCTTGGTAGCGTCTTGCTCAGCTCCTACGCATGCCATCCCTCATCCAAAACTATCGCCCCTTCACTCCACCAGTAACTGCACGTCATCAAGGCCATCAATGGTCATTACCATTTCCGTTTCATGGATTTGCTTATGTTCCTGCGGCTCCCTGAGTCCTCCGCATTCTCCTGCTGCTCGCCCGCCCCTTCGCCTTGCTCTGCAGAACGCTGCCACCGCAAGCAGCCGGACGAGCAGAGCGCCAAGCCACCAACATTCTTTCCACCAGCCAAATGCCCGGGGCCATATCCTTGCGACCCCGCACCACCATCAGGAGTATTCCCTCGCCAAACCTCGTGCTCGCCTCCAGGCTTGGCAGGTCGAGTCGCTGCATCGAGGTACCACGGAAGGTCGAACGTCCGCCGCTGTTCGCCGCCATCCGCCGGAGTTCCTTTCTGAATCTACTAGCTAGTACCTTCATCACCGGGGCAAGCCGACGATCTCCACACCAGGCTGCAGCCCTTCCTTCTATCGTCGATGCCACCTTGCCGCTGGAGGTCGCCATCCGTATCAATTCCGGCGTGGTCGTCTACGGCAGCCGTTGTTCCGTTCACGACATCCGTCGCTGATTGGAGGGAGTAGAAACAGCGGGAAGCTCTGCAAGGTCGTGGCCCTCCTCCAAACCGTCGGCTGCCGTCGTTCCGGGTCAGAACGCCTTCGCTGCCTTGCCATCCTTGTTGCTGACTCTTGCCGGCCATCAAGCTTCACTCTCATCGACCACTACCTGGGCAGGTCAGAGGTGAGAAAACTCATGCTGATCTAGTTTTGTTTTGCGTCCTAGCCTGCTCACTAGCATGTTATTTCTAATTCTCACGTTGGCCACTACATGCACTAGCTGCTGCATGCATACACTTCAATAGCTTAATTCATGTTAATCCATGATCCCATACTCCTTATAGTTTTCTATCCTTTGCCATACACTCGTGAACTTAAGGCTGTCAATGTTCTTTGATCTGTTCTTATCATCGCTCTACTATCGACCATCACGCGAGGCACCGCAACATTCTACAAATGGTAACACTCAGTTAATTTAATCCATGCGTTTGCCAATAGCCGAGTACACATGCCAAGAAAGCAAGCAATCAGTACGTGCGTACATATATCTTCCCGATGTCAGCATTACACAATGCTTATGTCACATTCTTGTTTTTTCCTTAAAAAAAATACAAATCCAGTAAATTCAGTAATATATCTTTTGTCTTCACCCAAGTTTCAATCACAGAAACATAATTTATTCTTCTAGAAACTTTTTTATTGACTTTCTTTTCTTGCCAATCTTTTCCCTTAGAGTATGTCATTCAACTTATACTACAATCGACAAGCAAACAGCAGCTACAAGTCGTTCTCCATCTATGCTTAATAAGCTGTATTCATGTACCTTGATGATGTAAGCATCTCATCACGTTGATGTCAAAAATAGTTTTCCCCATAACCATCACTTCATACTTTTGTAAATATCCCACTAGCATGTATCTCTGATTCTCACGCTGGCCACAACATGCAGTAGCTCTTCTGCATGAAAACGTCAGTAGTTTAATTCTTGATCGGCTCCATAATACTTAATAGTTTTCTATCCTTTGCCCTGCACTCATAATCAGGAACTGAAGCTTGTCGATGTTCTTCGATTTATTGTCCATCATTACTGTACTGTCAACCACGCATCACGCAAGGCAGCACAGTATTCTACACATGCTAGCACCCTGTTAAATCCATGCTTGCATGCATGTCTTTGCCATAGACAAGTACACACGCCTAGAAAGCAAGTAATTAGTACACATACAACTTCATGATGTAAGCATTACATAATACTTATGTCATATATATATTTGTTTCCTTCAAATATACAATTCCAAGTAATTCCAGCATGCATGTATATTTCAGCAACATATATAACATATATCTTTTCTTTTATCTTGCTCTATCCGTTATCTCTCGTGTCCCGTGAATCTTCTTTGATAGCCCTTCGATCCGCAGCTAATCATGATTAGATCTCTAACCTTTGTTTAACCCATAGATCTCACGTTTTAGCTTGTTCTTGTTGCGTTAGTTCCGTCTCATCATAAACAATGCGTTAGATACTCTAAAATGTGTTTTGATAATTTATTCTATATTAATTTGGTTAATATCTATTAAACTTGTTTTCTAAATACATCTAATTAGATCTACCTTTCGGTTTTTCATAATACAAGTGTTAAATTGGTTAATATTTATTCATTTTTCTTTATAAATAAAAGCAACATAGGCTATCTCGAGCTTTCTAATTCAATGTTAACTTGACTTAATATGAATATAAATGTGTTTCTAAATTATAATTTCATTAGTTCAACCCGATATATAAAGTTGTATGCTTAGATGTTATACATGCTTCTTTTAAAACTAAATATTTAATTTGCATAATCATACTTGAATATTTGTAAATAAAATTGGACTAGGTTCACATCGTCTTTTTAATATAAATATAACTTCCTTAATTCTAATTAAATAGGGTATTTCTTTGAAATAACCTATGCACATTGTTTTATATTCAATTAAAATATATCAAGATCATAGCCTTGTGTGATATAATCCAAATCTCTCGATAGTTCCGAGTGTTTCTTGCGATCGCGATCCTAGAACCAAACCTTGTTCTCTTTTTTTAAGCCTTCTTTGTATGGTGTATTGTTCTTAGTTGAACTTGTTTGTCTGCTTTGCATGTTTGTGCCCGATGTTTGCTTCGAGTAGAAGATCAAGCTGTTGATCGCAAGTTTCAAGAGAGCAAGAGCGGAAGAGCATAAGAGTATCCTTGTGTTGAGAAAGGCAAGTGGACTTCTCCCCTGCATATTCTATTTTGTCCCACACAACTTGCATGATAACTAAGTTTACATTTAAATGTTGCTATGCATAAACTTGATGGGAAATTACCTTTTTAAGGACATGACTAGAACTTTATCCCTACTACCTTGGACAACCCTTTTAAATAAATGTTTTGGGTAGATAATGCTTAGTTGCTATAACTTGGGATGGTTAAAATGAATCTTTTGCAATATGTTGAATGTTGATCATGACAACTTTGGTGATATATTTATATGTGTGTGCTTAATTACAAGATAATATGATTTAATTGGAACATGGAGAACCACCCAGAAAACGGTGCAACCACACCCATATGGCTCGCGCTTAGCCAATTAATTAGGTGTCCGGAACTATCCGATAGCCTTATCCGAAAGGAGCACGGGGGCCGGAGTTGAAGGGGTATAGCCCGGTTCTTTTGGGGTAGCAGCCTTTGCTAAGGTGCTGACCACTAGGGAGGGTTATGGTCCGCTCTCGCCGTCAGAATCGTCGCGGGTTGTTGGTCTTCTCGCATACCTTTGTAAAGGCTTCGTAGTGGACCCCTAGCCACTCACCTCGGAAGTGTTTAAGGGCCTTGCAAACCCGGCGACATGGGGAACGCGAACTGTGGGTAAAGTGTACAACCTCTGCAGAGTGAAAACTGATCGATCAGCCGTGCTCACGGTCAAGAGCGGCCTGGACCCTCACATGATAATCAAACATAAAGATGAAATTAAATCGTGGTTTCTTGTGCGTTTTTGAGATGAGATGTTTTCTAAATGTTTAAGTGGGTTGGTATGAACTTACATCTAGTAAATAGGTGCTTGCTAATAAATTTTGACCAACTTAAAATGCTAACCGCTGCAAAACCTTAGCCTATCCTTGATAGCCTTGCATTTCCCCCACTTGCTGAGCTCCAACCATAAGTGTGCTCACCCTTGCTAAACCGCTGTTCAGAGAAGAAGAATAAGAAGGAGAAGAAGGTGTATGATGTTCGAAGATGGTGCTAGGCGTACGCAACCCCCGCCGATTACCCGTGAAGTCGGAGCCTTTGTTTCCCGGATTCCACCGTAAATATCTAATAATCTCTCTTTCTTTACGTGATATTGTTTCGTTATTCACTATGATGTCACTATATGTATGAAACTAGATCCCGGCATACATATAGGTAGCACTTGGTTTTCTTTAGAAAATCGGGTGTGACAAAAGTGCTCTTGCATAGTATAGCATTGCATTGCATCGCATTCGTTGTGATACCTTTTCGGTCCCGCAATGGCCATGGATAGCTTTGTGCTTCTCGCAAGGAGCTCGGTGAGCTCGTAGGGAGCTCTTATGCATTTCTTTCAAAGTCAAAGGACCTATGTGACATTTTGATCTCCCACAAAATACAAGGCAGCCACATGACCACGCCCATTTTGCCAAACACTTTACAAAATGGCTTCGACTTCACCAAAGAAGCCATTATTTTGCCATAGCCACAGCCAGGCCGTTTTAGGCACAATACTCGAAGCCCCCGCCAAAGGGGCCCTTATTATCGCTGTGAAGAGAAGTTGTGCTAGCGCAGTTGGTTAGTCTTCTTGGGGAGCCAGGGTTCAACAGCCCACCCCCTATGAACCGAGAAGTTTTTCCTCTTTTATCGTTTGAATAGGAGAGGGGCCAGATTTCTAGGGACTTCCCGTTCACCCAAGCTGATTGCCAGAAGTTGGCTTTCTTCCCATTACCCACTGACACTGTTGTTGAAGCATAGAACAAGTCCTTATCCTTTTTGTCACACGGGATCTCAAGCCCTATCCAAGGTCTCTCACTGTGCTTCCACTGAAACCAGCACCATCGCATTCGTGGAGCCCGTGCCAGCCTCTTGAGGTCGAGAATCCCTAAACCTCCCAAGTCCTTTGGTGTGCACATAGTTTTTTTAGATAATGGAACATTGTTCCGGCCTCGACAATTCCAGGAATTGTCTGCAGCCAACATACAACGTCACAGCAACAAAGCTGCACCAGAAAGGTATACACCCATCCAACCGCCCTATGGCGCCGCAACAAACCAACACAGATACATCCTAAACAAGGTACGGGAGACATGGCAAACAAGAAACCATAAACACCCGAAAACTAAATGCCGATACGCCTTCGAGTATTCCAACCAGACTTATGGAAGATCTCCAACGCCATAGTCTCCAACAACCGGCAGCCTTTCTTCAAAATGACCATGCCATCCTCCTTAGACAAGATGGCCCAGCACCTAATCCAGTAGGTTCCTCTAAACATCACCTTCTTTGAACTCTAGGTTCTTCCTGGCAACTCTCCCTTCGGCCTTAGTCAGGATGTGCTCATCCTTAGACCCCTGAAGCCTCGGACCGGCCCCCGACCCCGCATCTTACTAGCATCGAAACCGTTGTCGCCTCTCCGATCCCGACCTCCAACTCCATCTCCTTGTCTCCTCCACCGCCTTACCTCCTCCCTCCATCTCCTTCTTCTCGCTCGCTTCTCATCATCCTCACCTAACACCCTGTCTGCAACCTCCTCAAAGACTCTATCAGCTGCCTGGTTTAAAATCTCCCCCGCCTTAGCCCTCAGAAAAGCCTCAAACTCCTCCTTTGTCATACCCTGAACTTGCTCCTTCCAAGTTAAAAAACCCTCCTCTCCAATCTGGGCATCTTTATCTATCCCCTGCCCCCTACTCCCATCCACATCTCTCTTTAACTTCTTCGACTCTCTCTCAAGCTTCTCCTCCTCGCCCACCTGCCCATCCGACAAAGAACCCTCCCAACCTGCCTCCATCACCTCCTTGTGCCACTCAACCTCCGCTTCCTCTCCTTTCTCATCAAAACCCAACTTCTCAACCTCAAAATTGAGCTCAAAATAGTGATCACCAATGACCACATCCATCTGCTCCGGAATCAGACTCGGATTAAGGACCGCCACCAAAATGCGACCATACTCACTCTTCCTCGTAGTCTCCATATCCACAATCTGGGTGGAACCAAGCATAGAGCCCACCGCCCACAGCTCCTGGAACTCATAAAGCTCCTTCCTCAACCCATAAACTCTTACCCAAACCTTAGGTAACAGAAAACCCGCCTCCTTCTCCTTCCATAACTCAAACTTCATCCTTGCCCCCGTTGGCACCTTGTCACCCTTAATGTCCGCACCCCCAAAAGCAACCGACCTCTGGAGCTCTACCTTAGAGGGGAACTTGACCAGATACGAGTTCTCCTCATGAACCATCAGTTCCCAGGTCCACCTTCCCAGAAACAGCCTCTCAAGATGCCTTCTCACCTCCTCCATAGGAACCTGCCCTCCCTCCACAGAAATGAGAGCCATCCTCGAATCCTTCTTAGCCCTAGACAAAGGAGGACGAGGGATATGGTAGAATCCCAGACCATGCACCGCATAACCCACTGCATGAGCAACAGGCCTTGGCAACTTCAGAACAGGGCACCTGTGGTTAACATGGTCATTATGCGCATCACAAATCACGCAGTAGATCTCCGCCGTGCAAGCTGCTGTGTTATGCCCCTTCTTCGCACAGCGAGAGCACTTGACTCCCACCCTCGTCTCTTCTGTATCACCTCCAACTCCATCACCAGATTCCCCCATCACTACATCCCCTCCAATCTCCAAAGGCTGCTGCATCCTCACCAAGTCACTATCCTTCTTTGCCTCCACCGCCTCTCTTTCCCTTCGAGCACGCCACTGACCTCCGCGTCCGCCGGCCACACTTCCTCCCTGTGGTCGCGCGGCACCAGCACCAATCACCCCACGGCCTCCAACACCTTGCCCTTGACTCATGAATCCTTGACCACGGAAACCGTCCATGTCCCTTCCTCCATGCTCGATGAACCCCCTGCCTTGAGGCCCCCTTGGCGCAGCCCTAGGTTCCCCTGACAGGAACGGACGTTGCGGCCTGGCCCCAGCCTGGACCGCGCCGGAAAACGGCGGCCAC
Organism: Cenchrus americanus; assembly: GCA_947561735.1. Classification (NCBI taxonomy): domain Eukaryota; kingdom Viridiplantae; phylum Streptophyta; class Magnoliopsida; order Poales; family Poaceae; genus Cenchrus; species Cenchrus americanus. Next base: position 256,336,370 of record OX387245.1, read on the forward strand.
ACGCGCGGCCCCATCGGAGGCGCACCACCGCCATGGCCAGGACCCGCGACGATCCCCCTCCTTCCTCCTCTAGACCACGCTGCCATGGCCCCTCCTCGCTCGCCCTCTCCTTCCTGGCTATCGCGAACACGGTACTGGGGAGCGAAACGACGACTACCGCGAACCGTTCGCCTCCCTTGCGCCAGGAAAAGGTGGCCCAGTCCTTTGGCAAAGTGAAACACGTTTTGGGCCTCGCCTTGGCCCATTAGCTTCTCCGAGCACAGCCCAGTCCACCGTAGGGACACCGAACAGCGATTCGAATCCACCGTCTTCCACCTTCGACAGGCAGCAGCACCGGCGACCCCTCGCCTTCTCCCTTCCCCCGGCGGCCGCCGGCCAAGTCCTCCTTCTCCGCCGCCAGATCCGCCACCTTAACCAAGCAATTTCTCCGACCCGTCCTGCGATCAACCGCCTGGAGGTCCCCAAAGGTCCAAGCCCGAGCATAGCCCGCCGGCGGGATCGGTCCCCCTCCAAGGCTTGCAGCGCGAACTCGGCCGTCGTGCCGGCTTAGGACACCGAATCGGCCTCAATAAACGGCCCCCATCACGGCGCATAGCGCCATCGGGTGCAGGCTCAGGCCGCAGCGCAGGAACAGCACAGGACGAAGGCAGAGGTAAGTGGACATTGCTTGCAGGCTCAGGCCGCAGGATCGTTTGACGGCTTGTCCATCCACCGCGCCGCCACGCACGACGCGCTGACACGTTCCAGCATGCGGACGAGGTACCCAGAGCACGCCGTGCTATGGGCGCCGTGGCCGGCAGGCGCGAGCAGCGCTTGCCGCCGGCGAGGAACGATGCAGTCAGATAGAGCCTGCGGCGCTCGGTGCCGACGTGTTGGTGTAGCACGCCAAGGCTACCAGTGTCGATCTAGTGGCGGTATCATCTTCGTCGTAGTCGTGCTCGTCGGAGGCGGCGGGTGGCGTTGGTCGCCATTCGCAACGGCGCGGGGACACGCGCGCGCCAGCTGGCACACCGCGGCCGCGAGCGATGCTTGCCGCCGGCAAGGAATGGTGCAGATAGAGGAGTGGCAGCTGCTAAGATATACTGTTAATTTCAGGCTGCAGACTGCGGCAGAATGATTCTGAGCTTAACCATCGGTGTGCAAAAGCGTCTCGGCGACTCGGCCCAGTCAAATGGACGGTCTCAAGCATTTCCTGCTGAAATCGTTCATGCTTTGGACAGGGTTTCAAGTGCAATATCTGATGGAGCTCCAACTGGTTGATGGCTGGTCTGCAGAATCTGAACCTGGTCAGGTGTTTGCAGTAGCATTCAACATTTGATTCATCAATCTAACAAGTTAATCTGAAGTTCAATTGGGTGCACTGACAACGGGGTGCCAATCTGAAGTTAATCTGAAATTCAGCTTGGGTTCTGAAAATCGGAGAGAGTAATCGATGTTTGCCATGGCATATTGACTCACACTGAAGCAGAGCAGAGCAGAGCAGAGCAAGAAAGCATCACGCCTCTGCCTGTTGCCGTGCTCTGCTTTGTGTCCTTCGTTTTCCGCTTCGTCGTCGGCCATGGCTCGCGCTCCGAACTCCGGCGAGCCGCTCGGCTCGGCTACCCGCCTCATCCGTTGGCCGTGGTTCGTTCACTGCACGGAGGCTGTTCATCAGAGGCGGCGGCGGACCACCATCCACGACACCGCGCACGACGCGCTGAGCCTAGCGCCGCGCGTTCCAGCGTGCAGCGAGCTGCTCGGGAGCACACGCCGTGCAATGGGACGCCGCGTTCGCCGGCCGACCACCAGCCAGTAGGCGCGCACCGGCCGCCGCCTATCTGCGCTGCTCGCGAGTAACGGCTCAGAGGCTCAGTGTGCCCGGCCGGAGCCGGAACCGGCGGCGTCGGGATGCCACGCCAACGCCAGGGCTATCAGCGTCGAATTCACGACGATGTCCTCTTCCTAGCGTCGCTCGCCGCGAGTCTTGCTTGCATGGTGTTCGTACGGCCACGATTAAACAAGATGCTGCGAAGGGAACGGAGCGTTTCAGCGCCGCAATCGTCGTTCCAAGTGGCAAACTGGGTGCGGTTCCTTCGTTCTCCTGGGCCCACTGGTTCCTGATCATGAACACCAGTACAAACTACAGTCCCTTTCTCTTCCTTTGACAACAAATTGATGCAAATTACTGATGCCAACAGTTTAACGAACGGCAATCCATTAGCACAAATTACACGCCATCAACCAGTAGGTGGTTCTGGAAGCACGATTATACGAACCAAAGGGGAGAGACGAATGTACGCTCAAAGTTAGGCCGCTAATTAGCACATCCCATCAACTTTGTTGATTCGTGTCGTGGGTACCGAATTTAGTTATCCAAAGTTCCAAACCACGGCGCCACGCACCCAGTTACTGACCATCTGACTGCTTTTTTTCTTCCAATGGGAAGCTTGGATGTCACTGAATTCTTCTTTGGTGCCACCTGATCTCTACTCTGAGAATACCTGTGGCTGTTGAGACCACTGGCCAACAGTATAGATGGCCAGCTGGGCCAGGCCCGCTGGGCCGGCACGGGCCCGGCCCGAAAAAGCCCGGCACTAGCACGGCCCGGCACGGCCGCGTCGTGCCACGGGCGGCCCGGCACGAGGGTCGGACCGGGCCCGGGCCGCATCCTCGGCACGGCGGCCGGCACTAGCACGGCCCGATAAACCCCCCGGCCCAACAACGGCCCGACTCCCCCGCGCCCCCCATCCCTTCTTGTAGCCGTTGGATCCGGTCGGCCCCCCGACCGTTGGATCCGACCGTTGGGGACGGCATATATAAGCCCCCCGCCCCCGCGCCCCCCATCCCCGCAACCCTAGCCGCTCACCCGCTCCCCCCCATTTCCCCCCCGCCCTCCCGCCCACCTCGCTCTCTCCTCTCGCCTCTCGCCGTCTCGCGTCTCTGGTCTCCCCTCCCCCTCTTCCGGCGAGCGCCGAGAAGATCCCGGCGGCATGGTCCGCCGGCCGGCGCCGAAGGCCGGAAAGCCATCTTGATGTAGTTGCTCCTCCCTACCCCCTGACCCCCTCCACTCGAGCTCCCCGTCTCCCCCTTCTGCCCTTCCTCTCTTTGGATCTCTAGATCCCGGCCGCTCCGGTTGATCTCGTCATCTCCTAGACTGGATTTGTGGTTCATCGACGTCGCCGGCCACTCTGGTGCTCAGGTGAGAGGCGAGATCTAACCCTAACCCTAGATCTTGAGTTGTTTGTTCTAGATCTTGACTTTTGTAGCTTGTGCAGGTCGTTTGCCGCCGCGTAGCCGTTGAGGAACCAGGGGGGCGGATCCGTCGTTGGCCGGCCGCCCTGGTGCTCCGGGTTCGTAGCAGGTATGTGTCTCTCTCTCTCTCTGATCTCTATCTCACTCGAGCTCTCTGTCTCTCTGTCTCTCTCTGTCTCTCTCTGTCTCTCTCTCTCTCTCTGATCTGTCTCACTGCACTGCTGCAGGTTGACGGCCTAGAGCGCCGGCGATGGACGGTGACGACGAGGACCAGGGGCACTCCATCAACGATGACTATCGGATGGCAGGCCTGCGTGGAGATGACGAGAGTGACCTCGAAGCCGATCAAGAAGAGTTGTTCGGTGCTGCAAATGATCCCATTGATGTAGATGCTGCCGATGGTGGTGATGCTGGGGGCGCAGCTGGTGGCGCAGCAGGTGATGATGCTGGTGGCGCAGCAGGTGATGGCACTGTGGTTAATGGCCCCAAGAAGCGTAAGTGTACATCTGATGCTTGGAATGACTTTGAAAAGATCTTTGAGGTAATTGATGGTAAGCCTGTTCGAACTGGTGCTAAATGCTTTCACTGTGGGAAATACTATGCTGCTCGTTCTTCTATTGGCACTGGACATTTGAATAGGCATGTGCTTTCTTGCCCAGAGAGAAAGAAAAATGTTCGTTCCTCTCAGTCTTTGTTGTCATTCAATGCTAATGGTAGTGTTCGTCACTGGGAGTACAGTGCTGATGTAGCTCGTACTCAGCTATGTCGTTTGATTGCTAGACTAGATTTACCTCTTTGCATTGGTGAAACTGCTGCTTTTGAAGAGTACATCAAGCTTGCTCATAATCCTAGATTTTCTGGAGTGTCTAGGCAAACCACTACTAGAGATATGGAAAAGTATTTCACTGATTGTCGTGCTAAGCTTATTACTTCTTTGGCATCTGTTTCTTCTGTTGCTATTACTTCTGATATATGGTCTGGCAATGCTAAGGAAGATTATCTTAGTGTGGTTGCTCATTATGTTAATGCTGACTGGCAATTAGAAAAGAGAATCATTGGGCTTAGGCTCATTGATGTATCTCATAGTGGTCAGAACATTGCTGATCGTGTGGTTGCTGTCTTAGAGGAGTATGGTTTGATTGCTAAGACTTTTTCTGTCACTTTGGACAATGCTTCTGCCAATACCACTGCAATCACCAAAATGTCCCCTAAATTGTCTGAATATGTTGGTACTTTGCTCTTGCATCAGCGCTGTGCTTGCCATATTATTAATTTGATTGTTAAATCTGCTTTGGATGTGATCAAGAAGTACCTAGAAGCATTTAGAACTGCAATTTCTTTCATAAATTCCTCTAATCAGCGCATTGCAGCTTTTAAGAGGTATTGCATTGCTGTGAATGTTAGATCGAGAAAGTTTGGCCTAGATATGGATGTGAGATGGAACTCTACATACCTCATGCTTAAGCATTTGGTGCCTTACACGCAGACTTTTAGTGTCTTCATTGAAACTAACTATCCTAGAGGTGAGGATGAGCCTTTGCTTTTAACAGATGACCACTGGACTGTTGCGGAGAAGGTATTGTCGTTCCTTGAACTGTTTTATGAGTCTACTGTTCAGCTGTCTGGTGTTTATTATCCAACTGCTCCACTTATGTTGCATCATCTCATTTTGATATGTAAGCACTTGAAGGCTAATGAGAGTGATAAATTGCTTAGGCCTGTTGTTTTGCCTATGCAAGACGTTTATCTTAAGTACTGGAGGGACATTCCTATGCTTTACTCTTTTGCATTTATATTGGATCCTAGAGCTAAACTGAAGGGTTTTCATAATGTTCTTAGACTGTTATCTAGGCTTACTGGTACTGATTATTCTGGTTATTTTACTGAGGTTAGAGCTAGCCTTGCTGATATGTTTAAGAAATATGATGCTAAGTTTGGTGCATTCAAGCTAACACCTCCAGAGCCACCCAGTACTGGTAAGAGAAAAACTGATTGGGATGACATTTTTTTCAAGTGCAGGTGATGACGATGTTGCTTCTGACATTTTCTCAAGTCCTGGTAACAGTTTCTGCACCCCCCTCTCAATCTGTCTAGAAGAACACCTGCAAGTGCCTTGCTGCAAGCAGCAAGCACTAGTTTAACAGCTGGAGTTTCTATGGGTGTTGCTAATGAATTGACTACCTACTTGGAAGGTGATACTGTCACCCAATTTGCTGATAGCTTCAACATTTTAGGCTGGTGGCATGAACATAAAACTACTTATCCAGTACTTTCCATTTTAGCTAGAGATGTTATGACTGTGCCGGTTTCAACCATTTCTTCAGAATCTGCTTTTAGTACTTCTGGCAGGATTATTGAGGAGCGACGACGTCGATTGAGCCCGGAGATGGTGGAGATCCTCGCATGCACTAAGGATTGGGAGGCGGCAGAAGCAAGGCTTCAACAACAGGTGGTGGACAAGGAACTGGAAGCGGCTTTTGCTGATTTGTTTTTAGATGTTGCTCCTGAGTCTTGATTCAGCTGTTTAAGCTGTGTAATGAACTTGAACTTGGTCTGTAATAACTTTGAACTATGAATGAATTGATTGAGTCGGGTCAGTACTCTTTTCCTATCTAGGGTTTCTCACGAGGTGTGAGTTTTACCTAGATAGGTTTTTAATGAGGCAACCATTGCACCAGCTCAAACTTTTGAAATTGTGTGTTCTTTACTTCTTTTGTGAATTGTGATCTAAATTGCTGTGATTTGAAGTTTTTACTTCTTTTGAAATTGCTGTAAATTTGCTGTGTTCTTTACTTCTATACTTTTGTTTCCAAATCTATGAAAAAAATGAAGGATTTTGAGGTGTTTTTGTTGCATCGGGCTGGCCCGGCCCTAGCCCAGCCGTGCTTTGCCGTGCCTCGGGCTAGCCCGGCACGACAAAAGGGGCCTTAGGGCCGGGGCACCGGGCCGGCGGTTCGGCCCGGTGATCCGACACGGCTCGGCACGAAACGCCGTCGTGCCTGTATAGTGCCGGGCCTCGTCGGGCCGGGCCAAATCGGGCTAGGGCCGGGCTCGGGCCGGGCGGCCCGATTGGCCATCTATAGCCAACAGTACCATTCAAATCAAGGGGAGATCCTGTCATTGTATTTCTAATCCATTGTATCTATGCAGATGTAGATGTAGAGCCCTTTTCAATCAAGGGGGCAAATTCTTATGTATAATCTCTTGGGTTCACTATGAGCCCAATCTAGAACTACTAGAATTACTTGTGCTCCCACTGATTTTTTTTTGCTTGCGCAGGCTACTTTGTTTAACAAATGTCTTCTGGAATAAAGCTTCCTTTACGCACTGTTTGCGGGGAATCCATCGTGAAAATGATTAAAGACTAATATAATCCTCTCTTTATTCCTCTCTTTATTAGTGCGCCTAACTCGATTAGATGTTTCCACTGACAAGTGTCATCTTCAAGTTGTGTATCTTTCTACCTGCATATTCCTTGTCCAGTGCAGCATTAGTGGAATATTTCCAAGCTACATATTCCACATTCTTTTCCAGTCCTTTGTTAGTTATCACGCTAATGTCCATATGAATTTCCACACATGTTCTACTTTTTGACCACTTATATTCAAACGCTTAACAAAGTGTCAAGACTCTCGCTGTTAGTTGTCTTAAGTCTATTAAAGTCTTCTAGACAAAAACAAAGTTCCCATTTCGTCTCATGATATATGATTCTGTCCCTCAGTATATCTCTATTCTCTACACGCAGGAGGACAGCCATCCACCACATCCATGTGATTCAATCGAAGGTAGGTTCTTATACAGACAATAATTAAAACTAAATCTTGGCTAGTGATCTGAAGTTCATTTCTTTAGTCTTTGCTAATGTTCAATTGAATCTGTTGAGCAGGGAAGGGATATAGCACTGATGCTTCAATCCTAATGGCGGAGATTGTCAGTTCTGCTGTTGTTCAGGAGACAGTTAGCCAAGTTCTATCTGGTTTGGTTCAAAAGTATGAGGACAAAGAGGATTCAACAAATGCCAACAGAAACTTGGAGAGGCTAGAAATGGCACACATTAGGCTTGAGGCTGCTCTTGAGACATCGGAGAAGTGGAAGATCACTGATGCATCCTTGTTGCGTTGGCGCAGGGAGCTAAAGCGTGCTGCTCAGGAGTGCGACGAAACACTGCACAAATGCAAGCAGAGAATCCTGGAAGACGAACAAATGCAACATGAAGTAAGGAATTCCTCCCTTCCTGCCCGGATTGTGCATGCCACCAAGTCATTTGTTTCCTCCATGCTTCACCGCAATAGCAATGAGCTCAGAAGATCCATTGCTCAAAGGTTTGAGTGGTATGCGGATGGTGCTAGTGAGTTTATGAGATTTGTAGAGCTTGGTGGCACACCCCGCCATCACATGCCCTTCAACAACCTTGTTAGGAACCTTTTTGCGGGCAAGGAACTACACCATAGAATCATTGGAGGAAACAAGAATCCTTCCTTTCAGTTACTGTTGGTGCCCTTTAGCACTGAAGTGTATGGAACAGAGGCTAGCCTGGTAGTTATCCAAAATGAAGGCACACCTGAGGGTAATATCTACTTTAGTATAACAGTACAGCTTTCAGAGTGTACAGACATAGTTGGGATAGCAATTAAGTGCTTGATGTTGTTTGCTCCTCATTTCAAGTGTACAGTTGGAAAAATTAAGAAGGAAATCAGCCAACTGCTTACTGAAGATTTGTCATGGATGCCATCTATCTATTCACACAAGAAAGAGCATGTCCTTCTTGGCACACTTCAATGGCTTCGCCCAAACCCATCATGTTGCAAGCAGCATGGTCGGCATGAGGTTCAACGTCGTACTGGCAGCCTGCAAGACTTGGCTGGACTATCAAATGATTGGCTGGAACCAGTTCTTAAACTAAATTTGCAGTGTCAGGTGCCATTGTCAGTGTACAACAGACAGAAGACCTTGCCATCTGAAGACATAATTTCTCTGGAAGATCCTCCATATCTGAAATCCGGAATCTTCTTTACACCCCACCGCTCTTTAAAAGACATGCTGCCTGGAAACAGATGTTCCGAAATAGTAGCGATAGTTGGCGAGGAGCAGCACTGCTTGCACACAGACATTACCTTGGAACAACTGGAAGAAATCATACTGCCAGGAGCAATAGATTATTTCCACCGGAATGCTAAGGCAACGGCGCACAAAATTATTTGGAAGTCTAGACATGGCACTGCACACATTCAGATTGAGAAGGGAAGTGTGAGAACATGGAGAAGCTCTGGGGGAGCTAGCAGCAAAGGGAAGTTGATGAAACGACAGGATCAAGAGCTTGTTAGTTGGGCACGCCTGATCTCTCACCTGCTGGACTTGTGGGGTGTTCACGCGCCTGTCCAGCTGCGAAGCACACTCGTGGACTGGCTGCAGAAAGACAAGGAACGTCATCAGTTAGCTGCACCGCAGTTTACACCTGAAACTTCAACAGATGTAGTACTAGGCCCTTAGACAGGAATTTATGCTAGTTTAACACATCAGTACATCACCCTTGTGAGGGGTTTTAATGTTCTTTTTTTTCATTTATTGGTGTTTGATGTTTCGGTTGATATAATATGGTGGGTATCAGTACATGGTTTTGCTTCACCATAAATTCATAATATATCATTACCATGAACGGTGGTGTAAGTTATCAGAGGATGTGATCAATAATATGTGTCATTTTATTTTTACAGATTAGTTGCTTCATATGTTTTTTTTTTTTGTGTTCGATCGACAGTGACATTGCTGTAGAATTTCTATCTTTTAGTTTGCAAGGACTGCAGAATTTCTATCTGATATTACTAGGTAGGTAGAAACATTATTATACGCTGGGATGAACTCAAGAATGATCATATGCAAGTTTCCACGCCCACATGATTCTTTTTTAGGGAAAGACATTGAAACTTTGAAATATCAAAATCATCGCAATATTTTTTTTTTAGGGAAAGTCGCAGCACTTTCAAAGCCTAAGGCAACTTTACCTGTTTCCTTGTCTTGGTATGTTGTGACGAATCACCTTTTGGAGCCCCATCTTCTTCCTCGTGCGGTCAAATGCTGGCTGATGGCCGTTTAGCAGGTTCTCAACAATATTTTCCTGTTTGAAGATAATATGTTCAAAACGGATTAATTATTGATTTTCAGCCACTGATGGCAGAGTTCCAGCTCAACTAATATGGAAGATTACTCACTCAAACACTCTTGATGCAGAGACAGCTCTACCTCGATGAATTATGGGATCTAGCAATACCTATGTTCACGAATTCCTGAGTTCAAACTGTACCAAACAATCGCTTACCACAAATTAGAAATGTTTACAACCACCAAGTTGGATTGGAAATGTTCAAACAATCTATAGCAGCTGGCTGATTGTTCATTGTTGACGACCACAGAAAGACAGAACGTCATGCTAGAGCTAGAGCAAGCATTTTATCAACCTAACCAGTTCTCCAACGTTATATCTTGGTGACATAAAGAAACAAATGATTCCACTGCGGTATACATTAGTGTGTTCTTTCTCTGAATGTTCATGGGAAATGTTCAGAGCTGCATCGCATCTGAATAATCCATGTCTTGAAAATTCGATATAGCAGAATTTAGTATTACTGAACAATAATCTCGCAGACAAAGGCATGTGCACGTTGACTGAAAATCAGCATGATGTTCATAAGGTTAACTGAGATTTGATACCCCGCCCGGGGCTGCAACGTCACCGCGTTCCGCAACGCTTCGCACCTCGTCGCAGCACGGGCACCCCCGGCGACACCAGCAGGCAGGCAGCCACCCTGTGTCGAACGTCGTCGCGCCGGGTCTCCGACGTGCTGGGCTTGGCCGCGTTCCCACATGCCGCCAACCAGTATAGTTGGCCATTTGGCACGAGCACGATGGGCCGGCACGAGCACGGTCCGAAAAAGCACGACACGAGCACGGCACGACACGATGTCGATAGTGCCAGTGCCAGGAACGACACGACGTAGTGCCAGTGCCTGGGCCGCCATTGTGGCCCGTAGTGCTGGCACGGGCACGACACGATTAATCTGCTGGCACGATGACAACCCGTTAAATTGGCCTGCTAAAGGCCCATCTCCTACATCTGGTATATAAACTCTTCCAAACCCTAAATCCCTAATCACCCCCGCTTCCAACTCCAACACACGAAGCCGCCGCCCCCACCCTTCTCCCCGGGACTCCTGCGGGCCGCGCCACCCCACCCTTCTCCCGTCGGGGCTCCGGCGGCGGCGAGCCAGCACCGCAGCACGAGGGGCGCTACCCCTCTGCATCTCGGCTGCAGGCCGCGCGAGCTCCCCCGCCACCGCCATGGAATCTTGGCGTGTGGGTTTTCTGCATCCTTTGAGCAGGAATGGTGGATTGCGGAACATAGCTAGAGAGTGTTGGATCATAGCTAGCAGCGAAGTCTTTGTGGACTGTTGGACCATAGCAGCAAAGTCTTTGTAGCCTTTCTAATGCTAAATTATGTGTCGGATCTGTAAAGCTTAGTCAGAGAAAAGTGTAGACCAACCACTACCAGATGAAGGCTCTCGATTCAGTAAGTACAGTTTTTTTTTCAGAATTATAGGGCATCGCCCCAGCCTTTACTGATGTAAAGACCAAGAGTGGTCACGTGTGTTTACAGCGCAGTTGTTACAAAGCAAACATCCACATGACGACATGAGGGAACATAGTTTCGAACAGAACATGCATCACTGTTCGGCCCAATCATAGTCAAAATCTGAGTTTGATCCTGGCTCAGAAGGAACGCTAGCTATATGCTTAACACATGCAAGTCGAACGTTGTTTTCGGGGAGCTGGGCAGAAGGAAAAGAGGCTCCTAGCTAAAGTTGTCTCGCCCTGCTTCACAGGGCGCGCGCTACGGCTTTGACCTAACGGCCTCCGTTTGCTGGAATCGGAATAGTTGAGAACAAAGTGGCGAACGGGTGCGTAACGCGTGGGAATCTGCCGATGCAAGTGTAGGATCTAGTCACATAGAAGGGGGGTTGAATATGGGACTTGTTTTCAAGCTCTAAAGGAAAAACGAAAACCTTAACCTATCAACTAGTGTTGCCCATACTAAAAGGGTTCTTTTCTACTTCTAGAGCACACTAACACAAGTTTCCTTAGCAAATAACACACTAGGAGGCAATATGACAACCTAGGCAAGATATGAAGCACACAAGCGAAACAAGCTAGAACAAAGACAAAGAAACTTGAGAGCGGAAATGAAATGCTGAAAGTAAGTGCTAGAAGTAAATAAGATGGACAAGAGGCGATCGGATTTTTTCCCGTGGTATCGAGAAGTTGACGCTTCCCCCTAGTCCACGTTGGAGCACTCACTTAGAGTATCGCTCTCCCTTGAGTCACTAAGACACAAGTGCTCACTAAGAGTACCCGTTCTGCATCTCCGGAACGGTGGGTCTCGAACCGTGTACACCAAGATTGTCTTGAGGCTCCCACAATCTCCAGGAGCTCACCAAGAACCCCCAAGTCACCTAGACCGTCTAGTAGCCATCAAACTCCAAGAGTAACAAGCCCGCAAACCTTCACTTGACCTGAGCACTCAGCTAAGCCATGAATGCACCTTGAAACTCTTGCTCGCTAAGAAAGAACACCTCAATGAAGAGGAAGAGAAATCCCAATAGGCAAGAACACACTCTCCTTCTCTCCTAGGCTGCAGTAGATCTTCAGAGTGGCAAAGGCAGCTCTAGAGAGGCAGGGGGGCTTATATATAGGCCTAGCAAAGGTGGCTAGCCGTTGAAAAAGTCCCCTGAAAAAGTTGTACCGTCGGATGAACCGATGGTGCCCCCCTGCTAAGCGTCGGATCATCCGGTCACTCACAGCGCCCAATGTAGCCGTTGAACCTTGAAACCCAGACAATACACCGACGCTATACACCGACGCACCGTCGGATCATCTGGTGCTGAAGGCACCCCACTCGGGGCGGTACTGTATGATTTGAAACAAACCGTCGGATGAACCGCTGTGAACACCATTCAAGCGTCGGATCATCCGGTGCTGAAGCAGAAGTCTTGGCGCATCTCTGTTGAATTTAAATGCAACCGTCGGATGAACCGATGATCAAGGCGTCGGATCGTCCGATGCTTGAGCCCAGACCCTTGACCAGAACTGTAGCCAAACCCTAAGGCGTCGGATGAACCGATGCCTGTACCGTCGGTTCATCCGACGGTCCGTTTTGAACCAGTTGGCTGCAGAACTCATCCGACGCGTGTTAAATGTTGGGCGTCGGATCATCCGACGCTATGAAGTTGATTTCAACTCATCCAATTCAGCGCCTTTGAGTTTTCCGTCGATTCTTTTGCTTCAACCTTGCTTTCATGAACTCTCTGAGTTAGATAGGATCAAAGGAACATTAGTGTGCATAAATGATGGCTTTTGAGTGCATGGTCAAGCTACTAGTGTACGAACCCCTCTTAATAGTACGGTCGAAACTACAAACTAGTAATCCAAGTGTCCTTCATCTCCTTTGCAACACTTGGAACTAACAAAGTCCTTAGCCTTGCAGTCTTTGACCAAATTGAGCCCATAAATTCAAATTGAGGGGTCTCATTCCATTCAATACTCGTGATAATAACCCAATTAGAAATCCGCTTCAAAACAAAGGTTAGTCACAAGCATATGGTTGTTATTTATCACCGAAACACACCCTTACCAAAGGTGTGAAAAGGCCTAGATCGCTACAGCAAGGATTATAGAAAAAGAAGATGTCAGCTATCTTCTTCCTGAGCAGCCGGCTTTCTTTTGCATTTCCCTTGTGGTCTTACATCACTTTCCTCGCCAGGATCATCGGCTCCAGTTTTTTTTTGGTGCTACTCCCTCCGAATTGGTTTATTTGTAGTCGCAGTTGCCTTTGAATACGATTTTTCCTTTTTGCCCCTACCTTCACGTGTTCTCCCTTTGCCTCACCTGATTATGCTGGCGTCATGCCTGGCCTGGCCTCTGGGCGCCTCAGCCACTCGGTGGCTCGGCCTGGCTGCTGGCTGCCCGCGCGGCGTGCCGCGCCCCGCAACGGCCTGCGTGGCTGCGCCCTGCGCCCCTGCCCGCCGACTGGGGGACCGGCGTGCCGGCGCCCGGCCGCCCGCCTCTGGTACCGCGCCTCTGCCGCCGGCCCGCCGCGCCCGCGCCTACCTCCTCCGCCTGCCCACCGCCGCGCGCCGCTAGGATCTATGAGACCGTCAGACCGAGGAACTACCGAGGAGGAGTCGAGTCGAGGGAGATTCGGGAGCTGCCGAGCTGGGATGCGGACAGGACGGAGAGGCTCGGGGGAATTAGATAGGGTTTCTGGTTCCTCTCTTTGCTTGATCGCTTAATGCTTCGAGAGAGATGTGGCTCAGCAAGTCAAATACATGTTTTTTCCTCTCTACCTTTAGCCCCTCCTATTATACGTATTCTGTATTTACCAAGGAGCTACTGTGGGGCTCTACTTGCCCGCGCCCCGTAGGGGGGGGGGGGGGGGGTCACCGTTCCCTCCGTCCCTGCATCTCGCCCCCTGAACTGTGGGCCTCTATGTCATGCACGCACAATAAACTGGAGATGTTCAAACCTTGCGAGAACCAAATTTGCAAGGACGACAAATAAATCCAACTTGATGAGAACCAAATTAAGCCTCTAACAAAAACTTGACGCGCCACAACAAAAATTCTATTTCTTTAGAGAGAACCGGCCGGCCGGGGACTTTTCAACCTGCTTACCCAATGGTCCAAGTTCTCTTGTGATATGTCTTACATACAAAGATTTAAAAAAAAAAAACAAGAAACGTTGTTATCCACGGCCGGTGAGCATCAGCTTGCGAGAGAATTGACGCGAGTATATAGCGACTGCACTGCAACTTTCAATCGTCTAGACACCTCGACGTTTATACACCTACCACTCGGGGAAGAGTCTCCGGGGAAGCGGCTCACGGGGAACAGGCCTTCCCCCGAGTGCCACATATCGCACACTCGGGAAAGAGGTGTTCACGGCGTCTGTGTCGTTTCAGTGTCCTTCCCCTTCCCCGAGAGTTTTTTTATCCACTCGGGGAAGAATTTTTTCTGTTTAAAAAAAATCCCCGCCGCCGCCGCACCGCCCGCTGCACGCCACCGCACCGCCACCGCCGCCGTAGCAGAACCTCCACCAGATCCACCACCACCACCGCACAGCGCACCGAATCACCACCACCACACGACACCACCAGCAGAACCACACGGGGCCGCCACCACAACACCACCCGACGATAGAGAGACAAAGAAAGAGAGGGGGAGCCGCCGCCGCACATCACCACCACCTGATCCGGGAGGAGGCCACCCCGCCGCACCACCACCGGATCATTTTGATAACAGTTAGCCTCCGTTCCAAATTATATTTCGTGTGACTTTTTTGTCTTCAAATTTGACCACTCATATTATTCAAAAAACATTATGCAAAATGTTATAAATTTTATTGTGGCTTACTTTGTTATAAAAACATTGGACTATCAAAACCTTCTTATAGTGGCTAAGTAACACATATGTACATATTTGATATAAAAAACACATATGTACATATCTATTTTAAAAATATAAGGTGTTTTAGTTTGTCGTAAGAGCAACTCCACCAGACCCCTTACTTGAGCCCCAACTTGATCCAACCTCCGACTAGGAGGAGGCGAAGCGCGTGCTGCCTGCTGGTCGGCGTGGACCTTCTGCCTGTGCGTGTGCGTTCGCGCTCGAAGTCATCGAGGCTATGGTGCCCGAGCTCAAGACTGACCCCTTCTTCAACTCCGTCCACGTGTCTGCCTCCTGGCGGTCGTGCTTGACGTCGTCGAGGCCGTGGTGCGCGAGCTCGAGATCGACCTCTTCTTCAACTCCGGTCACAAGTCTGCGGTGGGGACCTCATCCGTCGGCAAATCGACCGCCGCCCAAAGCTGGATGATGGAGCACGGGGGAATAAGAAACAGAGTGTTGGGGAGAAACAGAGGAGAGAGGGTCCGTGAAAGGACATGACCTATTGACGAGTAGGTCCCACACGTCAGACGAAAATAGGCACTTCAAAGTTGGGGTTGTTGCTGGAGTTGAACACGAAAATGGAGCCCCAGAAAAGTAAGGAGAGCCCCTACACTTGATAAGTAGGGGCTATTGCTGGAGTTGCTCTAAGTGAAATCGCTTAATGTTTGACATATTTATGGTGAAAATATATAAACATATATCATAACAAATAAATATACCATCAATATATCTATGGCAGAGCAACAATTATTTACTGAAGATTTAAGCTATCTCGTCCATTCTTTTTTTCATCAAAACACTGTAGTACGTATATACAAATGCTCACATAAATGCCCGTCCAAAGCTTCCTCACCATCCTCCTTACAACCATGTGCCCACTGTTCTTCTCCCACATCCAACCATGTCAATGCTCCGGCGGCTCCAACCACACTCGGATTGCTAGGTACACCTGGAACACCACCTTCGAGCAGATGGACCAGGGCCTCTTGTTCCGCCGCGGCAGCGGCAGCGGCGACGAATCGTCGTCGTCGGTGACCTTACAACCAGGCAGCCTCGGCTACTACTACATGAGCAGTAACAATTCGTCTCAGCTAGGGTTCAACCTCACCGATCCAGGGTGGTTCGTCATCCCCAAATGGTTCGATCCATGGAAGACGACGAGCCGCGGTGACGGAAGTACAACGATGGACTTGCATGAGGCTTCCTTCAGCATCGTCACCACCATGGCCGTAACAAGCACGAGCACGAGCACTCTCCTGTTCGACATGCTCCCCAGGCTCGAGCCCCCGTCTGACGACGCTGGGGGTTTCGGCCCCCGTAGCTTTGAGCCTGTCAAGATCGACACACTGGAGAACACGACGCTTCATTCCGGAAGAACAATCCGGGTCACCATCGCCATCCAGCCACCGGGAAACGATGGTGATCTGAGGAACAGCAATTCAGCGAGGCGGTACAGCGTGCAGATCGATTACAATCGCGCTGCGCACAACCTCTCTGCTCACCTAGTTCTTCTTGATGGAGGAGGAACAACGGAGACGGAGACGAAGACGTCGCCTGACGGAGCCACCGTGCACCTGGATGATGCCAGGGACACCCTGTCTCCGGATGCCCTAGTCTTCGCCCTCTCGTCCACCATGGGTCAGCTCTTGCAGCTCCACACATGGAACTTCACGATCGAGGTCCCGGAGGCTGTGCCCTCAAAGCCGGGGCCCAATACCGTCACCATACTGTCCTCCGTCCTCGGATCAGCGGCGGCGGCGTCCGCCATCGCCGCCGCCGTCTACCTCTACCTGAACTCCAAGTACCGGAGGTGGAAGAAGGACCTGGACCAGCTCTCCAAGAACATGCAGCGCCTTCCCGGCGTGCCGATGCAGGTCGAGTTCGCCGACATCAGGAAGGCCACCGACAACTTCCATGAGAGCACGAGGCTGGGCCAGGGCGGGTTCGGCGCAGTTTACAGGTGCAGGCTTCCTGCTGCGAAGAAGGGCGGAGGAGAGTTCATGGAGGTTGCCGTCAAGAAGTTCACCCGGTCCAACAACCGGGGCTACGAGGACTTCCTGGCGGAGGTCAGCATCATCAATCGCTTGCGCCACAAAAATATCGTTCCTCTAGTCGGTAAGTTCATTTCTACTGTATATATATCTAGTATTTGTTATGAGATATTCGTTCAAAAAAAAAGTATTTGTTATGAGATATACAAAAGCATTGTTGTCTTCCCTGTTCGTTTGGCTGGTGGTAGGTGCTTTGGTTTGTTGTGAGAGAAAAAATCTTCATTTGTTGAGTTCTTTAGTTCTTTGGTTTGTTACGAGAGAAAATCTTTCTTGTTGGTGGGCGATAAGCGAGCGAACAGGGGCGGTCACTAGTGTCATACATATTTAAGAACAAATTGCCGGACATGTCTAAAACATGCACGTTCTCCTTTAATTTGGTCGAAAAATATATATGTTCTATTGTGTGTTTGGCATATAGGTATATACATGTTCTTTTCATGAAACAAAAATATTGTGTGTTTGGCATATAGGTATATACATATAGGTGTATACATGACAAAAATATGTTCTTTTCATAAAGATTTTTTTACTAATTTTAAATAATTATACATCAAAGTAATATAACCTATGTGAAATCACTCTAGCTTCCTTTCTTGGTCCACACTCTTGTCTTCGACTATTCAACATGTGGTTGCTCTTACAAGGGTCAGGTCATATCACACTGTACCGAGTCCATATGGCGCCATCACCAAATCCATCAACACTGCACCACACATCTTATCCCACCCGTACCACCACCAAATACACCTACTCACATTACACCTTACGCAAAAAAGCATAATAAAGTTATCTTAATAAACAAAATAATGCAGTGTGACTTCAGGTGTTTCATCTTCTTGTCGACATGCATGCTCCACCACCTTCAATTCTTTGTTCGGCTGAAATCCTGTAGTTTTTGCCGATACGCTATATATGTGTTTGAACTTGATAAGGAGTGTGCATTCGAATTAAACCTATATGCGGTGAAGAAGCAGAATTTAAATGATTAATTCAAATAACCTCCAAAATTATGAGACATTTTTCAATCTAACCTCACATATATAGTATGCATCATCATATATTTTACAATAGATAGTTGACTGACTGAGGAAGAGCTCCATCATCAGGCATATGCATCCCAAGTGCAAATTTAGACTAATAATTAGTCAAAATAAAATGTGTAAAATATGTTTAGTGTGTATAAATTTGCTTAAGTAGATTTTTATTTAGAACACTTTGATTTTGTAGAGGTCAACAAACATGAGAATTTTTTTTTAGATACCGGAACCAAGTTCCGGCCTCAGCAATTCCAAGGAATTGTCTGCAGCCAACAGTCAATAATACCGCAACAACTAGGCTGCAAGAAACCACACAAACATCCACACACCAGTCCACTAGGACCACAATTAAGCCACACACCCAACTCAACAGTACAAAACAAAGCGGAGAACACAAACATCACAGACTAAAAGCCAATGCGCCTTAAGGCGTTCCAACCCGACTTATGGTAAATCTCTAACGCCACACTCTCCACCAATCGGCAACCTTCCTTCAAAATGATCCTCCCCTCTTCTTTTGAGAGGATGGCCCAACTTCTGATCCGGTGAGTCCCCCTAAACATCACCTGCAAAATAGATAAATAATGTGATTTATGAAACACAATATCATTTCTACTGATCAATTACCGTTTCTGCAAAAAAAATTAAAAAATTCAGGGTGGTCTTACAACAGAGGAGAGCCCATACTTATCTACGAGTACATGCCCAATGGCAGCCTAGACCAACAGCTCTTCCGCAGGAGCAGTGACGAGCAGCAGCAACAACCAACTACTTGTAGTATCCACAAGTGGGGCACTCGCTACAGCATCGTCAGGGACATTGCAACTGGATTGCAGTACGTTCACCACGAGTACGAGCCCATGGTGCTCCACCGCGACATCAAGGCCGGCAACATCCTCATCGACCTAACCTTCCAGGCTCGCCTCGGCGACTTCGGGCTCGCACTACGGAAACGGACTCGTCGCCGAGTGCCAGACCCTTCGCCGAGTGCAAAATGTCGGGCACTCGGCGAAGAGGGTCTTCACCGAGTGCCGCACTCGGCGAAGGACGACACTCGGTGAAGGTCCTCTTCGCCGAGTGCCTGACACTCGGTGAAGAAAAGCACTCGGCGAAGGACCTCTTCGCCGAGTGCTGCACTCGGTGAAGAAAGACACTCGGCGAAGAGGTATCTTCGCCGAGTGCCAGGCACTCGGCGAAGCCCGGGGCGCCGTTAGCGGCGTTCGGCGCCCGGCGCCGTTGGCTTCGCCGAGTGCCTTCCGTCTGGCTCTCGGCGAAGATGTTAACGGGGCCCACCGGTCGGTTCCTCGGCCGACGACGGAGTTTGTTTTTTTTAATTTTCTTCGCCGAGTGTCAGGAGGCGGCGGCACTCGGCGAAGAGCCTTCTTCGCCGAGTGCCATGGTCCCCGGCACTCGGCGAGGGCCTCTTCCGCAGAGTGCCTTCCTTGGCACTCGGCGAAGAAGGTTTTTTTTTTGGAATTTGGCTCCCAAATTTTTTGTGTCCAACTCCTATGGCCACATGTTCTCCGTGCCAAAGTTTGGGAAATTTTTTTTTTGAATTGCTATATTTGCACGATTTTCTCTGTTTAATTGCGTTTTTTCGGAAAACGCAAATTTGGCTAACGCGTGCACCGAGTCTTCGAAAAAAGTTGATTCGAAAAATGTTATTCATGTTATTGAGGGTACGAAAGGACCGAATCCAAGAGGCGGCGCGATCATTTGAACATCTCACGTGTGAAATGTGAACTTTCGTTGCGCGTGCGCATCTATTAAATTATATAAAAATCAAACGGTGTCCGAAATTCACGAAACTTGACCAGGTGTCGTACTATGACACGTAGAGCCTACGCAAAAATTTGAGACGATTCCGTGCACGTTTCGACGGACGGTGGTACAAATCAAGATTTCATGTGGAGAACTCCGGGGTTTGTACCACCGTCCGTCGAAACGTGCACGGAATCGTCTCAAATTTTTTGCGTAGGCTCTACGTGTCATAGTACGACACCTGGTCAAGTTTCGTGAATTTCGACACCGTTTGATTTTTATATAATTTAATAGATGCGCACGCGCAACGGAAAGTTCACATTTCACACGTGAGATGTTCAAATGATCGCGCCAGCTCTTGGATTCGGTCCTTTCGTACCCTCAATAACATGAATAACATTTTTCGAATCAACTTTTTCGAAGACTCGGTGCACGCGCAGTTCAAATTTGCGTTTTCCGGAAAAAATGCAATTAAACGAGAAAATCGTGCAAATATAGCAATTCAAAAAAAAAATTTCCCAAACTTTGGCACGGAGAACATGTGGCCATAGGAGTTGGACACAAAAAATTTGGGAGCCAAATTCCAAAAAAAAACCTTCTTCGCCGAGTGCCAAGGAAGGCACTCGGTAAGAAGAGGCCTTCGCCGAGTGCCGTGACCATGGCACTCGGCGAAGAAGGCTCTTCGCCGAGTGCCGCCGCCACCCGACACTCGGCGAAGAAAATTAAAAAAAAAAAAACAAACTCGGCCGACGAACCGACCTGGTGGGCCCACCAACCCCCTCGCCGAGTGCCTTATCCCCGGCACTCGGCGAAGGATTTCCGAAAAATAAAAAAAAATAAAAAAATCTTCGCCGAGTGCCCGAGCCGCGCGGCACTCCCGGCGAAGACGTGTGAGTGGGCCGGCCCACTCTACTCACGTGTCTCTCTCTCTCACACTCACACTCACTCACACGGACACACACGCGCGCGCCCCCCGCCCCCCCGCCCCCGCCCCCACCGCGCCGCCGCCCGGCTCGCGCGCGCCCCCGCGCGCCGCCCGCCGCGGCCGTCGCCGGATCGAGCCGGATCGAGCCGCCGCCGCCACCCCCGCCGGCCGGATCCGGCCCCCGACCGCGCCGGCACCCCCGCGCGCGCCGCCCCGGCGGGCCGACGCCGCCCGCGCCGGCCGGTCTCGCCGCGGCCGTCCCCGCCCACGCCGCGCATCCCACGCGGCCGCCCGCACCCCACACCGCCGCCCGCACCCCACCACCACCATCCCGCCACCACCTCACCCCCCCACCACCACCTCACCCCCCCCCACCACCACCATCCCGCCACCACCTCACCCCCCCCCCCCCCCCACCACCATCCCGCCACCACCTCACCCCCCCCCACCACCAGCCCGCCACCACCAGCCACCACCAGCCCGCCACCACCACCCCACCGGCAGGGGCACAAGGCCGTAGGAGGAAGAGAAGGGAAGGATAAGGGGGGAGAAGAAGAAGGGGAGGAGGAAGAGAAGGAGAAGGAGGAAGAAGAGAAGAAGGGGAGAGGAGGAGGAAGAAGAAGAAAGGGATAGGAGGAGGAGAAAGGTGGTCGTGCTTTGCCGTGGTCGTCCCGACCGTGCTCGTCGTCGTCCTTGCTCGTCGTCGTCCTCGGTGAGTGCTATAAGGTAGCATTACTGTGGTTGCCGGCCATCGTGCCGTTCTTTGCCAATGTGGTTGCCGGCCATCGCGCCGATGTTTTCTTGCAGGTTTGGGAATCCTCACCGTGCAGGGGAGGTGCTGTCGAATTTTGTCGTTTTTTGTGCTCCTGCCGCTACTTGGCCTATGATGCAAACTGAGCATGCTACTAACTGTCATGAAGATCATGGGACCATGTGACACGTCCATGCCCGGCAAGAATCGCTATGCAAATGGCGTGATGGCTGGGCTGGACGTGTCACACGGTTTCATGGTTTTCATGTAATCGCTCACAGCTGAGGCCACATGCTCATTTTGATTGTTCTTGGGTTCTCCTTTGCTCATTTTGAGCCCACATGCTATTTTTTCGAATATCGACAATTTTTCGAATGTATGTTCTATCGAAGACTCACACTAGCTATGTGTTTGCTTGATTTTCGGGTTTGCACTACCAATAAGGAAGAGAAGGAAGAGAGGAGGAGGAGGAGGTGCTGCGGCTCTGCCTGCACTGCGTCGCCTCGCCACTGCCCCGACTCGTCACTGCCCCGCTAGCCTTACTTCACCGACACCGTAGGTATAATAACCCAGGCTCCAGACTCATGGTCGTACATCACGTAAACCAGTTAGGCGTCTCCCGTTCGAAACAGATACGGCTGAAGGTATGCAGATCTGTGCATACCTACGACGGTATCTGTTTCGGATTGTCCACGTATTATGGACGGCTCGTGGATGCGTAGGTGTGGTTAGTTTCCATTGTCTGCTCCGATCGGGGACAGAGTTTCGGCATCACCTTCCAGTTGTTCTCCGGATACACACTCTCCTTGGTGGACGTGTGTCTGGAGAACAGCGGGGAGGTGTCGCCGAAATTCCGTCTCGGATCGGTGCGGACCGTGGGAACGAACCACAACTACGCGTCCACGGGTGGGATTAGGACCTATCCTCACCTATTACACAGTGGGAACACCATGTAGGTGCACTTGTTGGTTACTTCATTATTCGGTTATACTTGTGCTAGAGGATGGAGGATCGTCAGTGGATGTACACGGGTCGGAGAAGCGCTCGTGATTACACCAATGAGTGGCAGTTGAAGACGGATCGGTTCTTGGAGGCTGCATGGGGACGTGCGGCGGTTGGGGGATTTCGGCTTCTTTTGTGCCCATGTCTTAAGTGTGGGAATAGGAGGAGGGTAGGCAAGGTTGAAATGGGTAAACATCTTTTGAAGCATGGATTCACACCGAACTATACCGTGTGGTTCCACCATGGTGAAGGCGGTCGTGTGAGAGAGGAGGTTGTCAGACCACGGCTCGAGCCTTTTGATGATGACGCCGGGGTAGCTGACATGTTAGATGATGCTCACCAAGCCCAGTTCGATGAGGCACGTGACAAGGAGGAGATGGAGGCAACCACCCAGGCGTTCCTTGACATGATGGACTCGGCGCGAAACCCCTTCATGCCGCGACCACGGTCTCTCGGTTGGATGCCATTGGTCGCTTAATGGGGTTGAAGTCCGACCTAAACATGAGCCGAGATGGGTTCGATAAGATGCCGACCATCATTGGCACTCGCTTCCACGGGGCCACATCCCGCCAAAGAGCATGTACGAGTCACAGAAATTGTTTCGTGCCCTTAAGATGCCTTATGAGCAGATACATGCTTGCCCGAATGGTTGTGTTCTATTTAGGAAGGCGCACGAAGATGCAAAGTACTGTCCAAAGTGCAATTCCTCAAGGTACGTGGAGGTAGACTCGGTGATGGTGAGAAGAGGCGACTTAACATCCCCGTGAGCATCGTGCGTTACCTCGCCGTTTCTACCTCGGATCCAAAGGCTATACATGACCGAGGAAACCGCGAAGCGTATGACATGGCACAAGAAGGGCAAGCGGTACAAGCCGGACATGATGGTACATCCATCCGATGGTCAAGCATGGAGGTACTTTGATGACAAACATCGTGAGAAGGCGAGATGAGGCTCGTAATGTACGTGTGGCGTTCGCAACCGACGGGTTCAATCCTTTTGGTTTTATGGCGGCCTCGTACACATGTTGGCCCGTGTTTGTTATCCCTCTCAATCTACCGCCCGGTGTTGCCCTTCAACAGCAAAACATAATCTTGTCGCTGATTATTCCTGGGCACCCGGGGAGTAAGATGGGTGTGTTCATGGAGCCATTGTTCGATGAACTGGTAAAAGCTTGGGACGAAGGTGTATGGACATACGACCGGGCTACAAAGTCAAGCTTCAAGATGCACGTGTGGTACCAGTACTCCATGCATGACTTCCGGCATATGGGATATTCTCGCGGGCCGGTGTGTTCACGGGAAGTTTCCATGCCCAATATGCAAGGCCGCGCTCGGGTTCATCCGGTTGAAGAAGGGTGGCAAGTACTCGTCGTTCGACTTACATCGTCAATTCCTCCCTCCCGGCCACACGTTTAGAGATGACATCAAGAACTTCACGAAAGGTGCCGTAGTGACGGAACTCCGCACCGCGGATGTTGACGGGTGCCGAGGTTCGTGCCCGGATAGAAGGTCTCGTGCCCAATGGAGAAGGTGGTTTCGTGGGATACGGTGAGCATCATATGTGGACTCATTTGTCCGGCTTGACGAGGCTCCCGTATCATGATGACTCGCTCTCGCCACATAACATTGACGGAATGCACACCGAAAAGAATATCTCCGAGGGACCTGTTTTGCACAATCATGGACAGTGAGAAGTCTAAGGACAACCCTAAGGCTAGAGTGGACTCCGCAAGCGTTGTGTGATAGACCCAAGCAACATATGCGGCCTCCTAGATCCGGCAAGCAATGGAGAAGGCCAAGGGCCGATTTTGTGTTGACCCCCGCACAAAGGAGGGTAGCGCTTGAATGGATGCGAGAACTCGATGTTCCCCGATGGGTATGCAGCGAATCTGAGGAGGGCAGTGAACTTGACTACTCAGCGAGTGCATGGGATGAAGAGTCATGACTTCCACATATGGCTTGAGCGGCTTCTTCGGCGATGGTTCGAGGCTTCCTCCCTGAGAATATTTGGCAAGTGCTGGCAGAGTTGAGCTACTTCTTCCGCCAACTCTGTGCCAAGGAGCTGTCTCTGACCGTCGTTGAGGCCCTTGAGAAAGCGGCACCTGTCTTGGTATGTAAGTTGGAGCGAGATCTTTCCACCGGCTTCTTCTTAGCGATGCGGCATCTCATTGTGCACCTCCCGTACGAGGCACGTATGTGGGGGCCCATGCGGTTCCGTTGGTGCTATCCAATCGAGAGAATTATAAAGACTCGTTCGGGGCAAATGTAAAAATAAAGCCGAATTCCGGCCTCCATAGCGAGGCATGTTGTGTGGAGGAGGTGTCAAACTTCACAACCAAATACTACAACGAGAATCTTCCGAGCGTGCATAATCGCCTTCCTCGTTACAATGCTAGCGAAAATGAATCCAACCTCGGCATTTCAAAGGCCGGTACGGAAGCGCAAGTGGTTCGACCAACAAGATGTTGAACAATGAAGAGTGGCGTAGCATCATGCTATATGTTTTGACCAACCTTGTGGAGGTGCAGCCGTACATTCAGTAAGTTCTCAATGAACTAGTTTTCATTACGGCCACACTATTCCACGTCCAACCCCACTTGTTTTTTTTCTTGTTTCGCGAGAGAATTTATTCATGAATACCGGAGTGGCCCCGGGCGGCCGGACCGTGGGCGGGGAAGATGCCCTTCGTCACGGGGTGCCGGACAAGGGAAGCCAAATTTCACAAATTGGTTCAAAAGGAAGGCCCAAACCGATGTCTCTATGTGTGCCGAGTTGAGACATGTTGCAAACGGCTGTGATACTAGGGTTAGGTCATTTACCGGTTATGATGTGAATGGATGGCGCTTTCACACAACAGGCTACGAGCGAAGTCGCCCCCATCGGAAAACCACGAATAGCGGTGTCTTTACACCCGGCACCGATGGCCTTGACTATTATGGAAGAGTTGAAGAGATATATGAGCTCTCATTTCATAATTACAAGCATAAGCCTGTCATTTTCAAATGCCATTGGTTTGATCCTCATATAATTCGACGGACCCCGAATCTTGGGCTAATCGAAGTTCGACAGGATTCCATCTATCCAGGAAAGGATCTCTATGTTGTGGCTCAACAGGCCGTGCAAGTTTATTATTTGTCATACGCTTGCCAGACCAAGGAGTACCTTCAGGGTTGGGATATTGTGCATAAGGTATCGCCACACAACAAACTACCTGTCCCAATCGATGAGGATTACATCCCAACGAACCCAAACACACATGACGTAGAGTTCTATCAAGAGGACGGGCTAGAAGGGAGTTTTGAGATAGCCTTACCAGGACCTATGTTCATGGAGGTCGACAACGATAGGGCTGATGATCAGGACGATGGAGATGAGGTGCAGAATGCGAATGACTTACGAATGCTCGACCGATTACATCTGGACGATGACGATAGTGAGGGTGTCGAAGTTGTTCCCAACTTGGATAACTTAGAAAATTTAGCTTACTTGGACAATGGAGATAGTGATGATGAGACCTGGGACCCGACTAATCCCGGTGAGGATGATTATTTCTAATACATGTAATAACTCGCATAATTCTAACTTGCTTACTTTAATCTAGTCTCGTTTATTAACCTAAGTATTTACGCATAATTCTAACTTGGACCTTTCTATTTTTGCGGGTGATTCAACGAAGATGGCGGGCACCGGCGAGAGGTCGCTCTCGGCGTTTTACGCCGGTCTTCGGGACGGCCTAGTGGCGACGAGGCCGAGGGGTCGGGCCCCCGTCGGACGAGGGGTAGGAGGAGGGCCCGTCGGCCGCCTACGCACACACCTACGCCTACACCGGACGAGGTTCCGGTTGACGAGCGCCCGGTTGAGGACCGGGACAACGACGACGACCAGGAGCTCGCACCGAGGACGCCCACGGAGGAGCAAGGCGGCTCGGGATCCACTTCCACCGCAGCCCGTCAGCCCTACCTGCGAGGTCACTCGACCCTTCCTCCTATTCCGGCCGCTCCAGGGCTACGGCCAGTGATTAGCCCCGCCGTCGACTTGTCAGGGTAAGTAACTTTACATGTTTCGCAACATCTTCATAAGATATATGTCTACTAATCATTTGCCTTTACTTGTGCAGGACCTGGGATCTCGTGTCTCCTGGAGATTCACGAAATGTGAACGGCGTCCTTGGTGCTCTAGTCCGGCAGCACTTCCCCGGCGTAGTTGAGTACCACGGGAGGAACGAGCCGGCCTACACGTTTGGCCACTACGCCGAAGCTGAGGATGACGAGTACGGCAACAAGGCAGAGCGGGTGAAGGCTGAGTTCTGGGTAAGTCTCCTACAACACAAATAATGCATGGATTCATCGCCTTTGTTAATATATTTTTCCAAATAATGCATGGATACATCACCTTTGTATGCAGAGATACTTCCAGCCAATGGAGGGGACTGAGGCGGCGTGTGCGGAGAACCTCGTACAGGCGTGTAGGAAGCGTGTCACCGACATGCACTACGATGTGAAGGCGAGGCAGGCCATCGCGTACTTCGCGTCCGTTAAATCAGAGAAGCTGGACCCAGCTGTGGCGAAGCGGACTACGCTCAGCTACGAGCAGTACATGCAGGTACATGGAGAATACGTGAAACGCTTCCTTTTATGATTATGTACCTTCAACTTCTATTTATATGTGAATTACTTGTTGACGTGTAGGTGGTGCCCTCTTGGTGTCTTGGCCGTGAAGACGCCTGGCAGATGATGGTGGAGAAATGGTTGAGCGCCGATTATCAGAAGAGCCACGACGAAGCCAGCGCGCGGCGGTTGATGATGGACGGGCCAGCACACCACCAAGGAAGCAGCAACCTCAACAAATACAAACAACGATGGGTAAGTGGATACTCATTTATGTGTTCTACCACTAAATTCGGCTACACTTGACATCATCTTGTTGTCTTCATCGCAGCTTGCGCAAATCCCGGGAGGACACCGCACGGACTACTCGGCGTCTTGTCCGGCCCACAAGGGCAAAGCGACGTCCGGCGTCACCTTCGAGCGCCGACGATGGGCCCGAGGCGTACGGCAACCCCACCATCGGCGCCCGCATCCGTGAGTACACTTCGGCGGCACGGGAGTCCGGTGGGGAAGACTTCGATCCGAGCACCCACGAGTTCGATGGCACGCTCGTCATGAGGTTGGGACACGGCAAGAGGCACGGGCGGTTGTCTATCGGCAACAACCGCATCGACGCCACGGACCTCGCTCTAGCGAGCATCCGAGCGCGGAGCACGAGCTCGGACCCGCCCATACGCCAGCGGATGACCCCTGCATCGCGCCAGATCGAACAGCTGCAGGTTAAAAAAGTTCATACATTCGTCTTTAGGGTTGCGTTTGCGTTACTTAACCCGTTCAGTTCTATCTTGCAGGCCCAGGTGAACGAGGCCAACGAGCGAGCCGCTCGTGCAGAGCAGGCCATCGCCGCCACCCAGGAAGGATGTTCGCAGAGGCTGGACCAGCTCACCGCCTTCCTTGCCGCGTCGGGCTTCACTGTGCCGCCGTCGTTGTTTGGACCCTTGGTACCGACTGGACCTCCGCCGTCTGAGCAGCACCGCTACACTCCTGTGAGTACTTCAAGTTGATGCTTTTAATTCACAAGTCCATTACCTCCGTTACATCTAGCTAACTACATTGCCTATGCACAGCCTCCCTCGGCGGGTTCGAACAACCCACCCCAGGCGGCTCCAGGTGAACAAGCCTTCCCTTCGCCGGGCGTTCAGCACCCCTTCTTGTGAGCAGGAGTGAACTTGGACTTGGACTTGTGTTATATGTTGTGGACTTGGACTTGTGATGGAATTTGAGAACTTGTCATGCATTTGTGATGGACTTGATGGACTTGATGGATTTGTTGACATATATATGTGATATATGTGATATATATTGTGTTTGATGCCATATATATGTCAAATATGTGATATATCTTCGTTTGTCAAGGTTGAAGTCAAAAAAAAATTAAAAAAAAAAAAAAAAAAGGCCTTCGCCGAGTGCAATGGCACATTGCACTCGGCGAAGCCGGAAACCCGGCATTCGGGTTTTCCCGGCTTCGCCGAGTGCAATGGCCATTGCACTCGGCGAAGGCACCTCTTCGCCGAGTGTATTTTGAAAAATACACTCGGCGAAGACATACCTTCGCCGAGTGCATTTTTAAAAATACACTCGGCGAAATCATTCCTTCGCCGAGTGCATTTTTAAAAATACACTCGGCGAAGGTATGTCTTCGCCGAGTGTATTTTTCAAAATACACTCGGCGAAGAGGATTTTCGGGATTAAAAAAAAAGGTAACTAAAAAACCGAAAACTATTTTTTAAAAAACTCTTCGCCGAGTGCAAATTTTAAAAACACTCGGCGAAGACACCGTCGCCGAGTGTTTTTCGAGCACTCGGCGAAGGCTTCACCGAGTGCCCGAGAAATTACACTCGGCGAAGAGCCTTCGCCGAGAAAAATTCGCCGAAGGCTCTTCGCCGAGTGTAACACTCGGCGAAGCCTTCGCCGAGTGTATTTTGGCCTTCGCCGAGTGCCTCTGGCACTCGGCGAAGAGTCTGTTTCCAGTAGTGTCGCCTGCGTGCTCGCCGACGGCAAGAACTCCTACACCGACCATGGCGCCCCCGGCACCATCGGCTTCCGGTCGCCGGAGTACGTATACAATGGCAGGGCCACGAGGATGACCGACGTGTTCGCCTTCGGAGTGCTCGTCCTCGAGATCGTCACGGGGAGGAGGGCGGTCGGCAGGGACGTGCAGTTCGGGCACGTCACGGATTGGGTGTGGAAGCTTCACGCGAAGGGTAACCTGCTCGCCGCCGTCGATGCCACCGTCGCCGCCGCCGGCGGGGAGTTTGATGCCGAGGAAGCCGTAAGGCTGCTGAAGCTCGGCATGGCGTGCAGCAACCCGAACCCGGCTGACCGGCCGAGCATGGTTGATGCGGTGAGGATCATCGGCAAGTCGGTGCCGCCACCGGACATGCCAATTTCCAAGCCGTCGATGGTGTGGCCGCCTGCAGTGGAAGGATGGGACTCAGTGACATCCGATTGTAGCACGTCGACGAGTAACTTCAACAGGACCTCATCGACGTTCATGGTCGAGACTTGAGACGATGACGGCTGGCAGGGAAGAAGTAACACGCACGTCTCTTCTGAAAATGAAGTACAACGAGTTGAAGAATTGACTGGTATTTTAGCTGCTGACTATATATGTATCTATGGTAAATGTAGCTCCATGCCTTGGTTTTAGGCTGACTGCACCGAATCAGGCTGATGCTTCTTGCATCTTCCACCACATATGCTAATTTTAAAGGTTTACCACTATTGTATTTGGTTATTTTATTCATGCAAAGTGTAAGTCTCACCACCATGGTCGGTTATGGACGTACGCTATATATAGTTAGCTGAAGGTCGGGTCATGTCATAATTAATCTACTTTAGGAGGAAATTTTCCCCTGCGTCACTCCTCCCAGGGCGACTCAGGCGAAACACTGAGCGCCCCCTATGCCGCCGCCCTTCGCGCCTGCCTGCTCCTCGCCATCGCCGGAGCGGCCACCGGAAACCATGAGGACGCCGGGAAGGTGGCGGCGGGCGGCCTCCTTCGCCTCACTCTCTCTCCTCCTCTCCCCTTTGTCCCCCCATCCTGTACAAACCCTATAGATCCGCCCCACCTCCACCTTCAACGCCGGTGGGCTGCGCCAAGGCTCGGCCACGTCTGCAACTGTGTCAGCCTCGTCCCGTTGGCTTGGGCCGCTGCCACTGCGCCTGCTCCGTCGCTGCCCCTTCTTCAGCGGCGGCCATGCGTCTGTGCGTGGGTAGTGGGGGCAGCGGAGGGCCTCAAGCCTCTGGATCCGGTCGTCACCACATAGCAGCGCAGGCGGGGCGCCCGCGCCCCCATCTAGCTTCTGCTCTTGCGGTGGTTGTGGATGTTGGCTGCTTCGTCGTCAACGGCTAGATCTGGTGGGACTGGCGCCTGGCAGCTACAGGATGTCTCCAGCGGTGCTTTCCTCTCTCTCCCTCCCTCCCTCCCTCACCCCTGCACCTCTCTACCCCATGCCTCGTGGTAGTGCTTCGCAAGTGCCATCGATAATGCAGTTGGCAGCGGCGACGGTTTGACGATCCGCTCCATGGCTGCTCGCTGCTTACCGGTGGAGGCTGGGTCCACCCTCGGCAGCCTCTTTGCCTTTTGTTTGGATTGGTTATCATGCATCGCGAAAGCTTTTGAGCTGCTGGACGGCGGCGGGACCCTTGGGTGTCGCTTCCCTCCATGGAGGCGTCAGTTTAGTACATCCCCTCCAAGTTCTCAGACACTTGTGTTGCTTCTCATCTCACCCTCTCTTCTGTTGTGCCTTGGCTCCACTCTGCTTTGTGCTTTGCAGCCAGGAACTAGCAAGCTCATCTCCTAGGCTCCATACTTCTTCTTCATCCATTCTGCTCGGAGTTGTTGGTGATGCATCCGTTGGTGACCCTCCCTCCTTTGGGGCTTCCTTCCCCCACAGGGCATTGGAGGGAGCTTGACCTATTAGTCTTTGTTCTGGTTTGATGCGGGCAACATCATTGAGAATACCATTGTCAACTTATTAGAGCACCACAGTTGGATGCAGGCCGAGAAGTTTTGGTGTCTCCAAGCAACCATCCGTGGATGGGTTGTTTTTGTGTTCGATAAAGTGTTGGCTATTGTGGTCTCCTCTCCTGTCTAAAGTCAAGTTAGCGAGGTCAGAGGGCTCGTTCTTTACAAGGTGAACCTCTCCCCTTCACCCCTCACCTTCTCCTCGGAGGGCGTCGGAGGGCATCGAGAAGAGTGGCAACCAGGCGGCTTGGGTGAGTTCTTTTCCCTACCTTGGTCATATGAAGACCGGGGTTGAAGCTCACCAATAGTCAGTGCAGTTCGACAAGTAAGTCGCTTGGAATTGGGCAATCTGGTAATTGACAGTTTACTCTTAGAGGTGGCTTGGTGGTGCACTCGGTTTTCTTTCTTTGCTATATGTAATTTTCTCTCTTTCGACTTTGCTAACCTCATGTTGTTCTCCTCGGTCTATCGAGATGATCTTGTGTAAACTCATTGTAATGACCCTTCTCGGGGTTATTTCGAAGAATGAAAAGTAGGTGGGGACCCCCTCCTCCACCCTCAGATTTGTTCGGAAAAAAATAATTAGGTGATGGCTTTCTTTTGACTGGGAAATAACTAATGGACCATGATACGACTGGGATGCTATTTCCAGTTTCAGCCTCTTCTGATATGTATGATGGGATTAAGTTTACACTATAAATTCTTCCTTTGGTACAATAATGGTACTAGGCTTCTTTTGACTGGAATAAAATGGGTGAGGATACTTGATTTTCTAGAACGGCTGAACAATATTATTATCCTAATTTTAGCTCCTTTTGTACTCCCTCCGTCCCTAAATAAGTGTCGTTTGCGATTCCCAAGAAACAAGTTTGACTAATTTTATATTTAAAAATATGATACATAATTAGTAACATTAGAAAGATATTTGAATCTGGTTTTTTTAAAAATTATTTGAAGACACAAATGTTGTACGTATTTTTCTACAAATAGAGTCAAACTTATAGCACACACACCAATGACGACACTTATTTAGAGACGAAAGGAGTAGAGTGGAGACAATTGGAAACTTGAATAATAGCTTTCAGATGGCATGCTGATTTAAGCTTCGTTTTTTGTCTGGAGCATGTGTTTTTTTCCAGATATGTGGGAACAAGACGGAGACATCCACAACAAACCTGGTAAAGAAACCAACTGGTTAGACGAGATTGCCCTCGCCCAGTCAACGATCCTCCTAAGGGCCCGTTTGGTACAGCTTCACGAGCAGCTTCACAACTTCAATAGCCAAACAGCCAACTCTTTGCCCAACTCTCTGGTCAGCTTCTCTGAAAACTCACTCTCACAGAGTTAAGCACATGGTGAATCTGCAAAAACATAGCTCTCTCCCCCACTCATGAAGTTGCTCATGGAGTTGTTTTTAAAAAACAGCTCTACAGGTGAAGCTGAGCTGTGCCAAACGGGCCCTAAGTCAATTAATTAACTCCCGCAATCCAATCCCTTCCGAGTCTCGACCAAAGCTGATGAATGACGGATCTCGTCGCCGAGATCATCTCCCGCGCTTCCATCATCAAGCCTTGGAGCGCCTCCTCCTCCTCGTCAGCCCAAGCTTCCCCCACCGTCCGCCACTACCGCAAGTTCCATGAATCGCCTCCCATGCTCGGCTTCCTCTGCAAAGCCCATGAGCCCCGTGTCGATCTCGTGTTCCACTTTGTGCCAGTCATAGCTGTTTAGTATTCAACTCCTCTATGCCGGCGTTTGATCCTGGCATCTGGCGGGGCACGTTGACTACTGCTTAATTTCAGGGCCGCATGATGATGAAAGCTGTTGGATACTACACTAGGTTGATTCATAACAACTGCCACTGTTGTTGCATGGGGATAATTGACGACATCTGCCAGTGTTGTTGCATGAGGATAATTGACTATATTATACATATTAGAAAATTGTTGTCTAAGTGGTTTACCCAAGTGTCTTCTCAAAATATGGTTCTTATCTATGTAATAACCTAACAGCTCTCCTCCTTGTTGTAAACCACATGCTTTGATCACCTAGATTGTAACCTTGGTCCTTGCTAGACCATTAGTAATGAAATCAGGTGGGGATATCCCCCCCCCCCACGACCGTAAAAAAAATGGTTCTTGAACCATTTCTTTAATTCTTTCAAAAGCTTGAGTCTCCAAGTTTAATATGAATCTGAGAAAAACATTTTGAGCTTACATATTTATTTCTAGGTAGAGTATTCCTTATACCTTCTTCATTGAGAAGTTTAAATAACCATATACTCCCTCCATTCTACAAAACCTGATGATTAGAACGGCGACACGGTCTCTAAAACATAACTTTGACTTCTTATTTTTATAAAAACATTTATCGAAAACTGAAATATGTATACTTTTATAAAAGTATTTTGCAAGACAAATCTACTCATATAGTTTCCATATTCATAGACTCAACAACTTAAAAGTTTTGATTTATGTTCCCAATGTTAGACCAAAACCTTATCCAAAATTTCAGGTTTTGTGGAATGGAGGGAGTACTGAGAATGTGATTATTTTTAACCCAGAGATCTGTTATTCCTATACACCTTGATTTTTGGGCCGATACAAAATAGCGAAGATGATTTAATTTTTTCGTTTATCATCGTTGTCTTGCCAAAAAGAACTTGGACCTATTTCCAATTTTGTAAAGACAACTTTTGAGATTTCGAATTCGAAGAAAGACATCATGAACATTGGAACTCGGCTATATATAAGTTTTAGGTGAATGTGTGATAAGCATGAGCTGAAAAATAACTTCAGCTGAAATATTAAACTAGAAAATAGTTTCGCATGACGAACTAGACAAAAAGAAATATATGAACAACTATCAGTGTTCAAGTACTCTATTGGATCAATGAGAAATCATTACAACCCTACCCCTTAGGCAGTCAACAGGTCATTTGCACAATCATGTTGGAATTTCAGTGCCATATCTCACAGTTATGGTGTCAGTACCGAATCAATAACAAAAACAACCTGATCAGGTTGGTTATTAGGGGGAAAAGGGTCATAAAAACCAGAGGAAGTATTCCTTGAGAAAAAGGCAGATACCCTGCATGTTGACAACAAGAACCTCTCACAATGCAAGATAAATAGTTGTTCACCATGAAACCTATAAATAATATTAACACAACTATTACCGCCATCAAATTTCTACTTGAACACCTTCAATTTATCAACCACTCGAGGAACCCACACATTGGCCCTTCCTTCCCTTCCTATGCTGCACAAATGACTGAAAATTTTGAAAATGACATGAGCTGGTTGAAGAATCAATTTGCCCTGACTGAAGCAAGCACATATAGGAGGCATGAGGATACTATTACCTTGAGTGCAGAAGCTCACACAGGGGAGAACACCAAACACACTAGTTTCCTTGTACGCCTTCTTGACACAGCCCGACATCAGATCCACACTGTAAATCCCATCAACTGTCCATAGGAAAATTACACGAGCGCCATCCGCAAAGCCAACCACTTCAAGCGAGCTCGAGTAGGCGGCAGCAGGGAGCAACCCCTTGAGCTCAACGGATCTGCTGCTCTGGTACCATACTACGCCTCCACCGCCGGAAGCAGGAACCGTGCTCGAGCACATGACGGAGAGATTGGAGTCCAGCACGGTGGCGAATCCCAGCATGCTGCCGTCGTCCTCCGTGCTCATGAGCACGACGCGCTTGTAGTGGAATTCATTTGGTAGATCAATCAGAGACACTTCTCGTGTGCTCAAATCGTACTTGAGGATCGCTTGGCTGTACCGGCACGGGAAGTGGAGTTCGTTCCCAAGGAGCAAGCTTTGAACCAAAATGGGCGTGCCGGTATATGGAAGAAATTGGAAAGTCCTATTTTAAGAACTCAGTAGCCAAGTTTGAACCAAAATGGTGACGTGATGCACATGAATTAATGAAAATGGTGGTTTAATTCTTTTTTATGAAATATATTTTTTGAAGGGAACTTTTTTTTTAATTTATGAAATACTGGAGGAGCCCTGCTGTATATATTATTAAATATACAAATTTAGAAAAAGAAATACAATGAACCACGATTCTCATCATCAAGTATCTCAAGAAACAAAGAAAGATCTGAAAAAGAAAAATGTCAGCAAACTTGTTGCCGAAAAATGGATCGACAATGCAAAGTTTGGATCGATGTTTGAACATTCCTGAACAAGAGGTTGTATGGTGCCATCATTGATGTGATGTGTCCTTAAACTCCTAAAATTGCCTAGTGGCCAAAAAGATTAGAAACATCTAGCGACCTCACGATTGCAGAATCTCGGAAAGTCGGGCGAAGCGTGGTATCGCCGACGAGTGATCCAGATAGCGCCAGCCACGCACTCCCGGCGGCATACTCCAATTCTGCCACAGAGAACGTATCTCTGGAGAGCACGAGAAGTCGCTTCGCGCCTTCCCACCACCACCAGCTGCTTTTAAAAGCCGGCCGGCGGCCGGTGCCTATCTTGAACAAGCTAGATCGAGTCATCGAGATGACAACGATTGTACACGGCCAGTAGCGTATCTCCAGCTGTGTTCTCCATGGACGACGAGACGACCGCCGGAGAAGACGACCTCAGATGGCGGCGGCGGCAGGGGTGGTGGCTGGCCGTCGGCCTGCCACCGGGGCCGGTGCTCGCGCTTTCGGGGATCGTCACCTTCTTCCTGTTCCTGACGTGGGAGATGGACGAGTACGAGAAGCAGCTGCGCCGGCGCACGAAGGCTGGGCTCTGGCTGTTGCTGCTGCTCGGCCTCCTCGCGCTGGCCGTGCTCGTCGCGCACCACGCGCTGCAGTTGGTCGACGCCGCCGCCGGCGGGAGGAGGCTGCTCGTCGTGCCGACGCCGACGTACGTGTCGTCTGATGGTGACGGCGGCGGCGGCACGTCCCCGTGGGCCGTTGCGGCTGTGGTGGCGCTGCTTCTGGTGCTGGCGTCGCATAAGCCATCATCGTTCCACTTGTTTCGGCCGCCCTTGTACCACAGGTAGCAAAGCTGCTACGGTGTACTCACACAGCTAGCAGTGTCCAAGTACAGTGGTGATGTGTGTATATGCACATGTACTAAACAGATTAGCATGATACATATTTTCTTCGTACTTTCCTTCTCACCTAAACCATATAACATTTGCTCAAGCCTTAAGCCCTTAACCATTCTAACCTTGGCAGCAAAACCAAATTCTGAACCTGAGTGTTCAGAACAGGCGATGAAACAGAGCAGGTACCGAAGAAATGAACTGTCCAGGAAACAAACTAACAGATGGATAGTTAGCATCATTCCCCAGCACAATAACCAACTGAGTCCAGGAAAGATTCAGTCTAACTTTCAGAATACGATATGCAATTAGCAAGTTTAGCCCTCAGCAAAGAATAATGTGTTCACAGCAAAGACAAAAGAAGCTCCTAGAGCGAAAGGGTTTGTATCCCAGTGGTTACAAGATCTCCGGTAGCACCTCAGGTCCTGGGTTCGACTCCCCGTGGGAGCGAATTTCTCGAGATTTAACGGCGTTTGTGCTTTCAGTGATAGGCGACGTTCCCGTCGACAGCGAGGCGCTCGTGGTGACTTCGTCAATCTTGAGCCGTCGACAGCGAGGCGCCCGTGGTGACTTCGTCAATCTTGAGGATTTGCCGCACAGTTTTCGAAGTTGCTACTAGGGGTAGGGTTTACGTGCGTGTATTCATAGGAATGAGTGTGCGTGAGTTTTGAGTGTCTCCGATGTATGTAATTCGCGTTGCTACTAGGGGTAGGGTTTACGTGCGTATTCATAGGGATGAGTGTGCGTGAGTTTTGAGTGTCTCCGATGTATGTAATTCGCAAAAAAAAAGAAGCTCCTAGAATCCATTTCATTACATTTAGAACTGCCAAAGTAGCGACGGTAGCGCGCTACGATCGATTCCCGAACCGTTGCCGGCTCTGATGCCAGTTGTTGGAATTCACCAGAGTAGCGACGGTCTCTCACGTCGCCGGCGAACCCTGCTAGCAACACACACAAAAGAACTCACGTGAACTCTTCCTGAAACACGATCTCGGTCTTGTGCTGCAACTAGCAGCGTTTTTCTGTAGACTCATTGCTTTAAGTAATAGAAAGATTACAACGGAAGGAGGCCATGACCTCCTACATGCACGGCACGATCGTCATCGATGCATGCCATCCCAGGCGCCTGGAACGTGCCGCACGACGCGATCATCCCGCGAACAAGGCGCGAGTCAGAGCTCACCCTGGATACACGGCCTAACAGATCGCCATGTACCCCTAACTGAAACTCTAACAGAAATGAACGGCTAAACACAAGCTTATTCAACAGGGCTGGCGGCGGAGGAGGTGGGGACAAGGAAAGAGGCGTAGTCGTTGTGGCGGCCGTCGTTCCGGTACCTGAGGTTGCAAAGCACGCCCAGGAGTGGGGCGCGCGGCGGTGGAACTCGAGGAACCCGTGGCGGAAGCGCGGGGCCGAGACGGTGCGGTGCCAGCCCTTGCAGATGAGCGCGGCGCGGACGAGGCTCGCGGGGTCCGCGGGAGGGAGGCGGATCGGAGGAGGACCTCCTCCAGCAGCGCCATGCTGTTGTACTTGCTTCGTCGGCGGGCAGGCGGGCGGGCGGGCGGCGGAGGAAGCGAAGCGGAGAGGGGAAATTTGCAGGGCGGCGCGGGAGCGGCGATCTTGACGAGCGGGGTTAGCCAGGTTGCGTTGACTAACGGGCCTTCCACTGCCAGGTGGGGTCTGGGCCTTGTTTGTCTTTCTAACGCACCGCATTAAAAGGTAAGTTTCGCCTTTTTTTTTTTATATTGTCCTACGATGGGCTTAACTAGACTCAAAAGATTTGTGTCGCAGCCATCACGATCGTGTAATTAGTTTTTGATTTCATCTACGTTTAATATTCCGAACGTATGTCTTTTGTTGTATTTAATGTGGTGGAGAGAGAGTGGAAAAGAGGAATTCCAGCCAACTAAACAAGGCCCCGGTAAAACCAACTAGACCCCACAAGTCGGGGCCGGGCAACCGGGGACTGCGCGGCGGCGCGATTGGAGGTAGACCTCGGCATTTTTTGGGCCGGGCCGGGTTCGGACCGGGTTGAAAAAAATTTCTGTTATTTCGGGCCTAAAAATCCCGCCCATGACCATCCCATTGGGCGCGTCGGGTCTCAATTTTCGGGTCGGGCTCGGGTCGGGCCCGTGCTTGGGTGGGCCGCTCGCGTATTTTTTTAGTGTAAAACAACTAAAAACAAGATTTCGGGCCGTGCTCGGGCCAAAAAATATTTTCGCGGGCTTCAAGATCTCTCGCCCACGCCCGTCCGCAAGGTTCGTGGGCGGGCCCGGCACGGGCCGGCCGGGCTCAAAATGCTTAGGTATAATTGGAGGCGGAGTCGTCGAGAGGTGCGAGAGGAGATGAGATCACCGAGCACGAATGACCGCCACGACCAAGCTTTGCCGGCGTTTCACCGGCCAAGCCCCCGCCCTCGCGGGATATTTAATTTTTTTTGCCACACTTACGGATGCCGCTCCTTCAAAAGGTACCTTTGCGTGAGTTCCTACAATTTTGTCACTCTTAAGTTGGGCACCCTACATTTTCGCCATTTTGTCCTACGTGGCAGTCCACACCCTCCCGACACGCCGGAATAATGACGTGCAATGACCACTTTGCCCCCGGCCTTATCCTTCTACTCCCCACACATACCTTTCGGACCCCGTCATCTCCTCGCGCGCCGCCCACTTACGTTTGGGACCCACACATTAGGACCTTCTTCAACCTCGGACGAGCGGCCATGGTCGGCGGCGGGGCGGGGAAAGCTTCATCTCTCGGCGGCTAATGGCGACCCGTCGCGGCCTGACCGGCCGAATGGGGACCCGCGGGACCGGGCGCGGGGCGTCGTGCGCGGGGACCCCCGCGCCTCGCCGCGCTTCTCCGCGCCGCCCGCCCTCCCCGCCGCACCTCGTCAAGGGCGCTCCCCGCGCGAGCCGCTCCCGGCGCCGCCCCCCCGCGGACCCATCCGCGCCCCCGCCGGTGACGACGCCACCTGTCGGCGCTTCCGTTTAGAGGCTCGAGGCCACGGCCACGGTCCGCGACCGCACAAACATCATGCCCGACATTCCCATCCGCGCCCCTCGCGGCGACGCCGCCGCCGCTTCCGTCGAGGGGCTCGAGAGGCCGTCGCCGACACTTCGACCGCTAATGCCGCCTCGTGCGGCGTGGCCCGGCGCGTGCGTGGTGACCCGGGCCGCGTCGGCGGGGGTGAGGAACCCGATGACATCGAGGTCGTGACCCGCGGGAGTCACGAGAAGAGGCAAGGGTAGAGAGGTCATTTCACGGGGCCGATCCGGCGGCGTGGAGGGAGGGTGTGGACTGCCACGTAAGATAAAATGGCGAAAATGTAGGGTGCCCAACTTAAGAGTGGCAAACTTGTATGAACCCACGCAAAAGTCCCTTTTGAAGGAGTGACCCTTGTAACGGTGGCAAAAAAAAAAAAAAAAAAAAGATTGCCCCCTGCCTCCGGTCTCATGCACGAGGACCTTGCCGGGCTTCAAGGAGGAAGCAGAAGAAGACGAGCTCGGCCGAGTTAACTCGTTCAGCCTCTGTTGCAATTTACGCCATCTTCACTTTTTTTTACAGCCGCTGTAAGTGCACGTGCTAGGGATTGGCTGCCATTCGGATTGCGATCAAATCTAGGGGGATTCCTGCAATTTACTCCATCATCGGTTCTTTCCAGCCTATGATCTGATTTCACTAACTTGGCATGTGGTAATTGAAAGGAATTTCAGTAAAAGTCTTGGTGACTGCCTGAACTGTGGACTGCAGTTGATGAATAGTGAATATATATTTCTCTTTCCTAAAAAATGGATATATGATGTGCTACCAGAAATTATTTGCTAGTGCAAAGCCAGAACCTTCATCTCTCTTTCTTTCTGGCAGTGGTTGGTCTTCACTTTTCTCTGAATAAGCTTTACAGTTCCCACACATAGTTGGGCATTAGAAAGGCTACAAAGACTTTGCTGCTATGGTCCAACACTCCACCAAGACTTTGCTGCTATTTTCCAACACTTCACAAAGACTTTCCTGCTATGGTCCAACTCCAACACTCCAACCTTTAAAGTCACAGCTAGTCTACACAGTTTGTTGCCTGGTAAAGTGGTAAAAGCCACCATAGCTTCAAATGCTTATTTATCGCAAGCTTTCAGTTTTGCGCTGTGGATTAACATATAACAGCTTCCGTTCATTCTCACCACACCACTGTGTTACCTTCCTGACGAGGGAATCCTTAAATGGAGATGTTCATTTCTGCAGTCCTGGGTGAACTGACCACTAGATCCATAAATTTCTTCATCAGCAAAATCTACAAGCCCACGCCTCTCGACGTGGAGGATCACCTCTGCAGGGTCCTGCTGCGGGCACAAGTCATCATCGATGAGGCCATGGGGCGGCACATCTCAAACCAAGCCATGCTCTGGCAGCTGCACATGCTGAGAGTTGCCATGCATAGAGGCTATTATATGCTCGACACATTTAGGTGCCAATCTCACGAGGAGGATACAAAAGGTCAGGTCATGATTAACTCGAGGCCTCTGTCTAGAGTAAGTTCTCTGAAAACCTTCTCTCTCTACAATAGAGACAAACCCATTTTGAAGCAACTGCAAGAGGCGATTGATGAGCTGAGCTCCATGATCCTTGATGCGAAAGAGTTGGTTCTGTTCTTGACAAGCTACCCTCGCCTATACCGCCAACCTTACAGCATGCATCTCATCCTGAGCAACTGCATGTTTGGCCGCCAGATGGAATCTGAAATTGTTATCAATTTCCTGTTGCAAACACAACCTTATGGTGCTGAAGAACTGGAGGTCCTACCAATTGTCGGTCCAATCTTTGTCGGCAAGAGCACCCTTGTTGCTCATGCATGCAAGGATGAAAGAGTCTGTGATCATTTCTCGGAAATCTTGTTCTTCCAAAACTATGGTTTTACAAATCATGAGCTAGCTACTTTCAGAGACAGATGTGCAAGATTAGATCCAAATCATGTGTCAGTTTCGAACAGGGATAGGAGATTGCTGGTTGTTATTGAGTTTGTTGGTGATGTCGATGAAGATGAATGGAATAGGTTGTATTCTGCTTCTAAAAGGTTTCTCCCATGCGGTAGTAAAATCATAGTTACAAGCCGCTCCGAGAAGATTAAAAAGTTTGGAACGACACAGGCTCTAAGTCTGAAGTGTCTACCTGATGAGGCGTACTGGTATTTCTTCAAGACACTTACGTTTGGAAGCATGGATCCCAAGGTACAACCAAGGTTCACACACCTGGCCATGGAGATAGCCAGTAGAATGGAGGGTTCCTTCATTCCCGGGAATTTCACTGCCCAGTTGTTGAGGGACAACTTTGACATCCTATTTTGGTCCAAGATTTTGACTTTCTTGAAAGGGTCTTTCCAGAAGCATATCTCCAGATTGGGTGAGCACCCATTTGATCTTCTGACGCAAAACAGACCTGCACGTCTCGGAAGAATGGCTGCACCATCTGAAGTTTTCGTTCTTTATCATCAATGTCACTGCTCTGCACAAGAGGAGGTTCCAAAGATAAGAATCCAAGACGTGGTTTATGGAACTTTTAAGACTAGTGGGAAATTTGAGTTCCTATCATGGAGGTCTTCGATACTTCCCTACTATAGCTATACTGGTACCTGTGAGATTCTAGAGCTAAAACCTACAGGAGTCAAGAGGAAGCGTTCTATGAAAAACGGAGACACACTTCATTAAATGTTTAACTATATATGTTTGTTAGGGTATCACAAGTCACAACTTACAGCATATAGTCATGAGGTGATGTGTCTAGTATGTACAGAATAATGTGTTACTTTGAGGCCAGACTTATATTTTTTAGATATTGGATGATTAAATCCGGCCTCTACATCCGACGATGTACACAGCCAATTATTACAGAGTTCAAAAGAACCGTCCACAAAAGGTGTAAAAAAAGCAGCAAACGCGCAACAAGCCCCCGACTAAGGTAAATGAAAAAAATTGTTCCATCCTCTATTAGCAATCTGTAGAGCAGCGAGTTCTAATTTTCTGCTCATGACGATGAGGGTATCCTTAGCCTACTCCTTATGCTGTAACTGGGCCCAGAAGCGTAGCTAGTAAGCTCCTCTGAAAATAACCTGCAAAATCGAATTAAACTTCGTTTTTTTGAAAACTATATCATTTCGATATTTCCAAATAGCCCAGCAAATGGCAGCGACACCAACCCAAATCAGGGGCTTATAGTCTTTATGTTGATTATTAAGCCACGTACCAAACATATGGCTAATAGATCTAGGTTGGCTCAAATTCGTAGCATAGAAAATAATCCTCCAAATCATTTTTGCGGAAGGGCAATCTAGGGATAGGTGCTGAATGGTCTCATTAAAATTACAGCAGACACATTGCTGACTCCCTTTCCAATTTTTCTTTGCAAGGTTATCTTTTGTCAAAACGACCCCCTTCTGAAGAAACGAAAGAAAAATCTTGATCTTTAGAGGTATTTTACACTTCCAGTTCTTCCTATGCTGAAAAGGTGGATGAGTATCTATGTCATGTAGATACAAAGACCGTGGAAAAACCATTTTTTGTCGCCTCCATTTAAAATACTATTTATCATCCACCAACAACATTAGAGACCCGAGCTACTAGTTGAAACCAACGACTCAGGTTGTTATCCACCAAAGACCGTCTGAAAGAAATATTAAGGGGTCTAGCGGACAGAACCCTAGAAACCGTGACATGCTTATCCCGTGCTATATGGTATAAGGATGGGTACGTATCCTTGAGCGGCTTATCCCCTATCCACGTATCATCCCAAAATCTCGTGTTGGTTCCATCTTTAATAACGAAAGAACCGTTAGAAAGAACCTCATTTTTAATACGCATGAGTCCTCTCCAAAAGTGAGAGTCATTTGGTTTTGATGATACTTGCGTGAGGGTTTTGATTCTCAAATATTTGTTCCTTAGCAATGATTGCCAGGTCCCATCAGTGTTCAATAGGTTCACTAACCACTTAGCCAACAGGCATTTGTTTTGTAGCTGTAAGATCAAAATCCCAAGGCCACCCTGATCTTTAAGGAGACACGAGATGTACCATTTGGCAAGCCTATATTTGTGCTTAATAGGAGAACCTTGCCAAAAAAAATCTAGATCTGAAATGATCCAGATTTTTAAGAACTCCCTTAGGGACTTCAAAAAAGGACATCATGAACATGGGTAAGCTACTTAATATTGAATTCAGCAGGACCAACCTCCCCCATAGGATAGATATTTTGCTTTCCAACACGAGAGCTTTTGCTGGAAGCGTTCTTCGACTTTACTCCATTCAGAATTTAGGAGTTGTCTATAGTGCATCGGGATACCTAAATATCTGAAAGGGTAATCTCCCGAATTACAACCAAAGAGAGAAGTATAGGAAGCTTGCATCTCTCTAGCCGCTCCATAACAGAAGACTTCACTCTTGTGGAAATTAATCTTCACCCCCGAAAGTTGCTTTGTCACACCCGGATTTAAGGGCAAATCCGAATGCATAGAACACATGTGCGCCGGGATCAAGTTTCACACATGCGTTGACTCGGTGAATACCAAAACACGGTGCAAAAGCGTAAAGAGAGTATTAAAACTTTATTACATGACCGAATGTCTCGTAATCGAACATAAACGAGTACTAGCAACGATAAAGGACGTCTCCACGGCAAATCGACGGTGGCACGCTCGCCTAGAAACCACCGAACTCTCCAGGAAAGTCTTCAAAACGACCGTCTGAGCAGCAACCGGGTTGTGTAGATGCATATAAAAGAATAACAAGCATGAGCACATGTCGTACTCAACAAGGGAAAAGATCTATAACAACATGCAAAGGCTTTA
Source organism: Cenchrus americanus (assembly GCA_947561735.1). Taxonomy (NCBI): domain Eukaryota; kingdom Viridiplantae; phylum Streptophyta; class Magnoliopsida; order Poales; family Poaceae; genus Cenchrus; species Cenchrus americanus. The sequence goes on from OX387245.1 coordinate 256,380,082, forward strand.
TGGTGGAAGCTTTTGGCTCATAAGCAAGTCAGCATTTTAGTTGGTCAAATTTTATTAAGCAAGCTATATTACTAGCAAATGTAAGTTTATACCAACCCAAAGATTAACATAAGCATCATCATCATGAACGAAAGTAAATGCAACAAGTTTAATCCATCTTCCATAGTTTAATCATGTGAGGGTCCAGGCCGCCCGTGACCGTGGGCACGGCTAACTAGTTAGTTTTACACTCTGCAGAGGTCGTACATCTTTACCCACAAGTCGCGTAAAAGTCCCGAAGAACTTTAAACCCAACCATGCGATGCGATCGTGCACCATACCACACTACCGAGGTGTGATTGCATAGGGACGCTACGAGGCCGTTACAAAGATCCCCAGATGAAGGCGCCCGCTAGGTTACCCGGTCGGTGCAACGTATAAAGCTCCCGACGAGTACCGTGTCTTAGCTAAGCCCACACCTACGCCCGAGCAGGTCCATACGCCACTACCCGCCGCCCCCAACCCTTATCAGGTAAAGCATACCTAACATCTAGTTCACTAATTATTAAGCCAAGACAGAGCCATATGTCTTGTGGTAGTACTTGTTTTCTCGGGTGGTCGCTCCATGTTCCGATTAACACAGGTGATCTTGATTAATGAAAGGTACAACATAAATAAAGCAAGATTAACGTTGTTGTTCATCAAAACCACCATAAACCCGAGTTGAGCAACTAAGCATGGTCTACCCAACATAAACATAAACCCAGGTTGATCAAGGCACAGGGTAAACAAAACTAGTCAAACCTTAGCAATAGGACCCATCAATTTAATGCATGGCAAAAGTAAACAACGGTGTAATTAAAATGCATGTTGTAATAGGATCAACGGGAATGCAGCAAGGACTTGCCTTCTACCAACGTGTGCTGTCTGCTCAAGACCTTGGAAATCTTCAACTCCGGCGTTCTCCACGAACGAACCGTCTTCTACGCACCACATCATTCACATACAAGCATACAATGGAATAAAATAAGAAACAATCACCAAACAGTATTAACAGAACTAAACAGGGGCAAAAAGTCGTTCTACTCGTCGAAACGATCGCGTGGGTATAAAGAACGCCAAAAACGGAGCTAAAACGCAGAAGATGTGGAGGAAACAAGATCGAGGACCTATTTGTAATTAACTATAGCTTTTAGGGGTTAGCGGGGAGATTCCCGAGACACATCAAACAGGTGCTCGCGAATAGATCCAATGCGGGGGTTAGATCTGCAAAAAGTTTCGGGATGGATCTGGTTGTGAAGATTTAATAGATCTAGGGGGTTTGGAGCAAAGATTGCAAGATGCCAACTTGAATCCAATTAATTTCCGGATTTTGCGGGGGGTCACACGCAAAACGGCCTCATCTTCTTCCTCACGCACGAGTAGAACCGGCCATGGACGGGGGCTCCCCGCCCAACGGCGGCGCGCGGCGGCACGGGCGACGAGAAGGCCGGAGGACACCGGAATCGAACGAGAAGAACGAGAGGAACCCGAAGCCGTGCTCACCCGCGGCGGAAATCGACGGAATCGGCCGGAAATTGAAGTCAATCGGCGGCCGGCGGGTTCCTTGCCTTCTCTCGCGGCTCGGCCGGGCTTAGCGAGAGCGGCGGCGCGCGCGGCCGCGGCGCAGCAAACGGCGGCGCGGCGTGTAGCAAGCGAGGCGGCGCGCGCGCGCGCGCGCGCGCGGCGCGCGCACGGCCTCTTGCGGGAGGCGGCGGCGCCGACTAGCGGGGGGGCGGCGGGCGCGTGCGGCGGCCGGGCGGGCGGCGGGTCACGGCGGGCGGCGCGGCGGGGGGCTGCGGCTAGGGCGGCACGCGAGGGGGTGGCGGCGCCCTATATGGGGAAGCGCGCGCGGCGGCCGCGGCTCCCCGGGCGGCGGCGCGGTGCGACCCTAGATGGGCCCCCGCGCGGGCCGCGGCGGCGCGCGCGGGTTGGGTCGGGCCCACGGGCTCGGCCCAATCCGGTAGGTAGGGTTTTTCTTTTTTTTTCGGAATACATTTTTAATGCGAAAACAATTTCCAGAAAAGTCTAGAAATTGCTTAAAGGCACGAAAAATACTCCGAAAATCGCAAAAAAATCCAGGAAAATTCCTAGAGACAGATTAAGACATGAACAATCCAAATAAAGCATTTGGAGCTCATGAAAAAGATTTTAGAGCCTTCTAATAAATAGAAAAAGCTCAAGGAAAATGAGAATAAATTCCAGAAAAATCCGGAAAATTCTCGGGAGAGGTTGGACAGATCCTAAACGCATTTTTGAAACCTTTTTGCACTCAAGAACCACTAGATGCATCGGCATGAATGCAACACACATAACTTTTATTTAAGAAAGGATTTTTTTTCCTATACTATATTTCCTGTAAAGAAAAATAAGAGCTGGGCAAAATTTTAAAATTTAGACTAAATCGTTGTTTAATTTTTTTTTTTTTCCTATTCACATCCTGAAATTGGAAATTTCAGGGTGTGACAAATCTACCCCCCTTAAAAGGAATCTCGTCCTCGAGATTCGGAAGGATAAAGAAAGATTTTGAGAATGATATGGTAGAACTGATGTGATAACAATGTTGATAGAGAACATACCCAACATGGTCGTTGCATTTATGTGATTCAATTTACCACGAGCGGAGCTCTGCTGTCCCTTAGCGCTTTGCGGGGTCTGGTTTCCATTCCTCATCTGCTGATTCTGCACTGGGGTATTCGGGACGCTCCTCCGAGGACAATTGTTAGCATAGTGACCAGTCTCTCCACACTTGAAACATGCATTGCCAATAGGAGTACTTGGCGCGCTAGGTCTCACTGGGGTTCCTGCTGGGGTGTTCTGACTAATGTGCTGGTCATTGGGGCGTGGAGTCTGTGGAGGGGAATGCTGCAGCTCTTGAATGGGGTGCTTGAAGGGTTGATTGTTCCGCTGAAACTGATTCTGCCCAGGGTTACCACCTGAACCTCCAACATGTGGTGTTGTTCCCTGTGGTGGAATGAAACGGGGACGAGTGCTGCTCCCAAACGGCACAAAAGTAGTGGCCTTCCTCTTCAAATCTCTCAACTCTATGCGCATGGCCTCCAGGGTGATGGCCTTGTCTAACCGTATGCTTTGGAAAGACGGAAAAGTGTGAGATGTCAGTTGATACCGAAGTGGTCCAGCCAATCCCTCCATAAAACGCTCCTGCTTCTTTGGGTCATCTGCCACCTCCTCTGGTGCATAGCGAGACAGCTCGATGAACTCGTCCCGTACTCGTCACCGACATTCCCCCCTGTTGGAGAGAGAGGAACTCCTTCTTCTTTAGCCTCATCAACCCTGCAGGAATGTGATGGTTCCTGAAGCTCTCAGTGAACTCCTGCCAGGTGATGGCGTTTGGCGTAGCATGGGCGGTTGTGTAAGCATCCCACCATGCTCCCGCTGAACCCTGAAGTCGTCCTGCAGCAAATAGGACCTTCTCTCTATCATCACACTGGGTGGTGGTGAGCATCTTGCTTACGGTCTTCAACCAATCATCAGCATCAAGCGGATCAGCTGCATGAGTGAAAACTGGTGGACGGTGGCTCATGAACTCCCTGTGCTTGTTCATGGGCGCCGGTTGCTGTGGCGGTGGCTGAGGTGGATTGTTGGCTTGGGCCTGCAGATTGGCCACAGTGTTGGTCAGGTTCTCCAAGAGTTGTAGCTGATTCTGGAAGAACTGCTGCATGGCCGGATCCATTGGTGGTTGTTGTGCACTGGCTGAGCTGCTGCCTCGTCCTTGGCGTATCACTGGAGGTTGATCAACACCTGACCCGGACCTGGTGTTCACCATCTGAGTGTTAGGAACATTGACTTAGATGATTGCACAAAGAGAAAAGCTCCAAAAGATTAAGCAGCGCAGATTTCGAGTTTAAGACAGATTCTGTTGACTCCAGATATTCATGCATAACTCTCAACGTGGATAACCAAAAATTATGAGCTTTTGAACGATAAAAGATAATAAAATTACGGAACTAGCCCAACTGGAATCACCTCGATCGGAGCTCTATAACTTCAGATATAAAATAAACAAGTCGGGTATGTCAACAGTGTTAACAGATTCAAGTAACTCCAAAGTTTCGGGCATCCCTCTCTGAATATGTAACCAAAATTACTGAATTTTGTATAGAGAAACACCCATGAAATTTCTGAACTTCTCCAACTGGATTTGCCTCAAACGGAGGTCTATAACCCAAGATATAAAATAATGAAGTTAATGTGTCAGCAGAGTTTTACAGATTCTGACCACTCCCATGTTTCATGCATAGCTCCCAGGATATGTATTGGATGGGGCTGAATTTTTGACAGAACATTGGTTATGAAATTTGTGAACTAACCCAACTGGTTTTGCATCAATCGGAGCTCTGTAGCTCGAGATATAAACAAAACACTACTGCTGTGTCAAAAGTTGACGAGAACAGATTTGCAGCAAAATGGATTCCAACGACGATGAGTAAGGATTTAATAAAGGATTAGGAATGTGCAAGATGAAAGGATGATTGAAACAAAGATTAACCCCAACTAAGCAAACTTACACTAAACCAATGTCATTGTGGTTATCAACCCACAACACACCGCACTCAATCAAAGATCCAAATCAAGCATTAACACAAGATCAAGCATGCAAACACACCACTAAACTAAGCACACCTAATCGCCGATCGTGACTAGCGATTTTACAGGACAAGCCTAAAGAACCTAGATCCTAAGGAAGATCTTCAGCTTGAACATGATAGGGTCATTAGATAACTGAGAATACTGCGAACACAAGTAAGGTAAAGGTAGGGAAAGGTTAACGAGTATAGAATAGGTGCTAAAGATTTCCTAAAGCAAGAACAAGATAACATAGAAGGAAAAGATTGACCAAGGTAAGATAGACAACGAGTAGAACACCAAGGATGGGGGGGTAAAATCAAGGATAAGTATATTAAGAATGGAATTAAAGCATAGCATGGGGTAAGCATGGCTACTAGATGGTTATAATCCTTAAGTTCGACCAGTTTCTAACTAGGCTAACGTCCTACAGTCAACACTGCTCTGATACCACTTTGTCACACCCGGATTTAAGGGCAAATCCGAATGCATAGAACACATGTGCGCCAGGATCAAGTTTCACACATGCGTTGACTCAGTGAATACCAAAACACAGTGCAAAAGCGTAAAGAGAGTATTAAAACTTTATTACATGACCGAATGTCTCAGAATCGAACATAAACGAGTACTAGCAGCGGTAAAGGACGTCTCCACGGTGCAACTGATCGGTGGCACGCTCGCCTAGAAACCACCGAACTCTCCAGGAAAGTCTTCAAAGCGTCCGTCCGAGCAAAGCAACCGGGTTGTGTAGATGCATATAAAAGAATAACAAGCATGAGCACATGTCGTACTCAACAAGGGAAAAGATCTATAACAACATGCAAAGGCTTTATGGTGGAAGCTTTTGGCTCATAAGCAAGTCAAGCATTTTAGTTGGTCAAATTTTATTAAGCAAGCTATATTACTAGCAAATGTAAGTTTATACCAACCCAAAGATTAACATAAGCATCATCATCATGAACGAAAGTAAATGCAACAAGTTTAATCCATCTTCCATAGTTTAATCATGTGAGGGTCCAGGCCGCCCGTGACCGTGGGCACGGCTAACTAGTTAGTTTTACACTCTGCAGAGGTCGTACATCTTTACCCACAAGTCGCGTAAAAGTCCCGAAGAACTTTAAACCCAACCATGCGATGCTGATCAGGCACCATACCACACTACCGAGGTGTGATTGCATAGGGACGCTACGAGGCCGTTACAAAGATCCCCAGATGAAGGCGCCCGCTAGGTTACCCGGTCGGTGCAACGTATAAAGCTCCCGACGAGTACCGTGTCTTAGCTAAGCCCACACCTACGCCCGAGCGGTCCATACGCCACTACCCGCCAGCCCCCAACCCTTATCAGGTAAAGCATACCTAACATCTAGTTCACTAATTATTAAGCCAAGACAGAGCCATATGTCTTGTGGTAGTACTGTTTTCCTGGGTGGTCGCTCCATGTTCCGATTAACACAGGTGATCTTGATTAATGAAAGGTACAACATAAATAAAGCAAGATTAACATTGTTGTTCATCAAAACCACCATAAACCCGAGTTGAGCAACTAAGCATGGTCTACCCAACATAAACATAAACCCAGGTTGATCAAGGCACAGGATAAACAAAACTAGTCAAACCTTAGCAATAGGACCCATCAATTTAATGCATAGCAAAAGTAAACAACGGTGTAATTAAAATGCATGTTGTAATAGGATCAACGGGAATGCAGCAAGGACTTGCCTTCTACCAACGTGTGCTTCTTGCTCAAGACCTTGGAAATCTTCAACTCCGGCGTTCTCCACGAACGAACCGTCTTCTACGCACCACATCATTCACATACAAGCATACAATGGAATAAAATAAGAAACAATCACCAAACAGTATTAACAGAACTAAACAGGGGCAAAAAGTCGTTCTACTCGTCGAAACGATCGCGTGGGTATAAAGAACGCCAAAAACGGAGCTAAAACGCGAGAAGATGTGGAGGAAACAAGATCGGAGGACCTATTTGTAATTAACTATAGCTTTTAGGGGTTAGCAGGGGAGATTCCCGAGACACATCAAACGAAGTGCTCGCGAATAGATCCAATGCGGGGGTTAGATCTGCAAAAAGTTTCGGGATGGATCCGGTTGTGAAGATTTAATAGATCTAGGGGGTTTGGAGCAAAGATTGCAAGATGCCAACTTGAATCCAATTAATTTCCGGGATTTTGCGGGGGGTCACACGCAAAACGGCCTCATCTTCTTCCTCACGCACGAGTAGAACCGGCCATGGACGGGGCTCCGCCCAACGGCGGCGCCGGCGGCACGGGCGACGAGAAGGCCGGAGGACACCCGAATCGAACGAGAAGAACGAGAGGAACCCGAAGCCGTGCTCACCGCCGGCGGAAATCGACGGAATCGGCCGGAAATTGAAGTCAATCGGCGGCGGGGTTCCTTGCCTTCTCTCGCGGCTCGGCCGGGCCTAGCGAGCGGCGGCGCGCGCGCGGCGCGCGCGAGGCAAACGGCGGCGCGGCGTGTAGCAAGCGAGGGCGGCGCGCGCGCGCGCGCGGGCGCGCGGCGCGCGCACGCCCACCTGCGGGCGGCGGCGGCGCCGACTAGCGGGGGCGGCGGGCGCGTGCGGCGGCCGGGCGGGGCGGCGGGTCGCGGCGGGCGCGGCGCGGCCGGGGGCGCGGCTAGGGCGGCACGCGGGGGGGTGGCGGCGCCCTATATGGGGAAGCGCGCGCGGCGGCGCGGCTCCCCGGGCGGCGGCGCGGTGCGACCCTAGATGGGCCCCCGCGCGGGCCCGCGGCGGCGGCGCGGGTTGGGTCGGGCCCACGGGCTCGGCCCAATCCGGTAGGTAGGGTTTTTCTTTTTTTTTCGGAATACATTTTTAATGCGAAAACAATTTCCAGAAAAGTCTAGAAATTGCTTAAAGGCACGAAAAATACTCCGAAAATCGCAAAAAAATCCAGGAAAATTCCTAGAGACAGATTAAGACATGAACAATCCAAATAAAGCATTTGGAGCTCATGAAAAAGATTTTAGAGCCTTCTAATAAATAGAAAAAGCTCAAGGAAAAAAATGAGAATAAATTCCGTAAAAATCCGGAAAATTCTCGGGAGAGGTTGGACAGATCCTAAACGCATTTTTGAAACCTTTTTGCACTCAAGAACCACTAGATGCATCGGCATGAATGCAACACACATAACTTTTATTTAAGAAAGGATTTTTTTTTTCTATACTATATTTCCTGTAAAGAAAAATAAAAGCTGGGCAAAATTTTAAAATTTAGACTAAATCGTTGTTTAATTTTTTTTCCTATTCACATCCTGAAATTGGAAATTTCGGTGGTGTGACAACTGCTCAAAGGCACCTAAAAGGAGCTTAAGATTTTTAGCTTGCTCAAGGTCATGGTCTAGAAAGATTATGGTGTCGTCTCGCGTATTGTAAAATAGACAAACCATCATCAACTAGATGGGGTATCACCCCTCTAATTTACCCATCTGCTTTCGCTCGATTAATGAGCAAGGCTAGCATGTCGACGACAATGTTAAATAAGATAGGGGGCATAGGATCCCCTTGTCTGAGCCCCCGTTTCGTTTGGAAGTCAATCTAGGCCAGACTTATATGACAGATAATGAATTGTTTCTTACTGGTTGCACTCCAGATACTATGAATATGTTGACTTCGATTTTCAGACTTACATTTTCTTTCAGTTTCAGTTCAGCCCCACAAAACATTCTGAACCAAAAGAGACCGGCATGTCTCTGCATCTTGGGAGAGTGGCTACACCTTCTGAAGATCTGCACACATTGGGAGGGTGGCAGCTTCAGAAGTTTTGATGGTTTGTAGCCAGTATCAGCTTTCTTCAGAAGAGAAGGTTCCGGAAAAAATGGAGCCATACTTTGTTAATTTCATGATAATCAGGCCTATGTTGATGGGCACTGGGCACACATTGTTTTATAGGATGTGCCACAAGTTACATCAGAGTCAATGGTATGTCACAAGTTACAGTTAGAAATTGTAGAATTGCATGGTTAGAAAAAAAAAAGTGATTAGAATTGCAGAGTCAATTGTTTCTACTCCCTGTAGCAGCTCCCGAATGATGTTGAGTTGAAGCTTGCATGTTTCGTTGTGTTTTTAATTAGACCCTACATGTAAGTTTCTCCAAACATTGCTTTTTATTGAACCGAATGATTTATTCGAACAAAATATCATTGCACCAGGTTTCTGTACAATGCAACACTTGGATTCAATCGTGATTCTTGTTCTAGCTAGTTTTATCTGCAGATTTCCTCGAAAAGCATTGCGACTACATGGGTTTCTTTTCATCCTAAAGTGTAACTACATGGACGTCATCTTTATAGTCAATGAGAGAAAATTGTTGCAAGATGATATTTAAGTACTCATAAACGTTGGAACACATGTTAAAATTATACTATTAAAAAAAGAAATCAAAGGCGCTTTCCAATCGGAGGCCCAAGAAAAAGCCCAGATGAAACATTGCACGGTAAGGCCTATTAATATTTTACTCGTCTCAAGCTGTATACAAACAGAGCCTACCTAGGGGCGCCTTGCAAAAATCACATCGGAGAAAAAGGAGGCTGGTATGCGTATATTCGAGTCACGATTATTATTCACGAAACGAAATAGGGTGCTACATGCATAAAACCATGGGTGTAAATACAAATTCGGATCGTGACTATTAATTGCGATCCAATATAGGGGGCTTCCTGCAAATGTTCCCGGTTGGCATCCGGGCGGCGGCGGCGATCTCCGGCTTGCTCCGCGTCCAGGCCTCCCGAGCTTACCTCCGACATCCCGCGCCGCAGCCGATCTCTCGCGTCGGATCCTTAGGCTGCTGCGGTCCGGGAGGAGGCGAAGACGAGCTCGACCAAACCGCGCGCGGCCAGCTCCGCTCGTCGTCGCCCCGGAGTTAGCGCCGCCCGTGCCTTCCAGATTTCCACTTCGAGGTATTTATTCGTAGACTAACTCCCTAGACTCCACTACGCACGCAATCAACTCTGATCATCTGGTGTCTGTTTTGGCCCTTGGCCTGTCTAGCTCCAATCTGAACTTCTGAAGCAGAACTCTGCCTTTGTTCTAATTTGTTCCATCCTTTAACTATTTTTGGAGATTTTAAAGAATGTGTTTCTATAGATAAAGAATTTATTACAATTTACGAATTGACAATAGCTCTTTCCTGGGAGTGCTAGGATACATGGGAAATTGGAGGCCATAAACTTGGGAAATCCCAAGTACTTCTGTAGACTGTCTATAGCAGTGCAGCAGCTACTTGGTGTGCTGTAAGGTACAGAGTTCAGAACATCTGGGTGCTTGCCTCATGGAAAATTGAGGCTCCAGCATGGAGGTCTTGGATGCCCCCATATTATAACTAGTATTTCTTTGTTTGTGAGATTCAGGACCTCAAAACTATAGCCACCAATAGGACTAAAACAAATTAAAAAAATTGTTATGCAAGAGCCTTTTCAATGCCTGTGGATATGTGATTCTCTTCATAGCGTAAAACAGAGGAGGCCTATAATCTGGGCTTTCAGACTTGCATTTGGCTTTTGTTTTCGGTTGTACCCCATGGTCATGTTGTCAATAGAGGAAGACCCTCGATTAAAAAAAATGTTGTCAATAGAACCCCATGGTCATGTTTGCTCACTAAACGGAGATGGATCAAATTATCCATTTACTGGTGCATTAAGCGATAGAATGAGATCCTCAGTTAGTTGCATGTACTTTTGTGATGTTAAATTTCAGGGTCATGCCATTATCTTTGTCCGTCTTTCATCAGGGACTTGCTGCATGAAGGTCTTGAGCATTGGTAACCTTTGTACTGTACGTCACTCTCTCAAGATGTGGTTGCTAGCTGAGCCATTGTCCATCACTTCCAACCTTTATTCTGTAGTCCACTCGGCTTTGATCTGGTAAAAAACTAAAGCAATGGTTATTCAGTCAACACTGCTTTCTCATGTTTTACTTGGTCTTCTGCTGTGCATCATCTACTTTCTTCTATCTTAACTGCTACAGCTTGACTTTTGTACGTCAATGCCCATTTAGTGCCTGTCCATCCGGAGGGATTAGACTGGACCGACCTTTTTCATGACTTGAACAAGTTCTGCCTCTGGAGCTGTTTTTCTATACATATCATTCCATTACACCCTAGCTTCTTATCATTGTCTCCACCTTCTGCGTAATCTTCCTCAGGAGAGTGTCTCGAAATGGAGGCTATCCTTTCTGCAGTCCTTGGTGAGCTGACAACTCGGTCCATAAATTTTTTTCATCAGCAAAATCTCCAGGCCCATCCCACTGGATGTGGAGGATTGCCTGCACAGGGTCCTCCTCCGGGCACAAGTGATCATTGATGAGGCCATGGGGCGGCACATCACAAACCAAGCCATGCTCCTCCAGCTGGTTATGCTAAGAGATGCCATGTACCGAGGCTACTGCATGCTTGACACTTTCAGATACCAACTTCATGATGAGGAGGAAGCCAAAGATCAGGCTGTGAGTCGCTCTTCATCTCTGTCTATAGTAAATTCTGTAAAGCGTCTATGTCTCACCAGCAGAGGTGCTCTGACTTTGAAAGAACTGCAAGAGACACATGATAATTTGAGGTCAATGATCCTTGATGTAAGTGAACTCATCCTGTTCTTGACAAGCTATCCTCGCCTGTACCAACAACCTTACAGCATGCATCTCCAGCTGGCCAACTGCATGTTCGGCCGCCAGGTAGAATTGCAACTTGTCACCAGTTTCCTGTTGCACAAACAACCTCATGATGCTGAAGAATTGGATGTCCTTCCAATTATCGGACCAATCTATGTCGGCAAGAGCACCCTTGTCGCTCATGCTTGCAAGGTTGAAAGAGTATGTGATCATTTTTCAGAAATCTTGTTCTTGCAAAACCATGATTTTACAGATGATGATCTAGCTACTTTTAGAGAAGAATGTGCAAGGAAACATCAAAATCATGTCTCAAGCTCAAATAAAGATATGAGATTTCTAGTTGTTGTTGAGTTAGTTGGGGATCTGCATGAAGGTGCATGGAACAGACTGTATTCTACTTTTAATCAGTGTGTGCCAAGAGGTAGTAAAATCATAGTTACAAGCAGGTCCGACAAGATTGCAAAGTTTGGAACAACACAGGCTCTAACTCTAAAGCATCCGTCCGATGAAGCCTACTGGTATTTCTTCAAAACACTTACATTCGACAGCACGGATCCCAAGGTGCACCCGAGGCTCACATACCTAGGTATGGAGATAGCCAAAGCGCTGCAAAGTTCCCCTATATTGGCATACATCATATCACTGCTCATTTGCTGAGGAACAACTTTGACGTCCATTTTTGGTGCAAGGTTTTGGCCTTCTTGAGAGGGTCCTTCCAGAAGCATGCCTCCAATTCTGACGATGAGCATCCATTTGATGTTCTAAAACAAAACAGACCTATACATTTCGGGAGAATGGCTACACCCTCTGAAGTTTGTGTTCTTTATCAGCAACATAAACGCTCTACACAGGATGAGGTTCCGAAGATAACAGCTGAAGATGTGCTGTACGGAAGTGTTAAGCCTCGTGGGAAATTTGAGATCCTAGGGTGGAAGTCCTCGATACCTCCCTACTATTGCTATGTTGGTACTTGTGAGATTCAAGAAGTAAAGACTACAGCTGTTAAGAGGAAGCGTTCTATGAAAGATGGAGTCACACTTCGTTAATTTGGTCATGATCAGTCTTATGCAGGAGGATTGAGGATATACATCCCTATGTGGTTGTTATGGTGTCACTACCCACATCCCACAAGTTGCAGTGTAACAGCAATAGCTATAGGAATTGGATGCCGCAAGCTCCAATATTGTGAAAATGGAGAGTCAATTACGACCTTGCCATGTGTAATGTAATTAGTATTAGCAGAATAATGTATGCCATTGAGAAATAATGACTTGCTCCTTGTTGGTTTTATTCCAGATGTCATGAATGAATCAGTTTTAATATTCTTATTTTCTCAGTTCAAGTTTGCATATCAAATTGACGCTGTGCCCATTTTACTGCTATTGTACCACGCAGTCAGAACCGCCAAATTCAGATTGGACAGCCAGGAATGCATCCGGGGAGCCAATGCGGTAATTCAGTTTCCATTCAGTATTATATGCTTGCTCTGGTTCCATGTGAGATCACAATTTGATGGCCTGATCGAGTTGGTTTTCACAGTAACTGAAAGGTATGCACTGCAAGAGACTGAAATTCAAATAGGCCGTTTTCTTTCTTCTTAATACAAAGATACACAACTCTCCTACGTATTTAAAAAAAAACAGGAGACTGAAATTTCTATCCTAAATTCCCAACTGTTATATGTTAGTGTACCTGCACTTATTACCCAACATTATTTGTCCTGAAAGGGCAATGGTTACAGCTAAATTCGATGACCTCAAATCACCAGTGACGGCTTACAACTGGCTGCCAGCGACTCCAGCATTTTCCTCGAAAGCAACTGGCTGAAGTAGCTGCCATTTTCCACACGGCTGAAGTAGCTGCCATTTTCCACACGCCGAGGCGCAGGAAGTCCAAGCTAAAAGCACCAAGCAGCAGTGTGTCAATGTCGAGGACTCCAGAAGAGAGAGAGTTGATTCAGAGAAGACTTCCAGGAATCTGATATATCCTTTGATTGTAAACCTCCTTTGGTTCATATTACTAGCGTGAACGAGTGAATTTCCTGGTGTTATATGTAAGCATGTGCAGTCGTGCAATTGTTACCCAAGCGTTATTTCTTTATTTATGCAAGGCAAACAACTGCACAAGCATCACCACATCCAATTTCTTGAATTACTTGGTTTTGTTCTTTCAGACTCGTGTTAAGATTCTCTAGACGTATTCAGTTTAGCCTTGCATACTGTTTGGGGGTTACCCGAAAAGTTCGGATGACTTCCCTAACACAAGAGAGAGTTCTTAACACGTTCGAGTACAAGGTGAGAGCGCAAAGAGATCGTGATTCCCTATGCAAATTGCACAAGTTCCAAAAAGTCTCGAATCCGTTTACACGCGCCCTCGCGCCCCCTTTTATAGGGAGATGAAGGGACTTTTACATTCCCAAAACACCCTCAAGCTCGCAGAATATTCCTAGTGTGAACACATACAAGAATGTCTTTCTCGTCTAACATATTTACAAGTCTGCCACTAGTTCACACTCTAAACCCGGACTTTTTGGGACAACAACTTTGACTTTGCTTCTCCGCCGGTTCGTGAATGTCTTCCCGCGTGACTCCCGAACTGAGTCCTCAGCAGATTCCCGAATCGGCCTTGCTTCTCCACCGGTTCGCGCATGTCCTCGCGCGTGACTCCCGAACTGAGCCCTTGACAGATTCCCGAATCGGTCGTCCTCCGAAGTTCGGGCCATCGCCAGCTTGAGGTTCCGGGCTTCCGCATGTTCGTGACCCCATTGCTTCACGAATCAAGATTCCCGAACTTCACACTTTCGTGAATTCGAGGCTTCACAGGTTCCAGACTTCCGAAAATCGTGAGTTTCTTGCCCCTGAAAAACATGTCTCAAGAACTTTGTTAAACTTAACGTTTCGAGGGTGACGGGTTTTCCTGAATTCCCCAACACTAGCCCCTCGGGGAAGCGGGTTGACTCCGATTTTCCGATTCCACGAATTCTTCGGAAATTTAGTAAAAAACGTCACCCTCGGAACGTCGGAGGGGACACGCGTCGCCCGGGAGCCTTGGAACGGTTAGATCGAGGCAGGTTTCGCGGAACTACCCCTCCCCGCCCCTATAAATAGCGGGCTGCCGCTGTTAAAAAATTTTACAGCCTTCCTGCTCTTTTTGCGATTCGTGGATATCTCTTGCTCGCGGAGTTTGGTTTTCTGCTGAAAAGTTTGCGAACTCCCGGCTCTCTTCGCATCTCTCTAAGGTACTATTTTATTTCTCTCCTCTCAATCCTTATTTGTCATACTTTAGCGCGGTGGTATCTTTATTGTATGAGCTTCATTCTCGAATGTTGTTCTTACTGATTCACATGTTTGTTTCTGTTGGTTAGGTGGCTCGAGTCAAAAGCACTGCCAGACCCATGACTACCGAAGAGCTCATTGCAGCTGGTCTTCCAGTTGACCCTGTTGTCGAAGGCGGTGAGCATGCTGCACCAACCGAAAATGCTGGCTCTCCTAGCGATTCCAGGAGTCACGAAGATGGGGAGGTCCAATCTGATGACGGCGAAGATATCGGAGACGTGGAGGCCGGCGTCAGTGACTTGGTTAGAGCGAAGACCGCTGGACCGTTGCCACCCTCACTCGCCTTCGGGGAATCCAAGGTCACGACTAACATGATTCGGGAATACGAGAAGGCTGGGTTCTTCCCTCCGAGCGCCGAGTGAGCTCTGCTTGATGAGCAAATCCCTACCCCCAGAGACGGAGAAGTTGTCGTCTTTCGCGACTTCTTCATCTGCGGACTCCGGTTCCCCTGCGATCCCATTCTGCCGGCTATCCTGGACGCCTTTTCGGTGAAGATCCATCAACTCTCGCCGACTTCCTTTCTTGAAATATCGAAATTCATTTGGATCATGAAGACCTTCGGCTGCAATCCCGTTGTCCATGCTTTTGCCGGACTCTACGAACCGGTGATTATCCCCAAAGTTATCAAGGGCGCCGACGGGGAATTCTATCACACCAACATGCGTGTTGCACTTTCAACACTCGGCGGCAGAACACTCGAAAGGGGATTACCCGAATTCAAATTGCTCCCCGTCGCAAAACTAACCTCACCAAAGATTGGAGCTCTCATTGGTTCTATTTGAAGGTCAACATGTTGGAAGTTTCCGGCTACACTGGCCCGGCTCACCCCTTGTCTTGCCCGATTGCGCCCCTGACGGTGGTAAACACAGCCGAATTCAATCAGCAGACCTTGGGGATTCGTAACTGTGAAAGTGCGTTTCACCTTGCCAGTACCATACTTGGTGGTCGCGATATCATTGAAGAGTTCGTGGCTGCTCGGGTCTGGCCTATTTCAAGCGGTTGGTCTCCCACTGAGATCGTATACTTCAACGTCAACTGGGCTGCTCAAGAGGTTCCTTTCCTGAAGTTCGGGATTAAACTTCGTGAGAACCAGAGCACCGATGCCTTCATGATTGAGATAGAAAAGAGGGTGAACGTCATGATCGGCGAGTACACCATGAATGAGTATAAGGCGTACAAGGCTCTTGTGAAGCACAAGAAGAGGATCAACCGCGTGTTTTCCGAAGTTTGTGGGGACAAATCTTTCGGCTCTCGAGGCCCGGTCCCAAGCTAAAGGTTCCCGCAGCTTGTCGTGACCGGTTGTTCGGCCGCCCCCATCAATGCTCCACGAATAAGGTCTTCGAAGCGAGGCTCATCATCCGTCGATGGCACTTCCTCCGGAGTTAAGCCTTCCAGAACAAGATCCCTAGAATCGTCGAAACGCAAGCGCAAGACTTCTGAACGAACTTCGGATGCAGAGCTCCAGGCGGCTTCGGGCCTGGCCCAGATGAGCCGCAAAAAGTTAAAGAAGGCGGTGAAGAAAGTTTCTTCCGTCGGTGTTCGGTGAGTTCCCTCCGCCTTCGACGACCATGCCTTAGTAGAAGTAGTGAGCCGAAAGGTGTCTCGCTTCGGCCTCTCGTTTAACTTTCGAGACAATTGTCCGTCGGGTTCTGAGAATGAATTCGTGGATGTTGATTCCTTTTCAGATGCTGCTCCCGAAGTTCGCAAGGAGTCTGTACCTGTTGCTGCTGCTGAGGCCACTGCCGAAGCTGAAGTTACTGTCCCCGCTGAAGCCCCCGCTGCTGCCGAAGCCCCTGCTGCCGATATCTCTCAACCCGCTTGCTCTCGGGACGAAGCCTCCCCCGAATTCGCCAAGGAACTTGAGCTCACCGTACAAAGGGGGGGGGGGGGGGATCCTACTGAACATGTTCCCTTGGTCGAAGTTCGGGAGGTTGTTCCCAAAGATCAAACTCCCTCTCCTTCTTTGGTCGCTTTCAACAAGAGTTCGGTACGTCTCATCGCGGCAAATTATTAAGTGTTGGCTTCGAGACAACTGGCGTTGGGAGCAAGACTTCTAAGATTTTAACACTGTGGAAATCATCTATGACTGTTGATGAATCGGAGGGGGGAGAGCTCGGGACAACCTGAAGGAGCTGCTTCGGGTTCTGATAAAGGGCCTCATCCTACTCCCGAAGCCACCCCTTCGCCTCAGGGTAAGGCTTCTTCTGGTTCGGCGAAACAAGTAACCATGCAGCATTTCAGTAAGCAAGGTTCGTTCCTTCTCACTACCTTTTCGTGCTTTTTCTGATTCTTGAATTTTGATCTGATACTTTGAACTTGAATTTTTCAGAATTCAAGGATCTTTTGCACTCCTACTCTCCCTCGAAGCTAGCGCGCTTTCAGGAGGACTATGCACTCAAACACTCTATGCTTGGGAAAGTTGCCGTCGAGCGGCTCGTTGAACAAGAGAAGGCGAACAAGCAACTTTCCCAGAAATCTAAGGAACTTAAGCGGAGCTTCGCCCTCGCACAATCCGCGAACATAGAACTTGAGAAGAAGGTGGCTGAGTTGGCGGAGGCTCTGAAGACAAGTCAGGATGAAAAGAAGCTCGTGGAGTCGGCTCTTGAGCAGTCCAAGAAGGAACTAGAAAAGGTTCAAAAGTCCCACGAAGATGACCTCAGTGTGATCGAGAATCTTCGGGGAAAACACGAGAGGGCTGTGAAAATTGCCGAAGATCTTCGTACTAACAACGCCAGCCTCGCTAAGTCTCTGAGCGCGAAAGATCACAAAATCCAGGATCTCGAGAAAGCGCTTGCGGATCAGAGTGAAGCCTCGAAGAGGAGTACTTCTGAGATTTTGGAAAAATTGAAACTTCTTTATGAGGAATACAAGAAGTCACTGAACGAGTTCGGCGTTCGTCCGGCTCCTCTTCCAGATAACATTAAGATTCTTGAATTTATGGATTGGATGGAGACTGAGTTCCGGGCTCTCTCTGAGGTGATCTCTGGCGCCAGTGACTTCGCGACTGCTTTCTCCGTGGAGAGCATTTTGAAAATTCTTCATGACTTCGACTGCGCTGACTTGGAGAAGTTTCGCGAGAAAATCTCCCAATTCCCCAGCGCCACAAGCACTGCGATACTTCGAGCTAATGCCGATGTTCAGGCCATCAAGAATAAGTTCGCAAGGGAATTCTGGTTGACCAATGGGGAAGGAGACCGTCAAGTTCATTGCGCACGCCAAACTTGCTGAGGTAAATTTTTGCACGATTTCGTCACTTACAGCGGCTATCGATGTTTCAGTTTCTCGAGTTTTCCTTACATTTGCTCTTCCTCCTCAGCTGAATGAGGAAGAGAATCGCGAGGACGTTGCTGCGTCCCCCGAAGGGTCAACCTCCGGCGAAGATTCGAGCAACTCAGGTGAAAGGAATTCGGGAAGCGGCAGCAGCAGTAGCAGTAGTAGCAGCGACGAGGACGACAGCGACGGACAAGCTTCCGGGCGCGATGACAATTCTCCAAAGGTGGATGTCACGAATTAAATGTTTTGTCCGAACTTTGCACACCCTCACAGGTCGTCTCGTACACTTTGTAAATTTACTTAGCTTTTCCGAGCAAGTGTTTTGTAAACTTTTAACTCGCGCGTGTGTCCCGCAAGCCGGGCCTCGTGTAGGACGTGATGCCGCTACGAATTCATCGAGATAGGATGTGCGTTAGCGGCGAAGCGTGGCACTTGTTTAAGCGAGCTCATCCCGAACAGACTTCTCGCATTTTTGGCTCGAAGCCTCACTTAAGTTTTCTATGGGCTATTGATCTCTCTTCCTTTTTCTTGTTTCGTAAGAAGGAACGCTCCGCATCCACTTGTTCGCGCTCCACGACTATCCCAAAGACGGAGCCCCTTAGCCCCTTAGCAGTCATGATCGGCTTCGCTTATGCTAGTGATATTGCCGAAGACAATGTTTGTAAACCAGGACACGTTGTGGAGCTTTCCTTCTAAATTTTTGTACTAACTGTTGTAATCTTGATAAACTATTCCGAAGTTTTTATGCGAATAAGGCAATGGACACGTTTTTTTCTTGAAAAAAACATCACCCTCCCCCACCTTGCCGTTTTGCATGAAAACTTGAAGGCAGGTTGACGAAGCTTACTATTCACGGATTTCGAGCATATTTTTAGGAGAAATCTTCATTAGTTTTTGAAAACTTCAACCGTCATTGCGCAAGTCAACAAAATTTGTTTTCGAATTTTGTGGACTTGACCCGACCGGCAGACTTGCCTCGGTTGATACTGCAACCCTCGCTGCTTCAACCAAGATTTTCTACAGCTTCTCCGAACGAGCCCCTTGCCCTTTTCTTACAATGATGTTATCTAAAAAATTTTCAACAATCAACACTAAGTGAAAATCCGCATGCAACCTCTTGGGCATTCACTTTCTCGAAATCATCATGCAAACTTTTTGGTGGGAATCCCTTCGTGGATGGGATTTTAGGCCACAGCTTACTGCTGTCTCGGGCCTTTTTGATGGGAATCCCTTCGTGGATGGGATTTTTCTAGGCCACAACTTGTTGTTGTCTCAGGCCTTTTTGGTGGGAATCCCTTCGTGGATGGGATTTTTCTAGGCCACAACTTGTTGTTGTCTCAGGCCTCTTTCTTCACGGTGAAATTCAGGCTACCACGAGGCCTTTCTCAAGAACTTTTTCTTTTTTCATGATGGAATTCTGGCTGTCACGAAGCCTTTCTCACGAACTTTTTTCTTTTTTCACGATGAAACCGTGGCTATCACGAGCCTTTCTCACGAACATTTTTCTTTTTGCACGATGGAATTCCGGCTATCACGAAGCCTTTCTCACGAACTTTTCTTCTTTTTTTCACGATGGAATTCGGCTATCACGAAGCCTTTCTCGTGAACTTTTCTTCTTTTTTTCACGATGGAATTCCGGAAATACGCGATTTGGGGAAAGACTCTTTTTATATATATATCACAAAGAGTATTTACATAGGATCTCGCCACGTTAAAAACCTTGCCTCTTGATTTAGAGCCCCCTTTGCAAGGAAAAGAGTACGGTCCTTTTTATTCTAATGCGACTAGAAAAAGTGAAACTAATTTTTTCTCCTGAAATCACTTATAGACACGTGATTCGGATTTTTTAGTTTTCTAGAGTACAAACTTACGATAATCGGAAAACTACTATATGTTACATCTAGCTACAACTAGGGTTTTCATGGATAATACCTTTTTAGACTGTCAGCATTCCACGAATACGGCACCTCTTCGCCGCTTGCTCCATCAAGCGAAAAGCCCCCCGGCATATCCGTTTCCCCGGCGATGTAAGGCCTTCCCATGACTCATGAAGTTTTCCCCGGGTTCTCCCAATTTTTCTTTCTTTTCAAGACAAGATCACCAGCTTTGATGTCCTTTCGGACCACCTTCTTGTCTCTCCATGCCCTTGTTTCTTTCTCGGTATTTTCTCAATGTTTTCTCGCGCTTCAAGGATTGTCGGCTCGATCATGTCCTTTTCCACCTTTTTATCAATTTCCTCTAACTCTTTTCCTTTGAGGACCCTCATGCTTTCATTCTTGATTTCTTCCGGTGTCCTCAAGTCCGAAAAGTAGGCAAAAAGGCGTGAAACCTGTTGCCCTTGATACTGTGGTGTTGTGAGACCAGATCACCTTCGGAAGTTCATCCACCCACTTTCCCTTTTTCTGATCGAACAAGCATTTCTTGATTCCCGAAAAAATCAGGCCATTGGCTCTTTCAACTGCACCATTGGACTGTGGGTGATATACTGACGAAAATTTCGCCTGGGTGCCCAAGGTTTTGCAATATTCTTTAAAGGTGTAGCAGTCGAACTGTTTGCCATTGTCAACAGTTAGTTCTCTAGGAACCCCGAACCTGCAGACTATGTTCTGCCAAAAGAATTTCTGAATTGTTGCTGCTGTGATATTCGCGAGCGGTTTTGCCTCCACCCACTTTGTGAAATAATCGACTGCAACAGCTGCGAATCGGCAGTTGCCCTGAGCTGTTGGCAACGGGCCCACTAGGTCCATTCCCCACCTTTGCAGGGGCCAAGTCGGTGGAATTAGATGAACTGGCATTGAAGGCAGATTCCGCTGATTTGCCGTTTTCTGGCATGCTTCACATTACCGAACTAATGTCTTGGCATCAATGTTTATGGTGGGCCAATAGAATCCCTGCTTTATCGCCTTTCCGGCCAAAGCCCTGGTGCCTATGTGCGCCCCACAGAATCCGCTGTGAATTTCCTTTAGAAGTTCCTGACCTTTTTCGGAGGTGATGCACCGCAGCCAAGGCTCAGTGACTCCCGATTTGTATAGTTCTCCATTCACTACTGTATAGCCCCGAACCCTTTGCTTCAATCTTTTCTCCTCTAACTCATCTTGTGGTTCGTAGTGTCCTCTCAGATAGGCCATGATTTCTGCTCTCCAATCAGGAGTCTCTACTACATTCACGATTTTGGCCCTCGAATCCTTGATGGAGGGCTCTCGATTATTTCGAAAAACACATCCGGGTAGCTCTTGATTTCGGTCCGCCGCTTTCGCCGCTTGTCTCGCTTCATTGTTGTCATCCCTTGGGATATGCCGGATCGAATACCCTTTGAAGTGTTTTTCAATTTCTCTCGACTTTTTCGAGATATTTCATGAGAACAGATTCCTTGCCTCGCTCTCTTTCTCGATATGTTCTTGGATCACTTTCGAATCCGTTCGATTATGAAGGTCTCGCTGCCCCAAGGCTCTCATTTTTCTTAATGCCAACGAAGAGCTTCGTACTCCGTTGTGTTGTTCGTGGAATGCTCATTATTCGCGAATACGAGCCGCGCCGCGTATCTTATGATCACGCCCGTCGTCGGGACGTCACAACAGCCAAAATTCCAACTCCCTTGTAACACCGGGCCCCCGTCACACCGTACTATCCAAGGTTCGGGTGCATCTTCCTCGAGGTTCCGAGTGGGTGAAGTCCGATCCACAACAAAATCCGCCGTAACTTGTGATTTTATTGCACTTCTTCTCTCGAAGTCTACCACGTACTCGAAAGCTCGAGCACCCCACTTGATGATTCGGGTGGATGCCTCTCTATTTGCGAACAAGTCATTCGGTGGTCGGTTGGTGATGACTCTTATTCCGTGACCCTCAAAGTAATGCCTTAGCTTCCTTGCTGCCATGATGACCGCATATGCGATTTTTTCCACTCGGAATAGAAGATCTTGGAACCGGACAATGCTTCGAAGCAAAGTATACGGGAATTTGTCCGAGCTTTCCTTCTTCCTCCTTTTTCTCGCACTAGCACCGCGCTTACCGCCGAATTTGATGCGGACACATACAACGTAAGTGGCGATTTTGGTTCCGGAGGGCAAAGTTTGGTCATGGTGGACAAGTAATCCTTCGCCCGCGAAAGGCCCGTGTTGGGGAAATCGGAAAACCCGTCACCCTCAAAACGTCGAGTTTAACGGAATTCTCAAAGCATGTTTTTCAGGAGCAGGGAATTCGCGATTCTCGGAAGTCTGGGACCTGCGGAGTCTCGAATTCGCGAATGTGCGAGTTCGGGGATCTTGATTCGGTGAAGAGGCAGAGTCATGAACATGCGGAAGCCCGGAATCTCAACTGTTGATGGTCCGAACTTCGGAGATCCGCCGATTCGGGAATCCGATGAAGACTCGTTCGGGACTCGTGCGCAAGGACACGCACGAACCTCGCCGGGAAGCAAGAGCCACTTCGGGAATCTATAGAAGACCTAGTTCGGGAATTTCGGCGAAGACATTCACGAATCACGGGAGAAGCAAAGTCAAAGTTGTAGTCCCAAAAAGTCCGGGTTTAGAGTGTGAACTAGTGGCGGACTTGTAAATGTGTAAGGGGGGAAAAGACATTCTTGTGTGTGTTCACATTAGGAATATTCTCCGAGCCCGAGGGTGTTATCGAATGTAAAAGTCCCTTCGTCTCCCTATAAAAGGGGGCGCGAGGGCACGTGTAAACGGATTCGGACTTTTTTTGGGACTTGTGCTATCCGCAGAGGGATTTCGCCTCTTAGCGCCCTAACCGTGCTATTGAACGTGTTAAGAACTTTCACTTGTGTTAGGGTAGTATTCCGAATTTTTCGAGTACCCCCAACATTGGCGCCCACCGTGTTCCGGCCGAAAAGAAACTCACGATGCCACTTCGAAGAAGTCAAAGAAGACTCGCTCCAAAGTGTGCCAACCAGGAAGATCGCCATCTCACCCGGGGAACGAAAATTCGTTTGTTCCCGAATCCTCGAACATAACGGACCGCCAGCCGAAGAGAGAAGCTCGAAGCCCTCATGAAGGCAAGAGCGAAAAAACAACTTCACATCCAAGAACAACCTACCGAACAAAGAAGAGCACGAGAATGTTGATACCGATGATGATTCCATAGACAGAGAGCTAGCCATGGTCCACCAAAAGATACAACAACTAGAAAGACAAAGAAAAGTTCGCGGCTCAGTTGCAGGCGAAGAGGAAAATCTCTGAAAAACTAGAGCAGCCGAACAAAGCAAAGGAACAGATACAAGCAATACAGAGAGAAATCGACGAAATGAAAGAGCAAGAGAACAGCTCCCTGTGGCAAGAAACACCGCAGCACAACCCCGCACCCGCAAGAGAATCCCCGAAGGAAAACTTCTTCGCGGGAAACGGAGTCTCACACTTCGTGGATTCCCGAATCACCACCGTCAATAGGGTTGCAAACAAGCACCTTGGCCGCCGAAGTTCAAGCCGCTCTCTTCCCAAGTACAATGGTTTCGGAAACTCCTGGCAATTTCTCATGAGATACGAGTCGACCGTGAATTCGGCGGGGAGGAGATGATGTTGCACTCGCCAAATCCTTCATCATAGCTTGCGAAGGACCGCATTGAATTGGTACTCATTGCTCCTCCTCCACACTCGATCTACACCGGGTAGATCTCAAAACAAAGTTCATGCAAGCGTTTCGTATGTTCCATGACACAACGGTACCGAAGCCTCAGATTTGTATAACTGCAAGCAGAAGGACAGGGAACCACTGCGAAACTTCGTGAGAAGATTCATGCAACAGAGGTCTCAGATCCCCGACGCTGATGACAAGACAACGATCAAGGCACTGATCAAGGGTCTCACCCCAGGGCCAACAGCCTCCCATCTCACAAGAAAGAAGCCTGAGACAGTTGAAGAACTATTTCGGGAATTGGAGGATTACATTCTGTCTGATGATGACCACCGCAAGAGAGTAGCCGAACGAAACGAGGCAAGACAGGGCGGCAGAGATATGACCTGGCGGGCACCACCCCAGCATCCACGAAATGTAAACAGTGTTGCAAATCCTCAACAACAGAGAAGAAAGGAGCCAAGTGCCGGGGGAGGATTCAACCATAGAGGAAGGGGGAGAGGAAGAGGAACCCCAAGCCTCCCGAACCACAACCCAAGAGATCCACACTTCTACCGCCGCATCATGGAAGAGGCCATAGCACCGAAGGGTGCCCGCAGACAAAGAAGAACATGGCACGAATCCAACAAGAAAAGGCACCGATGAGCATCGCATCCTCGATGCCAACCCGCGTCGGCCGAACTTCGGCGGCCCGCAGTTCGCAAATCCGCAACAAGCTCGTACCGCTCAACAATTTCCACAATCGCAATCGCATGGCAGCCCTTCACAACAATTCTTCCCTCGCCGCAAGCGATACGGTCGATTCGACGGCCGCGGCCCATTCGGGAAATCTTGCCACCGCCTCCGGAAAGCTCATCAAGGCCTCGGTCAAGTTCGGGACCTCGAACTCCAAAGCATTGCCATCGTTCGGGACTATCATGCCAATCACGGGGGGATCCGTCATGGAATTTGAAACAAAGAAGCAACGAAACAACTACTTCGGATCCGTGAATACCATCATCAATGATGGCCCGGTACCGCCCGCCCGAGTGGGCGAAGGTGCCAATCACCTTTACGAAGAAGATTTCGAGTCGAAATCCGCGATCCACAATGATGCCATGGTGATTGAAGTCAACATTGCTTGGATGGGTCATAGGAAAAATCTTGGTGGACAACGGGAGTTCGGCGGACATCCTATTCCCGAAAACATTCGAGAAAATGAATCCGAGTCGAGACATGTTGGACCCACCGCAGTACCCATTGCGGGGGTTCGGAGGGAAGCCCATCAAGCCGGTTGGAAAAATATCACTCCCGGTTTCTTTCGGAGATCTTGAGAATGCCGTAACCGAGAACCTCACCTTTGATGTGGTTGACATATATCACCCGTATCTTGCGATCTTCGGCAGGGGTTTCATGAACAAGTTCGATGTCGTCATAAGGCAACAGCTTCCTATGCATGAAGATGCTTGCGCCCAAAGGGGTTATCACAGTATTCGGCAATCAACAAGAGGCCAGGAACATAGAAAAGGGCCACACGCCCGGTCAAATGAATGTGTATCACCGAAAGCACCGAAGAGAGGAAGGAAACCTATGAAGAACCGAAGCGGGACAAAGAGAAAAATAACATAGCCGCAGAAGATGAAACAAAGAGAGTGTATCCGGACGACATGCCCAACGGAGCAGGTCATAATAGGGGCGAACCTCGCCGCCGAAGAGGATGATGAACTCATACGCTTCCCGAACGTAAACAAGGATGTTTTCGCATGGTCGCCCAAAGATTTGCAAGGCGTTGACAGAGACATAATCGAACATGTCCTCGAAACGGATGACAAGATACCGCCCAAGAAGCAAAAACTTCGAAAATGTCCGACGAAAAGGTCAAGGCAAAGTGGAAGCAGAAGTTCGAGAGGCTACAAGATGCCCAAGTGATCGGAGAGGTCAAGTACCCGGTCCGGTTAGCCAACACCGTGCCGCCAAGAAGAAAAATGGCAAATGGAGAATGTGTGTCGACTTCACCGATTTGAACAAGGCGTGCAAGAAGGACGATTTTCCCTTGGAAAGGGTAGACAAAATCGTGGATGATGCGACCAACGGTGAGATGCTTTCGCTCCCGGACATGTTCTCTCGGGTATCATCAAATCGAGTTCGCAAAGAGGACGAAGAGAAGACAAGTTTCATCACTCCTTTCGGAACATTTTGTTTCGTAAGAATGCCGAGGGGCCGAAGAATGCGGGGTGCACATTTTCAAGAATGATAGCAATAGTGCTGCACCAGACATTCGCAGAAATATCTTGGCATACGTGGATGGCATAGTTGTCAAAAGTATTCGGAGAAAAGACCATATCGATGATTTGGCGTAAACGTTCGCGAACTTGAGGACATCAAACTTGAAGCTAAACCCGGAAAAATGTGTGTTCGGAATTCACAAGGGAAAAGTTCTTGGATGCCTAGTTTCAACGAAAGGCATTGAAGCAAACCCCGATAAGATAAAGGCTCGATGGAAATGCAAGAGCCAGCCCTCGGTGAAAGATGTTCGAAGTTGACGGGGAGAGTGGTCGCCCTCAACGGATTCATCCCCGTAGCCGCAGAAAGAAGTTTGCCATTCTTCCAAGTTCTCGAAGTGCCAAGAAATTCCAAAGTGGTCCGAACCTCGGAAGGTGCCTTTCACGAACTAAAGAACTACTTGTCCAGCATGACCAAACTCTGTCCTCCCGAGCCAAAATCGCCGCTTCGCTGTATGTGTCCGCATCAAATTCGGCAGAAGCGCGAGTCGGGTACAGGAAAAGCAAGAAGAAGGAAAGCTCAGACAAATTCCTGTATATTTCGCCTCCGAAGCATTGTCCGGTTCCAAGGTTTTTTATTCCGAACCGGAGAAGATCGCGTATGCGGTCATCATGGCAGCAAGAAAGCTAAGACACTACTTCGAGGGCCACGAGAATAAGAGTTATCACCAACCAACCGTTAAGTGACATGTTCGCAAACAGGAGGCATCCACCCGAATCATCAAGTGGGGTGCCGAACTCTCCGAGTATGTGGTGGATTTCGAAAGAAGAAGTGCAATAAAATCGCAAGTCCCGGCATATTTCGTCGTGGACCGGACCTCACCTACACGTAATCCGGAGGAAAATATGCCCGAACCTTGGGTAGTGCGGTGTGATGGAGCATGGTGTTACAAGGGGGTTGGAATTTCGGTACCGTTGTAACATCGCCGACGGGCGTGGTCATAAGATATGCAGCGCGGCTCGTATTCGCGAACAATGAATACTCCACGAACAATACAACGGAGTACGAAGCTCTACTCGCCGGCATTGAGAAAAATGAAAGCCTTGGGGCAGCAGACCTTCATAATCAGAACGGATTCGAAAGTAATCCAGGAACACATCGAGAAGGAAAGCGAGGCCAGGAATCCACTTCTCATGAAATATCTTGAAAAAGTCGGAGAAATGGAAAGACACTTCAAAGGATATTCGGTCCCAAAGACATCCCAAGGGATGATAACAATGAGGCGGATAAACGGCGAAGGCAAGGCCGTAAATCAAGAGCTACCACCAGATGTGTTCTTTGAAATCATCAGAGAACCTTCCATCAAAGATTCAAGAACTCAAATCGTGAATATGGTGGAAATTCCGGATCGGAGAGCAGAAATAATGGCCTACCTAAGGGGACATTACGAACCACAAGATGAACTGGAAGAGAAAAGGTTGAGGCAAAGGGCTCGGGGCTATACAAAGGGTAAATGGAGAATTGTACAAATCAGGGAGTCACCGAGCCTTGGCTACGCCGCATCACCTCCGAAAAGGTCGTGAACTCCTAAAAGAAATTCACAATGGATTTTGTGGGGCACACATAGGCACCGGGGCTTTGGGCGGCAAGGCGATAAAACAAGGATTCTATTGGCCAACCATAAACATCGACGCCAAGATGTTGGTTCGGCAATGTGAAGCATGCCGTAAGACGGGAAATCGGCAGAATCCGCGTTCAATGCCGCTCATTTAATTCCTCCAACCCGGCCTCTCGCAAAGATGGGGCATGGACCTAGTAGGCCCGTTGCCAACGGCTCGGGGTAATTGCCGATTCGCGGCCGTAGCGGTCGACTATTTCACGAAGTGGGTAGAAGCAAAACCACTCGCGAACATCACAACGGCAACAGTCGAAATTCTTTTGGCGTAACATAGTCGCGAGGTTCGGAGTTCCTAGAGAACCGACGGTTGATAATGGCAAACAGCTTGACTACTACACCTTCAAAGAGTATTGCGTAACCCTAGGCACACAAGCGAAATTTTCGTCGGTATATCATCCACAGTCCAATGGAGCAGCTTGAAAGAGCCAATGGCCCGATTTTTTTCGGGAATCAAGAAATGCTTATTTGATCGAAAAAGGGAAAGTGGGTGGATGAACTTCCAAAGGTGATCTCGGTCTCACAACACCACGCTTTCAAGGGCAACGGGTTTCACACCTTTTCGCCTACTCTTCGGGATCGAGGCTATGACACCGCAGGAGATCAAGAATGAAAGCATGAGAGTCTTGAAAGGAAAGGAGATAGAGGAAATTGATAAGAAGGTGGAGAAAGACATGATAGAGCCGACAATCCTCGAAGCAAAAAAAACATTGAGAAGTACCGGAGAGAAACAAGGGCATGGAGAGACAAAAAAGTAGTCCGAAGGACATCAAAACTCGGTGATCTTGTCTTGAAAAGAAAGAAAAATTGGGAGAACCCGGGAAAGTTTCATGAGTCATGGGAAGGCCCTTACATAGCTAGGGAAACGGACATGCCGTGGGCTTTTCGCCCGATGGAGCAGACCGGCGAAGAATTGCCATACTCGTGGAATGCCGATAGCTTAAAGAGGTATTATCCATGAAGACCATAGTTGTACATAAGTGTAGTAGGTAGTAGTTTTTCAATTTTCGTAAGCTTAAACCGTAGGGAAATAAAAACCCGAATCACGTGTCTATAAGTGACTTCGGGGAAAGCTAGTCTTACTTCTTAATCATAGTACTAGAATAAGAAGGACCGTACTCTTTTCCTTGCAAAGGGGGCTCTAAATCAAGAGGCAAGGTTTTTAACGAGGCGGATCCCATGTAAAATACTCTTTCGATATATATATGAAGAGAGTCTTCCCCCAAATCGCGTAACTTGAGAATTCCATCGTGAAAAAAGAAAAAAGTTCGTGAGAAAGGCTTCGTGATAGCCAGAATTCCATCGTGAAAAAATAAAAAAGTTCGTGAGAAAGGCTTCGTGATACCCGAATTCCATCGTGAAAAAAGAAGTGGTTCGTGAGAAAGGCTCCCCGATAGCCGAAATTCCATCGTGAAAAAAGAAGTAGTTCGTGAGAAAGGCTCCCTAATAGCCGAAATCCCATCGATAAAAAAGAGAAAGTTTGTGAGAAAGGCTATGTGAAAAAGGCCTGAGACAACAACAAGTTGTGGCCTAGAAAAATCCCATCCATCGAGGGATTCCCATCAAAAAAGGCCTGAGACAACAACAAGTTGTGGCCTAGAAAAATCCCATCCATCGAGGGATTCCCATCAAAAAAGGCCTGAGACAACAACAAGTTGTGGCCTAGAAAAATCCCATCCACGAAGGGATTCCCACCAGGAAGTTCGCATGACAATATCGAGAAAACGAATGCCTAGGGGTTCGCCTATGTATTCTCACTTAGTTCAAATTGTTGAAAATTCTTTCAGGTATCACCATTATAAGAAAAGGGCAAGGGGCTCCATCAGACGTTCGCGTAAAAATTTTGGTTGAAGCAACCGAAGGTTGCAATTTCAACCGAGGCAAGCTCGCCAAGTGGGGCAAGTCCACAAAATTCGAAAAACAAATTTTGTCGACTTGCGTAACGACGGTAGAAATTTTCAAAAATTAACGAAGATTCCTCCTAAGGATGCGCTAAAAAAGTTGCGAATAGTAAAATTCGCGACCTTGCAATCTAGTTTTCATGCGAAACGGCAAGGTGGGGGAGGGTGACGTTTTTTCGAAGAAAAACAAATTCATTGCCTTATTCGCATAAAAACTTCCGAACAGCTTCTTTGGTAATT
This sequence comes from Cenchrus americanus, assembly GCA_947561735.1. NCBI lineage: Eukaryota > Viridiplantae > Streptophyta > Magnoliopsida > Poales > Poaceae > Cenchrus > Cenchrus americanus. The sequence goes on from OX387245.1 coordinate 256,409,540, forward strand.
ACAACGCTTGGCGTAAAACTCAAAACGAAAGCTCAACAACATGTCCTCGGTTTACAAGCACCGTCTTCGCCCACATCGCAAGCGTAGGCGAAATCGGATGCATCGGCTAAGGGGGCTAAGGGGCTCCGTCTTGGGAACCTTGTCGACGGCGGAGTAGGTGACACGGAGCGAACCTTCTTGCGAAGTAAGAAAGACGAGGAGAGGTCAAAACAACCTATAGAAAACTTAAGCGAAGCCTCAAACCAAAAATCGGAAAAATCCCGTTCGTGATGCGCTCGTTTGAACAGCGCCACTCTTCACCACTAACGAACATATCGTCTCGATGAATCCGAAGTGGTAGCACGTCCCGCGCAGCCCGGCTTGCGGACCTCGCGCAAGTTAAAATTTACAAAACAAATTTGTTCGCAGAAGTTTGATGAATCTACATAAATCTACAAACCGCGTCTCGAATTCACCCAAAAAGAGTCTAGACATGTCGCTCAATTCGTAACATCCACCTTCGGCGAATCTTCTTCTTGTTCGGGGACTTGTCCACCGTCGTCGCCATCATTGTCGCTACCGCCGCCGCCGCCGCCATCCGAGCCCTCGCCGGTTTCGCTCGAACTCTCGCCGGAGGCCGATCCTTCGGGAGACACGGTAGTGCCTTTTCGGTTCTCCTCTCGTTAACACCAAAATTTGGTAAGGAGTCCGACCCGTGGGTCCGGTTCGAAAAAGAGTCCGTTTGGTGGAAGGAAGGATATTTTCGCAGATTTTCGGCAAAGAGATCTCGCGGTCGGCTATCCGCTCCGGCTCGGCAAAGGAACAAGAGAGCCGATTTTGCGGGATTGGACGGTGACGTGGCTCAATCGGGGAGACGAATGGATGGATAGGCGATCGAGCTTAGTTAGGCAATAAATCCATTCGCGGCTTGTACTCAACAGGGTATAAATACGACCCCCGAATGTATGTAACGAAACACAATCATTCCTCAATACACACCGGCCTTACGCCAAACCCTAGAGTCCTTGTCGTGTCGTCGAGTTTCTTCGAGAGGGCCAATCGATCCGTCGACCTCCGTGAGTACCGCAACCTTGTATCATGTCTAGTATCATGCGGTGGATTTAGATCTGATGCAAGTAGTCTTGTTACCATGCTTCGTGTCATGCGGTAGATTCAAGCTTGGTTCAAGAGGGTTTCTTGTTAGATCATGAGCCATGCGGTAGGCTAAGATCTGGCTTGAAGCTAGTTATCGGCTCTATTGGATTTTGGCAAGATCCAATAGATTCATTAAGTTATCCCGTGTTATCTTGAGTTTTACTTTATGTTTTAATTCATGTAACACATCTTTGCCCAATCTAGATGGGTTCGGATCGGCTATATTTCTCTTATGATCCTTGTTCGAGCAGATTTCGTGTTTCGACGTGTGGGTCTTGTGCTCTCCGATAGCCGAAACCGAATCGATCTAGGTTGTTACGTGTTGCGGGTTCAAGCTTGCTGTGTTCGTATAAATCTTGAAAGAACCGGTATCATGCGGTAGATGCAGGTTTTTGGGTTGCTTTGGAGCTAGTCATCGTGTGGATTAGATTCCCAAATCAATCTCGATAGATTTATTCACGTGGTAATGTTGGTTCCTTCTTCATGGACCCCGAATCGGTCATTCACCGCATTCGGTTATGTTTCTTCACGAGTAGATCACGTGCATTATTTATGTTTTAAATGACGTATGCTTTTAGCTTTCCATATTTAGATTGTATCATGCGGTGGATAGATCCATTTGTGGAAAGTGGTACGTTTTTTCATACAAGTCGTATCATGCGGTGGATAGATTTGTTTGATATCGTACCCGACGGATTTTAAAGTAACTAGACATGCGGTAGACTAGTGCTTTAGATCTATGCATGCTTATTTAATACATGATCATGTCCGTGCTTTACTTTATTTATTTGATGCTAATCTTCATGGGGATCGGTCACAACTTTGCATTTGCATCTTTGTCTATACAAAGACCGATCGTTGTCATGCTTACGTCATCCATTCGGCAGTGTTCCTTTTCCCTTTGTGGTTGCCCGAATGGTCGTGGTTCTTTGACAGATAGCTTTACATAGCTATGTGTTATCCCAATTGGCTCTTTAGCCGTAAATATGGAACTGTCTGGTACCACCCGGCAAGTTCCAAGCTTTGGTATTTAACTGCTTTATCTTTTGTTAATTTTCAGGAAAAATTGACTGGCACGTCATTTGCTCTCTGCGCGTGTGAAGCCAGCTTTGTTCGGCTTGCTGTGTGATTGGCGTTGAGTGCACTTTTTGCGCCAACACACTTTTTGGCACGCCTAGTGGGACCAACGTAACGAATTGATTCGAGATGCCTGAGATCGCAGACCTTATGGATGTCAACCTGGAAGATCTTTCTCCGGAGCAGCGGCAGCAGCTCCAAGACGTCGTAGATCAATTTCAGCAGAAGTGCTTGCTGTCGTTTAAGAAGAACAGAAGCGGCGTCCCATATCTGAAAAACGAGATGCCTAGAGTGCTGCTACCGGGAGAAATCGATGCTACGTCTCAGCAGGAAAAGGAGGAATGCGCGCGGGTGTTCCAAGAGTCAGCAGATTACATGCTCACCAAGCACAACAAGGCCTTCCTCGGATCGCTCCAACAGATGATGGTGGCCATCTTTGGCCCGGGCATGGAGCAAGCGTTCGGGAAGACGCCCTTCCAGAAGAGCACCGTAGAGCTGGGTGAATCAAGCTCTCAGCCGCCGCTACGGAGCCAGCCACAGCAGCCTCCTCCTCAGAGCGCCGGAAGCCAAGCGTTCCAACCTCCCCCGCAGGCGCCGGGGGGCGCCCCGCCCAGCCCCCGTTGCAAGCTTCGTGAAGTCAACCAATCCCGCCGCCACCACGGAGCAAAGACAGCCGCCCCGTGCAACACCTCGAATCCGTACCGGCCTACGTACGGAGACCTAGCGTTCGGCTCGTCCGGGGCCCCACTTGACCCCGGTCGGAGAATTGCTCCGTCGACCAACTGGCTCCAGAAGAATTTGTACGGCGGTGGTTATCATGAAGTGGGAAATTACGGAGCGTTCGACGCCTTCCCACATCCAGGGTACGCGCCACCCGCAGCGCGCAAGAAGATGACGCCCTAGCGCGCAAGATGGCCGAATTGATGCAAAATCGCCCGGCCTCAAGCCAAAGATGCAGGGCCCCGCTTATAGGCCGCCGTTTCCGCAGTGGTACTATAACGTGCTTTTGCCGCCGAGGGTGAAGCCGCCGACGGAATTCACAAAGTTCTCGGGGCAGACGAGACAAGCACGGCCGAGCACATCGCCCGCTGCCTCATGCGGCTTGGGGAATGCTCGGCCGAGGAGACGTTCAGGGTTCGCTACTTCCCCGCCTCACTGACGGGTCCCGCCTTTTCGCGGGTTCTCGTCCCCGCCTCCCCGAATCGCGTGGCCGGATGGAAGGATTTGGAGCGTAAATTCCACGCTCATTATTTCGGCCGGCGCTCCGAGAAGAAGCCGATTGATCTCGCCACCCCGAAGCAAAGGCACAGCGAAACACCACCGGGAGTTTCTTAGAAGATTCGGGAAGTCAAAGGCATGTGCTTCTCGCCGAACTTGCCGCATGATCGACCGGATGATATGGCCGTCGCCGGGATGTTACCGGCCGTGCGCGAGAAGTTATTTGGGATGGAGTTTGAGAACCTCGGGCCGCCTATCACGTAGTTGTCTCTAATGAGCAATCGTGCATATGGTCTCAAGAAGGACCCCAAATTTGGCAAGCAAGCACGACGTCGCCGACATCTACAACCAATTCTTGGACAAGGCCGATTTGTTCGAGGATTCCGATGACGAATTGGAGGTAGCCGCAGCAGAAATCATGTGGGGTAAAGAGCCCTTGACAAGGAATCGCCGTTGGGTCAAGGCACCAAAGTGACTTACGACTTTGACATCACGAAGGCCGATAAGTTGTTTGAGCTCTTAGTGAAAGAAGGCCGAATTAAGCCGCCCGAGGGGCATTCTATGCTTCACCGATGGAGTTAAAGCGAAACGTTACCGTGGCTTCCATGACAGGGATTCACACTCCATCAACGATTGCGGTGGTCTTCGTGATGAGGATCCGGAAGGCTATCCAGGAGGGACACCTCAAGTTCGATAACAAGATGAAGCCGGATGGCCACCCCTTTCCTCGAACATGCTCGGCTTTTCCGTCAACGCGATAACGACCCGAGGAGAAGGGTAAGGTCAAGGTCCCGACCTCAACCAGGTCCAAGCAAGGTGGAGCAAAGGACCCGCAACGTCGGTGACCCCGGAGCAAGTACAAGGCGACGCCCCCGCATTCTTAAGAGCCACATCGAGATTAGGGAATCGTCCGGGCTTAAGCCCAAGGTGACGTCGCGCATTCTCCTCAACAAATGGCAGCGCCAAATAGAGAAAGAACGCTACCGTAAGCGTCGCCACGAGGAGGAGCAACAGAGAGCCGAAGAAGAGGCGCGCGTAAGGGACCAAGAGCAAGACACGCGCGAACGGAGCGCGCACACCGGGGATGCGCCTTCTTCGTGCATTGCCGGAATGAGGGTTTAAAACTCGCCCACATTGAAGAACCGTCCCGAATGCAGCGACAGTGTATGTTGAGTACGAGCAGGAAGTCGCCAATCGCCGATCCGTCCACGAGAGACTTGGAAGGATCCACCCTAATGGGGATCGGCGCCAAAAAATTGAAGTCATCGATCATCCCGTGAAGCGCCAAGCCGATCTCGGTGGGATGATCGGAAGAGGACGAAGATGTTCACGTCCGGCGTAAAGGGCAATGGTGCCCACCCGCCCGAAGAGGAGCCGAAGAGGCGGGTCCGGCCGCTTGAGGAACCGCGAGATGAGACAAGCCGGGATCCAGACGAAGCAGACGTGGTGCCCCAAGGACAAACCGGAAGGATCGAAGCGTTCGGCTCCTACATGCATGGTATACTTCCTGCCGAACGAGTTCATGGCTCCTGCTAACCAGGTTATGCAGGAGGAAGCTTCCTTTGATGACGAGCAGCCCGAGGGGATGATGGCACAACTGGTGCCGGCCAAGCGAGTGCCATCTTCGACAAGCCGGCCAAGAATCGCCATATGAGGCCGCTGTACTTGAGGGGGTACGTCAATGGCAAGCCATTGACCAAAATGTTCGTCGACGGTGGAGCGGCGGTCAACGTAATGCCGTACACCACCTTCGGAAGCTTGGCATGGGCCCGAGCGATTTGACACCTACAAGCATCATCTTGAACGACTTCGCCGGAACCCCTCGTACACCAAAGGATGCGCTCACGTGGACTTGATGATCGGGTCCAAGACGCCGCTCACCACCTTCTTTGTCATCGAAGGCAAAGGAGCCTACGGCCGTCGCTTGGGCGGGACCGGATTCATGCTAATCGCCGCGTCCCATCCACCATGCATCAACAGCCTTATCCAAATGGGGTGGATGATGAGATCGAGGTCGTCCAGCAGATGACTCCGTGAGCGTGGCCAACATGGAACCAGCCTTCCGGGAGTACCAAGGCATCGATTGCTTCTCGTGGAAGGATCGGGGAGAAGGTCCCGTTGAACCCGTCGGCGGTGACCAACGTACCGATTCAAGCAGTCGGCTCTTATAGTAATTTTTAATGGAGAACCCCGTGGATGGCACTGATGGCAAATTAGGGCGAGGATTCATGTCGGCTGATAAGCTGGAGGAAGTTGACATTGGAAGCGGTGATAAGCCAAGGCCGACGTTCATCAGTGCGAACTTGCAGCCAGACTTCAGGGGGAATTTAATTGAACTTCTCAGAAAATACAAGGATTCCTTCGCCTGGGATTATTCGGAGATGCCTGGATTAGATCGTTCTATCGTCGAGCATCGGTTGCCAATCAAGCCTGGTTTCAAACCATATAAGCAACCACCCCGGAAAATCTACAAGGATGAAGTATTGGCCGATGTGAAGAAGGAAATCGAAAGATTACTTGACGCAAACTTCGTTCGGCCGTGCGTATATGCGGAGTGGATTTCTAACATCGTCCCCGTGTATAAGAAGAATGGAAAAATGAGGGTTTGCATAGACTTCGGGGACCTAAACAGAGCTACTCCCATGGATGGATACCCGATGCCTATTGCTGATTTGTTGATTGACGCCGCCGCCGGACACAAGGTGATTAGTTTCATGGATGGCAACGCGGGATACAATCGGATCTTCATGGCAATAGAAGACATATCAAAGACGGCCTTTAGATGTCCCGGTCATATAGGCCTATTTGAGTGGATAGTCATGACATTTGGGTTGAAAAATGCCGGTGCAACCTATCAACGGGCCATGAATTACATCTTTCATGAGTTGATCGGCAAAACTGTGGAAATCTACATTGATGACGTGGTGATCAAGTCCTTAAGTCATGACACCCATCCGGAAGATGTGAAGAGGACCTTGGAGTGCACCCGAAACACGGTTTGAAGATGAATCCAAACAAGTGCACTTTTGGGGTATCACCGAGAGTTCTTGGGGTTTTTGGTCCACGAAGGGGGAATCGAAGTTGGCAAAAAGAGCATGAAAGCCATTGATGAAGTCGTTCCTCCAACCAACCTCAAGGAATTGCAATCACTGCTCGGCAAGATCAACTTCGTGAGAAGATTCATCTCAAATTTATCACAGAAGGTGTTGGCATTCTCTCCATTGCTAAAGCTAAAGAAAGATCAGAAATTCACATGGGGCGACGAACAACAAAAGGCTTTTGATGAGATCAAGCAGTACATGAAGGAGCCGCCGTGCCGGTTCCTCCTCGGCCTAAACAAGCCTTTCAAGTTGTACGTGGCGGCCGATACCCAAACCATTGGATCGGCCCTTATTCAAGAATTCGAAGGAAAGGAGCGGGTAGTAGCTTATCTTAGCCGAAAACTACTTGATCCCGAAACCAGGTATTCGGCTATAGAGAAACCGTGTCTTTGCGTGTACTACTCGTGTACAAAGTTTCGCACTACTTGTTGAATGCCGAATGCACCGTATACTCAAAGTTTGATGTGATAAAACATATGTTATCTATGCCAATTTTGAATGGTCGGATTGGCAAATGGATTTTAGCGTTATCGAGTTCGAATTGAAGTTCGAATCGGCAAAAGCCATCAAAGGTCAGGTCATTGCCGATTTTATAACTGAACATCGTGACCCGTCAATTGATCTACTTGAAATTACCCCTTGGGCTTTATTTTTTGATGGGTCATCGTGTGGCAAAAAAGGGGGAGTAGGAATCCTACTAATTTCGCCCAGAGGTGAGATGTTTGAATTCGCCATTCCTATACAACCCACTGTCACAAATAACCAGGCTGAGTACGAGGCACTACTTCGAGGGCTTCAATATTTGAGAGAAGCTGGGGCCGTTTCGGTTGAGATCTATGGAGATTCGGAACCGGTGATCAAGCAATTGAACGGCCAATACGAGTGCGGGAGCGAAGCGCCGAGGAGTTACTACGAAGAGTGCAGGGAGATCTTGAAGAGCTTCCCATTGATAACCCTACAAGACATTCCTAGAGAGCATAACGAGGAAGCAAACAAAGCTAGCTCGCAGCGCCTCCGGTTACAAGGAGAGTCAAGAAGCGTTTGCTGCGTAAGTGTGTGCACTAGGGGCGGATCTTGCGTAAGATGATTGGAGGAAAGAAATCATTGATTACTTGAAAGATCCATCCCGAAAAGTCTCTAGGAAACTCGGTACAAGGCAATTAAGTTCGTTCTTCCGGATGATAATTTATTCTATAAATCATTAGATGGGGTATTGCTACGATTCCCGGGTCCGAAGAAGCCAAGAACATGATGAGCGAGGTGCACGATGGGATATGTGGAGCGCACCAATCGGCCTATCGGATGAAGTGGGTTATTAGACAAGCCGGATGCTTTTGGCCGACGATATTAGAGGACCGCTTTGAGTATTATAAGGGATGTCAAGATTGCCAAAGGTTTGGGAATATTCAAAGAGTCCCCGCATCAAGACCGAATCCCATCATCAAGCCATGGCCATTCAGGGGTTGGGGTATAGACTTGATTGGCCAAATTAATCCGCCGTCTAGCAAGGGGCATAAGTTCGTGCTTTTGGCTACAGATTACTTCACCAAATGGGTCGAGGCAATCCCACTGAAGAAGGTGACATCGTAAAACATGGTTGAATTCGTCAAGGAGCACATCATCTACCGATTTGGAATTCCTCGTACGATTACCACCGATCAAGGGGCACAATTTGTGTCACCGGAGTTCGCAGAATTTGCCGAAAGCATGGGGATCAAATTATTTAACTCCTCTCCCTATTATGCCCAAGCTAATGGTCAAGCGAGAGGCTTCTAATAAGATCATGATCAAGCCGATACAAAAGAAGATCGATCGAAGCCAAGAAGGTGGCATTCGGTTCTCGCCGAAGCGCCGTGGGCTTATCGAATGGCCCCTCATGGAGCCACAAAGACTTCTCCTTACGAGTTGGTTTACGGGCATCACGCAATTTTGCCTTGGGAGATGCAATCGATTCAAGGAGAGTGGTGCCTGCAGAAGGATTTAAGCTCCAAGGATTACAGCGGCCTAATGATGGACGAGCTGGAAGATTTACATATGATCCGTCTCGCAGCTTTGGAAAATATCGAGAAAAACAAACTGCGAGTTGCCAAGTACTACAATAAGAAAGTAAAAGTAAGGCAATTTGCAGAAGGAGATCTAGTGTGGAAAGCATTATTGCCGATTGGAACTAAATACAGCGATTTCGGCAAATGGTCCCCTAACTGGGAAGGACCTTTTCGTGTGGTCAGATGCGTTCCTGGTAATGCATACATATTGAAAACTTTGCTAGGAGAAGAATTTTCCGCCGCAATAAATGGAAGATATCCGAAGAAATACTATCCTAGCATTGAGATCGATCGGTGATTACACACATCCGCACAGAGATAGCCGCACTCAAGAATGAGGCCGCCTTCGTAACAAAAATCCATGAACAGGGGAGATGGCCAATGTCTAGATGCATTGCCCTTAGCACAAAACTACAATTACAACCGCCACGTGCGGGTTTACATCTAACAACCCCGATGGTCGGATCCCCGAGGAGGTGGGAAGCGAAGGCGTGGAGAAAGAAGCGAAAGTATGATTCAATCTTTTCTTTACTTCTTCGGGCCGTCGCTCCCTCTTCGCTTGTTCCAGACCACCGTGACGGCAACTTGGAACGCACGAGGATGACCATGATTGGCGGCCTCTACCAAGCTATCCCGTGCCGCCTTCGAGTTGCCGTACCGTCGAGACATCTGGAGCAGGAGAATCAAGGTTAGAGGCAAGAAATCCAGATGCAAGCATGAAGGAGTCAGGAGCATTTACCCCCTACTAGTGCTTCCAGAGCCATGCGACGCTCGCGCTCGGCTTGGCAACGGGCGGACATGTCCCTGAGGCCATGCTCCAGGTGCCGGACGCGGCGGCGCAGCTGATGGTTGGTCCTCTGTTCAAGCGTGGCATCCTCTACTTCGAGAGAGGAATCGGAGGAGATGTACTCGGGCACATCTTCGGTCCCGATGACTTCTTCGGGAAGCAAATCAAGGCTGAAAAGGACGAGAGGAAAACATGAAGCGCAAGATCAAGCGGGAGAACAAGGAGCAGATCAAGAAAGAACTCACTTCCGAATCGCACGCTTCTTTGATGAGCCGCTCTCCTGAGGTTGTTTACCCTTGTCCATGGCGTTGGGGTTTTTTCCTCTAGAGGCAGGGGAAGAGATGAGAAATGATGGAGGAGTGTGCGAGTGGATTTGCAGAGCGCCCCGCAGGCTATTTTATTGACCGAAGAGGCGCATTGGGAGTGATGACTGGCCAGTATACACTGTTGGAATACCAAGCGGCAGGGTTTTCTACCAAGTGCGAAGGGTTTTCTCTTGAACAGTGTTTACGGATTGCCGAACTGGGATCCTCTGTGGATTTTGCGCCAAGGGGCAGTTGTTCTCGCGCGTTCGGCTAAAGATAGTTCCCGGATGCATTCAAAGAAAACAAAATTCGCAGATGCAAAATGCAAAGGGAAGTCATCGCAGAACAGGTGCAGAATTCAAAAGTTCTTCATCTATTGCCGATATTTACACATCCCTAGTACAATCTAGTCGAAGAGCCTATTCAACACAGATTGGGGATGGGTAATTTCGGCAATGGCGTCGCCGTGGCCGTCAAGGCGCTCCAGGATGAGCTCGATCTCGTCGATGTCCTCCGGCGCGCCGCCCGAAACCACGCGGCCTGGTGGAATAGTCGACGTCCGTATGCGTCGCCATCGCAGCCAGGCCCAAGGTGGTGCCCAAACGAACGCCATGGACGGCCACCTCGTCGACGCGGCGCTCCACCGCGGCAAGGCGCTCCGCCGGCGTGTCGCCGTGGGCATTCACCTTCTCGGCCAACTGCTCTACCGCGCCCTTTAGCCGGTTGAGCTCAGCATCGCGCGGCCGCAAAGAGCAAACGAAAGGATTAGCATCAAAGGCCGGGCTGGATCAAGAATCAATCTCAGAGCCATACCGTCGATGGCCTCCAGCAGCTGTTTGCGCTGGTCCTCCCATTCTAGCTCGGCCACGCCCGCTTTCTTGGAGACGTCCTCCGCCCGCGACGGGACGCCTCCGGCTCCCTCCTTGAAGCGGATGGCGTCTTCTTCCCCCGTACGCACCGGGGGAGTGGCCATCGGACTCCGAAGAGTCATCTGGGAGGGGCTGATTGGCCGGCGCACGAGGCGGATTCCACCGAATCGGGCCGAAAAAGGGGAATGATCGTCAAGGCAAAAGAAGATCAAGAATAGAATCAAAGAGGAGAGATCGACGATCATCACCGCCCGCGCGCATTGGCGCCGCTCCCCTCGGCCTCGTCGAAGGCGCGGCGGCGGTTGAGGCGGCGCACCATTGTGGTTTGGGATGTGCACTTGTTTGCAAGAGGGCTAAAGATTGGCAAAGATTCGAGAGCTAGAAGGCCCGGTGGAGAGCTAGGGGCACCTATGGTAACATTTATAGGCCTGGGCAGATGAATCGTGGCTTCGAGTCGTGGCCGTGGATCGTGGCGCATATCCCAAGAAAATCGGAAGGTGGAAAGGTTTCCTTGGCCGCCCCGCCGACGGGTCGCTTGGAGTTCTAGGCCGAGCCGCGTGCGCATTGACCGGTTCGGCTAAAGAAAATCAAAGTGCCGTTCGGGAGTTGGCGTTTCACTACCGAATGGGTCGTTCAAAGATTACATCCGAAAGTGCGCAAGAAAGGAAACGAGATCACAAGAAGATATTACAAGAATGACCAATTCACGATTAGGTATACATCAATAAGGACATTCGGGCATTCGAAGTTTGGCAATTACACGACGAGCATTGGATGTTATCGGATGGGAATTGTCCAGCGGCTCTCGGCAATCCTTTTGGGTACCAAAATTAAGTGCGGATGGATACCTCATGACCGGTTTCTTGAGCAGGGGCAATCACGAGTGAAGGAAATGCCGCAGCGCGAGCCGAAACTTCCAAGCTAGGGGGTACCGATGCGGCCACTAGCGCTCGTGGGTTTCGGGCTGAGGAGAAGTCGGGTCTGCCGCCTCTGTTGGGTTGGGTATCTCTGCTTGACCAACGGGTGATGGCACCTTTGGGGAACTTACGGCTCCGGTTGAGTCGGGAGATTCATCTCTGGAGAATTTATTGCTTCTGCAGAGGGTGATGAAGACGAGATCTCCACTGGGATGGGTAATTCAACCCTGGATGGACTCGCTTGTTGAACCACTGGAACATCTACAAGCTGTTCTTCCATGGCTTCTTCTGCAAATGTCAAATTGAAAGGGTAAATGCCAGTGCTCATCCTTAAGAAAGAGCAGTAGAGGTCATACCAGTGGATGGGGCATTGGCAGGTACTGGTTCTGAAGGCTGCTGGGCTCTGGTCTGAAATGCACAATGATATGATTCATCAAGAACAGAGTGACCTGGTAATCAAGAAAGTAAAGGGTTTTACCTCAACAAGCACTTTCTTGACAGTTTCTTCTCCTTTTAGCACTTGGAGGGGCAATCGGATGCGCACCTTGCCTCCCGTCTGCAGCAAGGCTAGAAAGGCCGGGATCCGTGGTAGCATACCCGGCCATTAGTTGATGCGAGTTGTGGATTTGAATCCCGTCTGCTGAAATTGGGCCTTCAGCATTGTAAGCAATTGCCCTGGCTCGAGGGGCAGGCACTGTGTTCTGTGGACAAAAAGATAAAGGTCGGGACCATGAATAAAGAGGGAATGTCTGATCCAAGGGCTCATTGTATTACCTCTGAAGTCGGCAGAAAGTCAGGCACTAACTCTGCACAGAATACATGAACAGGCTCACTGAAGATATGATCGTGGAATTCTTGCCACCAGGAGTTAAAGGTGGGGTGAGCTATGGTTGTGGGCATGAAAGGACATGTGTAGATAGTGGGACCGCACACATAGTTGAAAACTCGCCGCCCCCGCATCGCTCTTTGATTTCCTCCCTGGGTTTGAGGAATTCATGCAGGAACAATCTTGGGGGCATTTGGCCGCATCCAAGTTGCCTGGCCATTACATTAGGCTGATAGTATTCATAAGTGCTGACATTCAGCCTTCCTCCATTGAACTCGGCCGGTAGTATGCATGGACGGATTATGATATTAAGGATCTCTAAGAATCTCCCATCTTGATGGCCGGGCTCAAAAGAAAACTCAACAGGGAAGGTCAAGGTGTCGTTGCCTAGATAAGGAAGCCAAAGAGGATTGGGGAAACCTTTGAAGAACAACTCGAAGAGCCGGGCCGATGTCCCGCCGGATGGAAACGATTGAAGCCGCTTCTCCGTAGTTTTGGCATCCTCTCGGTAGCTTGAGGCTCTCCTTCGGGGTGATTGGACAAAGGGAAGAACTCGGAGTTCAAATCGACACCGACAATCCGATGCATGTGGAGGCCGCAGCCACATTTGTACGAACCACCAAGGACCGTTGACACATGATATTCTTTGGCCGGTATACATCTGAGTAACAATTTGGTGAAGCATGTGGTATACACTGCCGAGGAAGAATTTTCCAAAAGGTAGGCGGTTGCCACCGGCCAAATGAGATGCCATCGCGATATGGTTCAAGGTGGGCTCGTTGGCTTTGCCACAGAAAACGAATCTGCACAGCCACATATTCAGAAAGGCTCTGTATTCAACATCACCAAGGGGATTGTCTTTCATGTGCTTCAGGATATAATTCTTGTAGCCGTTCCCTGGCTTTACCCCTGTCTGGCGTGAGGAATTTTTGAAATTCCAAGGTTGAACAGATCCTGTAATGTCAAGGCCGGTGATCATATATACATCGGCCAAGGTGGGAGACATTGGACCGTGGCCAAAAAGGAAAGCGTTGACGCCATTTGACCAAAAGTGGCAGGCGGCTATCAGAAGATCTTCGTTCTTGGGGGTCTCAGCCACGGATAGCTCCAAGCACTGGGCGATACGGAGGGCATCCAGGTTGGTCAATCCACTCTTATCTGCAAGAATCCTCCGATACCAAGTCTTCCAGCCTGCAATTGGAGGCAAAGGCCAGTTCTTGAACGCATCTTGCCACTGAGGAGGTGGAGACAAAGCTGCTTTGAAGGGGATTCTTTGAGATTCAGCGGCAATAAGATCTCGAGGGTCAGGATTCCCTACAGGACCAAGGTAATAAGATTGCGAATTGGCCTCGGTGCGAATCAGAAGCTCGGTAGAAGGCTCCTGGAAGAAAGCGGAAAAGGAAAATCTCAGGTAAAATTGAAAACCTAATGTCGAACAAGGTTTGCGGGGGATGAATTTACCTGAGCAGCTTGGTTCTGAGCGGCCATTGGAGGTTCGAGCTCGGAACGAGGGGATCTAGGGTTGGATCTGGATGAAGATTCCGGCGGATTGCGAAGAACAGGTGTTGACAGATTTGATTCGAGGATTCGTGGTTGGAGTCAATTGTGGAACAAAATTACTTTTATCCCACAATTGAAGGGGCATGTGTTAACACCAAAATTTGGTAAGGAGTCTGACCTGTGGGTCCGGTTCGAAAAAGAGTCCGTCTGGTGGAAGGAAGGATATTTTCGAAATTTTCGGCAAAGAGATCTCGCGGTCGGCTATCCGCTCCGGTTCGGCAAAGGAACGGTAGAGCGATTTTGCGGGATTGGACGGTGACGTGGCTCAATCGAGAGGAGACGAATGGATGGATAGGCGATCGAGCTTAGTTAGGCAATAAATCCATTCGCGAGTTGTACTCAACGGGGTATAAATACGACCCCCGAATGTATGTAACGAAACACAATCATTCCTCAATACACACCGGCCTTACGCCAAACCCTAGAGTCCTTGTCGTGTCGTCGAGTTTCTTCGAGAGGGCCAATCGATCCGTCGACCTCCGTGAGTACCGGCAACCTTGTATCATGTCTAGTATCATGCGGTGGATTTAGATCTGATGCAAGTAGTCTTGTTACCATGCTTCGTGTCATGCGGTAGATTCAAGCTTGGTTCAAGAGGGTTTCTTGTTAGATCATGAGCCATGCGGTAGGCTAAGATCTGGCTTGAAGCTAGTTATCGGCTCTATTGGATTTTGGCAAGATCCAATAGATTCATTAAGTTATCCCGTGTTATCTTGAGTTTTACTTTATGTTTTAATTCATGTAACACATCTTTGCCCAATCTAGATGGGTTTGGATCGGTTATATCTCTCTTATGATCCTTGTTCGAGCAAGTTTCGTGTTTTGACACGTGGATCTTATGCTTTCCGATAGCCGAAACCGAATCGATCTAGGTTGTTATGTGTTGCGGGTTCAAGCTTGCTATGTTCGTATAAATCTTGAAAGAACCGGGTATCATGCGGTAGATGCGGGTTTTGGGTTGCTTTGGAGCTAGTCATCGGGTGGATTAGATTCCCAAATCAATCCGATAGATTTATTCACGTGGTAATGTTGGTTCCTTCTTCATGGACCCCGAATCGGTACATTCGGCCGCATTCGGTTATGTTTCTTCACGAGTAGATCACGTGCATTATTTATGTTTTAAATGACGTATGCTTTTAGCTTTCCATATTTAGATTGTATCATGCGGTGGATAGATCCATTTGTGGAAAGTGGTACGTTTTTTCATACAAGTCGTATCATGCGGTGGATAGATTTGTTTGATATCGTACCCGACGGATTTTAAAGTAACTAGACATGCGGTAGACTAGTGCTTTAGATCTATGCATGCTTATTTAATACATGATCATGTCCGTGCTTTACTTTATTTATTTGATGCTAATCTTCATGGGGATCGGTCATAACTTTGCACTTGCATCTTTGTTTATACAAAGACCGATCGTTGTCATGCTTACGTCATCCGTTCGGCGTTGTTCCTTTTCCCTTTGTGGTTGCCCGAATGGTCGTGGTTCTTTGACAGATAGCTTTACATAGCTATGTGTTATCCCAATTGGCTCTTTAGCCGTAAATATGGAACTGTCTGGTACCACCCGGCAAGTTCCAAGCTTTGGTATTTAACTGCTTTATCTTTTGTTAATTTTCAGGAAAAATTGACTGGCACGTCATTTGCTCTCTCGCGCGTGTGAAGCCGACTTTGTTCGGCTTGCTGTGTGATTGGAGTTGAGTGCACTTTTTGCGCCAACATCCTCTTCCCTCGGTCCGAGAAAGGAAGGAAAAAGTGAGGAAAGTTTAAGAAACTGGAACACCTGCGACGAACATAAGTCACGAAATCGAGCAAAAAGAAATTACCTCGTCAAGCTTTGCCCGCGCAACAGTCTTAGCAATATCCGCCCCGCCAACCAGCCAGAATTCCTTCGCGAATTTCAACTTTATAGCCACAATGTCAGGGTTATCTTGAAGTATCGTATCGCTGGTAACGCTTGGGAACTGAGAAAGGTTCGCGCGAAACTTCGCCAAGTCCACACAGTCGTAATCGTGAAGGACCTTCAGAATACTCTCCACAGAAAAAGATACGGCGAAGTTGCTGGCACCAGAGATCACTTCGGGAAGAGCCTTGAATTCATCCTCTAGCCAATCCATGAAATCGGGGATATCAATGTCATGCGGGAGATGGGCCGGACGAACACCGTACTCATTCGGGGACTTCGGTACTCGGCATAAAGCAATTTCGGCTTCCCCAAAATTTTCGAAGTGTTTTTCTTCGAAGCTTCACCTTGCTCGCCAATGCCTTCTCAAGATCCACGATCTTCCGATCCTTCGAGCTCAATGACTTGGCGAGGCCCGGCGTTGTTGATGCGAAGATCCTCGGCAATTTTCGTGGCCCGCTCGTGTTGTTGCCGAAGCTTTTCGATCACACTCGGATCATCTTCGTGGGATTTCGAGCTTTCTCCGATTCTTTCTTGGTTTCCTCGAGCGCGGCCTCTGCGACTTTCTTCTCATCATGACTTCTTTTCAAAGCATCGCAGCTCGGCCACCTTCCTTTCAAGTTCCAAGTTCGTAGATTCCGCAAGAGAAAAGTTACGCTCCAACTCCTTGGACTTCGAGCAAGTTGTTTGTTGATCTTTTCTCGTTCCGAGAGCCGCTCTATGGCAACTTTTCCAAGCATAGAATACTTGAGGGTATAATCTTCATGGAAGCGTGCAAGCTTGGAGGGAGAGTAAGAATGCAACAGATCTTTGAATTCTGAAAAATTCAAGAATAAATCTCAGACAAAGATTCAACAATCGTGAATGACACGAAGGGGCAGCGAGGACGAACGAACCATGCTTGCTAAAGTGCTGCATGGTAACTTGTTTAGTCGAACCCGAAGAGGCCCTCCCTTGAGGCGAAGGAGTAGTTTCGGAGATGGAGAGAGGCCTCATTTCGGGGCTTCGAGCCGCTTCTTCGGGTCGTTCTGACGCCTCCTCTCCTGTTTCATCAACAATTGCGGACGATTTCCATAGAGTTAAAAATCTGGACGTCTTGCCCTCGACGCCACTTGTCTCGAAACCAACACGCAATAGCTTGACGCGATGAGACGTACCAAAGCTTTTGTTAAAAGCGGCTAAGGAAGGAGAAGGCGCCCGGTCTTCGGGGACCATCTCCCGAACTTCGACCAAAGGAATATTTTCGTCGGGGTGGCCCTCCCTCGAATAGTGCGCTCAAGATCTCGGGCGAGTCGGAGGAGACTTGATCGGTGGCGGCGACCTCGGTGCGGGGGTTTCGACAACGGCGGGAGACTCGGTATGAACAACAACTTCGGCGACAACGATTGATTTTTCAGCAGCAGCAGGGGACGACCCTTTTTGGACTTCGGGGGCAACATCTGAAAAAGAATCGATATCCACGAATTCATTTTCGGAACCAGCAGGACAACTGTCCCGAAAGTTAAATAATGGCCAGAGGAAAACACCTTTAGGGCTATTTGTCTTCGTAAGGGTGTCGTCGTCGAAGGCGGATGGGACTCGCCGAACTCCGGTGGAAGAAACTTTCTTCACAGCCTTCTTCAATTTCTTGCGGCTCAACTGGGCAAGCCCCGAAGCGACACGGAGCTCGGCTTCCGAAGTCCGGGGGTTCGGAGGTCTTTCGTTTCCGCTTCGATGACTCAAGCGATCTAGTCCTTGAAGATTTCACTCCCGAGGAGGTTCCCTCGGTGGCAGGCGACGAGCTTCGCTTCGACGATCTGATTCGAGGAGCGCTGATGGGGGCGGCAGAGCAGCTAGCCACGGCGACAGCGGGAAGTTTCACCTTGGGACCAGGGCCTCGAGAGCCGAAAAATTTATCACCGCTGACTTCCGAAAAGACGCGATTGATTTTCTTCTTATGCTTCACCAGGGCCTTGTACGCTTTGTATTCGTTCATGGTATACTCGCCTACCATGACGTTGACCCTCTTTTCCACTTCATCCATGAAGTCCTTGGCGCTTTGGCCCTCGCGAATTTTGATCCCGAACTTCGGGAAAGGCACTTTCGGTACGCCGATTGACGTTGTAGTATACGAGTTCGGCGAGGGGACCAACCGTTCGAGATAGGCCAGATTCGCGCGGCGACAAATTCTTCGGTAATGTCACGGCCGCCAATGATCGTGCTGGCCAGATGAAATGCACTCTCGCAATTCCGGATTCCTAAGGCCCGCTGATTATATCTCCCTACGTTCACTGCGGCGAGAGGTGCGATCGGGCCCGACATCTTCGGCTCCTCAACCTTCAAGTAAAACCAGTAAGATCTCCAATCGTCTGCGAGGTTGGTCTTGCAACAAGGAGCGATCTGGATTCGAGTAATCCCCTGTCGGGTGTTCTGGCGTCGCGTGTTGAAGGTGCAGCACGCGTGCTGACTATGGTAGAATTGCCCATCGTCGCCCTTGATAACTTCGGGGATGATCACTAGCTCGTAGAACCGAGTGAAACCGTCGACGATAGGATTGCAGCCGAAGGTCTTTAAGATCCAGATAAACTTCGACACCTCGAGAAAGGATGTCGGGGTGAGCTGGTGGATTTTCACCGAAAAAGCGTCAAGGATCGCCGGCGGGACGGGATCACGGGGGGAACCTTAGTCCACGGATAAAGAAGTCCCGAAACACCACGATCTCTCCCTCTTTGGGAGTGGGAATCACTTCATCGAGAGGGGCGCGCCGGCGCCCGAGGAAAGAACCCGGCCTTCTCGTACTCGCGAACCATGTTACTGGTGACCTTTGATTCTCCAAAGGCGAGCGAAGGCGGCAACGGGCCAGAGGTCCTTAGCATGACAAGATCATCGATACCGGCGTCTACATCCCCGACTTCTTCGCCACCGTCAGACCCAACTTCCCCGTCTTCGCGACTTCGGGAATCGCTGGGTGAACCAACATCTTCGGCCGGTGCATCATGATCTGCGCCTTCGGCAGCTGGGTCAAGTGGGAGACCGGCAGCATTTAGCTCTTCAGTAGTCATGGGCCTAGCTGTACTCTTAACGCGAGCCACCTGACCAACAATTACGAACATTCAGACAGGTAAGAGTAATGTTCGAGAATAAAACTCGCGAAATCGCGACATCACTACACCAAAGTTTAACGAACTAACGAATCGACAAAGCAAAGATAAAGGAATACCTTAGAGGAGCGTGAACAAGACCCGGAGTTCCTAAGCTTTCTATCGAAAAATCGGGTTCCGCGAAGAAAGAGAGAATGCGCGAATCGTGAAAGGCTCGAGAGCAGTAAAAATATTTTTTAACAGCGCCAGCCCGCTATTTATAGGGCTGGGGAGGGGTAGTTTCGCGAAGTGCACCTCGATTTAACCGCCTTTGGCTCCCCGGGCGACGCGTGTCCCCTCCGACGTTCCGAGGGTGACGTTTTTTACTAAATTTCCGAAAGGTTCGTGGAATCGGATCGTCGGAGTCAACCCGCTTCCCCGAGGGGCTAGTGTTGGGGAATTCAGGAAAACCCGTCACCCTCGAAACGTCGAGGTTAACGGAATTCTCAAAGCATGTTTTTCAGGAGCAGGGAATTCGCGGTTCTCGGAAGTCTGGGACCTGCGGAGTCTCGAATTAGTGAATGTGCAGAGTTCGGGGATCTTGATTCGGTGAAGATGCGGAGTCATGAACATGCGGAAGCCCGGAATCTCAACTGTTGATGGTCCGAACTTCGGAGATTTGCCGATTCGGGAATCTGATGAAGACTCTGTTCGGGACTCAGGCGCAAGGACACGCACGAACCTGGCCGGGAAGCAAGAGCCACTTCGGGGAATGCAGCAGAAGACCTAATTCGGGAATTTCGGGCGAAGACATTCACGAATCACGGGAGAAGAAAAGTCAAAGTTGTAGTCCCAAAAAGTCCGGGTTTAGAGTGTGAACTAGTGGCGGACTTGTAAATGTGTAAGGGGGGAAAAGACTTGTAAATGTGTGTGTTCACATTAGGAATATTCTCCGAGCCCGAGGGTGTTATCGGAATGTAAAAGTCCCTTCGTCTCCCTATAAAAGGGGGCGCGAGGGCACGTGTAAACGGATTCGGACTTTTTTGGGACTTGTGCTATCCGCAGGAGGGATTTCGATCTCTTAGCGCCCTAATCGTGCTATTGAACGTGTTAAGAACTTTCACTTGTGTTAGGGTAGTATTCCGAATTTTTCGGGTACCCCCAACGACCCGCTTCGAGGTTCGGACCACCGGAAATTCTTAGCACTTCTGAGGACTTGGAAGAACGGTAAGCTTCTTTCTGCGGCTCTGGGAATGAATCTGTTGAGGGCAGCTACTCTCCCTGTCAGCTTCTGGACATCTTTCACTGAAACTGGATCTTGCATTTCCACTAGAGCCTTAATTTTGTCAGGATTTGCCTCTATGCCTTTTGTTGAAACTAGGCATCCAAGAACTTTCCCCTTGTGAATGCCGAATACACATTTCTCCGGATTCAGCTTCAGATTCGCTGCCCTCATGTTCGCAAACGTTTCCGCCAGGTCACTGATGTGGTCTTTTCTCTGGACACTTTTGACAACTATGTCGTCCACATATGCCAAGATGTTTCTCCGAATCTGCTGGTGTAGTACTATTTCTATCATTCTTGAAAATGTACATCCCGCGTTCTTGAAGGATCGGATGGCGACTAGAGAGGGGGGAGTGAATAGGAGCCGTAAAAATTCTTCCCAAAGAACCCGGCCTATGTCCTACTCAAATCCCGATCACACACAAGCGATGGATCGAATCACACACCAATCGTCAAGACCACGAGGTTATGGATCAACCTCTAGCCTTAGGAACGATTCCTCAAAGCACACGCGAAGCACTAGAAAGGGAGGAAGGAATTGAACCAAGAAGCAAAGCACACGGGCTCGGCGGACCGTCCGCGCGGGAGGGGCGGACCGTCCGCAAGAGCCGCGCGGACCGTCCGGCCGGGTATCGCGGACCGTCCGCACCCGAGCCGCGGACCGTCCGGCCTTAGCCGCGGACCGTCCGTTAATTTACACGAACGACCCAAATACACCCCCGTGCCACGGACCGTCCGCGGGGAGCACGCGGACCGTCCGCCAAGCACCCGCGGACCGTCCGCCCGACACCGCGGACCGTCCGAAACTTCGTCCAACCAAAAACCAAAATCACAACGAATCGAAACAAAGGACGAGCAAGAACACGAAGAACTCGGGATGAACTCGAGCGGCGCGGACCGTCCGCCAGAGGGCGCGGACCGTCCGCGAGGCTCGGACGAACGAGAAAAATGCCCGACCTCGAAAGTCAACTCCCCCAAATCATCATCGGATTTCCCAAACGGTTGAAGGTTTGTGGAGACAAGGGTTTGGGTACTTGAAAAGCGTCACACAAGGATGCTATATCCCAAAAATCTTGCCTCCTAACTCCCTAAATCACCGGGAATCGCGAATCCTTTGAGCACCACCAAAAACTAGAGCACCAAACGAAAACTCACGAATCGAAGTAGTTTCCGGCATTTGAGGGCACCGTATCAAGCACAAAGATGCACAAGACATCTATCCATGTTTCCCTCAAAGAAATCCGGAAGAAACTCACTCAAATCCGCGGAATCACTCCGGGAACAAAGGCACGAAAATAAGCACAAAAAGCCACGAAAAACAACCCCGAATCTTCTATACAAACCAGGAAAGATTCACAAGGTCTAGCATGCCGCCCTAGCATCCATCCCTCTCAACAAATCTCTCATGAAGCTCTCATGCTAGCCTAGAGAAAATAGGAAGGAAAATAGCTACGAAAATGAGAAAGAGGAAGGGGGAAATGAAACCCTAAGTCGCGGAGAGAGAGAGCCATCAACACACACTCATGGCTTATATATCAGGTCCCGCCGGAGTGGTAAATGACTCGACTACCCCTAACTACACTACTGGCGATACAACCCACGTAGGGGCATTTTGGTAATGTTTGTGGGTCTTCCCATCGGACGGCCACGCCTTCGCCGCACCCCCGCGTCCT
Organism: Cenchrus americanus; assembly: GCA_947561735.1. Classification (NCBI taxonomy): domain Eukaryota; kingdom Viridiplantae; phylum Streptophyta; class Magnoliopsida; order Poales; family Poaceae; genus Cenchrus; species Cenchrus americanus. The sequence continues at coordinate 256,431,299 of OX387245.1, forward strand.
CCCGACGCAAGCCATGCGATCCCACCGCATGTCCTCCGCCTCGAAGCTTCCCGACACGCCCGGATCCCGTCTCCGTCGTGTTGGGCCCTCGGACTTGGTTTTGAGGCCCAAACCAAGAAACCGTCCGCCGATGGTTTTGTGGGCAAACCACCAAACCCCGCGTGCCCGGTCCGGCCTCCTGCCAAACCACTTGACTTGACCGCCACCGTGCACCGGCTCACTTGTCCATGACTTCGTCTTGCTTGTGTCGCCACCATGTGGCCCGCACCCGGTCCCGCCGTCCACCGGTCCCTCGAACCGAGCCTACTTGTCTCTCCATCTCCCGGAGGCCCCTCAAGGGCGAAGACCTTTCGCGCCCGTTCTTCACCCGCAACAACACGAACTAGGCCGCAGCCTACACCCGCGCACTAAGCCAAGAGTCGGTCCAACACCCGTTGTCAATCACTCATCACTAAGGAGCGGTCATCCACCGACCACCGGGACTCTCCTGGTCCTCGGTTCTTTAGCCCCTCCGGCATTCTTACGAAGCAAAATGTTCCGAAGGGAGTGATGAAACTTATCTTCTCCTCGTCTTCCTTACGAACCCCGATCCGATGATACCCGAGAGAACATGTCCGGGAGCGAGAGCATCTCACTATTGGCCGCATCATCCACGATTTTGTCTACCCTCTACAAGGGAAAATCGTCTTTCTTGCATGCCTTGTTCAAATCGGTGAAGTCCACACACATTCTCCACTTTCCATTTTTTTCTTAACCGGCACGGTGTTGGCTAGCCGACCGGGTACTTGACTTCTCCGATTACCCGTGCATCCCGTAATCTCCGAACTTCTCGCTTCGACCGCTTTGACCTTTTCCTCGGACATTTTCCGAAGTTTTTGCTTCTTGGGTGGTATTTTTTCATCCGTTTCCGGGGCATGTTCGATGATATCCCCTGTCAACACCTTGCAGGTCCTTAGCTGACCATGCGAAAACATCCTTATTTCTGTTCAGAAATTGTACAAGTTCCTTGTCCTCTTCGGCGCTGAGATTGGCTCCTATTATGACTGCTCTATCGGGCATGTCATCCAGATACACTTTCTTTGTTTCGCCCTCGGCGGCTATCTCATTTTTTCCTTGTCTCATTTGGGCTCTTCGTAGGTATCCTTCCTCTCGTCGGTGCTTTTAGCCGGTACACGTTCGTTTGGCCGGGCGTGTGGCCTTTTTCTATGTTTCGGCCTCTTTCGATTGCCGAACACCGTGATGACCCCTTTGGGCGCGGGCATCTTCATGCATAAGAACTGCCGCCTTATGACAAGCATCAAACTTGTTCATGAAACCTCTCGCCGAAAATCGCGAGGTATGGGTGGTAAATGTCAACTACATCGAAAGTGAGACTCTCCGTTTTGGCATTCTCAAGATCTCTGAAAGAGACCGGGAGTGATATTTTTCCAACCGGCTTGATGGGCTTTCCTCCGAACCCCCCGCGGGTACTCGGTGGGTTCAACATGTGCTTTGACTCGGATTCATCTTTTCGAAAGTTTTCAAGAACGGGATATCCGCCGAGCTCCTATTGTCAACTAGGACTTTTCCTATAACCCATCCGGCTATGTTCACTTCAATGACCATGGCGTCATTGTGAATCGCGGATTTCAGCCTGAAATCTTCTTTTGTGAAGGTGATTGGCACCTTTGCCCACTCCGGCCATGCAGCTGGGCCGTCATTGATGATAGTGTTCACAGACCTGAAATAATTGTTTCTTTGCTTCTTGGTCTCGAATTCCATGGCTGGCCCACCCGTGATTGGCATGATGGTTCCGAACGATGGCAATGCTTTGGAGTTCTGAGGTCCCGAACTTGACTGAGGCCTTGACGAACTTTCTGGAGGTGGCGGCAGGATTTCCCGAATGGGTTGCGGTTGCTGGATTGCCTGGATCGCTTGTGACTGAGGAAAAAACTGCTGCGACGGCTGCCACGTTGACTGTGGTTGCGGGAATTGCTGAACTGGGACAGAACTTGACTGTGGGTTCGCGAATTGAGGCTGCCAGAAATTCGGGCGAAACTGGCTTGGCATTGAAGATGCTATGCTCATTAGTGCTTTCTCTTGCTGGATTCTTGCCATGTTCTTCTTTGTTTCTGGGCATCCTTCGGTGCTACGGCCCCTTCCATGATACTGGCAATAGAAGTGAGGATCTTTCGGGTTGTGGTTCGTGAGTGTTGGAGGTCCTCTGCCTCTCCCCCTTCCTCTGGGATTGAACCCTCCCCCCGGTGCTTGGCCCGCTTTGCCCGTTCGGGTTGTGAATTTCCGACGTTGTTGACATTTCGCGGATATTGGGGTGGTGCCCTCCACGTCATCTCTCTCGTTGCCTTGTCTTGCCTCGTTCTACTCGGCCACTCTTCTGCGATGGTCATCATCTGACAAAATGTACTCCTCCAATTCGTGAAAGAGTTCCTCAACTTTCTTGGGTTTCTTTCTTGTGAGATGCGAAGCTGTAGGCCCTGGGGTGAGACCCTTGATCAGTGCGTTGATCGTTGTTTTGTCATCAGCTTCGGGGATTTGAGACCTTTGTTGCATGAACCTTCTCACGAAGTTCCGCAAAGGGTTCTCTCGTCCTTCGCTTACGATATACAAATCCGAGGCTTCGGTACCGTTGTGTCGTGGAACATCCGAAATGCTTGCATGAACTTTGTCTTGAGATCTACTCGGTGTAGACCGAATGTGGAGGCGACGGTGAGTACCAATTCGATCGGTCCTTCGCAAGCTATGATGAAGGATTTGGCCAGTGCAACATCATCCCCTCCTGCCGAATTCACAGCTGATTCGTATCTCATGAGAAACTGCCTGGAGTTTCCGAAGCCGTTGTATTTGGGGAGAGAGACAGGCTTAAACTTCGGCGGACAAGATGCTGTTTGCAGCCCAATTGACAGCGGCGATTCAGAATCCACGAAGTGTGAAACTCCATTTCCCGCGAAGAAGTTTTCTTTCGGGGGTTCTCTTGCGGCCCGCAGTTCGGTGCGGTGACTCTCGCCACGGGGAACTGTTCTCTTGTTCTTTCATTTCATCAATTTCTTTCGTATCGCTTCGATTTGCTCTTTTGCTTTGTTCGACCGCTCTAGGTTTTCGAGAGATTTTCCTCTTCGCTTGCAACCGAGCCGCGAACTTTTCTTTGTCTTTCTCGTAGCCGTTGTATCTTTTGCTGAACCATTTGCAGCTCCCTATCTATGGTGTCATCATCGTCATCCACGTTCTCAAACTCTTGCAGTTCAGCAGGTTGTTCTTGGGTGTGAGCTGTTTTTTCTGCTCTTGCATTCATGAGAGCTTCGAGCTTTGCTCTCCATTCTTGGTCTGTTGTATTGGAAGATTCAGGAACGAAAGAGGTTTCGTTCCCTTGGGTAGGATGGTGATTGTCTCGATTTGCCTCTGCTGGAACGTTCTTCTTGGATTTCTTCTGAGGTGGCACCGTGAGTTTCTTTTCGGCTGGAACACGGTGGGCGCCAATGTTGGGGGGGTTACCCGAAAAGTTCGGATGACTTCCCTAACACAAGAGAGAGAGAGTTCTTAACACGTTCGAGTACAAGGTGAGAGCGCAGAGACCGTGATTCCCTCTCGCAAATTGCACAAGTTCCAAAAAGTCCGAATCCGTTTACACGCGCACTCGCGCCCCCTTTTATAGGGAGATGAAGGGACTTTTACATACCCAAAACACCCTCAAGCTCAGAGAATATTCCCAGTGTGAACACATACAAGAATGTCTTTTTCACCTAACATATTTACAAATCTACCACTAGTTCACACTCTAAACCCGGACTTTTTGGGACAACAACTTTGACTTTGCTTCTCCGCCGGTTCGTGAATGTCTTCCCGCGTGACTCCCGAACTGGGTCCTCAGCAGATTCCCGAATCGGCCTTGCTTCTCCGCCGGTTCGCGCATGTTCTCGCGCGTGACTCCCGAACTGAGCCCTCGACAGATTCCCGAATCGGCCATCCTCCGAAGTTCGCGCCATCGCCAGCTCGAGGTTCCGGGCTTCCACATGTTCGTGACCCTATTTCTTCACGAACCAAGATTCCTGAACTTCACACTTTCGCGAATTCGAGGCTTCACAGGTTCCAGACTTCCGAAAATCGTGAGTTTCCTGCCCCTGAAAAACATGTCTCAAGAACTTTGTTAAACTTAACGTTTCGAGGGTGACGGGTTTTCCTGAATTCCCCAACACATACCATTTTGGCGCTGTATACGCATTTTACAAACCACTGATTCTGATTCGGACGGCCTGTAATGGTCCGATGTCCATTTTGGGCAGGGGACGTCAACGCTGTAATTCAGTGTGATATGATGCTTGCTCTGGTTCCAAAATTATTTGTTCGTAAAAGGAGAATGGTTACAGCTAAATTAGATGACGTTCAATCACCGCTGATTATTAACCTAGGGGTCCAAATACAAATACTCGGACCGTGATTATTTACCGCGATCCAGTCCTCCAGGGGGCTTCCTGCAAATTTCGTCGCCCGCGGCGACATTGGTGCCACCTGGCAACGTCGCGCGCGCCGCCTCCGACCGTCCAGCGACTCCCCTGCTCTATGCGCGGTCAAGAATCTCGTGGTCGCCTCCTCCGCTAACTTCACCGGCAAAGCTGCCGCTGCCACCGCCGCCTTCGGTCTCGTGCGCGGGCCGCAGCTAGCAGTGGCCGCGGTACTCTGCCGTGCCGGTGCCGCCGCGGTCCGGGAGGCGAGGCGTCGTCGACGACCTCGCCGGAAGCACGCGCGGCTGGCCCCGCTCGTCCGTCGTCGCCCCCGGCGAAAACCGGCCGACTCTGTTCGCGCGTGGACTCTGTTCATCTGATCATCTCGTACCTTTGAACTCTAATCAGAGTTCTGTGACTGTTGCTGCAACTCGCTTGAAGCGAATTTCGTTGCATTTCGAATTCGAAAAGTTGCTACTATGAGGTTTTGCAGTCAGATTCAGAGTTGTATGCTGAGAGATGAGAGATCCCATATTTCCGTGCTAGAAAAAAGGTGATGGGACCAGTGGCGTATCTAGGATTTTATCTTAGGGTATGCCACTCGAAAATTTTATATACAGTTTGGTAAATTCAGTTTACAAATTCAGTAATAATTGTAAAATTACCGACCTAATTTAGTATATATGCACTAAGTAACACTATAAGATTAAATTCATGGATTAAGTTGAAACCAGCCACTAAATACAATATAAATAGTTTCAAAAGTCATGCAGCAAATGCTTATCTTTTTCTTTTTTATCTATAAATACTTGCATATACTTGCCTACTTGCCGAAAATTACGGGGTATGCCGGTGCATACACTGCATACCCCGTAGCTCCGCCACTTGGATGGGACTTTGAGTTTGATATACTTGAGTTTTTTTTTACTTAGATTTGCGGTTGAACTCGCAAGTCATTTTGTCGGGTGTGCCTCATGGTCATGTTTGGTTCCAAGATTGAGAATGCCATGATCACTTGATCGGCTTCCCATCGAAACATGATCCCTCCGCCACGGGTATCTCTTCCCCATCCTCCACTATAACGAGGTCCTCCGCTCTAGGCCCCCGACAACGGCCTGCGCGCCCTCCTCTCGCTCCCGGGCGGCGGTGGCCGCGCGACCCTCCTCTCGCTCTCGACTATGGCAACGAAGAAGAGGCGCTCCGGCGGCCCTACGCACCCCCATCGGCGGTGCGGCCCTCGACAGCCCACACGGCGCTCCGCGAGAAAGGAGCCGACCACTCGCAAAATATAGCCAACAGGTGGGGATGGATACCGAGCCCGGATAGCGAGGGGTGGTTTTGGAGAGACGTAGGGACAAGTTTTTACCTCAATTTTGTTAATTTTAATTAGTCAATCTGTTTTAGAGAGGCCGATGGAGTTGCTCTCATATTTGGTTCCAAGATCAAGTATGATCACATTATGAGCTTACCGTCGAAACATGGGCGTGGACGCGTGGTATTGTCCGAAAGTGCGGTGTAACACCACAAATTCCACTTTTGAATTGAATTAAAATTTTGCTTAGCAACCATCGCTCTTGTTTAAGGAATATAAGGAGTTTTGAGCTTTTCTAGGCATTTAATCATTTTTCTTAATTAAATAATGAAATATAGGAGTCCACTGTTGCATACATGCTGTTGCATTGTTTTTGGAGTGTTTGAATTCAAATTCATGTTTGAATTCATTTGTTTGATTGTTTTTGTAAAATGGAAAAAACATTTCCTTTACCCTCCTTCCCCCTTCCCCCTAGTCTTGCACCCAGCTAACGGCGCATATTTCGGTGCTAGAAAAAAGGTGATGGGTCTTTCATTTTGATATACTTGAGTTTTTTTTTTACTTAAATTTCCAGTTGAACTCAGCAAGTCATTTTGTCAGGTGTGCCTCATGGTCTGTAATTAACTTGTTCGAGAGGAGTAACCGGAAGGCAAGTACAATTACTGCGCGAGGTTAAAAGTTCATATTACCTGCGTTTGCAATTTCCAAGTGTTTTCGCCCAAAATTTTCATTTTTCATTCGTAAAAGGAGAAGGGTTGGTTACAGAAAAAAAAAAGTTTGTTAATTCGAAAAAGCAAGGGGTCGCAAGGCCGAAAAGGCATTGAGATGTATTATGGCCCACAAGGCCCATGTCCACAGTCCACACAGCAAGTCCGGTTCCGCTTCTTCCTCAGCTTTGCCTCTGCTCGCTCGCTGCTCGGAATTCTGGTGGTTGAAGGAGGGGACCTGCAGAGGTGGGTGCGGAGCCTGAGCGTGGCAGTTAGGCCCTGTTTGGCAGGGCTCCGGCTCCGGCTCCACGAGCGGCTCCAGCTGGAGCCCTGCCAAACGGTAGTTTTTGCACCTGCTCCAGGTGTGGAGCCGGCGCTGGAGCCGTCCGCGGCTCTCAAAGGAGATGAGGAGCCAGGAAAACGTGGCTCCCAGCGGCTCCACAGTTCCGCGCCCACGATTGCCACTAGAGTTCGAAGAAATTACAACAAATTTGCCACTCCCCATCCACGGAAGCGCGGCGGGGCGGAGCGACGGGGCCGGAGGCGGTGCGGCGTGGCCGGAGGAGACGGGGCCGGAGGAGGCGCGGCCGGAGGAGGCGGTGCTTGGGGAGACGGGGCGGAAGGCGGGCGCGGCGCTAGCCAAGAGCAAGCAGACGGCGAGGGGACAGGGAGCGAGACCCAGCCAGGGGGCTATATGCATATATTTGGATCGTGAATATTGATCGTGATCCAAAACAGGGTGATATTTGCATATATCCAGGGGGTTAAGTATATTCGGATCGCGATCCGATCCAGGGGCTTCCTGCAAATTTCCTCGTCGGCGGCATGGCTCCCCTGCCGAGCTCGCGGGATCCCCGGTGGATCTTCCACCAAGCACCTCGCGCTCTCCTCCGCCACCTTTCGCTAGCGAAGCCGCTGCCTCCGGTCTCGCGCGCGGGCTACAGCGGGCGGCCTCCACCGTATTCTGCCGCGGTCCGGGAGGAGGCGGGAGACTGGGAGAGGAAGGCACACTCACCGGGGCTCTTGTGGTTGGCTCCGCTCGTCGTCGGTCCCCGCGAATACCGGCCGTGCTTTCCAGATTTTGACCTCCAGGTATTTATCCATAGTCCAAAGCCCAAACCCTACTACGCATGGCGCATGCTGTCATCTCTGAAAATTTCAGTATCCGAACCCCAATGTCTTTTTGTTGCGATTCACTTCTCTCCACCCAGTCAAATCACACCGTTTTAAGATGTCGACTATACGGTGGTGGTTGAAATGAATCGATCTCACTGCATTTCCAGTGCCAAATTTGCTCCTAGTACGAGTTTTGCAGTCAGAGACAGAGTTCAGATTCAGAACAAATGTCTGATTTGACTTCAGCTAGTCTTGGTCGTCAGGGGATGTATGCTCAAGTACCCCGTATTTCCGTGCTAGGAAAACCTCAGTTCCAACGAAACCGTGTTTCTCTTCACACTAGTGCAAACACATCAGGCGTAGAATCTGCGTGTTCAGACTTTGCTTTTGCATTTTGTTTTCAGTTCAACACGGCAGACCATTTTGTCAACAGAACCCCAACAGCGTGCCGTGAAGGTAAAGCAGTCTAAAGCTTTAATTGAACCTTTTTTTTTTGGAAAGCACTTTGACTGAACTTTTGCATGTGATGAATAAGTAATCCCTATGCCTGCTCTGTGGTGAGATGACCACTTTATGCTCTCCTCCTTTGAAGGTTCTGGCCTCAAAAGGAAAAGGGTGAGTGAATACTAGATAAATGGTGATGGGCTGATGGCTCAGGATTTCAAAAGGCAGAGAAAAAGAAATGGATCTGAAGTCATGTGAAAGCAAAAGCATTGACTACTGACTGACTCAGTCGTCTAACCCTTCACCGTGGCTGTTCTTAAGTGTCCTTCCTCCTTTTGGAGCTTTGACAAGAAAACATAGAACACTGAGAATTTGAGAAACATCAAACTTGGTGCCTCTTGTCTTGCACATCTCTGCTGTGTTGTCTTCCTGAGGACAGAACCCAAATGGAAACTTTCCTGTCTACAGTGCTGGGTGACCTGACATCTAGATCCACCTTCTCCTTGTCTTGCCGCCTGACCTCCTCCTTCCCCCGATGCCACTCGATTGCTGCCACTGCCGATGCCGCCCGAGCTCCGCCTCTCTCGCCCAAGCTCTGCCTCACCCGACCTCCTCCTTCCCCCGGCACCGCCCGAGCTCCACCTCTCCTCGACACCACGTGGAGCTCCGGCTGGCGGCACGATTCGTCGCAAGCTGATCAATCCGGCCAAGACAACGGCTCCTGGAGCACCTCCTCGGTGAGACGAAGGTCCGCCGGCGGTGTCTGGCACCTCTCTGTCACCGGAACATCGCCGCACCAAGTGTCATCGCCAACCGAGCCGATGGAACGTCGCTGTCGGTTGCTTCTCATCCATCGTCGTTCACCTTTCTACCGCCAGGTTGAATCCGGCTGTCTCTGTCTCTCCCTACTGCCGGTGAGCCATCCCACATCATCCCCTTTCCCTGATCTCTTGTGTCCCCAGCTCGGTCGTTCTCCTCCAAGGGTGTGACTATGTGTGTGGTAGCCACTAAATAAAGGAGTTACACGTGCACAGTAGTTCTACATTTTACATACATATGTCATAGTTGACTGAAGATGTCTGGCCAGCTCACCCATTTTCTATTTTTATCATGTCATTCATGTATCAATGCACCACAAAACCTAGGCCACTTGATGTTCAGGACAAGTACAAACAAACACAAAGAGTTTAACAGCAGCAACGCTAGATATCCTAGGATGATGCTTAGAGTAGTTGTTATTTCATAAGTGCTAAATATCCTAAAAACCAATGATTGATATTCTAGGGTGGAGCATACTGCTAAATATTTCAGAAGTTGTTATTTCAGAGTTGTTGTTTATTTAAACTGAAATTCACAACATACCTGCAGTGCCCCCAACAAGACTGCGATGCCTTCCTTAACTATAAGAAATATCAATAGTTAAAAATTTGTCCTCATTTAGGGCATCAAAAACTTGCACTTCACTCTGTCCTTGTTCAGAGCATCAACTAGAAATCCATACCCGCATCCAACATCATGCAAATTTCTCTTCAACAAAATCTCTACTGTTATTAGGTTGGACTGATTACTTCCATTCTCATGTGTCGACATACTACATGTTATAGTTCATTATTATAGCCAGGCAAGTACTAATCTCTAACAGTAGCAGGTAAATGGTCATATTATACACAATACAGAGGAATGTTGAAGTAATTTGTAAGTAAACTACACAGATGCAGAGGAAATTAGGCATATAATACACAAAGAAACCTACAATCCAGAGGCAAATGCATATTTAACAAAACAATCTTCAATCCACATGTGTATCTAATCAATAATCAAATTCACAGATAAAAGCAGACAAAAAAAGTAGAGGGCAAGAGGAAGAAGAGGAGTAGAGGAGGGAGGATAACTTGCCTTGGAATTGGGATCATGCGTCACGATAGCTGCTGGCAAGGAGGTCAGGGCTCGGGACCACAGACTCACTGTGGCACGATGAAGAACCATGGGCCTTCGGAGGTCGCAGGGAGGCGCAGGGTTAACAACGGTCGCGGATAGGGGCGGGGTCAGTGGCGGTGACGGGGAGGGGGCGGATCCGCGGTAACATAGGGGAACGACAGTCGACGATATTTTGGTGAGGTCTGAGTTGGGCTCACCACTGCTCGCCTTGCCGCTCGCGTTCGTGGGGGAGGGGCCTCGCCATGGGTAGAGTGTCAGGGGCTTGGTGGAGGCAATGTGTCAGGCAGCAGTCGCTCTGGCCAGGGGCACACAGGCCCAAAGCGGCAAGAGTGGCAGCGAGACGACACACGAAGGAAGCACTCGTCCCTTCCAGCGGGGCGGCGGAGTTGCACAATGTGGATGGAGGAAGGACTGAGGCGGCGGTGGCTGTGGTGGGGAGGGAGCTGGATAAGGTTAGAGGTTAGGGTGGAAAAATCTAAAGGCGTGCTAGAAACCATTCCATCTAGATCGAACATACGACATCGGCTGAAAATAAAAAGGGCGCAAAGATTTTGGGCTGTTTTCATGAAGTGGGCCGAGGTGCGGCCCAATACCATTAAGTTATACTGACGGCCCAAACGATGGGAACCTAAGATTTCTATAATGACGGATGTGCATATGGTACAACGAGAAGTAATGACGGATGGTTCAAAGCGGACATATAAGGACGGACCGTTCGATGGTAATTTGGTATACTTACGATAATCTTGGGTTGTGGTATAGTGCATAGTGACTTAGTGAGTCAGGGCCCCAAGCGCGCGCGTGATGGCCGGCTGGCTTCCCCAGTTGGCAAGGCGAGCGCTAACATTGGCGATGCGAGAGCGATGTCTGCACCGATGGAGGCCTACCAGCTCTGAGTCCGCCGGTGGAGTGAGTTGGTCGTCCCAACGGCGTGGGTGACTTGCTGGCTCCACCCGACGACGGTCAGGTCAAGCGGCGGCACATGAGGGAGGTCACAAGAGAGTCCTCGATCCTTGTCCTTGTCCTTGTCCTGTCCTGTGCGACCTCGGTGGAACTAGCGAGAGCCGACGGCCGGTCCCCAACAGCACAGATGACCACCCCGATCGATTGCGGACCTGCAGTGGCCAGTGGCCGATTTTTTGCCCTGAGCAAGAACAGCGTGCGACGGACAGACGAGCGGATAGCTCACAAACAACACATGTTATTACATATAGTATATCGATTTCACACTGCCATAATGCCTTACAACCGGAGACAAGATTACTACGGAGTAGTAGACTAGCGTAGTGGTCCTTCGGTTTAATTATTTATGCCAAGGATGATGTAGTATGATCAAGTCGCTGTCTCCGTCGCCGTCGGTGTCGAGGCCAAAATCCTTGGCTTGAGCTTCTCCTCGGTGGTGTGGAACTTGAAGTTGTAGCTGTTGATGCCAGTGTAGAGGCCATCGGTCATGCGAACATCCCGAGCTTCTCCGTCCGTGGACATGATGTCCCTCTGCCGGTAGTCGAAGGGCACGTCGACGGCGCTCCTGGTGGCGATGAGGCTGACGGTGACCTTGGTCCTGGGCGGCACGGTGACCTCGTACTCCACCTCATGGCTCACCTTCTTCTCCATGGTCTCGCCCCAGTTGTAGGCCCCAAAGAACTCGGCGGAGATGTTGACGGTGGCGCCCAGGCCCAGCTTCGGGAACCCGGCCCTGATCCTGGACTGGTACCCCAGCTTGAGCTCCAGGGTGGCGTCCCAGGTGCTCATCTCCGACTCCTCGTAGACGAGCCTGAGCCTCTTGGTGTTCTCCCTGGAGGTGTCGTTGATGGCGGCCGTGGTGGCCATGGTCAGCACGCTGCTGTCGTAGATCCTGGCCTCCCGGAGCCTGTACTCCACGTTGTAGATCTCGCGGTCCAGGACGGGCTCCTCCACCCTGATCCGGCTCTGGGCGGTGATCGACAAGCTGCCGACGCCGAAAGCGTCCATGAATTCGGCGGCATAATACACGGTACGGAGGAAGTTACCGCCTGTATATGCCAACCAATCCAATGTTTTAAAAATAACAGGAAAAAGTGTAATTTCCATTCCCCAACTTATCACGGAAGAATATGAAATCCATTCACACTCGATTAGCGTAGAGAGTATATATATACACACACACTCTGAATAGATGAATGTCACACTTTTGCATTACCTGAGTGATAAAATTAGCGCAGCCCACACAAAACAGCGGCCCCTCCTAAATCAGCTATGGCTATTTTACCTGCAACTGTACTGATGGCGAAGTAGTTGTTGACATATAGGGCGTCGAAAAGCGCCGTCGTTTGCCCCAGGGGTTGACTCTCCAGCTGCGCCGGGGTGTAGCTGGCCGTAATCAGAGTTATGCGGCTCGTCAGGAGGGGTAAGACCCCCCAGTACCTGTTGAGGTGCATGTTCCGCACGAGGAGGGAGCCGTTCCTGTAGGTTGTCTCATGCACCGCCGTCGGGTCGCCGGGGTCGCGCGCCGAGAACTGGAGCAAGTGGGGGCCCGGAACATCCGTCTGCAACCCACGCAGATACTGGTCGTTAAGGTCCTTGAACACCACGAACCTTGGTAGCGTCCGGGGACTTCTCGCCAAGTTGAAGACGGTGAGGGCGTCCTCGTCCTCGCCGGCGGCCACACCTAATTTGGCATCGTCGTCCTTGTCACCGGCAACGACAACGCGCATGCAGGCGGCGGTACCGCCGTCGTCCTTGGAGAACGTCGTCATGCGCGTGTCCTTGCCATGGCCAGCGTGGAAGAACCTGCACTTGCCGCCCGTTAAGATCATATGCATATATAGATCATCACCAAATGAAAATGAAAATACAATTGATGCTAGAAATTAAACAACAACGACCGACTACACATATGTATATATATATACTGTACTATGTACCTGACGGTCATCACGGGTTCAGTCGTAGTAGCATCGTCGTCGTCGTCCTGCTGCTTGGTGTTGGTGTTGGTGACAGTACTAGTAACGATGATGGGCTTGATGAGCGTGCAGTTGGGACTGTCGAGGTCTTCCTCCGGCTCATGGGCGTCGGAGACGATCCACCAGCCGCCGCCGCGGCGGCGAGGCACCCAGTACTTGCGGTTGTAGCGGCATCGGATGTGAACCAGACCTTGGTGCAGCAGCGACGGCTCCGAGTCGAACCTGGTGAAGGGGTTGACGGCGTCCTCGCCGCTGAGCTGCAGCTGCCCGTAGGTCATCTCGTCTCCGTCCTCGTGCACATAGCGAAGGTACCTTTCATGGCGTTCCGACTTGAGGGCGAAGCAGCAAGGGAGGAGATGTACTGCTGCTCCCGGCATCTTGATTGTCGATTAGGAATTCGTTCAATGGATTGATCTCTCTCTATCTGTAATCTACGACGACGCCTATCTTGCCTCTTTCGCAGAGGCAGTACGTGCTGCTCGCTTTCCTCGTGGCTCCGCTCTCCTTTTTTATTTATAGGCATGAACCCGAATGCTTGTTTCATTTACTCCATTTCAAAATCTTTACCAACAAAATAATACTATCTATGGTTAACATTTCGATCGTCTCTTTGCACTTGACATCCACTGCTCCTCTCCATGTGTATGGAGCTTTATTTTTTATCCAGCATCGATCTCATTGTGTGGATGGATATGATCAGGCCGACTGTTTAATTTTATTTTGGGCACGTGCAATTCATGCATGCAATAATGCACCCTGCTTTTTTTAAAAAAAAATTACACAATAGAACGCAGACACTACCAACACGTACGCACACTCACCACTATGAATACGCGTACGCAAACCCTACCCTTATGAGCACCTCCGAAGGACTGAGCATCGACAGATCTGGAGATTCCCGATGTCACCATTGGCGCCTCGCCATCGACGGGAACGTTGCTTACCACCAAACGCATAACACTAGTAAATCCTAGAAAGTCCAGGAAAAGGTGCGGACACCAGAATTTGAACCCTGGTGGGTAGCGTCCCACTGGACCGTCCTACCATTGACTACAAGCCCATTTTGTTCGTACGTGCGGCGACAGGGCCATGAGTCCATGACCCTCCATGGATCAGCAATTAGCTGGCGTGATAATGGATCGATCCATAGTTGTCGTTGAGTCATAATTGACGCCCACACCCCGCCTGGAAATGGAATTGAGTGTTCAGCTAGACAAACAAAACAACGGCCATTATTAGTGGGGCAATGCGTCTGGATACCAATAATTAATGCCCCATGGACCATCAGCAATAATGCTCGGTAGATCGATCTATTTGCATGATGTCAAATCATTGCTGAAGTTCACTTCTGCTTATCAACCGTAGGGGGTAAGATCCACTGCCGTCGTTAGCCATCTCCAACAGCGACCTGATGAATGGATCCGCCGCCGCTAGTAGTAACACCAATGACTGGAAATAAAGATGACTAGAACATTCGGCGCGCTTTGCGCGCCCTACGATTTTAACAATCAAACATAACCGAAGGCAACGAAAGCGGCAAATGATATGCTCATTTTCGTACATGACAATATTAGCCATGGCTGAATTCAAAAGAAGAGTGATAACAGTTGCTACATTTGCCCCAAGTTGAAAGGTAAGGAAACACCTGAATGTGATTGTGGTGGTCCGCTGGAACACTTCCTCGCTTACTTGCTTCTCTTTCTACCCTGCACTGAATTGGAACACCAAAAATTGTATAAACACTAAGATTGGAAAAATAAGCAAAATCTGCTGGCATGTACGAAAAGGGGGGCAGGTTTTAATATTCAGGTGTTTCCTTACCTTTCTCATGAGCAAAGGGGGGGGCAGGTTTTAAGACCTGAATGTGATTGTCATTCCTCGCTTGTTTACTCGGTTGTGGCTAATACATGAGCAAAGCTGGAGTAGACAATAACTATCTCAAGTACCACTGCTCGTCTTATTCAAATTAAATCATACAAATACAATTAAATTGGAGTCATTAAAAAAACTTCTACTAATAAAGCAAGACGCAGAAAAAGGTGTATGTGATATTATTTTGCCTTATATTTGTTTGTAACACGTGTGGTCAAATTTGAAATTTGGGATTAAAAAGTGAAACAAAATTGAACAGAGGGAGTAAATAATACTATCTATTGTGTGGATGGATATGATCAGGCCGACTGTTTAATTTTATCTTGGGCACGTGCAATTCATGCATGCAATAAAGCACCCTTCTTAATTAGCTTGGCCGTACGGGTGGCGACAGGGCCATATGAGTCCATGACCCTCCATACTATGATTCAGCATTTTAGCTGGCGTGATGGTGGATCGATTCATAGTTGTCGCTGAGTCATAGTAATTGACGCCAACAACACACCCCCTGCATGGAAATGGAATTGAGTGTTCAGCTCGATCGACAAAAACAAAAAACAAAACAGCGGCCATTATTAGGGGGGCAATGCGTCTGGATACCAATAATTAATGCCCCATGGACCATCAGCAATAATGCTCGGTAGATCGATCTATTTGCATGATGTCAAATCATTGCTGAAGTTCACTTCTGCTTATCAACCGTAGGGGGTAAGATCCACTGCCGTCGTTAGCCATCTCCAACAGCGACCTGATGAATAGACCCGCCGCCGCTAGTAGTAACACCAATGACTGGAAATAAAGATGATTCGACACGACCATAGGGGAAAAAAGATCCAACAGGCTTCCCCGACCTTCTTTGCGCACGTGGGGAAGGATTTGGCGAGACGTGCAGGAGGCGAGGTGCATGGGAAGATTTGGCGCGACGCGAAGGTCGAAGCCATAGGACATATGGGATTGGGGAAGGATGCAGGCCTGAAAATATGCGCAACATAGGTCTCCCGTTTCACATCCCTAAAAGATTGCGGAAGTTTTAGGAATCAGTTTGAGATAGTTTTCCCAATCCCCCCCCCCCCCACCGCCCCCCCCCCACACACACAAAAAGGTAATAGGGACCTTTTTAACACACTTTTGGAGTTCCTGTAAGGAATGCATTTGTTTAACTAGGAACCTTGCGCGTGCACTCGCTAAGACCATTTGCTTTTTCTAATCAAGTTAAACTACTTATCGATTAACTAGCCGGTACACCCTCTCGTTGTTCGTTTGTAAAATTTTAGACACACTAATATTAGTTGAGGTTCAAAGTTGTGCAATCTACTTAGTTTCATGGATCATGAATAAATGCATGTGCATTGGAACAAGAGAAAAAATATCAATTTATCATTTCATTGGCTCTATACATTTGTCAATAATGCACTTTTTTCTTGGTGTGAGTATTATATAGCTTTTTTTTGTGTGAGTATTATATAGCTCTTTTTTTCTTGGCTTTATACATTTGTCAATAATACATCAAGTTTACCTCGGAAGTAGCATGGC
Organism: Cenchrus americanus; assembly: GCA_947561735.1. Classification (NCBI taxonomy): domain Eukaryota; kingdom Viridiplantae; phylum Streptophyta; class Magnoliopsida; order Poales; family Poaceae; genus Cenchrus; species Cenchrus americanus. Next base: position 256,447,599 of record OX387245.1, read on the forward strand.
TTGAGTTGCGGTATTTTCATGTCTTCTCCCAACATCTCAAACTCGAGCTATTCGGTGATGATTTCCATAACCTTCACCTTAGCAAATTCCTCCACCTCGATAGATGGTTTAGGCTTTCTAGCTCCCGCGAAATGTTCCGGATCTTTGGTCTCCATCCCCGAACGAGTTTGAATGGCCTTCGCCGTCTCGGGACCTTGAGATTGTCTCGAAAGCTTTTCTTCATTGGTGGATAAGCGCCCGACAAGTTGTCCCACTTGTGTCTCGAGCATCATTATGTTGAGCACTTGATGGTTGGAGCTTCCGACCTCCATCACCTTGCTATTGATGTTCTCCAACGCCTTGTCTATGGCTTTGAACTTAGTGACGGTATCCTTGTTGATCTTAGCTTGCTCATCCATGAAGTCCTTCAATTGCATACGAAGAGGAACTGAAATCAGAAGGGATGAGCATGCATTAAATTGAGGTGCTTGCTCGTAGCAGAAGTTCGACAAATCTCCCTTCCTCATGTAACCGAGCATCTTGGCTTCCTTCGGGCAATCCTTTTGGACATGGTCATACTCCCCACACTCTTCATATGTGGATCTTGCTTCGATAGCCTTTAAATCTTGAGCTTCTTTATTTTCTATCTCCATCTTTTCCAACCTCCTCATAAGCGAGTCGATCTTGCCTTCGAGTAGATCTTCCTTCTCCACTGGCAAGACACCTTTGACATTCTCTGTGGGTTGAACCAGAAGTAAGCGTCCAGATGATACCCATGTGTCATTGTCTGTGACCTTCTTGAATAAAGTGAAAGCTTGGGTCGGCGTAAGCTCGATGATGGATTCTCCCGCCGATGCATCAATGAATGTCCTTGACGCCATGGTAAGTCCTTGATAGAACTTTTGAACGAGATCTTCCTTCAAGAATTTCTGATGTGGCACTGCCCGAGTGTACTCATTGAAACGCTCGAATGCTTTCGATACGGCCTCCGTAGGATATTGAGCAAAGGTAGCAATCTTATTGTGCAAGCTTTGAGTCTTACCTCGGTGAGTGGTATTCCTTCATGAAGGCTCTCATCAAGGCATCCCAATTTTTCACTCCGTCGGTTGAGAGTAGAACCATTGCAAAGCCTTTCTGAGTAGTGAGAATTGAAAGAGCCTTGCCCTCATGTGGTTTTGAGTCACCCCTTCCATGTTGAATGTCTAACAAAGTTGAATGAACGCTTGGAGGTGAAGGTTTGGATCCTCTTTACCAGTGAAGGGTGAATGTTGCACCATGTGGATTGTTGATGTCTTGATCTCGAACGACCTTCCAATCTCCGTAAGGTTCAAGATTGGTAGGTCGATGATATTCGGGGTGCATAGCTCCCCGATGTTGCACTCTGGCTGTGGTTGATCTCCCATCAGTTGCGGTGGAAGTTGATTCTCCCTATAGGGCATGGAGGTGGTGATTCCTTTGGAGACTCTGACGATCCTTCGGCCTCCGCTTTTGGATCCGCAAATTCCAGGCTTCTTAGCTTGTGCTTCACATCTCCCTACCCTATAAAGTTTTTTTGGATCATCCACAAAATTTTCGTGTTTGTTGGAGAGGTAGCCGTCCATCTCCTATTAGGGTTAGCAATAAACAAAATATATACAAAAACAAATCTAAGAAAACTAGGGTTAGTCAAACTAGATTTGATTGATTTTTGAGTATGATCAAAAGTTAGTAGATGCAAAAAGAAAAAACCAAAAAAACACTAAAAATATCACAAAAAGTAATAAAAATCGAATCTTGATCACTTGTTCTCCCAAATGTACTCCAAAGAAAGGGGCTTGTTACAACATTTGATTGTAGATTAAAAAGAGAAATGGGAACTGTTCTTCATTCAAATAGAACCAGGCCCCAAAGTCAATGAACTGCTTCGACCTCGCTAATTCGAAGGTGTGTACACTCGTTGAAACTCAACATCCCGCAACATTTGATCAACATTATGCACATGTTGCAACACCTCACCATCATCGAAGCCCCTAACTTCTTGATCGGTGATATCCTCCGGCCTCATCAAATTTGGTGGGAATAATGGTTCATTTTCATAAAATCTCCACCGTCATCAAGGTCTTCATCATGGTCGGTAGCATGGTGTCGCACTTCATCTTCATTTAGGCAGCCTGCTTCGAGTTCATTAAGGCCTTCCTCACCATGTTTATTCCAACACGTGTAATTTTTTGGGAAACCACGTGTGACCAAATGACGAAAAATGATTTTCTCGTTGTGCGAATTTCATTTGGTTGAGACAATCTATACAGGGGGCAAAGCATTGCCTAAACACCACGGTTTCTCATATCCGCCTCATCTTGATTTAGGAAACCATTGACCTCGCTTAAGAAATTCTCCCAATCTTCTTGGGGTTGTGTGTACATCCAAGCCCGAGCAACAGAGACACCATCCGCATTCCATTCATCAAATGAGCATAATTCATCACACATAAAAACCAATAACACAAGAGGATTAGGACAGTGAAGAATTTCAATAAAAGGGGGCCATTAATTTCCACCTTGATGAGGACTTTCTACGTACGAGGCGAGTGCGGCCGAGGAGGAGGATCGGAGGCGGCGTCGCGGCCGCGGCGACAAGACGGAGGATGGCGCCGAGCCCCGTGGGGAGGGGACACGGAGGCGTCTACTTTGGATGACGTCACGGTCGATGTCCGCTAGCCCCTTTCGCCGTCGCGCATGCGGCCGGCCGCCCGCCGTGCAGCAGCACGCTTTCCGAGGAGAGAAATTAAGCGTGATCCTAAGAGCGTGCGCGGTGGCAACGGCGAACGGGACAGGCGGCGGGGACATCTAAGCGGAGAGATCGAGCAAGTGACCTTCGAGGAGAGAGCGAGTGTTGTTGTTGCAACCGGAGTGGCCTTCGCGGAGAGAGAGCGAGTGGTGTCGAAGAGAAGACAGAGACGAGCAATAACAACGTGCGTCTCCGATGTGAGAAAAAAGGCGACCATGGGTGGCAATCAAAGGAGACGAGTCCTAGGCAACGAGCGTATCCAATTGGGTCGCCATCAAAGAAGACACGTCCTAACAAACATGTGTCTCCAGTACAAAAGTTATGAGTAACGGACTTTATATCCTATTACCAATACGGTAGTGATAAGTAATGGACTTAAACAACCCGTTACGATAGGGCATTGATTGGTAACGGACTTTACAAGCCCATTACCGATAAGTTTCACATTTGTAATGTGCTTTATTTAACGTCCGTTACAAAGAATTCATGTAACGGGTGTTTAAGAAGCCGCTTACCGAAGTCCACATTGGTAACGGGCATTGCGGAGGCAAACCCCGGGGTCATCCCGGCGGACTTATGGGTAATGGGCATCAAACAACAACCTTTACGGATGTGGGTGGATGTAACGGGAGTTACGAGCCCGTACAAATATTGCGTGACCTATTTGAGGTTTTCACGTAGTGAAGTTGAAATCTCTTGGAAGGTCGGGCATGCACCTCCGACCACCACGGCTACAAGAACACCCTCCATGATCTATCTCGAGATTAGATCTTAAAATAAGAAAAGCCAATCGAAATCAAAGTCATAGAAGAAGCACTTGATTGCTAAAAATTGTATTGCAACTTGATAATTCAACATCATAAACGATACATGGACAACATCACCACCGGATCCTACCTTGATCTTGCTCCTAGCTCCTATAACTCCGACGTGGTCTTCCTTGCAAGGTTCCCATGTCGGCTAGGGAACCCTAGACAACTAGCTCGGACCTCTCCTCTCCGAGATGGTGTCCCTATCTTCTCTCGCTGCTCGGCGGTGAATGACGAATGAGTTGATCCGTGGCTCTTGACAGGGGGACTATAAATAGTCCGAGAAGCGTCTAGGTCAAAAGGGAGCACGAATGGGCCCTAAAATGGGCCGTCCTGGGCCCATTTCGGCCCATCTCATGGCCTGCTTCGTGGACATTGCTTCCCGTGTCTTCCGAATGTTCTCCCTTCTACTTGTGGGCCCTTGACGTTAGTTTCTACGCGATTTGGATAGAGCTCCTTGTCTCGTAAGATACAACATTTTTTGTTTAGGTCCTCAGAGTTTTCCATCTTCACGGTTTGGTCCTTGGGCTTCTTGGAGTCATGTTCACTTCATTGCTTGACTTGTACCGCGCTTCAAGGTCTTCTCACAAGGTGCTTGATGAACTTTACCCGGAAGTCTTGCTTTTAAGGCTAAATTCCTGCATAAACGTTAAACTCCAAAACCAACATGCATGAGCGAACTTGTTATATCAAAGGGGTTAGTACCAAAGGATAAGATATAAAATTGATGCCAACACCAAACGTAAACTCATGGGTAGGTTGACGGAAATCACCGTCAACAGCCACCAACGACTCCCCCACCCACCAACCGCCGCCGACGGCTCCTCTTCTTCGCGAGCGTCGTCTCCTACCCTCGTCTCCTCGGGACGCATCGAGGCCGGGGACGGCGCCGCGACGACCGCTCCCTGCGAGGAGGCCCGATTTGTTTTTTCTTTTTTTTCAAAATGCAATTACCTATAATTTAGAAAATATGGACTATGGATTGTAGATGAAATTGTATAAATATGGACTATGGATTATGTACTATACAAATATGGACTATGGATGAATTGTAAATTGTATCATACGACTATCGATTTAATTTAAATAGTTTTGTTGTATAAATATGGACTAAGGATTGTGTACTATTCAAATAAAGACTATGGATGAATTGTAAATTATATCATAGGACTATGGATTTAATTTAAATAGTTATATTGTATAAATATGGACTATGGATTGTGTACTATAGCTATTCAAATATGGACTATGGATGAATTGTAAATTGTATCATAGTATTACGCATTTAATTTAATAATTTATTGTAAAAAACAATTACCTATGATCAATTGTAAAAATGTATGGGGGAATTGTAAATTATCTTTGATCAATTGTTAATAGTGAAGAATCCGGTGAGGAGGATTCCGGTGATAGTGCTATAATTGGAGACTATGGAACTCCATCTGAGTACGAACCAAGCAAACCACGACCTCGTAGGCATCCCGATGACGACGATGTTGATTACGAACAAAGCGATAATGAGGTCTGCATGCACATTCACTCAAAATAATGTTTGTTTTTCAAATTAAAATAACTTTAAATAATGTTTTATGTGTTGAAAGAGATCTCTGCCGCGACGTCGTAGAGCATCTAACATTCTTGCCCAAGAGGCAGAAGTTATTTCAGCACCACAACCTTCGGGTACTACTACTTCTAGTAACTTGAAAAGGAAACATGGTTATAGAAGAAGAAACCAAATCCTTGAAAGAGGACAACTTGTGATAGAACAATTGGGTGACAAAGGTGAGCCCGTCCGACCTGAGGGGATAGTTGCTATGTCTCGGAACATCGTTGGTGCAATTGTCAGAGACCAATTGGCATCTTGGATAACAACTAGTAATTGGAAGAATGTCTGTAAGGCTACGAAGGATGTATCATGGGCCAAAGTGAAAGAAAAGTTTGCTTATCCAGAAGGAACAGAAAAATGCAGCTAGAACTTTTGATGAGGGCCTTTGTGGAAGAGCTCTCAGGAATTGGAGGTCTTCACTTAATATTGAATTTTTCCGTAAAGGCAAGGATGCTAGGGATGTGTATGGTTACATTCCGTTATCAGTGTGGGAAGAATTCGTAGAACAGAAGAACACGACAGAAGCAGTAGCTCAGAGTGTACAACAAAAGGAGAAGGCTATGAAAGCTGCTGAGAACCCCCATCACGGGTTCGGGAGGATATGCTGCCACAATGGAAAAATGGAGCCAGGAGGAAGAATAAAGGAGGGTAGCTAGTCAGCTTTGTTTGAAGGCATGGATGAGCATAGCAGGAATTGGTGCCTTGCTCGAGTTCTGGCTGTAGCACCTGACGGCAAGGTTACATTCCAGAAGGCCACACCAGATCAAATTTATGAGACCATTAATTAGGCTGCTACATTAATATTTTGCTTGATTGAGAAGCTACTCCCTCCGTCCCACAAAGACGGTTCATATAGCTTTCAAAATTTGTCCCACAAAGACTGTTCATATAGCTTGTAGTAAATGTTGTTCTCATTAAACTAACGCAAGTACCAAGGAAATATTGCATTGAGAAACACATGGAGCCAATGAAATGCTTATTTGATGTCTCTTTTCAAGCTCCAATGCATATTAATTAGGGGTAGCAAGGTCATTTGTCACAACTACTAGCATGTCATAAAGTTCTAAACGAACGGTCTTTTTGGGACAGAGGGAGTATTTAATAGAGATGGAGACTATCATTATTGGGAGTGCACTTATGAAAACTAAACACGGCCTAAATAACTACTCTCTCCGTTTCAAACTATAATTCATTTGACTTTTTTTTATCTCAAGTACCACTGCTCGTCTTATTCAAATTAAATCATACAAATACAATTAAATTGGAGTCATTAAAAAAACTTCTACTAATAAAGCAAGACGCAGAAAAAGGTGTATGTGATATTATTTTGCCTTATATTTGTTTGTAACACGTGTGGTCAAATTTGAAATTTGGGATTAAAAAGTGAAACAAAATTGAACAGAGGGAGTAAATAATACTATCTATTGTGTGGAATGGACATGATTAATTAGGACAACTGTTTAAATTTATCTTGGGCACGTGCAATTCATGCATGCAATAACGCACCCTGCTTAATCAGCTTGGCCGTACGGGTGGCGACAGGGCCATATGAGTCCATGACCCTCCATACTATGATTCAGCAATTTAGCTGGCCTGATGATGGATCGATCCATAGTTGTCGTTGAGTCATAATTGACGCCAACACACCCCCTGGAAATGGAATTGAGTGTTCAGCTCGACAAAAACCAAAAAACAAAACAGAGGCCATTATTAGGGGGGCAATGCGTCTGGATACCAATAATTAATGCCCCATGGACCATCAGCAATAATGCTCGGTAGATCGATCTATTTGCATGATGTCAAATCATTGCTGAAGTTCACTTCTGCTTATCAACCGTAGGGGGTAAGATCCACTGCCGTCGTTAGCCATCTCCAACAGCGACCTGATGAATAGACCCGCCGCCGCTAGTAGTAACACCAATGACTGGAAATAAAGATGATTCGACACGACCATAGGGGAAAAAAGATCCAACAGGCTTCCCCGACCTTCTTTGCGCACGTGGGGAAGGATTTGGCGAGACGTGCAGGAGGCGAGGTGCATGGGAAGATTTGGCGCGACGCGAAGGTCGAAGCCATAGGACATATGGGATTGGGGAAGGATGCAGGCCTGAAAATATGCGCAACATAGGTCTCCCGTTTCACATCCCTAAAAGATTGCGGAAGTTTTAGGAATCAGTTTGAGATAGTTTTCCCAATCCCCCCCCCCACCCCACCTCCCCCCCCCACACACACAAAAAGGTAATAGGGACCTTTTTAACACACTTTTGGAGTTCCCGTAAGGAATGCATTTGTTTAACTAGGAACCTTGCGCGTGCACTGCTAAGACCATTTGCTTTTTCTAATCAAGTTAAACTACTTATCGATTAACTAGCTGGTACACCCTCTGTTGTTCGTTTGTAAGATTTTAGACACACTAATATTAGTTGAGGTTCAAAGTTGTGCAATCTACTTAGTTTCATGGATCATGAATAAATGCATGTGCATTGGAACAAGAGAAAAAATATCAATTTATCATTTCATTGGCTCTATACATTTGTCAATAATGCACTTTTTTCTTGGTGTGAGTATTATATAGCTTTTTTTTGTGTGAGTATTATATAGCTCTTTTTTTCTTGGCTTTATACATTTGTCAATAATACATCAAGTTTACCTCGGAAGTAGCATGGCTTGAGTTGCGGTATTTTCATGTCTTCTCCCAACATCTCAAACTCGAGCTATTCGGTGATGATTTCCATAACCTTCACCTTAGCAAATTCCTCCACCTCGATAGATGGTTTAGGCTTTCTAGCTCCCGCGAAATGTTCCGGATCTTTGGTCTCCATCCCCGAACGAGTTTGAATGGCCTTCGCCGTCTCGGGACCTTGAGATTGTCTCGAAAGCTTTTCTTCATTGGTGGATAAGCGCCCGACAAGTTGTCCCACTTGTGTCTCGAGCATCATTATGTTGAGCACTTGATGGTTGGAGCTTCCGACCTCCATCACCTTGCTATTGATGTTCTCCAACGCCTTGTCTATGGCTTTGAACTTAGTGACGGTATCCTTGTTGATCTTAGCTTGCTCATCCATGAAGTCCTTCAATTGCATACGAAGAGGAACTGAAATCAGAAGGGATGAGCATGCATTAAATTGAGGTGCTTGCTCGTAGCAGAAGTTCGACAAATCTCCCTTCCTCATGTAGCCTCCGGCATTCCTTTTGCACATGGCCATACTCCCACACTCTTCACATGTGGATCTTGCTTCGACAGACCTTTAAATCTTGAGCTTCTTTATTTTCTATCTCCATCTTTTCCAACCTCCTCATAAGCGAGTCGATCTTGCCTTCGAGTAGATCTTCCTTCTCCACTGGCAAGACACCTTTGACATTCTCTGTGGGTTGAACCAGAAGTAAGCGTCCAGATGATACCCATGTGTCATTGTCTGTGACCTTCTTGAATAAAGTGAAAGCTTGGGTCGGCGTAAGCTCGATGATGGATTCTCCCGCCGATGCATCAATGAATGTCCTTGACGCCATGGTAAGTCCTTGATAGAACTTTTGAACGAGATCTTCCTTCAAGAATTTCTGATGTGGCACTGCCCGAGTGTACTCATTGAAACGCTCGAATGCTTTCGATACGGCCTCCGTAGGATATTGAGCAAAGGTAGCAATCTTATTGTGCAAGCTTTGAGTCTTACCTGGTGAGTGGTATTCCTTCATGAAGGCTCTCATCAAGGCATCCCAATTTTGCACCGTCCCCGCCAGTTGAGAGTAGAACCATTGCAAAGCCTTTCTGAGTAGTGAGAATTGAAAGAGCCTTGCCCTCATGTGGTTTTGAGTCACCCCTTCCATGTTGAATGTCTAACAAAGTTGAATGAACGCTTGGAGGTGAAGGTTTGGATCCTCTTTACCGGTGAAGGGTGATTGTTGCACCATGTGGATTTTGAGGTCTTGATCTTGAACGACCTTCCAATCTCCGTAAGGTTCAAGATTGGTAGGTCGATGATATTCGGGGTGCATAGCTCCCCGATGTTGCACTCTGGCTGTGGTTGATCTCCCATCAGTTGCGGTGGAAGTTGATTCTCCCTATAGGGCATGGAGGTGGTGATTCCTTTGGAGACTCTGACGATCCTTCGGCCTCCGCTTTTTGATCTGCAAATTCCAGCTTCTTAGCTTGTGCTTCACATCTCCCTACCCTATAAAGTTTTTTTGGATCATCCACAAAATTTTCGTGTTTGTTGGAGAGGTAGCCGTCCATCTCCTATTAGGGTTAGCAATAAACAAAATATATACAAAAACAAATCTAAGAAAACTAGGGTTAGTCAAACTAGATTTGATTGATTTTTGAGTATGATCAAAAGTTAGTAGATGCAAAAAGAAAAAACCAAAAAAACACTAAAAATATCACAAAAAGTAATAAAAATCGAATCTTGATCACTTGTTCTCCAAAGCAACGGCTCCAAAGAAAGGGGCTTGTTACAACATTTGATTGTAGATTAAAAAGAGAAATGGGAACTGTTCTTCATTCAAATAGAACCAGGCCCCAAAGTCAATGAACTGCTTGACCTCGCTAATTCGAAGGTGTGTACACTCGTTGAAACTCAACATCCCGCAACATTTGATCAACATTATGCACATGTTGCAACACCTCACCATCATCGAAGCCCCTAACTTCTTGATCGGTGATATCCTCGGGCCTCATCGGATTTGGTGGGAATAATGGTTCATTTTCCTAAAAAACTCCATTGTCATCAAGGTCTTCATCATGGTCGGTAGCATGGTGTCGCACTTCACCTTCATTTAGGAAGGCTGCTTCGAGTTCATTAAGGCCTTCCTCATCATGTTTATTCCAACACGTGTAATTTATTGTGGAACCACGTGTGACCAAATGACGAAAAATGATTTCCCGTTGTTCGAATTTTTTTTGGTTGGGACAATTTGTACAGGGGCAAAGCATTGCCTAAACACCACAGTTTCTCATATCCTCCTTATCTTGATTTAGAAAACCATTGACTCCACTTAAGAAATTCTCACAATCTTCTTCGGGTTGTTTGTACATCCAAGCCCGAGCAGCAGACGCCATCTGCATTCCATACACCAAATGAGCATAATTCATCACACATAAAAACCAATAACACAAGAGGATTAGGACAAGTGAAGAATTTCAATAAAAGGGGGCCATTAATTTCCACCTTGATGAGGACTTTCTACGTACGAGGCGAGTGCGGCCGAGGAGGAGGATCGGAGGCGGCGTCGCGGGCCGCGGCGACAACGCACGGAGGATGGCGCCGAGCCCCGTGGGGAGGGGACACGGAGGCGTCTACTTTGGATGACGTCACGGTCGATGTCCGCTAGCCCCTTTCGCCGTCGCGCATGCGGCCGGCCGGCCGCCGCGCAGCAGCACTTCGGCTTTCGAGGAGAGAAATTAAGCGTGATCCTAAGAGCGTGCGCGGTGGCACCGGCGAACGGGACGGGCCGGCGGGGACATCTAAGCGGAGAGATCGAGCAAGTGACCTTCCGAGGAGAGAGCGAGTGTTGTTGTTGCAACCGGAGTGGCCTTCGCGCGAGAGAGAGCGAGTGGTGTCGAAAGAGAAGACAGAGACGAGCAATAACAACGTGCGTCTCCGGTGTGAGAAAAAAGGCAACCATGGGTGGCAATCAAAGGAAACGAGTCCTAAGAAACGAGCGTATCCAATGGGTCGCCGGAAAGGAAACGCATCCTAACAAGCATGCATCTCCAAGTACGAAATTATCCGTAACGGACTTTACACCTATTACCAATACGGTAGTGATAAGTAATGGACTTAAACAACCCGTTATCGATAGGGCATTGATTGGTAACGGACTTTACAAGCCCATTACCGATAAGTTTCACATTTGTAATGTGCTTTATTTAACGTCTCGTTACAAAGAATTCATGTAACGGGTGTTTAAGAAGCCGCTTACCGAAGTCCACATTGGTAACGGGCATTGCGGAGGCAAACCCCGGGGTCATCCTGGCGGACTTATGGGTAATGGGCATCAAACAACAACCTTTACGGATGTGGGTGGATGTAACGGGAGTTACGAGCCCGTACAAATATTGCGTGACCTATTTGAGGTTTTCACGTAGTGAAGTTGAAATCTCTTGGAAGGTCGGGCATGCACCTCCAGCCACCACGGCTACAAGAACACCCTCCATGATCTATCTCGAGATTAGATCTTAAAATAAGAAAAGCCAATCGAAATCAAAGTCATAGAAGAAGCACTTGATTGCTAAAAATTGTATTGCAACTTGATAATTCAACATCATAAACGATACATGGACAACATCACCACCGGGATCCTACCTTGATCTTGCTCCTAGCTCCTATAACTCCGACGGGGTCTTCCTTGCAAGGTTCCCACGTCGGCTAGGGAACCCTAGACAACTAGCTCGGACCTCTCCTCTCCGAGATGGTGTCCCTATCTTCTCTGCTGCTCGGCGGCGAATGACGAATGAGTTGATCTGTGGCTCTTGACAGGGGGACTATAAATAGTTCGAGAAGCGTCTAGGTCAAAGGGGGGCACGAATGGGCCCTAAAATGGGCCGTCCTGGGCCCATTTCGGCCCATCTCATGGCCTGCTTCGTGGACATTGCTTCCCGTGTCTTCCAGAATGTTCTCCCTTCTACTTGTGGGCCCTTGACGTTAGTTTCTACGCGATTTGGATAGAGCTCCTTGTCTCGTAAGATACAACATTTTTTGTTTAGGTCCTCAGAGTTTTCCATCTTCACGGTTTGGTCCTTGGGCTTCTTGGAGTCATGTTCACTTCATTGCTTGACTTGTACCGCGCTTCAAGGTCTTCTCACAAGGTGCTTGATGAACTTTACCGGAAGTCTTGCTTTTAAGGCTAAATTCCTGCATAAACGTTAAACTCCAAAACCAACATGCATGAGCGAACTTGTTATATCAAAGGGGTTAGTACCAAAGGATAAGATATAAAATTGATGCCAACACCAAACGTAAACTCATGGGTAGGTTGACGGAAATCACCGTCAACAGCCACCAACGACTCCCCCACCCACCAACCGCCGCCGACGGCTCCTCTTCTTCGCGAGCGTCGTCTCCTACCCTCGTCTCCTCGGGACGCATCGAGGCCGGGGACGGCGCCGCGACGACCGCTCCCCGCGAGGAGGCTCAGTTTGTTTTTTTCTTTTTCAAAATGCAATTACCTATCATTAAGAGAATATGGACTATGGGTTATGGATAATATATTTGTATAAATATGGACTATGAATTATGTACTATACAAATATGGACTATAGATGAATTGTAAATTGTATCATACGACTATCGATTTAATTTAAATAGTTTTGTTGTATAAATATGGACTAAGGATTGTGTACTATTCAAATAAAGACTATGGATGAATTGTAAATTATATCATAGGACTATGGATTTAATTTAAATAGTTATATTGTATAAATATGGACTATGGATTGTGTACTATAGCTATTCAAATATGGACTATGGATGAATTGTAAATTGTATCATAGTATTACGCATTTAATTTAATAATTTATTGTAAAAAACAATTACCTATGATCAATTGTAAAAATGTATGGGGGAATTGTAAATTATCTTTGATCAATTGTTAATAGTGAAGAATCCGGTGAGGAGGATTCCGGTGATAGTGCTATAATTGGAGACTATGGAACTCCATCTGAGTACGAACCAAGCAAACCACGACCTCGTAGGCATCCCGATGACGACGATGTTGATTACGAACAAAGCGATAATGAGGTCTCCGCATGCACATTCACTCAAAATAATGTTTGTTTTTCAAATTAAAATAACTTTAAATAATGTTTTATGTGTTGAAAGAGATCTCTGCCGCGACGTCGTAGAGCATCTAACATTCTTGCCCAAGAGGCGAAGTTATTTCAAAGACCACAACCTTCGGGTACTACTACTTCTAGTAACTTGAAAAGGAAACATGGTTATAGAAGAAGAAACCAAATCCTTGAAAGAGGACAACTTGTGATAGAACAATTGGGTGACAAAGGTGAGCCCGTCCGACCTGAGGGGATAGTTGCTATGTCTCGGAACATCGTTGGTGCAATTGTCAGAGACCAATTGGCATCTTGGATAACAACTAGTAATTGGAAGAATGTCTGTAAGGCTACGAAGGATGTATCATGGGCCAAAGTGAAAGAAAAGTTTGCTTATCCAGAAGGAACAGAAAAATGCAGCTAGAACTTTTGATGAGGGCCTTTGTGGAAGAGCTCTCAGGAATTGGAGGTCTTCACTTAATATTGAATTTTTCCGTAAAGGCAAGGATGCTAGGGATGTGTATGGTTACATTCCGTTATCGGTGTGGGAAGAATTCGTAGAACGAAGAACACGACGAAGCGGTAGCTCGCAGTGTACAACAAAAGGAGAAGGCTATGAAAGCTGCCGAGAACCCCCATCACGGGTTCGGGAGGATATGTTGCCACAATGGAAAAATGGAGCCAGGAGGAAGAATAAAGGAGGGTAGCTAGTCAGCTTTGTTTGAAGGCATGGATGAGCATAGCAGGAATTGGTGCCTTGCTCGAGTTCTGGCTGTAGCACCTGACGGCAAGGTTACATTCCAGAAGGCCACACCAGATCAAATTTATGAGACCATTAATTAGGCTGCTACATTAATATTTTGCTTGATTGAGAAGCTACTCCCTCTGTCCCACAAAGACTGTTCATATAGCTTTCAAAATTTGTCCCACAAAGGCTGTTCATATTGCTTGTAGTAAATGTTGTTCTCATTAAACTAACACAAGTACCAAGGAAATATTGCATTGAGAAACACATGGAGCCAATGAAATGCTTATTTGATGTCTCTTTTCAAGCTCCAATGCATATTAATTAGGGGTAGCAAGGTCATTTGTCACAACTACTAGCATGTCATAAAGTTCTAAACGAACGGTCTTTTTGGGACAGAGGGAGTATTTAATAGAGATGGAGACTATCATTATTGGGAGTGCACTTATGAAAACTAAACACGGCCTAAATAACTACTCTCTCCGTTTCAAACTATAATTCATTTGACTTTTTTTTATCTCAAGTACCACTGCTCGTCTTATTCAAATTAAATCATACAAATACAATTAAATTGGAGTCATTAAAAAAACTTCTACTAATAAAGCAAGACGCAGAAAAAGGTGTATGTGATATTATTTTGCCTTATATTTGTTTGTAACACGTGTGGTCAATTTTGAAATTTGGGATTAAAAAGTGAAACAAAATTGAACAGAGGGAGTAAATAATACTATCTATTGTGTGGATGGATATGATCAGGCCGACTGTTTAATTTTATTTTGGGCACGTGCAATTCATGCATGCAATAACGCACCCTTCTTAATTAGCTTGGCCGTACGGGTGGCGACAAGGCCATACTTATGAGTCCATGACCCTCCATATGGATCAGCAATTTAGCTGGCGTGATGATGGATCGATCCATAGTTGTCGTTGAGTCATAGTAATTGACGCCAACACACCCCCTGCATGGAAATGGAATTGAGTGTTCAGCTCGATCGACAAAAACAAAAAACAAAACAGCGGCCATTATTAGGGGGGGGGGGGGGGCAATGCGTCCGGATACCAATAATTAATGCCCCATGGACCATCAGCAATAATGCTCGGTAGATCGATCTATTTGCATGATGTCAAATCATTGCTGAAGTTCACTTCTGCTTATCAACCGTAGGGGGTAAGATCCACTGCCGTCGTTAGCCATCTCCAACAGCGACCTGATGAATGGATCCGCCGCCGCTAGTAGTAACACCAATGACTGGAAATAAAGATGACTAGAACATTCGGCGCGCTTTGCGCGCCCTACAGTTTTAACAATCAAACATAAGCAGAAGGCAACGAAAGCGGCAAATGATATGCTCATTTTCGTACATGACAATATTAGCTATGGCTGAATTCAAAAGCAGAGTGATAACAGTTGCTACATTTGCCCCAAGTTGAAAGGTAAGGAAACACCTGAATGTGATTGTGGTGGTCCGATGGAACACTTCCTCGCTTACTTGCTTCTCTTTCTACCCTGCACTGAATTGGAACACCAAAAATTGCATAAACACTAAGATTGGAAAAATAAGCAAAATCTGCTGGCATGTACGAAAAGGGGGGCAGGTTTTAATATTCAGGTGTTTCCTTACCTTTCTCATGAGCAAAGGGGGGGGCAGGTTTTAAGACCTGAATGTGATTGTCATTCCTCGCTTGTTTACTCGGTTGTGGCTAATACATGAGCAAAGCTGGAGTAGACAATAACTATCTCAAGTACCACTGCTCGTCTTATTCAAATTAAATCATACAAATACAATTAAATTGGAGTCATTAAAAAAACTTCTACTAATAAAGCAAGACGCAGAAAAAGGTGTATGTGATATTATTTTGCCTTATATTTGTTTGTAACACGTGTGGTCAAATTTGAAATTTGGGATTAAAAAGTGAAACAAAATTGAACAGAGGGAGTAAATAATACTATCTATTGTGTGGATGGATATGATCAGGCCAACTGTTTAAATTTATTTTGGGCACGTGCAATTCATGCATGCAATAATGCACCCTGCTTAATTAGCTTGGCCGTACATGTGGCGACAGGGCCATGAGTCCATGACCCTCCATGGATCAGCATTTATTAGCTGGCCTGATGATGAATCGATCCATAGTTGTCGTTGAGTCATAATTGACGCCAACACACCCCCTGGAAATGGAATTGAGCGTTCAGCTCGACAAAAACAAAAAACAAAACAGAGGCCATTATTAGGGGGGCAATGCGTCTGGATACCAATAATTAATGCCCCATGGACCATCTATTTGCATGATGTCAAATCATTGCTGCAGCTCACTTCTGCTTATCAACCGTAGGGGGTAAGATCCACTGCCGTCGTTAGCTATCTCCAACAGCGACCGCAAGAATAGATCCGCCGCCGCTAGTAGTAACACCAATGACTGGAAATAAAGATGATTCGGCCATAGGGGAAAAAAGATCCAAGAGGCTTAGTTGGCAAGCTATTTAATAGAGATGGAAACTATCATTAATTCTGGGAGTGCCCATATGAAAACCAAACAAGGCCTAAATAACTACTCCCCTCCCTTTTAAACTATAATTCATTTGACTTTTTAACCTCAAGTACCATTGCTCGTCATATTCAAATAAAATCATACAAATGCAATTAAATTTAAGTCATTTAAAAAAAAACTTTTACTAATAAAGAAAGACACAGAAAAAGGTGTACGTGGTATTATTTTGCATAATATTTTTTAGTGAGCCGAGTGGTCAAATTTGAAATTTGGAATAAAAAACTCAAACAAAATTGAACAGAGTGATCATCTCGTTGCACTTGACATCCACTGCTCCTCTCCATGTGTATGGAGCTCTAATTTTTTATCCAGCATCGATCTCATTGCGTGGAATGGATATGATTAGGCCAACTGTTAAATTTTATCTTGGGCACGTGCAATTCATGCATGCAATTCATCCATACTATGATTCAGCATTTTAGCTGGCGTGATGGTGGATCGATTCAGCTCGATCGACAAAAACAAAAAACAAAACAGCGGCCATTATTAGGGGGGCAATAGGTCTGGATGCCAATAATCAATGCCCGATGGACCATCAGCAATAATGCTTGGTAGATTGATCGATTTACATGATGTCAAATCATTGCTCACTTCTGCTTATCAACCGTACGGGGTAAGATCCACCGCCGTCGTTAGCCATCTCCAACAGCGACCGCAAGAATAGATCCGCCGCCCCTAGTAGTAACACCAATGACTGGAAATAAACATGATTCGGCCCCCCACACACAAAAAAAAGGTAATAGGGACCTTTCACACTCTTTTGGAGTTCCTCTAGGAACCTTGAGCGTGCATTGCTAAGACCATTTGCTTTTTCTAATCAAGTTAAACTACTTATCGATTAACTAGCTGGCACACCCTCCGTTGTTTGTTTGTAAAATTTTAGACACATTAATATTAGTTGAGGTTCAAAGTTGTGCAATCTACTTAGTTTCATGGATCACGAATAAATGCATGTGCGTTGGAACAAGAGAAACAACCATTAATTTATCATTTCATTGGCTCTATACATTTGTCAATAATGCACTTTTTTCTTGGTGTGAGTATTATATAGCTTTAATTAGATTAGTTTTACTTAGAGCTAAATAAACACTCTTTATGGGACAAAATGTCAAAGTTAAACGAATAATACTTGTGAGAGTAATTTTGTTTTCCTAATTCGATGGGGGACGGACATGAGATGAAAGTACAGCTAATCAGTTCGGGAGACGTATAGATTTAGATGAACTACTCTTAATAATCCGATTAGAAGACCACGTCATCACTTTCTGACCAGCGGATGCAATCCTTTCATATTAGCTTTTTTGAATATTTGCAAGTTCCTAGAGGCAACCACCAAAGGTACGATCAGGCTGCAATTTGTTGTTGTTGCCTCGCGAAACAACCACCTCATGAACGAAACAACTACCTCATGAGACAACTCCACAACCATTGTATGAGTTGTTGTTGCCATGCAACTCATAATATTCCTTTTTTATGTGCACAAATTAAGAAATTATATAGATCCACCACACGACTTACCAGACAACTCATTGTATAGGTTGTCTTTTGAGTTGGCCCATGATTACGTGTAAATGCATGGAACAGCATATCAGACCACACCAATGTACTTGCCCTCAGAAAATTAGTAGAGACTCATTTAATAAGTACTGAAAATTCATTTGATCCATAAAAATAGCAAATAATTTAAAAATTTAAAACTCCTGCAGCATGTCAACTTGTTAGTAGTATATAGCAGATATAAAAATATTTCATGTAATATGAGTACAATAATAATCAACTAGATTTAGCTAGGTCTCCTGGTCGTAACCGACTAGGAACCAGGGATCGGACCTTGTCCGCTGGCCAATATAAGGCGGGCAAGGCTACCCATGTACAATCACGCAATCCTCAAGGAATCTACACCGATAATTGTACGTAGGGTTTTACTCTTCGGAGGCTCGAACCAGTATAAACTCGTCGTGTTCTCTGTGTTCCGTGTGCTCGTGCTCAACCTTCGAGTTCTTAGCCTTAGATTCCGCCCCACCGAACATCTGTGGGCTGTCAAGATCTAAACATTTGACAGTTGGCGCGCCAGGTAGGGGAGGAATCTAGGGTTCTTTGTGTAACTCGATGGCTTTGACCAACGGTGTCATCTTCCAGGAGAGCATGGAGGACATCCTCGCCAACCCCGTCGACATCTGCTTTGGCTCCATGCCGGTAGAATCCACCGCTCCAGCCGCTTGTTTCGTCATCGAGAGCAATGCGGTCACCTCCAACTAGCAGGTCGGGACAGATCTACAGGCGGAAACCCACCCACCCACTCCTAGCGACCTGATCACGGGACTCGATCGTGTTGAAGACATGCTCTCTGACATGATCAAGGTCTGTGAACGTGTCAAACGACATCGCAGGACCCCTCCATACTCATGTAGCATGCCTCTTGGCTTGTGGAACGCAGCTCACATAGAGTCTCGCTACATGAAGCACAAGATCCAGATCGAATGTGGACCTAAGACCCCACATCGTGGAGACCGCAGGGGTTACCTCGACGACCATTGCCCCGTCCACAAAAACTCCAAACACACGGTTCGCCAGTGCCATGTGCTCAAGAAGCTTCGCCGACCTCTCACCGCGGCTCAATGCCGCCAGCTCAGCCACGAGCCATCACCAAACCTCCTCGCATTTCAAATTGCTCGTACGACCATATCCCCGAACTATCCGGGAGAAGTGTTTGAGATCTCAGACCGAGAGGTCCTCGTGGTCTCTGCAGATGTGCCTCCCCAAGACAGATAGACAGACGAGCAGCGCATAGAGCGTGAAAACACCAACGTCGCACGAGCTACTACACATGGTCAGCAAGAGTTAGCTGCAGCTGCCCCAGGAGCAGGTCAGCCTACGGGCAACATCGGACAAGGTGCCGGCAACCAACCAGTAGGCAACGTCGTGGCGCAAGCCCCCGCAGCTCCAGCAGCTCCTCAGCAGCACTAGCAACGCAACGAACCTCGTCGAAACCACCTACGTGCCAGAGACCTCCTGAGGGACTTTGAGTAAGATGGCCACGAAGTCTACAGCTCTCCTCAAGCAAATTTGGGCGCAACTCTCGCCGCATTTGGTCAGCTCGAAGACACTCCTACAATACGACGCCTATAAGCTCACATCCGCGTCGCCACCGCCCAGGTAGAAGAAAGAGGTTCAGGATACAACAAATCAGCTTCGAGCTCCTACTCCAGGACAAGGTGATAGCAACCTCGCCAGCGACGTCGCAGCAATGCTCCCCTTGAGCCCGTAGCGGAAGAGGGAGGAGGCAAAAACGAAGTAGTGCAGCTAGTCGACCTTGCTGCCAATGCTGCTACCAACGCCGCAGCCAACCCTCCAGCCAATGCTGCCGCTAATGCTACAGGCAACGCCGCCAACAACACAGCTAATGTGGCTGGAGCCCAACAGCAGAATGTCACGGCCAATGCAAGGCAGAACGCTGGAGCTCAACCTCCACTAGTACAAGCTAACCACGCTGAGTGCAGCCAAAGCTGACGTATACGAGATGAAGTGGAGATAGCATGACGTGCTAACTACGACCGCGACCATGGGGTACCTGATCCCCTTAACGCTAATAATCCTATTCAAGCAACAGAACTTTGACAGATGCACGACCAAGAGCTCCTATGGCGTGCCCAGTACGACCAAAATAATGGCCCTCCAGATGACCCCTACATCATCCGGACGGCTTATGCCCCATCAGCCAGTCCTGGAGCAGTCAACAACTTCTCGGTGTTCTCACATCATCTCAGGACGATCAGATACCCCAAGGACTTCAAACCAACCATTGAGTAGTACAACGGTCGCTCTGATCCAAGTTTTTGACTCAAGATGTACAACATCATGGCACGCGCTTCCGGAGGTAATGAGGGACACATGGTGGGATACTTCCCCCTTGTGATGGGCAAAGCTCCACTCATGTGGCTCGACAATCTACCTGTGGAGTGCATAACCTCGTGGGCGACATTGTCACGGCTCTTCGCGACCAACTATCAAGCGACCTACAACCGTCCCAGCAACACGCATCACCTCACTAGAGTGCGGATGAGGCGTGACAGAACTCTCCGAGAGTACACCAACCTCTACTTCGAGAATCGCAACACCATCGCAGGTGTCAAGGATGAAGACGACATAGCCTACTACAAAAAGGGGGTTACCAACATCAAGCTCTTTGTGAAGGTCCACGAAGCTGACGCCCACACCATCACCGACCTCATGGCCTACGTCAACAAGCTCGTCGATACTCAAGATGCGGTGATGCATGCCTTCAACGGGGAAGACCAGGATGATGGTGGGAGCAGGTCGCGCAAGCGATCCAGCGAAGTCTATGCGAGTGATCCACCCAAACCCTCCACCTTCCTTGAAGGTGACTTCAACATGGTCATGGACGACCAGTGTCAGTTCCACCGCGATGCCAAGCACACCATGAGGGAGTGCGAATAGCTAAAGCGCGCCCTAGGGGTACCTCCAGAGCCCAAGAAGACCAAGAGCGACAACAACGACGACCAGAACAGCAGCCGCCGCTACGACAACCATAACCCTCCCCCTGCCTTCTCCTCTCTCATGTCAAAACCCTCCCCCTCGACATGCTGGAGGGCTTGGCTAAAGCCAATACAAAGGTCGTAAGACCTGGGGGTTCCCCCCCCTCGACATGCTCGGGGGGCTGGCTCATACCAACTTATGGGTCGTTCGACCTGAGGACATCGTCCCTCATGACTACCTACTTTGTGTTGTTGCAAGCCTGCTTGGTCGTAAAGGTTGTAAAACCTGAGTCCTAGACTCCCTCCCGCGCACCGATCACACGTAAGCCTCCCCGCTGAGCTGTGGTCGTCGGTAAGCCAACCTCTCTGTGAGTGGTGGTTAAGCGGTATATGCTACAATACACGCCACTTCAAGACTACCAAGTTCGCGCAAACACAAATTAGGTACGTCATGCAGGCCACAAAAGAAGGTTTTTCTAGTAATATTCTACATGACTAAGAGAAGGAGGGGTACAGCTCTAAGACTACTACTACTCCTCTCCGTCGTCACCTTCATAATCAAGGGCATCCATTACCACTATAGCGACGTGATGCACTTCGAGCTCCAAGGCCGTCAGATCCTTCGTTGTGTTCGAGCTGTGTCTCCGACCTTGACCATGTCAAAATCAGGGTAGTGGGACTTCACCCGGGCCAACACCTCTGTGGCCGCCACCAAGCTCGTCGCCTTCAAGAGGTCGAGCAGCTTCTCGGGTGCGGCTATAAGACGGTCAATAATAGGCTTGGGCTCCTCCCCCTCAACCGTGACGCTATTATGTCCATTGCAAAATGGGCAGCATTCTTCAAGTCTTTTAGCTCCACTTCTTGCCCTGCAATGATCAAATTTATGAGACCATTAATTAGGCTGCTACATTAATATTTTGCTTAGTTGACAAGCTATTTAATAGAGATGGAAACTATCATTATTGGGAGTGCACTTATGAAAACTAAACAGGGCATAAATAACTACTCCCTTGCTTTCAAACTATAATTCATTTGACTTTTTTATCTCAAGTACCACTGCTCGTCTTATTCAAATAAAGTTATACAAATACAATTAAATTTAAGACATTTACAAAAACTTTTACTAATAAAGCAAGACACAGAAAAAGGTGTATGTGATATTATTTTGCATTATATTTTTTTAAGATGAGTGGTCAAATTTGAAATTTGGGAGTAAAAAGTCAAACAAAATTGAACAGAGGCAGTAAATAATACTATCTATGGTTAACATTTCGATCATCTCTTTGCACTTGACATCCAGTGCTCCTCTCCATGTGTATGGAGCTCTAATTTTTTATCCAGCATCGATCGCATTCTGTGGAATGGATATGATTAGGCCAACTGTTAAATTTTATTTTGGGCACGTGCAATTCATGCATGCAATAACGCACCCTTCTTAATTAGCTTGGCCGTACGGGTGGCGGCGACAAGGCCATACAGTATGAGTCCATGACCCTCCATACTATGATTCAGCAATTTAGCTGGCGTGATGATGGATCGATCCATAGTTGTCGTTGAGTCATAGTAATTGATGCCAACACACCCCCTGCTTGGAAATTGAATTGAGTGTTCAGATCGACAAAAACAAAAAATAAAACAGCGGCCATTATTAGGGTGCGTGTGGATACCAATAATTAATGCCCGATGGACCATCATCAATAATGCTTGGTAGATCGATCGATTTACATGATGTCAAATCATTGCTGAAGTTCACTTCTGCTTATACAGATCCACCAGACGACTTACCAGACTACTCATTGTATAGGTTGTCTGTTGAGTTGACCCAAGATTATGTGTAAATGCATGGGACAGCATATCAGACCACACCAATGTACTTGCCCTCAGAAAATTAGTAGAAACTCATTTAATAAGTACTGAAAATTCATTTGATCCATAAAAATAGCAAATCATTTAAAAATTTAAAACTCCTGCAGCATGTCAACTTGTCAGTAGTATATAGCACATATAAAAATATTTCATGTAATATGAGTACAATAATAATCAACTAGATTTAGCTAGGTCTCCTGGTCGTAACCGACTAGGAATCAGGGAACCGAGCTTGTCCGCTGGCCAATATAAGGCAAGCAGGACGACCCATGTACAATCATGCAATCCTCAAGTGTCGATGTTTTAACCCGGCAAACCTACCCAGGGGTACCCGAGGTAGTAGATTGTGCGGTGGAGGATCGTGATCGGGAGACCGAGAACTCGAATGTACGCGCAAGGACACGAGACACGAGATTTATACAGGTTCGGGCCGCCAAGGTGGTGAACCCTACGTCCTGTTTGGGGATCAAGTATGGCACCCTACACTTGGTGTTGGGTTGAGATGTCCGGCTAGGTACCCGGTCCTCCTTTATATAGTATAGGGGGCGGATTCCTAGTCGGTTACAAGGCAGGAGTCCTAGTAGGATTACAGGGGAATTCTAGTAGGAGTTTGTCTTCATCCTTCCTTGCATGAGTACCCGGGGAGTATGCCCGACAAGCCCCCGAGCACGTTGTAGTCGAGAGTAGTAGTTCAAGTAGTCTTGAAGCCTCTTCGAGTAGTTCTTGAGCGTCCTCGAGTACTACTTGGAGAAGTCTTCATTAATACTTGAACTACCACAAGGCTGGAAGGTGGTCCAGCTCATCTGTCTTGAAGTCGAGATTATATTGAAGTGCGGTTGCAAAATCGCACTCCATGTGGAGTAGCCCGCGAGCCTTAGGTTGAGTTACGAACTCTAGCTGAGGGTCAATCTTGATTCTGAATCTTCCATCTTGGAAAAATTGAATGATCGGTGTAGTATATTATCCCCCGAGACTTGCAATGATTAGGTAATCAATCCATGGGTCTTCGGTATCCACAAAAGCCATCATCCGAATACTCTTGCAGTGTGTAGCCCCCGAGATAAGAGAGCCATAAGAGCCACGTCGAGTAGTTGTTGGTGCGGAGCCCCCGAGCTTGAGAGCGAGCGAAGCCTACTGAAGTTATCCTTGAGTAGTAATTTGAGTGCAGCCCCCAAGCTGGAGAGATTTCGAGAAGTAATTTGGCATCGAGCTGTGGAGCTTGAGAAGTAGTCGTGCTGTCAAAGCGAACTTTAGATGCGACTGACGTCGACTTTAGATTCCGACAGTGCGGACTTTACGATGCGACTTGAAAACCAAAGTCGACTTTGTGTCGCGCAGAGCGGACTTTGAGATGCGACTTGAAAACCAAAGTCGACTTTAGATTGCCGCGTAGAGCAGACAATAGAATGCGACTTGAAAACCGAAGTCGACTTTGTGCCGCGCGGAGCGGACTTTGAGATGCGACTTGAAAACCGAAGTCGACTTTAGTTGCCGCGCGAAGCGGACTTTGATATGCGACTTTAGAAGTCGACTTTAGATTGTCGTGTGAAACGGACTTTAGATGCGACTACAGACTACAGTAGTCGACTTTGTGCGACACGGGGTGGACTTAAGATGCAAAAAATGAAAAGCACTTTTCGGAAAGCCAAAGCGAATGAAAAATCAGAGAAAATGAATAGTTTTGCCGCCGGAGCGGGCTTAAGATTGCGACCAAAGTCAGCTTGTGCCACCGGAGTGGGCTTGGGTGCGACTGTTAGCGTCGACTTATGCCACCGGAGTGGGCTTAAGTACTTGAGCCATGGATTAAAGACCCAAGGTATGATTGCCGCCAGAGCGGGCTTGAAGGTGTGACCGAAGTCGACTTGTGTACCTGGGCCATGGATTTCAGACCCAAGGTACAGAGAGCGAGTACTTAGGGTACTTGGACCCATGGTACAGAGCGTGAAGACCACGTGCAGCTAGGTTCCATCGTCGCTGCAAAATGAAATGAAATTTTCTAGATTTGAACACAAAATTACTTACGAGATTGACACATCGCTGCAACAAGTATCACTCAGGTTGCGTCCGTAGGAGTGAGCAGTTGTTGGAAGTCACAAATCACCGTCGGAATGATCCGTTTTGGTAGCCTACTCGCCTCTCCATTCTCTGTTTTCCCATTTCGGGGCAGCAGGCTGCGGGAAAACTAATTTTGGCTACAACGTGGGATTTTCTCCAGCCAACTTATCAAAACCGCTCCGTGCTGTGGTTGGGGCGGAAAGTGTTTCCCATTAAATTGACACAACCAAGAGGTGGTGCAGTGGTAGATAGTGTTGTCTTATTCCTATAGGTCTCTACTTCGAACCCTTGCTATGGCAAAAATTTTTTGCAACATTTCGTGACCGACAGTAGGAAACAAGTAGTTTCGCGATCGTTACTCAGGAAGGTCCTTCCAGCAAAACAACAACAGAACAAACCAACAAAACATCAACAAAATTAATTCAAAATGGTGAACTGTCTAGCTAGTAGTAACAGCAAACATGTTTTATCCATTGTCTGCAGCTTAGTCAGAGTTCGATTTCCCTTTCTTCAACAGGGCATTCTCCACTAACAATTGCTGAATCTCTTTCAACTGGTCATTCTCCTACCGTAACAATTGATAAACATGGTCCCTACATTTGGTCAGCTCTTCCATCCGGGTAATGTTCTCCTGCCGTAGCAATGCCATTTCATTCAACCGGGCATGCTCATGTTGCAGCAATTGATAACACTCTTCCATGCATTTCTTCATCTCTTTCGGTTGGTCATTCTGCTGCTGTAATGATTGCTCGTAGAGGTTCTTGTAATTTAGAGCCTTTTGTAGTGAGTTGAGCTCGTTGACTTGTTTTTCTTTAGTGGATTCAAGCACCTCTAAAAGCTAAAAAATACAAGAACCTATCAATCCATCAAACTATGCAAACTGAAAACTAACTGAATCAACCTATAACACCAATTGCAATTTAAATCTGAGTGTACGATGAAATCATCTCAGTTTCAGTGGATTCAAGCACCTCCAAAAGCGAGAAAAATACAAGAACCTATGAATCCATCAAACGATGCAAACTGAAAACTAACTGAATCAACTTCTAACACCAATTGCAATACAAATTTGAGTGTATGATGAAACCTGAATCTATTGTATATGGTCATCCATCCTCTAGATCCCCAAATCTAGAAATCCCCATCACTAGGTCGATAGCGGAAAATATAGTGGCTCAAACCAGAGGAATGACCTTGTCGTCCTGTTTCATGAACTCTTAGCCGGGAGGTGGCGCATAAAACACCCTCCCGACATTTCTACCACAAGCCATTGCAGATCTGCGCGTAGCAAAAGTCGAGAGTCTTTGCGAAGGCAGTGCAGCGTTTCACCTGCGAATTACTGATTTATATTAAAGATTCGAAGAAAATGCTTACATGTGGGACCCAATTGAATTTTATGATGACTTGGAACACTCTATTTTTAAAATAATGCTTACATGAGGGACCAAAGTTGGTTTATGATGTCGCTGACCTGGCGAAAATGCTTACATGTGGGACCCTGCAAAATTTTATGACGAGTTGGAACACTCTATTTTTGAAATAATGCTTACATGTGGGACCCTTCTGAATTTTATGACGACTTAGAACACCCTATTTTTAAAATAATGCTTACATGTGGGACCAAAGTTGGTTTATGACGCTGTTGCCGAGGTTATGCGTCAGAAAACTGGCTTGGAACAGGGAATGCTCGGCTATAGTACCAACCGTTATGACGAAAGTTTTTTTGTCGCTAAATTTGCTCGGAAGTGAAATATTATGACGAGATCACCATGAACGTCATAAATCAATGACGCAAAAATGTGGTTGTGTCACTAATCAATGATTTTCTTGTAGTGAAAATCAGTACACAATGAAGGACTGATTTGGCGAACCAGAGAGGGAGATGTCTTCTTCAACAAGATGAACACGACTGGTCCAACACTTCTCCGACTCGAACTTCCCAAGTTTGCCAATGTCACGTAGTTACTAGAGTGCTATTGACCTTAGGAGCAAACAACACAACTGACCAAAACAAACACTCACAACACGCAGCGAAAAACTGTATAGCCTGCTGCCTGTGCTACACCGGTCAGACCGGTGGACAGCGACGGTCAGGCCGGTGGCAACAGGAAGCCTTAGTGACTCCTCTAGGCACTGGAACAAAAACCACCTCACAAACACAATCCGAGGGAAAACAAGAACCTCCACAAAACCTAGCAAACCAACTTGAAACCTGCCAAGAACTAATCAGAAGCACCACAGAACAAAGCTGTACGTGTCTAGCAGTTCACCTGAGGCAAATCCCAGAAAGACCTTTCACTAGTCAGACTGGTCAGGCCTGGGCAGCTCGGGATGAATAGTGAGCCACCGGTCAACCCTTCCAAACAACCTTCCCGATCTCCCGATTCACTCCACGGACTCGCACAAGACTTTGGGGATACTAGGAGTACCTCATGGCGCTACGATTTAGTCCCCCAAAACTTGTTAAATCAACAGGAATCTAAGAAATTCGACCAAGAACACCACTTCGATAATGAAGTTGTGTTGAATTTGGACGATGCGGAAATGTTACGCAGATGGGTGTCCTAGGGTTATATATTATGTATGATGTTTTTTAGTAATTTGACTTATGTATATATTATTACATTCTAGTTTGGATTATTTGGTTGACAAATATGTTTGGATTTGGCGGTTAAATACAAATAATAATAAATTCAAGTGATTTGGCCAACAAATATAAATATAAAAATACAGCAAATATTGCGGCCAAATACAAATGATAAACGAAAATAGTGAAGTATATACAAATAATAAATGATTATGCGGAATTATATGGCAAAATGGGGAAACCCTTTGTGTTGGCGGGTAGCATAAAGAACCGCCAGCACTGAAAGCATTGTGCTGGCGGGCGTTGTAAAGAACCGCCAACACGAAAAGCCTCTATGCTGGCGGTTGGCATAAGCGCCCGTCAGCATAAACTTATCTGTGCTGACGGGCGCACCACCCGCCAGCAACTTTGAGCCAGCAGAAATGGCCCTTTGTGGTGACCGGTGATGCGCCTGTCGGCAAAGACCTATTACTTAGCCTCTATAAAAATGCAGATTCTGTTGCTCTAAGATTATTACTGATCCATGCACCTGATGACGTGAGCTATATACCTGTGTAGCTTTAATTCGGAGTCGTTTCTTCTTCTGCTAATTATAAATAACTATTTGGTTCATTTCATCTCTCTGCACGTGACATCCATCTACCTCGAGCTTAATTTCACCTAGCATTATGTGGACCTGCTGGCCATGCCCTCATATGGACGTAGTGACGAACACCCCTGGAACGAATGGATAAGATTAGTCCCTGTTTTATTTATTTTGTTTGCTGGTCCTCCTCCAATCACGCACGTACGTACACCTTGCACGCAGAGCTTTTGTGGGCACGTGCAATTCATGCATGCGAATAATTAGCGACGGGGCCATGAGTAATTGAAACAAACAAACGGGAAAAGGATACAGCGACCACAACTAGTAACGCATGTGAGTACTAATAATGCATTAAATTACGCATGGTTGATATATCTGTATGGCGTGGATTGCTGCGGGCCAAATTCACCAGGGGCCTGTTTGGATGGTGGGGTAAATAGGGCAAATTTACCCCTAAGGTGTCAAACATGTGGGGCAAATGTGGTGGGGCAAATATTTTGCCCCCCTAATTCCATTTACCCCTAAAAAGTAGCAAAT
The DNA here is from genome assembly GCA_947561735.1 of Cenchrus americanus. Taxonomy (NCBI): domain Eukaryota; kingdom Viridiplantae; phylum Streptophyta; class Magnoliopsida; order Poales; family Poaceae; genus Cenchrus; species Cenchrus americanus. The sequence goes on from OX387245.1 coordinate 256,475,946, forward strand.
TGGAGCAAATTTGTGGTGGGTCCCGCTCTCCCTCTCTCATCCACATCCACATTTACCACTCCATCCAAACACCCCAAGGGGCAAATATTAGTAGGGCAAATCATTTTCCTTGGGGTAAATATTTACCCCTACCATCCAAATAGTGCCCAAACCATGCAAAGAAAATGATAGGCTATATCCACGTGGACACACTTTGCTAGCTCCAAATCTCAATCCAAACATGTGTTAAAAAACCAAATAGAAGGACATGCATAGAGACATACACTCAACAAGCAAGTTGTGAGAACAAGCGTCCAAAGAACGACTACCAACACCACTGTAGGCTGGAACGAGCACAATCTCGAAACAACCTCGAAACCCTACCAAACTTGAACAGAGAAAGCCACAGCCAGAGAAAGACTTTCCTGACCAAAACCCTTCTCGGCAACCCACTGAGGCACAAACCGGTCAGACCGGTTTCTGAAACCGGTCAGACCGGTTTTGCTTGGGCAGTCGGGAAGAACTCAGGCCGCGGGAAAACTCACACTTCACCTCAATCGATCTTCCGATTCGCTCAACAGATTCAAGTGAGACTTTGTGGATAGCTAGGGTACCTCATGGGCTACCTTTGGTTAGAAGCGCGAGCCCCAAAACTCACCCAATCAAGAGGAATCGAAAGTCAACCTCCAAAACCACCTCTCCAAGAACTCCACCGAAAACCACCAAATCGAAGCCATTTCTAAGGGATTTTGTGGCAAAGTCACCAAGCAAAGAGGCACAAGGTTCTCATATGTGACACCCAACAAGAATCCGCAAAGAAGTGCCTCCAAAATTCCGTCATGAAAATCACAAAAAAGGCTCCGAAAATAGCTGAAAAAGAAAAATGGGAGAGGCATCAAGAACACTTGAGGAATCATGTTGATCCTTCTATACATACCATGAAAGATTCATAGAAGGTCTAACTTGCCTCCTCAACATCCATCCCTCTCTTAAGATCTCACCATGAAGCTCTCAAGCTAGTCCTAGAGAAACCTAAGGGGAAACTAGGGAAGCAAAATGAACTAGGGTTCCAAGAGAGATGGCTGCCATCCACTCTCTACCAAGTTTATATAGAGGCAACCGAAAGACGTAACTACCCCTATTACATGATAGAAGATACATGCCCCCAAATGGCATTTTGGAAATTTGTTGTCATCGCACCATCAGACGGATGCACATCCACCTCAAGCACGCGTACCATCGACGCAACTCTTGTGATCATGTCGGGTGTCCTCCACTTCGAAGCTTCCTAGCGCCCTGCAACCCCAAACCGGTCAGACCGGTTTCGGCCTGTCAGCCACGCCGAGTCTTAGGCCTTAGCTTTGTGGCTCAGCCAAGTAATCCAATGGTTTTGTGGTAAACCACTGGAAACCCCACAGACTTGGTGTGGCCTCCCGGCAATCTCCACTCATGACTTGGCCCCCACGTCATCCCGGCTCAATCTTGGTTGTGAGACTCAACCAAGAAACCGTCCACGACTTCGTCTTGCTGTTCTCGCCACCATGTGACCCGCACTTGACCCCGCTGGCCACCGGGTCCCTCGAACCAAGCCTACTGTTCTGCTCCACACCTGGAGGCCCACCGGCATAGACCTTTCATGCTTGTACTTCACCTGCACCAACACCAATAAAGCCGCAACCTGCACCTGCAATACTTAGCCAAGAGTCAATCCACACAATGTTGTAAATCACTCATCACACTGTTGACGGATAAAACTCGTATCCACCTACGATCCGCAAGCGTACGAACCTACACCTTTTTCACCACGGGGATTCCCTAGGTTCTTATCAATCCGCGGAGCAAGGGGATTGCTAGCGCTTAACTAAGTACTAATCTAGTTGATGGAAAACCTTTGAGAGTGGTATTGATCTAAAGGTAAAGACAATCTAACCTATGTTAATCTAAGAAATCTAAGGTTAAGCTAGATGGTAAAGGGTAGACACAAGAGAAAGATTAGATAGATAAGCATTCCCTCCCTAGGGTTTAGGATCACATGAACATGCATCTACTACATGAAAAGGGTGTTGCCTACACTAGCTTCATGGCAGTTATGCGGCCGCTAAGCCTTTTCCCTCCACCGTACTATCACTACGCAAGGTAATCAAACACTTTCACGTATAACTGCATCTATACCTAAGCATCCATAGGGTTAAGCTAATCATCACGATTACCACAAACCCTACTAAGACTACATGTTGCGCAAACATATGTACACAAAGCATACGCAAAGATATAGACTATAAAGCATTGATTGGCATAAGGTTCATGTATAAATTACATAACATGCATCCATCTAACCCTAGGGATGAACGGAGACATTACCCCATCATCTTACACGGATTGAAGCACATATGGGCGATGGAGACTCCGGAGAACGTTGTCGATGAAGATGGCGGTGATGAAGCTTGGGAACACATCTTGGGAACACCCTTAGGCCAGCGGCTTGGAGTCCTCCTCTTGCTTCCATCCCTCCGCCGGCGTTGATCCTTGCGATGAGCTCATCCAACTCTCTCCCTCATATTGAGGTGGCGGTTTTCTGGTGAATGGCATCGGTAGAATGATTTGTTCGATGTGGCGGCCGACGGCGGCGGAGGCAATAAATAGACAAACACCTAGGGCAAAGGGGGCGCCGAACCGGGCCCGGAGTGGGCTGGGCAGGTCGGCCCAGGCCGGTTGGCCCAGGCCCGTTTCAACCCGGTTCGGTCCCGATTTCCTCCCCGGTTGCTTCTCGCGTGATTCCTTATTTGTGTGCACTTGCATGTGGGCCTTTGACAACGTTTCCTTCACGGTTAAGGCTTGAATCCTTGCTATCCAAGCTTTGCCGTTTTCTGGTTGAGTCCCTGAAGACTTGCATGTTGACGCTTCGGTCCTCGGGTCATTTGGAGTCATGTTCATTGCGTGTCTTGACTAAGTCGGGCTTCATGATCTTCTTCCAAAGTGCTTGGTGAACTTATCCCGAAATTCTCCTCTTTAGCGTAAATTTCCTGCCTAAACAATGAACTCCAAAATCGACATGCAAGAGTGAACTTGTTATATACGGGGGGTTAGTTCCAGTGGTTAGAATAATAAATCAATACCAACATTAAAGGTAAACTCATAGCTAGGTTGATGGAAATTCACCGTCAACACACACCAGGAAGCGACCATCCACCGGTCCTCGAACCACACAAGTCCTCAGAGAGGCACTCATCTAGACCGGCCTCACACGATGTCGTCTTGCGCTTTTTTTGCACCATGTTGACTGCACTTGATCCCGTCGTCCATCGGATCCCTCGAACCAAGCCTACTTGTCTCTCAATCACCTAAAGGCCACTCTAGCTAAGACCTTTTGTGCTTGTTCTTCACCTGTAACAACGTAAACTAGGCCGCATCCAACACATGTAATACCAGGCCAAGAGTTAGTCCACACAACATTGTCAACCACCCATAATACCACCCATCATGAGTGAATTGACCACACTCCACTTCAACAATAGAATAAAACACATCACAAGTCAACACACACAAACACAAAGACACAAAGCCTCAAATCATCTGGTCAATCACTGACCATATATAAACCAAGGCACATCTCAACTTGGTTTCTCAAAGAGACCCAAGGCATCCTATCTCTTCGCCATTGCTGGATATGATAAGGAGGAAACAAATCTCGTACCACAAAACATGGCATGGAGAAAACCTAACCCTAATTTAATATCGATCGATTAGAGATTATTGGGAGAGATGGATCCCCACCACCTCCGACCTCTGATGAGATGCCAGAGGTGCGGAGAGAGGGGGACCAACGTGTGGAGGAATGGAGAGCATCGACACGAGGGCAATGAGGCGGTTGCGGATTAGTCAAGAAACCTAACTAGTCTGATCTGGTGCCTTTAGTCCGGGACTAAAGACCGTTGATTATATATGTCCAAACAACCCGCAGCCCGACAGCCCATCCGAAAACATGATTTATTGACCAGGTCCGAACCTGGCGTGACACGGTACTCTTCGGCCCTGGGCTGGCACGACACGATACTTTTCGGCCCCGGGCTAGCACGGCATGGTGCCTCAGGCCGAGTGTGGGCCGCCACCCAGCCCGAACCGGTATTGAGGTAACAGTGAGACCCGTCTGCAGCCTGTTAACACCACCACCATATATAAGGAAGCAAAAAAACCTATCAAACCCTAACTCCCTGGTCCCTACTCCAGGTACACCCCGCCACCGATGCCTGCCCACGAGCTGCCTGCCTCTCCCTCGTGACCTGCCGCCTGTAACCATCCACCGCTGGTGCCGCTCCCCATTACCTCTCCTCTATTGTTAGCGTCGGTTGCTGGCGTACCGCTCCCCCTCTTGGCTCCAGCGCGGTTACATCCCACCGAGCTGCCACCTCCCTCCCTCATGGTCGTGGCCTCCCTCCCCTCTCCTCTCCTCCGTCGTTGTTGTTGCTTTCCCTTCATCTTCTCCAGTGTTGGCATCGCTCTGGCGCTCCTCCATCAACGATTCGTCAGTGCGACTCGCCTACCTCCTCCCCACGGGGCCAACAATGCTAGCGTCTGGTGCGTGGCTCACTCCTATCCTGAGTCGCCTCCCATTCCTCTGGTGGCGTCACCAGCGGGCGGCGAGTAGCACGAGCACGATGGAGTCCTCCGTGCTACACGGGCTGGCCCGACACGAAATGGGCCCATGGGCCCGAGCTTGCGACGCATCCCATGGGCTATCATGACACAACACGGTGGGCAGTGTCGGGCTTGGCCCGACAAAGTTGAGTGGGCCATGCCAGGCCCATATGCCAGGGCCGGGCCAGGCGGCCCGTTTGGACATCTATACTGTGGATGAAAGGCCATCTCCTGCGGCCACCAACCATATATGTGGACTTTAGTCCTAGTTGGTAAAGCTTTCTTGTTCGTGTGGCTTGTCACCAACAGCCAGTGGTACTTTTCTCTTGCACAAAATCAGCATAAGTCACCGACTACCAGCCATTTAGTGATATTTTTCTCAAAATAAATCAGCATCAGCTACCAACCAGATGAACAATGTTATGCTGTTGTTTTGTTTGTGACGCCCGGGTACCCTGACCCCTCTGATAGAAATTCAAAAGAAAAGTGGTTCATGAACTAACTATCTTGGTGTTTTCATCTCATACTATTGTTTTCCTGTGTTGATGTTATACTGGACTATACCTGACGTCAGATGCAAAACGAACAGCGATGCGAGGCGGGTGCACGGGCGGCACGGTGCGCCCGTCGCCCATAAATACCAAGAAGAGTATGCAAACTTGTAGAGATAAACCGAGCAAGCTTCACAGCTGTCTCTCTCTATCTCTCCATCGGGAAGCTTATTACATCACAAACATGCCGGCAGCGGCAGAACTTCCGAGCTGCATTGCTCTGCGGTCGCAGAGCAACGGCTGCTACCTGCGGTATGTGCACGAGCAGGGCAAGACGACGTACAGGCAGCTGCAGCTCGACGGCAAGGACGCCATTAACCCCTACACCAGGTACGACGTCCAGGTGTCCCGGCGCCATGACGGCCTGGTGCACATCCGATGCCGCTACAACCGCAAGTACTGGGTGGCTCGTTGCCGGGGCGACGCCTGGTGGATCGCCGCCGACGCAGACGAGCCGGAAGAGGACCTCACCAGCCCCAACTGTACGTTGATCAAGCCAATTGTCACTAATGTCGCCGCCGCCGCTGATGAATCGTCTTCCGCTGTGATGAGCGTAAGGTTAGTATGATGCACTAGTGCATGCAGAAACATACATGCATGCATACATACATATATAGAGACACACACTATTTACTACACGGTAGGTAGGTGGGAATTATATATATGTATGTAGGAGTATGTATTTTATATATTATAAACGTGACCGCCGCCGCAGGTTCGTCGGCGCCAGCAAGGTGACGCGGCACATGACGTTCACGTTTGTCAAGGCCGCCGCCGCCGCCGCCGCCGCCGTCGCCCCGTGCATGCGGGTCGTGGAAGCCAGTACTACCGGCGGCGAGGATGAGTTGACCGTGCTCAACCTGGTGAACAGCGCCAGGTTGCTCCCGAAGATGGTCATGTTCAAGGGCGACAACGGCAAGTTCCTGGCGTCACGCCGTATCGACCAGCGGCCCTTGCTCCAGTTCGAGGTGGAGGACATCGGCGACGGCAACGCGAGGTTCGAGCTCTTCCCCAATAGAGGCAGCTCGACGTTCCGCATCGCCACCAACAACCCCGGTTGGGGGACATCGAATTTCCACTGGGCCGTCGCCAGCGGCGGCTGGATCGAGGCCGCCCGGACGGCAAGCGTCGCCTCCTGGTTCCGGATCCAGCATTTAAAGGACGACGTGTTCGCCATCCGGAGCGGCAGCCGCTTCTGCAAGCGTTTCACGTCGGGCTTCACCAGCTGCCTCAACGCGGCCGACACGACCATCACGGCCGAGGCACGCGTCACCGTGGTGGAGCCCATCCTGCACCGGGAGATCCACAGCATCAGCTACAGGCTCGACGAGGCGAGGGTGTACGGCACCAGCGTGCTGACCATGGCCACCACGGCGGCCGTCAACGACACCTCGACGGAGAACAGCAAGAGGCTCAGGCTGGTGTACGAGGAGGAGGAGATGAGCACCTGGGACGCCACCCTCGAGCTCAAGCTCGGCTACCAGTCCACCATTCGGGCGGGGTTCCCCAAGCTCGGCCTGGGCGGCCAGGTCACCATCTCCGCCGAGTTCTTCGGGGCCTACAACTGGGGAGAGACCATGGAGAAGAAGGTGAGGCATGAGGTCGAGTACGAGGCCGCCGTGCCGCCCAGGACCAAGGTCACCGTCAAGGCCATCGCCACCAGGAGCACCGTCGACGTCCCATTCACCTACTGGCAGCGGGACATCACCACTGACGGCAGGGTGCAGGAGGAGCAAAAGACGGATGGGATCTACACCGGCATCAACAGCTACAACTTCAACTTCGAGACCATCGAGGAGAAGCTGCCGGAGAGGATCCCGCTCAATTGATTGATTGATTTTGATCAATCAATCAATCCCCACATAATAATTCAATTCATCTTATTTTAAACAAATTAATTAGTGCGGGAATAAATAAATAAAATGAGATCCGATCGAAGTCTAGTATGTTTTGTACTGCTATATATGTCGTCGTGTGTAATAAATTCAGTATGTGTATGCTTGTTTAGTTTATTGCTACATAGAGGCATACTTCTACAGTAAAGTGTTTTGCATGCACTTATTCCTTTGGTTACAAAACTTGCAAAAAAATTATTGGAGCAAATGTAAATTGAAGATTAGGCTGGCCATCGGGATTTTATAGTCTAGTACCAATTTTCCCGCACCCGTCATTCCCTATATCTCGTACTTCATACCGACCATCAGCATGGGACCCACATGTCATATTCTGACTTATTTACCCCCACCCCACCCCGGCGCCTTCCTCCCTTCCTCTCCCTTCTTCCTCTCGCCCACCTACCCCCGGTTTCCTCCTCTCCTTCCCACGGCGGCCCTGCGCGCGGAGCTCGCCGACGTGGCGCGGAGGCTGACCGGCCCGATGGAAGAGGGGGAGGTGGCACAGAGCTCCTGCGCGGCGGCGCACATGGAGGCCGGCCGGTGACTACGTGGAGAAGGAGGTGACTACGCAGCTTGGTGGAGCTCGTCGCGGCTCCCCCCTGACACGGCCTCGAGATCCCTAGACTCGAGCAAGCATCCGCGGCGTCCCGACCATGAGATCCCTGGCGGGGAGGTGGGGCAGTGCGGCATGGCGCAGCAGGCCAAATCCGCATCCATGTCCATGGTCCCCGGTCACTCCACCCACCCCTTCCCACAGATCCGGCGGCGGACGGGCGAACTGGCGCAGCGAGCTTGGGTGGCCTCTGCTCCCACCGTCGGCGCGTAGCCCCCCTCCATGTTCCCATCCATGAAGCTCGGGCGACCGACGCCGGCGAGGGTGGCCGCACAGCGTGGGATCTTGGCGGCCTCAACTCCCAGCCGGCTGGCAGAGCTCCCTCACAAGGTGTCGGCGCCCCTACTTCCTCCCCAGCTAGCCGTGCTGCTCCCTCGGCGGAGCTCGTCTGGCTCCTATGGCAGCGGCTCGTGGGGCCGCGGTAAAGCTCGCCCGTTGCCGCTGGCAGAGCTCGATGCTTAGCCTAGTAGAGCTCGACGCAAGGGCCAGTGGACTTCCCCTGCCCAGGAGGATTCGCGGCAAGGATCTGCTCTACGCTGGCCTCCACCACTCTCCTCTGCCCTCCGCGGCCTGGAGCACGGCGGCTGCCTCAGCTCCTCCGTCGCGCCCGGCAGGGCCCCTTCTTCTTCCCAGCCAGACCAGGCAACGCGGAGATGGCCAGCGCCATCCCACCCCTTCTCCCCTCCTCTCCGTGGACGCCAACACCTTGTTTCTCTGATGCCCCGGGGCCTTCTCTCTCCTTTCCTCTCTTGGCGCGGAGCAACAACGATGATGCAAGGTGGGGCCGCTGCGGGGGCATAGCGCACACCGGGAAAGCGCTATATTTGGCGACAGCTGGGAGCGAACGGGCGTGGCATGGCATGGATTTTGGCGTTTGCCGGTGTAGTAGAAAAAATGCCAAAAGGCATACGCCAGTCACCACGGTCCATTGTGTCTGATCGTGTGCCTTTTACCGCACCCAGTGCTACCAACCTTCGGACTAAACATGTTCTAATTATAAAATTATTTTACTCGGATGGACGGGAAATCACGAGATGAATATATTAAATCCTAAATCTATCATTAAATATTATTTACTGTAGCATAACATTGTCTAATCATGATCTAATAAGAGTAAATAGATTGGTCTCGCAATTTCACCTAATGGTTAAGAAATAAATTTTGCCATTAAACAAGTAAATAGTAGTGAAAAGTTGTGAAACTGACCCCAAGTGCAAGGGGGTTCGTTGCAATCGGCTGCTTTTTTCCCAACCGCTCAGCTAGCGGGCCCCACAACATGTTCCTTTTTTCTAACATGCACTTATTATGCTTTGAACAAATTAAATAACCCAGCATTGTTACTCTCTATCATTCGTACATCTCTCAATTAATATCTCTTAAAATAGTTAAATGTAAATTTGAGTACATTTGCACAATTTTTTGAATAAGATGAATGGTTAAATTTGAAATTAAGAAAGTCAAAATGTGAAACGGAGGGAGTAGTATATATTACCCACACGAGCTCTTAAGAAATAGACAAAAAGAACAATCTTTTGCTATCATCGTAAAAGAAATATGAAGCCTCGACTTGGCCATGAAAACAATATATTATTTAACAACAAAATGTACAAAAAAATGAAAAGGTTTAAACCATTCACTCATCAGATGACGTCCTTTGGTTTGTTCAACATGTACACGTTACATACTCCCTCCGTCTCGGAATGACTATCGTTTTCGTTTCCCGAGAAAAAATATATTAATATTTATGATACGAATTTAATATCATCAGATAGATAATTCAATCTAGTTTTTAACAAAATTATTTAGAGATACAATATTGCACGTATTTTCTACAAATTTGGTCAAACTTGTGGTACGAACTGTATGTGCAATCAAGCCCTATGAGGGTTTTGGTGATGTTGACCACACAATTAAAAGCTAATGAGCCTTTGAGATTATTGTGCAGTGTGAGAATGTTTTACAGGTGCAAAAGAATGAAAAGAGACTCCTCAATTACATGAAGAAGGATCCCTATGCTCTTTGGAGAAGTTTATTTATTTTATCTTTTGAATTTGAGTATAGGACAATCCGTACTATCAAGAGGGATACTAATGGTGAGTTAAGATGGATTCAAGTGCTCATAGAATACCTATCTTAAATCCTAACCCACTCCTTAAGGAGAGAGACCTGCTGCTGTTTGCCCCAGTTGTTTCCTTGCTCGGAGGTTCCAAGTTTATTCTCGGAAATTCCGATCGTACGGGCTACAGTCAGCAAAGGTTTCAAAGTTCGAAAGTTCTGAGATTTTTCTCGGAGGTTCCAACTTTGAAATATAGTCGTCACTGTTCTGGATCTGAGGGTATTTATACCCCCTGGTCCCCCAACGGCTATTCCCTTCTTCTCCCCCGAACAGTAAACCGTTCTCGCTTGTTTCTCTCACCTAACATTCACTCCCAACCTACTCTCTTCCAAATCCTTGCCTAGCATTGATTGAGAGTGGGGGTTCTAGTGAGATTGTGAGTAAAACCATCCATCCCTTGTTCTTAAGCACTTGGAGAAGTCTTAGCAAGTTTGGTAGATCTATTACTCTTGGAGCCTTGCTCCTAGACGGATAGAGGTTCTTGGAAGCTCTCCAACCCGATTTGTGGAAGCTCCAAGGTATTTGTATTACCCTTTGTGAATCTAGTGGAAAGTCTCCACCTATTACCCAAAGTGATAGGTGTGAGAGAGGAATGGACCTTTGTGGTGCTTAGCCTTCGTGGCTTCCTCAACAACGTGGACGTAGGCAAGCCTTTGTGGCGAGTTGAACCACGGGATAAATCCTTGTCTCGTGTGTGCTCAGTTTTATATTCTTGCTTGTTCATGTTCATGCTTGTTCTTGTCCAGATCTATTAGGGTTTGTCTCTGATCTCTAATGTGGTAGCTTCCTAGCTTGTTCTTTGCTTAGAAATCTTCTTGCTAGGTCCTAAGTACCTCCTAGAATTTGGTAGATCTGTTTCTCTTCAAGTAATCTGCAGCTTGTTTCGTATTTGCTCGGTTCTAACAGTTCCCGGAAGTTCTGAGTTTATTCTCGGAGGCTGCCTCGTTCGGAGGTTCCGGAAATAATCTCGGAGGTTCCGGGCCCTGATAGTCTTTCTGCAGAAAAAGTTTAAATTTGTGTGCAAGCCTATTCACCCCCCCCCCCCTCTAAGCCATATTGCCTCGATCCTTTCAATTGATATCAGAGCAGGTTATCCTTGCAAACACTTAACCGTGTGAGGATATGGCAAGTGAAGATGAAAACCAAGAAGAGGAGGAATTTGAAGACCTACCAAGTGAGGTTGAAGTTGATGCCTCGGAAGTGGGCAACACATCAGCCTAAGAGAAGTTTGAAAAGCTCAAGAAGGCTGTGAAGGAAAGTTCCAAAGAAAATAGCAAGAAAAACAAGAAAGAGGATAAGAAGAAAGAGAAAGCAGAAGAGAAGAAGAAACAGGACAGCAAGCAAGAAAACAAGAAGAAGAGAATGAAGGAAGAAAAGAAAAGAAGAAAGAGAACACCTTCACCATCTCCACCACCATCTTCATCAACCACATCATCATCCTCATCTAGTGAGAATGGAGATGATGATGATGAGTACTATGGCACAAGAATTCTCAAGCGAACAATCAAGCCAAAGCCGAAGCACAAAGCAAAGGATGACTATAGAAGAGTATCCTTTAACTATGACTCCTTGGATACCAAATCCAAGGATGATGTGACTATTCCCGTTGGCAAATTACCCCAATTTGATGGGACTATTTTTGCTAAATGGAAGCATATGGTGAAAGCTTATCTAACCGCCCTAAATTTGAAATTGTGGAATATTGTGTATGTAGGTTTTGATGATCCCGAAGACTTTAGAAACCTCACTCCAAGTGACCGTCGAAACATAAGGAGGAATGCTCAAGCTACAAGCATAGTCCTTAGTGCCTTGAATGCCCAAGAGTACAACCGTGTTAGTGGACTTGAGATTGCCAAAGAGATTTGGGACATTCTCCATATTGCTCATGAGAGTGTTGACAAGGTCAAGAAATACAAGATCAACATATTGATGGCCGAACTCAATAGGTTCACTATCTATGATGGAGAAGGGCAACAAGAGATGTTTGATAGGTTGATGGTCATTGTTGGAAAGATAAGAGGTCTAGGTGGTGATGAGTTGGATGACCACTTTGTTGTGAAGGTGATGTTAGAGGCCTTTGCTCCAAGAAATCCCACTCTAGTCACCTTGATTAGAGAGAAGAAAACATTTGAGGAGTTCTCTCCAAATGATGTTCTTGGGAGAATTTTTACACATGAGCTCATGGATAAGGAAATTCAACATAGGAAGAAGATTGATGAGCTAGAAGCAAAGTTGAACAATTTGAAGGTCAAAGAGGTTGCTCTCCACTGCCACAAGTCAAGCAAGCCCTCTACTTCATCCAAGAACACTACTCCATCCAAGCCCTCCAAGTCAAAATCCAAGAAAGTGGAAGTAGAGAGCTCTACAAGTGACTCAAGTGAAGATGAAGATGAAGGTTCTCATGTTGAGATTGGGGAAGTGGCCTTGTTCATGAAGACATACAAGAAAGGTTTGAAGAAGCAAGGTTACAAGTTTGCAAAGAGGAAGTTTCCCAATAAGAAAAGAGAACTTGCTACAATTGTGGGAGCACCGGGCACTTTATTGCGGATTGCCCAAATGAAAAGAGAGAAAACAAAAATGACAAGGGTAAGGGGAACTACAAGAAAGATCAAAACCACATTACAAGAGAAGAAACTATAGTGGATAGGCTCACATTGGTCATGAATGAAACTCCGGAGATGAAAACTCTAATGATGAAGAAGGGAAGAAGGTTGCTACGGTAGCTATCAAGAAACCTCCCTTCACTACAAGATTGTTCAACAACTTGGCCGATGATGAAGAAAGTTCATCCATTCATTGCTTTATGGCCAAGGGTGAGAAGGTAATAATTGACTCAAAACCCTCTTCTCCACCTAGTGATGAGTCGGAAATAGACTCTAGTGATGAATCTAGTGATGAGGAAGCAAACCAACTTGTTAGTGACTTGGATAAGCAATCTAGAGATTTTATGACTAGGTTGATAGTAGAACTAGAGAAGTGCCAATACACCCTTAGATCTGAAAGAAGTGAGCTTGAGGCTTTGCGTTTGGAAGTGAACCAAGCGGAGAGTGTCATAGCTACTCTCAAGGAAGACCTTGCTGCCTCTCAAGCTCAGTGTAATGCTCTCAAGTTGAGGAATGAAGAGCTTGAGAAGCAATATAGTCTCCTTTGGAGTAGCACCTCACATCCTTCGGAGGCAAAGGGTGATCCTAGTGCTTCAACAAGTAAGGGTTGTGATAAATGCTACAATATTGATCTTGAATCTTATGCCTAACATGGAAGCTTTGAAGAAAGAAATTGCTAGGTTGAACTCAATCATATCTAGAGGATGCATGAGTGAAGGAAACAAGAAAGGAAAGCTCTTCAAAAGGAAAATGATGGAGAAAAGTGAGAAACCAGGTTTTGGATATGTTGAAAGTGGCAAGACCAACGAAAGAAAAATCATCAAGGAAAAGGAGTGTCTTGAATTCAAGAGCACTAGGTTTCTGTTTACCCAGACCCCGGAGGTTCCGAGCTCCAAGCCTGGAGGTTCCGAAGTCTGGAAGCCTCGAGACACATAGACTGGGAAGCCCGGAGGTTCCAAGAAAATTCTCGGAGGTTCCGGGGACTGTGACAACAGAACAAAGAAGAAGGGCAAGGCTCTGCACCAGGATAGTTCAAAGACATCTAACACTTATTTGTAGGTTCAGAATCATCCAATCATGCCTAGAAGAAATTTGTCTCCCAACAAGAACAAGGCTCATGCATCTAGAGACATACCTCCTAGCTATGTGTTGAGATGCAACAATCTTGGAAAAGTTGTTGCCACGTATGTTGGAAATGAGTCCAACATATATGTGAAAAGATCTCTATGGGTTCCAAAGGTTTTGGTTGCTAACGTCGAAGGCCCCAAGTCAAATTGGGGACCTAAAAGAAGGAACTAAATTGTTTTGTAGGCATACTCCTCCGGTGGATCAAGTTGGGTGCTTGATAGTGGATGTACACATCATATGACCAGAGAAAAGAGTATGTTCTCATCCTACCTCCATTTGAAAGGACCAAAAGAAACCATTGCTTATTGAGAGGATACAAAAAAAGAAGTCATCGGTGTAGGTGATATCCCTATTTCACAAAACTACTCAATTACAAATGTTCTTCATGTTGATCCATTGGGTTACAATCTATTATCGATTTCACAACTTAGTGAGATTGGTTTTGATTGCCACTTCTCAGATAAGGGTGTGTCCATCATAAGAAGGGAGGATTCCTCTATTGTCCTTACGAGTCGCTTGAGGGGGAGACTTTACCTAGTTGATCTCAACAAAAGTAAAGTTTCTCCCAAGACTTGTCTAGTGGCAAAATCTAGCATGGGTTGGCTATGGCATCGCCGACTAGCTCATGTTGGCATGAGGAACTTGGCCAAACTTTTGAAAGATGAACACATCCTTGGACTAACAAATGTACATTTTGAGAAAGATAGGATATGCAAAGTTTGCCAAGCCGTAAAGCAAGTAGGAGCACCTCACTCACCAAATAGCATCCTCACTACTTGGATCTATTTGGACCGGTAGCCTACATAAGCATTGGCAGTAACAAATATGGCTTAGTTATTGTTGATGATTATTCTCGCTTCACGTGGGTGTTCTTTGTGTTTGACAAGAGTGAAGTACAAGGGAAGGTGAAGACCTTCATAAGGAGAGCACAAAGGCAGTTCGAGCTACCAATCAAGAAAGTGAGAAGTGACAATGGCTCGGAGTTCCGGAACACCTATGTTGAAGAACTTCTTGATGAAGAGGGCATCAAGCATGAATTTTCAGCTCCTTATACCCCTCAACAAAATGGGGTGGTTGAGAGGAAGAATAGAACTCTTATTGAGATGGCAAGAACCATGTTGGACGAGTACAAGACTCAAGACATCTTTTGGGCCGAAGCTATCAACACGGCTTGCCATGCCATCAACCACCTCTACCTTCACAAGTTTCACAAGAAGACCTCCTATGAGCTAATAACCGGTAAAAAGTCCAAAGTGTCTTACTTTAGAGTGTTTGGGTGCAAATGTTTCATTCTAAACAAGAGGCCCCGAACTTCTAAGTTTGCACCAAAGGTTGACGAAGGATTTCTTATTGGTTATGGTCCAAATGAGCATGCTTATCGAGTCTTCAATCTAACCACCGGGAGGATTGAAGTCACGGTAGATTTGACCTTTGATGAATCTAATGGCTCTCAAGTGGAGCAAGTTGACTTAAATATTGTAGGTAATGAGAAGACATCTTGTGAACCAATCAAGCAATTGGTCATAGGTGATGTTAGACCAGTTGAAGCACAAGAGGAAGATGAGAACCAAGTACAAGCTTCACCACCACTCAAAGGGCCTGAGGTCACTGGTTCAGCAGTTGCACAGACCTCGGAGGTTCCGAGAAATTCCTTGGAGGTTCTGGGAACTGACACTGAAACTCAACCTCTGAGAAATTTTCTGGAGGTTCCGGGGTCTGGAAGTTCAGGAAGTTCAACACCACAAGACACTCTGAACCAGCAAGTTAATCAGCAAGGGGATGTTCAAGCAAGCACATCTGAGCCCCAAGCTGATGAAGATAATGAAGACCAACCTCTACACCAACCTCTTGGACCATCACATTCTCGTGTACGTAAAGTCATACAACGGGATCATCCCGTTGACAATATCCTTGGGAGCATAAGGAGAGGGGTAACAACACGATCTCGTCTTAAGAACTTTTGCGCATTTTACTCATTTGTTTCCTGTCTTGAACCAACCAAGGTAGAGCAAGCTCTTGAGGATCCGGATTGGGTGGTAGCTATGCAAGAGGAGTTGATCAAGTTTGAAAGAAATCAAGTGTGGGAGTTGGTGGAAAGACCAAACACGAACATAATTGGCACCAAATGGGTCTTTCGAAACAAGCAAGATGAGTTTGGTGTGGTGACTAGGAACAAAGCAAGATTGGTTGCTCAAGGGTACACTCAAGTTGAAGGACTAGACTTTGGAGAAACATATGCACCGGTAGCAAGACTTGAAGCAATTCGATTTCTACTCGCTTTCGCTGCCCATCATGACTTCAAGCTCAACCAAATGGATGTCAAGAGTGCATTTCTCAATGGACCACTCTCCGAAGAAGTATATGTTGGCAACCACCGGGTTTTGAAGATCCCAAGCGTCCTAATCATGTCTACAAATTCTGTAAGGCGCTCTATGGGCTCAAGCAAGCACCAAGAGCATGGTATGAATGCCTTAAGGATTTCTTCCTCAAGCAAGGCTTTGAGATAGGCAAAGCCGATGCTACTCTCTTTACTAGAAAAGTTGATGGTCATATCTTTGTGTGCCAAATATATGTAGATGACATAATATTTGGAAGTACTAATGAAACTTGTTGTGAACAGTTTAGTAGGGTGATGACAAAGAGGTTTCAAATGTCCATGATGGGTGAGCTCAAGATCTTTCTCGGGTTTCAAATCAAACAAGCAAAGAAAGGGACGTTCATATGTCAAACCAAGTACACAAGGGATATGCTAAAGAAGTTTGACATGGAAAAGGCAAAGCCCATCAAGACTCCAATGCCTACTAATGGACACATGGACCTCAATGAAGAAGGGAAATACATGGACGAAAAGGTATATCGCTCCATGATCGGCTCTCTTCTTTACTTATGTGCATCTAGGTCGGACATATGCTTAGTGTGTGCATGTGTGCTAGATTTCAAGCTAACCTAAAATAGTGTCATCTTATGGCCGTAAAGAGAATCTTGAGATATCTAGTGCATACCCCTAACCTTGGCTTGTGGTATCCTAAGGGCTCTACTTTCGATCTACTTGGCTATTCGGATTCCGATTATGTCGGTTGCAAGGTAGATAGAAAAAGTACATCGGGGACATGTCAATTTCTTGGTAGGTACCTAGTGTCTTGGAGTTCTAAAAAGAAAAACTCAGTAGCCCTTTCCACCACCGAGGCCGAGTATGCTGTAGCCGGCACTTGTTGTGCTCAACTACTTTGGATGAAACAAACCTTAAAAGATTACGGATGTCACTTTACCCATATCCCACTTTTGTGTGACAATGAAAGTGCCATAAAGCTTGCAAACAACCCCGTAAGCCATTCTCGCACAAAACATATAGACATCCGTCATCACTTCTTGAGAGACCACGAAGCCAAAGGAGATATCGCTCTAAGTCATGTGAGCACCGACAAAAAACTAGCTGATATCTACACTAAACCTCTCGATGAGTCAAGGTTTTGTAGTTTAAGGAATGAACTAAATATTCTTGATTCTCGTTGCGTGGTTTGATCTCTAGCATGCCATGATTGTTTGCCTCAAATTGTCGATATTCTCTGAAAAATTGCTTGAAAAAGTTTTTTGTGAAAACTGTCTTGAAAAGTATTTGAAAATCTATTTTCATATCCCTAACTTGTCTTAAGTGGCGATAGTTGAATGTGTGATTGCTTGTTTTCTAGCCACTTGAGTCAAGGATACCATGTCCTAAGGATCTCAGTTGATAAAAGGTTCAAAATCTCAAAAGGAGTGAAAGTTGACTGTCTCTGGCAATTTAAGTTTCGGAAGCTCTCAGAAAATCTTTGGAGGTTCCGAGCCATGGAAGCTCTGAGAAAATCATCGGAACTTCCAATCTTTATAGACTCTTCATTCAGTTCGTCAGAGGAGCAGTTAAAGGAATCCAAGCATATCCCAGAGAATATTCCTTTACCCTAGGTTAACCCGTCAACCTACCTTTCACCGCGCGGTTACCCTCTCAGATTCATTTTTTCTGTGCATCTCTCCCTCTCCCTCTCCCGACGGCGCCCGCATCTCTCTGTCCACTCTTCACCGCCGCCGCCACCATCGTTCTTCCTCGACGCCAGCGACCATGCTCCTCGTGTGTCCCGCATGCGAAGCCAGGCATCCTTCTTCATCGGTGGGTTGAAAAGCTGAAGAAGGAGGGAGAGCAGTTCGTGGAGGTTTACCTAGACTCGATCTGATCCAGTGAAGGAGGAGAAGGAAGAAGCCTTAATCTGCATCATCATCTTGTTTCCTCGCCGACTTTTGAGAAGCAGAAGAGGAACAACATTGCACCGCCTGGATCTATTCTGGTGAGTTAGTCCTCTTCAGTGCCACCAGATCTCTAATCTGGAGGGGGCCTCTAGGCTACGTCCCCTGGCGTAAAAGCCTCTCGAGCTTGTCAGATTCACCCATCTCTTCTCCTTTTCAAGGTAAACCTTAAATCTAACCCTAACCCTAATTCCCAGATCCATCAGTTATTAGGGTTCTAGGTCTTGCAGTAGTGAATTGCTATCTTGTGCCTTGCTCTGAATGATATGATGCATGTGTAGATTAGATTCAGTTGAAAGTTGAATCAAAGCTCAGAATGCACTAAGGTTCAAAGAGTATCGGAAGTTCCGAGAAAATTCTTGGAGATTCCGAACTCTGTAACCTACTGTAGGCTGACCTTGATTCAAAATTCCACTGAATTATATCACTTGCAACACCTCATCTTATCTCTGTAGTTTCCATCAAGTTTGCTTCCATTGGTTAAGCTTCAGTTGAAGGTTGAATCAACAAACTGTCCTCTGTCAGTACCCAGACCTTGGAGGTTCCGAGAAAATCCTTGGAGGTTCCGAAGTCTGTACTGACAAAAGACAGTCTGTGATTCAAAATTCCACTGAATCTTAATCAATTGAACTTCAATGTCTATCTGTCATCCTCAGTCTTTATCTATCATGATTTATTCCTTATCTGTTGTCTACACCCTTTCTGGCAGATGTCTGGAACTCTGTTGATAAGACTTATGCCAAGAGGCAGAGGCAACCTCTTGAGACTCCTGCTGGTGAAAGGGCCTTCAAGATTGCAGCAAGAGAAGCTGCAGCTGGCAGTGGCAGCAGAGGAAAAGCAACCCCTAGAAGAGGAAAAGGCGCAGTCTATCAAGAGGAAGGGGATCTGGTTCTGCAACACATGTTGAAGATAATGGGGGGATGGAAGGGAAGACCATCCCCATTGAGCTTGAAGATGACATGCGGCTTGGGAGATTGACTCCACCTATTTGAAGTATCACAAGGTGCTACTCAAGAGACACCCCCAACGAAATATGACAATTTTGTGTACATTGAGCATACAAATTAAGATGGGGTAGGCTACTTAGTCAAGAAGGCCAGAGAGGAGAACCCCTATGAGAACCCCAAGATGGCTGCCATAGATTATAGGTTCTAGTCAGTCTTCCACTTTAAGTTCTATGAGACAGTATTGAACACAAAGATGAAGCTGATCAAGATGAAGTGGATTGATTTCACTCATTTAGAGGCAGCAGAAGAGGCAGAGAAGAGAGATGTGCTTGATCTGGTGGATAAGTACAAGATGAGGGACGTAATGAGCTTCAAGTATGACTGGAATATTGAGGTTCTAGCTCAGTTTCATGCCACTTTCTTTCATGAGGACAACAAGAGACTATCCATTGGATGACAGAGGGGGTACACTACAAAGTAGACTTCACCACCTTTGCAAGGCTCTTTGGATT
This sequence comes from Cenchrus americanus, assembly GCA_947561735.1. NCBI lineage: Eukaryota > Viridiplantae > Streptophyta > Magnoliopsida > Poales > Poaceae > Cenchrus > Cenchrus americanus. The sequence continues at coordinate 256,495,203 of OX387245.1, forward strand.
CAGCAAGGATGACAGGGAGGCTGAGGTGATTCATTTTGAGCAACACATGAATCACAGTAGGATTGCCTAAGCTTATGAGTATGATGAGCTTGCAGATGGGTCCACAACAGCCTTAAAGTCAGTGTACTATGTGCTCAACAACATGTTCAGAGAGACAATTTACCCTACAGGTGGAAGTGACTCTACAAGTCTCAGGAGGTTTGCTCCAAACCTGCTTGCAAGGATGCTGCCAGGGGCAAAACCATTTTCTGTCAGCAAATTCCTTTGGTACAATCTGGTAGAGGTGACTGAGAGTGGAAAATGCAACCTGCCCTATGCTCCCTACATCATGTACTTGATTGAAATGGTCTCAGTGATCAGTTTTAAGAAAGATGTGGAGCATGCCTCTTATTAGGTGAAACAGTGGCAGCATCAGAAGAAGCAGTAGGTAGTTGAGGAGTTTATATTGAAGAAGGCAGGGTCTGAGCAGCAAGAGGGTGAAGAGGGACCCAACAGGGCACCCATGCCTGCTGGACTGCACAAGTTAGGGGGCATGGTGAGGGACACCTGGAGGTGTTGCAACTGGACAGCAACTCAGTTGTTTGAGCTTAGGGAAGACATGAACAGGTTGTTGAAGCATCAGGGGCTGTCCTTCAATGCCATGCTCCCTCCTCCACCTATCTTCCTAGACTTTCCAAAGTACACCACTAGTGAGGATGAGGGTGAGAAGGACACTGGCAGTCCACTGGCTGGGAGAAATGTGCCTGCTGCCCAATCTGAAGAAGAAGACATTGAGCCACTAAGTGCCTAGATGGACAGACTGAAGAAAGAAGCTGCTTGAAAAAGGGCCATAGGTTCTCCATCTGTTGGCAGAGCAAGAAGGAAGGCAACTCCTGGAAGACCTGTCAAAAGGCCTATTGATATCTCTTCTGGATCTGGCTCTAACTTTGGGTCTAACGGCACTGTTCCTGAAGCTGAGGAGGAAACCTCTGATTTCAGTGATGAAGAGTGACTCCCTAGGTCCTATTCTAACTTCCTCTCTTCTTTTCTTCCCTTTTTGTTAACTGTTGACAAAGGGGGAGAAGTATGAAGATTGAGATGATCTGAAGACCTGAAGCTTTTCTAGTGGCTAGCTCATGGCTAACAAAATTCTTTTGTTATTTTGGTGAGATGTGAGTGCTAATCTTTCTCTCATGAACTCCTAGTGGTCATTTGTTGGTGAACCTGATGTAAAACTTTAAGCTTGCCTCTGTTGGCAAGCATGGTCTAGTCATGGTCAAACTTTGGGATGTGAAAGAAGTTAAAACTATTGTGTGATGTGTGTAATAGGGCTAGATTGCTGGTTGTTTCTATCTTTATCTACCTGATATTTCTGGTTATATTGTTGCTTTTTCTGTGTATGTCTGAATGTTAGAGTATCTGTTGCAGACCTCGGAGGTTCTGAGAATTTTTCCGAAGGCTCCAACTCCTGGAGGTTCCAGAAACTTTCTCAGAGGTTCCGAACTCTGTTAATAGATAACTCTCTGAGTGTATTGATATGCATTACGTATTATCTGTTACACTTCTTTTGCACTCCTAGAGGCGGATGGTTGAGCAGAGCAGCAGTCACTCCATGGACCAGCTCACAGGCACAACTGTTCGTGTTGTCAACGAGGTCGATGCCATCTGGAGCGGCGGCCCGGCGTCGTCCTCCCCGTCGCCGCTGCCGCCTCCTGGAGGTGCGGTAGCACCAAAACTCTGACAGCCGCATCCACGAAGCAGCAGCGCAGGCGTCAGCGTGAGGGCCGATGGCCTGACCGCTGCGTAGGTGCTCCAGCGGCTACGCCTTGAAGCGCAGTGGGTGCCCTTTCTAGCGCTGAGATGCTCTAGCGGTGGTGGTCATGGCCAGCGCGGAGCTACTCCAGCAGTGACAGCTGTGTCCAGGAGGTAGCGGCGCGGCGGAGCCCCGGCCGGTGTGGATCTGCTCCAGCAACGAAGGCCGCTCGCGTTGCTCCGACGGCCGCGTCCAGAAGAAGCCGGCCTCCCCCATTCTCGTGGCCCCAACTCGACCTACGGTGCTGCCGGCCGCATCAGTGGCCCCCAAGCGCAGCAGTTCAAGGCTCGCCAACAACAAGCTAGCGAAAATTCCAATCGCCCGCCGTGGAGAAGTTCTCCTCGATCATGCGGCGCTTTGACATGGCAACGACTGTGCTCAATGGTGCCTTCAGCTCCGGCCTGTCAGGTGGACTCACCGATAAGGTCCTGTATGCTTTCCCCTTACGGAAGGAAAATGCCAACAAGGCCTGGGAGGAAGTGCTCATTATCTGAGCTGCATCCTCCACACCTAGGTTGCCAGTTTAGCGAGTAGTAGTTTCTTTGTGTTCTTGTGTCCACCCTAGGTCAGACATTCTGTAATATCTAGTGGGTGATTTGGCGTGCGTCGGTCGACCACGCGCTGTTGTAACAAACTAATTTTTTGCTTAATACAATGATACACAGCTCTCCTGCGTATTCGAGAAAAAAAAGACTAGGCGGTTGGCACGCAGGCTAGCGTGGTGGTGCATTTTAGGAAGCCATGCTTCGGGCCGGGCCTTGACGAGTCGCGCTGCGGCATCCTTCTCCGTTCTTTGTGGGGCCATTGCTCGAGCCGTGATCCATGGCCTCGACGAGTCGCGCCGCTGCTAGCTCGGCCCTGACCCGCCGCCTCCTCGAGCCTGAACCTCCCGTGTCGCCTCACAGCGACGCCGGCGGCCGCGCCCGCCCCCACCCCGCCGAAATACAGGCTGCCAGGACGACCCGCCTGTTCCCCAATCCTCCTCCCCTCAGGCGGAGACGAGCACCCATGCGGATCGGTCATGGAAGGCGTAGGGCTGATCAGGAGTAGCGAGAGCTAGGCGGGAGGGGCTCCGCACAACCGGGTGGGTGAGGAGGAGGTAGAGTGTCGCAAGGCAGGGCAGGTTGGAGGAGACCTGCATCGCAGGGTCCGGGCGGCGAGATAGGGCAAGCAGTGCGCTGCATGACGCCTGCGTGAGCTCTAGCTCTGAGCCGGTGGTGCAGCTTGTGGCCTTGCGGGGCATCCATCTCAAAATGGCAAAAGGTCGTTGGGGGAAGAGCAAGGAGGAGGTTGACGGAGCGGACGGAGCGATGAACTTTTAGTGGTATTTTCCGGATATGGTCATCTTTCAATGCTATGGGACCAATTTTTCCAAATTAAAGACGAGTTGCTAGAGCATATAACAAAATGGTAAAAGCCAAGCTTTTTCAGGTTGGTGATCTGGTTTGAAAGACAATTCTACCTATAGGAACTAAGAGCAACAAGTTTGGAAAGTAATCTCCAAGTTGGAAAGGGCCATACACATGGTTGTGAAACTTTGCTCTGGAAATTATTATATGATGGAAACTTTGCAAGATCTGCAACTACCTAGAGTTATCAATAGAAGGAACTTTCAGCCTGTTCGGTTGGCTGGTGGCTGATGACTAGTGTTGGTTTGTTCTGAGAGAAGAGTACTGCTAGCTGGTCGCTGGTGGCTGGTTTGTTGTGAGAGAAAAGTACTGCTGGCTGGTGGCTGATAAACCAAGCGAACAAGCGATTGAAGAGCTTTTAACCAAGTGAATATTTGTTCCACCTCAGTGATTGAAGAGCTTTTAACCAAGTGAATATTTGTTCCACCTCAGTGAATATTCGTTCCATCTCACTAAATATTTGTTCCCCTTCAGCGAATATTTTGTTCCCTTTTTGTTATTTTTTGTTCCACGTGTATAGTTACATAAAAAATATATGCTTAACTAGAAATATGAATAAAAAATTTCATCAAAATATAGTCAAGTGAGATCTTATTATGAAACTTTTATGATAAAAAATCCAATGGTGCAATCAAAATTTAATTGTGGAAGATGTAAACAATTTTTGTGCCACATATAAATATGGAACAAATTCTAGAAAGCCCCCCAAAAAATTTATACGTATGAACAAACCATATGAACTAAAAAATTTGTTCGTCCATACACTTTTTTTGTTTGGGACTTTCTAGAATTTATCTCAAAATTATTGCCGCTCAGAAAATATACTCCCTCTGTCCCAAAAGGAATGACATTTTAAGATTCTAAATTTGTTCCAAAAAGAATGACGTTTTGCTTAATTAGGCATGTGTGCATGTGCATGTAGGCATGCAACAATCAATTAGCACATAATATGGCAAATAAATAGGGGCAATCGAGGGCATTTCACCTCCTTAATAATCTGTCCTAAAATTTGTAAAATGGCATTCTTTTTGGGACGGAGGGAGTAAACCTTAATAAAAATTATAAATAAAATTTTTTGTGTCAAAATATAATCAAGTGGGGTCTTGTTTTGAAGATTATGTTGTCAGAAATCTAATGGTGCAGTAAGAATCTAATTTGGACATATGATTTGAAATTTATAGCTTCTTTAAGAAAATTGCATTTGCGTGATGTCTATGCATGCAACATGCATGTGGGCTAATAATGAAGCGCCAACCAATGCACAGATTCTCTTCTCTCTCCTGCATGCGCTCGCTTATGCTGTCTGTAGTGCTGACCAGTGGAGTTCTTTTCATGAATTATGATTATATATGTTGGGTTTCATGGAGTTGAGTTTTCATCCGGACTGGTTTTCGAGTTTGGATTCGAGTTTTAGGTTTAGGTTACGGGTTTCAGTGCCCTAAAACTACATCCGGTCGTCCGAATCCAATCGGTTTCCATCCTTAGAAAACAGAGGGTTGTTTCAAAAATATTCGGATTCTGATTACTAATCGCAATGCAAATCAGGGGGTATTTGAAAAACTTTGGATCACGATTATTAGTCGCGATCGGATCTAGGGGGCCTTGTGCAATTTTTTTACTCCTTAGATTTTTAGATAATGGGTAAGAATCCGACCTCTATACTCATGAATGCATTTATGCAACTAGCGATGAAAATAGACGAGATATGAACGGATACTCCGGTTGCAATAATACCGATAGTTTTATCTATCAGATTGAATTCTTGAATCAAATTCGGATACAGCAGTATATGATGTGCAGAATATTGTCATTTATCATATTTGCATCTTAGAAATCCAACTTTGAAAATACATATACTAATATAGTAAGGATAATCACAGATATTGAATGTTCGGATTTGAATACGATATTACCATTTGAGTGCTTGATCATTTCAGTTGGGCGGTATACGGATAATGTTCATACCACTTTCATCCCTATACGTAGAAAATCAAATAAAGCAACCACAACAAAAAATATGATATTTTACACAATTTTTTCAATAAGATTACTGGTTAAATTTGGAATCCAAAAAGTGAAACGAACTATAATCTAAAATAGAGGAAGTAGTAAAGAAAGCATGGGGGTAAGTAGAGAAGGCAGGTGTGGCCGGGCTCAGTCCTGGCAGCGGAGGTGACAGGCGCAGTGCGGCCACTTCGATCCTGACCGTCAGACCGTGGAGACGACAGTCGCGGTTGGCACATCCCTGATGTAGTGAGTCAGCGGCCCCAAGCACGCGCGTCATGGCCGACTGGCTTTCCCAGTTGGCAAGGCGAGCCCTAACATTGGCGGTGTGAGGCTGGTAGCACTCGTCGTACTCTATGTGCATACCCTAAAACCGAATATTCTGCCTGGTCATCAAGATTCTCCAGTACAGCACCAGTTTTCCCGCACTCGCCATCCCCTATATCTCCTACTCCATACCAACAAACCGCAGTGGGACCCACTCGTCAGCCTCCTCACTTCCTTATCCACCCGCCTCCTCCTCTCTCCACCTCTGTTTCCCCGCGCTGCCTCGCTCTCTCCGCCCCTCCATCCCCATCCTCGTGGCACGGCCCCGCCGGCCGGCCTCCTCTTCCGGCGGCCACCCCGCCCCCGTCCATTCTCCCCCTCGCCGGCAAGCCGCGGGCCGGCGCCGCCCCTCCCCGCCGCCCGCCGCCTCGAACTCGCTCCCACCTCCCGGCGGCGGAGCGATGGAGGAGGGGCTCCTCTCTCTCTCCCCGGCGGCGAGTCCGGCGACGGCGGCGGACGGCTCCTCGCTCCCACCTCGGGCGCGGGGCTCCGAGCAGGCGCAGGACTCTGGTAGAGGAGCGCGTGAGCAGGGCGGCGGCCTTGGATCCGGTCCGTGAGCAGGGGCGGGGCCCTTGGATCCGGCGCGAGGTAGAGGAGCTCGTGCCATGGAGGTCCGCCAGCTCATCTCCACGGCTCCACCACGCGGAGCTCCTCCTCCCTCCGCACACCGGCCAACCCTCTCTGTCCCTCACGTACTGCGGCGGAGGAGCGGGCCGCGGCGGCGAGGATGAGGAGCCGAGCAGGTGGCCCCCTTCCCCGGTCGGCGGCGGCCGGAGCAGGCGGCTCCAAGTTGATTCGCCGGCGCGCCACCATCCCCTTCCCTTCGCCGGCGCTCCTCGCCGTCGACGTCGCCGGCGCCATCTTCCTCTCTCTCTGCTGCCCCGGCATTCTCCCCTCCTCTCTGCGATGGCGCGGGCAGCAACGGCTGGGACCACGCGGGTGCGTAGCGCACGTCCTGCATCGCGCTGGATTTGGGGGATGCGGGGTGGGAACGGGACGTCCCGCACGCTTTGGCGTCCCCCGGTGCGAAGCAAAAAAGGCCAAAGGCGTACTGCAGGGGTCCGTCCCGTTGCCCATCCAGTACCCAGTGCGACCAGCCTGAGAGAGATGTCTGCACCGATGGAGGCCTACCAGCTATAAGTCCGGTGGAGTGAGTCGGTCGTCCCAACGGCATGGGTGACTTGCTGGCTCCACCCGACGGTCAGGCCGACCAGCAGCACCGACCCCGATATAGCAGATCTGAGTGGCGGACAGATAACCTAGTGATCTATGATGTTTAGGGCGTGTTTGTGCACCTGTATCTGGCCGGCCTGGCTAGCTCGCCATGGCATGGATAGCTAGAGACCGGTCGAAATGGTGCAAGGTTGGTTGTTTGTGTCACTGTCCCAAATTAGCCAGGTTCATTTGAGATTGTGTTTGTGTGCTTATACCCAGCAGCTATGCATACCTTGCACCCATGAAGTGGTAGCTTTACCACCCATTTTTCACTTCTCTTGCCTCAGAGGCATTTCATCGAACATGGTGGCAGCAACCACCTCCACTGCGCTGCCACCAAGCTCCGAGGCTCGTGGCCATGGACGTCCTCCTGCTCGCGCGGCCAGCTCGACGTGGCAGAGGCGGACACGACCTCCTGCACCCCACAGCGCCGCGCGCTACGGTGGTGCACCCCGGCGGCCACGCGCCCGCCGGCGGTGCGCCCGGCGGCGGCGCGCCCCCGTGGCCACGCGCCTGACGACGGTTGTGCCCGGAGGCTACACGCCCGACGGTGGTGCGCCCCTACAGCTACGCCCGGCGGCCACACGCCCGACGACGGCGCACACTGTAACATCCTTGATGTTTATTTGTGCTAATGACATTATTTAGATGTGTTAATCAAGGTTAATTATCTTCTAAGCATGTTTGACATGTTTTGTCACAAATTTGCACAAAAGACCTTGCTCCACATCCCAAATCACGGTCAAACCCTAGATCTACATACAGGCTGATTTGGTTTTTTTGCGCGTTCTCCAAATTTCACTATAGAAGTTAAAAATCGGCCAATATAAAAATTCTTCGTTATTTCCGGGAAGACATTTTTCATAATTGGCCTACATTCAAATTTTGAGTGCAAATTAGCCAAAAACATATTTGAAGCCCTTATGAACAATAACCCGAGCCGTGGAAAAAACTGCAACTTCAACACGTTTATCCCACAAATCCGTTGATCAAAACATATGTCGCCCTTTGGGAAAGTTGTAGGTCTATAGCTCCTCTACAACTTTTATTTTTGGAGAATTTCGAGTTTGTTGACAATTTTTGGAGTTTTGCAATTTCGAAAAGGCTTAAACGAAATAGAACATGAGACGGGCGACATCGTCGCCTCACGTCGCGCATGCGTCTGGACCGCGCTGGCCACGTGGCTTCCTGAGGACCATGTGTGGTTCGAGGACCGGTGGATGGTCGCTTCCTTGTGTGATGAGTGATTGACAACGTTGTGTGGACTGATTCTTGGCTAAGTATTGCAGGTGCAGGTTGTGGCTTGACTGGTGTTGGTGCAGGTGAAGAACAAGCGCAAAAGGTCGTCGCCGGTGAGGCCTCCAGGTGTGGAGAAGACAAGTAGGCTTCGTTCGAGGGACCCGGTGGCCAGCGGGGTCAAGTGCGTGCCGCATGGTGGCAGGAACAACAAGATGAAGTCATGGACGGTTTCTTGGTTGAGCCTCAAAACCAAGGTTGAGCCGGGACTACGTGGGAGCCGAGTCATGAGTTGAGATTGGCGGAGGCTACACCGAGTTCACGGGGTTTCCGGTGGTTCACCAGAAAACCACTAGGTTCCTTGGTTGATCCACAAAGCCAAGACCGAAGAACCGAAGACAGTGCTGCAGCAGTGCCAGACCGGTCTGACGGGTGGGTACCGGTCTGACCGGTGGGGAGCACCGGTCTGACCGGTGTGCGACGACACAGTCCGGAGACTTCGAAGCGGAGGACACGCGTCGGGATCGCATGGCTTGCGTCGAGGCTACGCAGGGTGCGGTCGCCGGGCATCCGTCCGATGGAGAAGACATGAAGACTTCCAAATCCGCCCTTGAGGGGCTTGTATCCCTAGTTATTAGGAAAGGGCATTTTAGACTTTCGGTTGCCTCCATATAACCCAAGAGGTGAGAGGATGGCAGCCAACTCTTGAAACCCTAGTTCATTTGCTTTCCTATTTTTATCGGCTCCTATTCACTCCCCCCCTCTCTGGTTCGCCGTATCGGTCCTTCACTTCCCTGCTTTACTCTGGCGTACGGACGCGTTGCCGTCTCCGCTGTGGACACACGCACGCCATGGAGACTCCGCACACCCGTGGTGCCGTACGCCGCGCCCATGCGAGCCACAGCGGCGTGCCAGGGGCCCGACGATGAGACACGCCGCGGCACGCCGGCACCTCGCGCATGCATGCCCCAGCTGGCCCGCACACACGCCATGCATCTCGCCCTCGTTTACATCGTATGCGTCGGATTTCCTTTTTAGCGACGACAAGCCGGTCGTCGTCCAGTTTTCCCACGCCGCCACAGTCTAGTGTCGCGCGGCCGCCGAACTCGCCTCTCCACGTGTCCGCCAGCACCGCCTAGGCCCGGCCAGCTTTGCCTCCCCCACGTCGTCCTGCTGCACCTCCTCGACGCTCGGGGTGCCCTCACCGCTCACCAGGCAGCGCCGGCACCGGCCGCAAGCAGCAGTAGTGGGAGCATCAGGAGTGCCCCGCCGACGGTGCCCGGCGACCCCACCTCGAGCCATGGAACCAACTCAAACCACCCCTACCAAGGTCAGTAGATGCCCGGGATAGCTCCACAGGCCAAGTCCGGCCATCACCGGCCGGAATTTCGGCCACCGGCAAGGTCCAGTAGTCCGCCCCGGGGGTCACATTGCAAAGATTGAAAAAGGTCCAGGGAGTTTTTCGTAATCTAGGGACCTATGGGTGAATCTGGAGTTTAGGACAAGGGTCCCCCTGTAAATGTGTCATTAGGGTTTAAGCTGAGCCTTTAAAAAATCATTAAAAATCGTAGAAAAAACAGAAAATGCAAATCTTATTTTATTGGGTTCCTGGTGCAGAAACCTATCTTTTCTAGAAAACAATTATAGGGTTTTTCTGTGCAGTTTTTGAATTAAAATTTCAAACTCAGTTGGTGTGTTTTTGGAGTAGTTTAAAATATACACATGCTATGGACTTGATTTTTGGATATGTTGCTCTTTATGACATGTCTAGATTTGTGACCAAAATTGGCAGGAGTTTGATGTGTAGATCTTTAATTATGATTTATACAAGCTCTAGGCTAGTTTAATCTTGATGCTTTTTATAGCCCCTTTAATGAACTTTTCTTTGAGCACATGTGCACCCTAGAGCTTTGCCTTGTTGAGTAGTACCTCTGGTGGAGTGGATTTGATTTTAGGAAATTGTTTAATAGGTGACTTGGATTTAATCTTGTGTAGGAGTTTAAATTCAAAAGTTGAAAAACAATTTGAATATGCACTTATTCTTTTGTCAGAAGCTTATTTTTGGCATACATGTCTTATAGGAGAAAGTTGAGATCAAAAAAATATATTAAATCTTTATATATGAATTAATGGTGATTTACTAGGCTGAAATTTGTCTTTTTCATATAAATTAATTTATAAATGATCTTAAGCTATATTTTGGTTTGAGAACTTAAAATAGGCATGTGCTGCTGTGTGCAAAAGCTTAGGCTCATTTGAAGTGATTTTTATTTTATATGGATTTATGCTAGAAAGGATTATTTTATGGAATTAAATAAAGAAATAGAAATTAAAGTGTTAAATATGAAATCATATCTTGGTTCTGTTTTAATCATTAAAACACACTCCCTTGCTGTTTGCTGAAGTTAAGTAACTTAATTTGCTTAGATGTGCACACAATCACCATCAAGTAGTGTTTTGTTCATCATCACACCACCTTAATAATTTGTGTGAGAAAATAATAATGTTGGGTTGAATATGGCCAACAAGAGTTTGTTTCATGGTAATTTTCCCTCCTTAACCATAATCTAATGCATGTGCATGTATACGTGTAGATTTACCAGACGGGATGTATACGCTCACCCAGGAGGAGGAGGGAGCAGCTAGCGGGGAGGTGAACCAGCTTGGTGTGCAGCAAGACCTGGACCAAAGTCCAGAAGAGCCCAAGGCTAGTGTTAGTGTGGAGTCAGAGGAAGGCAAGCACCGATTCATCTAACCCTTTTGCTTTAAAAATTTCATACCTTTTACAATTCAGTATTTATGTTTTACTTGTGCATGTAAGTTTTAGGAGTTGCTTTGAAACCTAGATGCATGATCCTTAGGACTCCTATGCTCTTTTACTAATATGTTAGGAACGCTAGTGCCATACTCTAAGGACACGGTAAAAGATGAGTAATGACTCATTGCTCGCGAGATATAGGATGCTTATGTTGGAAGCATAAGTTGATTAAATTGACTCGCTCATGTGGTAAGAGCAATGGGTTCGGTTTCGATCGAGTAGCATGGTGTTGGTCCTAAGCTATTGAACGTACCAAGTGCTTGTCGGGAATGGGACCGGTAAGCTTAGTACCTTCTGAACCGGGTGGGATCTTTCTAGCTACCCGCTTGGGAAGCGTCTCCAGGCTAGCTACCCGTGGTATAGTGTGTGAGCCCGGACTGGTCGAGTTAGACCCTCCGGATAACCGTGTACCAGAGTTTGTAGCGTGTGATCCCAAACTGTGGGATGTTGGGAACCGCCTGGTCGGGGTAGATCCCGCATTTGCTTTTATTTGAATTCTTGGGGTCTACTTCTTCCGTATATCTTGGGTTTACCTTGCAAGGATATAAATCGATCGATCGTCGGTCACTCGTCGTTATCTGAGTCGACTTGACCACTAGCTACCCCATGTTTATTTATGGAACATTTTGGATTAATATTGTTACTTGTTTAATATTGCTTGCACAACATGCTTGTTTAGTGCAGGTGCTTATCTAGAATGGTTAACATACTGGAACTTGAGATAAAACTTGAAAGTAAGGATCAACTCTGAGATGCTTTTGGCAAAACAAACCCACCAGCCAAAAAGCCTTACATGTCTAGTTGTTTCTTTATTTTGACGGGTAAGTCTTGCTAAGTATTAGTATACTCAGCCTTGCTTAATTTGTGGTTTTCAGGTAACCCCATCTGTCCTGGTTCTATCCCAGGTGATTGGGAGCTTGAGTGGGAGCAGGGCGATGATGCAGAGTGATATGCTTGGATGGCCTCCCATGTGTATCCCGCGTTTAGTTTTTATTTTCCGCTGTTTAAACTCTGATCACCTTTACTTTTATGTATGAAAACCTGGTTTGTAATAATGTTGAACTTGTGAACCTTTTATGTAATGTAATGTTGTACTCTGGTCCCGCCTTCGTGCGGGCTTAGCGTATATCTCGATCCTGTTGTAAGTGATTTACCGGGCTTTACCCGGTGGAATCGACAGAATAATTCCTTATGATTGCTTAATGGCCACGTGGACAGGCTTAGGCGATAATACGGAATTATTTTGGGCGGTTCTGTCACACACACTAGCGGTCGTGACGGTTGTTGACGGTGAATTTCCGTCAACCTAGAGTACTTGTTATACATTGGTTTCGATTATGATTTGCAACTAACCCGCCACTAGGCATACTAATGATATAACAAGTTCACACTTGCATGTCGATTTTGGAGTTTGTTCTTTACGCAGGAAATCTACGCTAAAGAGGAGACTTTCGGGATAAGTTCACCAAGCACTTTGGAAGAAGATCATGAAGCTTGACAAGAGTCAAGACACGCGATGAACACGACTCCAAATGACCCGAGGACTGAAGCGTCAACGTGCAAGTCTTCAGGGACTCAACCAGAAAACATCGAAGCTTGCATAGCAAGGATTCAAGCCTTAACCGTGAAGGATACGATGTCAAAGGCCCACATGCAAGTGCACACGAATAAGGGATCACGCGAGAAGCAACCGGGGAGGAAACCGGGGTCGAACCGGGCCGAAGTGGGCCTGGGCCGGCCGGCCTGGGCCGACCAGCCCAGCCCACTCTGGGGTCGGTTCGCCCCCCTTTGCCTTAGGTGTTCGTCTATTTATTGCCTCCGCCGCCGTCGGCCGCCACATCGAACAAATCATCCTACCGACGCCAATCACCAGAACACCGCCGCCGCAAGATGAGGGAGAGAGTTAGATGAGCTCGTCGCAAGGATCAACGCCGGCGGAGAGAAGGAAGCAAGAGGAGGACTCCAAGCCGCTGGCCTAGGGGTTTCCTAAGCTCCATCGCCGCCATCTTCATCGACGATGTTCTCCGGAGTCTCCATCACCCCTATGTGCTTCAATCCATGTAAAATGATGGGGTAATGTCTCCGTTCATCCCTAGGATTAGATGGATGCATGCTATGTGATCGCTACTTGATTCGTGGTTTCAATCTATTGTTTTCATGTTGATGATGCTTTGATGATTAAGGTAGGCCACCGTGTTTTCGGGTGTATGATATCCGCTACTCCCATAGATTCCATCAACATACCGTGTCCATCATAGGTCTAGTCACGAATACCTTCGCGTAGTGACGACGAGAGAAGGGAAAGGGCGAAACCGTGGTCACAACCCCCGGTAGATTGGTTTACCGCTTTCGTGTAGTAGATGCATACCATGTTATCCTAGATCCTAGGGAGGGAACGCTTATCTTTCTTGCTCACTCTCTTGTGTTCACCCCTTTATCATCTAGTTTAACCCTAGATTTGTTTGATCAACTTAACTTAGATTAACTTAGGTAAGATTGTTTTACCTTTAGATTAATACCCTTTCAAAGGTTTTCCATTCAACTAGATTAGTACTTGGTTAAGCGCTAGTAATCCCCTTGCTCCGCGGATTGACAAGAACCTTGGGAATCCCGTGGTGAAAAAGGTGTAGGTCCGTACGCTTGCGGATCGTAGGTGGATACGAGTTTTATCCGTCAACAAGCCCCTTTTTCCGGTGTCGTTGCCGGGGAGCAAGCCGCTTGCTACGTTTAATCGAGTATTAATTTTGTTGATTACTAACACCTAACCCTTATTTTCGAAAAAAGAAAAAAAAATCTTTTTTGTTTTTCTTTCTACTTTTCTTGTGCCTAGATGGATTTGTTCACCTCACCATTGGAAGACGAAGAGATGTCGCTAAGGGAGCTAGCAATGCTGTCAATGGAAGACATTGAGATGCAAAAATCAGATTTGACGTTTGCTACAACTCACTATGAAGTGAAGCCTGGAATCATCAAGTTAGTGGCGACAAAACCATTTAGAGGATTGGAGGATGACAACCCATATAGACACATTAAGGAATTCATGATGTTATGCAACACGGTGCAACAAAAAGGAGTTCCGGCCGCTTGGTTCAAGTGGAATCTTTTTCCGTTCTCTCTCGAAGATGAAGCGCGAACATGGTACACACTTGTGTCCGTTGAAGCAAAAGGAAATTGGGATGAGCTAGTGAAGAAATTTCTTTTGAAGTTCTTTCCCATAAGCAAGGTCCAAGACTTAAGGAGGCAAGTGCTCACTTTCAAGCAAGGAGAGGATGATGGAATTGATGAAGCATGGGACCGTTTTAATGAACTACATGAGCGAGGCCCGAACTTGGGATTTTCCGGTGACTTGATGTTGCATACCTTTTATTTTTCACTAACCCCTAACTCGTCTCGTTTTGTAAGCATGTGTGCAGGCGGTGATATAATGGATAAAACAATTAGTGAAGCCGCACAAATCTTACAAAGGATAGGCAATGGACAAAGAACAATACGAGATTGGCAAAGATGTTGTCGAGAGGAGCAAAATGACAAAATCAAGCCCAAGGTGCTTGCTGAAATTTCTGAAAAAGATGAACCGAAGGTCAAGGAAGATGAACCGACCATACAAGAAAGTGAAGATCCACTTCCCAAGGTAAGAGAAGTCATTTCGGATGTTAAAAATGTTGAAACTAACATGAATGTAGGCCGAAGTATGTGGAATGCTAGACCATTGTCGGAGTTCAAGCAATCCGGTTGGGTTCAAGTTGATTTCGCCCCACTAATCAACTACCGAAGGAAGGAGGAACGCCGACACGTTGCCAAACTAATTGAAGATATATTTGATCAAGAGATGAGTGGAGAGTCGATCCAAAAGATGTTTAAAGAAGAAAGAGAAGAAGGAGATGAAGGATGGATCGATCGATTTGACAACTCAAAGATTTATGATGAAGGAAGAGAAGAGTACAACCGTGATGAGCCTAGTGACTCAAAGGATAAATGGGAGGAGATAGGACTCAAGCTAGATGATAGCTTGTGTGCTATTGAAGCCTACACACTAGCAAATCAAGACATGGAAGTACTCAAGGATGAAGGATAGAGTGAATCAACAATGAGCGATCTTGACGACATGTGGTACATGGAAGATAAAGAAAGCAACATACAAATCTTTGAAGATGAAGATCTGGTTGATAAAGAAGACTTCAAAGAAGAGATGAATGTGTACATAGTTGAAGGATTACATGTTCCACATGATGAGTTGAAGAAATTGCAAGATGGTGATGAAGAGGCAACTACACTTGTTGAGATCGATTTGCCTTCAACACCGCTTGATGAACCAAATATCACTCTTGTTGAAAAATCTCTAAGGCCAAGGTACGCGCTGAAATCTCAAGATATTATTGGTATTGATGTTGATAAATTCAAATACTCATGCTCAACCAATAGTATGAATGATAGTTTAATGTCTATGCCTTGTTCCAATAGTGATCATGTTGATAGGCTAGATTTTCTTGAGAATGAAAAAGAGGAAACATTTATGTTTGATCCAATTAATCTCACACCTAAACAACCTTTTCCTAATGATGAGCTAAGTGCTATGCATGAAACATATGCTTCTTTTATTTACACCTTGACTTGTTGCTACAATTCACATGTGGTGTTAATTATGGACGTGTTTGTTTACAATAAGTTTTGTAAATCTCGATCATGCTTTGCGCTTGGTCAAGCTAATGACCTTAAAGAATCGTATGTCGGGAAAGGCCCGATTTTCACTAACCATGTAGACAAGGCTTGAATAATGAAAAAAAGAAGTCATGCCTAAAAGAGTTGCAAGATAAATCATCGACCTCTCCGAGTCCCGCGATGGATGCTGCTGTCTTCATCAATTTGAGAGCTTGTTCAGAGGTGTACAAATGAAGAAAACGAGATATTCAGAAGCTCCATCAAATTACCATTCCAACGCATCAAGAACCAACAAGTTTGAAGACCCGTGCAAGGAGTTATGGAGAAAACATTGAGCGTTGCGCGTTCTGAAATTTCAGGACAGATTCATCGCCGAAGTAAAACAGACGTAACTCTCTTGTCCGGAGTCCGATTTGAGCAAATAAAGACTCGTTGGAAATGAAATTTTGTGCGCTGTGCAATGGAGTAGAGATTGAGTATACTCTCTGTTCTGGACATTAAAAAAAATTCATGGAGTGAAGGCAGCACCGAAGGATGATAAAGAAGGAGATAATGATGAAACAAAAGGATGCTTTGGGCAAGTCTTCTATAAGTGATCAAGCACAACATGGGAAGTAAATTAAAGCTGCATTGGTACCTTTTATTCTTGCATGAAGGGCCATGGCGATGCGACGAAAAGAAGGAATGTGAGAAAGTCGAGCTTTATGACTTTAAATGAAGCGCTTTCCGGGAGGCAACCCGTTTCTTTATATTTTTACTACTTTCTTAGAGAAAATAAAGAATGGCACTATCTTATGATGATCAACTTGTGGTTATTAATCTAAGTTTAGTTTTCCTTTTTAGAACCACCATCATGTTCATGATCATATTTATTTGCATGCATTGCATTTTGTTATCAATGTGATGTTTCTTTGTGTATACATGTTTTGCATATAGTTGGCTTGGTTGTTTTATATATTTAATGATGTATGCTTCAGTTTCCATGTTAATGCTTCATAGGTACCTATGGGTGTTTTCCTTTTGTGATCTTGTGTAAACGTGGTGTTTAAACAAGATCGCGGACCATCATCGTTAAGTTCGATAAACCTAGCTGGCTTTTCATATGTTTTCATGTTGCTTTGGTTAGTTTATAAGCTTTGCAATGCGCTTAATTTTTCTTTTGCTATAAGAGTTATTGATTTAGGGATAGACATGATGTTTTAACCCTAGATATATAAACCTTTATGGCTATGGAGAAATTCGGCAACCTAGTTGTAAACATGGTGTTTAGAACTAGGTGAAAACATTGTCTTTATTTATATGCTTTCCTATCATGTGCATACATACTTTGCACCACATACATTCATTAGGTTTTTATTCCTCATTAAACTAATTATGCCACAAGTTAAGAATCTTAGGAGACATTGTTGGATTGTTGGCAATTCTATCTACTCCCAACCGTCACCTTGGGGGTAGAATATGCGTTTAAAACGTCTTACAGGCAAGATAAAGACTCTCACTACAAGGAAATTGAAGGATGTCTAAGAAGTGCTTTGTCTTCTTCTTCCATGACTAGCAAAATGCTAAGCATGGGGGAGACCCTGAATCTTCAACACGGAAGTGCAACATGACACTCTAGAAGATAGAATGATAAAGATCGTTAACATCTCCGGATCAATGCGCAAGAAGCCACCAATCTCATCAAAATTCTGCATGGTCTCGAAGGGAAAACACTGGATATTTTTGGATATTTAGAAGCCAGATGAAGTTACGATTCCAACAAATCAAGAATCAAGAAAATCGGAGGTTCCTACAAGCGGTTATGCCCGAATCACCGAGTGCAACACGTCCTGAAATCAGTTTTGGACAGCACGCAGCGCTGAAGTAAAACGGACATAGCCCCCTTGTTTGAACTCCGTTTTCGATGAATGACCACACGTTGGAAAGGTAATTTCATAAACTTTTCAATAGAGCTATATTTCGATATATGTTCTGTTCTGGACAGGGGAAATCCATGAAAAAGAGACAGCAAGGAGATGATGAGAACAAGAAAGAGGAGATGGTGATGACAACATTGAAGAGAAGGGTGACCAATGACTCCATTAAGCATACAAGATCAAATTCATAAGTTTAGGAGCATTAATAAATCAAGACAAAAGCAAAAGCCACATCGATACATGGAGATGTCGGAAGAAGGCAACGAAGAATTACAAAGGATGGTAACATTTCCATGGACCTTCTCTTTTCCAAACACAAATGCTTGTAAGTATGCCTTCAACCTCAACTAGGTGCAATCTTTTGTTTTTCTCTTCAAACAATAACATGGCTACTAGGAGGACAACCTAGGTTTCTTTTTACTTTCAATAGATAAGAATGACCATGTGTTCACATCGATGTTCTATATTGCCTATGCTTACGGAAAGATGATGAAAGTTGCCGCTTTATTTTACCTACATGAAGTTATACATGTCTTGGCTAATTGCTCTATAATATGATCTGAAATTAATTTAAATACCGGATCTTTTATTTATGGAGGTGAAATGACTATGCTCTAGACCCACATACATATCTTTGCTCTTTGATTTAAGTTTATGGATAGCCGGATAACTTGTTGTTTTTATGAAAACTTAACTTTTATGCTATCTACATATTTGTGATGCTCTTGCAAAGTTCTACCTACCAAAGCCATATACATATATCTTTTATGATAACAAAACCCGTAGATTGCAAACATATGTTTTGATGAGTTGGATTAGGATTGATTTCTATGGTTTGAGACTAAGAAGCTGGTCATTCCTTAGTGTAACTTTTTCATGCTAGCCTTTTTGTCCATGCATTGTGGGTTTTCACGTCGAAAATTTCACAAACTTCGCTGGGCATCCACCCTAAACCAAAAACATCTTTTTGTGAACACCTCCTTGTCCACAACCCAATTTGAGTATGGAGTAAAATTCTCGATGGAGATTCAAATATTCCGCAAGATTATGGAATTTATACTTACTTTAGCAGTCATTTCCCCTCTCTTTTATGCTCGAGGACGAGCATCGTTCAAGCATGGGGGAGGAGTCATTCTCTGACACAAATGCTATGTAAGTATTATTTTGCAAAAAGTTTTGAGGAGCAAAAGAAAAAAGGAAAAAAAATGGAAAATGAAAAAAATATGATAAGAAGAAAAGAAAAGTAAGAAAAATAGGAAGAATAAAGTGAAAAAAGAAAGAGAGAAAAATGAGAAGGAAATAAAATAAAGAAAAAATAAAGATGCTCCTCGGTTCTTTTTGCTTCATAAGTTCTCAAGTGCCTTGATGACAAATCCATACTCAAATCTTCCAACCATGTGCAATCCGATAACGAGGACTTCACTCGTGCCTCGGGATCATCCATTTGCCACTTGCACATGTCTACTTATCTAAATGTGTGTGTTTCGTCCCTCTCTCTTTCCAACATTTATTTTCCATGGCCTTTTTGATGAGTCTCGGTAATTCCAATAGACCTCTCTCTTAATTTGACAATATTTCGGATGTATGTTTTGCTAGGATTGTTTTTAACCTTCCAAGCTCCACATAAGCCTTCCAGTATCACGTATGAGTAGAGTAGGTTGAAAATAATCTAGTATAGGCTTGAGTGACTTGATGAGATGAGTGTTTCCATGAGCTTTTGCAAGAGATTTCACTTATGTTGGATATGCATCTTTTTGAAAATCTTCCATGTGACAAGGTAATGGTTTGAAGTTCACTTATGTTTGAGAGCATCGTGTTAAATGTGGCTTGTTATTTATTGTTAGTCTATCTTCCATAATGAAAAAGAAGTCGGTCACAACTTGAACTTTAAAAATAAATTCTTAAGAGAGAGCAATTTGCCTCGTCATGAATGACTAAGTGCAGGGACAACATTGGAAGGCAACACTGATTTCCCTTTTAAGCAAGGATTACTTACTCGAGGACGAGCAAGGTTTAAGAATGGGGGAGATGTTGACGGTGAATTTCCGTCAACCTAGAGTACTTGTTATACATTGGTTTCGATTATGATTTGCAACTAACCCGCCACTAGGCATACTAATGATATAACAAGTTCACACTTGCATGTCGATTTTGGAGTTTGTTGTTACGCAGGAAATCTACGCTAAAGAGGAGACTTTCGGGATAAGTTCACCAAGCACTTTGGAAGAAGATCATGAAGCTCGACAAGAGTCAAGACACGCGATGAACATGACTCCAAATGACCTGAGGAGCGAAGCGTCAACGTGCAAGTCTTCAGGGACTCAACCAGAAAATAGCGAAGCTTGCATAGCAAGGATTCAAGCCTTAACCGTGAAGGAAACGACGTCAAAGGCCCACATGCAAGTGCACACGAATAAGGGATCACGCGAGAAGCAACCGGGGAGGAAACCGGGGCCGAACCGGCCGGAGTGGGCTCGGGCCGGCCGGCCCGGGCCGACCGGCCCAGCCCACTCTGGGGTCGGTTCGCCCCCCCCCTTTGCCCTAGGTGTTCGTCTATTTATTGCCTCCGCCGCCGTCGGCCGCCACATCGAACAAATCATCCTACCGACGCCAATCACCAGATCACCGCCGCTGCAAGATGAGGGAGAGAGTTAGATGAGCTCGTCGCAAGGATCAACGCCGGCGGAGAGAAGGAAGCAAGAGGAGGACTCCAAGCCGCTGGCCTAGGGGTGTTCCCAAGCTCCATCGCCGCCATCTTCATCGACGACGTTCTCCGGAGTCTCCATCACCCCTATGTGCTTCAATCCGTGTAAGATGATGGGGTAATGTCTCCATTCATCCCTAAGATTAGATGGATACATGCTATGTGATCGCTACTTGATTCGTGGTTTCAATCTATTGTTTTCATGTTGATGATGCTTTGATGATTAAGGTAGGCCACCGTGTTTTTCGGGTGTATGATATCCGCTACTCCCATAGATTCCATCAACATACCGTGTCCATCATAGGTCTAGTCACGAATACCTTCGCGTAGTGACAGTACGAGAGGAGGGAAAGGGCGAAACCGTGGTCACAACCCCCGGTAGATTGGTTTACCGCTTTCGTGTAGTATATGCATACCATGTTATCCTAGATCCTAGGGAGGGAACTCTTATCTTTCTTGCTCACTCTCTTGTGTTCACCCCTTTATCATCTAGTTTAACCCTAGATTTGTTTGATCAACTTAAGTTAGATTAACTTAGGTAAGATTGTCTTACCTTTAGATTAATACTCTTTCAAAGGTTTTCCATTCAACTAGATTAGTACTTGGTTATGCGCTAGTAATCCCCTTGCTCCGCGGATTGACAAGAACCTTGGGAATCCCGTGGTGAAAAAGGTGTAGGTCCGTACGCTTGCGGATCGTAGGTGGATACGAGTTTTATCCGTCAACAACGGTGCGGCCCGGTGGTCACGCGCCCGACGGTGGCGGTGGACCACTACGGCAGTGCATCTCGCCTGCGGCGGTGCGCCCCGGCGACCGGCGTCCCGCACCCTCCCCCAGTCGGAGGTGATCCCATCTCCACTGCGAGCTCACACGAGTCAATGACTGTTGACAGTGCAAAATCGTGTTCAAGTGCACCGCAAGCCTACGGGTGACTTGGTGCCTTTTTCACCAAGGAGGGTCCTCCCTAGATTTGTCAATCCAAGGATCGGAAGCAAACCACTAGGGTTCTCTATCTAACCTACCAGTCTAACCCTATGTAAAGTGTTGATTGCATAAAGATTAAACATATATGAAAGGATGTATGGATCACATCCACCTAGCCATAAAGGTGAGCATCCAAAAGGTAAGCCTAGCCTATCGTCTTCTCATTGCCGTTCCGACCAAGATGACAAACTAACCTAAAGCTCATACCATGATAAGGAGATATCCATTACACGTTCGTTCGGTGCTTTTCCTAAATCGTACTGTCACTACGCAAGGTAATCGACACCGAACGACTACTCATAAGTTCGTGCACCACTTCGATGTATCCGCAAGACATAGATTAGATCTATTCCTACTAAGGTCATATGCTAGCTACACACATGAATGAGAGAAGGCATGCATCGAAGTAGATCAAAAGTAAAGACAAGATTAGGTTGATATCACCGTCAAAAGTGCATGTGCCTTGATGAATCCAAGGCACGGCTCCGGAACTCCACCATGGCTTCACCACGCAGGGCCAACCATGGCGGCTAGCATCTAGCCTAAGCCATCTCTTAGGCAACTCAAGGACTTGCGGCGGTCGTCGGCTTTCTCCCGGTGCTTCTCCTTCGTCTTGGTGGCTCTCTAATGAATGGATGGATGTGGCGGCCGGCGGAGGGAGAGGCAATAAATAGACGAGCACCTAGGTCAAAGGGGGCACGAACCGGGCCCGAAACAAGTCAGGCCGGCCGTCCTGGGCCGACCAGCCTAGGCCCGTTTCGGCCCGGTTCGGCCCCGTCTCACTCCCCGATGCTTATCGGTCAATTGTTGACTTTCTGCCTTATGCATGTGGGCCCTTGACGTCGTCTTCTCCACGGTTTAGATAGAGCTCCTTGTCGCGCAAGCTTCAGCATCTTCTGTCCAAGTCCTGGAGTTTTCTGGCTTCATGCTTCAGTCCCTGGGCCATTTGGAGTCATGTTCATGAGGTGTCTTGACTTGTGTCGGGCTTCATGATCTTCTCTTGAAGTGCTTGATGAACTTATCTCGAAAGTCTCCTCTTTAATGTTAATTTCCTGCATAAACAACAAACTCCAAAATCGACATGCGAGAGTGAACTTGATACCTTTGCGGGGTTTGTACCATTGGTTAGAATATCAAATACGTGCAAATGTTGATGGTAAACTTATAGCTAGGTGTACCAAAATCGACCGTCAACAATGACGCACTCCCGCCGTTGACGCAAAATGTGCACTCGCCGCCAATCACACAAGAAGCCGAAAAGCTTAGCTTCGCACACGCGAGAGAAAGTGACGTGCCGGTCAATTTTTCCCGAAAATTAACAAAAGATGAAACAGTTAAATACCAAAACTTGGAACCTACCGGGTAGTACCGAGCGGTTCCATATTTACGGCTAAGAAGCCAAGCAAGACGACATGTAGCTATGCGAAGCTACTCGTCAAAAAACCACGACCATTCGGGTAACCAAGAAGGAAAAAGAACATTGCCGAATGGGTGACGTAAGCATGACAACGATCGATCTTTGAATGAACATGGATGCATGCGCAAAGCCATGACCGATCCTCATGAAGATTAACATTAAATGAAGTAAAGCACGAACACGATCATGTATTAAAATAAGCATGCATAGATCCAAAGCATTAGTCCACCGCATGTCTAATTGCTATAAGATCCGTCGGGCACGATATCGGCAAATCTATCCACCGCATGATACAACTTGCATGAAAGAACGCACCACTTTCCACAAATAGATCTATCCACCGCATGATACAACCTAAATATGGAAAGCTAGAAGCATACGTCTTTTAAAACATAAATAACGCACGTGATCTACTCGTGAAGATATAACCGAATGCGGCTGAACAACCGATTCGGGGTCCATGGAGAAGGAACAAACGTTACCACGTGAATAAATCTATCGAGCCGAATTGGAAATCTAATCCACCGGATGACTAGCTCCAAAGCAGCCCAAAAACTCCGCATCTACCGCATGATACCCGCTCTTTCAAGACTTATACTAACAAAGCAAGCTTGAACCCGCAACATGTAACAACCTAGATCGATTCGGTCTCGGCTATCGGAGGGCACGAGATCCACGCGTCAAAACACGAGACCTACTCGTGCGCGGATCTTAAAAGGAAAATAGCCGATCCAAACCCATCTAGATTGGGCAAAAGTGTATTACATGAATTAAAACATAAAGCAAAAACTCATGATAACACGGGGTAACTTAATGAATCTCTTGGATCTTGCCAAAATCCAATAGAGCCGATAACTAGCTTCGAGCTAAACCTTAGCCTACCGCATGGCTCATGATCTAACAAGAAACCCTCTTGAACCAAGCTTGAATCTACCGCATGACACGAAGCATGGTAACAAGACTACTTGCATCAGATCTAAATCCACCGCATGATACTAGACATGATACAAGGTTGCCGGTACTCACGGAGGTCGACGGATCGATTGGTCCTCTCGAAGAACTCGACGACACGACAAGGGACTCTAGGGTTTTGGCGTAAGGCCGGTGTGTATTGAGGAATGAATGTGTTTTTTTACATACATCCAGGGATCATATTTATACCCTGCTGATTACAATTGCGAATGGATTCATTGCCTAACTAAACTTGATCGCCTGTCCATCCATTCGCTTCCCCTGATCGAGCCACGTCACCGTCCAATCCCGCAAAATCAGCTCTCTTGTTCCTTTGCCGAACCGGGAGCGGATAGCCGACCGCGGATCCTTCCGCCGAAAATCTCCGAAGATACCTTTCCTTCCACCGGACGGACTCCTTTCCGAATCGGACCCACATGTCATATTCCTTGCCAAATTCTCGGTGTTAACACATGCCCCTTCAATTGTGGGATAAAAGTAATTTTGTTCCACAATTGACTCCGACCACGAATCCTTGAGCCAAACTCGTCAACACCTTGTTCTTCGCAATCCGCCGGATTCTTCGTTCGAATCCAACCCTAGATCCCCTTTGTTCCGAGCTCGAATCTCCAATGGCAACTCGTAAACCAAGCTGCTCAGGTAACTTCACCCCTCCAAACCTTTGTTCGGCATTAGGTTTTCAATTTTACCTGAGATTTTCTTCTTCCGCTTTCTTCCAGGAACCGTCTACTGCCCTTTTGATTCCTATTGAGGCGCACTTGGAGGAAATTGCGCTCCCGTTCCGCCATTGAAAAGGAGAAAACTGATGCTGAACAGGCCATGAACGGGATACAATCCCAAGCAAAAAGCCATAAGGATACCTTGGCTGACCCGCAAGCTTCTTACGATCCGAAAGTCGCCGTAAAGGTTGCTCTAGAGGCGGAATTGAAAAGCCCGTCGGCGGAGATGGAAATTGACCGGAAGAAAATAGCCGATCTTCCCGGATTAATAGCAAAGACCGAAGCGGAGGCGAATCGGTCGTCACCGAGTAAAGCAAAGTGCGATGCGAGCTTATTGACTTATCCGATGCCCAAAAGGACTATCGGGAAATCTTGGACAACTCCCACTTGATAGTATCCAATGTTCGTCACGCACTTACAAAACTCCTTAACGCTTGAATGTTCTTGTTGATGTATACCCGGACCGGTCGTTCTTGTAATATTTCCTTTGCAATTTGTTTCCTTTCCTTGGCGTACTTTGAGATGTGGTGCCGAACGACCCATTCGGTAGTGAAACGCTAACTGCCGAACGACACCTTGAATTCCTTTAGCCGAAACCATCGACCCACACGCGTTTCAGCTTAGAACTCCAAACGACCCACCGGCGGGTTGGTCAAGGAAATCTCTCCGCCTTCCGATTTTATTGGGACGTGCGCCACGATCCACGACCACGATTCGAAGCCACAATTACCCCGCCGGGCCTATAAATGTTGCCATAGGTGCCCCTAGCTCTCCACCGGGCCTTCTAGCTCTCGAATCTTTGCCAATCTCCGGCCTTCTTGCAAACAGGCACATCCTCAAACCGCAATGGTGCGCCGCCTCAACCGCCGCCGCGCCTCCGACGAGGCCGAGGGAAGCGGCGCTAATGCGCGCGGCGGTAATGATCGTCAATTTCTCCTTGTCGATCTTCCTTTTGATCTTCCTTTGCCTTGACAATCATCTCCCCCCCTTCGGCTTTGATTCGGTGGAATTCGCCCCGCGCGCCGGCCAATCGCCCCTCCCCGATGACTCTTCGGAGTCCGATGGCCACTCCCCGGTGCCGTACGGGGGAAGCGAGACGCTATTCGCTTCAAGGAGGAGCTAGAGGCGTCTCGTCTCGAGCCGGGAGGCCGTCTCCAAAAAAGCGGGCGTGGCCGAACTAGAGTGGGAGGACCGGCGGAAACACCGCCGGAAGCCATTGATGGTATGGTTCGATTCTTGATTCGGTCCAGCCTTTGGTGCTAACCCCTTCTTGTTTGTCTTTTGCAGCCCGTGATGCTGAGCTCAACCAGCTAAAAGCGCTGGTAGAGCAGCTGGCGGAGAAGGTGAATGCTCACGGCGACACGCCGGCGGAGCGCCTGGCCGCGGTGGAGCGCCGCATTGACGAGGTGGCCATCCATGGTGTTCGTCTGGGCACCACCTTGGGCCAGGCTGCGATGGCGACGCATACGGACGTCGACTATTCCACCGGGCCGCGTGGCTTCCGTGGCGGCGCGCCGGGAGGATATCGACGAGATCGAGCTCATCCCGGAGCGCCTCGACGGCCATGGCGACGCCATTGCCGAAATTACCCATCCCCGGTCCGTGCCGAACGGACTCTTTGATTAGATTGTACTAGGGATGTGTAAATGTCGGCAATATATGATGAACTTTTGGAATCCGCATTTGTTCCGTGATATTTCCCCTCGCATTTGCATCCGTGGACTTGTCTTCTTCGAATGCATCCGGGAACCGTCCGTAGCCGAACGCTCGCAAACAAGCGCCCCTTGGCGCAAGATCCACAAAGGATCCCAATTCGGCAATCCGCAAATACTTGTTCAAAAGAAACCCTTCGCACTCGGTGGAAACCCCCCGCCGCTTGGTATTCCAACGGTGTGTACCGGCCGCATCATCACTCCCAATGCGCCCCCTTGGTCAATAAAATAGCCCGTGGGGTGCTCTGCAAATCCACTCGCACACTCCTCCATCACTTCTCGTCTCTTCTTCTCGCTACTAGAAGAAAAAACCCCAACGCCATGGACAAGGGTAAACAACCTCGGGGGAGCGGCTCGTCAAGGAAGCGTACGATTCGGAAGTGAGTTCTCTCTTGATCTGCTCCTTGTCCTTCTGCTTGATCTTGCGCTTCATGTTTTCCTCTCGCCTCTTCGACCTTGATTTGCTTCTCGAAGAAATCATCGGAACCGAAGATGTTCCCGAGTACATCTCCTCCGATTCTTCTCTCCGAGGCGGAGGATGCCACGCCCGAGCAAAAGATCATCCATCGAGCCGCGCCGCCGTGCTCGGCACACGGAGCGTGACCTCAAGGACATGTCCGTCCGCCGTCAAGCCGAACGCGAGCGTCGTATGGCGCCGGAAGCGCTAGTAGGGGGTAAACGCTTCGTCCCCCTTCATGTTTGCATCCGGATCTCTTGCCCCTAACCTTGATTCTTTTGCCCCGGATGTTTCGACGGTACGGCAACCCCGAAGGCGGCCTGGGATAGCTTGGTAGAGGCCGCCAATCGTGGTCACCCTCGTGCGTTCCAAGTCGCCGTCACGGTGGTCCCGGAACAAGCGAAGAGGGAGCACGACCGAAGAAGTAAAGAAAAGATTGAATCATACTTTCGCTTCTTTCTCCACGCCTTCTCGCTTCCCTCCCTTAGGGGACTTGACCTTCGGGGCCGCTATGTGTAATCCCGCAAGAAACCAGTTGTAGTGTAGTATTGGGCTAAGGGCAATGCATCGAGCACCGGCCATTTTCTTTTGTTCATGGATTTTTTGTTCTAAAGGCGGCCTCATCCTCGAGCGCCGGGCCGCTTCGTGTCGATGTGTATAATCATCGATCGATTTCAATGCTAGGATAATACTTCTTCGGATATCTTCCATTTATTGCGGCGGAAAACTCCTCTCCTAGCAAAGTTTTCAATATGTATGCATTACCGGAACGCATCCGACCACACGAAAAGGCCCCTCCCGGTTAGGGGACCATTTGCCGAATTCACCGTATTTAGTTCCAATCGGCGGCGGCGCTTTCCAAACTAGATCGCCTTCGTGAATTGCTTTACTTTTACTTTCTTGTTATAGTATTTGGCGACCCGCGGCTTGTTTTTCTCGATGTTTTCCGGGGCCCCGAGACGGATCATATGCAAATCTTCTAACTCATCCATCATTAGGCCACCGTAATCCTTGGAGCTCAAATCGTTTTGCAAGCACTACTCTCCTTGATTCCGATTGCATTTCCCGGGGCAAGATCGCGTGATGCCCGTAAACCAACTCGTAAGGAGAAGTCTTTGTAGCTCCATGGGGGGCCATTCGGTAAGCCCACGGCGCTTCACCGAGTACCGAATGCCATCTCCTCGGCTTCGGTCGATCTTCTTTTGTATAAGCTTGATCATGATCTTGTTAGAAGCCTCTCGCTTGACCATTAGCTTGGGCATAGTATGGAGAAGAATTAAACGAGTTTGATTCCCATGCTTTCGGCAAAATCTCTGAATTCCAATGACACGAATTGTGCCCCTTGGTCAGTGGTAATCGTCTGAGGAATCCCAAATCGATAGATGATGTGTTCCTTGACGAATTCGATCATGTTTTCTGATGTCACCTTCTTGAGTGGGATTGCCTCGACCCATTTGGTGAAGTAATCGTAGCCAAAAGCACGAACTTATGCCCCTTGCTAGATGGTGGATTAATTTGGCCAATCAAGTCTATGCCCCACCCCCCGAATGGCCATGGCTTGATGATGGGATTTAATGCTTGATGCGGGGACTCTTTGAATATTCCCGAACCTCCGGCAATCTTGACACCCCTTGTAATACTCAAAGCGAGTCCTCTAATATCGTCGGCCGAAGCATCCACCTTGCCTAATAACCCATTTCATGCGATAGGCCGATTGGTGCGCTCCACATATCCCATCGTGCACCTCGCTCATCATGTTCTTGGCTTCTTCGGACCCGGGCATCGTAGCGTACTCCATCTAATGACTTATAGAATAAATTGTCATCCGGAAGAACGAACTTGATTGCCTTGTACACGAGCTTCCTAGAGACTTTTCGGGATGGATCTCTCAAATAATCAACGATCTCTTTCCTCCAATCATCTTCTCGTAAGATCCGTCCCCGGTGCGCTCACCTCTGCAACAAATGCTTCTTGACTCTCTTTATAACCGAGAGGCGCTCGAGCCGGCCTCGTTTGCTTCCTCGTTATGCTCTCTAGGAATGTCTTGTAGGGTCACCGTGGAAAGCCCTTCAAGATTTCTCTCGCATTCCTCGTAGTAACTCCTCGGCGCCTCGCTTCGCACTCGTACCGGCCGTTCAATTGCTTGATGACCAACTCGAATCTCCATAAATTTCAACCGAAACGGCCCCGGCTTCTCTCAAATATTGAAGCCCTCGAAGCGCGCCTCGTACCTCGGACTCGGTTATTTGTGACGGTGGGTTGTATAGGAATGGCAAATTCGAACATCTCACCTCTCGGGGAGAAATTAGTAGAATCCCTACTCCCCCACCTTTGCCACATGATGACCCGTCAAAGAATAGAGCCCATGGGGTAATTTCAAGCGAGATCAATCGAAGGGTCACGGTGTTCGGTTATAAAATCGGCAATGACCCGACCTTTGATGGCTTTTGCCGATTCGAACTTCAACTCGAATTCGATAGAGCTAAAATCCATTTGCCAACCCGACCATTCAAAATTGGCATAGATAACATATGTTTTATCACATCAAACTTCGAGTACACGGTGCATTCGGCATTCAACAAGTATTGCCGAAACTTTGTACACGAGTAGTATACGCAAAGACATAACCTTTCTATAGCCGAATACCCGGTTTCGGGATCAAGTAGTTTTCGGCTAAGATAGGCTACTACCCGCTCCTTCCCTTCGAATTCTTGAATGAGGGCCGATCCAATAGTTTGGGTATCGGCCGCCACGTACAACTTGAAAGGCTTGTCCAAGTCGAGGAGGAACCAAAGACCGGCGGCTCCTTCATGTCTTGCTTGATTTCTTCGAAAGCCTTTTGTTGTTCGTCGCCCCATGTGAACTTCGATCCTTCTTTAGTTTTAGCAACGGAGAGAACGGCAACACCTTCTGTGATAAATTTGAGATGAACCTTCTCACAAAGTTGATCTTGCCGAGCAGTGATTGCAACTCCTTGAGGTTGGTTGGAGGAACGACTTCATCAATGGCCTTCATGCTCTTTTTGCCAACTTCGATTCCCCCTTCGTGGACCAAAAATCCCAAGAATTCTCCAAACTCGACACCCCAAATGCACACTTGTTTGGATTCATCTTCGAGCCATGCTTCCGGTGCATTCCAAGGTCTTCTTCACATCTTCCGGATGGGTGACATGACTTAAGGACTTGATCACCACGTCGTCAATGTAGATCTCCACGGTCTTGCCGATCAACTCATGAAAGATGTAATTCATGGCCCGCCGATAGGTTGCACCGGCATTTTTCAAACCAAATGTCATGACGATCCATTCAAACGAGCCTATATGGCCGGGACATCTAAAGGCCGTCTTCGAGATGTCTTCTATTGCCATAAAGATGCGATTGTACCTCGCATTGCCATCCATAAAGCTAATCACCTTGTGCCCGAGCGCGGCGTCAATCGGCGAATCGGCAATAGGCATCGGGTATCCATCCATGGGAGTAGCTCCGTTTAGGTCCCCGAAGTCTATGCAAACTCTCATTTTCCATTTTTCTTATACACGGGGACGATGTTAGAAATCCACTCCGCATATCCGCAGGCCGAACGAAGTTTGCGTCAAGTAATCTTTCGATTTCCTTCTTCACATCGGCCAATACTTCATCCTTGTAGATTTTCCGGGCGGTCGCTTATATGGCTTGAAACCGAGCTTGATTGGCAACCGGTGCTCGACGATGGATCGATCCAATCCGGCATCTCCGAGTAATCCCGGGCGAAGCAATCTTTATATTCTTTGAGAAGCTCAATTAGTTTCCCCCCCGAAGTCCGGGCCGCAAATTTGCACCGATGAACGTCGGCCTTGGCTTATCACCGCTTCCAATGTCAACTTCCTCCGGCCTTATCGGCCGACATGAATCCTCGTCCCGCCTTGCCATCGGTGCCATCCACGGGGTTCTCCATTAAAAATTACCGTAAGAGCCGACCGCTTGAATCGGCCGTTGGTCACCGCCGACGGGTTCAACAGACCTTCTCCCCGGTCCTTCCCCGAGAAGCAATCGATGCCTTGGTACTCCCGCAAGGCCGGTTCCATGTTAGCCACGCTCACGCAGTCATCCGCCCGGACGACCTCGATTTCATCGTCCACCCACCGGATCGCCCGTTGATGCATGGTGGATGGGACGCGCGCGCTGGCGTGGATCCGGTCCCCGCCGCAAAGCAGTCGTAGGCTCCCCTTCCCTTCGATGACGAAGAAGGTGGTGAGCAGCGTCTTGGACCCGATCATCAAGTCCACGTGAGCACATCCTTTGGTGTCCGAAGGGTTCCCGGCGAAGTCGTTTAGGATGATGCTTGTTGGTGTCAGATCGCTCGGGGTCATGCCAAGCTTCCTGAAGGTGGTGTACGGCATTACGTTGACTGCCGCGCCACCGTCGACGAACATCTTGGTCAATGGCTTGCCATTGACGTACCCCCTCAAGTACAGCGGCCTCATGTGGCGATTCTTGGCCGGCTTGTCGAAGACGGCCTGCTTGGCAAGCACCAGCTGCGCCATCATCTCCTCGGGTTGCTCGTCGTCAAAGGAAGCTTCTTCCCCGCATCATCCGGTTAGCGGGAGCCATGAACTCGTTTGGCGGGAAGTATACCATGCATGCGGGGGCCGGACGCTTCGATCCTTCCGTCGGTCCTTGGGGCGCCATTTCGTCTCGTCCGGATCCCGGCTTGTTTCAACTCGCGGTTCCTCAAGCGTTGGACCCGCCTCTTCGGCTCTTGCGCGGACCGGTGGGCACCATTGCCCCTTCTCGCCGGACGTAGACATCTTCATCCTCCTCGTGGTCGGCCCACCCGAGATCGGCCCGCGCCTTCTCGGGATGATCAATGATTTCAATTTTTTGCCGCCGATCCCCATTCGGGTGGATCCCTCCAAGTCTTTCATGGACGGATCGGCGATTGGCGTTTCTCGCTCGTATTCGCATATCCGTCGCCGCATTCGGGACGCTTCCTTAATGTGGGCGGTTTCGAGGCCCTCATTCCGGCGGTGTACCGAAAAGGCGCACCCCCGGTGGGCGCGCTCCCGCGCGCGCGCGTGTCGTTCCCCCGATTCCATCCGCGCGCTTCCTCCTCGGCCCCGCGTTGCTCCTCCTCGTGACGACGCTCCCCGGTAGCGTTCCTTCTCCATCCGGCGCCGCCATTTATTAAGGAGGATGCGCGACGTCACCTTGGGTCCGGGTTTGGACGATTCCCCGATCTCGATATGGCTCTTGAGAACGCGGGGGCGTCGCCCCGTACTTGCTCTATGGTCACCCGGCGTTTCGGGTCAACCGATCCATCTTGCTTGGACCCGGCCGAGGTCGGGACCTTGACTTTCCCTTTCTCTTCGGCCGTTATCGCATTGATAGAAAAGCCGAGCATGTTCTCGCGGAAGGGGTGGCCATCCAGCCTTCATCTTGTTGTCGAACTTGAGATGCCCTTCCCGGATAGCCTTCGGATCCTCATCCCGAAGACCCCGCAATCGTTGATGGAGTGCGAGTCCCCCGTCATGGAAGCCGCAATAACGCTTAGCTTTGACTCCATCAGGCCGAAGCATAGAATGCCCCTCGGGCAGCTTGATTCGGCCTTCTTTTACCAAGAGCTCGAACAACTTGTCAGCCTTTGTGATGTCGAAGTCGTAAGTTCCTTTGGTCTGTCTGACCCAACGCTGATTCATTGTGAGAGGCTCTTTACCCCACATGATTTCCGCCGCAGCTATCTCCAGTTCGTCGTCGAATCCTCGAACAAATCGGCTTTGTCCAAGAATTGATTGTAGATATCGGCGATGTCGTGCTTTGCTTGCCAAACTTGGGGTCTTTCTTGAGGCCATATGCCCGATTGCTCATCAAGGATAATTTCTCGCGACGCTTGGCCCAAGTTTTCAAACTCCATCCCAAAGAGCTTTTCGCGCACGGCTGGTAACATCCCGGCGACGGCCATATCGGCTAGCTGATCGTCTGGCAAGTTCAATGAGAAGCACATGCCCTTGACTTCTCTGAATCTTCTGAGGAACTCCAGCGGTGTTTCACTGTGCCTTTGCTTCAGGGTGGCAAGGTCAATCAACTTCTTCTCAGAACTGCCGCTGAAGTAATGAGCGTGGAATTTACGCTCCAAATCTTTCCACCTGGCCACTGACTCAGGCGGCAAGGACGAGAACCACTGAAAAGCCCGGACCCGTCGGCCGAGGCGGGGAAGTAGCGAACCCTAAACGTCTCCTCGGCCGAACATTCCCCAAGCCGCATGAGATAACGAGCGATATGCTCGACCGTGCTTGTCTCGTCCCGCCCGAGAGAACTTTGTGAATTCCGTCGGCGGTTTCACCCTTGGTGGCGGGAGCACGTTATAGTACCATTCCGGGGAACGGCGGCTCGTAGGTGGGGCCCTCGCATCCTTGGCTTGAGGCCGAACCGATTCTCGCATCAATTCGGCCATCTTGCGTGCTAGGGCATCTTCCTCCCGAGCGCCCGTAGCCGCGCGTACCCCCGGGTGCGGAAAGGCATCGAACGCTCCGTAATTCCCCACTTCATGATAGCCACCGCCGTATAAATTCCTCTCGGGAGCCGCTTGGTGGACGGAGCTATTCTTCGACCGGGGTCGAGTGGGGCCCCGGATGAGCCGAACGCTAGGTCTCCGTACGTGGGCCGGTACGGATTCGGCCGCTGCACGGGCCGACTTCGTGCTTTGTGGTGGCGGCGGGATTGGTTGACTTCCCGAAGCTTGCAACGACGGCCGAACCGGCGCCCCCCCGCCCTCCCCGTGGAGGAGGTTGGAACGTTTGGCTCCCGAGCTCGAGGAGGAGGCTGCTGCACCGGGCCCCGTGGTGGCGGCTGAGAGCTTGATTCGCCCAGCTCCACGGTGCTCTTTCCGGCGTACGCCTTTCCGAACGCCTGCCCCGCGCCCGGACCAAAGAGGGCCACCATCATCTGTTGGAGCGACCCAAGGAAAGCTTGATTGTGCTTGGTGAGCACGTCGTCCATTGACTCTTGGAAGATCCGCGCGCACTCTTCCTTTTCTTGTTGGGTCGTAGCGTCGGTTTCTCCTGGCAACAGCACTCTGGGCAGGCCATTCTTCAGATATGGTACACCGCTTCGATTCTTCTTGAATGACATGAGACACTTTTGTTGAAACCGATTCACGGCGTCCACGAGCCGCCGATGTCGCTTCGGAGAAAGCTCCTCAATGCCGACATCCGGAGGTCCGTGATTTCGGGCATCCCGAACCAATTCGGCCGTATGTCCCACCGGGCGTGCCAAAAAGTGTGTTGACGCAAAATGTGCACTCGCGCCAATCACACAGCAAGCGAAAAGCTTAGCTTCGCACGCGCAGAGAGAAAGTGACGTGCCGATCAATTTTTCCCGAAAATTAACAAAAGATGAAACGAGTTAAATACCAAAACTTGGAACCTACCGGTAGTACCGAGCGGTTCCATATTTACGGCTAAGAAGCCAAGCAAGACGACATGTAGCTATGCGAAGCTACCTGTCAAAGAACCACGACCATTCGGGTAACCGCGAAGGAAAAAGAACATTGCCGAATGGATGACGTAAGCATGACAACGATCGATCTTTGAATGAACATGGATGCATGCGCAAAGCCATGACCGATCCTCATGAAGATTAACATTAAATGAAGTGAAGCACGAACATGATCATGTGTTAAAATAAGCATGCATAGATCCAAAGCATTAGTCTACCGCATGTCTAATTGCTTTAAGATCCGTCGGGCACGATATCGGCAAATCTATCCACCGCATGATACAACTTGCATGAAAGAACGCACCACTTTCCACAAATAGATCTATCCACCGCATGATACAACCTAAATATGGAAAGCTAGAAGCATACGTCTTTTAAAACATAAATAACGCACGTGATCTACTCGTGAAGATATAACCGAATGCGGCCGAACAACCGATTCGGGGTCCATGGAGAAGGAACAAACGTTACCACGTGAATAAATCTATCGAGCCGAATTGGAAATCTAATCCACCGGATGACTAGCTCCAAAGCAGCCCAAAAACCTCGCATCTACCGCATGATACCCGGCTCTTTCAAGACTTATACTAACAAAGCAAGCTTGAACCCGCAACATGTAACAACCTAGATCGATTCGGTCTCGGCTATCGGAGGGCACGAGATCCACGCGTCAAAACACGAGACCTACTCGTGCGCGGATCTTAAAAGGAAAATAGCCGATCCAAACCCATCTAGATTGGGCAAAAGTGTATTACATGAATTAAAACATAAAGCAAAAACTCATGATAACACGGGGTAACTTAATGAATCTACTCGGATCTTGCCAAAATCCAATAGAGCCGATAACTAGCTTCGAGCTAAACCTTAGCCTACCGCATGGCTCATGATCTAACAAGAAACCCTCTTGAACCAAGCTTGAATCTACCGCATGACACGAAGCATGGTAACAAGACTACTTGCATCGATCTAAATCCACCGCATGATACTAGACATGATACAAGGTTGCCGGTACTCACGGAGGTCGACGGATCGATTGGTCCTCTCGAAGAACTCGACGACACGACAAGGGACTCTAGGGTTTTGGCGTAAGGCCGGTGTGTATTGAGGAATGAATGTGTTTTTTTACATACATCCAGGGATCATATTTATACCCTGCTGATTACAATTGCGAATGGATTCATTGCCTAACTAAACTTGATCGCTCCGTCCATCCATTCGCTTCCCCCGATCGAGCCACGTCACCGTCCAATCCCGCAAAATCAGCTCTACTGTTCCTTTGCCGAACTGGAGCAGATAGCCGACCGCGGATCCTTCGCCGAAAATCTCCGAAGATACCTTTCCTTCCACCGGACGGACTCCTTTCCGAATCGGACCCACATGTCATATTCCTTGCCAAATTCTGGTGTTAACACCCGCGAGCCGGGCTTTGAGCAAACAATTAAAGAAAAACCAGGTTCCCCGTGAGCTAGGAGAGAGAACGTGATTTGCATGAGTTGAGCCTGGCTCGCTGGTGGGCTAAAGACCAAAAACAAGTGAAGTTGCAGCTAGAGGGTGCAGCCAGGCCGTCGGGCCAGGCGCGCAAACGCGCCCTTAGGTTCGGCCAATGCGCCCTATAGACTATAGTGCTGGTGACGAGTGCTCGCTACTACTATCTGATAACAGACCGACTGTACTAGATTGCCGACTTGCCATTTTTTGCTTGCCATATCATACCTTCGCCTTTTTTTGGGGTTGCTTTGAACAATACAATGTGCGAAGAAATCGCCTCTAGGTCAAGAACTCGCCCAACTCGAAAAACCGCCAAATCGAGTCCGATTCAAGAGAGATTTGGGGGCAAAGTCACCAGCCAAAGAGGCACAAGATCCTCATACGTGACACCCACCAAAAACCTCAAGAAATCGTCCTCAAAACTCCGCCAACAAAGATCTCCGAAAATCAACACAAAGAACGATGGGAAAAACACTTCTCAACCTTGAGGAACAACGTCGAACCATCTATACATACCATGAAGGTTCGTACAAGGTCTAGCTTGCCACCCATACATCCATCCCTCTCTCTAGATCTCACATGAAGCTCTCAAGCTAGTCCTAGGAAAAACTAGAGGAAAATGAGAACGAAAATGGAAAAACAAATGAGCTAGGGTTCCAAGAGTTGGCTGCCATCCATCTCCTCAAAGAGTATATATGGAGGCACCCAAAAGACTAAACTACCCGTACCTAATAACTAGGGATACATGCCCCTCAAGGGCAAATTTGGAAGTCTTCATATTTTCTTCATCGGACGGATGCCCGGCGACCACAGCCTGCTTAGCCTCGACGCAAGCCTTGCGATCCCGACGCGCGTCCTCTGCTTCGAAGCATCTCGACGCCAGTGACCAGGGCGGTCAGACCGCCCCCCTGGGCGGTTAGACCGGCCCGGGCAATCTGACCGGCCCAGGCGGTCTGACCGCCCCTCCTGGGCGGTTGAACCGGCCTGGGTGGCCACACCTCCTCGTCGAGTCTTCAGCCTCGGTTTTGTGGCTCAACCGAGTAACCCAGTGGTTTTCTGGTGAAACACTGCAAACCCCGCGAACTCGGTGTAGCCTCCGCCAATCTCTACTCATGACTCGGCTCCCACGTAGTCCCGGCTCGACCTTGGTTTTGAGGCTCTACCAAGAAACCGTCCATGACTTCATCTTGTTGTTCACGCCACCATGCGGCCCGCACTTGACCCTGCTGGCCACCGGGTCCCTCGAACGAAGCCTACTTGTATTCTCCACACCTAGAGGCCTCACCGGCAACGACCATTCGCGCTTGTTCTTCACCTGCACCAACACGAGTCAAGCCGCAACCTGCACCTGCAATACTTAGCCAAGAATCAGTCCACACAACGTTGTCAATCACTCATCACCCAAGGAAGCGACCATCCACCGGTCCTCGAACCACACATGGTCCTCAATCTCCCCCTTGATGAGTGCATTGACAACACCCACATGAAGTAACACGAGAGAAAAGAAAAAGAAAAGAAACAAATAAAAAGAAACCTCAACAAGCGATCCAAAGCCAAAGAAAGGCGAAGAGCAAGATCACTTGAAGAAGATAAATCTCGGACCCCTTAGGCAAGGGCAACGACTCGACACATCCGAGACAAAACCATGCTCAAGCAAAGAGCGCAAACCACCGAACCAAAGCTCGAACACCACAAAGAGCTCCCCCTGCACATATGCAAGCTCCCCCTGAGCCAAAGCACACTCCCCCTGAACCAATGCAGCAATGCAACATGGGAATGCAACAAAGACCAAGAATCTGCTCAACATGCCCAGGCGGTTAGACCGCCTTCACAGGGCGGTTAGACCGCCTGCGCCTCAACTGACCGCCAGGGGGCGGTTAGACCACCCCAAGAGACCGGCCCTACACCAAACTCTCAAAAATTGCCCGAACCAATTTGAACACCTTCCAAACTCTCCCATGTGCCCAAAGAACGCACAAACTTCTCCCCCTTGTTGACAATGCATGAATCAAGGCAAAATGCGAAAAGTTTCAACATATAGCTTCTCAAATATACAAAATTCATCACAAGAGGCTACACAAGTCCAAATGAGCAAGTTAGATACTCTATAGGTTCATAATGACCTTAACTACATGATCACCAAGTTTCACAACCATTGGACAAGGCTAAAAAGGATTTGAGTAATTTTGCGAAAAGTTACTCTCTCATGAGCAAAAACCTAAACATGAGCAAAACATGTCAAAATGGCAAAGCCACACAAACTTCATGATTGGACGACCATTCTAATCATAAGACCATCACAAACACCCACAAGCACCTCATATCATGTCAAAGCCACCGAGCCATGTGCCTACTTCTATGTATGAGACTTCTCATTGGTAGGCATCATGCAACGGTTTAGCACCCAAAGCAAATTAATTTCAGCACATATGACATGGGAGCACATTTTCCAAGCATTTTACATTTCATTTTCAGATTCATAATTGGTACATGAAATGTCTTTGCGACAAAAAGGAACTTATGCCCCTCCATAAGATAAAACAAGAGGGCTAAACATTCATGATGGCAAATGAGCCTTTGGCCCCATATGATCAATAAACTAGCTATCCAACCACAAATTAAGCATAGCAAAGACACTAAAACATGTCAAGATCATATAAAGGCATTTACACATGAGAGAGCATATATATGACATTTTTCAAAAAACATAGCCATCAACCATGGATATAAATTGAGATCATCAAGAGCTAAGCCAAACTAACCATAGCATACCAAACTAGCTCACACGATCATATGTAGCCCATCATGGTGAACAATGTATATAGGAGAAGCTTTACCTAACAAATGCATATGATACAAAATGCATGCAATCTAAGATACAAGGATGCCTATACATCATGTTACATATGCCATGCCAAATGCAAGAAATGCACAAAGGAAACTATACATATGCTACAAAGGAGCTCCCACACACCCAACTCAAGAAATAAAGAACACACCAAGCTCCCCCCGCAAATGAGTGAAAGTTGCTTGATCTAGGGGTTTGGTGAAAATATCGGCTAGTTGGTCATGTGTGGGTACATGGATCAAAGCTATCTTTCCTTTCTCTACATTATCTCTCAGAAAATGATACCTCACTTCTATGTGCTTGGTTTTGGAATGGAGCACTGGGTTCTTTGCAACACTTATGGCACTAGTGCTATCACATTGAAGTGGAACATGTGTATACTCCTCACCAAAGTCACTCATGGTGTATGAAATCCAAAGGAGCTAAGAGCAACAACTAGCAGCGGCAACGTACCTTGCCTCGGTAGTGGATTGAGCAACACTCGACTGTTTGCGGGAAGACCAAAACACCAAAGAAGAACCTAAAATCTGGCAAGTCCCAGAAGTGGACTTCCTATCCAACCGACACCCGGCAAACTTCGCGTCTGAAAAACCATGAAGCGCCAAAGAAGAGGACGCGGAATACCAAAGGCCGAGGTCGGGAGTGTGACGCAAGTACCTGAAAATTCGCTTCACCGCTTGCCGATGCGAAGTCCTCGGAGA
Source organism: Cenchrus americanus (assembly GCA_947561735.1). Classification (NCBI taxonomy): domain Eukaryota; kingdom Viridiplantae; phylum Streptophyta; class Magnoliopsida; order Poales; family Poaceae; genus Cenchrus; species Cenchrus americanus. The sequence continues at coordinate 256,534,053 of OX387245.1, forward strand.
CACTTGAAAACGAGCGCACAGACACACCGAAAACTGGATGTCCGGCCTCATCGCCGTCAAGTAGAGGAGTGACCCGATCATGCTCTGGTACTCCTTCTGGTCCACGTGTTCACCTTCCTCGTCCGCATCAAGAGCTGTAGTCGTACTCATCGGCGTCGTCATAGCCTTGGAATCCTCCATCTTGAACTTCCGCACATTGTCCTTGGTGTACTTAGCTTGGTGCACAAATGTTCCTTCCTTTGATTGCTTGATTTGTAGCCCGAGGAAGAACTGCAACTCACCCATCATGCTCATCTCAAATTCCCCTGCTCATATCCTCTCGCAAACCTTGCAACAAGAGAGTTAGACGAGCCACCAAAGACAATATCATCCACGTACACCCGCACAATCGGGATATCTCTGCGCCCGCCTCGGAAAAACAAGGTCCGATCGACCTTCCCCATCTCAAAACCTCTCTCAAACAAGAACCCCCTCAACCTGCCATACCAAGCTCTAGGCGCCTGCTTCAACCCATACAGCGCCTTCCTCAACTTGTACACCCGGTGGGGGTACTTCTCACTCTCAAACCTCGGAGGTTGCCTCACATACACTTCTTCCGCCAACACACCATTCAGGAAAGCACTCTTCACATCCATTTGGTGCAACTTGAACCCTTTAGCCACGGAAAAGGCTAGAAGGATTCTAATCGCCTCCAAACGGGCTACGGGAGCAAAGGTCTCCTCGTAGTCGATCCCCTCCTTCTGACTGAACCCCTGAGCAACAAGCCTCGACTTGTTTCTCACAACCTCTCCTTTCTCTCCCTCTTTGTTCTTCCACACCCACTTTGTACCAATCGGCTTACACCCTGGGGGAGGGTCAATCAACTCCCAAACCTTATTCCTCTCAATTTTCTCCAACTCCTCATGCATCGAATTAACCCAATTGTGATCAGATAGTGCGTGTCCAATGTCTTTGGGCTCAAAAGTAGCAACAAATGCAGCATGAGCGAAATGAGAGTTGTTCCGAACCCTCGACCGTGTAGTGCGTTCATTCATGTCGCCGATGATCCTCGAAGCTGGGTGATCCACTTGTACTCGCTGGGAAGGTTCTCACCTCGATGCTACCTCCCCCTCAACATCAGCTTCTCCTCGTTCCTGATTTGTTGTCGTAGGTGTAGGAGAGGGTCCTTCCACCACCGTAGTCGAAGTAGTGGGTACATGTTCAGCCGGGGGCACCGCACCGCCATCTTCGTCGTCTCCATGTTCATGCTCCTCCTCCTGAAAGATCTCCTCGCCAAGCTCATCATCACCTGCACACTCAAAAACAAGCTGACTACGTGGTTGTGTCTCGTCGAAGGTTACCTCGCAAGTCTCCATGAATTGGTTAGTTTCAAGATTGAGCACACGATATGCTCTAGAATGAAATGCATAACCAAAGAAAATACCATCAACAGACCTAGCCTCAAACTTATCCAACTTCTTGCCTTTCTTCAGAATAAAGCATTTGCAACCAAAGACATGGAAGTGACTCACCTTGGGTGTGCGACCATGCATCAACTCATAGCATGTTTTCTTCTTGTGCACTCTGAGGTAGATCCTGCTTGACACATAGCATGCGGTATTCACCGCCTCGGCCCAATACCTCCTCGGAGTCCTATGCTCATCAAGCATCGTCCGAGCCATCTGGCACAAGGTCCTGTTCTTCCTTTCCACAACACCATTCTGGGGAGGCGTATACGGACTCGAAAACTGGTGCTCAAGACCCAAGTCATGGCAAAAAGGTTTCAAAACGAGAGTTTCTGAATTTCGAGCCATTATCACTGCGGATAGCTCGTATGGCATCTCCGTGCCTCTCATTCCTCAACCTCAAGACTAGATCTTGAACAAAACCAAACGTCTCGCCCTTATCCTCGAGAAAGAACACCCACGCATACCGAGAGTAGTCATCCACCACAACAAGGACATACCACTTCCCACCCGCAGATCGCACACGAGCTGGGCCAACAAGGTCCATATGGAGCAGCTCGCATGGATGCTCAGTCATCACATCGGTGAGAGGTGGGTGAGAAGAGGCTACCATCTTGGCATGCCTACACGGAGCACAAACCAACTCTTTCTCAAGCCTCAACCATGGCAATCCTCAGACTAAATTGAGTTTACTCAAGCGCGACAAAAGGTCAAAGCTCAAGTGACCCAACTTCCTATGCCACTTCCACAACTCACTCGAAGAACCAGCCAAGAAACAACGCTCCACACCCGAAGAGCGAGAAAAATCAGCACGAAACACCTGACCCTCGGGAACAACCATACAAACAAGGTCCCCTCGAGAGTCCAAAATCCGAGAACCACCTGGCTGAAACAACACCTCAAAGCCCTCATCCAACAACTGGGACACAGAAAGCAAATTGTACCCCAGCGATTGAACAAGAGCAACACGCCTCAGAGTGATCTTGTCACTCACCTTAATCTCACCTTCTGAAAGCACACGCCCACGCCCATTGTCCCCAAAAGTGATGTACCTCTTCGTCACCACCGGGACGAGACTTGAGAACCACCCCCTGTCTCCGGTCATATGCCTCGAGCAACCGGAGTCAATCAACCAAATGTTCTTCAAGTCTCCCACCTGAAATTCAAAAACGAGCACGTGAGCGAACAAACGACTCAGCACTGGGGCTAGTACCAAAAGAGTAATACTAGTGCCGAGCCATTTGCTCGAAAGTGGGGTTAGCACACACCAAACCATCTTTCCTACCAAAACTACCACCACGAACACCACCTCGGTAACCACTCCGAGAAAACCAACCCTCGCTGCCTGGAGGAGGACCAAAACCACGAAAGAAGGCTTGTGGACCGTCCCTCCTCTCCTTCTCAAAGCTACGACTCCTCCCATCCCCGTAGTGAACTCGAGGGGGAGAATGCCTAGCAAACTGACCACTGCTGACTCTCCAGACCAACCACCAGCACCACTATCTGCAGAACTGAAACCTCTCGACTCACCACCTCGAAAACCACTCCGCCCAGAATTCTATGGGGGGCGGTTAAACCGCCTAGCCAGGCCAGTCTAACCACCTCCTCTGGGCTGGGCCGGTCAGACCGCCTAGCCAGGCTGGTCTGACCGCCCTCTCCAGAACAGCTCCTCGGCTGTGAGAACTCGCATCTCCCCATGCCGGAACATTTCTCACCACAGCTTTACCCCTGGGCAGTGGCATACGAGGCTTAGGTACACCATGGAAAGGGTTGTACCTATCTTTGTTCGCCCACTCCTTTGCCACCATTTCCTCACGCTTCCTCTTGAAGCAAAACTCATCCTTGTGACCCTCTTTCCCACAATAGCCACAATGGAACCTCACAAGTTTAGGTTTAGGCTTGGATTGGGGCTGCTCACTTGGTTTCTCTCCACTCGACTTCTCCACCGATTTCTCCTCACTAACCTTCTCACTCTCTTTCCCAAAGAACACTTTCCCCAAAGTGCTCACAAACTTGATAGGCTTTTGGAGATCATTTGTATGTGGGGGAAACACGGGTGGAGCTGGGGTTGTGTCTAGTCGGTTCCTTATATGGTTGGGCTTAGGAGGAAAATCATTCTTGTGGTGGGTTTTTGGTGGCTCTGGGATATTCTCTCCACTTCCCTCACCAACCTTGTTTGCCCCAAGTCCCTCACCATCCTGCCTCTTAAATGCCTCGATCCTCATTCTCAACTGAGGCTCATGACCAGACAACCAACCCATCAACTTTCTCAACTTATTATTCTCATCCTTCTCATCCCGCAAACGATCAACATAATGTGCAAGTTCCAAATTTTTCAAAGCATGCATTTCACAGATAGAGCATGATGTAGGCATGGGTTCTTTCAGTTTAGCCTCAAGAGAACTAGTGTAAGCATGCATCTCATCAATTTTAGCATGCAAAACAGGGCAAGAAGTGCAAGCACCTAACAAAGCAGTTCTAGACTTAAGCTCAGCCACTTCAACCCTAAGCACATCTAGTTCCTCACACTTGGAGGCATGCTTTTCCTTGAACAAAGCAAGATCAGCAAGAAAGATGGAGCAATCAGCACAATCAACCTCATCGAAACAACGGACTAGCCTTAAGGGAATCAATCTCAAGCTTGCTATCAAGCACCCGTGTTTCTAGCTCGGCCCACTCTAGTCCTAGCATCCTCGAGTGAAGCCCTAAGCTCTTTTCTCATTTTCTTTGCCTCTCTAAGCATGTCATCACGATTATCAAGCAAAGTACCAAGTCGTTCATTCTCCTGGCGCAAGAAGGGAAGCTCATCACGTACCTCGTCGTCGGACTCAGAGTCTGAGTCGCTCTGTGTGCTCTTCTTGCTGCCGGAGCTCAGCGCCATGGTGCAGAAGTCGTCTCTAGCGAAGCAGCTCAGCCCGCTCAGGTTCTTGGATGACTTCTTGCTCTTGCGACGATCACCTTCATCTTCACTGCTACTCGAGCTCGAGGTGGAGTACGTGGAACTGGAGTCGACGTCGCTCGCTCCAACCATTGCTCGGGCCTTGCCTCGGCTCTCCTTCTTCCTCGATCGTCGCTCGTCCTTGTGCTTGTTCTTTTACTTGCTCTTGTGGTTGCGCCTCGACCGGTACTTGCCATCCTTCCTCGACTTGTGCTTGTAGCCGTCCTTGTTCTCGACCTTCTCTGGGTAGTCGGCGACGAAGTGTCCCGGCTTGCCGCACTGGAAGCATGTCCTCGTGTTCCTCCTCATGTTCACTCGGTTCTCGTGCAGCCTCTCGAACCACCTCGTCAGGAGCGCCAACTCGTCCTCTCCAAGCACATCGAACTCCTCATCTGGCATAGATATCAAAGAGGACAAGGAGAACATCCTGGTGGATGGGTTAGTGTTAGCCTTTCCCTTCGAACCACCAACGAGGGCAAGACTATGGGAATCAGTCGGACCCTCGAGCTTGGCAGTCATGCCCCATATCCACCTCAGCCGACTTGAGCTTCGAGAACAGCTCGTTCACCGTTAGAGTGTCATACTTCTTCGACTCCACAATGGCCTCAAACTTTCCACCCCATATTGTACGATCCAAAGAGAGTAAGAGCTTGACGGCTCTATCATGATCATCGTACGGGAGCACGTCCACATTGGCCCTCATGTTGTTCACAACCATCGTGAACCTCTGAAACAAGGCATCGATGGACTCACCGGGGAGATGAGTGAAGTTCTTGTACTCTCTCCGGTAGGTCGCATACATCCATGCCTGAACCTGGGCATTCCCAACATGAGCCTCCTTCAGCACCGTCCAAATTCTACAAGCCAAGTGCTCGGTGTGCACCCGATCGAACTCAGGCTGACACAGAGCACGAAACAAGTAGTCTACCGCTTCGTTGTTGGCGTCGAATCCGTCCCTCGATCCTGGTGCGAGGAAGTTCATCGGCTGGACATAGCCTGTGTCCACCGTGACATCCCAAAGGATCTGACCCTTTCCGCGGAGAAACGCTCCCATCCGCTTACTCCACATCTGGTAGTTCTTGCCATTGAAGTGTGGAGGACCCGAACCCCGTTCCTGGTACGCCATCCTTGGATCTTAGACTGGTTAGAGTCAACAAAGACCCGAACTGGCTCTGATACCACTTGAAGGACCGATTAGGCGACCAGAGAGGGGGGAGTGAATGGGAGCCGATAAAAATTCTTCTCGAAGGAGATTGAAACTCCAACAAGATGAACTCGCTCGGTCGGACCCCCAAAAACACACACTCTGCACTTCTACCTTCCGTTTGCCAAAACCACGTAGCCACTGGAGTGCTACTGGTGTCGATGTTTTAGACTGGCAACCTACTAAGGGGAGTACCCGAAGTAGATGAATGTGGCCTCGCCGAGATCGGTAACTCGAAGGAAGAGACACGTGGCACACAATTTAGACAGGTTCGGGCTGCGAGGTGCGTAATACCCTACGTCCTATATGCTGCGTAGCTCTGGATTGATTGCGCACGATTACAAGATGGTGTAATTGTGCGCCGTGAGATGAGATTGCATGAGATGCCTAGAGAAAGGTCCCTGCCTCGCCTTATATAGTCCGGGAGGCAGGGTTACAAGTCGGAGTAGGGAGAGAGTACTAGTCGAGTACACCTAGGAGTCTTCCATACAGCGCGGGACATGTATAGCTTCCTAACCGAGTACTTCTCCTCCGTAGTCCTTGTGCTCCACGCCATCAGGTGCCGTGTAGCGCAAGGCGGGTAGTCCCAGGGGCCCACCGAGTAGTCGGTCCTGATACCCACCGATGTAGTGGGCCCAGGGAGGTCCATACGACAAGCCCTCGAGTACTTTGTAGTTGAGAAGGATAGCTTCAAGCAATCTTGACGGCCTTAACGAGTAGTCCTCAAGCGTCCCCGAGTACTACAAGTCAAAAGTCCTCAAGAGTAGTTGAAGCATCCCGAGGCTGGAATGTACTCCAGCTGATGTTTGAGCAATCTTGAAGTCTTCTCGAGTAATCCCAAGCGTCCTCGAGTGCTGCCCTCGAAGGTCTTGAAAAATGCCCGCCTTGTCTTGAAGCCGACGCTGATATGGAAGTGCGATTGCAAAATTGCACTCCATATGGAGTAGCCCCCGAGCCTTAGGTTGAGTCGTAGGCTCTGGCTGAGGTCCATCTGAAGTCTTGGCAAGAATATCCCGAAAAATCCGAAGAGAAAAAACCGAAGGACACGTGGCACGGAGCCCCCGAGCCTTGAGTCGAGTACTTCCTCTCGAATTGAAGGGTCATCATGTAGAATGTGTCCTGAGATGCTCCTGAGTCTTGTCGCTTCCCAGGTAGTCGAGTAGAAGTAGCCGAGCCCCCAAGGTGAGGCGCGTCAACTAGTAGAATACGAAGAGTCACGCGCGGCCGCTGAGTCAGCCGAGGGCGGACTTATCCATCTGGCCGTGGGAGGGCCGTTTTGACTTATAAATAGAATCCAAAACTCATAGGGTTTTCCACCCATCGCTGTTGTAGCCATTTCGAATAGATCTTGGCCAGATTCACTTCCAGCGCACGCCGCCGCCGCTGTAGATCCAAGCGCACCGCCACCCAGAGCTGCCAGAGTAGGCCCCGAGCGAATGCGCGTGAAGACGTCGTGCACTTGGAGAATGAAGCATTCACCGTCCAAGTCTGCGAAGACCGCCGGGAAGAAGAGGGGCCGCGAAGAGGCCGCCGTGGCTGCCGCGGGGGCAGCACCGCCCATGTCTCCACCGCGGCCTGATCCGAGCTACGAGTGGAAAAAGTCAAAGATGAAGACCGAAGATTTGTTGGCCCTCCTCAACAGCGGATTCATCCGTGAGAAGGAGGTGGACAGTAGGAGGGCCGCCGCCGGGGATCCGTACCCCATGGAGAAAAGCGAAGATGAGATCCCGATGTTCGCGCGCTTCGCGGAGCGCGGACTCGTGCTTCCGGCCAGCGACTTCTTCAAAGGCCTCCTGGGGTACTACGGCGTCGAGTACCTCAACCTCAATCCCAATGGTATTTTCCATACCGCTGTCTTCGTACACTTCTGTGAGACGTTCCTGGGGATCAAGCCCCACTGGATCCTATTCCGGAAGTTTTTCCGGGTGAAGCCGCAGCCGAGCGCCAACAACCCGCGAGTAGTTGGTGGAGCAGGGATTCAGATGCGGGAGGACGCTGCCGAGCAGTACCTCTCGTACAAGCTCATTGACTCCAACCAGGATTGGAAGGCGAAGTGGTTCTACGTCACGAACCACCACCCAGGATTGCCGAAGCCGAGCGGGAAGCAGCCGAAACATCGCGCCTGGTGGAACACGGAGCCCACGATGTAGGAGGGGATCCAGCTCCCCGAGCTGTTGGCGCGCATCAAGGTGCTGAGAGAAGCCGGGCTGAGGGCCGAGCACGTGGCCTTCAGCTTCATGAAGCGCAGGGTGCAGCCACTGATGGCCCGCGACACCCTGGGCTTCGAGTACACCGGCGATGACGACACGTCGCGGATGCCTGGAGGCGAAGTCGACGACGACGACATCGTCAACAGGCTGACGCGCATCTTCAAGGACATGCCACCGTACACGGCGTGTCCAGTCCCGGAGTACTCCGCCGCGTGCCCGCCAAAGGAGGTAAGTAGCCGTACCCCCTAGTCGAGTAGTCATTGCTTGTGAGTAGTCGCGCTGATGTCTTGTGTCTTGCAGGACAACTTGAAGAAGTTCATCTCCGAGCCGCAGCCGCCCCCTCAGGAAGTCGAGATCCCGGAGGAGGGAAAGACCAAGCCCAAGGAGCGGCAAGAAGTCGGCGAAGGAGATGACACCGTCATCGTGGAGGACACGTCCGACGAGCACGACGACGAGGAGACACTGCAGGACCGCTTCCAGCTGCGGTTGAGGTTCAGCCACCCGGGCCTACCTCACGTGCCCCTCATACAAGATCCGGCCGCTAGCCTGGAGGCTAGTCTTGCTGCGCCGCCACGGAGGCCGCGCAACCCCGCCCGCAAGCGGGTGACGAAGAAGCTGAAGGTCTCAGAGACCACGCCTCAAGAGGTAAGTTGTCTTGAGTAGTGTAGTCGAGCACTAGTCGCTCGAGTTAACTTGTTGATGATTGAGCTTCCTTTCTTGCAGGAGGTGCTGCCGACGGAGCCCACTGATCAGGGCGACGAAGGCGAGTGGGACACAGTAGGGGAGCCCGCTGGGAGTCGTAGCCCAGCCCCCACTGTTGAAGAGCTGTTGGCGCAGCTGGAGCGCCAGCCCCCTGCTCCTCAAGGGAGCATGGAGCCCGCAGCCGCTACTGCTGAAGAAGTGGTGGCCGCAGGAGCGCAGGAGGGCGCTGCACCGGCTACCGTCACTGCAGAAGAGGCAGTGGCCACCGAGGCGCAAGAGGAAGCGCCCGCCGAGGGTGGACTGGTAGACATTGCCAGCATCCTCGGTGCCCCGACCGTGACGATAGTCCAGTCAAGCTTGTAAGTGTTGAGCCTTCCCGAGTAGTACTTGGTGTAGTAGTCGAGCTTGATTGACAACCAATTGTGTACTTCTGCAGGTTATCCACAGATCTTTCTTGGGAGGGAGATGAGCCCTCTACGGCGGTGGTGGAGGAAGAAGCCGCGCCGCCCGCCGAGGAGTCCACTCCTGCCCCTCAGGCGGAGTCTGAAGCGCCAGGTGCTGGAGCTGCATTGCCTGAGGCCAGCATGGTCGAAGGTAAGTACTCTACTGAGCCGTTGGCATTCCCCATAGAGTAGTCGTAGTCGCTAATGCACTTGTCTTCTTCTTGACAGGCGCCGAGGCCGAAGGGAGCGACATCCCTGCGGTGGTGCCCATGAAGAACTTGACACCACAGGTGCCGGAGGCTGCTGAGGGAGCCCCCGATCCGATGGAGGAAGCCGCCGAGGAGGCCACCGGAGGAGAGGAGGCCACCGTGCCGCCAGAGGTTGCTCTGGAGGTGGTTGTCCGCTCCCCGGAGGTTGCTCTGGAGGTGGTTGTCCGCTCCCCGGAGATCCAGGACGCAGAGCCCATCCGCTCTGCGCCGATGACTGAGGCCGCCGCGAGTAGTCGTGGCGGGGTGGAGCTGCTGGCATACGACCTGGTCGACCCAGCGACGGTGGCCAGGCACCTGGAGGCGGTCCGCCAGGCTGAACAATGGATGAAGGTGAGTAGTCTTAACTCCTGAGTAGTCAATCCTCTGTTGTTGAGTACTCGATTGACATGTGTTGTCTGTGCAGGACGTCGTGGAGAGGTCCCGCGAGAAGTCGAACATGCTGCAAGGCTTCGGCGAGACGGTGCTCCGGGCTGAAGCGCTTGAAGATCAACTCTTGAAGTCACGGAAGCACGCGGCCGCCATGCAGTCCAAGCTCGACGCCGCCTTTGCCAAGTACAACAATGACATCCAGGAGATGCAGGCAAAGAGCGACGACTTGGTGCAGAAGAACAAGACACTCCGCAACAAGAACAAAGGTACACCGCTTGACTTGTTGGGTAGTTGTTGGAGGTTGAGAGGTAGTCTAACTTGCTGCGCCTTATTGTTTTGTAGAGCTTGAGACCCGGGTGGAGCAGTTGAGGATCTCAGAGCCAGATATGAAGAACCTCTTCTACCGGGAGTAGGAGGCCCGCCAGGTACTCGAGCTTGACTATAAGGAACTTGCCTTCGAGTGCGACAAGCACATGGAGCTTCGCATTGCTTCCGATCGTGATCTCGTCAACTGCTACAAATCGTTGCAGAAGCTGAATGAAGACTGCGAGGCGCTGCGGGCCCAGCTGAAGGAACTTGAAGAGGCCGCGCTTCCGATTGCAAGACTCTTGGTGCCTCATCCTGGCGGCCCCAAGATCGCGCCGCTCGTGGATCGCCTCAAGGAAGACCCCAGCCAGCTGGCGACTTATGTGAAGCATCTGGCGAGGTCGATCCCGAACCAAGTGCTGGCCTTCATGAAGTCTTAATTCCCGAAGGCGCCCGTGGAAGTAGTCGCTGGCGGGGTAGCCACCGACTGTACAGATGAGCAATATGCGGAGCTGCTGGAGCAGATGGCGCCCATTACGGAGCAGGTCGCCGAGAAGCTTAACCTCCAGTAGCCCTGTTGTAGTTAGCTCATAGTAGCATGTGTACAAAAACATTTGTAATGTAATTGTTCAAGTGTTAATGAAAGAAAAGTTCCATCAATGAGTACTCGTAGTCGCGATCTTAGAGTGCGGAGCCCCATCGTGGAGTTGATGCGAGTAGTCGTACTCGGCGGTAGTCCCGTTGAGGGAAGTAGACAGTAAAGAAGTTGATGATCAATCAAACTTTATTACTGAAGAAGTACACCGGATGGCCAGGGCCGTAGTTACAGAGTAGTCGCCTGGACCCGGAGGCCGCTTACAGCTAAGTGGTGCTAGGGCGAGTAGCCGCTTACAGCAGTAGATCCGTAAGTAGCCGTGTAGGCTGGACCTTGGAGTACATGGTCTCTTAGTAGACCGCTACTAGAGTCCTTTGTCGCTCGTCGCAGCCCAGGATCCGTAGGTAGCCGCGCGGGCTGGATCCTAGAGAGGAGTAGTCCGGAGACTGGGGCCAGGACCCGGAGGCCGCTTACGGCAGAGGGGTGTTGATGTAGTCGTGTAGACTTGAACTCCGGGGTAGTCGTGTAGACTAGGCGTAGAACCGACAGAGCTGGTCGACGTTCCACGAGTTGTTGATGTCTTTGCCTTCGAGTGTCTGGAGGCGGTAGGAGCCCGGCCCGGTCACCTTTGCCACGGTGAAGGGACCTTCCTAGGGGGAGCTGAGCTTGTGTAGTCCTTCCGTGTTCTGCATACGACGGAGGACGAGTGGTGAACCCAAGGTATCGAATCCGTGGAACAAATGTGTGACGCAAAACTTAATCTAGTAAAGCCAAGTAACTTCAATCTTCGATAAAAGAAACCCTAATGCATCTAAGTAAAAGACACGAAACTAATCTAATCTACTAAAGACCGGAGAAAACAAAGTAAGATTGGGTAGATAAACCAATCTAGAGGGATCGGGGTAAGCCTTTTGTTGAAGTTCCAAGCAAGAGAAGAAGTAGCAAATCGAATCTTATAAGAAGCCTCTTTAAATTGTGGTTTCCCGTCCAAATCTGAAAACATCCGCCTTTCGGAACCCCCGCTCTGTCACATCGTATCCCTACTCATGCGGGGAGCTTAGGGCGAGTCAAAAGACAAGTCGAGATTCTTTCGGAAGATCCGGCGTGTACCTCTAGCCACCGCGGCTACAAGAACACCCTATGTAATTTATCTCGAGAATAGAATTGGAATAAGCAAAGCCGATCGAAAAACAAAATCTTCGAGTGATCGCTAGGAAAAGATTCAACTTGATAATTCAACTATAACAATGATACATACACAAGATCACCACCGGGATCCTTTCTTGATCTTGCTTCTAGCTCCGGGAACTCCGACGTGGTCTTCCGTGCAAGGTTCCCACGTCGGCTAGGGGAACCCTAGTCAACTAGCTCAACCCTCTCCTCTCCGAGATGGTGTCCCTCTCTTCTCTGCTCCTCGGCGGCCGATGACGAATTGTATGATGCGTGGCTCTCAGTCAGGGGGCTATAAATAGCCTTATTGGCGGCTAGGGCAAAGGGGAGCCTCACTAGGCCCTGGACAGGGCTGGGCCGACCGGCATGGGCCGGCTGGCCTAGGCCCATCCAGGCCCAGCCCGAGGCCTCCTTTGCTCTACGTCGGTTCCCTTGCTTCCTGGATGTTTCCCCCTTCTGCATGTAGGTCCATGTCGTCTGTTTCTCTCCGAATTGGACACAACTCCTTGTCTTGCAAGATTCAGCACTTTTCTGGTCAGGTCCTCGGAGTTTGTCGTCTTCTCGGATCAAGTCCTTGGCTTCTTGGAGTTAAGTTTGCTTCATTGCATGACTTGTACGGGGCTTCAAGGTCTTGTCATGAGGTGCTTGATGAACTTATCCCGAAAGTCTTGCATTCAACACTAAAACCTTGCATAAACATTAAACTCCAAAACCGACATGCACACGTGAACTTGTTATACCACGGGGGTTAGTACCAATGGATAAGGTATAAAACTTATGCCAACACCGAAGGTAAACTCATGGCTAGGTTGACGGATTTTCACCGTCAACATCTCCCCCATGCTTAAACCTTGCTCGTCCTCGAGTAAGCCTTCGATGGATATCATCGTTGCCAAACAATGTTTAAACCTTGCACTTGATCATACATGAGAAAACATATGCTCTCAAAATTTTAATTTGTTAAAGTTCCATAATGTACTAGCCTTAATCTCTACGGAGGGTAGATTCTTATTAAGCTTATCCCACAAGTATTAACATGCTCACAAAGTTTAAATAGATCTCAGAATTTTTGAAATAAAGAACGAGATAAAGAAAGGCTAAACCAAGTTCACAAATTTAAATCATCTTGTATATTGCTCATGAACTCTCATCTCACTTGTCTCTCAAACCTATATATTCTACTCCTTTCCCTCTCATAACATATATCTGTGGTAGGCTTTATATGGAGCTTTGGGAAAGTTTAGTCCTAACAAGATTTTATAAATGAGGTGTTGTCAAAACAAGACAAGCTTCTCATGGTCTTACCGAGACTCGTCAAAAAGGTCATTGGAAAATAATGTTAAATCAAGGAGGGGAAAGAGAAAAATACACACACTTTAGATGAGTGGACATGTGCAAATGGCAAAGAGTGATCCCGAGGCACAAAGGAAGTCCTCGTTATCAGATTGCACATGGTTGGAAAATGAGAATGGATCTTTTAAACTTGAAGCCTTGAATGCACTCTTAGAGAATCGCGGAGTTCACTTTACGCATACTCATATTTTTCTCTTTCTCATATTTCTCATTCTTTTCTTTCTTTCTTTCTTTCATTCATTTCATTTTTTTCTCTTGTCATTCATTCATTTTTTTTCTTGTGAGACTTTCACCTTGGAAGTCACGTACATCGCCTTTGAATTTCTTTCAATTTTTTTAAAAATACTCCCCTTTGAACTCTAAAATTGCATCGTACCTACCTCCTCCCCCATGCTTAGACGTTGCTCGTCCTCGAGCAAAGAGGCGATAAATAAGGTAGGTACCGGAAATATTTTTCCTTTGGAGAGACACTTGAAATCTTCAATGTTGGCACCGTCTTGCGATCTTCCTTGAATTGATGATCCATTCTCAACGATAGGTTGTGGTCAAGGAGGTAATCACAAAAGATGATATTTGGTTTTAAGGGTGGATATCCGGCGAGGTTTGTGAGATCCCCGATGCGGGGATACACAATGCACGGATAAAAGGCTAGCAAAAAGATACATACGCAAAAATGGAATGACCAGCTTCTTAGTCTCGGGCTAGAGAAATCATGGTCTGCAATAACTCACTCAAAAATAAATCTTGTACACTAAGGTTTATGCACTCAAATATATATTAGGCTTTGGATAGGTTGAGCAACACACAAGTGATATTTGTGACAAGGTTAGCAATATTTTTTAGCATAAAAGACATCTTTAATCAATTCATAACTTGAGAGCACATAAAACACTATGGGTCTTTATTTTAATCATGACCTCCGCTGAAGATTAAGCTAGCATTTAAATAAATTCAGATTCGTATTTTAAGAGAGCACTAGCTTAAACATGCATAAATCAATTACAAAGATAAACAAAGCGGCAATTATAATCATATATCATTATGGCACAAATTTTTGTAACTTTTCCAATGATATAATCAAGGTGGTGTCTTTATTAATGATGATATCAAGTTGAAATACAAACTGAAAATAAACAAACACGCTTGCTGAAATTTAAATAAAAATAGAAAATATTACGCAAACACACATAAACAAAAGCTGAAAATTACAGAGAAAAAGAAAAGAAAAGAAAACTAAAGTTCCTAAATCTTCTAGTCCTCCGCCGGTGGTTGGTGTTGATGATCTTGATAGTAATACCCTTGCTCATAATACGATTGGACATTCCCTCCGACGAATTGATTTGTCTCCACTAGGTGAAGGCGTCCGAGCTCATAGGCAATATTTGCATTGCCTTCACCAAGTTGAGTTGCGTTGGCTTGGATGGCTGCGACGTTTTGGGTGTTTCTTACAACATACCCTCCAATTGTGGCCATGCTTTGTTGTGGTAGGGGATATTGTGCGTAGGGCTCCGCGAAGTTAGCGTTGGGCACCACATAATTTGGTGGGGGTACCGGTGCACCACCCCCCATGCTTGCTCTTGTGGCCCTCCGTAATAACTTGGCGGAGGAGGGATCCCGCCGAATGGTTGCACATTGGGTTGTGCTCCACTCGCTTGTGCGGAGGATGTTCCCTCCTCTACGATTCTTCCTCTTTTGTTCTTCCTTGCAAGGACAAGGAGTCCCTCTTCCAACCAATCTTCCCTCCCTTCGGTGAAAAGCCTAAGCCTCTCATTGGGAAGGGGTAGGTTTACTATGGCCAAACGATAACCTCCTCTCTCATCTCCACTAATGTATTTGCCTTGCCGCTAATACTCAATGCCGAGAGAGGTACTACGAAAAAGATGGTCGGTGTTTCTTGCGACCCCGGCCGTAAGGAGAAGGCCAACATGGAGAGGTAGCACCTCGAACCAATATTTCCCGCCCCCGATGTTGCTTCACAACACCAACAGTTGATCATAAGGTAAGAGGGGTCTATTGGCTGCCTGGCAATTAAAGCCGAGTAGAGCCAATTCAACTCCGTGTCGGTCACCTTCGTCTCCTTCATCCTCCCCAATACCCTCTTGCACATCCAAGAGTGAAATATTCAGATAATGGGGTTGCGGATGCAATTGCGTTGTTGATGGGCTTCTCCGGAGATCATATTCCAAAATCCCGCTAACATGCCGGGTGGCACGTCAACTTTCTCTGGAGCTCCCTTGTGAAATCCAAGTAGCTCCCTAACGTGCTCGTAGGGAACCACTTGTTGGACTCCCTCCAAACGGAATGACAAGCTTTGCACTCCATCATCAAGGATAGGTGCAATAGTCATCAAAATTTCCAAGGCGAACCCCATGTGGGTGTCCGCCGATACTCCGTTGGAGAATTGCACCCATCCAAGGTGCCCCAACATGTAGTATATGTCGGTGCCAAAACCCAAGGTGTAGAGTGCTTGGTCGTCGAATTCGACGTTGGGCACAAGCCTCCTCTCAAGATGAGAGAGCCTCTCCTCCTCCGACGACGACAAGATGATGAAGCCGTACGAAGAGTATATCGGAGTGTAAGGAGGTGGCGCAGTTGAACGGGTCGATCGTCGTGGTGGCGCGGGCTGCTCCTCCATGTGCCCTTGAGGTTCGGTAAACCTCATGGACGTGCTTCTTGCAGCCCTCATAGCACCAAGGAGGAGAGCATCGTTCCTCCTCGGTGGTGCCATATCCGTCTCCATGCTCCGGGGAGACTCGGAAACCGAGTGCCTCCTCGAAGACGTGGTTCATGACGGGTTGGATGACGACGAACTCATCTTCTTGGAGAAGAGACTTGTGGTTTTCTTCCACATGGTTGCTGCACTCTTCTCTTCAACTAAAACTCCGGGTTGCAACCGGTAACTAGGCACTAAAACTCTTACTTCGGATGTGGACTTTGAGTGGATTAAGAATGTGGATTTTTTTGAGCTATCAAGCTTGGGAAGGTTGGCTATGTCTACGGAGGTTTTGGGCACACAAACTTGAACACACAAACGAGAGGAAGGAGAGGGAAGCTTGCTGCGAAAACGGGAGCCGGGGGCTCCTTAAGTAGGGGAGGCCGGCCGGCTCCGGGCCGACCGTCCTGGGTGGCTCGGTGCTCCTCCCCGCCTCTGCTTTCTTCCAGCACAATCATTTCGCCTCTGCAACTTTCCTACCCGCGTGCTCCACGAGTTGCACCGCCCAAACGCTCTCGTCCACTCCTTTTCTTGCATTATTGGTCCTTCCACTTGATGCTTCATGCTTTGGGTCATGTCCATGCTCCCTAGCTCCACTTGCTTCACATGCCACCATGAAATTCCTGCAAAGTTGATGCTTGCTTCCCACCATGCTTGTCCTTTGCATGTGGAATTGGTGAAAGTTGATGAAAGGGAATCCAATGGTGCATGCATGATTAATTCAAACTAGATTGCCTCCATTAAGGTATGTTTAAGGTTAAGCACTCCTCTAATTCGAAATTTAAAATATTTTTCAGAGCCATGCAAGAGCTCAAACATAATTTTAGAGAAGTTTTTAAACCATTAAAAACAAATGTAAGTCGAAAATATTATTCGACTACGTTGATTTGGTCTCACCGGTATAGTTTGCCTTCATCGGTTGAGAGCAAAGTTTTCCCGGCTTGATCATGGGCGCATAGGTTTAGGTTCTAATTTTGGCTAAATAAGAGAGATTTTGAATAAAACAAAATTAGAATAGGCTTAGAAAAATTCTAATCCTAGAGAAACCAAGGATATAGATTTTAAAACCAACCAAAAGTTTTGATTTCTAGGTTCACGCGAGTCCTACCACGTGCTGAATTTTTTATTAACACATAGATATAAATCGTGGCTCTACTCGTGTGGTTTCAGCATGAAAAATAAGTCAACCTCAGCACCATAATGAGGGTGAAAGGTTGAGTTAGGTTCTGAAATTATTTGGTTGAGGTTTCTCGAAAAGAAAAGAACAAACAAGCACATAGGAGGGTTCATGCAAAGGGTTCATGATAAAGCAAAACATTCAATCAAGAATTATGTCTCTAATATTGTTCAACCACTTCTAAGTCTAATGTCTTTGCGTAATAAAAAATCAAAACTAAATTATTAAAAAGACTCGAAAAACCTGGAATCGGGTTGTCCTCCCGGTAGCTTATTCTTGACTCGACGAAACGGGTTGCCTCCCGCCTAGCGCTTCGTTTATAGTCTATAGCTAGACTTCTTCACTTGATTACTTCGGATCAACGCTCTATGCGGGCGTTGCAATCTTGGGTACCCACTTCCGCACCATCTTGGGCGCGGGCTTGTCTTCCGGCTTAGTCATTTTTTGGTCTTCACAGGCTGCTTCTCTTCCTTTGTCTTGACGGATGCAACACCTTCTTTGATTTTCTTTACATTCATTTTTTTGGCTCCTTCTTTTTCAGCCCCTCCGTTTGCTTTGGTTCTCCCTTCACTCCAATCATGTTGCATGCCTCGATTCTTGGACGGAACTTGAAGGAACTCCTTTCTCCGTTGATATCGAACATTATCTCCCCCTTGCCAACATCAATAGTAGATCCCACGGTCTTGAGGAAAGGCCTCCCAAGGATGAGCGGTGGCTTCTCCCTCTCTCCCATCTCGAGCACAACGAAGTCGACGGGGATGAAGTGGTGTCCGACCTTTACGGGTACATCTTCAGCAATGCCCAAGGGATAGCGAATGGAGTTGTCTCCCAACTCCACCCATAGGCTCCATTGGTAGGCGTAGCTTCTCGAACACATCCCTCGGCATGACACTCACACTTGCTCCAAGGTCGCATAATGCCTTCTCGAAGTTGAAAGAACCAACCGAACATGGAATTGTAGGGCACCCGGGGTCCTTTTGCTTCTCTAGACCATTAGCAACAGCGGCACTACACTCCTCGGACATCTTGACATGATCTACCCCGAGTGTTGCTATCTCATATTTATTTGCAAGTATGTCTTTAAAGTAACGAGAATATGTAGGTACTTGTAGGGCATCTAGTAATGGCATGTTGATGCTAAGTTTACGCACAACCTCCACAAACTTCTCAAAGTGGTTGTCAAGTTTACCTCGGAAGTAGCGTGGCTTGAGTTGCGGTATCCTCGTGTCTTCCTCCGGCATCTCAAATTCGGGTTCCTCGGTGACGATCCCCGTAACCTTCTCTTTAGCAACTCCTTCCACCTCGGTGGATGGTTTAAGCTTCCTTGCTCCTGCAGAACGTTCCGGATATTCGGTCTCCTTCCCCGAACGTGTTTGAATGGCCTTCGCCGATTCGGGACTTTTGGGTTGTCCCGGAAGCTTCCCTTCATCATTAGTGAGGCGCCCCGCAAGTTGTCCAACTTGCGTCTTGAGCATCTTCATCATGTTGAGCACTTGATGATTGGAACTTCCGACCTCCGTCACTTTGCTATCGATGTTCTCCAACACCTTGTCTATGGTCTTGAACTTGGTGACGGTGTCCTTGTTGATCTTAGCTTGCTCATCCATGAACTCCTTCAATTGTATACGAAGCGGAACCGCATTATGAATAGATGAGCTTGCATTAAATTGAGGCCTACCTTGCACATAGCGGAAGTTCGGCAATTCTCCTTTCCTCATGTAGTCGAGCACTTTGGCTTCCTCCGGACAATCTTTGCGGACATGGCCGTACTCTCCACATTCTTCGCATGTGGACCTTGCTTCGGCGGCCTTTAAGTCTTGAGCCTCTTTCTTCTCCATCTCCATCTTCTCCAACCTCCTCATGAGCGAGTCGATCGTGCCTTCAAGTATGTTCTCCTTCTCCCCTCGCAAGACTCCTTTGACGTTCCCCGTGGGTTGAACCGGATGTAGGCGCCCGGACGACGCCCATGTGTCATTATCCGCGACCTTCTTGAATAGAGCGAAAGCTTCCTTCGGTGTAAGTTCGATGATGGATCCTCCCGCCGATGCATCGATGATCGTCCTTGACGCCATGGTGAGTCCTTGATAGAACTTTTGCACGAGGTCTTCCTTCGGGAACTTGTGATGTGGAACCGCCCGGGTGTACTCATTGAAGCGCTCGAATGCCTCCAAGATAGTTTCTGTAGGATATTGAACAAAGGTGGCAATCTTATTACGCAAGCTTTGAGTTTTACCCGATGAGTAGTATTCCTTCTTGAAAGCCTTCATCAACGTGTTCCAATTTTGCACCGTCTCCGCCGGTTGAGAGTGGAACCATTGCAAAGCCTTCCCGAGTAGTGAGAACGGAAAAAGCCTTGCCCTCATTTGGTCTTGAGTCACCCCATCCATGTTGAAAGTCTGACATAGTTGAATGAATGCTTGGAGATGAAGGTTCGGGTCCTCTTTACCGGTGAAGGGTGAATGTTGCACCATGCGGATTGTTGAGGTCTTGATCTCGAACGGTCTTCCGATCTCCTCAAGGTTCAAGATTGGTAGGTCGATGATGTCTGGGGTGCATAGCTCCCCAATCTTGCGTTCTTGCGGTGGTTGGTCACCCATCGGTGGAAGTCGATTCTCCCGAGGACTTTGAGGTGGTGAATTCTTCGGAGATTCCTGCGATCCTTTGTCTTCCGACTCTGAATCTACAAAATCCAGCTTTTTAGCTTGATGTGCTTCGCGTCTCCTTAGCCTGTAAAGTTTTTCTGGATCATCCACAAAATTATCGGGTTTGTTGGAGAGGTAGCCGTCCATCTCCTGTTAGGGTTAGCAATAAACAAAGTATGCAAAAACTAGAAAGTAAAAACAAATCTATAGAAACTAGAGTTAGACAAACTAGATTAGATGTATTTTGAGGATGATCAAAGTTTAGTAGATGCAAAATGAAAAACAAAAAGAAAACTGCAAATTACAAAAAGGCAATAAAAAAATCAAATCTTGATCACTTGTTCCCTGGCAACGGCGCCAGAAAAAGGGGCTTGTTGACGGTTAATAGTTGTATCAAAGTTCGTTTGTGACTTGCAAGCGGACAAGTCTCCCATCGTAGTCAAGGGACCCTTCTTCCCTCGAGTGGTGAACCCAAGGTATCGAATCCGTGGAACAAATGTGTGACGCAAAACTTAATCTAGTAAAGCCAAGTAACTTCAATCTTCGATAAAAGAAACCCTAATGCATCTAAGTAAAAGACACGAAACTAATCTAATCTACTAAAGACCGGAGAAAACAAAGTAAGATTGGGTAGATAAACCGATCTAGAGGGATCAGGGTAAGCCTTTTGTTGAAGTTCCAAGCAAGAGAAGAAGTAGCAAATCGAATCTTATAAGAAGCCACTTTAAATCGTGGTTTCCCGTCCAAATCCAAAAACATCCGCCTTTCGGAACCCCCGTTCTGTCACAACGTATCCCTACTCATGCGGGGAGCTTAGGGCGAGTCAAAAGACAAGTCGAGATTCTTTCGGAAGATCCGGCGTGTACCTCTAGCCACCGCGGCTACAAGAACACCCTGTGTAATCTATCTCGAGAATAGAATTGGAATAAGCAAAGCCGATCGAAAAACGAAATCTTCGAGGAAACACTTGATCGCTAGGAAAAGATTCAACTTGATAATTCAACTATAACAATGATACATACACAAGATCACCACCGGGATCCTTCCTTGATCTTGCTTCTAGCTCCGGAACTCCGATGTGGTCTTCCGTGCAAGGTTCCCACGTCGGCTAGGGGAACCCTAGTCAACTAGCTCGACCCTCTCCTCTCCGAGATGGTGTCCCTCTCTTCTCTCGCTCCTCGGCGGCCGATGACGAATTGTATGATGTGTGGCTCTCGGTCGGGGGGCTATAAATAGCCCGATTGGCGGCTAGGGCAAAGGGGAGCCTCCACCGGGCCCCGGACGGGCTGGGCCGACCGGCCCGGGCCGGCCGGCTGCGGCCCATCCGGGCCGGCCCCGAGGCCTCCTTTGCTCTACGTCGGTTCCCTTGCTTCCTGGATGTTTCCCCCTTCTGCATGTAGGTCCATTTCGTCAGTTTCTCTCCGAATTGGACACAACTCCTTGTCTTGCAAGATTCAGCACTTTTCTGGTCAGGTCCTCGGAGTTTTTCGTCTTCTCGGATCAAGTCCCTGGCTTCTTGGAGTTAAGTTTGCTTCATTGCATGACTTGTACGGGGCTTCAAGGTCTTGTCATGAGGTGCTTGATGAACTTATCCCGAAAGTATTGCATTCAACACTAAAACCCTGCATAAACATTAAACTCCAAAACCGACATGCACACGTAAACTTATTATACCACGGGGGTTAGTACCAATGGATAAGGTATAAAACTTATGCCAACACTGAAGGTAAACTCATGGCTAGGTTGACGGATTTTCACCGTCATCAGGGCAGCGCAGCGAGCTTCTTCGAGGCTATCGATGTCAACTCGTCAGCTGTCTTCAGAGACGCCTTTGTCGTAATGCTCCACTGCTGGTGAGTTCCATATGACATTAGCAGGGAGGATTGCTTTGGAGCCGTAGACTAGGAAGTAAGGGGATTGCCCCGTTGGCTTGGAGGGCTGAGTCCATAGCCCCAGAGTGTGTTGGGTAGTTCCTTGATCCACTTGCCTCCTTTGGACTTAGCAGCGTCGTGTAGCCGCTTCTTGAGAGCGTCGAGCACCATCCCGTTGGCGCGCTCGACTTGTCCGTTGGCCCGAGGATGGGCAACTGAGACGTATCGGACGTCGATCCCGCTGTTCTCGCAGTACTCCCAGAACTGGTGGTTGTTGAAGTTGGAGCCCAGATCTGTGATGATGCGGTGGGGTAGTCCGTAGCGATGCACGAGTTCATCCAGAAGTCGAGTACTCTGTCGGCCCTTGGGGCATGTGACCGGCTTGACCTCGATCCACTTGGTGAACTTGTCGATGGCCACCAATACTCTGTTGAAACCACCGGCGCGGTTGGCGGTGGCCCAATCATGTCGAGCCCCCGGCGGGCGAAAGGCCGGGTTGGCGGTATGGTGACTAGCTTGTAGGCCGGGACGTGTTGCTGCTTGGCGAAGTGACCGGCATCCTTGGCACCTTCCCGACGAGTTCTTCGGCGTCGCCCGCAGCAAGGTGGGCCGCAGAAAGCTCGCCGGAAGGCCTTGCTGACCAGTGTGCGGGAAGACGCGTGGTTGCCGCAGACGCCCTTGTGGATCTCCTCCAAGATGTCCTTGCCTTCTTACCGAGAGACACACTTCATGAGTACTCAAGAAGATGCGCCCCGCTTGTAAAGCTTGTCTCCGACGAGGACGTAGGACTTGGCGCGGTGGATGAGCTGCTCGGCCGAGTTCTTGTCCGAGGGAACCTTCTGCTCGCTGAGGTAGTCGATGAAGGGTTGCCTCCAGTCCACGTCGATCATCATGACCTCCTGTCCAGCAGGTGGGTGCGCTGGAACAGTGGTTGGTGGCGCCGGCTCCGGGATGGATGGCGCGTGAAGCTCGTGAACGAAGACACCCGCTGGTACTTGGGCGCGGGTAGATCCAAGCTTCGAGAGGACGTCCGCTGCAACGTTGTTGTCGTGGACGATGTGGTGGAACTCGAGACCGTAGAACTTGTTCTTGAGCTTGCGGACTTCTAGGCAGTAGGCGTCCATGTTCTCCTTGTTGCGGTCCCAGGACTTGTTGACTTGGTTGATGACCACTGCGGAGTCGCCGTAGACTAGTAGCCGCTTGATGCCCAGTGAAGCCGCGAGGCGGAGCCCGTGTAGGAGAGCTTCATACTCGGCTTCGTTGTTTGAGACCTTCCGGAAGATCTCGGGACGTACTTGAGTTGTTCGCCCGTTGGAGAGATCAGGAGTACCCCTGCACCTGCGCCGTCGAGGTTGAGTGAGCCGTCGAAGTACATCACCCAATGCTCTGGTCGCACGGTTGGAGTAGGTAGCTGGTTCTCCCGCCACTCCACCATGAAGTCGACTAGAGCCTGCGACTTGATGGCTGTGCGTGGCTTCAAGTCGATGGTGAGGGCGCCGAGCTCGACTGCCCACTTGGAGATTCTTCCAGTGGCATCTTGGTTCCGCAGGATGTCGCCAAGCGGGTAGTCGGTGACGACGGAGATCGAGTACTCCTGGAAGTAGTGTCGTAGCTTCCGCGAGGTGATGAGTACTGCGTACAGAAGCTTCCGCACAGGCTGATAGCGTGCCTTGGACTCTGATAGGACCTCGCTGACGAAGTAGACTGGGCGCTGGACTGGGTAGGCGTGGCCGTCTTCCTGCCGCTCAACGATGATGGCGATGATCGACCACGTGAGTAGTCGCAGCGAGGTAAAGCGAGAGCGCTCGCCTTTGCGAGGAGCCGTGAGGACCGGCGGCTTTGATAGGAAGTCCTTGAGCTGGGCAAGGGCTTGATCCGCCTCTGGAGTCCACACGAACTTCTCTTGGTGCTTGAGTAGTTTGAAGAAGGGGAGCCCCCGTTCTCCAAGCTTCGAGATGAATCTGTTCAATGCCGCCATGCACCCGGTCAGCTTCTGGACGTCTTTGATGCACGTGGGAGCTTTCATGCTGGTGATGGCGGAGATCTTCTCGGGGTTGGCTTCGATGCCGCGCTGGCTGATGATGAAGCCGAGTAGTTTGCCCGAAGGTACACCGAAGACGCACTTGTTTGGGTTGAGCTTCCAGCGGCACTCACGCAGAGATGCGAAAGTCTCTTCAAGGTCGTCGATGAGGGTACTGGAGTTTCTGGTCTTAATGACCACGTCATCCACGTAGGCTTCGACGTTCTTGTTGAGTTGCTTCTTGAAGCAGGCCTGGATAGCTCGTTGGTAGGTGGCGTCGGCGTTCTTCAACCCGAAGGACATGGTCGTGTAGCAGTACGCGCCGAACGGGGTGATGAACGCGGTCTTCTCCTGGTCTTCTTCCTTGATCGCGATCCGGTGGTACCGGAGTAGCGATCGAGGAAGCGAGCGAGTCGCGGCCCGCCGTGGAGTCGATGACTTGATCAATCCACGGCAACCCGAAGGGGTCCTTGGGGCAGTGCTTGTTGAGGTCGGTGTAGTCGACGCACATCCTCCACTCGTTCGAGTTCTTCTTGCGGACGAGGACGGGGTTGGCGAGCCACTCGGGATGGAAGACTTCTCTGATGAAGCCAGCCGCGAGTAGTTTGGCGAGTTCCTTCTTGATGGCGTCCCGTCTGTCATCGGCAAAGCGTCGGAGGTGTTGTCGCTTGGGGGTGGCCTTAGGATCGACGTTGAGGCAGTGCTCGATCAACTCCCTGGGCACTCTTGGCATATCCGCTGGCTTCCACGCGAAGATGTCGCGGTTAGCCCGGAGGAAGTTGTAACACCCTAATTCTATTAAAAACTTGGCTTTATTAAAATTTGATAGCAACCATTTAATTGCTTAAGGAGCATAAGGTTGTTTTATTTAATTTTAGGCATTTAACACTTTTCTTAAATAACTTTAATGAAATATAGGAATTATTTGTGGCATTCAGGCTGGCGCATTATTTTTGGTTGCTGGAGTTCAAATTCAAATTTGAATTCTTTTTGGTTTGAAACCCTTTGCCAAAATGCTAAACCCTTTCTCCATTTCCCTTAACCTTTTTCCCTTCTAGCCCAACAGCCCGCCGCGGCCCGCGCAAGCCGACCTGCAGCCCAGCTCGCCAGCAGCGAGCCGCGGCCCGCCTTAACCGCGCCCGCGACCCGGCTTTCGGCCCGCGCCGCCCCGGCCGGCCCGCGTCCCGCCGCCCGCTCTCGATCCGGCCGTCGGATCCGAATCCGACGCGCCCCGTCGCAGCCCGCCCGCGCCCGTGCCGCCGACCTAGGGGCCCCACCCGTCATCCCCTTCGCCCGTCGTCCCCGCCCGCGACTCCGCCGCCGCCGCGCCGCCCGAGTCCGGCTCGGCCACGACGCGTCCCCGTGCGAGGCCCGCACGCCAAGGAGGCCCCCCCGCCCCGGGCTATTTAAGGCGCCGCCCCCTTGTACCTCCCACCCGAGCCCTAAGCCCTCGCACGCGCCCGCCGAACCCTAGCCGCGCCGCCGTGTGGAGCTCGCCGCCGCCGCCGTGGGATCCCGCCGCCGTCGGCCGCTCCGCCGCCAAGAAGTCGCCCGGGAGTTGCGCCCGGAGGTGAGGAGCCCCCCTCGTGCCGCACGTCGCCGTCCCCGAGCCCCTCTTCGCCCTAGCGCCGCCGCCGGAGCCCGCACGCCGCGCCGCCGCGTCGGCCGCCCTCGCTCCGCCGCTCCGCCGCCGGCCGCCGCCCTAGACCGGTCCGCGCGCGCGCGCGCGTTGTGTTGATGCCCTCCGCGTCCCCATCCGTGGCCGAAAACCCCGGATTGGGTCCCGCCGGCGAGGTCCGCCGCCCGCGCGCCGCCGCGCCGCTCGCCGCCGGCCTCGACCCGCCGGCCGGCCGCCGCCCCCGCCGCATGCGCAAGACCCCGCCGCCGGATTGAAATCCGACGCCCGGATCCGAGCCGCGCCGCCGCAACCCGCCACGGCCATCGGATCTAGATCCAACGGATCTAGACCGGTCAACCCGGCCGCTAGGTCAAACCCGCCGCCGCCACCGGCGTTTTTGCGAAAAGCCCCCGGATTTTCTTTATTTACAAAAATACCCTTCCACCGTATAAGATTTCTTACGCTTTAGTCCTTTTTCTTTATTTTAGCCCAAAACCTTTTCAAATCTTCGCAGATTAGTCCCTGAACCTTCCCGAAGCCATAACTTGGTCGTTTTAGCTCCAATTTTAGCGTTCTTTATGTCCACGCGTTCGTCTCGAAGCGTAGATTAGTTTTATGCTACTATTTAGATCTGTTTGATCTGTTTGGTGACTGTTTCTTATTTATTTCTATTGTATGCTTGTATGTGATGATTGTGGATCGTAGAGAGCGATTCGTTCGAGGGATTTGAAGATCCGGTCGTGCAAGAGTTTGAGCAGCAAGGCTTTGTTGAAGGCAAGTATTCCTTGATGCATGCCCGCTTGTCCTACATAACATGCATTTAAATTCACCTTTTTTACTTTTCGCTTGCATTAATTCGATGGGAACCCATTAAGGATCATGCCTAGCTTTTGACTACCTTTACCTTGATACCGGGAATTAAATTAATCTTGGGGTAGTTATTGCTTAGCATGCTCAACTGGGTATTGGTATTAATCTACTTGGTTACCTTTTTGTTATTTCATGTTCCGTTTATGATCTTTTACTTTGCAAGACCACTTTAATTTGATAATCGGAACATGGAGAACCACCCAGGAAAACAGTACAACCACAAGAACTAATGGGCAATGGTCTTGGCTGATTAATTAGGAACTTTAGCATGGGATGGTCTTACCTGATAAGGACAAGGGATCGGCGGTACTGTGGGGTATGGACTCGCTCTAGCAGGGGGTTGGGTGAGTTATTCTTTTATGGTGGGGTATTGACTCGCTAGGGGACTTTATACCTTGCTAACCGATCCGACCTTGTGGGTCATAACTTGCTAGGGAACCTTTGTAAAGGCCATGTAGCGTCCCTATGCAATCACACCTCTGAAGTGTGATATGGTGTCTTGCAAACACCGCATGGTTGGGTCCAAAGTTCTTCGGAGCTTTTACGCTGCTTGTGGGTAAAGATGTACAACCTCTGCAGAGTGTTAAACTAATCGATTAGCCGTGCTCACGGTCAAGAGCGGCCTGGACACTCACATGATTAAGTTATGGAACTTTAATGTTTAAATTGTGGTTTATTTCTTTATTTATGATGCTTATATCCTATTAATTGGGTTGGTATGAACTTACACCTTTAGTAATCAGGTTGCTAATAAAACTTGACCAACTAAAATGCTAAAGTGCTTGAACCTTAGCCATCCACCATATGGCCTTGCATGTTATGTTGTTTCCCCTTGCTGAGTACGATATGTGCTCACGCTTGTTTATTCTCTTGCATCTACAATACCCGGATTTGCTGCTCAGACTGGGAGAACTTTGAAGATAATCCAGAAGATTTCCAGGAGTTCTAGGTGTGCGTAGTCTTCAGTCAGCTGCCTGTGGAGGCGTTTTGTCCGCCGCGAGAACTCGTTTGTTTAAGTTTCGATTAAGACTATGGTTTGTAATAACTCTTTATTCGTGTGGCACTGATTTTGGTATTCATAATGTCTAAGCGTGTGTGTAACTTGATCCTGGCGCACACGTGATCAATGCATTCGGTTTTGCCTTTAAAACCGGGTGTGACAGAGTGGTACCGTAGCCGTGTTGATCGTAGGAACGCTAGCCTAGATAGAAAATGGTCGAATTAAGGATTTTATACTCATAGAAGCTTTCTTACACATGCTTGCTTTATTCTTTACTAACCTTACTCTTGCCTTTTTGCTTCACTCTTGAGTCGTCTCGCATTCTTTATCTTGTGCTTGCTTTAGCTCTCATCCTTTTTACCTTACCATCTTTCTCATTCCGCACTACACCACGGATGGTTCGTAGCTTGGAGACTTCTCGGGGTGGAGCGGTCCACCGCATGCTCCACAGAACGATACCATGATTTGCATGATGGAGATACGGATGAGGAGATTGAGATGGAGCCCGCACTTTGTGGTTTTCCCTAACCTTATCATGGTGCCTGATGATGAGGAAGATCTGGAGGAGGTGATCCAAGAGGAGGATGAGCTAGCTGAACAACCCAACCTAGAGGAGCAAGCGCCAGAAGAAGATGAGGATTCCTCAGATCAAGAGATGGAGGAACAAGAGCAAGAGGAGGAAGAGAGGGAAGCGATCTGGGAAGTGTACCATTACAGAGCTGATGGAGTAGGCATACCCATGGCAGACCACCTGAGGGCAATGGTACTTCGCCTAGGCTATGATAAGGCCCCCGTCTACCATTGTGAGCCGTGGACCCATCCGTGGTTCGAGCCCCATTGGGAGGTTGCTTTGCCATCTTGGAGGAGTACGTTCCATGCCGTGGAGTGAAGGAGGTGTCCAAGCATCATGATGTGGCTCACGGGACTACTATGGATGCCGGGATAGCGAGTCGGCTCGGAGGGCGCTCTATGTGCTCTCTCACAAGGAGCGTGACAGGTTGGAGGATACCCACTGCCGCTACACACCATTCAGGGCAAGTGGGGAAGCCAAGACTTACATCGCCCCAGCACCAGCCTATGAAGGGACGCTCAACAATGTCCGAGGTCTACTTGCAGCTGTGAACACTGCATTGGATGATGCCAACAACACGCTATATGTAGCACAGCAGCAAATCTTCACTCTGGAGACGCGAGAGGCGTGCCTTGGAAGCCGCACTTTTGAACAGGAGCGACGGAAGCCCATGAAGCCGCAGAAGGATGTACCTCCCCATCACCTAAGAGGCCACACTACGACTCCCCTGACGCTCGCACAGATGCCATGGCAGAAGATAGTCCTTAGGTTTAAGATTAAAGATAGGATTTCTTTGTAATCGCTAGTAGACGATCGGTAAAGTGTGTTTAGCTTAGAGGTGTGGTTGAATGCTTGATTTTGTGCTTAATGTGTGAGTTGGATTTTTGGTTGAGTGCAATGTGTTGTGGAGTGATGACCACAACGACATTGGTTTAGTAGTTAGTTTGTGGGGGTTATCTTTCAGTCTCAATCAGTTATCTATCCTAATCTTTTTGTCCTCTTAAGTTTTTCCTTAATACAAATTCGAGGTCCCAAAAATCTGTTCGCACAGTTTTCTGAGTCAGCAGTACTGTTTTAATTTTATCTCAGGCTACAGAACTCCGATTGCAGTAAAACCAATTGGAAAAGTTCAAGAATTTCATTACTGATTTTCTGTGAAAAATTCAGAATTTTTGGATGGAAAACCAGAGAGATAGGACTAAAACATTACAGCCCCACGAATCTGTTAAACACTGCCGACCTACCTGACTTGTTTATTTTATAACCAGAGCTACACAGCTCCGATTGAGGTGATTCCAGTTGGAGTAGTTTCATAATTTCATTACCTTTTATCAGTCCAAAATACATAATTTTTGGTTACTTATACAGAGAGCTATGCCTGATTGTTTGGAGTCAACAGAATCTGTCTTATCTGAATATCATTGCTATCTTATCTTCCTAAGTTTAAACCTTGGTGCAATCATCTAAAATAATGTTCCTAACACTCAGATGGTGAACACCAGGTCAGGATCCGGTGTTAATCAACCAGCAGGAAGAGCACCCCAGCCCGACAAATGGATCCCGCTATGCAGCAGTTCTTGGAGGCACAGACCCAGCTCCTCCAGAACTTGACCACCACCGTGACAAACTTGCAAGCTCGGGTCAACAATCCGCCGGTGCCGCCACCGCGCCTCGCAACAAGCACCGAGAGTTCATGAGTCATCACCCTCCCGTGTTTACTCACGCCGCCGATCCACCGGAAGCCGAAGATTGGCTCAAGACAATACCGAAGATGCTCACTACTGCGCCGAGTGTGACGACAGAGAGAAGGTCCCGTATGCTTTGCAGGGCGACTTCAAGGCTCTGCAGCCGCTTGGTGGGATGCGTACTCTGCCGCTCATGCCGCCCCAGACACTATCACTTGGGAGGAGTTTACCACCAACTTCAGGAGCCATCACATACCCTCTGGAGTCATGAAGATCAAGAAGAAGGAGTTCCTTTCTCTGAAGCAGGGAGGAATGTCAGTGGCTGAGTATAGAGACAAGTTCACCGAGCTATCTCGCTATGCGGTGAGGAGGTTGCTCGAAGATAGGAAGAAGCGAGGAGCTGTTCTTGGATGGATTGGTTGGTTCGCTGCGG
This sequence comes from Cenchrus americanus, assembly GCA_947561735.1. Taxonomy (NCBI): domain Eukaryota; kingdom Viridiplantae; phylum Streptophyta; class Magnoliopsida; order Poales; family Poaceae; genus Cenchrus; species Cenchrus americanus. Next base: position 256,563,657 of record OX387245.1, read on the forward strand.
TACCACCGATGTCATATCCCTTTCCTAACTTTCAGCAGCTAGTTGATGCCGCTATTCGCTTGGAGCACAAGCGCAAGGAGCTCGGAGAGCAGAAGAGGAAGGCCGCCAGCTCTGGGCAGTTTGGGAGTGCGTCTCGCCCGCGCTTCAACCCTCCGCCGAACACCCCGTTCCTCTATGGGGGACCGGGTGGAAACTTTGGGCGAGCGGCGGTCCCGGCGTCTCGTTCGGCGGTTCCGGCGATCCGCTCGGCGGTTTCGGCGTCCTCGTTCCTCGGACTCCCCGCCCGGCCTTCCCGGCGAGTCGGCGAGAGAGCCCCGGTTGGCACACCCGCGTAAGGACCGTGGCACCGCCCAATCCCGCCACCACTACTTGTTTCAAGTGCGGAGAACTTGGTCACTATGCCAATGCTTGCCCAAAGAGGAACCCTCCACACACCCCCGTGCGGACCCGGCGAGCGGACAAGGAGCGGAAGCCAAACCCCGCGATCTAACAAAGGACAACGAGCTACGCACGAGGCAAGGCAATGCACGTTGATGCGAAGTCGCCCGGAGAACCCCGCAGTAGTGCTCGGTATGTTTCTAGTCAACTCTACTCCCCGCCTCAGTTTTGTTTAATTCTGGAGCATCCCATTCTTTCATTACATCCCAGTTCGTAGCTCAACATAATCTACCTATCAGTCCCATGTCTCGCCACATGTTAGTTACCTCACCTGGGGGGGAATTGAAAGCTATCTATAAATGTGATAACGTCCATCTCAAGATCGTGGGTAGAGATTTCCGTGCCAATCTTATAATCTTGGATTCAAAGGGGATCGATGTGATATTGGGAATGGGATGGTTGACCGCGTGTGATGCGGTGATTCAGTGTGCTAAGAGGTCAATCCTTCTTACAAGTCCAGCTGGTGAAAGGTTTGAGTTTGCGGCGGATCCCGCACCATCAAACGCCGGTGCCGTGAATAAGCTTGACGGAGCGGCCTTGGAAGACATACGGGTAGTGTGCGATTATCCCGATGTGTTTCCCGAGGAGTTGCCGTGGTATGCCCCCCGACCGAGATGTTGAGTTCGTTATTGATCTTTTACACCGGTACGCTCCTATCTCTAAGCGCCCATATAGAATGTCTAGTGATCAGTTACAAGAACTTAAAGCTCAGATTAAAGAATTATTGGGTAAAGGGTTCATTCGTGCTAGTTCATCACCTTGGGGAGCACCCGTAATCTTTGTGGGTAAGAAAGATGGCACACAGAGGATGTGTGTTGATTACAGATCTCTTAACGATTTTACTATCAAGAACAAGTATCCTCTGCCACGTATTGAAGATTTGTTCGATCAGATGAGAGGAGCAACCGTGTTTTCTAAGATCGATCTGCAATCAGGTTATCATCAGTTGAAGATTAGGCCTTCAGATATTCCTAAGACAGCTTTTACTACCAGGTACGGACTCTATGAGTACACAGTTATGTCTTTTGGGTTAACCAATGCACCCGCGTACTTTATGTACTTGATGAACAAGATCTTTATGGAGTATCCGGACAAGTTCGTTGTGGTATTCATTGATGACATTCGATCTACTCCAAGAATGAGGAGGACCATGAGGAGCATTTGAGACTTGTGTTGCGAGAAGCTAAGAGATCATGAGTTATATGCGAAGTTCGGCAAGTGTGAGTTCGGCTCAAGGAAGTGTCTTTCCTAGGTCATATCATCACCAACGGAGGTATTGCTTGTGGATCCTAGCAAGGTTAGCGATGTATTGAAGTGGGAAGCCCCTCGTACGGTGTCCGAGATTCGGAGTTTCCTTGGACTTGCTTGGTTACTATCGTCGGTTTATTGAAGGATTCTCTAAGATTGTGAAGCCCCTCACTACATTGCTAGAGAAGGACGGGGAATTCAAATGGACCGGTGCATGTCGATCCGCTTTTGAAGAGTTAAAGAAGCGGTTAACCACAAGCACTGTTCTAGTAATGCCCGATCTACGAAAGAGTTTTGACATATATTGTGATGCATCTCGACAAGGACTAGGATGTGTGTTGATGCAAGAAGGTCATGTTATAGCCTATGCATCTCGTCAGTTGAGGAAGCATGAGTTGAACTATCCTACGCATGATCTTGAGTTAGCGACGGTGGTTCATGCATTGAAGATTTGGAGACACTACATTATGGGAACTAAGTGCCAGATCTATACTGATCACAAGAGTCTGAAGTATATCTTCACTCAGAAGGATCTTAATCTAAGACAGCGTCGTTGGTTAGAGCTGATCAAGGACTATGATCTAGAGATTCACTACCATCCGGTAAAGCGAATCCGGTTGCCGATGCTTTAAGTCGGAAGGGCCACACTAACATGGCAATGATCATTCGGTTTCTCGACGAGTTGGTAAAAGAGTTTGAAAGGCTCAACTTGAAAGTGGTTGCACATGCGGAAGGAGTGACTTTGGAAGTACGATCTACTCTAGAGCAAGAGATACGCAAGTGGCGGCTAGAGGATCTTTGGAATACAAAAGATTAAAGAGAGCATGCAACAAGGAGAAGCCCCGCATTTCACGAGAAGATGAGCAAGGAACCGTGTGGTTTAAGAACCGATTGTGTGTACCGAGAGACGGGAGATCTTAGAGAGAAGATCTTGAGAGAAGCTCACGACTCAGCTTACTCTATCCATCCAGGCAGTACTAAGATGTACCAGGATCTCAAGCAGAGGTATTGGTGGTACGGTATGAAGAGAGACGTGGCCGCCCATGTGGCTTTGTGTGACACTTGTCACCGGGTTAAGGCTGAACATCAGAGACCCACTGGTTTGCTTCAACCTTTGAAGGTGCCTGAGTGGAAGTGGGAAGAGATCGGAATGGATTTCATAGTGGGTTTACCCCGAACCCGAGATGGTTATGATTCGATTTGGGTCATCGTGGATCGTTTGACCAAGGTAGCTCACTTCATTCCGGTAAAGACTACCTATACAGGAGCTAAGTTGGCAGAGCTATACATGTCCAGGATCGTGTGTTTGCATGGTGTACCAAAGAAGATCGTGTCAGATAGGGGTACTCAGTTTACTTCTCGTTTCTGGGGGAAGTTGCATGAATCTCTGGATACTAAGCTAAATTTCAGCTCAGCTTATCATCCACAGACGGATGGACAGACGAGAGAGAACCAATCGGATCCTAGAGGACATGCGAGAGCATGTGCGCTTAAGCATGGTTGTAGTTGGGATAAGAGCTTGCCGTACGCTGAGTTTTCTTATAACAACAGCTACCAAGCTAGTCTCAAAATGTCACCCTTCGAGGCTCTATATGGAAGGAAGTGTAGGACTCCGTTATTTTGGAGTGAGACAGGCGAAAGGCAGTTATTTGGGGCAGACATCATCAGAGAAGCGGAGAAACAAGTTCAGATTATCAGAGAAAATTTGAGGATTGCTCAGTCTAGACAGAAAAGCTATGCAGATGGTAAACGAAGGGATGTGGTCTTTCAGGAAGGCGATTACGTGTACCTAAAGGTATCACCTATCAGAGGTTTGCGTCGATTCAGGGTTAAAGGAAAGTTGTCACCTCGCTTTATTGGACCTTTCAAGATCATTGAGAGAGTGGGAGAAGTGGCTTACAGATTAGAGTTGCCAGTCCAGCTAGCTGATGTGCACGATGTGTTCCATATCTCCCAGCTGAAGAAGGGTTTTGGTCCTCATGACAAAGAGCCGTTACCCTTGGACGATCTAAGCATTAGGGAGGATCTCACTATTGTTGAACACCCCGTTCGAATATTGGAAACCATGACAAGGATCACCAGGAATAGTGTGATTAAGATGTGCAAAGTACAATGGAGTAATCATGCAGAGGATGAGGCAACATGGGAAAGAGAGGATGAGCTGAAAGCAGAGTTTCCAGATCTTTTTCCCAATCTGTCCAAATCTCGAGGACGAGATTCTTCTTAAGGGGGGTAGGATTTGTAACACCCTAATTCTATTAAAAACTTGGATTTATTAAAATTTGATAGCAACCATTTAATTGCTTAAGGAGCATAAGGTTGTTTTATTTAATTTTAGGCATTTAACACTTTTCTTAAATAACTTTAATGAAATATAGGAATTATTTGTGGCATTCATGCTGGCGCATTATTTTTGGTTGCTGGAGTTCAAATTCAAATTTGAATTTTTTTTGGTTTGAAACCCTTTGCCAAAATGCTAAACCCTTTCTCCATTTCCCTTAACCTTTTTCCCTTCTAGCCCAACGACCCGCCGCGGCCCGCGCAAGCCGACCCTGCGCCCGGCTCGCCGGCCGGCGGGCCGCGGCCCCGCCTTAACCGCGCCCGCGACCCGGCCTTTCGGCCTAGCCGGCCCCGGCCAGCCGCGTCCCGCCGCCCGCTCTCGATCCGGGCCGTCGGATCCGAATCCGACGCGCCCCGTCGCGGCCGCCCGCCCGCGCTCGTGCCGCCGACCTAGGGGCCCCACCCGTCATCCCCTTCGCCCGTCATCCCCGCCCCGACTCCGCCGCCGCCGCGCCGCCCGAGTCCGGCTCGGCCACGACGCGTCCCCGTGCGAGGCCCGCACGCCAAGGCGCCCCCCCGCACCGGGCTATTTAAGGCGCCGCCCCCTTGGACCTCCCACCCGAGCCCTAAGCCCTCGCACGCGCCCGCCGGAACTCTAGCCGCGCCGCCGTGTGGAGCTCGCCGCCGCCGCCGTGGGATCCCGCCGCCGTCGCCGCTCCCGCCGCCAAGAAGTCGCCGGGAGTTGCGCACGGAGGTGAGGAGCCCCCCTCGTGCCGCACGTCGCCGTCCCCGAGCCCCTCTTCGCCCTAGCGCCGCCGCCGGAGCCCGCACGCCGCGCCGCCGCGTCGGCCGCCCCGCTCCGCCGCTCCGCCGCCGGGCCGCCGCCCTAGACCGGTCCGCCGCGCGCGCGCGCGTTGTGTTGATGCCCTCCGCGTCCCCCATCCGTGGCCGGAAAACCCGGATTGGGTCCCGCCGGTGAGGTCCGCCGCCCGCGCGCGCCGCGCCGCTCGCCGCCGGCCTCGACCCGCCGGCCGGCCGCCGCCCCCCCGCATGCGCAAGACCCCGGCCGCCGGATTGAAATCCGACGCCCGGATCCGAGCCGCGCGCGCCGCAACCCGCCACGGCCATCGGATCTAGATCCAACGGATCTAGGCAGGGTCAACCCGGTCGGCCTAGGTCAAACCCGCCGCCGCCCCCGGTGTTTTTGCGAGAAAAGCCCCTGGATTTTCTTTATTTACAAAAATACCCTTCCACCGTATAAGATTTCTTACAGTTTAGTCCTTTTTCTTTATTTTAGCCCAAAACCTTTTCAAATCTTCGCAGATTAGTCCCTGAACCTTCCCGAAGCCATAACTTGGTCGTTTTAGCTCCAATTTTAGCGTTCTTTATGTCCACGCGTTCGTCTCGAAGCGTAGATTAGTTTTATGCTACTATTTAGATCTGTTTGATCTGTTTGGTGACTGTTTCTTATTTATTTCTATTGTATGCTTGTATGTGATGATTGTGGATCGTAGAGAGCGATTCGTTCGAGGGATTTGAAGATCCGGTCGTGCAAGAGTTTGAGCAGCAAGGCTTTGTTGAAGGCAAGTATTCCTTGATGCATGCCCGCTTGTCCTACATAACATGCATTTAAATTCACTGTTTTACTTTTCGCTTGCATTAATTCGATGGGAACCCATTAAGGATCATGCCTAGCTTTTGACTACCTTTACCTTGATACCGGGAATTAAATTAATCTTGGGGTAGTTATTGCTTAGCATGCTCAACTGGGTATTGGTATTAATCTACTTGGTTACCTTTTTGTTATTTCATGTTCCGTTTATGATCTTTTACTTTGCAAGACCACTTTAATTTGATAATCGGAACATGGAGAACCACCCAGGAAAACGGTACAACCACAAGAACTAATGGGCAATGGTCTTGGGCGATTAATTAGGAACTTTAGCATGGGATGGTCTTACTCGATAAGGACAAGGGATCGGCGGTACCGTGGGGTATGGACTCGCTCTAGCGGGGGTTGGGTGAGTTATTCTTTTATGGTGGGGTATTGACCTGCTAGGGGACTTTATACCTTGCTAACCGATCCGACCTTGTGGGTCATAACTTGCTAGGGAACCTTTGTAAAGGCCATGTAGCGTCCCTATGCAATCACACCTCGGAAGTGTGATATGGTGTCTTGCAAACACCGCATGGTTGGGTCCAAAGTTCTTCGGAGCTTTTACGCTTGCTTGTGGGTAAAGATGTACAACCTCTGCGAGTGTTAAACTAATCGATTAGCCATGCTCACGGTCAAGAGCGGCCTGGACACTCACATGATTAAGTTATGGAACTTTAATGTTTAAATTGTGGTTTATTTCTTTATTTATGATGCTTATATCCTATTAATTGGGTTGGTATGAACTTACACCTTTAGTAATCAGGTTGCTAATAAAACTTGACCAACTAAAATGCTAAAGTGCTTGAACCTTAGCCATCCACCATATGGCCTTGCATGTTATGTTGTTTCCCCTTGCTTGAGTACGATATGTGCTCACGCTTGTTTATTCTCTTGCATCTACAATACCGGATTTGTTGCTCGGTACCGGGAGAACTTTGAAGATAATCCGGAAGATTTCCGGGAGTTCTAGGTGTGCGTAGTCTTCGGTCGGTACTGTGGAGGCGTTTTGTCCGTTGCGAGAACTCGTTTGTTTAAGTTTCGATTAAGACTATGGTTTGTAATAACTCTTTATTCGTGTGGCACTGATTTTGGTATTCATAATGTCTAAGCGTGTGTGTAACTTGATCCTGGCGCACACGTGATCAATGCATTCGGTTTTGCCTTTAAAACCGGGTGTGACAGAAGTTGATGAGCGCGTCTTCCTATTTGGGGTCGAGGCCGGCCCCGATGGTGGTGGTCTTGCTGGGGTCGCCTGTTCCGAGGTCGATCGTCTTGACAAGAACCTCCTCAGCTGGTTGAGGCTTGTTGGCGCTGTCAGACTTCTCCGGGATGTCGATTTCGCTTGTACAAGCTTCTTCGACGCAGTGTAGACCTCCATCATAGCATTGGGTACTTGATTCGTAGAGGCGATCTCCACGGCTTCTGTGTCGCAGTCGTGGGAGATCTTCAAGTCCCCTTGAAGAGAGAGAGTACACCTGCCGGGCTTGGCATCTTGAGTACCAAGTAGGTGTAGTGGGGCACCGCCATGAATTTGGCGATGGTCGGTCTGTCGAGGATGGCGTGGTAGGAAGTCTCGAAGTCCGCGACCTCGAACTTGATGTACTCGGTACGGTAGTTGTCCCGAGATTCCCCGAAGGTAACTGGCAGGACCACCGAGCCTAGTGGGATAGCTGCGTTACCGGGGATGATGCCGTAGAAGGGCGTGTTGCTCTTGGTGAGCATGTGGGTGATGTCGAGCTTCATCTTCTTCAAGGTCTTGGTGAAAAGGACGTTGAGCCCGCTTCCACCATCGATAAGGACCTTGTTGAGCTTGGAGCCGCGAACCACTAACTTCAGGACGAGGGGGAACCGTCCTGGTTCGGAGAAGCTGGTCCATTGATCCGCGCGGGAGAAGGTAATGGGTACCTCCGACCACCTGAGTGGGGTCGGGACCGCTGGTTCAATGCTCATGACTTCTCGACGGGTAGCCTTTTGCTCCCGCCTACTGGGTAGTCCGCCGAAGAGGACGTTGACAGTCTTGTCGGGTTCCTGGAAGTCGTTGTTGTCTCCATCGTTCTTATTCTTGCCCTTTTTGTCGTGAGGGTGCGGTGGCTCTGGAGTACCCTTGAGTGCATGCCTGAGCTGGTAGCACTGTTCGGTAGTGTGGTTGCCATTCAGATGCCACGGGCACTTCTCCTTTAGCAAGTTTTTGAAGCCGCCGGAGTTCTTCTTCGAGTTCTCCTTCGCAGGACGCTGGATAGCCGCGACAGTGTTGTCTGGCTTGCGCTTGCGGTTGGGACCCGAGTAGTTGTTGTTGTTGCTGCGACCGCCTTGGTTCCCGTTGTTGCCGCTGCCGCCGCACGCGTTCTGCTTGTTCTTGCCACAGATGGCGTCGTACTTGGCGTTGGCCTTGTCTTCTTCATCCGCCCAGGACGTGATCATGTCCTTGAGGTGGGGGATGGACTTGGGGCGGTGACGACCGAAGTCTTCAAAGGTGCGGCGGTGGTAGAGGCCGTCTTGGAAGAGGTCGATGACCTCCTTGTCGGTGACGTCGACTACGGTAGCGCGCTTGTCGAAGAAGCGGCGCATGTACTTGCGGAGGGTCTCGCCTTGTTCTTGCTTGACCATGGCCAGGTCCATGCGAGTACCCGATCGACCCATGGCGCCCGTGAAGTTGCTTGGTGAATCGCTCCTTCGCCCGGTCCCACTTGTCGATCGAGTGCTTGTCCAGCGACTCGAGCCATGTGAGTGGAGCTTGGTCCAGGCAGAAGGGGAAGTAGAGGCACTTGGTGTCGTTGTTGCCGCCAGCATTCTCGATGGAGAGGCCGTAGCACCTGAGCCACTGGATGGGGGCCTGCTTCGCGTCGTACTTGGTGATCCCCAAAGGCTTGAACTTGTCGGGGAGGAGCAAGTTGCGAAGTCGAGGTGAGAAGGCGGGGAGGTCGTCGTTGTCGCCTGCGGTGGTCGACTTCTTCTGCCGCAGCTCCTCAATCTTTTGGCGGGCATCGTAGACGCCCTGTGAGGCACCAGAGGCGTGGCTGTTCGCGTGGCCACGGCCGCCGGCCCTCCTGTCGGCTCCATGGTTGGAGCTTCCGCCGTCGCTGCCGCCGCCGTCAGGGTCGCGGCCGCCGCCGTCGGCAGGAGCACGGTGAGGGACGACGTCACGGTTGCTGTTGCCACCTTGTGGAGGTCCGCCGGCGTTTGAGCGGGTGCGGTTGGGCTGAGCCGGAAGCTCAGCTCGAGTACGGTTGGGACCGTTGTTGGCACTGCGACTTGTAGCTTCGTTGTCGCGGTGCCTAGCGGGAGGAGGCTGGTTGACCCTGTTGTCGACCCGCATGAAGTAAGCGTCTTCAGCGAGCTTGGCGATGACCTCTCCAGCGCGTATGCCCTGAGCCTGACGTGCGATCGCTGTGATCGACATGAGGCATTGCTCAGGGGTGGTGTGTACTCTGCTCTCGACCGCCTCGAGAGCTTCCGCGAGGTTGCGGATGGGGAGGTTGTCGCGGAGACGCCGGCGCTGTTCGCTGCGCTTCCTATTGCGCTCGCATCGAGCGTCTCTGTAGGCGGGGGTCTTGTTTGCCGGAGCATCGGCAGACAGCTCGTCGGAGGAGATGTCTTCAAGGTATCTGTCCTGAGCTGTCCCTGAAGGTCCTGGGGTGTCGCCGACAGCCATGAAGACTTGGCGATCAGGGGTGCCAAGGCTGGACTCAGAAACCGCCACCTAAGTTGGGGTGTTCGAGTCAGCTCGGGCAAGCGGTGTTCCCTCCTGGAACGGGAGCGAGTCGATGTAGGCGACGTAGCGTGAGTCTCCGCTTATCAGGTCAGCAGGCTTGCGATCTGGCCAGTAGACGAATCTCCCGGCTGGTGTGGAGGTTATAACCAGACCAGAGGCCGGCCCTGGTAAGGGATGCTCAGTAGAGTTGTCCTCGGACTCGGGATCCTCTGGGTCCGACCCGAAGTCGAACTCGTATGAGGAATCCGAGTAGAACCCGAAGAGAGGGTTGGAGTCCGAAGCGTGGCCGGGGGCGGTGTTGGAGTCCGAGTTGTACTCGGGTACAGGTTCCTTGCCGGCCCGGCGCGAAGAAGGAGCCCCCGTGCGGGCCCGGCTGAGGATGCGGGGACCACGCGTGGAGCGCTCACGGGGTGAGGGGACCGCCTGCGATGGCTGAGCAGCCGGCTCGCATGCGATGGCCCATGGAGACGTCGAGTTCGAGTTGGAAGCGGACTCGAGCTCGAAGTCGGCGTGATGGTTGAAGAGCGAAATTTCGCCGAACTTGCCGGCGAGCTCGCCTGTGACAACTTCAGGAAGCGTCACGAAGCCGGTCTTTGGGTTGGGCGGCATGGTGAGGCGACGCTGGAAAGAGCCCGCGCCGTCTGCAGTGCAGACCGAGGCGCCGAACACGAAGGTGTCGCCGCGGTTGAAGGCGACGGTTGGCTTGAAGTAGACAGGAGCCGTCGAGTTCGCCATGTGATCTCGGGCGAGAGCCCCTACCTGGCGCGCCAGCTGTCGGTGTTTTAGACCGGCAACCTACTAAGGGGAGTACCCGAAGTAGATGAATGTGGCCTCGCCGAGATCAGTAACTCAAAGGAAGATACACGTGGCACACAATTTAGACAGGTTCGGGCCGCGAGGTGCGTAATACCCTACGTCCTGTATGCTGCGTAGCTCTGGATTGATTGGGCACGATTACAAGATGGTGTAATTGTGCGCCGTGAGATGAGATTGCATGAGATGCCTAGACAAAGGTCCCTGCCTCGCCTTATATAGTCCGGGAGGCAGGGTTACAAGTCGGAGTAGGGAGAGAGTACTAGTCGAGTACGCCTAGGAGTCTTCCATACAGTGCGGGACATGTATAGCTTCCTAACTGAGTACTTCTTCTCCGTAGTCCTTGTGCTCCACGCCATCAGGTGCCGTGTAGCGCAAGGCGGGTAGTCCCAGGGGCCCACCGAGTAGTCGGTCCTGATACCCACAGAGGTAGTGGGCCCAGGGAGGTCCATACGACAACTGGTCCTAGGAGCAAACACTACCAGGAACCTCAACACACACGCACCCACGACAGCAGAAACAACTCGAAAGCCGGCTGTCCAAAGGGGGCGGTTAGACCGGGTATGGGGGGTGGTTAGACCACCTCCACCAGGCAACCAAGAAATCCTCCGAAACACCTCTTCCGAGCACCAAAACACACCACGTTTTCACCAACAGAGATCTCTGGTCAGGGCCATGCTAGCTACCAGAAAATCTTGGCGAAAACCAAAACTACACCCAGGGGCCTAGGGGCAGTTAGACCGGCTACCAGGGGCGGTCTAACCTCTTGTACCCAGCAACGAACTCCAAACAAGAACTCCTAGCAAACGGCACGAGAACGACCCGAAATTTCACCCAGACGCTCCTCTGATCAAGGCGAACAAACTCACAGAGGAAAATCCGGCGAAACAGAACTTCGACCTGGAAGGCCCAGGGCGGTTAGACCACCCCCTCCAGGCGGGCCGTAGCCCGGATTCGGGAGAGCATCAATGGCACCATAGTTCATTACTTCGTGGTAGCCTCCACCGTACAAATTCTTCTGCAATCTGTTGCTAGCTGGGGCAATCTTGTAGGCAGAAGTAAGTGGAACTCCGGACGAGCCAAATGCCAGCTCCCCATACGTGGGCTGATATGGGTTCGGCTGTTGCATCGGTTGACCTGTACTGCCCTGTGGAGGTGGCTGGACCGGGCCGCCCTCTCGCGGCCCTGCGCAGAGGGGGTTGAACCGGTTGACCTCCAGCGCCTTGCGGAGGAGGCTGGACGGCTTGGCTTCCAACGCTCTGCGGAGGAGGCTGGACTGGCTGGCTTCGCAATGGCGGCTGAGAACTGGACTCTCCAATCTCCACGCTGCCTCCCTGAAGGGGTGCTCGACTGAATACTTGCTCCATGCCCGGGCCGAAGACAGCCACCATCATCTGCTTGAACACACCCAGGAAAGCTCTATAATGCCTGCTTAGCACGTCTTCCGCAGCATCCTGAAACGCTTGCATGCACTCCTCCTTTTCTTGCAGAGTCGTGGCGTCAGACTCTCCTGACAGTAGAACCCTAGACATCTCATTTTTGAGGTATGGGACGCCACTTCTGTTCTTTTTGAATGACATCAAGCATTTCGCCCGAACCGATCCGTTGCATCCTTCGGTACCGTTGCAACTGTTCTGGAGAGAGGTCCTCGATGGCGACGTCCATGATGTCACTGATGTCGGGCATCTTGACTTTCGGCTGTTGGTCCCACCAGGCGTGCCAAAAAGTGTGTTGACGGAAAATCTGCACCCTACGCCAAGCACACAGCAAGCCGAACAAGCTAGCTTCACACGCGCAAAGATTCCAAGACGTGCCAGTCAATTTTCCCTGAAAATTAACAAAAGACAGAGTAGTTAAATTCCAAAGCTTGGAACTTGCCGGGTGGTACCAGACAGTTCCATATTTACGGCTATGAAGCCACGTGAGATGACATACAGCTATAAGAAGCTATCTGCCAGCAAGCTAGAAACCATTCGGGAACTTTAAAGTGCAAAAAGTAACATAGCTGAATGGATGATGTAAGCATGACGACAGATCAATCTTTATTTGGATAAAAATGCACGTGCACGAAACCATGACCGATCCTCCATGATAAATAACAATAAATAATAAATGAAGTAAAGCATGATCATAAACATGTAATAAACAAGCATGCATAGGCCCAAAGCACTAGTCTACCGCGTGTCTAGATACTTTAAAACCCATCAAGCATGATGCCAAATAAATCTATCCACCGCATGATACGACTTATTTGACATCATACCACTACCCACAAATAGATCTATCCACCGCATGATACAATCTATATATGGAAAGCTAAAAGCATACAATATTTAAAGCATAACTTATAAACATGTTTCACTCGTGGAAGCATAACCGAATACGGGCCGGACAAAATCGAATCGAAGTCCATGAAGAAGGAACAAACATTACCAAGGAAGATAAATCTATCAGATTGGATCGAAATCTAATCCACTGGATGACTAGCTTCGAAACAACCCAAAAACCTACATCTACCGCATGATACTCAGTTCCTTCAAGATTTATACAAGATTTGATAAGCTTGAACCCGCAACACGTAACAACCTAGATCGATTCGCTTTCGGCTATTAGAGGACATGTGATCCACGTGCTATTAAAGCCAAGGGTACAAACTCAAATCGCATAAGGATCATCAAAGGAGACAAAGCCAATCCAAACCAATCTAAATTGGGCAAAGAAGTGTTACATGAATTTAAACATAAAGTAAAAACTCAAAGCAACACGGGGTAACTTAATGAATCTACTGAATCTTGCCAAAATTCAATAGAGCCGATAACTAGCTTCAAGCTAGATCTTAGCCTACCACATGGCTCATGATCTAACAAGAAACCCTCTTGAACCAAGCTTGAATCTACCGCATGACACTAAGCATGGTAACAAGACTACTTGCATCAGATCTAAATCCACCACATGATACTAGACATGATACAAGGTTGCTGGTACTTACGGAGGTCGACGGATTGATGAACCCTCTCGAAGAACTCGACGACACGACAAAGGACTCAAGGGTTTAGCGTAAAGCCGGTTTGTATTGAGAATTTTTCGAATACCATTACATACATTCAGGGTCTATATTTATACCCCGTCACAGCATGACTTCGAATGGATTTGATACCTATTTTATCTCTAAATGCGATCGCCTATCCATCCATTTGTCCCTACCGCTCGGGCCACGTCACCATGCAATCCCGCAAAATCAGCACAACAGTTTCCTTGCCGAACAGAACGAATTGCCGACCGCGGACTCTTTTGCCAAATCTTTCTGAAGAAACCTTCCTTCTTCCGGATGGATTTCTCACCGAGTTGGACCCACAAATCAGACTCCTTACCTTACCAAATTTTGGTGTTAACACACACCTCCTCGTCGAGTCTTCGGCCTCGATTTTGTGGCTCCACCGAGTAACCTAGTGGTTTTCTGGTGAACCACTGCAAACCCCGCGAACTCGGTGTAGCCTCTGCCAATCTCCACTCATGACTCGGCTCCCACGTAGTCCCGGCTCGACCTTGGTTTTGAGGCTCTACCAAGAAACCATCCACGACTTCATCTTGTTGTTCACGCCACCATGCGGCCCGCACTTGACCCCCGCCGGCCACCGGTCCCTCGAACGAAGCCTACTTGTCTTCTCCACACTTGGAGGCCTCACCGGCAACAACCTTTCGCGCTTGTTCTTCACCTGCGCCAACACGAGTCAAGCCGCAACCTGCACCTGCAATACTTAGCCAAGAATCAGTCCACACAACGTTGTCAATCACTCATCACCCAAGGAAGCGACCATCCACCGGTCCTCGAACCACACATGGTCCTCAGCTTTGTTGCGGCCCCACGAGCCGCTGCCATAGGAGCCAGACGAGCTCCGCCGAGGGAGCAGCACGTCTAGCTGGGGAGGAAGCACGGGCGCCGACACCTTGAGAGGGAACTCTACCAGCCGGCTGGGAGTTGAGGCCGCCAAGATCCCACGCTGCGCGGCCACCCTCGCTGGCGTCGGTCGCCCGAGCTTCATGGATGGGAACATGAAGGGGGGCTGCGCGCCAACAGTGGGAGCAGAGGCCACCCAAGCTCGCCGCACCAGTTCGCCCGTCTGCCGCCGGATCTGTGGGAAGGGGTGGGTGGAGTGACCGGGGACCATGGACAGGGATGCGGATTTGGCCGGCTGCGCCACGCCGCACTACCCCACCTCCCCAACAGGGATCTCGAGGTTGGGACCCCACGGATGCTTGCTCAAGTCTAGGGATCTCAAGGCCGTGTCGGGGGAGAGCCGGCGAGCTCCACCAACGTAGTGACCTCCTTCTCCCTCGGGCCGGCCGGCCTCCACGTGCGCCGCCGCGCAGGAGCTCTGTGCCACCTCCCCCTCTTCCATCGGGTCGGTCAGCCTCCGCGCCACGTCGGCGAGCTCCGCGCGCAGGGCCGCCGTGGGAAGGAGAGGAGGAAGTCGGCATAGGTGGGGGAGCGGAAGAAAGGAGAGGAAGGGAGGAAGGCGCTGGAGGTGGGGTGGGGGTAAATAAGTCAGAGTATGACATGTGGGTCCCATGGTGATGGTTGGTATGGAGTACAAGATATAGAGGATGACGGGGGTGCGGGAAAATTGGTACTCGAGTATAAAATCCCAATGGCTTTACATTTGCTCCAATAATCTTTTGCAAGTTTTGTAACCAACGGAGTAAGTCACAACAGGAAACGCGCGCTTCGCCAACAGCGCTAAGCTGTTGGCGAAGACTCCAACCCTGTTGGCGAAGGCTTTCCCAACAGGGTTTCCGAATTCCTGTTGGGAAAGAACCGTTGACGTTTTAAGTGATGGGAAAGAGCTCTTCGCCAATAGGAACGCGGGCCATGTTGGGAAAGCTTCGCCAACAGCGACGTGTACCGTTGGCGAAGGGGGGACGCCGTCAGCTCGGCTGCCGTTACCTTCGCCAATATGGAAGCGACGACTGTTGGCAAAGTCCGGTTGGCAAAGAGAACGGCAGCCTTGCCAACAGCTTGGTTTGCCAAAAGCATCGGCCTATGCTGTTGGCAAAGCCGACGCGCACTTCGGGGGGAAGCCTAGCTTTGCCAACAGCTTTCGCCTATCCTGTTGGCAAAGCCGACGCGCACTTCGGGGGGAAGCCTAGCTTTGCCAACAGCCTGGGCCAAAGCTGTTGGCAAAGCTGGCAACACTGGTGGGGAAAGCCCAGATTTGCCAACAGCTTTCGCCCATGCTGTTGGCAAAGCTGGAAAATTTTTCGCCTTTTCTTTTGCTGTTTTCTAGCATTTAATTCACACATCAAATCCACACATCAGCATATGAACCAGAATACCGCATATATATCAATAATATAGCATACTAGTCAAATACACGTGCGCACACACGTGTTAATAAAATTGTATGTTTTTTATTTTGGAAAATTATATTAATTTAAGATGAAGCATATAAAAAATAATTTATTAGAATTTTGAATTACATCTATGTGAGTCCAGATGATGGTTGAGATAAACACATATTAATTGATAAACATTGAATCTCGATATATTTCTTGTGGAGACACGTCGGCGAAGCCCGCACACCTGTGCCATCAGCTAAACACACTCAGGTAATGTTTGACGGGATATGTTGCGGTTCTTGTATCACCCAAGAATCATTTGGTGCCATGATATGTGGATGTAATGCCTGCATATGAATTAGCAATCTTGACTGAGTAGTAGTTCTCACTTAAGAAAATTGGACCGAAACTGCATCTGATGTGCCACAACAACATCTGCTACATATAAATTGGCAATATTGTCATAGTGTAGTGGTCATCACTTAATAATTTCTTTACACAAGGAAACTGTCATCCAAGATAGCTGAGATCAAATAACACACAACCACTCAGAAACTATTTCATTCCGGTCGACTATGGAAGTGGCCCCATTACCGTTGCATTGCAAGTACACAAGTGCAAAGCATATTAAATTAAGGCAACATTTTTCAAAAAATCCTTGTCCAATTAGACAGTATACAAAGGTTATGATATTTTGTCTTGGAACAGTTTTCCTAGGCAAGGCAAATGCATGTATTCTCTATTCCTAATACAGCAAATAAAAATTGAAACTGAAATTAATACAGCTACTTGCATGTTTATATCTGTAATATAATATTATTATTCATGTCAAAGGGTTTTCAGAAAAATATGCCATAATTATTCTTAGATAGCCAGTTGAATATACCCATATATGAGTCACATAACAAAATACTATAAATTCAAGTAGGGCTCTCAAGTATGATACCTCGCCATTAATCGCATATGCAACAAAGGAATGGATGCTTTGTATGAGCCAGCCTTTTCCTCCTGACAGTGTTTGTGAAGATGATTTAGACATGATACAGTAATGTGCCATACTATGACGTAAGTTCAGAAGACTTATTGGACACTGATAAACACTAATGAACTAAACAATATTTCCACCTGATGAACTTATTTATGACACGACACACCAACAAGCTGAAAGACTTTTGATAATTTAGCTCCTACACAAGTTGCTGAAGTCACGCATAATTTGGGTAGCAGGAACAATAAGAAAAAGTTAAGGCAACTACACAAATACATTTACAGATGGAAGTTTCATTCTTATTACTGCTGGTGCTAGTGAGACTCTCCAAGACTTAACAGTAAATATGCCGTAATTATTTCAACATTATAGCTTGGCAGCTTCCTACACACAAATCAAAGTATAGCAAATATTTAGACAAAACAACACTGGATGGCTTAACTGTAGATTTAATAGAAAGCAACTGAAACCTTGTAGAAATGGCATAACAATTTATGGCTTGATGTACAATTCAGTAGTGCCAATTTCCAAATAATCTCACATTATCTTAAGGATGAAATACGCATTATATTACTATAAATCACAAAAATCTAGCACTTAAAAATGGGCCACAAATTTAATTATCAATGGTAGAAAAATAATTCAAATACCATAATTTATTCAGTCAAATTTGAATCTAATGATTAAGAAATTTGTAGAGAGCTAACGGAATTTCTTAAGCACTATACAGAAAAGCTAATGGAATTCTTAAAATTCTGTTGGTTAGCAGAAAGGAAGTGCTTCATTTCTGCTCATTCTCCCTCCATAGGGCACATAGTAAGAATGAATTTTGACACAGAACTACTAGAATAGTGATAGTTCTAGTTGAGGAAATCCATCTGCACTAGCCAGCACACAAGGACAATAAATCCAATGACTATACAATTTTTCTACTGAACAATAAATTGGTTGATGTAGAGCTACTTAAAGTGTAATAAAGTAATCAGGTAAAACATGCCTTTGACTAAGGAAAAACAAACAATTGGTAAAGTGAACCATCAGTGATATGAAATCTCACCTCTCATGCCTACGGTTGTGCTTTGTACTTCCCAACATGAGCATGAATTCAGAAGTCCTGGACAGACAGAGGTGCAGCAGAATTGTTCCTTGTCCTCAGACTACACACAATTGAAGGGTGTAAGTTGCAGGTAAAAGAGAAATGTAGAAGAAAAAAATATATATGAAACCAACAATGATTTCTACCATAAATTTCAGTAAGCTAGCATAATCTGGTAAAAGAGAAATGTAGAAGAAAAAATATATATGAAACCAACAATGATTTCTACCATAAATTTCAGTAAGCTAGCATAATCTGGACAACTGGAACAGGTAGCCAAGTTGCAGGAAAAAAGAGACGAGTTTTCAAAACTATTTGTAAAATTAAACTTAGAAAACCCAATGTAATTCAAAACAATATGCAAGGAAATAATCACCCAGAAATTTGATCTCGAGCATTGCAATTGGACTATCTAGGATGTAGTTGTAGCATCATAGAACATCTAGTTTAAGATAATAAAATTAGTGCATAAAAAAGGGGTACCCCATGAACTATGTGCCAGGTAGTGGGATTCAAACCAAATAGTTGGTCCAGGTCACTAACAGGTCAGCTGGATCACAATTCACAACACAAGCTTTGACACCAATCCATGGAGCAGATTCTCCAGGGAGCAACAAAATGGCACATATTTCACAGCTAGTTCAGTAAATAAAGAGCTCAAAATGGCACATATCTTTGTCAAACAGGAATAGTCTCCAATATTTCACAGATAGTTCAGTCAATTTTTTAAAACAATTTTGTAACGGTAATGACTCTAAAAGAAAGCACAAAAATTTAACATGAAGTGTTACGTGCACTCCTCCTTCCCTACTAGATACTAATTGTCTCAATGGTTAAGTGTTGCATAACCATGCACACTGTTTTAGTGGAGCTGTTCAGGTTAGCCATGAGCCTACCATACGCATCTAGGAAAAAGAACCAAAGATCTCTAACTAAATTAAATCAAAATGAAAAAGACATTATTTTCTTTAGCTGGTACTACTAATTTACAGCAGATGAACCTGAGATATGCCTAGTTCCAGATGATGAAAGCACGGGAAAGATATAATATTTGTGTAGCTCATAATACATCAGGTGTAGCTAATGGAAGTTGAGCTCACACAATAATAATGATTATGTTAGCAGAAGATTGTACTGTGAGCCTATGAGGTAAGAGCTTACTTTTGGAATCCTAGACAGTACATCTTCTCCGCATCACTCAACCTCTTATGCTTCTCATAATATAGTGCATAAGCCATGTAGAATGAAGCTCTCTTAAGGCCTATTCCGTTCCTCTCCATCTTCTTGAGCAATGGCTTGGCGTCCACCACATAGTCCATCTAAAATAGTTAAGAAGCCCAGTAAGATAATTTCCTATAACAATGGCTCCAAAGCCAAATGGAGCTCAGTACATGGTGGGTCACTTCCTCAAGAGCCATTATGACTCAACTGACAGTAATAACAGTATAGGCTTCCAGTGAGCCTATTGTTTCAGTCGAGATTTTTCAGGGAAACATTCATGGCAAAAGATTTGATGAAATTTTACACTATGAACTTTCCCATCGAGCTGGTACAGATCCTGGAGTTGACTCCAAAATCCACAAAGCCCCCAAAATGTAACCCTGTCAGTCAGAGTGGAGCTGCAATACATAATCAGTTGCCGTCCTCTCCGAATGGTGTCCCCAATAGAGTCAGCTACAGAGCGCATTAGGTAGCAGCGCAAGTGGAGGAAGAGGGTCGGGACGGCTGCTGGTCGCAGCAATCGAGAGAGGTCAGCTACCAGCTGGATCCAGACGCGGAGGTAGCGTGGGTCGTCGCGGTAGCGCAGGTCGCCCTGGAACTCCTGGGCGCACTTCTGGAGTAACCTGGGCAGCTTCTCCCGCAGCGTCAGCGGCGGCAGCGCCCGCTCCATCTTCCGCATCCCCCTGGCAAGCGACGGGTGGCAGATCAATCGATCGATGTGCGGGGGAGAGAAATGGGAGGGAGGGAGCGGCGGATGGATGGTGGCGTGGTGCTGTACCGGAGCCATGGGCGGAGGGGGCCGTGGGGGAGGGGCGCGCGGGGCAGCACGGGGCCGGGCCGGGCCGGATCCGCCGGCGGGGCGCGGGGGCGGCGGCGCGGCGCTGCAAGGCCGGCGGGGGCGGGGCGGCGCGGGGCCGGCGGGTGGGGCGGGCGGAACGGATCTGCCGGCGGCGGCGGCGCGCGGCGTGGGGGGGACCGGCGGCGGCGGAGTGCGGGGGGTCGCGGGGGGGGGGGGGGGGGGGTCCGTGGTCTGCGGAGGGAGGGGTCCGAAGCTTTTAGGGTTAATGTTCTTTGCCAACAGCCTATAGGTGCTGCTGTTGGCAAAGTTTTTTTAAAATTTTTTACTGCGCCAGCCTTCGCCAACAGCTGCGGTACTAAAGCTGTCGGCGAAGACACCTTTGCCAACAGCATCACAAAGCTGTTGGGAAAGAAATTTTTGCATTTTTGTTTTTTTCCTTTCAACTTTTTTTTGGTCCTTCCTACTATAACTACATCCCAACTTCAAAACTTGGGGATGTTTTGAGTTATTTAGCTATATTTCGTTAAATATTTATGTTCACTTGAATTTTCCGGCATAATCCAAGTTTGAATTGCGGGTGCATGAAATAATGAAACTTAGGCGTTCGAAAAATGATATTAATGTTGGGGAGTGTGTTTTGAGGCCGTGTCCTAAAACTCACCCGAAAATTCGAAGTTCTTGTCCACGTAACACGATAGTACAGGGGTGGTACAAATATTTTTTAATTATATAAAATCCAAACGAAGTCGAAAAATTATGAAACTTGTCGGGGTGTCTTGTTACCACATGTGGAGGCTACGATAAAAATTTGAGAAAGTTTGGAGCAAGTTTCCGCGTCAAATACTCAAAACCCAGACATCTCCACCATGTGATCACTTGTGAGCACATGTGGAGATTTCTAGGTTTTGAGCATCCGACGCGGTAACTTGCTCCAAACTTTCTCAAATGTTTATCGTAGCCTCCACATGCGATAATAAGACACCCGACAAGTTTCGTGATTTTTCGACTTCATTTGGATTTTATATAATTAAAAAACAGTTGTACCACGCCTGGACCGTCGTGTTACGTGGACAAGGACTTCGAAATTTTGGATGAGCTTTGGGACACGGCCTCAAAACACACTCCCCATCATGAATATCATTTTTCGAACGCCTAAGTTTCATTAATTCACGCACCTGCAGTTCAAATTTGGATTATGCCGAAAATTCAAGTGAACGAAAATAATTAACGAAATATAGCTAAATGTTGCAAAAATGGCCCACATTTAACCATGTGGTTGTAAACAATGAAGCAAGGCTACCAAAAAAGTTTGAATTCAAAATTCGAAAAAAAATGAAAATTCTTGGCCAACAGCATGCACATGCTGTTGGCAAAGAGCAATCTTCGCCAACAGCCCTAGAAGGCTGTTGGGAAAGAAGGCTCTTTGCCAACAGCGTGGTAGCCCTGTTGGCGAAGGGCTGTTCCCTTTGCCAACAGCTAACGGCGAAGCTGTTGGCGAAGTGGACGGCGTTGGCACCGTTTGGCCACGCCGGGGCTTCGCCAACAGCTTTTCTTTCCCAACAGAAATGCTGTTGGAAAAGAACTCCTTCGCCAACAGCCGAACTTTGCCATCAGTCTTTGGATTTTGGGCTGTTGGCGAAGATTTCTTTCCCGACAGCGGAGTTTTCCTGTTGGGAAAAAGTTTCTTCGCCAACAGCTCAGGTCTTGGCTGGACTGTTGGCGAAGCCATAGTTTCCTATTGTGAGTGCATGCAAAACACTTTACTATAGAAGTATGCATGCCTCTATGTAGCAATAAACTAAACAAGCATACACGTACTGAATTTATTACACACGACGACATATATAGCAGTACAAAACATACTAGACTTCGATCGGATGTCATTTTATTTATTTATTCCCGCACTAATTAATTTGTTTAAAATAAGATGAAGTGAATTATTTTGTGGGGATTGATTGATTAATCAAAATCAATCAATCAATTGAGCGGGATCCTCTCCGGCAGCTTCTCCTCGATGGTCTCGAAGTTGAAGTTGTAGCTGTTGATGCCGGTGTAGATCCCATCCGTCTTTTGCTCCTCCTGCACCCTGCCGTCAGTGGTGATGTCCCGCTGCCAGTAGGTGAATGGGACGTCGACGGTGCTCCTGGTGGCGATGGCCTTGACGGTGACCTTGGTCCTGGGCGGCACGGCGGCCTCGTACTCGACCTCATGCCTCACCTTCTTCTCCATGGTCTCGCCCCAGTTGTAGGCCCCGAAGAACTCGGCGGAGATGGTGACCTGGCCGCCGAGGCCGAGCTTGGGGAACCCCGCCCGAATGGTGGACTGGTAGCCGAGCTTGAGCTCGAGGGTGGCGTCCCAGGTGCTCATCTCCTCCTCCTCGTACACCAGCCTGAGCCTCTTGCTGTTCTCCGTCGAGGTGTCGTTGACGGCCGCCGTGGTGGCCATGGTCAGCACGCTGGTGTCGTACACCTTCGCCTCGTCGAGCCTGTAGCTGATGCTGTGGATCTCCCGGTGCAGGATGGGCTCCTCCACGGCGAGGCGTGCCTCGGCCGTGATGGTCGTGTCGACCGCGTTGAGGCAGTTGGTGAAGCCCGACGTGAAACTCTTGCAGAAGCGGCTGCCGCTCCGGATGGCGAACGCGTCGTCCTTCACCAGGTAATGGATCCGGAACCACGATCCGCTGTTGCTGGCGGCGACGTTTGCCGCCCGGTTGGGCTCGATCCAGCCACCGGCGCCGAGGCCCCAGTAGGAAACCCAGGGCCCATGGGCGGGGTGGTTGGTGGCGATGAGGTACGAGCCGTCGTCCCTGGGGAAGAGCTCGAACCTCGCGCTGCCGTCGCCGATGTCCTCCACCACGAACTGGAGGAGGTTCCGGTTGTTTATACGCTGGGACGCCAGGTACCTGCCGTTGTTGCCCTTGAACAAGACCTGCTTCGGGAGCAATCTGGCGCTGTTCACCAGGTTGATCACGGTCAGTTCGTCGTTACCGCCGCCGGTGCTGCTGGCTTCCACGACGCGCATGCACGGAGCAGCGTCGTCGTCCTTGCCGAACGTGAATATCATGCGCCGCCGCGTCACCTTGTCGTGGTCATCGCCGGCGCCGACGAACCTAACGGTCATCATGGCCGGCGATTCTTCGGCACCATCATCGTGCTCAGCAGCGGCGACAGTGACAATTGGCTTAATCAACGTACAGTTGGGACTGTTGAGGTCTTCGTCCGGCTCGTCAGCGTCGGCGGTGATCCACCAGGCGTCGCCCCGGCGACGAGCCACCCAGTACTTGCGGTTGTAGCGGCATCGGATGTGCACCAGGCCGTCATGGCGCCGGGACACCTGGACGTCGTACCTGGTGTAGGGGTTAATGGTGTCCTTGCCGTCGAGCTGCAGCTGCTTGTACGTCGTCTTGCCCTGCTCGTGCACATACCGCAGGTAGCAGTCGTTGCTCTGCGACCGCAGAGCAATGCAGCTGGGAAGTTCTGCGGCTGCCGGCATGTTGTGAACAATTGTGATAGATGTAAGCTTCCCGGAGAGAAGCTGTGTTGTGTGAAGTTGCTGGTTTATCTCCACAAGTTTGGCATTTATAGATGGACTAGCTAGGTTCCTTTGGTGATGCCCGTGTGGCCGTGTGTTGCTACGAAAGGCAAAATAAGTCCAATACCAAAAAGAAACTAATATTGTGAGTTGAAAACACAAGAAGTGGTTCAAGTTAAATTAATAGCGGCAAGTAATAATCACTACGGAAACCCACGGTTTGCCGAGTGCTTGATACACTCGGCAAACGGCGGTTTACTCTCGGCACAAACCTCGCAGCAAACGATTTCACGGCAAAGAACTGTTTGCCGTGAGAGCACTACTAGAGAATCGAGCATTTGTCGCCGCCTGATTTTTTATTTGTAATGGGTATTTGATGAAAAAAATATGTACAACTTTTAGTAAGGAAGTATTTCAAAATTTTCAATTTAAATACGTGATTTAAAAGTTGTACATATTTTTGAGATGTATAATTGTGATATAATGTTTTTTCATCAAAAGTTGTATGAAGAAGTTATGAAAACATTTTGAGGTGCGGCTGAAAGAAAACACACGTCAAAATTCTATTTTGACGTGAGCTGGCCTCTAGGCTTATGACAAATAGATATTTTGCCATGAGCCCACATTTAAGCTCACAACAAATGGTTATTCTGCCATGAGCCCGGATTTTGCTGTGACATTTCGTCGTGGCAGTCGTGAGCCCGACAAAAAGCTCACAACAAGAAGTAGGACTCACAACAAAGTCACAGTTTCCCGTAGTGAATAATCAAGAGACAAATACGCTCATGAGACCATTCTCCGTGGGAGTTCTATGCATGGACACGATTACCGGCCTAAAATGACACACCATCTTATTAAAAATGTTTGAAATGAGGATGAAACACATCTCTCTTCAGTGCATAATTTCATCTCTTGTTGTTTCCTGTGCATATTACTTGGAAGACATAAGTTGTCACATTTCATCATGTGAAACTCATTTCACCTCTCTTTTTATCAATATACTTTTACATCATCGAAATTACTCTGATATGGTGGTTTATTTAATTTCAATAAAACTTCCACTCGAGAGATGGTGCTGTATTATTGTCTTCCCGTCCTGAGCATAAGGTGAGTATACAAATAATTTATACGGTGAATACTCCCTTGGTTTCATATTACTTATCGTTTTAGCTTTTCTTAAATACATTCTTTTTACTATATAACTAGATATATACATAACAAAAGAAATATATCCAGAGAAATCAAAATAACAAGTAATATGAAATGGAGGAAGTATACGAGCTAACCCATGACCCAGCACACACGTGGAACCCACATGACCAAGTGGCACAAGGATCCACCATGACTGAAAATGATAGGAGCAAGGCTTATAAAATCGCATGCTGCTGGCGATTCAGGAAGGCCATCTCAGATATCGCCATTATTTTCGCCCGCTAGTATAGCAGTTGACAACGAGTAAAGCTGGCGAGTAAAGAGACCACTTTCTTGCATGCATGCACGTTTATTGGCTGGAGAACTGTGTTTTTTGGGGAGTTGCTGCTTGCGTCGGCGATCAACTAGTCGCCCGTTTGATTCTTTCTCCCACTTTCTCCATCCTCCACATAGGAACAAGTCTGATGTGGACAGTTAAATCGCCCGCTGAGTCAACCTTGTAATACTTGCTCTAAAGCCAGATATAGCGATGGATGTCGTAATAATGGTACAGAACAGAGACCGAGGTTCGATGCTATATCTAAAATTCATATGATCCTTTAAAAGAGAATATTCCTACCTAGTTATCAGAATTCTCTCCTTTACACTCATTTTCAGCGCACTCGTCATCTTTTAAATCTTTTACTCTATCCCTAACTACCAATGAAAAGGCCCAATGAAAAGGCCCACATGTCAGCTTTTTAAAATTTTTCTTCCCCTCCAAACAACCCACCCCATCGACTCCATCTCCCACCCCATCCCGTGCTGCCACCACTTGCCCACCGCTCCCTCCCCACCGCTTCGCCGGCGTGCCGCGCCGCCCCCACTCTGCGCTGGCACACTACCTCTCCCTCCCATCATCCCCTGCACAGACCTCGCCAAGCCCACCTTCGACCTCCCCCCCCTCCTCTCTTCTCGTGTTCGCACACATCCATGGCGGCAAAGGTGACCGGGCGAGGCGGATTCCGGTGATAGGGTGGGGTGGATCCCGGCAACGAGGCGAGGTAGGGGCCGCCCCTCCCCTGCTCCGTCGCGCACTCGACCTCGTCCCCAGCTTGGTCAACGGAGGGCGGTGGCCATGGAGGAAGATCAGGCATCGAGCTCTCCGATGTTGGGCAGCTCTCCACCTCCCATATCTCACTTCCTCTCTCTGGCGTGGTGGCTGGTGCCCGCGCCATCTCCCTCCCCTTCGGTGTAGGGAGCTAAGGTGTGCCTTCCCTCCTCGCACCCGACTTCACACGCGTCGATGAGGTCTCGATTCGTGGTCCCCAAGCGCAGATCAAGTACCGCAGAGGCTCGATTTTTTGCATCCTCCGGCGCAGATCGACAGCCGCCGCGCCTGGACTCAGGCGCCACCTCTCCTCTGCGCCTACCTCCACGCTGGGGCAAGCCTCCAACATGGGAAGGCGGAGGTGCTGGGTCGGCCTTTGGGTGCATTAAAGGGCAATAGCCTCTGACGTAGTGGAGGAGCAAGGGCGGGTGCATGAGCTTTGAGGGCGGTGACGACGAGCTGCTGCTACCACTCGGTGGGACAGAAACAGTGGCAAACGACTTCCAGTGATGACACAGTGGACGAGGCGCACGAGCGTCCTTCCCCGGTGACTCCTTCCTATGTCAGCGGGGAGGGCGGGGGTGGTTGGGGGCTATCGGCGGGAGGCAACTGTAAAGGTGTACTTAGTGGCGAAGCCAACCTAGAAGTCAAGGAGTGGCTCATCTACCCTTTCTTCTTCCTCTTCCTCTTCCTCTTTATCTATGGTCAAATATTGTTGGAAAAGCCTAGGAGTTAGGAGGGGCTTAATGGAGTTTCCAGCGGTGGGGGGGCGAGGGCTTCAGCCTCGGCGGCCCCACCCCTGGCTCCGCCCCTGGGTGTACTGGAGTTTGCTTTCCAGTACACCGGTGCAGACAGTCTAACGTATCGATGGATGGTTCGTTAGTGATCTTTGCCGCTGGCCCACAGTTTATCAGTAACATGTCTGACGGTATAAGGCTGTGGTATAGTGCGGGCGCAGCAACTCTCCCTTCCTGTGTACTGACGCAGCTCCTTCCTCCAAATTAATCTCGAGTGTGGAGCGATTTTTTAGTCTTGTTAAAGTTTAGTTCCATTTAGTCCTTAAACTACTATGAACGGGGTGACTAAATTGGACTAAATTTTAGTCCCGATGATCCATGGAGTAAAAGGTCTACATAATCCACAACCTATCAGAGGTTGTCCGCACATCACCTCCTGACCTACAAAATCAGATATCTTACACCCTAAGTTATGCAATATCATTTAAAGGAAAAGTCTACATCAACCCCTGACCCATCGAGATCACACCAGCTACATGGATAGAGGCTTCGTCCGACGCCAACGTCGTCATGCATGATGACAACATGGTGTATGATTGGTGGAGGACTAACGAAACTAAACATGTCTTATCTCATTCTACATCCGTAGTTGTTGTATATGCACTAATAGAAATCAAAATTTCCCCATGGTCCTGCCAGTTACCTTTGGGGAATCTCGGGACAACTATCGTACCGAGTACATCAAGTTCGAGGTCGCGGACTTCGAGACATCCTACCATGCCATCCTCGGCAGACCAGCCATCGCCAAGTTCATGGCGGTGCCCCACTACACCTACTTGGTACTCAAGATGCCAAGCCCAACAGGTGTACTCTCTCTCCAAGGGGACTTGAAGATCTCTCACGACTGCGACACCGAAGCCGTGGAGATCACCTCTACAAATCAAGTACCCAACGCGATGATGGAGGTCTACGCCGCGTCGAAGAAGCTTGCTACAAGTGAACTCGACATCCCTGAGAAGTCTGACAAAGGCAACAAGCCTCAGCCAGCTGAGGAGGTTCGCGTCAAGATGATCGACCTCGGGACGAGCGACGCCACCAAGACCACCACCATCGGGGCCGACCTCGACCCCAAATAGGAAGACGCGCTCATCAACTTCCTCCGGGCTAACCGCGACATCTTCGCGTGGAAGCCGACGGGACATGCCGGGAGTGCCCGGGGTGTTGATTGAGCACCGCCTCAACGTCGATCCTAAGGCCACCCCCAAGCGACAACACCTCCGACGCTTCGCGGACGACGGACGGGATGCCATCAAGAAGGAACTCGCCAAACTACTCGCGGGCCGGCTTCATCGGAGAAGTCTTCCATCTCGAGTGGCTCGCCAACCCCGTCCTCGTCCGCAAGAAGAACTCGAACGAGTGGAGGATGTGCGTCGACTACACCGACCTCAACAAGCACTTCGCCCCAAGGACCCCTTCGGGTTGCCGCGGATTGATCAAGTCATCGACTCCACGGCGGGCTCTGCTTCCTCGACTGCTACTCCGGGTACCACCAGATCGCGATCAAGGAAGAAGACCAGGAGAAGACCGCGTTCATCACCCCGTTTGGCGCGTACTGCTACATGACCATGTATTTCGGGTTGAAGAACGCCGGCGCTACCTACCAACGAGCTATCCAGGCCTGCTTCAAGAAGCAGCTCAACAAGAATGTCGAAGCCTACGTGGATGATATGGTCGTCAGGACCAGAAACTCCAGTACCCTCATCGACGACCTTGAAGAGACTTTCGCATCCCTGCGCGAGTATCGTTGGAAGCTCAACCCGAACAAGTGCGTCCTCGGCGTACCTTCGGGCACACTACTCGGCTTCATCATCATCCCGCGCGGCATCGAAGCCAACCCCGAGAAGATCTCCGCCATCACCAGCATGAAAGCTCCCACGTGCATCAAAGACGTCCAGAAGCTGACCGGGTGCATGGCGGCCTTGAACAGATTCATCTCGAAGCTTGGAGAACGGGGGCTCCCCTTCTTCAAACTACTCAAGCACCAAGAGAAGTTCGTGTGGACTCCAGAGGCGGACCAAGCCCTTGCTCAGCTCAAGGACTTCCTATCGAAGCCACCAGTCCTCACGGCTCCTCGCAAAGGCGAGCAGCTACTACTCTACCTCGCTGTGACTACTCACGTGGTCAGTACTGCCATCGTCGTCGAGCGGCAGGAAGACGGCCACGCCTACCCAGTCCAGCGCCCAGTCTACTTCGTCAGCGAGGTCCTGTCAGAGTCCAAGGCACGCTATCAGCCTGTGCAGAAGCTTCTGTACGCAGTACTCATCACCTTGCGGAAGCTACGACACTACTTCCAGGAGTACTCGATCTCCGTCGTCACCGACTACCCGCTCGGCGACATCCTGCGGAACCAAGATGCTACTGGAAGGATCTCCAAGTGGGCAGTCGAACTCGGCGCCCTCACCATCGACTTCAAGCCACGTACAGCCATCAAGTCGCAGGCACTAGTCGACTTCATGGCGGAGTGGCGGGAGAATCAGCTACCTACTCCAACCGTGCGACCAGAGCATTGGGTGATGTACTTTGACGGCTCACTCAACCTCGAGGGCGCGAGTGCGGGGGTACTCCCGACCTCTCCAACGGGCGAACAACTCAAGTACATCCTGCAGATCTTCTGGAAGGTCTCAAACAACGAAGCCGAGTACGAAGCCCTACTGCACGGGCTCCGTCTCGCGGCTTCACTGGGCATCAAGCGACTACTAGTCTACGGTGACTCCGCAGTGGTCATCAACCAAGTCAACAAGTCCTGGGACCGCAACAAAGAGAACATGGACGCCTACTGCCTAGAAGTCCGCAAGCTCGAGAACAAGTTCTACGGTCTCGAGTTCCACCACATCGTCCGCGACAACAACGTTGCAGCGGACGTCCTGTCAAAGCTCGGTTCTACTCGCGCTCAAGTACCAGCGGGTGTCTTCATCCACGAGCTTCACGCGCCATCCATCCCGGAGCCGGCGCCACTGACCACTGTCCCAGCGCATCCGGCCGCTGGCCAGGAGCTCATGATGATCGACGCGGACTGGAGGAAACCCTTCATCGACTACCTCAGCGAGCAGAAGGTTCCCTCGGACAAGAACTTGGCTGATTTGCTCATCCGTTGTGCCAAGTCCTACGTCCTCGTTGGAGACAAGCTTTATAAGCAGGGCGCATCTTCTGGAGTACTCATGAAGTGCGTCCCCAGGCAAGAAGGCAAGGACATTTTGGAGGAGATCCACAAGGAAGTCTGCGGCAACCACACGTCTTCTCGTACGCTGGTCAGCAAGGCCTTCCGGCGAGCCTTCTACTGGCCCACAGCTCTGGGCGACGCTGAAGAACTCGTCAGAAGGTGTCAAGGATGTCAATACTTTGCCAAGCAGCAACACGTCCCAGCCTACAAGCTAGTCACCATACCGCCAACCTGGCCCTTTGCCCGCCGGGGGCTCGACATGATTGGGCCACTACCCACCGCGCCAAGTGGTTTCAACGAGTATTGGTGGCCATCGACAAGTTCACCAAGTGGATCGAGGTCAAGCCGGTCACATGCCCCAAGGCTGACAGAGTACTCGACTTCTGGATGAACTCGTGCATCGCTACGGACTACCCCACCGCATCATCACGGACACCGGGCTCCAATTTCAACAATCACCGCTCGGGAGTACTGCGAGAACAGCGGGATCGACGTCCGATATGTCTCAGTTGCCCACCCTCAGGCCAACGGACAAGTCGAGCGCGCCAACGGGATGGTGCTCGACGCTCTCAAGAAGGGGCTACACGACGCTGCTAACTCTAAAGGAGGCAAGTGGATCAAGGAACTACCCAATGCACTCTGGGGACTACGTACTCAGCCTTCCAAGCCAACAGGGCAATCCCCTTACTTCCTGGTCTACGGCTCCGAAGCAATCCTACCTGCTGATGTCATATGGAACTCACCAGCAGTAGAGCACTACGACGAAGGCGTCTCTGAAGACAGCAGACGAGTCGACATCGATGGACTCGAAGAAGCTCGTCGCGCCGCACTCGTCCAATCGGCAAGATACCCGGAGGGTATCCGACGCTACCACGACCGCAACGTCAAGGAACGCTCCTTCAACGTTGGCGATCTCGTCCTCCGTCATATTCGGAACACGAAGGACCGCACAAGCTCGGCTCCCCCCGGGAAGGTCCCTTCACCATGGCAAAGGTGACCGGCCGGGCTCCTACTTGCCTCCAGACACTTGAAGGCGAAGATGTCAACAACTCGTGGAACGTCGACCAGCTCTGTCGGTTCTACGCCTAAGTCTACACGACTACCCTGGGGCTCAAGTCTACTCGACTACATCAAGACCCCTCCGCCGTAAGCGGCCTCCGGGTCCTGGCTCCAGTCTCCGGACTACTCCTTCGCTGTAAGCGGCCTCCGGGTCCAGGCACCAGTCTCCGGACTACCCTTCTCCAGAATCCAGCCCATGCGGCTACCTACGGATCCTGGGCTGCGACGAGCGACAAAGGACTCTAGCAGCGGTCTACTAGGAGACCATGTACTTCTAGATCCGGCCTATACGGCTACCTACGGATCTACTGCTGTAAGCGGCTACTCGCCCTAGCACCACTTAGCCGTAGGCGGCCTCCGGGTCCTGGCAACTACTCTGTAACTACGGCCCTGGCCATCCATGTGTACTTCTTCAGTAATAAAGTTTGATCGCTCATCAACTTCTTTACTGTCTACTTCCCTCAACGGGACTACTGCCGAGTACGACTACTCGCCACAACTCCACGATGGGACTCCGCACTCTGAGATCGCGACTACGAGTATTCATTGATGGAAATTTTCTTCATTAATACTTAAACAATCCCTTTACAATTGTTTTTGTACATATATTGCTACGAGCTAACTATTACAGACTACTGGAGATTAAGCTTGTTGGCGACTTGCTCCGCAATGGGCGCCATCTACTCCAGCAGCTCTGCATACTGCTCGTCGGTACAGTTGGCGGCTAGCCCGCCAGCGACTACATCCACGGGCGCCTTTGGGAAGTAGGACTTCATGAAGGCCAGCACCTGGTTCGGGATCGACTTCGCTAGATGCTACACGTAGGCCGCCAGCCGGCTGGGGGCTTCCTTTAGTCGATCCACCAACGGTGCTATCTTGGGGCCGCCAGGATGAGGCACCAGGAGTCTTGCGATGGGGAGCGCGGCTTCTTCAAGCTCCTTCAGTCGGGCCCACGGCCCCTCGCAGCCCTCGTTCAGCTTCTGCAACGATTTGTAGCAGTTGACGAGGTCACGATCGGAGGCAATACGAAGCTCCATGTGCTTGTCGCACTCGTAGGCAAGCTCCTTATAATCTAACTCGAGTACCTGGCGGGCCTCCTGCTCCCGGTAGAAGAGATTCTTTAGATCCGTCTCTGAAGTCTTCAACTGTTCAACCCGGGTCTCAAGCTCTGCAAACAACAAGGCACAGAGGATTAGACTACCTCTCGACCTCCAACAAGTACTCAGCAAGACAAGTGGTGTACCTTTGTTCTTGTTGCGGAGCGACTTGTTCTTCCGCACCAAGTCGTCGCTCTTCGCCTGCATCCCCTGAATGTCGTTGTGGTACTTGGCGAAGACGGTATCAAGCTTGGACTGCATGGCGGCCGCGTGCTTCCGGGACTTCACGAGTTGGTCCTCCAGCGCCTCCGCCCGAAGCACCGCGTCGCCGAAGCCTTGAAGCATGTTGGACTTCTTGCGGGACCTTTCCACGACGTCCTGCACACACAATATACATCAAATGGGTACTCAACGCTTACGGATTGACTACTCAGGAGTTACGACTACTCACCTTCATCCACTGCTCGGCTTGGCGGACTGCCTTTAGATGCCGAGCCACCGTTGCTCGATCGACCAAGTCATCCGCCAGCAGCTCTACCCCGCCGCGACTACTCGTGGCGGCTTCGGTCATCGGCGCAGAGCGGATGGGCTCCGCGTCTTGGATCTCCGGGGAGCGGACGATCACTTCCAGAGCGGGTTCTGGCGGCACGGTGACCTCCTCTCCTCCGGTCGCTGTGGCGGCCTCTCCGACGGCCACCTCCAGCAGCCTCCTGCACTTCTGGTGTCAAATTCTCCATGGGCACCACCGCGGGGATTTCGCTCCCTTCGGCCTTAGCGCCTGTCAACGAGAAGACAAGTGCATCAACGTCATTTGACGACTACGACTACTCTTCGGGGATACTACAGCCTCAGCAGAGTACTCACCTTCGATCACGCTGGCTTCGGGCAATGTAGCCTCAGCAGTCGGCGCTTCGGGCTCCGCCTGAGGGGCGGGAGCGGACTCCTCGGCGGGTGGCGCGGATTCTTCTTCCGCCACCGCTGCTGAGGGTTCATCCCCCTCCCAGGACAGATCCGTTGATTTCCTGCAGAGTACACAAGTTGGTCGTCAATGAAGTTCGACTACTACGTCAACTACTACTCGGGAAGATCCAACACTTACAAGCTTGACCGGACCACCGTCACGATCGGGGCGCCGAGGATGCTGGCGATGTCCACCAGCCCAGCCTCAGCGGGCACCTCCTCTTGCGCCTCCCGCGGCCGCCGCCTCTTCTCGCGGTAACGGCGGCCGGTGCGGCGCTCTCTGCGCGCTCGCGGCCACCACTTCTTCGCGGCGGCGGCCAGCCGGGCTCCGTGCTCTCTTGACGAGTAGAGGGCTGGCGCTCCATTTGCGCCAGGAGTTCTTCCACAGTGGGGGCTGGGCTACGACTCCCAGTGGCTTCCCCCACCGTGTCCCACTCGCCTTCGTTGCCCTGATCAACGGGCTCCGTAGGCGGCACCTCCTGCAAGCAAGGAACCTCAGTCGTCAACACATCAACTCGAGACACGAGTACTCGACTACACTACTCAAGACGGCTTACCTCTGGGGACGTGGTCTCGGTGACCTTCAACTTCTTCGACACGCGCTTGCGGGACGCATTGCGCGGCTTCCGCGGTGGCGCGGCCAGGCTAGCCTCTAGGCTAGTCGGTGGATCCTGCACGAGGGGAACGTGAGGCAAGCCAGGACGGCTGAACCTCGACCGCAGCTGGAAGCGGTCCTGCAGCGTCTCCTCGTCGTCGTCCTCGTCGGACGTGTCCTCCACGATAACGGTGTTGTCTCCTTAGCCGACCTCCTGCCGCTCCTTGGCCTTGGTCTTCCCCTCCTCTGGGATCTCGACTTCCTGAGGGGGCGGCAGCGGCTCGGAGACAAACTTCTTCAAGTCGTCCTGCAAAACACAACTCATCAGCGCGACTACTCACACGAAAATGGGTACTCGATGCGGGGGTACGGCTACTTACCTCCTTTGGAGGGTGCGCGGTGGAGTACTCCGGGACGGGGCACGTCGTGTACGGTAGCATGTCCTTGAAGATCCGTGCCAGCCTGTCGACAATGTCGTCGTCGTCGATTTCGTCTCCAGGCATCCGCGACGTGTCATCGTCGCTGGTGTACTCGAACCCAAGGGTGTCGCGAGCCATCAGTGGCTGCACCCTGCGCTTCATGAAGCTGAAGGCCACATGCTCGGCCCTCAGCCCGCCTTCTCTTAGCGCCTTGATCCGCGCCAACAACTCGGGGAGCTGGATCCCCTCCTGCATTGTGGGCTCCGTGTTCCACCACGGGCGGTGCTTGGGCTGCTTCCCACTCGGCTTCGGCAACCCCGAATGGTGGTTCATGATGTAGAACCATTTCGCCTTCCAGTCTTGGTTAGAGTCGATGAGCTTGTACGAGAGGTACTGCTCGGCGGCGTCCTCCCGCATCTGGATTCCCGCTCCTCCGACTACCCGCGGGTTCTTTGGCGCTCGGTTGCAGCTTCACCCGGAAGAACTTCCGGAACAGGATCCAATGGGGTTTGATCCCCAGAAACGCTTCACAGAAGTGGACGAAGACAGCGGTGTGGAAAATACCATTGGGGTTGAGGTTGAGGTACTCGATGCCGTAGTACCCCATGATCCCCTTGAAGAAGTTGCTCGCCGGGAGCGCAAGCCCGCGCTCCGCGAAGCGCGCGAACATCGGGATCTCGTCTGCTCTTCTCCATCGGGTACGGATCCCCGGTGGCGGCCCTCCACATGTCCACCTCCTTCTCCCGGATGAATCCGCTGTTGAGGAGGGCCAGCAAATCTTCGGTCTTCGCCTTCGACTTCTTCCACTCGCGGTTCGAATCTGGCCGCGGTGGAGACATCGGCGGTGCCGCCCCCGTGGCGCATCCGGCGGCTTCGTCGCGGCTCCTCTTCTTCCCGCCGGTGGTCTTCGTGGTCTTGGACGGCGACGGCTTCATCCTCCAAGTGCACAACGTCTTCACGCGCATTTGCTCGGGGGCTACTCCGATGGCTGCGGACGGCGGCGCACTCGGATCTACGGCGGCGGCGGCGTGCGGCCGGCGGCGATTCGGCCAAGATCTATTTGAAATGGCTACAGCTGCGTAGGGTGAAAAACCCTAAGGGTTTTGGCTTCTATTTATAAGCCAACGCGGCCCTCCAACGGCCGGATGGATAAGTTTGCGCTCGGCTGACTCAGCGGCTGCGCGTGACTCTTCAACTTCAACTAGTCGACGCGCCTCACCTTGGGGGCTCGGGTACCTCTACTTGACTACCTGGGAAGCGACAAGACTCAGGAGCATCTCAGGACACATTCTACAAGTTTACCCTTCAACTCGAGAGGAAGTACTCGACTCAAGGCTCGGGGGCTCCGTGCCACGTGTCCTTCGGTTTTTTCTCTGGATTTTTCGGATATTCTTGCCTAGACTTCAGATGGACCCTCAGCCAGAGCCTACGACTCAACCTAAGGCTCGGGGGCTACTCCATATGGAGTGCGATTTTGCAATCGCACTTCCATATCAGCTTCGACTTCAAGACAACGTGGGCATTTTTGAAGACCTTCGAGGGCAGCACCCGAGGACGCTTGGGACTACTCGAGAAGACTTCAGGATTGCTCAAACATCAGCTGGAGTACATTCCAGCCTCGGGATGCTTCGACTACTCTTGAGGATTTTTGACTTGTGGTACTCGGGGACGCTTGAGAACTACTCGTTAAGGCCGTCAAGACTACTTGAAGCTATCCTTCTCGACTACAAAGTACTCGGGGGCTTGTCGTATGGACCTCCCTGGGCCCACTACCTCGGTGGGTACCAGGACCGACTACTCGGTGGGCCCCCGGGACTACCGGCTTGCGCCGCACGGCACCTGATGGCGTGATGCACAAGGACTACAGAGGAGAAGTACTCGGTTAGGAAGTTGTACATGTCCCGCACTGTATGGAAGACTCCTAGACGTACTCTACTAGTACTCTCTCCCTACTCCGGCTTGTAACCCTGCCTCCCGGGCTATATAAGGCGAGGCAGGGACCCCTCTCTCATCATCTCATCTTACGGCGTACAATTGCATCATCTTGTAATCGTACCCAATCAATCCAGAGCTACGCAGCATACATGACGTAGGGTATTACGCACCTCGCGGCCCGAATCTGTCTAAATTGTGTGCCACGTGTCTCTTCCTTCGAGTTACCGATCTCGGCGAGGCCACATTCATCTACTTCGGGTATTCCCCTTAGTAGGTTGCCGGTCTAAAACACCGACACATGCATGCAAGGACACACAATGAAAATGATTGGCTATCTGCATGGATAGGTATAGCGATGCATATAAATTACATGTCTTTTTTTAGCTACCGAACTACTACAAAATCCTCTTTTAATCACACACTACAAATGATTTAGTTATCATCGATACTATATTATTATTTGTACAATTATTGGTGGGTATCATGATGAACAACTAATGTACCATATAATAGCCCCACCAAATGGAAAATCAGTCCCGCTTAGCTCACCTACATAAACTTTGAGTCTACTGCGCTAGCTAATAACAAGTGTGGGAGGACACATCTCATTTTGTACTATATCACTACTGCAGATATAGCCAGTCTTTATGCATGGTCCAGTGAATTTGACATCATAGCAATCCACATATCTATGATATGTTTGATATATATGGATCTACCAGTAGTAATACAATGAACATCACTACAATTATTGATGATGATTTGGTATTATTGGTATTCACATTACTAATGACAGATACTTTAGTTCTTTGTTCTTGTTGAGCTGAAGCTTCCATCCAAATCACACTCGCTACATGGGTAGAGGCTTCATCCGACGCCAGGATCGTCATGTATGATGACAACTTGGTGTATGATTGATGGAGGACCAACAAAATAAACATGTCTTATCCCATTCTACATCTATATTTGTTGTATATGGTTATTATTATGGGCTATATATTTTGAAATAGAGAAGTATAGTTTTGTTTTCATGTGGTGCACATAGATGGAAAGTGTTAGACAAGTGAAGTCACGTGATTCACAAAGCATGCTTGCTATATTGTTGTAGCTATCTAGTGCAACCAAAAATATATAAAACATTTATTAATAGTAACTGTATCCACTACCAGCACAAAAGTTCGATATCCGTCAATATTCAGATATTCGCCATGACATGCATGGCCAGATCCTATCCATATATATACAATGAGATATGGAAGGACCATCACATCATGTAGGAAAAATTAAAACAAAACTGGTACCACACACATAGCATCCCATATGGATTGCTAGGACGTTGAATATATTGGATCATGCATGCATGGGCATGCAATGAAAACGATGGCTCTCTGTACTGATACATATAACAATGCATATGAATCACATGTCTTTATTTTAGCTACCTAACTACTACAAAATCATATTTTAATCATACACTATAGATGATTTAATTATCATCGATAGTATATTATTATTGGTACAATTATTGGTGGGTACCATGATGAACAACTAATGTACCATATAGTAGCCCCACCAAATGGAAAATTAGTCCTGCTAATCTCACCTACTGTTAACACCAAAATTTGGTAAGGAGTCCGACTTGTGGGTTCAGCTCGGTGAGGAGTCCGTTGGTGGAAGGAAAGGATTTTTTCGGATGTATTCGGCAAAGAGGTCTCGCGGTCGGCTATCCGCTCCCGTTTGGCAAGGAACAGTTGAGCTGATTTTGCGGGATTGGACGGTGATGTGGCTCAAGCGGGGAAGGACGAATGGATGGATAGGCGATCAAGCTTAGAGATAAGTTAGGCAGCGAATCCATTTGAGATTGTACTTGGCAGGGTATAAATATGAGCCCTGAATGTATGTAACAAACACAATCATTCTTCAATACAAACCGGCCTTACGCCAAACCCTAGAGTCCTTTTGTCGTGTCGTCGAGTTCTTCAGGAGGGTTCATCGATCCGTCGACCTCCGTGAGTACCGGCAACCTTGTATCATGTCTAGTATCATGCGGTGGATTTAGATTTGATGCAAGTAGTCTTGTTACCATGCTTCGTGTCATGCGGTAGACTCAAGCTTGGTTCAAGAGGGTTTCTTGTTAGATCATGAGCCATGCGGTAGGCTAAGATCTAGCTTGAAGCTAGTTATCGGCTCTATTGGATTTTGGCAAAATCCAATAGATTCATTAAGTTACCCCGTGTTGCTTTGAGTTTTTACTTTATGTTTAAGTTCATGTAACACCTTTTGCCCAATCTAGATGGGTTTGGATCGGCTTTGTCCTTCTCGTGATCCTCGTACGAGTAGATTTCGTGTTTTAATACGTGGATCTTGTGCTTTCCGATAGCCGAAACCGAATCGATCTAGGTTGTTACGTGTTGCGGGTTCAAGCTTGCCAATGTTGGTATAAATCTTGAAAGAACTCGAGTATCATGTGGTAGATGCGGGTTTTTGGGTTGCTTTTAAGCTAGTCACCCGGTGGATTAGATTCCAAATCAATCGATAGATTTATTCGCTTGGTAATGTTCGTTCCTTCTTCATGGACCCCGAATCGGTACGTTCGGCCCGTATTCGGTTATGTTTCTTCACGAGTAGAACACGTGCGTAATTCATGTTTTAAATAATGTATGCTTTTAGCTCCCATATTTAGATTGTATCATGCGGTGGATAGATCTATTTGTGGAAAGTGGTACGATTTTCATGTAAGTTGTATCATGCGGTGGATAGATTTGTGTGGCATCGTACCCGACGGGTTTTAAAGTACCTAGACATGCGGTAGACTAGTGCTTTGGATCTATGCATGCTTATTTATTACATGTTTACGTTCGCACTTTACTTTATCCATTTATTTAATGTTAGTCATCATGGGGATCGGTCATGACTTCGTGCACGTGCATCTTTGCTCAACAAAGACCGATTCCTGTCATGCTTACGTCATCCATTCGGCAGTGTTACTTTTCCTTTTATAAGTTCCCGAATGGCTTTCGGTTTATTGGCGGATAGCTTTTTATAGATATGTGTCATCTCATCCGGCTTCATAGCCGTAAATATGGAACTGCGGTACCACCCGGCAAGTTCCAAGCTTTGATATCTAACCGCTTTGTCTTTTGTTAATTTTCAGGAAAAATTGACTGGCACGTCTCGTGACTCTTTGCGCGTGTGAAGCCACTTTGTTCGGCTTGCTGTGTGTTTGGCGCTAGGTGCACGTTTTGCGTCAACACCTACATAAAGTTTGAGTCTACTGCGCTAGCTAACAAGTGTGGGAGGACACATCTTATTTTGTACTATATCACTATTGTAGATATAGCCAGTCTTTTCCTTTGCGTGTCCATGTGCATGGTCCAGTGAATTTGACATCATAGCAATCCACATATATAGGATACATGCTATGATATGTTTGATATATATGGATCTACCAGCAGTAATACAATGAACATCACTACAATTATTGATGATGGTTTGGTATTATTGGTATTCACATTACTAATGACAAATACTTTAGTTCTTTGTTCTTGTTGAGCTGAAACTTCCATCCAAATCACACCCGCTCCGATCCATGGGTAGAGGCTTCATCCGACGCCAGAATCGTCATGTATGATGACAACCTGGTGTATGATTGGTGGAGGACCAACAAAATAAACATGTCTTATCCCATTCTACATCTATATTTTTTGTATATGGTTATTACTATGTGCTATATATTTTGAAACAAAGAAGTATAGTTTTGTTTTCATGTGGTGTACATAGATGGAAAGTTTCAGAAAAATCAAGTCACGTGATTCACAAAGCATGCATGTTATACTATTGTAGCTATCTAGTGCAACCAAAAATATAAAAAATATTTATTAATAGTAACCGCATCCACTACCAACACAAAAGATCACTATCCGTCAATATGCAGATATCCCCATGACATGCATGGGCAGATCCTATCCATATATATACATAATGAGATATGGAAGGAACATCATATCATGTAGGAAAAAACAAAACTGGTACCACACACGTACCATCCCATACAGATTGCTAGGACGTTAAATACATTGGATCAAGCATGCAAGGACAAACAATGAAAATGATTGGCTATTTGCATGGATAGGTATAGCAATGCATATAAATTACAAGCCTTTATTTTCATTACCGAACTACTACAAAATCGTATTTTCATCACACACTAGAGATGATTTACTTATCATTCATACTATATTATTATTGCTACAATTATTGGTGGGTACCATGATGAACAACTAATGTACCATATAGTAGCCACACCAAATTGAAGACACATTTTATGTAGCCTCACCTACATAAAGTTTGGGTCTACTGCGCTAGCCAGCAAGTGTGAGAGGACACATTTTGTTCTGTACTATGTCACTATTGCGGATATAGATAGATGTGATCATGGGCTGCCCGTCCGGACCTGAATTGACCGTGCGACGAGTCGGGTGTGGGCCAAACATAAGATTTTGAAAACAAAATTGGTACACACACATATCATCTCGTGTGGATTGCTAGGAGGTTAATACACTGGATCATGCATGTATGGACACACAATGAAAATGATTGGCTATCCCCATTGATAGGTATAACAATGCATATGAATCACCTGTCTTTATTTTAGCTACGGAACTACTACAAAATTGTATTTTAATCACATGCTACATATGATTTACTTATCATCGATAATATATTAGTATTGATACAATTGTTGGTGGGTAGCATGATGAACAACTAATTGTCAGGGGGTGAGACATGGACAGATCTGCAAGAGGGCGATCCAAGGGGTTGTAGGTTAATGGAGGGATCAAGGAACTAAGAGCGTAGATGGTTGCACATACGACGAGCACGGAAATGCCAGCTAGACATGAGGAACACGGCGATTTATACACGTTCGGGCCTCCAGAGAGTAAAACCCTACA
The DNA here is from genome assembly GCA_947561735.1 of Cenchrus americanus. Classification (NCBI taxonomy): domain Eukaryota; kingdom Viridiplantae; phylum Streptophyta; class Magnoliopsida; order Poales; family Poaceae; genus Cenchrus; species Cenchrus americanus. The sequence goes on from OX387245.1 coordinate 256,603,993, forward strand.
TCTAGTTTGGTAGTGGTATTATGAGAGACATGGGTACCCATGGGTCCCCACCGACCAGGGTCCCGGAGGTCCCTGTCAACTGGACCCGACCTGCCAGAAGCCCCGCTGACCTGCAAGTGGGCCCAGAGACCTTATCCACAATCCTGGTGACCTTGGAAGACCTCGGACGGCCTCATCCAGGCTCCGGAAGACCTGCTGGGCTTGTGGAGCAAGCTTCTCCCCTAGATCGCGGCGCGACACCGCCAGTAGGTCTGAGGATCACGGGATCCCCTCTGTAATTATGGAAGGAGACCTTCCTGATCTGTAACCGACCTCGATGAGGGTCCACCGACCTCGAATGGAAGCCCTAGCCTGCCGGCCATATAAGGCGGCCTAGAACTCCATTCGAGGGGACTTCCCCATTCATGCATAATTCCACCACACTGGACGTAGGGTTTTACTCTCCGGAGGCCTGAACCAGTCTAAACCCATCGTGCCCTTTTCCATTCTCGCGGAGTTCCGAGGTCCATCTGAGAACTACCACCTACGCTCTTAGGTCCCGATCCCCCCATTAGTCAACCTACAACCGCTTGGGTAGCCCCCTTGCGGATCTACCAGGTCTCACCCCCTGACACCCTACATCAAGTTTGGTAGTGGTATTATGCTAGAGAGAGTTGCCCCCCGAGGAGGGAGTCGATGACATCCTGCCTTGAGGGGCGCCCCAGGCCGCCTTATATTGGCAGGCATGCCTTGGGTTAAAAGTCGGTTTCCATCTACCATAGTTGGTTACAACAGGGAAAGCTTATCCGAGCTGGTCTGTCTTGTCTTGTACTCCAAGTTGTCTTCATGTCCTTGGGCCCACATGTCTGGTCGGGCAGGGCCCACTGATAGGTCAGCGGGTCTTCTAGTAGGTCGGGCCCACCTGTCGGGGATGGTTGAGACCCTGGTCGGTGGGAACCCAGGGGTAATTGGTGGAGGACCAACAAAATAAACATATCTTATACCATTCTAAATCTATATTTGTTGTATATGGACATTATGAAATAAAGTAATTTTGTTTTTATGGTGCACATAGATGGAAAGTGTCAGAAAAATCAAGCCGCGTGATTCACAAGCATGCATGCTATACTGTTGTAGTTATCCAGTATAACCAAAAACCTAAGAAAACGTCTATTAGTTGTAATTGCATCCACTACCAACATAGCAGTTTACTATCCGTCCATATGAAGATGTTCCCCATGACATGCATGGCCACATCTGATCCACATACACAATGAGATACGGAAGGACCATCATATCACGTAAGAGACATTGAAAAAGAATTACCGGTACCACACACATATACCATCCTGTGCGGATTGCTAGGACGTAAAAAATTTTAGTCCATGCATGCATAGACACACAAAGAAAACGATTGGCTATCCACATTGATACGTACAGCAATGCATATGAATCACATGTCTTTATTTTAGCTCCAACAAAACGGAACAACGGTTGCGCTTAGCCTCACCTACATAAAGTTTGTGTCAAGTGCGCTAGCTAGCTAACAAGTGTGGAAGGACACATCTCGTTTTGTACTATATCACTACGGCAGATATAGCCAATCACTTTCTTTGTGTGTCCATGCATGGTCCGATGAATCTGACGTCGTAGCAAATCCACATATATAGCTACGATACATGTTACAATCTGTTTCGTATATATATCGATCTACCATTAGTAGTAGAACAAACATCACTACAATTATTGCTGATGGTTGGGTATTATTGGTATTCCCATTACTAATCACTGATATTTTTTATTTCTTTCTAGCTGAGCTGAAACCGTCCATCCAGATCACACCATAAATGGGCAGAGGCTTCGTCCGATGCTAGCGTCATCATGCATAATGACAACCTGGTGTATGATTAGGTGGAGGACCAAGAGAATAAATAAAATAGTTCTTGTCCCATTCTGCATCCATATTTGTTGAATAAAGTAGTATAGTTTTGTTTCCATGTGGTAGGCATAAATGGGAAGTGTTGGAAAAAAAATCAAGTCACGTGATTCACAAGCATGCATGCTGTACTGTTGTAACTATCTAGTACAAACAAAAATCTAAAAAAAACATTTATTATTTTCTATGTGCGTATCCATGCCTGGTCCTGTGAATCTTCAAGTCTTAGCAATCCACATATATAGGATGATGATATACATATGTGCGTTGTTTTATGTATAGCTTTTAATTTAGTTCTGAACTACCATCAGTAGTGCCACGAACTTTAGTCCAGTTATTGATGCTGTTCCAGTTATTAATTAATATTCCGGTGGGCTGTATTTTTTTTTAATGGAGAAGTGTAGTTTTGCTTCCATTTGGTAGATTGCGTGTGAAAAGTGTGAGCGAATTAAAATCAAGCCAGCGGGTGATTCAAAAGCATGCATGCTACTCCTCTGTGGCTTATCATAGTAGAAGAAATCATCAGTATATATTATCTTCCACATTGGAAGGTCGTCGTTATCTTTGCCAAGAAGGGATGGAGAAGCAATAATAGATCTTGCTCGTGATTATTCCTTTTAGCGAACTTTTATTTATTTCAATGATCAACTTTTGAGCTGTCGTCCCTTGATTTTCGAAAAGGCCAGTTTAGTACTCGAACCTTAGTCAGTTACGTCCTCCATCTACTTTTGCCGTTGACGCGGTTAGGCTAATCCCCGTCCCCCGTCCCTTGACGGCATATCTTCCCGCAGGAGCACCAACATGCAACGCGCCGATCACCTGCCCCCGCTCATGATCCCGCTCCCAAGCATCAGGGAGCGCACTGCGGCCTCCCGTGTCTCGCTGGGCTCCTCCCCGGCCCGCTTGGAGGCCTCGTGGGGCGCCCTGTGCTACGCAGCCTATGCGGAGTTGGACCCGGAGCCCCAGGTCGAAGCCTCTGTGGGGAGGAGCACGGAGATGCTGCTCACGATGGCCGCCATGGGCGGGCGTGGAGGACACTATGGCTGCCGCTCGGCCTCGTCCTATGGAATCTGCGCCGCATGGAGCGCTGTTGGTGGGCAACGTCAATGCGCGGCGTTGGTGGGTAGCGACAGTGGTCGGTGGGCGGCGTTCGGTGGCCGGTCCATGGCCATGCTGCCGTAACCCATGGAACTACGCCAGATCTCGACATCTGTCCTAGCAGCATGACAAAGCGACGACCTCACAGGCGCATCGACCCACCTGCGGCACACTCGACCTCCACGGTGGCACCCGCGACCTCCCCGGCGGCACGGGCAATCTCCCCGACGGCACCCTCGGCCTCCTTCCCTCCCTCACGCCCACTGCTACTACTGCCTTCTCCCGCCGCCACCTTGGTCTCTTCTAGCTGGTGTCGTGCCTCGAGCTCGCCTTCTTCCCTCTTGCTCCTCCTCCTGCCGCTGGTGGCACGGCCTTCCCAAACCCAATTGTCCCACTCGATTTGTCAGCCCCTACGTCCGCCGGACCAATATGGCACCATGTGGAGCTCCGTGACGCCGCGTAGCCCCCAGCCAACCCATCCTCGTCGCCTTGGAGTCACCAGAGCGCGATCCAAAGCTTGAACCCGAGCCATGTGGTGTCTCTTCCCCTCCCTCCCAGTGAATCCTCCTCCACAACATCCTCTGCAGGTGGTGGTGGCCGGCGGTCTCCTCCCTGGCATCCACATCAAATGCGGCCGGCTCCTCCCCTGCTCCGCCACCTATGGCCTTCTCGAGCTCGCAGTCCCCGAGTTGGAGCTCGAGCGGGGCTTGTCATTCCCAATCTCATAGCCTCACGACGCGGTGCGGTTAGCCTAATGACGTTGACGACAAAAGTGGATGGAGGATGTAACTGACTCGAATCACTGAAGTTCGAGGAGTAAACTGGCCTTTTCAAAAGTTTAGGGATGAACTTGACCCTTTACCGAAAGTTTAGGGACGTACTTGCCTATTTTGCCCAAAAAACTACCAAGATCCTCTAACCATCCTCTAACCTACATGGTTAGAGGAGCTAAGGTATGGTCACATAACCAGAATACCCTTAATGGGATTGGTTTAAAAAATCCCTAAGCTGGAATTAAGTTCCTTTCTCCTAATGAAAACCCTCACCAGTGAAGCCAGGGTTCGTGAATTTTGTAAGATGGTATTAAGTTCCCTTCTACTAATGAAAATTGTGTGCCGGTGTCTTGAGGATTTAACGGTGTTTGTGCTTTTAGTGGTAGGCGACATTCCTGTCGACGGTGAGGCGCTGGTGGTGACTTCGTCAATCTTGAGGATTTGTCAGCCCAGTCTTCGAAGATGCTCCTAGGGGTAGTGTTTGTGTGCGTGTATTCATATATATGAGTGTGCGTGCCTTGTGAGTGTATCCGATGTACTATGTAATTCGCAAAAAGAAAAATACACTATTGGGAGTGCCTTAAGTACAGTGGAACATCGTGGCTCAGCCCGCCGACAACTATGGATGTGTTAAGGAATGCAATTTATATATCGTACGTATTCCCGGCCGGCCCTATGCCTTTTGGTTGAGGGTACCATATACTTTAAAAATGTTTTTTAAAATGGAGGAAACAAGCATTCGGATTCATGGCTATAAATAACAAGGGGAATGGAGCCTCGAGCAAAGCAAGCAGCACTGCCTCTGTGAAAGAGGCAAGATATATAAATACAGGTTGTCCTAGATTATAGATTGAGAGAACGAATTCCTGATCGAGAATTAAAGATGCCGGGAGCAGCAGTACATGATGTCCTCCCTTGCTGCTTCGCCCTCAAGTCGGAACGCCATGAGAGGTACCTTCGCTATGTGCACGAGGACGGAGACGAGATGACCTACGGGCAGCTGCAGCTCAGCGGTGAGGACGCCGTCAACCCCTTCACCAGGTTCGACTCGGAGCCGTCGCTGCTGCACCATGGTCTGGTTCACATCCGATGCCGCTACAACCGCAAGTACTGGGTGCCTCGCCGCCGCGGCGGCGGCTGGTGGATCGTCTCCGATGCCCATGAGCCGGAGGAAGACCTCGACAGTCCCAATTGCACCCTCATCAAGCCCATCGTTGTTAGTGTCACCAACACCAACACCAACGATGGCGACGATCCTGCTGCTACGGAACCCGTGATGACCGTCAGGTATATGACCTAGTTGTTCAATTAATTTCGTTCTAGCATCAATCATATGCGTGCTCATGCATTATTGTATTTGGTGGATATATTATCGATTGGTATATATTGGTCGGTCTTGTGGTGGTGTTCTTTGCGTACGGGGCAAGTGCAGGTTCGTCCACGCCGGCCATGGCAAGGACACGCGCATGACGTTCTCCAAGGACGGCGCCACCGCCGCCTGCATGCGCGTTGTCGTTGACGACGCCAAAGGCGCGGCCGGCGAGTACGACGACGACGCCTTCACCGTCTTCAGCTTGGCGAGAAGCCCCCGGAAGCTACCAAGGTTCGTGGTGTTCAAGGGCTACAACGACCGGTACCTGAGTGGGTTGGCCACGACGATCAATGACGGCAACCAGCTCCGGTTCTCAGCGGGCGACCCCGGCGACCCGACGGTGTTGCATGAGATAACCTACTTTTCCAACGGCGCCTTCTTCGTGCGGAACATCCACCTCAACAGGTACTGGGGGTACGACAACATTTCTGGGGAGTGGGTTTTGGCCATGTACACCCCGGGGCAGCAGACGGAGATGATCGACGCGCAGTTCGCCACCGTTGATGTCAACGACTACTTCGCCATCAGATTCCGTTGGAATATAGGTACAAAATATAGCAGATTTTGGACCGTGCCACGCACTATTTCCTGCTTCATCCTAAGTGCATCTCGATAGATTACACGGATATACTGTGTGCACATCTAACCGAATAAACTGTGTCTGTGTTCATGATTCATGTGTCGATTGAGAGAGGGAGATAGATGGGAAAGGGGTACCTTCTCCAGCTAAGGACCTAGAACCAGCAGCCACTGGTGGAGAAGAGGCCCGTAAGGGCCTTAATTAGGTCCCTACGTGACCAACCGACTCAGTCCAGTTGGTAAGGGCCTTAGGTCCCTACGTGACCAACCGAGACTAATGCTGATAGACAAAAGGCCTCCCTTTAGTTTCGGTTCTAGCCCAGGTTGGTGTTACCAACTGGGAATGCCCCCCTTTAATCCCAGTTCTAGTCTAGGTTGGCATGCCAGTGTCAAAAAAAATTTGAAAATCCTTGAGAGGCCCTCGCACACACAGCTTCCGTACCATGTCACCCTCTTATAGCACATCTTACTAAGTAGAGGATGCAACCCTCTTATAGTAACTTGTGCGAGACCGTTTAGTCTTGGTTGGTAACACAAACCCAGACTAACCCCCCCCCCTTTAATTTAGATTTGTATCACGAAGCGAGACTAAAGCCAACCCCCCTTTAGTCCTGGTTCGAGCAGTAGAGGGAGAGGGCTGGTCGGGAGAGAGAGGGAGAAGGATAGTCGGATCGGATCCCACGCTGCTCGACTAGGACTTGCCGCAGATCCCGCATCCATGGTCCCCAACTGCAACCCAGCTGTCGTCGTGGAACCACCGCCCACTCGATGGCGACACGAGCACTCGTGGCGGGGAGAGGGGTGACTCTTGGGGAGGCATCGATCCGAGGAGGATCGGCGCCAGCTGTGGCACCCTTCATCATCACCGCCAGCCATCCTTCTCACGGAGGCTGAAGGGGGCAGCTAGCAGGGGAGGAGATGGCGACCGATGACATCCGCCCCCAAGGCCGCTCGAGGAGGAGGTTGCCGGCCCGCTCAACCACCGTGCTGTCGCGGGAAGCTACCCGTGGAGATCCGCACGGCCTATCTGGATGGAGAGAGGGAGAGGAGTGACTGCAGATGAAGCCTGCCCCGTGACCACATAGGGAGAGAGGGAGAGGGCCATGGGGGAGGAGGAGGCGGCTGGCGGGGGAGAAGGAGGCAGTCGGCAAGGGAGGTCGAGGGCCAGCGGTGCGGTGAGGGGGAGGAGGAGGGCCAGCGGTGCGGTTGGAATGCAGACAGGAGAGAGAATCCTAGGAATGCAGCACGGGAGAGGGCGCCCCGCAAAATGAAGCGCGAGATGCGGCGACTGCTGAAGGCGCTACACTGCCTTTTCATTCTGCATTTTTGCAGATGCAGATAGGGTTGCGGATGCTGCTGGAGATGGTCTAACACATCTCTCAGCTCTTACACACAGTAGATGATTTTATTTGAAGGTCCGGCCGGCGCTGAATATATATCTCAACATATGCTATTTAAAACATACTAATTTGTAATTGGTTGGCAACTTGGCATACAGCCCGCTTCCTAGGTTGCAGCACGAGGGCTAATGTCAAAGACGTCCTTGAAGCCAGGAACTGGTCGATCCATCTTGAGAACCGCATCAGGGTGGAGGAGCCTGTCTTGGACCGCGAGATCTACAACGTGGAGTACAAGCTCCGGGAGGCCAAGATCTACGACAGCAGCGTGCTGACCATGGCCACCACGGCCGCCATCAACGACACCTCCAGGGAGAACACCAAGAGGCTCAGGCTCGTCTACGAGGAGTCAGAGGTGAGCACCTGGGACGCCACCCTGGAGCTCAAGCTAGGGTACAAGTCCAGGATCAGGGCCGGGTTCCCGAAGCTGGGCCTGGGCGCCACCGTCAACATCTCCGCTGAGTTCTTCGGGGCCTACAACTGGGGCGAAACCATGGAGAAGAAGGTGAGCCATGAGGTGGAGTACGAGGTCACTGTGCCGCCCAGGACCAAGGTCACCGTCAGCCTCATTGCCACCAGGAGCGCCGTCGACGTGCCCTTCGACTACTGGCAGAGGGACATCATGTCCACGGACGGAGAAGCTCGGGAAGTTCGCATGACCGATGGCCTCTACACTGGCATCAACAGCTACAACTTCCAGTTCCACACCACCGAGGAGAAGCTCAAGCCAAGGATTTTGGCCTCGACACCGACGGTGACGGAGACAGCGACTTGATCATACTACATCATCCTTGGCATAAATAATTAAACCGAAGGACCACTACGCTAGCCTACTACGTCCGTAGTAATCTTGTCTCCGGTTGCAAGGCAGTATTGCAGTGTGAAATCGATATACTATCAGCCCGTTTGGTACAGCTTCATGAGCGGCTTCACGAGCAGCTTCACAACTTCAATAGCCAAATGACCAGCTCTCTGCCCAGCTCTCTGGCCAGCTTCTCTGAAAACTCTCTCTCACAGAGTTAAGCACATGGTGAAGCTGCAAAAACATAGCTCTCCCCTGCTCATGAAGTTGCTCATGAAGTTGTTTTCCAAAAAACAGCTCTACTGGTGAAGCTGAGCTGTGCCAAACAGGGCCTATATGTAACATGTCTTTTATCATGTTTTGTTTGTGAGCTATCCTCTTGTCTTTGTCTTCTCATGTTTTTTCTTGCTTCAACAATCATTATAAGTACACCCTCCGTCCCAAAATATTTGCACCCTTTGACTTTTACAGAGCATGTTTGACCATTCGTTTTATTCAAAAAATTTGTGCAAATGTAAAAACATGTATGATATACTTAAAATATATATGATGATAAACATGTAATAGCAAAATAAATAATATTTTCACATTTTTTTCAAAATAAGACGAATGGTCAAACGTGAATCGTAGAAGTCAACAAGTGCAATTATTTTGGGACGGAGGGAGTATGTTTGGATTTCCACAAACTTTAATCAAAATTCAAGTGGATGTTTCTTTCTCCCGGGCTGGTGAGCGCCAAAAGATTTTTTTTTTGAATCGAGGACCCTCCCATTTCCATTACAAGAACGGAAATCAAGTTTGATTACAGATTCGAAGCTAGAAGGTGAAAGGAGCTCTCCTATCATTGACTCCTAACTAACTAATATAACCTGCCTCAAGTTAGAAGCTGAGAACCACTAGGAGAGAAGGCAAGAGATACCAGCATGGTTTTACAGGTTCAAGAGATACTAGCGTTATTAAAGCACAGCTCTCAGAATGAGCCAAACCAGGATTACAGTTGACAAAAGCACACTCCAAGATGACCACCTTTCTCAGTGAATTTTCCACCTGATGCTTGGCAGTCAAGCTTCGTCTCCGTCTTCAGATTGGACATCCTCCCCTGCCTGCAGACGCTTGACACCAGGTTTCTTCTTCAACAGTTTGTGAGCGATCGCCAGCATAGTGTCCACACCTGCCGCCACGTCGACTTGGAGTGAAGAGACCTGCCCAATAAGACATGAGTGCACAAGGGTGCAGTATGATTTCAGCTGGGTGCTTGGTTAATTTTTTCAAACACACAGCTTTGTTTCTGCTCTTCCACAATGCCCAGCAAATAGCTGCAAAGCCAAATTGATGTAATGCTTTCCCATTTGGGATCAAGTTTTGTATCCATTGCCTTTACTGTTGTATGTTGGGTGGGATAGTGTTTGTACCAAAGCAGGCACCAATAACCCCCCAGATGAATCGGGCAACACAACATTGAAAGAATAAATGATTTGTTGACTCATTTTGGTTGCAAATCATACAAATTGGTTTGCCAGACCACTTCCTCTTCACCATATTATCTTAGTGAGAACTGCATTGTTTTCCAGTAGCCATGTGAAGATTTTCACTTTGTATGAGATTTTTGATTTCCAGATGTGTGAGAAATGAAACCCATCATCATCTTGTGTGAGGTGGTCATATACAGATTTAGTTGTGAATTTTACTTTGCCACCCCATTTCCATTTCATCACATCATTATTGATGTTAAACTCATAGATGTGGACTTTGTCTATTATATTAAGCCATTGCTCAAGGAAAATAGGAGGCAACCACCTGTTGGCAAAAGAATATATCGTTGGAAAATTAGCTTGTAGTCCAATGGTCCAGTGGGACGCTACCTATCAGGGTATAAATTTTGGTGCTCGCAACTTTTCTTAGGATTTTAATTCCTAAGATTTACCGGCATTGTGCGTTAAGTGGTAAGCGGTGTTCCGTCGACAACGAGGCATCAACAGTGACTTCGGGATTCTCCTCAAATTCCAACGCATCCCCCCTCCAGCATTCAGGCAGCGCGGTCACCCCTTGACCACCGCGCACGTGGTATACACTGTAGTAGGTATTTTCCTCTTGATTGTGAGCGATTCGGGTCGATTCCTTTGAGGTAGAGGTTGCCCAGGAGGTAACCCAGCTATTCCCGAAGTTTCGCTGCAACCCGTGGAGTGATTCAGGAGATCAGGCGCAAGGAAGTTGAGGTTTGACCCGCGGGTTGGTTTTCTGGAAGGGGCGGTCTAACCGCCTGGAGGGGCGGTCTAACCGCCCTGGGCCTTCCAGGTCGAAGTTCTGTTTCGCCGGATTTTCCTCTGTGAGTTTGTTCGCCTTGATCAGAGGAGTGTCTGAGTGAAATTTCGGGTCGTTCTCGTGCCGTTTGCTAGGAGTTCTTGTTTGGAGTTCGTTGTTGGGTACAGGAGGTTAGACCGCCCCTAGGCCCCTGGGTGGAGTTTTTGTTTTCGCCAAGATTTTCTGGTAGCTAGCATGGCCCTGACCAGAGATCTCTGTTGGTGAAAACGTGGTGTGTTTTGGTGCTCGGAAGAGGTATTTCGGAGGATTTCTTGGTTGCCTGGTGGAGGCGGTCTAACCGCCCCCCATACCCGGTCTAACCGCCCCCTCTGGACAGCCGGCTTTCGAGTTGTTTCCGCTGTCGTGGGTGCGTGTGTGTTGAGGTTGCTGGTAGTGTTTGCTCCTAGGACCAGTAGCACTCCATTGGCTACGTGGTTTTGGCAAACGGAAGGTAGAAGTGCGGAGTGTGTGTTTTTGGGGGTCCGACCGAGCGAGTTCATATTGTTGGAGTTTCAATCTCCTTCGAGAAGAATTTTTATCGGCTCCCATTCACTCCCCTCCTCTCTGGTCGCCTAATCGGTCCTTCAAAAGCTCGTCCGTTGCCACTGGCAGAGTTCAATGCTATGCCCAGTAGAGCTCGACGCAAGGGCCAGCGGACTTCCCCTTCTCAGGAGGATTCGCGACAAGGATCTGCTCTACGCCGGCCTCCACCACTCTCCTCTGCCCTCCGCGGCCTGGAGCACGGCGGCTGCCTCAGCTCCTCTGTCGCGCCCGGCAGGGCCCCTTCTTCTTCCCAGCCATGCCAGGCAACGCAGAGATGGCCGGCGCCGTCCCTCCCCTTCTCCTCTCCTCTCCGTCGACGCTGACATCTTGTTTCTCTGATGCCCCGGGGCCTTCTCTCTCCTTTCCTCTCTTGGCGCGGAGCAACAACGATGATGCAAGGTGGGGCCGTTGCAGGGGCATTGCGCACACCGGGAAAGCGCTATATTTGGCGAGAGCTGGGAGCGAACGGGCGTGGCATGGCATGGGCTTTGGTGTTTGCCTGTGTAGTAGAAAAAATGCCAAAAGGCGTACGCCAGTCACCACGGTCCATTGTGTCCCATCGTGTGCCTTTTACCGCACCCAGTGCTACCAACCTTAGGACTAAACATGTTTTAATTATAAAATTATTTTACTCGGATGGACGGGAAATCATGAGATGAATATATTAAATCCTAAATCCATCATTAAATATTATATTATATACTGTAGCATAACATTGTCTAATCATGATCTAATAAGAGTAAATAGATTCATCTCGCAATTTCACCTAATGGTTAAGAAATAAGTTTTGCCATTAATCAACAAGTAAATAGTAGTGAAAAGTTGTGAAACTGACCCCAACTACAAAGGGGTTCGTTGCAATCGGCTACTTTTTTCCAACCATTCAGCTAGCGGGCCCCACAACATGTTCCTTTTTTCTAACATGCACTTATTATGCTTTGAACAAATTAAATAACCCAACATTGGCCCTGTTTGGATCCATGAGCTAGAGTTAGTTTTGGTTAGTTGGAGCTCAACTAGCCACAAAGTATCCAAACATGAGGGTTAGATTGAGCTAGTTTGCATCTAACCCACCCAAAAAAACTATCCCACCCAAGAGGTGCTTATTGGGGCTAGTTCAAGTTGGGTCCACCAAAAAGTGATTTTTCTCTCTCCCTCCACCCACACCTAATGATTGAAAAGGTATATTTAATGTCATTGTAACCCTTTCATCCAAACACCTCTAGAGCTACAGTTAGTTTAGGGCTAGAGCTAGAGTTAGAAACTAGCTCTAACTCTAACCCTGCTGGAGTATCCAAACAGGGCCATTGTTACTCTCTATCATTCGTGCATCTCTCAATTAATATTTCTTAAAATAGTTAAATGTAAATTTGACTACATTTGCACAATTTTTTGAATAAGATGAATGGTTAAATTTGAAATTAAGAAAGTCAAAATGTGAAACGGAGGGAGTAGTATATATTACCCACACGAGCTCTTAAGAAATAGACAAAAAGAACAATTTTTTGCTATCATCGTAAAAAAAATATGAAGCCTCGACTTGGCCATGAAAACAATATATTATTTAACAACAAAATGTACAAAAAAATGAAAAGGTTCAAACCATTCACTCATCAGATGACCTCCTTTGGTTTGTTCAACATGTACATGTACATACTCCCTCCGTCTCGGAATGACTATCGTTTTCGTTTCCCGAGAAAAAATATATTAATATTTATGATACGAAATTAATATCATCAGATAGATAATTCAATCTAGTTTTTTAACAAAATTATTTAGAGATACAATATTGCACTATTTTCTACAAATTTGGTCAAACTTGTGGCACAAACTATAAGTGCAATCAAGCCCTATGAGGGTTTTGTTGATGTTGACCACACAATTAAAGAGCTAATGAACTTTTGAGATTATTGTGCAGTGTGAGAATATTTTACAGGTGCAAAAGAATGAAAAGAGACCCCTCAATTACATGAAGAAGGATCCCTATGCTCTTCGGAGAAGTTTATTTATTTTATCTTTTGAATTTGAGTATAAGGCAATCCGTACTATCAAGAGGGATACTAATGGTGAGTTAGGATGGATTCAAGTGCTCATAGAATACCTATCTTAAATCCTAACCCACTCCTCAAGGAGAGAGACCTGCTGCTGTTTGCCCCTGTTGTTGTGTAGGTGATATCCCTATTTCTCAAACTACTCAATTACAAATGTTCTTCATGTTGATCCGTTGGGTTACAATCTATTATCGGTTTCACAACTTAGTGAGATTGGTTTTGATTGCCACTTCTCGGATAAGGGTGTGTCCATCATAAGAAGGGAGGATTACTCTATTGTCCTTACGGGTCGCTTGAGGGGGAGGCTTTACCTAGTTGATCTCAACAAAAGTAAAGTTTCTCCCAAGACTTGTCTAGTGGCAAAATCTAGCATGGGTTGGCTATGGCATCACCGACTAGCTCATGTTGGCATGAGGAACTTGGCCAAACTTTTGAAAGATGAACACATCCTTGGACTAACAAATGTACATTTTGAGAAAGATAGGATATGCAAAGCTTGCCCAGCCGGAAAGCAAGTAGGAGCACCTCACCACCAAATAGCATCTCACTACATCAAGCCCATTGGAGCTCATTCACATGGATCTATTTGGACCGGTAGCCTACATAAACATTGGCGGTAACAAATATGGCTTAGTTATTGTTGATGATTATTCTCGCTTCACGTGGGTGTTCTTTGTGTTTGACAAGAGTGAAGTACAAGGGAAGGTGAAGACCTTCATAAGGAGAGCACAAAGGCAGTTCGAGCTACCAATCAAGAAAGTGAGAAGTGACATGGCTCGGAGTTCCGGAACACCTATGTTGAAGAATTTCTTGATGAACAGGGCATCAAGCATGAATTTTCAGCTCTTATACCCCTCAACAAAATGGGGTGGTTGTCGGTGTTTTAGACCGGCAACCTACTAAGGGGAGTACCCGAAGTAGATGAATGTGACTTGCCGAGATCGGTAACTCGAAGGAAGAGACACGTGGCACACAATTTAGACAGGTTCGGGCCGCGAGGTGCGTAATACCCTACGTCCTGTATGCTGCGTAGCTCTGGGTTGATTGGGCACGATTACAAGATGGTGCAATAGTGCGCCGTGGGTTGTATGAGATGAGATTGGATGCTAGAGATCAGTCCCTGCCTCGCCTTATATAGTCCGGGAGGCAGGGTTACAAGTCGGAGTAGGGAGAGAGTACTAGTCGAGTACGTCTAGGAGTCCTCCATACAGTGCGGAACATGTACAGCTCCCTAACCGAGTACTACTCCAGCGTAGTCCTTGTGCTCCACGCCTTCAGGTGTCGTGTAGCGCAAGCCGGGTAGTCCCAGGAGCCCACCGAGTAGTCGGTCCTGGTACCCACCGAGGTAGTGGGCCCAGGGAGGTCCATACGACAAGCCCCCGAGTACTTTGTAGTCGAGAAGGATAGCTTCAAGTAGTCTTGACGGCCTTAACAAGTAGTCCTCAAGCGTCCCTGAGTGCTACAAGTCAAAGTCCTCAAGAGTAGTCGAAGCATCCCGAGGCTGGAATGTACTATAGCTGATGTTTGAGCAATCTTGAAGTCTTCTTGAGTAGTCCCAAGCGTCCTCGAGTGCTGCCTTCGAAGGTCTTCAAAAACTGCCCGTCTTGTCTTGAAGCCGGAGCCGATATGGAGGTGTGATTGCAAAATCGCACTCCATATGGAGTAGCCCCCGAGCCTTAGGTTGAGCCGCAGGCTCTGGCTGAGGGTCCATCTGAAATCTTGGCAAGAAAATCCCGAAAAATCCGGAGAGAAAAAACCGAAGGACACGTGGCACGGAGCCCCCGAGCCTTGAGTCGAGTACTTCCTCTCGAATTGAAGGGTCATCTTGAAGAATGTGTCCTGAGATGCTCTTGAGACTAGCCGCTTCCCAGGTAGTCGAGTAGAAGTAGCCGAGCCCCCGAGGTGAGGCGCGTCGACTAGTAGAATGCGAAGTGTCACACCCGATTTTACAAGGAAAACCGAATGCATCTCATATGTGCGCCAGGATCATTTACACACACATGATAGACAAAACGAGAGTAATACCATTGCTGTAACAAAACGTACAAGAGTTTAAACCAGTATTACATCCTTTATTACATCCATAAGGGTGGACTCGAAGGTCCGAACAAAACGATAACTAAACGACGACGAGCAACTCCATCGCTGACATCCACAGGCATGATGACTGGGGGATCCGCATGCCTAGAACTCCTCGAAGTCACTCCAGTACTCGTCCTCGCCTCCGACGTTCTCCTCTCGAACAACGGTAAGCAAGGGTGAGCACACTTATGGTTGGAGCTCGGCAAGTGGGGGAAAAATGCAAGGCTATCAAGGATAGGCTATGGTTCACGGCGGTAAGCATTTTATAAGTTGGTCAAGTTTTATTAGCAAGCACCTAGTTACTAGATGTAAGTGTTTACCAACCCACTTAACCTTTAAAGGAAACCTCAAACCAAACCTCCACTCACGATTTACATTAATCTTCAAGTTTATTAATCATGTGAGGGTCCAAGCCGCTCGTGACCGTGAGCACGGCCGATCGATCGCCTTTACACTCGCAGGTTGTACATTTTACCCACGGTTCGTGTTCCCCATCTTGCCCGGGTTAGCCGACCCTTAAACACTTCCAAGGTGAGTGGCTAGGGGTCCACTACGAAGCCTTTACAAAGGAAAGAAGAGAAACCAACGACCCGCAACAAGCATAAAGACGGCGGAGCGGGCCATAACCCTCCCTAGTGGTCAACACCTTAGCCAAGGTCGCTACCCCAAAAGGACCGGGCTATACCCCTTCAACTCCGGCCCCCTGTGCCCCTCTCGGAAAAGAGCTATCAGCTACCCCACTCTCCCAATTAATTGGCTAAGCCGAGCCATGTGGACCGTGGTTGTACTTGTTATCTTGGGTGGTTCTCCATGTTCCGATTGTATCAAGTTATCTTGTTAAAAGCACAAGCACATACATAACAGAACTGAGATGTATAACATAAACAAGCATAACCATACTTATGTTGAGCAAGCTAAGCATTTATCTACCCCAAACATTGGTTTAAACAAGGTTGATCAAGGTAAAGTGATAAAGCATCTAGTCAAATCCTTAGCTAGGTGTTTGCCCATCAGATTTATGCATTTCGACAGGAATAGTAAACATTGTTTAGCATGCAGTGTCATAGGTTCAAAAAGATTATGCAGAGGGGGAAATCCACTTGCCTTCCTCTACCAGCTGGGTGAATTCCTCTTCAAAGACAGGTTCTTCCGGATCACTTCCGACAGGGAGCTCAGACGAAACAGGCACGATATCTACGAGTCAAGCATGGATAACAATCAATAAACAAAACAGTACACCAAACAGAAATAAAACTGGTAAATTTACTGTTTAAAAGATTCTACTCGTCGAGACGATCGTTTCGATATATAGAACGCTAAAAACGGAGTTAAAATGAGAAAGATATGATTAAAACAGTTTTCAGGGGCCTAATTGCAAGAAAACTATGTTTACAGGGTTGTTTATGAATAAATACAGGGGCCAAAACATTTTTATAAATTAAATCAGAGGGTTTACATGCAAAAAGTAGTGATAAAGGCTTAAAACATAATTAAATAGGGTAGACAGGGGCTAAACCGCAAGAATCGGACCTATCTCGCAAAAACTTTCAAAGGTGGAAGGACCGGCTTGTGATCGTTTGAAAATCCAGGGACTCTTTAACAAAATGGCCACTCCACACCGTGGATCCGAGATCCAACGGCGGATGACGCCTCGGTGCACCATGGACCCGGCCGTGGGTGCGGTCCATGGGTCCACCGTAGACCATCCCCCTTTAAACGAAAGGGTATGTGATCCTATCCGTCCGCTCGCGATCTAACGGCCCCCGATCAAACACATGCGGCGGCGGCGGCGACGACGCCGGAGGGCGGCGGCGCGCGGCGGGGACTCGCCGGCGTGAGTCCTGGACGGCGTTCCCGGCCGTCTTTTCGACCACATGTTAGGGCAAAATGTTGCAGGGATGCTTGCGCAAGTGCTCGTGAGGTCTACGGGGGTGATCGGGCCTCACCGGCGGCCAGCACCGTAAGGGGGCGGCGCGGGCACTCCGGCGAGCTCGAGGACTCGATGCCGTGCGCGATACAAGGGGAAATTGGGCGGGGGTAAACACTCACCACGCACAGGCGATGAAGACGGGCCGAAAAGTGGAAGAGGAGCGGCGGCGGGGGCGGCTTGGTGGCGACGGCGGCTCGGGCGGCGCTCCGCGAGCACGGGCGCGGGCGCCACGGGCGTCGGGGCGCGAACCCAGTGCGCATGAGCAAGTCAAGACTCCCGCGAAGCTATTGATCAACGCAGACGGGTGAGAGACCAAGCCTTTCACCGGCGGCGACGAGACGACGGCGGCGGCGGAAAGCAAAGCGGCGGCTCTGGGGCAATTGAGCTCGGGCTCGGGGTGTGTGTGTGCGCAGGGCGAAAGGAGGCTAAGAGTGCGTGCGCGAGCTTAAATAGGGCACGGAGATGGGAGGTGAAGCGGCTAAAGGCCGGGGCGGCGGCGGGATGCCATTGATGGCCGGCGGCCATCACGGCTGGAGTAAGGAAAGGGGAAACGGCCCCCAATTGAACACGGCAGCTACTTGCCTTAATTGACAGTGCCCGGGGAAGGAAAAGAAGGAAGGGGAAGGGGCGGGGCCGAGCGGATCCCGCGGCGTGCGGCGGCGGCGGCGCGCGGCGCGAGGAGGAAGAAAGGAAGGAGAGCGGTTGGAGGTCGACGGGTGGGGCCCACCTGTCGGCGCCGCTGAAAAAGAAAAAGAGAAGGGGAGAAGGGAAGTGGGCGGCCGGGCCGGCTCCGGGGCCGTAAAGGTAAGGGCGCGGGGGTTTTTTTCTTTTTTTTTCTTTTCTTTTTTTTTTCAAATTTCATTTTCAAAACCATTTTGAATTCAAATCCTTTTCAAACTTCAAAGCAAACTTTTCTCAAATATTTTATAGGCTTTTTAGAGACTACACAAGCAACCAAAACCATGCAAGCCAAATGATGATGCACATACACTTGTTGTTTCTATCTTCATTATATTATCTTTAATATTTTTAGAGCTCAAATTTTGTTTACATTTTAATTTTCCCTAAGTCCTTAAGACATTTTAAGTTGCTAAGTGATTTTAGTGATGGAATTTTAGGGTGTCACAAATCCTACCCCCTTAAAGAGAATCTCGTCCCGAGATTCGAAGACTTAGAGAACAAATTTCGAGGAAAGTCTTCCTTGAGTTCATCCTCTCTTTCCCAAGTTGCCTCTTCCTCAGTGTGATGACTCCACTGCACTTTGCACATTCTGATAATCTTACTTCTGGTAACTCTTTCTGACACATCCAAGATCTTAACAGGGTATTCCTTATATGTCAGGTCATTCTCCATTTGAATATCCTCTAACTGTACCGGTTCTATTCTAACCTCACTTGTGCACTTCTTTAACTGTGACACATGAAACACGTCATGAACTCCTGACAACTGTGCTGGCAACTCTAACTGGTATGCCACTTCTCCTTTCCGTTCCAAAATCTTGAAAGGTCCGATAAATCGAGGTGATAACTTTCCCCCGACATTAAACCTTCGTAACCCCCGAATAGGTGACACTCGAGGTATGCATAATCACCGACTTCCAAGATCACTTCTCTTCGCCGAGGATCGGCATAACTCTTCTGTCTAGACTGTGCTGCCTTAAGATTCTCTCTTATGATTTCAACTTGCTTTTCTGCTTCTCGTATGCTGTCTGGCCCAAAGAACTGCCTTTCACCAGTCTGATTCCAAAACAACGGTGTTCTACACTTCCTTCCATACAGAGCTTCAAAAGGTGCCATCTTGATGCTAGACTGATAGCTGTTGTTATAAGCAAACTCGCATAAGGCAAACTCTTATCCCAACCGCCATCGTTCTTTAATGCACAGCTCTCAACATATCCTCGAGTATCCGATTTGTCCTCTCCGTCCGTCCATCCGTCCGAGGATGGTATGCCGAGCCGAAGTTTAACTTTGTATCCATCGATTCATGCAACTTCGCCAAAACCGTGAGGTGAACCGTGTGCCTCGATCCGACACTATCTTCTTCGGTACCCCGTGCAAACACACTATCCTTGAATTATACAACTCGGCCTAGCTTCACTCCCCGTATAGGTCGTCTTCACCGGAATGAAGTGCGCTACCTTGGTTAGTCTATCCACAATAACCCGTATAGAATCATACCCGTCACGAGTACGAGGTAATCCCACTATGAAATCCATACCGATTTCCTCCCATTTCCACTCGGTACCTTCGCAGGTTGTAGCAATCCCGCCGGTCTTTGATACTCGGCCTTCACTCTTTGGCACACATCACACAAAGCTACATGAGCCGCCACATCCTTCTTCATCCCATACCACCAGCATCTCTCGCTTCAAGTCCCGATACATCTTGGTACTACCAGGGTGTATAGAGTAAGCCGAGTCATGTGCTTCCTTCAAGATAACTCCTCTCAACTCCTTGATCTCGTGTACACAGATTCTATTCTTAAACCACACTCGTTCCTTGCTCATCTTCCCCGAATTCCGAACTTTGCCCAATTTAATCAACTTCCCGTATTCCCGCAATCTTGGCATCACTCAACCGTCCCTTCCCGATATCCCCGCTCAAGTGTCGATTCAATCTCTAATGTCAAAGTCTCACTCGAAGCAACCATCCCCAAGTTAAGCCGTGCCATCTCCCAACATAGTTCTTGAGGTAACAGGTGTCCCAATAGCATATTAGTCCGTCCCTTTCGACTCAAAGCATCCGCCACAACATTCGCTTTCCCCGGATGATACCGAATATCTAAATCATAATCTTTGATCAACTCTAACCATCTTCTTTGCCTCAAATTCAGATCCTTCGAGTAAAGATATATTTCGTACTCTTATGATCGGTAAAGATTTTACACTTGTTCCCAATCATATAATGTCTCCAAATCTTCAATGCGTGAACAACCGCAGCCTAACTCAAGATCATGAGTAGGATAGTTCTCGCTCATGTTTCCTCAACCTGTCTTGAAGCATAAGCGACTACCTTTCCTTCTTGCATTAGCACACATCCCAAACCTTGCCGAGAGGCATCACAAGACACATCGAACCCTTTGTGTATGTCCGGCATGATCAACACGAGTGTTGTGGTCGGCCTCTTCTTCAATTCCTCAAAACTAGCCCGACACTTCTCATCCCATTTGAATTCTCTTCCTTTCTCGAGCGAGTGGTAAGTGGCTTCACTATCTTAGAAAACCCTTCAATGAACCTCCGATAGTATCCCGCAAGACCAAGGAAACTCCCCGATCTCCGGCACATTCTTAGGCGGACTCCGCTCAATACATCCCGAACCTTGCTTGGATCGACCGCTATGCCTCCATCCGTGATGATATGTCCGAGAAAAGATACCTCCTTCAACGTAAAGCACACTTGCCGAACTTAGCGTACGTACCGATGTTCCCGTAACTTCGTAACACAAGCCTCAAATGTTCTTCATGTTCTTCTTCACTCCGAGAGAATACCAATATATCATCAATGAATACCACAACAAACTTATCCAGATACTCCATGAATACCTTGTTCATCAAATACATAAAGTATGCCTTGGTGCATTGGTCGTGCCAAAGGACATCACGATGAACTCATATAACCCATATCTGGAAGTGAATGCTGTCTTTGGTATATCCTCCACACGGATTTTCAACTGATGATATCCCGATCTAAGATCTATCTTAGAGAAAGCCTTAGCTCCTCTCATTTGATCAAACAAATCCTCAATCCGAGGTAAAGGGTACTTATTCTTGATAGTAACTTCATTAAGTGATCGATAGTCTATACACAACCTCCTAGATCCATCCTTCTTATCAACGAAGAGTGTGGGGGCTCCCCATGGTGATGAACTAGGACGGATAAACCCTTTACTAAGTAATTCTTCAATTTGTTTCTTTAGTTCAGCTAGATCTTTAACATCCATTCTATATGGTCTTTTAGATATAGGAGCAAAGACTGGTATAAGTTCAATACTAAATTCAATGTCACGATCGGTGGCATACCCGGTAAATCCTCCGGAAATACATCGGGGAATTCATTCACTACCCTTATATCCTCCAAGGCCTTGCCTTCAACCGAGTTCATAACTCCTTTGACAGACGAGGGTGCAC
Source organism: Cenchrus americanus (assembly GCA_947561735.1). Taxonomy (NCBI): domain Eukaryota; kingdom Viridiplantae; phylum Streptophyta; class Magnoliopsida; order Poales; family Poaceae; genus Cenchrus; species Cenchrus americanus. The sequence continues at coordinate 256,624,961 of OX387245.1, forward strand.
TCACATACTCTACTCTTTCCCCTTGAGGACTTGTTAACAATACTGACCTCTTCCCAAGATCGAATAACTCCATCACAACTCCTCAACCAATCCATACCAAGAATGACATCTATTCCCCATGATTTTAGAACTACCAGGTTAGCAAGAAAGTCTACCCCCATGATATTAATCTTTACTTGTGGGCATATGTGACCAGTTTTCATTTCTCCCCCAGGAGTGCTAACTATCAGTGAATTCTTCATTGTACTCATAGGTAAGTTATATTTTGCCACAAATTGATCGCTATGAATGAATGCGATGCTCCCGAATCAAATAATACGGTAGCAGTACGAGTTGACGAAAAACGTACCCAATACCACGCCGCATCATTCCGAGCTTGCTCCACCGATACATGATTGACTCGGCCACGCACATGACTCGCCGGCCTCTCTTGCCGGGCGTCCGTGGAGTACGAGCCCGAGAAGATGGCTGCCCGGGCCCCGTTCCCAATGTCCCTCCGTGGAGTCCGCATCACCCTCTTTGGACAAGCTTGTTAGCATAGTGCCCCGGCCTCTCCGCATTTGAAGCATCCACCCGGCCGAACAGGGCCGGTGTTTCCGACAGTGCCCCGCAGTTGTTGCTAGGACGACTCAGCTGAGGGGTAGGAGCTCTGGGTGTCTGAGGATTGAAGCGCCGTGGCCGAAACGAGCGCCGGAGCCGCATGTTCGTGGATACCTCCCGGCCTTGTCCACCAGACGATATGGAGTCGTGCTCGCCGAGAACTATAACGGGGACGGGTGTTACCGCTTGACCGCCCCCGAGACCGAAACTTGCGTTTATGTTCACCCATCTCCCTCCTCTTGCTTTCCAGCCCCAATAGCTTTGTTTACCCCCGCCGTCCGAAAGTCCCGGAAGATGTGACTCAAAGAGATAGTTCGCAGGACCGATCAAGCCATCCAGGAACCTTTCTTGCCTCTTTGGGTCGTTGTTGACTTCATCGGGTGCATAACGTGACAAGTGGGTGAACTTGTCCAGGATACTCGACCACCGACATATTGCCTTGCCTCGCCGACAAGAACTCCCTCTCGCTTAAGCTTGAGAACCCCCGAAGGAATGTGATAGGTGCGGAAGTTGTCACGGAATTCCCGCCAAGTGATGTTCGCCCGTTGGGATGAGCTTGAGAGTACGCATCCCACCAATCCGCGGCCGCCCCCACCAGCCTTCCAAAGAAGATACAAAACCATCTCCCCGTCGCACACCGCACGATTTCCGCACTTCTTAGTAATGGTCTTCGACCACCATCGCATCTAGTGGATCGACCGAGTGAGAAAATGTAGGGGGGTGGTGACTCATGAACTCCTTGTGCCTCGTCCCTTGGTGGCGGGGGTGGTGGTGGCATCGGTGGTGGTGGCTGATTCCGTTGAGCTTGCATCCGCCGCACGGTATTGGTGAGGTTTTGAATCGCTTGCATCCGCGCTGCCAGAATTGCCGCATGTTCGGGTCCATTGCTTGGTTGATTGGTGGAGGTGGTGCCGGGTTTTGTTGATTTGCAATATGTGCCCGGATCACAGGTGGCACGTCTTGACCTCCTCCGGACCTGGTGTTTACCATCTGACCGTTAGAAAAATCATATCTCGGATAATTGTACTTGAATCATTGCATAAGAGAATAACTCAAAGTAAAATGACAGCATGTACTTCAGTTAAGACAGATTCTGTTGACCTCAAAGAATTATGCATAACTTTCTGTGTAAATATCCAATGACCACGAATTTTTACCAGATTATAGTGTATAAAATTATGGAACCATCCCAACTGGAATCACCTCATTTGGATATGTACAACTCGAGATATAATTCAAACAGTACAGCTATATCAGCAGAGATTTACAGATTCTGTCATGTTCATTACTTTGTGCATAACTCCCAGAATATGTATGGTATACCATTGAATTTTTGACAGAAATTCACCCTCTAAATTTGTGAACTAACCCAACTGGTTTCATGTCATTTGGAATTCTGTAGCTTGAGTTATAAGCAAAACATTACTGACATGTCATATGACTGCGAAAACAGATTTGATCCGATCACATTTGCATAAGAGATTAAGCAATGACAACCGATAAAACCCAAACCAAACTTTAATTAACTTAAAATTTCAGATTGCATAGTGGCCATCACTCCACCATACAATTACAATCAAGCAAAGATCCAACTCAAACATGTTTGCAAACAGCATTCATTATTACAAGCAAATACGTTCACGCAGAACGGTCTATCGAAAAGGTAAATGATAAAGGCGAGCATCCTAGGATCCTAGCCAAGACGAGTGGTAGCTTCATCGTGTTGTAACGAAGCCTTTTGCACGGAGGGGAAGCCGTAGTCCGGTATGGCATGACTTCCCGAGGCGCTTGCCGTCCCGCAAGTTGTGCTTCCAGCCGTGCTATCTTTGCCTCGAGCACTGCAGCTCTTCATGATACCTCGTTTATCTCCAAAGTTGCTCCCTCCGGATCAGCATTCGCAGCAGCAAGCACCCTTGCCAAGACATCGATGCGGTCATCGCCTCCCCGCCGGCACCACGGTCACTTCCGTGCCACTTGCACGTCGAGGCACATGACGGTACTCCGACCGGAACAACCGCACTCGATTAGCATTACAAACCGACCGCAGCGCCCTCCTTGCCGCATCATTCACCGCAAGATCATCCGTAGAGAACCGAGCCGTGCTATGGTGGGATGAGCGATGCCTCCATCCTTCGCATCATTCGAGAGGCTTCCCGATGTAAACTTTGCAAGTGTAGTAATCCCTCATTCCAGGCTCACCGAAATGCTTGGTCACATAAAGAGGCTTTATGGTATACCCCAAATACCTCGTAACATCCCACAAGAGAATGCGAACCGCCCATTCTCATCTTCGTAGCGTGCTTATGATATTCGGCTCCATGGTAGCGGGGATCTTCATCTTCCTCTCGGGTTGTTAGCAAGATGATTACCATCATCCTCACCCACACCGTCATCACCGGAATCTTCCGGATCACCTTCTCGGCTCGGGATCAGCGGGTGCGGGGGGGGCTTCCTCATTGATCGCAGCGCCGGTGGAATCACAATGTCACCGTCCGCGTCCGCCTCAAGCACCGTGCCATCGTACGTACCGTGGTCGTTCCAATGGCTCTTCTGGCTCTTCCTCCTCCATCTCAACTTCTTCAGATCCTCTTCTTCTTCTTCTCCGGTTGGACCTCTACCGGGTCTTCCTCAACCTCAACCTCCCGCCGGAACTCCCCCCTCGTTCCTCCTCAACATCCTCAAGGCGATGGCGAGGAGCCACCGTCCAAAGAGGAAAGCGTCCACCGGTGCTCTTGCGAGGGGTCATGTAAGTCCCGGCCATCCGTCAAAGCAAAACCGATCTCGGAGTGCGAATAAATCAAAATGATAGTTAAAAATGATAAACAAAGTTAAATTAGATTTTTAGTGCGTAAATAAGATGATTTGAAGCATGATGTGGCTTTCTAGAACATGAATCCTTAATTTCGTCCATTTCTAACTAAGGCTGCGTCCTACATCAACCCGGCTCGGTACCACTATGTCACACCCGATTTTACAAGGAAAACCGAATGCATCTCATATGTGCGCCGGGATCATTTACACACACATGATAGACAAAACGAGAGTAATACCATTGCCGTAACAAAACGTACAAGAGTTTAAACCAAAGATTACATCCTTTATTACATCCATAAGGGTGGACTCGAAGGTCCGAACAAAACGATAACTAAACGACGACGAGCAACTCCATCGCTGACATCCACAGGCATGATGACTGGGGGATCCGCATGCCTAGAACTCCTCGAAGTCACTCCAGTACTCGTCCTCGCCTCCGACGTTCTCCTCTGAACAGCGGTAAGCAAGGGTGAGCACACTTATGGTTGGAGCTCAGCAAGTGGGGGAAAAATGCAAGGCTATCAAGGATAGGCTATGGTTCACAGCGGTAAGCATTTTATAAGTTGGTCAAGTTTTATTAGCAAGCACCTAGTTACTAGATGTAAGTGTTTACCAACCCACTTAATCTTTAAAGGAAACCTCAAACCAAACCTCCACTCACGATTTACATTAATCTTCAAGTTTATTAATCATGTGAGGGTCCAAGCCGCTCGTGACCGTGAGCACGGCCGATCGATCGCCTTTACACTCGCAGGTTGTACATTTTACCCACGCTCGTGTTCCCCATCTTGCCCGGTTAGCCGACCCTTAAACACTTCCAAGGTGAGTGTCTAGGGGTCCACTACGAAGCCTTTACAAAGGAAAGAAGAGAAACCAACAGCCCGCAACAAGCATACAGCGGCGAGCGGGCCATAACCCTCCCTAGTGGTCAACACCTTAGCCAAGGTCGCTACCCCAAAAGGACCGGCTATACCCCTTCAACTCCGGCCCCCCGTGCCCCTCTCGAAAAAGAGCTATCGCCTACCCCACTCTCCCAATTACTTGGCTAAGCCGCAGCCATGTGGACCGTGGTTGTACCGTTATCTTGGGTGGTTCTCCATGTTCCGATTGTATCAAGTTATCTTATTAAAAGCACAAGCACATACATAACGAACCGAGATGTATAACATAAACAAGCATAACCATACTTATGTTGAGCAAGCTAAGCATTTATCTACCCCAAACATTGGTTTAAACAAGGTTGATCAAGGTAAAGTGATAAAGCATCTAGTCAAATCCTTAGCTAGGTGTTTGCCCATCGCATTTATGCATTTCGACAGAATAGTAAACATTGTTTAGCATGCAAGTGTCATAGGTTCAAAAAGATTATGCAGAGGGGGAAATCCACTTGCCTTCCTCTACCAGCTGGGTGAATTCCTCTTCAAAGACAAAGTTCTTCCGGATCACTTCCGACAGGGGAGCTCGACGAAACAGCACGATATCTACGAGTCAAGCATGGATAACAATCAATAAACAAAACAGTACACCAAACAGAAATAAAACTGGTAAATTTACTGTTTAAAAGATTCTACTCGTCGAGACGATCGTTTCGATATATAGAACGCTAAAAACGGAGTTAAAATGAGAAAGATATGATAAAAACAGTTTTCAGGGGCCTAATTGCAAGAAAACTATGTTTACAGGGTTGTTTATGAATAAATACAGGGGCCAAAACATTTTTATAAATTAAATCAGAGGGTTTACATGCAAAAAGTAGTGATAAAGGCTTAAAACATAATTAAATAGGGTAGACAGGGGCTAAACTGCAAGAATCAGGACCTATCTGCAAAAACTTTCAAAGGTGGAAGGACCGGCTTGTGATCGTTTGAAAATCCAGGGACTCTTTAACAAAATGGTCACTCCACACCGTGGATCTGAGATCCAACGGCGGATGACGCCTCGGTGCACCATGGACCCGGCCGTGGGTGCGGTCCATGGGTCCACCGTGGACCATCCCCCTTTAAACGAAAGGGTATGTGATCCTATCCGTCTGCTCGCGATCTAACGGCCCTGATCAAACACATGCGGCGGGCGGCGGCGACGACGCCGGGAGGGCGGCGGCGCGCGGCGGGGACTCGCCGGCGTGAGTCCCGGACGGCGTTCCCGCCGTCTTTTCGACCACATGTTAGGGCAAAACGTTGCAGGGATGCTTGCGCACGTGCTCGTGAGGTCTACGGGGGTGATCGGGCCTCACCGGCGGCCGGCACCGTAAGGGGGCGGCGCGGCACTCCGGCGAGCTCGAGGACTCGATGCCGTGCGCGATACAAGGGGAAATTGGGCGGGGGTAAACACTCACCACGCACAGGCGATGAAGACGGGCCGAAAAGTGGAAGAGGAGCGGCAGCGGGGCGGCTTGGTGGCGACGGCGGCTCGGGCGGCGCTCCGCGAGCACGGGGCGCGGCCGCCACGGGCGGCGGGGGCGCGAACCCCGCGCGCATGAGCAAGTCAAGACTCCTCGCGAAGCTATTGATCAACCGCAGACGGGTGAGAGACCAAGCCTTTCACCGGCGGCGACGAGACGACGGCGGCGGCGGAAAGCAAAGCGGCGGCTCGGGGCAATTGAGCTCGGGCTCGGTGTGTGTGTGTGCCCGCAGGCGAAAGGAGGCTAAGAGTGCGTGCGCGAGCTTAAATAGGGCACCGAGATGGGAGGTGAAGCGGCTAAAGGCCGGGCGGCGGCGGGATGCCATTGATGGCCGGCGGCCATCACGGCCGGGAGTAAGGAAAGGGGAAACGGCCCCCAATTGAACACGGCGCTTACTTGCCTTAATTGACAGGCCCGGGGGAAGGAAAAGAAGGAAGGGGAAGGGGCGGGGCCGAGCGGATCCCGCGCGCGTGCGGCGGCGGCGGCGCGGGCGCGAGGAGGAAGAAAGGAAGGAGAGCGGTTGGAGGCTGACAGGTGGGGCCCACCTGTCGGCGCCGCTGAAAAAGAAAAAGAGAAGGGGAGAAGGGAAGTGGGCCGGCTGGGCTGTCTGGGCCAGAAAGGTAAGGGCGCGGGGTTTTTTTTTTCTTTTTTTTTTTCTTTTTTTTTCAAATTTCCTTTTCAAAACCATTTTGAATTCAAATTCATTTCAAACTTTTGCAAACTTTTCTCAAATATTTTATAGGCTTTTTAGAGACTACACAAGCAACCAAAACCATGCAAGCCAAATGATGATGCACATACACTTGTTGTTTCTATCTTCATTATATTATCTTTAATATTTTTAGAGCTCAAATTTTGTTTACATTTTAATTTTCCCTAAGTCCTTAAGACATTTTAAGTTGCTAAGTGATTTTAGTGATGGAATTTTAGGGTGTCACACGAAGGGTCATGCACAGCCGCTGAGTCAGCCGCGCGTGGACTTATCCAGCCGCCCGTTGCGGAGCCGGTTTGACTTATAAATAGAAGCCAACCCTTAGGTTTTTCACCCATTCGAGCTGCAGTCATTTCGATTCCATCTGAAGTAGATCCACTCCCAGCGCTTGCTGCCGCCGTAGTAGATTCAAGTGCGCTGCCACCCAAAGCTTTTAGGGTAGCCCCGAGCGGATGCGCGTGAAGACGCCCTGCACTTGGAGGATGAAGCCGTCACCATCCAAGACGTCGAAGGCCGCCGGGAAGAAGAGGGGCCGCGAAGAAGCCGCCGCGGCTGCTACCGGAGCAGCGCCGCCCATGTCTCCACCGCGGGCCGATCCGAGCCGCGAGTGGAAGAAATCCAAGGTGAAGACGGAGGATCCGCCGGCCCTCCCCGAACAGCGGGTTCATCTGGGAGAAGGAAGTCGACATGTGGAGAGCCGCTACTGGAGATCCGTATCCAATGGAGAAGGCCGAAGACGAGATCCCTATGTTTGCGCGGTTCGTGGAGCGCGGGCTTGCGCTCCCAGCCAGTGATTTCTTCAAAGGGCTGCTCGGGTACTACGGGATCTAGTACCTAAATCTGAATCCCAACGGCGTCTTCCACACCGCAGTCTTCGTGCATTTCTGCGAAGCCTTCCTCGGAATCAAGCCACATTGGATACTATTCCGGAAGTTCTTCCGCGTCAAGCCGCAGCCAAGTGCCATCAACCCAAGGGTAGTCGGAGGAGCCGGCATCAAGTTGAGAGAAGACGCCGCGGAGCAATATCTGGCGTACAAGCTTGTTGATTCCAACACTGATTGGAAGACGTGGTGGTTCTACATCACGAACCACCACCCTGGCCTGCCGAAGCCGAGCGAGAGGCAGCCCAGGCACCGCGAGTGGTGGAACTCGGAGCCCACCATGCAAGAGGGAATCCAGCTTCCCGAGTTGCTAGCACGCATCAAGGTGCTGAGGGAGGCGGGACTGAGGGCCGAGCACGTGGCCTTCAGTTTCATGAAGCGGAGGGTGCAGCCGTTGATGGCTCGACACACCTTAGGCTTCGAGTACACCGGCGACGATGACACATCGCGGATGCCCGGAGGCGAGCTGGACGACAGCAACATCATCGAGAGGTTGTCGCGGATCTTCAAAGATATGCCGCCGTACACGGCGTGCCCTGTTGAAGAGTACTCCGCCGCGCGCCCGCCCAAGGAGGTGAGTAGTCGTACTCCCCTGGTCGAGTAGTCGTTGTTTGGTGTAGACTTGCTGACGTCTTCGTGTCTTGCAGGATGACTTGAAGAAATTCATCTTCGAGCCGCAGCCGCCCCCAAGTGGGATCGAGGTCCCGAAGGAGGGGAAGGCCAAGGAGAAAGAGCGGCGGGAAGTCGGTGCAGGCGATGACACCATCATCGTGGAGGACACCTCCGACGACGATGACGACGACGACGAGACGTTGCAGGACCGCTTCCAGCTGCGGTCGAGGTTTAGCCGCCCGGGCTTGCCTCATGTTCCTCTGGTGCAAGACCCCCCGACTAGCCTGGAGGCTAGCCTGGCTGCGCCGCCACGGAAGCCGCGCAACCCCGCCAGGAAGCGGGTGACGAAGAAGCTTAAGGTCTCAGAGACCACGCCTCAGGAGGTAAGTTGTCTTGACTAGAGTAGTCGAGTACCCCATCGTGCGAGTACCCTTTGCTGACGAGTAGTCTTCCTTGTATGCAGGAGGTGCCGCCAACGGAGCCCATTGAAGAGGGCGACGAAGGCGTGTGGGACACAGTGGGGGAGCCAGCTGGAAGTCGTAGCCCAGCCCCCACTGTCGAGGAGCTCTTGGCGCAGCTGGAGCGCCAGCCCCCTGCTCCACAGGGGAGCACGGAGCCTGTAGCTGCCGCCGTTGAAGAGGTGGTGGCTTCAGGAGCGCAAGAGAGCGCTGCGCCAGCCGCCGTCACAGAGGAGGCGGTAGCCGCAGGGGCGCAGGAGTGAGAAGTGACATGGCTCGGAGTTCCGGAACACCTATGTTGAAGAATTTCTTGATGAACAGGGCATCAAGCATGAATTTTCAGCTCTTATACCTCTCAACAAAATGGGGTGGTTGAGAGGAAGAATAGAACTCTTATTGAGATGGCAAGAACCATGTTGGACGAGTACAAGACTCAAGACATCTTTTGGGCTGAAGCTATCAACACGGCTTGCCATGCCATCAACCACCTCTACATTCACAAGTTTCACAAGAAGACCTCCTTTGAGCTTATCACCGGTAAAAAGCCCAAAATGTCTTATTTTAGAGTGTTTGGGTGCAAATGTTTCATTCTAAACAAGAGGCCCCGAACTTCTAAGTTTGCATCAAAGGTTGACGAAGGATTTCTTCTTGGTTATGGTCCAAATGAGCATGCTTATCGAGTCTTCAATCTAACCACTAGGAGGATTGAAGTCACGGTAGATTTGACCTTTGATGAATCTAATGGCTCTCAAGTGGAGCAAGTTGACTTAAATGTTGTAGGTAATGAGAAGCCATCTTGTGAAGCAATCAAGCAATTGGCCATAGGTGATGTTAGACCAGTTGAAGCACAAGAGGAAGATGAGAACCAAGTACAAGCTTCAACACCACTCGAAGGGCCTGAAGTCACTGGTTCAGCAGCTGCACAGACTTCGGAGGTTCCGAGAAATTCCTCGGAGGTTCCGGGAACTGGCACTGAAACTCAACCTCTGAGAAATTTTCTAGAGGTTCCGGGGTCTGGAAGTTCAACACCACAAGACACTCTGAACCAGGAAGTTAATCAGCAAGGGGATGTTCAAGCACGCACATCTGAGCCCTAAGCTGATGAAGATAATGAAGACCAACCTCTTAGACCATCACATCCTCGTGTACATCAAGTCATACAATGGGATCATCCCATTGACAATATCCTTGGGAGCATAAGGAGAGGGGTAGCAACACGATCTCACCTTAAGAATGTTTGCGCATTTTACTCGTTTGTTTCCTGTCTTGAACCAACCAAGGTAGAGCAAGCTCTTGAGGATCCGGATTGGGTGGTAGCTATGCAAGATGAGTTGAACAACTTTGAAAGAAATCAAGTGTGGGAGTTGGTGGAAAGACCAAACACGAACATCATTGGCACCAAATGGGTCTTTCGAAACAAGCAAGATGAGTTTGGTGTGGTGACTAGGAACAAAGCAAGATTGGTTGCTCAAGGGTACACTCAAGTTGAAGGACTAGACTTTGGAGAAACATATGCACCGATAGCAAGACTTGAAGCAATTCGATTTCTACTCGCTTTCGCTGCCCATCATGACTTCAAGCTCTACCAAATGGATGTCAAGAGTGCATTTCTCAATGGACCACTCTCCGAAGAAGTATATGTTGAGCAACCACCAGGTTTTGAAGATCCCAAGCGTCCTAATCATGTCTACAAACTCCGTAAGGCGCTCTATGGGCTCAAGCAAGCACCAAGAGCATGGTATGAATGCCTTAAGGATTTCTTCCTCAAGCAAGGCTTTGAGATAGGCAAAGCCGATGCTACTCTCTTTACTAGAAAAGTTGATGGTCATATCTTTGCGTGCCAAATATATGTCGATGACATAATATTTGGTAGTACTAATGAAACTTTTTGTGAAGAGTTTAGTAGGGTGATGACAAAGAGGTTTGAAATGTCCATGATGGGTGAGCTCAAGTTCCTTCTCGGGTTTCAAATCAAACAAGCAAAGTAAGGGACGTTCATATGTCAAACAAAGTACACAAGGGATATGCTAAAGAAGTTTGACATGGACAAGGCAAAGCCCATCAAGACTCCAATGCCTACTAATGGACACATGGACCTCAATGAAGAAGGGAAATCTGTGGACCAAAAGGTATATCGCTCCATGATCGGCTCTCTTCTTTACTTATGTGCATCTAGGCTGGATATTATGCTTAGTGTGTGCATGTGTGCTAGATTTAAAGCTAACCCGAAAGAGTGTCATCTTATGGCCGTAAAGAGAATCTTGAGATATCTAGTGCATACCCCTAACCTTGGCTTGTGGTATCCTAAGGGCTCTGCTTTCGATCTACTTAGCTATTCGGATTCCGATTATGCCGGTTGCAAGGTAGATAGAAGAGTACATCGGGGACATGTCAATTCCTTGGTAGGTCCCTAGTGTCTTGGTGTTCTAAAAAGAAAAACTCAGTAGCCCTTTCCACCACCGAGGCTGAGTATGTTGCAGCCGGCACTTGTTGTGCTCAACTACTTTGGATGAAGCAAACCTTAAAAGATTACGGATGTCACATTACCCATATCCCACTTTTGTGTGACAATGAAAGTGCCATAAAGCTTGCAAACAACCCCGTAAGCCATTCTCGCACAAAACATATAGACATTCGTCATCACTTCTTGAGAGACCACGAAGCCAAAGGAGATATTGCTCTAAGTCATGTGAGCACCGACAAACAACTAGCCGATATCTACACTAAACCTCTCGATGAGTCAAGGTTTTGTAGTTGAAGGAATGAACTAAGTATTCTTGATTCTCGTTGCGTGGTTTGATCTCTAGCATGCCATGATTGTTTGCCTCAAATTGTCGATATTCTCTGAAAATTTGTTTGAAAAAGTTTTTTGTGAAAACTGTCTTGAAAAGTATTTCAAAATCTATTTTCATATCCCTAACTTGTCTTAAGTGGCTATAGTTGAATGTGTGATTGCTTGTTTTCTAGCCACTTGAGTCAAGGATACCATGACCTAAGGATCTCAGTTGATAAAAGGTTCAAAATCTCAAAAGGAGTGAAAGTTGATTGTCTCTGGAGATTCAAGTTTCGGAAGCTCCGAGAAAATCTTTGGAGCTTCCGAGCCTCGGAAGCTCTGAGAAAATCATCGGAACTTCCAATCTTTATAGACTCTTCAGAGGAGCACTTAAAGGAATCCAAGCATATCCCAGAGAATATTCCTTTACCCTAGGTTAACCCATCAATCTACCTTTCACCGCGCGGTTACCCTCTCAGATTCACTTTTTACCACGCATCGCTCCTCTCCCTCTCCCGACGGCGCCCACATCTCTCTCTCCACTCTTCACTGCCGCCGCCGCCGTCGTTCTTCCTCAACGCCGGTGACCGTGCTCCTCGTGTGTCCCACGTGCGAAGCCAGGCATCCTTCTTCGTCAGTGGGCCGAGAAGCTGAAGAAGGAGGGGGAGCAGTTCGTGGAGGTTGACCTAGACTCGATCTGATCCAGTGAAGGAGGAGAAGGAGGAAGCCCAGTTCTGCATCATCATCTTGTTTCCTCGCTGACTTTTGAGAAGCAGAAGAGGAACAACATTGCACTGCCTGGATCTATTCCGGTGAGTTGGTCCTCTTCAGCGCCACCAGATCTCTGATCTGGAGGGGGGCTCTGGGCTACGTCCCCTGGCGTAAAAGCCTCTCAAGCTTGTCGGATTCACCCATCTCTTCTCCTGTTCAAGGTAAACCTTAAATCTAACCCTAACCCTAATTCCTAGATCCATCAGTTATTAGGGTTCTAGGTCTTGCAGTAGTGAATTTCTATCTTGTGCCTTGCTCTGAATGATGTGATGCATGTGTAGATTAGATTCAGTTGAAAGTTGAATTAAAGCTCAGAATGCACTAAGGCTCAAAGAGTCTCGGAAGTTCCGAGAAAATTCTCGGAGATTCCGAACTCTGTAACCTACTGTAGGCTGACCTTGATTCAAAATTCCACTGAATTATAATTCACTTGCAACACCTCATCTTATCTCTGTAGTTCATTTCCATCAAGTTTGCTTCCATTGGTTAAGCTTCAGTTGAAGGTTGAATCAACAAACTGTCCTCTGTCAGTACCCAGACCTTGGAGGTTCCGAGAAAATCCTTGGAGGTTCCAAAGTCTGTACTGACAAAAGACGGTCTGTGATTCAAAATTCCACTGAATCTTAATCAATTGAACTTCAATGTCTAGCTGTGATCCTCAGTCTTTATCTATCATGATCTATTCCTTATATGTTGCCTGCACCCTTTCTGGCAGATGTCTGGAACTCTGTTGATAAGACCTATGCCAAGAGGCAGAGGCAACCTTTTGAGACTCCTGCTAGTGAAAGGGCCTTCAATATTTCAACAAGAGAAGCTGCAGCTGGCAGTGGCAGCAGAGGAAAAGCAACCCCCAGAAGAGGAAAACGGGGTAGTCTGTCAAGAGGAAGGGGATCTGGTTCTGCAACACATGTTGAAGATAATGGGGGGATGGAAGGGAAGACCATCCCCATTGAGCTTGAAGATGACATGCGGCTTGGGGAGATTGACTCCACCTATTTGAAGTATCACAAGGTGCTACTAAAGAGACACCCCCAACCAAATATGGTAATTCTGTGTACATTGAGCATACAAATTATGATGGGGCGGGCTACTTAGTCAAGAAGGCCAGAGAGGAGAACCCCTATGAGAACCCCAAGATGGCTGTCATAGATAAGATGAAGCTGATCAAGATGAAGTGGATTGATTTCACTCATTTGGAGGCAGCAGAAGAGGCAGAGAAGAGAGATGTGCTTGATCTGGTGGATAAGTACAAGATGAGGGACGTAATGAGCTTCAAGTATGACTAGAATATTGAGGTTCTAGCTCAGTTTCATGCCACTTTCTTTCATGAGGACAACAAGGAGACTATCCATTGGATGACAGAGGGGGTACACTACAAAGTGGACTTCACCACCTTTGCAAGGCTCTTTGGATTCAGCAAGGATGACAGGGAGGCTGAGTGTTGACGTAAAATCAGCACCTCACGCCAAACACACAGCAAGCCGGATTAGCTGGCTTCACACACGTGGCCTGGGCGTCGAAATCCTGAGGCGTGCCAGTCAATTTTCCCTGAAACTGACAAAGGATGAAAACGGTTAGATAAAACTTGGAACTTGCCGGGTGGTACCAGACAGTTCCATATTTACGGCTATAAAGCCAGTTAGAACGACATATAGCCACAAACAAGCTATCTGTTAGCAATTTAAACATCATTCGGGAATTGATAAAGCGTGTAAACAAAGCACTGTCGAATGTATGACGTAAGCATGATGAAAAATCGGTCTTTATTTAAACAACGTTACAGCACGTAACCATGACCGATTATCAAGGATAAAGCATGATAAATTAAATAAAAGTGAAGCATGATCATGAATTTGCAGTAAACAGGCATGCATAGGCCAGTAGCACTAGTCTACCACGTGTCTAGGTACTTTCAAACCCGTCAAGCATGACATCAAACAAGTTAATCCACCGCATGATACAACTTGTTTGAAATCACACCAGCAACCAAGAATAGATCAATCCACCGCATGATACAATCTAAACATGGAAGGCTAAAAGCATACATTATTTAAAGCAAACTCATGAACATATTTCACTTGTGAGGGGATTACCGAATACGGCTGTACAGCCGAATCGGGTTCCGTGGAGAAGGAACAAACATTGCCAAGGATGATAAATCTATCAGATTGAATCGAATTCTAGTCCGCTGGATGACTAGCTCTAAGACAATCCAAAAACCCTGCATCTACCGCATGATACCCGGTTCTGTCAAGATCTATGCAAGATCAACAAGCTTGAACCCGCAACACGTGACAATCTAGATTGATCCGAATTCGGCTATAGAGAACGCATGACCCGCTTGCCACGTCAGGCCAAAGACTTGAGCGTGCAACACGTGGATCCACTATGCCACAACACCACAATTACCGTTGGATGGTCTAACGCTGAAAGCCACATATAGCGTCAGACAGTCTGACCCTAAGAACATATAGCGTCAGACTTCAGCTGACGCTGTAAGTCCTGACGCTAAAACTCTTTAGCGTCAGATAAGACTTATAGCGTCAGACAGTCCGATGTCCTGAAAATGTTTAGCGTCAGATCATCCATTGCTAGTTTTCGGCCGCCGCATCCTCGCTTACCATTCATATAGTGTCAGACAATCCAATGGTCCAAGAATTTATAGTGTCGGATTGTTTTAGGACTATAAATATGCAAAAAAATACAATTAGAAAATATCATACAGATTCAAGTTTATGCTCCATCACATAAAGATACACACATACATCACATGAAGCACAATACATATATATCATCATACAATCTTGTCCTTGCACACTGTTTGAATCATCCAAAAAGTCAAGTAGCGAAATATTGCATCAAATGCACATCCCAGAAAGCAATACTAGTATTTTGGGTTTAACATACTAAGAATTGTGCACACAATCATTTCTAGGAACTCAAAAACCAAAAGCAATGGCTTGCCAACACAATGGCACATCCACTAGGTTTGCTGAACTTCAAGCCACAAGCCGCCTAGCACTTCCTAAAAAATATAACCATGTAATTAGATAAGTGAATAAAATATATGAACTGTTCTACGAGTACAGTATCAATAGTAATAGAATGCACATGAATAAAAACATATCAGATATGTAGAATACTATGCATGTATGTGTGCTATTGCCTGGAAGATTTATTTTGGAAATATACAAAAAATGCTTAACTTTCTAAGATGTCTACTAATATATTTATAGAAGGATGCCCTCCTTTGGATAAAAACAAGAATAGCAAGGATGTATACAGCAAGGATGCCCTCCGTTGGATAAAAACAGTGCTGAATCTATCGATGCAATCGACCAAAAGCATGTATACACTTCACAGGAAATGCCAACATGCTACTTTTAAACAAATCCCATTTGTACTGATACTTTTATAGTAGTCCACTATAGAAAGACGATTATTAATATGGGATGCCGAATTACATACATTTGTAGTATATTTAAACATGCATCTACACATAGACATGGAGGTATGTAGCATGCATTAGGACAAGAATGGTACTTGACATTTCACCAATGCAAGAAAGAAACATATAGGAGGAAAATTTCAAAGGTTTGCTTTTCATACAGCACAGGAGGCATGAAGACAAAGACAAGTTCTACAACCAAGTAAGCTTGGTACAGCTGGCCACTAGGTTCGTACAGGAAGTGGAAGAAGCATTTTGGCATTTAAATTTTGGTACATACCTACGGTGCCATTGAGAGGTGTATTAGATGGCTTCTTGTGTTCCTTCTTCTTGCATTCCCTTACCTATCACAAATATGTTTAATTAGAAACATTGGTCATGCATCACAGATCAAATCAAAATGAAAATCATGTCAAGTCTTGGCCATTACTTTATTGAGTGGCCATGTAGTGTATATATGTAAAATGGTGGAGATTAAGTGCAGATAAAATCACAAGTAATGTTAGTAGGCATCATCAACATGTTAACATAGATGTTTATTCATCCCGAACCATGAATGCTACAACAAAACCGAGCACAATGATATCCTAACCATCAGGGTATATCTCGCATCTGAATGCTATCCTAACCTGAGTAACATACTACAACAAATTATGAATGATTGTAGCACCAACTCCAATTTAGGACAAGTATAAACAAACACCAAGAGTTTAACAGGAGCAATGCTAGATATCCTAGGATGATGCACATTCAGGGAAGATATTATTATACAGTAGTTGTTATTTCAGAAGTGCTAGATATCCTAGGATTGAGCATATTGCAAATTAATTCAGAAGTTATTATTTCAGAGTAGTTGTTTACTTAAACTGAAATACAGAACATACCTGCTTTAGAGACAGAGGACCATACCTGCTTTAGAGACAGGTTCAGATTTGCATTTATTGAAATGTGAGCTATGTTCAGAACGAATATAAGATGGACAAAGTTACAAAAAACTAGCTGTGCAGCAAAGGCATATGAGCTAGCAGGCACATGTCAAGAAAGGAAACATATTGATGAATTCAAAATTTTAAAACAGCAATGCAGAGACTTGAGGCAAAAAAAATAATTATGAATATCTCTAAATACTTGAAGCATGCAACATATCAGAGTGAGAGGAAGCAAGATCATGGCTTGTATACAACTACACATGTTTGATTGTGATGCATATTGCTAATTATTTCACAAGTTATTATTTTATAGTAGTTGTTTACTCTAACTGAAACAGAGAACATAGCTGCAGTGCCTGACTAGACATGTACAATTCTGGAGCACCAGCATCAACTTGTTTCCTCCACTGCATGGAAAAGCAAACCATTAAAATATGGAGATGAAATAGACTAAATTGAACTGGGCCATCTTCACTCTATAAACTAGCAGGACCTGCTTCCAACTATGAAGAGCAGAAGTGCTAATTTGAACTGGCCCTTGAAGATAACAGGTTGCAGTGTTATACAAGTTGTCATACACTTAGAATTTTATGCGGCAAGAGTGCGCAGGCCAAAACAAAATCCACTTCTAGCATATGAAGCTATAATGCTTACAGACACAAGCAATTTCAGGATAAAGCCATGTAAAGATAAATTAAACTGCAGTCCTGCATCTATGTTGAAAAATAGAGATTTCCAGTTATAGCTTGCACTACTATATGTGAGTGAAGTGCCAATGGAACTGTCAACCGTGAATAAAGCAGTTAGTGTGAAACAGAGTGCAACTCCTATTATCCACCTATTCATTTATTCAGTGGGAAACTCATACAACAATGCCACTAAAAAAGACAACCGATAGTATAACCATCATTACTAGTACAGTGCACTAGTACTGCTGAAATTACTGAAATTTGATGAAATTACAGAAATTTGATGAACAAATGGTTCATCACATTGGGACATGCTTATTCCTTTGAATTAGATAGCCATTGAAACTAATCGTTCCCATAAATGAATGATACAGCAACCAAAAAAAAGATGTACATCCCATCCTCTCGGCAATATTACTACTTATATTACCAACATCAACAACATATGACGATTCAGGTTAATCAGAGGATAAAGCTCTGATTAAGCTACTAAGCTCCCATAGTCGTCAAGCAAAAAAAATATGCTAATAATCGAGCAAGCTAGCAGATCGAGAAGCTAGTAAAAGGAGAGAAAGCAGGAGCCGATGGCGTTGGTCGGGTGCTCACCGGAACGTGGGAGTCGCGGGCGTTGTGCTTGAGGTCGGTGGCGGAGAAGACGGTGTAGATGAGGACGAAGGTGCCGATGAGCTCGACGCCGAGCCCGGTGCTGCGGGAGTAGCCAGAGGCGAGCAAGTTGGCGCTGCCGCCGTACCTGTCGAAGTAGGTGCATAACGCCTTGACGAGCCCAACGCCGCAGATGGCGCCCAGGCTCTGCGCCACGATGTAGAGCAGTGCGCGGCTGCGCGCACCAAGAACAGGCCGAGGGTGACGGCTGGGTTGGCGTATTGCGGTGGATCTTGGACTGCTCCTCCTGCTGGAGCTTGGACTGCTCTCCCGCCGCTGGATCTTGGACAGTTTGGCCGCTGTTTTATGGGGAGCTCGTCGGTCCGGCGGCCATGGAGCTGGATGGGAGAGGCACTACTACAAACCGCGGGGGGCGGAGGCGTCGATGCGGCGGAAGGGAGGCAAGGCGAGGTGCGGCGGCGTCAGGGGAAGGGTGGCGAGGCTGCGAGGCGAGTGCGGCGGCGGCGCGAGGTCGAGGTCGAGGGAAGGAGAGGCGCACGGGGTGAACGGATAAGAGGGGAGGGGGGAAAGGAAAAGAGGAGGAGAAAAAGGAAAAGAGGAAAGGAAAAAAAGAAAGGAGGGGAGGAAAAGAGAGGAGGAAAAAAGAAAAGGGGAGGATAAAAGGGAGAAGAGAAAAAATAATATGAGGGGAGAAAAGGGAAAAAATGCAAGCAAGGGTAATTTTGACTTTTTACCATCTCAATCCAAATCGTGAAGCCGTTTTGCCAAACGTTTTTCAAAACGGCTCCAACTCCACCAGAGAAGCCACTCCACCAGAGGAGCCGGAGCCAGAGCCATTTTTCGAGGAGCCGGAGCCCTGCCAAACAGGCCCTTGGGCTGCTCGAGCACATGCCCAATTCTATACGTATGCCGACGGGTCGAAATGGGCTTTGATGTATTTCTTCTCAGAATATTTTTTTTGTTTTCATCTATTTCTCTATTGCGAAGTAACATATAAGAATAACTATCCTATATACACAATCTCAAAAAAACTATCCTATATACACTAATATACTCAAGAAAAACTATCCTATATACACTAATATATTTTTTATATGTAATATACTACATATTATTCGTATGGTAGAAGTTTCAAATATTTTTGAGCTGATTTACTATTTTATGTAAATTAAAGGAATTTCGCGTGGTTTCTTGAAATAATTCAAAATTAAACTACATGTGCATCTAATAATATAAAAAAATTTAAAAAGTCAGATTTCGGCGTAGGCGTGTGCTGGATGGGAGACAAGAGGGGCCCATATATGTTTAGCGTCAGACTACATGATGCTATAGTTTGTTTTAGCGTCAGACAGAGAGGCGCTAAATCTGGAACTTTTTAGCGTCAGCCATCACATCGCTAAACATGGATTTAGCGTCAGATCATCTCTGAGTAATATTTAGCGTCAGATCTTGTGATGGCAATTCGGTGTTGTGGCATAGTGATCACAAACAAGATAGAGCCGAATTTGATCCATCTAAATTGGGCAATAAGAGTGTTACATGAATTAAACACAAAAAGTAAAATTCAAAGCAACACATGGTAACTTAATGAATCTATTAGATCTTGCCAAATCCAATAGAGCCGATAACTAGCTCCAAGCTAGATCTTAGCCTACCGCATGACTCATGATCCAACAAGGAAACTTTCTTGAACCAAGCTTAAATCCACCGCATGATACTAAGCATGGTAACAAGACTACTTGCATCATGATCTAAATCCACTGCATGATACTAGATATGATACAAGGTTGCCGGTACTTACGGAGGTCGATGGATCGATGGCTCCTCTCGAAGAACTCGACGACACGACTAGAAGGACTCGAAAGTTGGCACGGGGCCGGTTTGTTGTGAAATTGTTCAATCCCTATTACAAACACTAAGGGTTTATATTTATACCCTGGTTCTAACATGACTCTTAGTCGACCACGATTACAATATTTATTACCTAAAATTAACACCATGGCGTCATGTCCGTCTCGTATCCATCATCAACTCGTCCCCTTCTTTGTATCCAATCCACGTCATCACGCACTCCCAAATGCTTCCGCTTTCATCTGTGTAACAGCTCTCCTGCCGAATGACGATGTACTCCCGACCGCAGACGCCTCTACCGAATGCTTTGAGGAAAACCTCATGCCGAATGGTGTTCTTCTGCCAAATTCGGCTCACATGTCAGTCTCTTCCCTGTACCAATTTTTGGTGTTAACACTGAGGTGATTCATTTTGAGCAACACATGAATCACAGTAGGATCGCCTCAGCTTATGAGTATAATGAGCTTGCAGATGGGTCCACAACAGCCTTAAAATCATTGTACCATGTGCTCAACAACATGTTCAGAGAGACAATTTAACCTAAAGGTGGAAGTGACTCTATGTAACACCCTAAATTCCAATTCCTGAATTTGAATAAAATTTGCTTAGCAACATTTGCGATCTCGCTTAAGGAATATAAGGTTGTTGTGCTTTTATAGGCATTTAATCGTTTTTATTAATTAATTAATGAAATATAGGAGTTTACTGTTGCATGCATGCTGGTGCATTGTTTTTGGTTGTTGGATTCAAATCTTGGTTTGAATTCGAAGTTTGTTTGACGTTTGTATATGTTTGGAATTAGAAATCAGAAATAGAAAAAAAAAAGAAAAAAACCAAACCGCCGCAGCCTAGCCGGGCCGCAACCCATTACGACCAACCGCGGCCCCGGCGGCCCGGCGCGCTCGCGGCCCACTTCACCTAGCGGCCCCGGCAACCCGGCTCCGCGCGCGCGCGCGCCGAGGCCGACATGCGGGCCCCGCATGTCGGGCCGCCTTCCTCCCGCCGCCGCCCGGTCTCCGACTCGGGCACGAGCCCGAGTCCCGCCGCCGCTCGATTTGGCGCCCCGGGCCCGCGAGCCGGCGCACCGCCGCCTATTTAGGCGAGCCGCCCCCCCCCCCCCCCCCATGCCGCGCCGCACCCGCACCTCTCAACCCTAGCGCCCTCGCGGCCGCCGCGCCCTAACCCTAGCCGTCGGCCGCGTCGCCATCCCTCGCCGCCGCCGTTGACTCGTGCCTCCGTCGCCGGTTCGTCGCCTCGGTGTTGCTCGTTGGATCCGCCGCTCGGTAAGGGACCCGCGTGTGTCACTTGTTTGGGCGCTCGTGCACCTCGCCGCCGGCCGGTCTTCACCGGAGCTCCGCCGCCGCGGTTGCTCGGCGCGCGCCGTCGTCCTTCACCGTCGCCGCCCGTGAGGGTCACCGGTGGATTCGCCAAGTGCTCGTCGACGTCTCGGTGCAAATCCCGTGGTTTTTGGTGCACCCCGCCGCCAATCGGCCGTTGCGCCGCCGCTCGCCGCCGCCGCGCCGCCGCCCGGTCTCGCCGCCGCCGCACCCCCGCCGCCGCCGCCGCTTGCGCGCGAACCCCCGGCCGCCCGATGGCCATCCGACGCGCCCCGCTCGCCCTAGCCTGCCGGTCAAACCTAGCGTACCGGTCAATCCTTTAACCCGCGCCCGCATTAGATCTGCACCGCCCGATCGCGATCCAACGGATCAGATCCATCCCACAGCCGTAGCCGCGCGTTTTTGCAAATAAAACCCTGAGTTTTCCTGGATTTGCAACCCGGTCCTTCCACCTTATAAAACTCTTACGTATTAGTCCTGTTTTCTTCTGTTTTAGCCCGAGATCTTAAAATTCTTTACAAATAAGTCCTAAAACTTGTTTTATCCATAACTTGGTCGTTTTAGCTCCGTTTTTAGCGTTCTTTATGTCCACGCGATCGTCTCGACGAGTAGAATAGTTTTCTGTCGCTTTTGCTACTGTTTGAGATGATTGGTGTACTGTTTCTTATTTATTTCCATGGTTTGCTTGTATGTGATGTGTGGAGCGTAGCGTACGAGCAATTCGGGGACTTCGCTGCTGTTGAAGAGTATCAAGACCCTGAGCAGTTTCCGGTGCTGGTAGAAGGCAAGTCCTTGCTGCATTCCCGTTAAATTCCTATTACAACATGCATTTCAATTACACAGTTGTTTATTATTGCTATGCATTAAATTGATGGGTCCTATTGCTAAGGTTCGACTAGCTTTGTTATCCTATGCCTTGATCAACCGGGGTTTACTTTATGTTGGGTAGCACTTGCTAGCGCTTTATGTGGTTTTGGGATGGTTTAATGAACACTTGTTAATATGGCTTTATTTATGTTATCATTTCATGTAATGCAAGAACACTTTATACTTGTTAATCGGAACATGGAGCGACCACCCAGGAAAACAGTACTACCACAAGACATATGGCTCTGTCTTGGCTTATTAATTAGTGAACTAGATGCTAGGTATGCTTTACCTTATAAGGGTTGGGGGCTGGCGGGTAGTGGCGTATGGACCTGCTCGGGCGCAGGTGTGGGCTTAGCTAAGACACGGTACTCGTCCGGGAGCTTTATACGTTGCACTGACCAGGTAACCTAGCGGGCAGCCTTCATCTGGGGATCTTTGTAACGGTCTCGTAGCGTCCCTATGCAATCACACCTCGGAAGTGTGGTATGGTGCCTTGCAAACACCGCATGGTTGGGTCTAAAACTCTTTTGGGTTTTTACGCGACTTGTGGGTAAAGATGTACAACCTCTGCAGAGTGTAAAACTAATCGATTAGCCGTGCCCACGGTCACGGGTGGCCTGGACCCTCACATGATTAATTCTATGGAAGATGGAACTTTTAAACTTGTGCATTACATTTTATGGATCTGTTGCATTTTATTATCTGGGTTTGGTATATACTTACATTTGCTAGTAACAGTTGTTAATAAAACTTGACCAACTAAAATGCTGACTTGCTTATGAGCCAACAGCTTCCACCATAAAGCCTTGCATGTTGTTATAGAACTTTTTCCTTGCTGAGTACGACATGTGCTCACGCTTGTTGTTTATTTATTGCATCTACACTACCCGGCCGTCTGCTCGGATGGGCGTTTTGAAGATTACAATGATGAGTTTGATGGGTTCTAGGCGTCCGTTCTCCGGTCGGTACTGTGGAGGACTTCTACGTGTGTTTCTTTTCCGCTGTTAGCTACTCGAACGATTGTTTAGTTGAGACATTCGGTCATGTAATAACTGTTTAATACTCTCTTTACGCTTTACACTGTGTTTTGGTATTCACTGCGTTGATGCATGTGTGTAACTTGATCCTGGCGCACATGTATTCCTGCATTCGGGTTTGTCCTTAAATCCGGGTGTGACAAAGTGGTATCAGAGCCGTGTTGACTGTAGGTTGTTAGCCTAGTTAGAACTAGTCGAAAATTAAGGATTTTATAATATTAGAAGCCACACAGTTTAGCTTGCTTTACTTTATTTTATTATATCTAATCTTGGTTTAATCTTATCCTTGTTTGCTTTTGTTATCTAAGCTTGGTCTTGTCTCTTTTAGTAATCTGCACTTGTCTCATCTATCTTAGATGGTTCGCCGACTGAAGACCACACGTTCAGGTGCCTACCGCTTTCCCGTGTACTCGGAGGACCCGAGGGACTTCTCTCGCTACTCCACCGACAAGTGAGGAGCACCGGAAGCTTCTGGAGAGGGAGGTGAAGGGCACTCTGCTTCAGAGCATGCTTCACCGCCCGCTGTCATTGAGCTGTCGGATGACGAGCCCGAAGAGCCAGAGGAAGAGCAAGAGCCTGAGGAGGAGCCAGCTGAGGAGCCAGAGCAAGGAGGTGATCCGGATGACCCCTCAGACCCTGAGGACTCCGACCCAGAAGATGGAGATGCTGAGGATCACCCTGCGCCAGAGAAGTGGAAGGTGGTCATTTGTCACCATGATGGAGGGCATGCACGCTTTCCGTCTAAGTTGAGGAGGCTCTTCCAGCGTCTTCAGCTGAACGTGACGATCGACTACGTTGGACTGAAGAGGACTCACCCTCGCTACCCAACCCATTGGGATGTGTCTGTGCGCATCTTGGAGGATAACCCGCTGGATGGAGGATTGTACGAGGTGGTTGTCCATCAGGCACTAGCTACCAGAGCTACTTTCGCCGCCGGGAGAGATGATGCAGCTAGGAGGGCTCTATCCGCATGGTGCTACGAGGAAGCTCATCACCTCACCAACTCTGTGTGGGGAGATCTACCCCGCCGTCGCTCTGGAGCTGTGGGCAGTGAAATTCCAATGGCCAATGAAACTTTGGGAGCACGCTATGCCATGCAAGTGGGACACGTAGCAGCTCTCAATACCAACTTTGATGACACTCTCATGGAGCTTCAAGATCTCCGTGACCAGCAAGATGAAGACCGCAGAGAGATCAAGAGGCTCAAAGCAGTGATCGCGGGCCAAGATGAAGATGAGGTGCAGGAAGATGGAGAGGACTGGCCTGCCATGTCACCCAGACCCGCAAGGACAAGCTATGGGTCACTTGGATCCCGCACTAGGATCATTTGGCCATAGGAGTTAGGTGTTAGAAGTCTTTATCTTTCAGTTATCGAGTCTGTAAACGATAGAACGCCACGTTGGATCGATGAGTTAGATAGTGGTGTGCTTGAATGCTTGGTTTGTGAACATCTGTGATTTGGATTTTTGTTTGATTGCAATGTGTTGTGGATTAATGCCACAATGACATTGGTTTAGTAATAGAGTTTGATTAGTGGGTTTAAGTTCTGTTCCACCTATCTTTTATCTTATAAATTCGTAATTCTTTATCTATCATATTTTATCTATCTTAAGGAGTATTGTAGTGCTGAATCTGTTCGCGTTACTTCCTGACACAGCAGTACTGTTTTAATTTTATCTCGAGCTACAGAACTCCAAATTAAGTAAAACCAGTGGGGTTAGTTCACAAATTTCATACCTGATTTTCTGTCAAAAATTCAGCTATATCCAATTTATATTCTGGGAGTTATGGACGAAACATTGAGTTAACAGAAATCTGTCAATTCCTGCTGACATACCTGACTTCATTATTTTATATCTCGAGTTGTAGACCTCCGATTGAGGCGAAACCAGTTGGGTTAGTTGAGTAATTTCATACACCATATCTCCAGAAAAATTCGTGGTTTTTGGTTACTGGAACAGAGAGATATCTTGGTTTCTTTACAGCTATCAGAATCTGTCTTATTCTGGAATTCAGCATTATAATCTTTTCAGCTTTTCAATTGTTATCATCATCTAAATCAGTGTTTCTAACGCTCAGATGGTAAACACCAGGTCCGGATCAGGGGTTGATCAGCCTCCAGTGGTTCGTCAAGGTCGAGGCAACAGTTCGGGCAGTGCACCGCCACCACCACCGCCACCAATGGATCCTATGCGGCAGTTCTTTCGGAACCGGATGCGGCCATCGCGAACCCGACGGACACCGTGGCCAACCTGCGGCTCAAGCTAATAACCCGCCTCGGCCACCGCCACGGCCCCGGCGGCACCTATGAACAGGCACCGGGAGTTCATGAGCCATCGTCCACCGGTTTTCACCCATGCTGCGATCCACTTGACGCCGATGATTGGGCGAAGACCGTGAGCAAGATGCTCACCACGGCTCGGTGCGATGACGGGGAGAAGGTCCTGTTTGCCGCCGGTCGACTCCCGTGGATCCGCAGGAGCATGGTGGGATGCTTACACGACCGCCCATGCTGCACCCAACACCATCACTTGGCAGGAGTTCACAGAGAGCTTCCGAACCATCATATTCCTACTGGGGTGATGAGGCTTAAGAAGAAGGAGTTCCTCTCTCTCAAGCAGGGAGGGATGTCAGTGGCAGAGTATCGGGACGGGTTCATTGAGTTGTCTCGCTATGCACCGAGGAGGTAGCGGATGATCCTAAGAAGCAGAGCGCTTCTTGGAGGGTTTGGCTGGACCGCTCCGTTACCGGGGCGACGTCGCACACCTTCCGGTCCTTCCGGCGAACTGCTCGACAAGGCTATTGTTTTGGAATCCATGCGCGAGAGAGTTGGGGAAGTTGAAGAGGAAGGCCGCTACTCCGGGGGCGGTCAGGAGCCACACTCGTCCCCGTTTTACTTCACCGCCGGGAGCCCCCGTTCCGTCCGGGAGGCCCGTCGGGAGGTTATGGCCGGCGGCGGTATCGGTATCGCCCGCCGAGTTCCGGCGCACTCCTCGGCGGTTCCGCGCCCGGGACCGCGGACTCCACGCCCGCTTACCCGCAAAGACCGTCCGATGACTCCTCTTGGTACGCCCGTGAGGCCAGGCGCACCACACACCCCCGCGGGCAACACTTGCTTCAAGTGTGGAGAGGTTGGGCATTATGCTAATGCCTGTCCTAAGAGGCACCCCCCAGGCACCCCCGTGCAGAACCAGCAGATGCAGCAGTTGAGGAGCGGGAACCAGACCCCGCAGAGCAACAAGGGGCAGCAGAGTCAGGGCCGTGGCAGGGTGAATCACGTGAGTACCGAGACCGCTCAGGAGAATCCACACGTGGTGCTTGGTATGTTCTTTGTCAACTCTATCCCCGCATCAGTATTATTTGATTCTGGAGCTTCCCATTCGTTTATATCTGGCTCGGTTGTGGCCAAGCATAGCATACCCATGTGTCCCATGAAACAAACCATGCTAGTTAGATCACCAGGGGGGATATGAGGTCTTTATATATGTGTCCTAATGTTAGACTAAAGATCATGGGAGCAGACTTTTGGGCAAACTTGATAGTGCTGGAATCGAAGGATCTTGATGTTATACTGGGTATGGATTGGTTGGGCACTCATGATGCGACAATACAGTGTGCTAAGAGGACTGTTCTTCTCACTGGTCCTAGCGGGGAAAAGATTGAACTTGTGGCTGATCCACCGTCAGATGCAGGAGGTTCTGTGCAGCAGCTGGATGGCAAAGCTTTGGAGGATATCAGGGTGGTTAATGAGTACCCGGACGTGTTTCCAGAGGAGTTGCCAGGTATGCCACCTGACCGAGATGTTGAATTTGTTATTGATCTATTACCTGGGTGCACGCTCCTATTTCTAAATGTCCATATAGAATGTCTAGTACACAATTGATAGAACTTAAGAAACAGATTAATGAATTATTGGAAAAGGGGTTTATCCGTCCTAGTTCATCACCTTGGGGAGCACCGGTTATCTTTGTTGAGAAGAAGGATGGTACTCAGAGGATGTGTGTGGATTATCGATTGCTTAATGAGGTCACTATCAAGAATAAGTATCCATTGCCTCGCATTGAAGACTTGTTTGATCAGATGAGAGGTGCTAAGGTGTTCTCTAAGATTAATTTGCGTTCTGGTTATCATCGGATGAAGATCAGATGGTCGGATATTCCTAAAACTGCATTCACCACCAGGTATGGACTGTATGAGTATACTGTTATGTCCTTTGGGTTGACAAATGCACCTGCCTACTTTATGTATCTGATGAACAAGGTGTTTATGGAGTACTTGGATAAGTTCGTTGTGGTGTTTATTGATGACATTCTGGTTTACTCTAAGACCGAGGAGGATCATGAGGACCATTTGAGGCTTGTTTTGCGTGAAGTTGAGAGAGCGAAGAGCTTGTATGCCAAGTTCAAGCAAATGTGATTTCCGGGTCGAAGGAAGTCTCTTTTCGGGGCATATCATCACGGATGGAGGTATCGCGATCGATCCAACTAAGGTAGAAGATGTGTTGAAGTGGGAACCGCCGAGGACAAGCTTAAGGAGATCGGGAGTTTCCTTGGACTTGCGAGTACTATCGACGGTTCATCGAGGGGTTCTCCAAGATTGTGAAGCCTCTCACCACATTACCGGAGAAGGATAGAGAGTTCAAGTGGACCGATGCTCGTCGGCGAGTTTTGAGGAGTTGAAGCGAGAGGTTGACGACCGCTCCAGTGCTTGTGATGCCAGACTTGCAGAAGGGCTTTGATATCTACTGTGATGCATCGAGACAAGGTTTGGGTTGTGTTCTTATGCAGGAGGGACACGTCATAGCTTATGCATCAAGGCAGTTGAGGAAGCATGAGCAGAACTACCCTACGCATGATCTGGAACTGGCAGCTGTGGTTCATGCTTTAAAGATTTGGAGACACTACATCATGGGGACCAAGTGCCAGATCTATACAGACCACAAGAGCTTAAAGTACATCTTTACTCAGAAGGATCTTAATCTGAGACAACGCCGATGGTTGGAGCTGATCAAGGATTACGATCTGGACATACAGTATCATACGGGGAAGGCTAATCTGGTTGCAGATGCTTTGAGTCGGAAGGGACAGGCCAATACAGCTTTGGTGTTCCAGCTGCCCGATGAGCCGATGAGGGAGTTTGAGGGACTCAATGCGGGGATAGCCGCTCACACTGAGGGAGTCACTTTGGAGGTAGAATCTACTCTGGAGCAGCAGATTCGCGAAGGACAGCTGGAGGATGAGGAGATCAAGGAGATCAGGGACACCATGGAGAGGGGCAAGGCCCCGGATTTCACTGAGGATGATCAGGGGACGATATGGTTCAAGAATCGGATCTGTGTGCCTGATGTGGGAGATCTCCGGAAGACGATCTTGAGAGAGGCCCATGATTCAGCTTATTCCATCCACCCAGGCAGTACAAAGATGTATCAGGATCTGAAGCAGAGGTATTGGTGGTATGGGATGAAGAGGGATGTAGCCGCTCACGTTGCATTGTGTGACACGTGTCATCGCGTTAAGGCTTCATCAGAAGCCAGCAGGATTGTTGCAACCGTTGAAGGTGCCTGAATGGAAGTGGGAAGAAATTGGTATGGACTTTATAGTGGGGTTACCACGGACACCAGCTGGGTATGATTCGATATGGGTTATAGTGGATCGCTTGACTAAGGTAGCTCACTTCATTCCAGTTAAGACTACTCATTCAGGTGCGGGGTTGGCAGAGTTGTACATGTCTCGTTTACATGGTGTGCCTAAGAGGATAGTATCTGACAGGGGTACCCAGTTCACATCGCGTTTCTGGGAGAAACTTCATGAGTCCATGGATACGAAGCTGCATTTCAGTTCAGCCTATCATCCGCAGACAAATGGTCAGACTGAGAGGACGAACCAGATTCTGGAGGATATGTTGAGAGCGTGTGCTCTTAAGCATGGTGGTAGCTGGGACAAGAGTTTGCCGTATGCTGAGTTTTCTTACAACAACAGCTATCAAGCCAGTCTGAAGATGGCACCCTTTGAGGCATTGTATGGGAGAAAGTGCAGGACACCCTTGTACTGGAGTCAGACAGGTGAGAGTCAGTTGTTTGGGACAGACATCATCAAGGAGGCAGAGAGGCAGGTTCAGATCATCAGAGAGAACTTGAGAGTTGCTCAGTCCAGACAGAAAAGTTATGCAGACGGGAAGAGGAGAGATGTATCTTTCCAAGAGGGCGACTATGTGTATCTGAAGGTGTCACCCATCAGAGGTTTGCGCAGGTTTAAGGTGAAAGGAAAGTTGTCTCCTCGCTACATTGGACCTTTCCAGATCTTGCAACGAGTGGGAGAGGTAGCGTACCGACTTGAGTTGCCAGCACAGCTTGCAGATGTGCATGATGTGTTCCATATTTCTCAGTTAAAGAGAGGTCTCAAACCTCATGATAAGGAACCGTTGCCTATGGATGGATTGGATGTGAAGGAGGATCTCACCATTACTGAACGGCCTATCAAGATTTTGGACAGATTGACACGAGTTACAAGAAACCGGACTTTCACAATGTGCAAGGTGCAGTGGAGTAATCATGCAGAGGATGGGGCAACTTGGGAAAGAGAAGAGGAGTTGAAAGCAGAATATCCACATCTCTTTGATCCATCCGAATCTCGAGGACGAGATTCATCTTAAGGGGGGTAGGATTTGTAACACCCTAAATTCCAATTCCTGAATTTGAATAAAATTTGCTTAGCAACATTTGCGATCTCGCTTAAGGAATATAAGGTTGTTGTGCTTTTATAGGCATTTAATCGTTTTTATTAATTAATTAATGAAATATAGGAGTTTCCTGTTGCATGCGTGCTGGTGCATTGTTTTTAGTTGTTGGATTCAAATCTTGGTTTGAATTCGAAGTTTGTTTGACGTTTGTATAGGTTTGGAATTAGAAATCAGAAATAGAAAAAAAAAAGAAAAAAACCAAACCGGCGTACGGCCCCAGCGGTGCAGCCCATTGCATTACCCAACCGCAGCCCAGCAGCCCAGCGCGCTCTGCGGCCCACTTCACCTAGCGGCCCAGCAACCCAGCTCCGCGCGCCGCCGCCTGCAGAGGCCGACATGCGGGCCCCGCATGTCGGGCCGCCTTCCTCCCGCCGCCGCCGCCCGTCTCCGACTCGGGCACGAGCCCGAGTCCGGCCGCCGCTCGATTTGGCGCCCGGGCCCGCGAGCCGCGCCGCACCGCCGCCTATTTAGGCGCCCCCCCCCCGCGCGCGCGCCGCACCCGCACCTCTCAACCCTAGCGCTCGGCACCGCCGCGCCCTAACCCTAGCCGTCGGCCGCCGTCGCCATCCCTCGCCGCCGCCGTTGACTCGTGCCTTCGTCGCCGGTTCGTCGCCTCGGTGTTGCTCGTTGGATCCGCCGCTCGGTAAGGGACCCGCGCGTGTCACTTGTTTGGGCGCTCGTGCACCTCGCCGCCGGCCGTCTTCACCGAGCTCCGCCGCCGCGGTTGCTCGGCCGCGCGCCGTCGTCCTTCACCGTCGCCGCCCGTGAGGGTCACCGGTGGATTCGCCAAGTGCTCGTCGACGTCTCGGTGCAAATCCCGTGGTTTTTGGTCCACCCCGCCGCCAATTGGCCGTTGCGCCGCCGCCGCCGGCCGCGCCGCGCCGCCGCCCGGTCTCGCCGCCGGCCGCACCCCGCCGCCGCCGCCGCTTGCGCAGAACCCTGGCCGCCCGATGGCCATCCGACGGCCCCGCTCGCCCTAGCCTGCCGGTCAAACCTAGCGTACCGGTCAATCCTTTAACCCGCGCCCGCATTAGATCTGCACCGCCCGATCGCGATCCAACGGATCAGATCCATCCCACAGCCGTAGCCGCGCGTTTTTGCAAATAAAACCCTGAGTTTTCCTGGATTTGCAACCCGGTCCTTCCACCTTATAAAACTCTTACGTATTAGTCCCGTTTTCTTCGTTTTAGCCCGAGATCTTAAAATTCTTTACAAATAAGTCCTAAAACTTGTTTTATCCATAACTTGGTCGTTTTAGCTCCGTTTTTAGCGTTCTTTATGTCCACGCGATCGTCTCGACGAGTAGAATAGTTTTCTGTCGCTTTTGCTACTGTTTGAGATGATTGGTGTACTGTTTCTTATTTATTTCCATGGTTTGCTTGTATGTGATGTGTGGAGCGTAGCGTACGAGCAATTCGGGGGACTTCGCTGTCGTTGAAGAGTATCAAGACCCCGAGCGCTTTCCGGTGCTGGTAGAAGGCAAGTCCTTGTTGCATTCCCGTTAAATTCCTATTACAACATGCATTTCAATTACACGCTTGTTTATTATTGCTATGCATTAAATTGATGGGTCCTATTGCTAAGGTTCGACTAGCTTTGTTATCCTATGCCTTGATCAACCGGGGTTTACTTTATGTTGGGTAGCACTTGCTAGCGCTTTATGTGGTTTTGGGATGGTTTAATGAACACTTGTTAATATGGCTTTATTTATGTTATCATTTCATGTAATGCAAGAACACTTTATACTTGTTAATCGGAACATGGAGCGACCACCCAGGAAAACAGTACTACCACAAGACATATGACTCTGTCTTGGCTTATTAATTAGTGAACTAGATGCTAGGTATGCTTTACCTGATAAGGGTTGGGGGCTGGCGGGTAGTGGCGTATGGACTGCTCGGGCGCGGATGTGGGCTTAGCTAAGACACCGGTACTCGTCGGGAGCTTTATACGTTGCACCGACCGGGTAACCTAGCGGGCGACCTTCATCCGGGGATCTTTGTAACGGTCTCGTAGCGTCCCTATGCAATCACACCTCGGAAGTGTGGTATGGTGCCTTGCAAACACCGCATGGTTGGGTCTAAAACTCTTTTGGGTTTTTACGCGACTTGTGGGTAAAGATGTACAACCTCTGCAGAGTGTAAAACTAATCGATTAGCCGTGCCCATGGTCACGGGCGGCCTGGACCCTCACATGATTAATTCTATGGAAGATGGAACTTTTAAACTTGTGCATTACATTTTATGGATCTGTTGCATTTTATTATCTGGGTTTGGTATATACTTACATTTGCTAGTAACAGTTGTTAATAAAACTTGACCAACTAAAATGCTGACTTGCTTATGAGCCAACAGCTTCCACCATAAAGCCTTGCATGTTGTTATAGAACTTTTTCCTTGCCGAGTACGACATGTGCTCACGCTTGTTGTTTATTTATTGCATCTACACTACCCGCCGTCGCTCGGATGGGCGTTTTGAAGATTACAATGATGAGTTTGATGGGTTCTAGGCGTCCGTTCTCCGGTCGGTTCGCCCTGTGGAGGACTTCTACGTGTGTTTCTTTTCCGCTGTTAGCTACTCGAACGATTGTTTAGTTGAGACATTCGGTCATGTAATAACTGTTTAATACTCTCTTTACGCTTTACACTGTGTTTTGGTATTCACTGCGTCGATGCATGTGTGTAACTTGATCCTGGCGCACATGTATTCCTGCATTCGGGTTTGTCCTTAAATCCGGGTGTGACACTCTACAAGTCTTAGGAGGTTTGCTCCAAACCTGCTTGCAAGGATGCTGCTGGGGCAAAACCATTTTCTGTCAGCAAATTCCTTTGGTACAATCTGGTAGAGGTGACTGAGAGTGGAACATGCAACCTGCCCTATGCTCCCTACATCATGTACTCGATTGAAATGGTCTCAGGAATCAGTTTTAAGAAAGATGTGGAGCATGCCTCTTATCAGGTGAAACAGTGGCAGCATCAGAAGAAGCATTAGGTAGTTGAGGAGTTTATATTGAAGAAGGCAGGATCTGAGCAGCAAGAGGGTGAAGAGGGACCCAGCAGGGCACCCATGCCTGCTGGACTGCACAAGTTAAGGAGCATGGTGAGGGACACCTGGAGGTTTTGCAACTGGACAGCAACTCAGTTGTTTGAGCTTAGGGAAGACATGAACAGGTTGCTAATGCATCAGGGGCTGTCCTTCAATGCCATGCTCCCTCCTCCACCTATCTTCCCAGACTTTCCAGAGTACACCACTAGTGAGGATGAGGGTGAGAAGGACACTGGCAGTCCACTGGCTGGGAGAAATGTGCCTGCTACCCAATTTGAAGAAGAAGAAGACATTGAGCCACTAAGTGCCAAGATGGACAGACTGAAGAAAGAAGCTGCTGGAAAAAGGGTCATGGGTTCTTCATCTGTTGGCTGAGCAAGAAGGAAGGCAACTCCTGGAAGACCTGTCAAAAGGCCTATTGATATCTCTTCTGGATCTGGCTCTGACTTTGGGTCTGACAGCATTGTTCCTGAAGCTGAGGAGGAAGCCTCTGATTTCAGTGATGAAGAGTGACTCCCTAGGTCCTATTCTAACTTCCTCTCTTCTTTTCTTCCCTTTCTGTTAACTGTTGACAAAGGGGGAGAAGTATGAAGATTGAGATGATCTGAAGACCTGAAGCTTTTCTAGTGGTTGGCTGGTGGCCAACAAAACTCTTTTGTTATTTTGGTGAGATGAGAGCGCTAATCTTTCTCTCATGAACTCCTGCTGGTCATTTGTTGGTGAACCTGATGTAAAACTTTAAGCTTGGCTTTGTTGGCAAGCATGGTCTGGTCATGGTCAAACTTTGGGATGTGAAAAACGTTAAAACTATTGTGTGATGTGTGTAATAGGGCTAGATGTGCTGGTTGTTTCTATCTTTATCTAACTGCTATTTCTAGTTATATTGTTGCTTTGTCTGTGTATGTTTGAATGTTAGAGTATCTGTTGCAGACCTCGGAGGTTCTGAGAATTTTTCCGGAGGATCCAACTCCTGGAGGTTCCAGAAACTTTCTCAGAGGTTCCGAACTCTGTTAACAGGTAACTCTATGAGTGTATTCACATGTCATATGCATCACGTATTATCTGTTACACTTCTTTTGCACCCCTCGATGGTTTGAGTATAATTATCCTGTCACTTTACTCACAATGTATGCAATTTAAATGTCATTTGAGACATATTACCCTATTCAAAAGGAACATGCATACATTGAGGGGGAGACTTGTACTCAAATCATCAAAAGCTCAATCTTTCGAATTAAATTGTAAACTTTAATTGGGTTGTCAACATTTATCAAAAAGGGGGAGATTGTAAGTGCAATCAAGCCCTATGATGGTTTTGGTGATGTTGACCACACAATTAAAGAGCTAATGAGCCTTTGAGATTATTGTGCAGTGTGAGAATATTTTACAGCTGCAAAAGAATGAAAAGAGACCCCTCAATTACATGAAGAAGGATCCCTATGCTCTTTGGAGAAGTTTATTTATTTTATCTTTTGAATTTGAGTATAGGACAATCCGTACTATCAAAAGGGATACTAATGGTGAGTTAGGATGGATTCAAGTGCTCATAGAATACCTATCTTAAATCCTAACCCACTCCTTAAAGAGAGACCTGCTGCTGTTTGCCCCTGTTGTTTCCTTGCTCGGAGGTTCCGAGTTTATTCTCGGAAGTTCCAACCGTACGGGCTATAGTCAGCAGAGGTTTCAAAGTTCGGAAGTTCCGAGATTT
Organism: Cenchrus americanus; assembly: GCA_947561735.1. Lineage (NCBI taxonomy): Eukaryota > Viridiplantae > Streptophyta > Magnoliopsida > Poales > Poaceae > Cenchrus > Cenchrus americanus. Next base: position 256,659,259 of record OX387245.1, read on the forward strand.
TTCTCGGAGGTTCTGACTTTGAAATAGTCGTTACTATTCTGGGTCTGAGGGTATTTATACCCCCTGGTCCCCCAATGGCTATTCCCTTCTTCTCCCCCGAACAGTAAACCGTTCTAGCTTGTTTCTCTCACCTAGCATTCACTCCCAACCTACTCTCTTCCAAATCCTTGCCTAGCATTGATTGAGAGTGGGGTTTCTAGTGAGATTGTGAGTAAAACCATCCATCCCTTGTTCTTAAGCACTTGGAGAAGTCTTAGCAAGCTTGGTGGATCTATTACTCTTGGAGCCTTGCTCCTAGACGGATGGAGGTTCTTGGAAGCTCTCCAACCCGATTTGTGGAAGCTCCAAGGTGTTTGTATTACCCTTTGTGAATCTAGTGGAAAGTCTCCACCTATTACCCAAAGTGATAGGTGTGAGAGAGGAGTGGACCTTTGTGGTCCTTAGCCTTTGTGGCTTCCTCAACAACGTGGACGTAGGCAAGCCTTTGTGGCGAGCTGAACCACGAGATAAATCCTTGTCTCGTGTGTGCTCAGTTTTATATTCTTGCTTGTTCATGTTCATGCTTGTTCTTGACTAGATTTGTTAGGGTTTGTCTCCGATCTCTATTGTGGTAGCTTCCTAGCTTGTTCTTTGCTTAGAAATCTTCTTGCTAGGTCCTAAGTACCTCCTAGAATTTGGTAGATCTGTTTTTCTTCAAGTAATCCACAGCTTGTTTCGTATTTGCTCTGTTCTAACAGTTCTCGGAAGTTCTGAGTTTATTCTCGGAGGCTGCCTTGTTCGAAGGTTCCGGAAATAATATCGGAGGTTTCGGACCCTGACAGTCTTTCTGCAGTAAAAGTTTAAATTTGTGTGCAGGCCTATTCACCCCCCATCTAGGCCATATTGCCTCGATCCTTTCACAAACTCAAAAAATGACCAACATTATGGGACGGAGAGAGTATATACAGCTGTTGGTCTGCAAATTTTTCTTTTGGTCCAAGAATTTAGCAGCACAGTCTTTTTTTATCAGAAGGCTCATTTAGGCTTCCTTCGGTTGTTTGGAAATGGTCTACAACACCGCCGCCGCCACCACCACCATCACCACGCCGTCGACACCACTGCCACCACCAGACCTCCACTCGTCGCCGCCGCACCTCACCCCGCCACGCCACAACACACCATAAGTTGCGCCACCTGACATTAGAGAGAGAGGGAGGGTGAGAGGACATGGATCCGGCCGCCATAGCTGAGAGAGAGGGAGGGAGGAAGGACCTGGATCCGACCACCATAGATCTGGCCGCCCTAGATCCAGCCGTCGTAGATCCCCCCGCCGTAGTACCGGCCGTCGTAGTTGTCGCCGTCTCCGACCGCCGTGGCACCGCCGCTGAGCCGCCGAGGCTGGAGGAGAGCGCCCGTGGCGCGTAGTCGACGGAGGCCGGCGCAAAGTCGACGGAGGTTCCGGCATCCGCCGCCCTCCAGATGTGCCGCCACCACACCTCACCCCACCGCCGCTCCTCACCACCGGTGAGGGGTGAGCAGAGGGGGAGGGGAGGGGAGGCAGGGGAGGGGGCGCACACGGTGGGATAGAGGAGGGGCGGCGCGCGGCAAGAGCTGGGGGAGGGGGCGGCGGAGGCTTAGGGTTTGGGGCGGCCTTATATACGCGAGAGGGGAAAGGGACGATGGTGGGCTGTTGGGTCGATTTTGGCTCTTGGGTCGATTATGGACTGGCTCTGCCGAGAGTAAAAATCCGGCTCTCGGTAAAGACAAACTCTGTGCCGAGAGTAAAGCTCTAGACAGAGGTAATTTTACTCAAAATTAATTTTAAAAATAGCAAAATGATGTGAGAATTTTCCAAAACCTAACATAACACCAATTATGGTGTAAACTACTTGTAGAAAAGAATTTTAGTCAAACTCAAATTTGAATTTCTCTAAGACTCCAAACTTAGTGATATTAGGTCAAATTCTTAGAAAATTCTCCTGAGATGTTCCGGTTTTTAAACAGCGTACATGTCAAAGTCTTCAAAACATACTCAATTTTTTCCACAACCTCCACATATGATATCATGATATCTTGCCAAATTTCGTGATTTTCAAACTTCATTTGAATTTTATATAATTTTAAAACCTTTCTACCTTGCGATCTTCAACATGATGTGAGAACCAAATACCGAATATTTAGCTTGATGTCATGTACATAGCCTTAGAGATGTCTCATGAACATGAATATCATGTTTTCACCAACTTTACTATATAATTTAATGCACTTGCAGTTCATATCGAACGTATGTGAAAAAATACCTAGAAAAAAGTAAAATTGTTAAATATAGCAAACAAAGTTAAAATTATGCCAAATTTGAGCATAAGTTTTGTACAAGTGTATGCTGAGGATAGAAAAAAATTGGAGGTAAAAAAGTTTTTTTAAAAATTTCTTTGTGCAGAGCCAAAAAATTGGCTCTCGGCAAAAAAAATCTTTGCCAAGTGTTTTTTCTTTGCCGAGAGTTTTGTATTTGGCTCTCTCGACAAAGAAGCCTCAGTGCCGAGTATCTTTTGTTTGCCAGGAGTTTTTTATTTGTCTCTCGGCAAAACCTTCTTTGTCAAGAGTTTTTTATTTAGCTCTCGGCAAAGAAACGAACTCTAGGCAAAGACTCGGACTCCGGTAGTGATGTGTAAACCATTCTCCTACAAACGTTTGTATGATCACTCAACTGCCTATTTTAATTTTTCCGTGGTTTTCCTATATAATAGAAAAATAACTCAACTGCACATACACACATTTTGCATACCTCTTGGAATTTGGAAGTTTACACTATTACATCAGCTTTCAGCCTATTGCAGTAATACAAAAAATTCGCTTACAGTGATGATGATTCAGCAAATGCTGATTGTGAAATTCGCTTACAGTGAACAAGTCCAATCACACATCCAAACAGAGAGAAAGCATCATGCATTTGTATCATCAGACTGCTGAACCACCACACGGCATGCACCTTGAGTGAATGAGTGATGTTATCTGGAGAAGCTATTGGTAGGACACAAGCAAAACCTTCTTGAATAACCTTCTCTGCATCCTGAGCCTCTGCTCACCACGTGGCAAGCAAAACAGAGGTTCATCTGAAACAGAACAATGCTTCAGCAATGATTGTCTCGAAATATGATCGATGTACTAATCCTCGAAAACTTCACACAGTAAGTTCCTGAAGAAAAAAGACTGAAGTCATGGCATCAGGAATAGGATCATATGGAACGAACTGTTACAAAAACAAAACCCTAGTATATGCATAGCTACAATTATATAGAAATAATTCAGCTCAACCAATTCAAGACCTCATTCCAGCTCTTTCTGGACCAAGGAATGGTAACGCCTTGACGCTCTGCTTGCAACAAGAAGCGGATGGCTTCCTCTGTCTCCGTTTGCTGACCAAACATGATCACGTGGTTGAACTGAAAAAACAAACAGCAAATGCAAAACTGAAAACCCAGAATCCCAGATTATAAGCCTGTTGTATGAAGAGAATTGCACATTCTTAGGCATTGAGTAGGCTGTTACATAATGTTTTCTTTAGCACTGACTGATACTGTGCAAGATGTACTACTGTGTCTGTAATGGATTTCTTATTCTAAGCAACATACTCTGTACTGTTCTCTCACAATAACAGAAAACGGCAGGCACCAAAGCAGTTTCAGCATTTGAAATGAACTGCAGTTTCAGGTTTCCTTTCAACTACCATGGGGTCCATATGTCAAAACAGCGAAATCAGATTGGCTGAAAACGAACTAAACCAACAACGAAGCCATCACCTTTGCCGGCGTGCAGCACGACATGTTCCTGGGACGCCGTCGGCAAGAACCTGACCAATCCGCGTGCGCCAGAAGATGGCCGGCGCTGCACCACGGGCACGTCCTGCAGCGGCGCCTCGCGTCGCGGAGGTAGGTGGAGACCAACGACGTGGAAAATCAAAAACAGCTTCTAATTTTTTTTTTGAGAAACCGGGTTTATATTTCACATAAAAATATCAGCGGTTACAGCCCAGATCTTACAAGGACCCCCATGAAAGAAAAGAAGATTACAAACTAGTCCTCGTAAACTCCTCCCGGTCTTCATCGCCGCAGGTGGCCGGAGCACGTAGCTTGAAGCCGACCTCCTCCCTGGCAATGGAAAGTAGATTTTTGTTGCCGTCTTGAGCAGCACATCGACACCGAGATGCTTTGAAAACGTTGAACGACCCGACGAAATCACATCGCCAAGCACCCAGGAATCTGACGCCTCCGCCAAGAACCCCAGCTCGCCAGACGACGAATCACCCCGAAGGTGAACTGAACCACCCAAGCAGGTGGGAGCCATAAACCAACCCGATTCCTCGTGTTGGGAAACTAACCTCACAAGGCAATCCCAATCAACACCGCGGTCAATCGGATCACCCATGAGGTACAAAAGAATCCTCCTGCCTTCAACATTCATGTCATCATCAGCAAGGATGGCGACGCCGCTGACACCATGGACACAGCCGGCGCAAAGAAGCCCACAGAGGACTTGAATACCAACGCATAAGACAACATCAAACGAAACCACATTGGTACAAAATCCTCCGCAAAATACACCGACACCGTGCACCACAATCTCCTCAACCACCGCCAGCCTCCCACCTCCAACGTCAGAGAAGACCAGAAGGAAGCAAAAGATCCTGCAGACTTTATTCACCGGCGCAGTGGCTCCAACTACCCGCCACTCCCGGGACCGAAAAAAGATAACTAACCTCCAAGCTAGCTCGTCGGAGAGGCAAACACCGTCGGAACCGTCGACGACAAGCTCGCCAACCGCAACTTGAAGGGATAAGCAACCTAGGCACCGCCGCATCGACGCCACCCAGGGAAACCCTAACCCTACCAGACTATAACCTAGGCCTATAGATAGTAGGTATATACAACCGGCCACGAATCCACACCGATTCCACTCCCTCCGACGCCGGTGAAGGCACCAGAGGGAAGGAATCGGCGGGATCGGGCCGGGATCGATGGATCGCCCGCCGGTCGCCGCTTTGTACTGTGGAGAAGGGAAGAGTCGAGCGAGAAAGCGTGTGTATTTTTGAGTGGCAAAAAAAAACAGCTTCTAATTGGTGGGCTGGTCCTGCGACGTTATAGGCCTGCTGGCCCAGGACGGATGTTTGGACAGTGTTGGATCTGGCCGCCAACAAGTTGAGTTCCAACAAGCACGGGATGAGCCCTGAGAAAATTCTTCAGAGTCAAGAGACAAAGGTGGCTGCTAAATTTTTGGACGAAATTTCTTTTGCGGATCGTCAGCTGGGCATTTCTTGTCTAGTAGTACGGAGTATATAAATGTACATGTTGACCAAATTTCAGTGGTTTGACTTGTCACTGGTATATGTGCAACCTTTCGGGAATCAAGGAAAACAGAAGGGACATTCAATGCAGAACAACAGGCTGCTATCTTGTCTTAAAAAAAAAACAACAACAACAGGCTGCTATCAACTCTGAGAGTCACTCTGCTGTTTTTTTCAAAGGACTGATGATCTTGGTCAATATATTATGTGGAAGTTTATGGTCTACCACCTGGAACAACAATGCAAAGAAAAACTAAGAAGAAGCTTTATCTGCTTTTGATTTTCAGCCCATCAAGCTGGTCAAATAACTCCAATAGCAAGTGCTGGATCCTGGTGCCGTCAACGAACACCATGTCAGATTCAACAGCCCACCATTCTGCTTTTATGATGGATTGAACACATGTGAGATTCTATGAAAGTACTCCCTATATTCCACCAAATCTGACGTTTCGGACAAAGTCTTGGTCAAACATTGGGAACATAAATCATGAATAATTTTTAAGTTGTTGAGTTTATGAATATGGAAACTATTTGAGTATTTGTTTTGCAAAATATTTTTATAAAAATATACATATTTCTGTTTTCGACAAATATTTTTATAAAAAAATAAGAAGTCAAAGTTATGTTTTTGGAGACCGTGTCGTTGTCCTAAACGTCAGGTTTTGTGGAATGTAGGGAGTATATTGCGCTTGGAAAGTCAGCAGGTGCTGAATCCTGGTGCTGTCAACGAACAGTGGAACGCCGCTGCATAGCAAGTAAAATATGTAGATGCTTGAAATCCATAACAAGTACGGCAAGCAACCCATTACATCTCACCAAAATACAATACTAAAGCACTTTGATGACTAGGTAGTACTATATATTTACACCTTGGAATCTTATATTCTGAAATCTGAACCTGCTCATCTGAAATCCTTTGATCATGATGGTAAATCACGAAATATCCAGAAGGCGTATAGCCACTCCCCCAGGATTTGTGACACCCTAAAAAAACACATATTCAGTCATCTTTTATACATGAGACCATAATTGTCAAGAAACTAACTATTTCTGACTCAAATTTTCACAGAACGCTTCCTCTTCACAGCTATAGTTTTTGGCCCTTCAATCTCACAAGTATTGATATAGCTATAGTAAGGAGGAATCCCAGACCTCCATGCCAGGATGTCAAATTTCCCATGAGGTATCGCGCTGCCACATAAGACATCTTGGAATTTTATCTTCGGAACCTCCTTTTCCAAAGGGTGTTGACACCAATGATAATGCACAATATCTTCAGATGTCGTAGACATTCTTCCAAATATTATATGTTTGTTTTGGTTTGGAAGATCAAATGCACGGCCACCGAATCGAGAGACAAACTTCTGATGAGACCGTCTCAGAAAGGCAAGAAACTCAGACCAAAATTTAACATCAAAGTTATCCTTAAGCAAATGAGCAGTAATGTTTGCGGTAAGGTAGCACCTTCGTCCCATTGCCACCTTAGCTATCTCCATGGCTATGTGCGTGAGCCTTGGGTGCATCTTAGGATCCGTGCTTCCGAATGTAAGCGTCTTGAAGAAATACCAGAATTCCTCATGGGATAGAAACTTTAGAGTTAGAGCCGGTGTTGTTCCAAACTTTACAATACTGTCAAACCGGCTCGTAATTATGATTTTACTACCTCTTGGCGCATACCTTTTAGAAGCAGAATACAACCTACCCCATGCCTCTTCACTAAGATCCCCAATTAGCTCAATAACAACAAGGAATCTTGCCTCCAGCTGGTTTGGTTCAGACATACAATTTTGATATTTTAGTTCACATTCATCTCTAAAAGTAGCTAGCTCATCATCTGTGAAACCCTGGATGTGGAAGAGCAAGATTTCTGAGAAATGTGCTACTACTGTTTCATCCTTGCAAACATGAGTGACAAGGGTGCTTTTACCAACATAGCTTGGTCCAACAATTGGCAGAACCTCCAATTCTTCAGCACCATGAGGTTGTACGTGCAACAAGAAGTTGATAACTAGATTCACTTCCATTTGGCGCCCAAACATGCAGTTGGCCAGCTGGAGATGCATGCTGTAAGGCTGGCGGTACAGGCGAGGGTAGCTTGTCAAGAACAGGACCAGCTCATTCACATCAAGGATCATGGATCTCAATTTAGTAAGCGTCTCTTGCAATGCTTGCTGAGTGAGAGCACCTCTACTGGAGGAACAAATACGCTTTGCAGAATTTACTATGGACACAGATGAATAGTGACTCACATGCTGATCATTGGCGTCCTCCTCCTCATTAGGTTGGTATCTCAAGGTGTCGAGCACGTACTGGCCCCGGTGCATAGCATCTCTGAGCATGTTCAGCTGAAGGAGCATGGCTTGGTTTGTGATGTCCCGCCCTGTGGCCTCGTCGATGATGACCTGTGCCCGGATCACAGCCCTTTGCAGACTTTCCTCCAGCGTGTGTGCTGGTAGCTTGGCGCACTTGTTGATGATGAAATTTATGGATCTAGATGTCAGGTCACCCAACACTGCAGACAGGAATGTTTCCATTTGGGTTCTGTCCTTAGGAAGAGGCAACACAGCAGCTGTGCAAGACAACAAACAGCAAGCTAGTCTGATGTTTCTCAAATTCTCTCTGTTCCATATATGCTTATCTTCAAAGATCCAAAAGTCTATAGTCAGCCAAGGTGAAGAGTTAAACTGAGAAACTCAATAGTCAATGCTTTTGTTTCTACATGACTGGTTCCTCGATGTTTTTTTCCTGCTTTTGTCGAATTGTACTTGGTTACCTGACAGAAACAGCTATTTAGTATTTGCTTCGAGATCCTGAGCCTTTGCCTATTGAGCCACTAGCCATCACCATTTATGATCTGCCGTGAAACATTGATAGATACATGAGGCAAAGATCAAGCATCATATACCAAATTGAGCTGTTGCGCAAGTAAATAAACCTGAAAGCTAACATGACTGAGCATGCACAACTAACTGAAGATCTGATATTCTTGCTCTTCCTGGACCACGGAATGAAAAATTGCACATTTCTCCTAACAGCACGGGACTATGCTCCATCTCCATTTAGAGACCACACCAAACACGGCCCGTTCTTTTTGGGGAGCTGCAGAGTTGAAAACAGAAGCAAATGCAAGTCAGAAGTCTGAACACATATGCTCCACCATGTCCCTAGAGAATTTCAATTTGATCCAACATCAAGTGGACTTTGATAACAGAAACCATTATTCAGATTGGCAAATCGGGCCATGCAGAGAGCATTATTCGGTTATTCAAAGTTTTGGCCAAATTCATCATTTCAGCAGAGGAAAAATAGAACAAATCCTATAGTCAAAGCTTAGGAAAGTAACAAATTTTTTGCATGAGATACATCAGTCACACGAAAACTTTCTTTTTTGCAGCTTAAGGTACAGGTTGTGGCAACTAATTCATCAGCGTAACAAATTGTTTATATACAGTTGTGTGGATGACCTGGCAAATGTATAAAATTATACACTTCGTTTTTTTTTGAGAGCATGATCACCAAGATAGTATTGTCCCTTTATCAGAATGGATCAGCTTATGGAGGCAACTCACAATCTGTAGCGCGGTGAGACCCCCGTTCCCAGACTCACACCAACCGTTTTTCCCCTTCTCTCCCGAGGTGGAAAGAGGCGACGGCGGTTCCGGCCCGCCGCCTTTGATTCCTTCTTCCGGTGTCGTTTCCGACGCCGGGAGGGTAGTATTTCAAGCCGGCGGGTCCGGATTTGTGGTTGGCTCCGTCCAATCTGTATTTAGTCTAGTGCTTAGAGTAGTAGCTTAGGTTTTGCAGATGGAAGCGAGGTCGGCGTCCGTCCATGCAGTGACAATGTCGGCAATGCTACCATGGCTGCTCTTTCTTCTCCAGATGAGTTCCGGCGGCAGCGGCGATGCAACTTCCGGTTCCGGCGGCGGCAGCAGTGCAACTTCCGATGGTTCATCTTGGAGATTTAGGTTTCCGGATGTCGACATTATGGCGGAGATGGTGTCGTCATTGTGGAATAAATTTCTCTGCCCACTTCTCCGTTTTGGCGTGGTTAAATCCAACCACGGTAAAAGGCTTGTGAGAATAAATTTGTCCCCTGAGCTGATGTCTATCACTCTTGGATCGGATAGATTGAGATCAATCTGTCCTCTCCATCGATGGCGGAATGAGGAAGAAGAAAGACGCAAGAAGGAAGAAAAAGATTGTGCTCGTTCCAACCTACACGAATGTTGGTCGTCATTCTTTATGCACTTGTTCTCAGCCTATTTGTTGAATGTATGCATGTGCGGCCTTCTATTTGATTTTTTACACAGGTTTGGAATTTAGATTTGGAGCTGTTTAGAGGATGGGTACTCTGTGAGTGTGGTTTGTAATTTGTTGATGTACTCACATTTTATATAATATAATTCTTCATTTCATCAAAAAAAAAAGGATCAACTTATAGGCCGCTCGTTCGTTTGGCCTTTGGCCATGGTGATGTAGTTTTGGTTTGTTACGAGAGAAAATCTTCTTGGCTTAGTTCTTGATGGTGGTTTGTTCGAGAGAAAATCTTCTTGTTGGTGATCGATAATAAGCCAAACGAGCAGGGTGCGAGTTACACCTGATGACCTCAACTGTGTGCATTTGCTTATTGCAACTGAAAAGGAACTGAACCTGCAACAGGCCAACAGCAGGTTATCTTTCCTTCTTCTGTTTTTAATTTGCAGCTTAAGCTACAGATTTAGTCCAAAAACAGTCATAGTGACTTAATCGATTGCAAACTCCTTTTGGAAACTCGCAGCTGCAGGTGCCATGTTTTTACTAAATCGGGCACAATTCAACACTAGTCGAACTCCATCACTAGCGTGCAGTCGTCCTCGATCAGCAGATTCATCACGCAGCATGCTGGGAGGTGGCCACGGCCACGGAGCGCAACAGCGGCGGCGGCGGCGGCGAGCTGGGAGTGCGCACCGCCGCGAGGACGCCGCCGGCAGCCTGCCAGCCTCCACGATCTGTGCTCTGGATCATCTGGGTCGTTGGATCCAGGCCGTGCGGCCAGGATCACTACACCAGGTCAAGCAGGTAGGACTCTCACTCTCGCTGCTCCCGTGGCCCCACTTGTCACATCAGCTCTCCTAGTAGTCAAACTGCCCCTCCCGTTCTCATCAGTCTCCCGAGCGATTCCCCATTTCCCCCGACCAAACCCTAGCGCCGCCGGCAGCCGTCCCGCCGGGGTCCGGCCATGGATCCGCCGCCGCTGGGGCCTCTGGTGGAGGAGCTCGTCGAGGAGGTGCTCATCCGCGTCCCGCCCGACGACCCCGCGAGCCTCGTCCGCGCCGCGCTCGTCTGCAAGCGCTGGTGCCGCCTCATCTCCGGCGCCAGCTTCCGCCGCAGGTTCCGCCAGCTCCACCCCGCGGCCCCCATGCTCGGCTACATCTACGAGCGCGAGCACGGCGCCGAGTTCGTGCCGGCCTCCTCCTTCCGCCCGCCCCACGCCTTACGGAAGAACTGGCGCGCGCTCTACGCCCATCACGGTCGCGTCCTGGCGTTCGATTTGGATTCGTGGTCGTCCAGAGAGACGGGGTTCATCGTTTGGGACCCCGTCACGGACAACGTGCAGAGCCTGCCTACCCTGAAAATCTGGCCCATTTCAGTTTCATGGAGTGTGGCGGTTCTCTGCGCAACGGCAGGCTGTGACCATCTCGACTGCCGCAGGGGGCCCTTCATCGTCGTTGTCGTTGCCACAGATATTATAGAGGAGAGGCACACATCCGCCTATGAATACTCATCCGAGCAAGGTGCGTGGAGCGAACCGATCACAGTGCAGCACCCCATTGACTGCATCAGACTGCGCAATGCCCATGTGGGGAACGCTCTGTACTTCAACTACAACTACAAGCTGAACGAGAGGATCCTGAAGTATGATTTGGGAAGGCGAGAACTGTCGCTAATCGATCTACCTTCAGAATTCCATGGATGGCACATTGTCCTCATGGAAGCGGAGGATGGTGGGCTGGGATTCGCCACCATACAGGAGTCCAAACTGTCTCTTTGGTTGAGGGAGGATGGTGCAGATAGATATGCTGGATGGGCACAGCGAAGAGTAATCGACCTTGATAAGCTGCTACCAGTTTCAGATTGTAACTTCTCGGTCTCACCTCATGTGCATACCATTGCACACCCACCTTACGTGGTTGCTGTAGCGGATGGTATCGGTGTCATTTTCATTTGGACGGATGATGGGCTATTCACTGTTCATCTTAACTCTGTTCTGGCTAAGAGGATAGGAGATTTCATTTCCAACTTGGGGGTTGTTCCCTACATGAGCTTCTGCACTCCAGGTACTACTAGCATTGCAGTCTTGTCTTTCCTTTAACATGTACACCTTACTTAGCTGCGGTTGCCAATTTTCTGATTTATTACTATTTCAGTTACTAGTGTGGAAATATAACTGATGCTTATGTGCAATGTGCTATCGACCTATGTCACAAATGGCTTCTTTTATTTGTTATGGACCATTCCTAGAGTTGGGTAGACATACTTGGGAAATTTATTCACGTCTAATTCATGTTATGGAGGGATTATGGGTCTGGAGTCTTGACACAATCTTGATTTTGCTGTGGTTCTGGTCCAGAAAGGTCTCCAGCATCCATTTAAGAAAAGAACATCACCTACACGAGTTTCTATGCTTACGCTCTGAATACAAGCATCACACATTTTAACCAGTACATTCCTTAGCTAAGAATAAGATATGCTGGAGTCACTTAACTTGAACACTAGTTGTTATCTGCATTGATTGTAGGTGTTTTTCTTCAGTTACAAGTCCTCTTATCTTAATGATCAAGTGTTCTGTTAACTAGCGAATATGTGTATAATAAGTTAGTGTTGTTTACTTGTTTTCCTGTTTGGTTAGCCTTTCAAAAACTTACTAGTGGGTAGCTGCTTTTATTTCCTAAATTTATCAATTTTGTAGCACTGGATATGGCCTCTACAGGTGATGAGGGACCAAGAGCGGATGCTTCAAGCGCTTCACGAACTTAAGGTGCTCATGTGAAAGCTTCTTTATTAAGGGGAAATTTTGGTAATAGTAGTAGCGGTTATCTATCGTCTTAATGGTCATAATGTGATTACCTACATTGGTGCCTATCTTTAGCAATCGGCCTTGTAAATTCATTAGGGTATGAATGATAATCTCATCTGAAGATTTTTTGGGTTCCATTTGTCAAGGAATTTAGACAATTCAAATTATTAAAAAACAATAAGTGGGAAGATATATGTTATAAGTAGACTAAAAATCGCTAAACTTACAGAAGAAATTGCAACTAAGTTAGGTTTTTTTTCTGCAGTCATGGGGTTAAAATGAGTCTTAATTGGTGGATCTGGCAATAGTAAATTACTTTTTTTTTGCCTGTTTGGTTTTTCCCTTAGCAGCAACATGCAGATCCCTTTTTTGTTAAAAGTGAATGTCCAATGCGGGTAAGTGTGGTGCTGATGTCATTTCTTTAAATCTGTTGATTTCTGCAGCACTGGGACGCCTCTATAGGTGAGAGATCAAGGGTACGGTGGTGCTTTTGAGTGCATGACAAACTGAAGTTACTCATGTGGAGGCTTCTTGGTCAAGGAGGAAAAGGTGTTAGTTGAAGTAGTATCAGTCAGTAGTGTTGTTAATGGAAGATCGTGTATCAGTTTCATGGTGAGACAACTCTTTAGCTTCAGTGAAGTTGACCCGGGTCTCGCGTGAGGGGCCTTGAGAGGTTTGCCTTTGCTTAGGATGGTCTTAAATTTGTACTTTTTCCTCTTGATCAATGGCGTAAATTTAAGCTCCAAAACTGTGAGAATGTGCCTACCCTGCTTGGTTCTGAATTCTTCGTCTCCTGTATGGCTAAGTGCTCTGCTAGTTGGTTTGTCAACGTGGATTGTTCCAAATTGAACCTGTCCAGCTCAATTTAATGTGCCGTGATTTTCTTTTTAATTTTGATGGAAACTCGCAGCTGCAGGTGCCAAGATTTAACTGAATCTAGCTACGCCGGCTACTTTTTTTGATTTGAAGTATGCACAAGCACAAGCGCAACACTAGTCAAACACCAGAGTGTGCAGTCGTCGTCGATCAGCATGCGGCCATGCACGCGCGGCGGCGGCTTCGCCGACCTGGGAGGTGACCACGGCCACAGAGCAGCGGCGGCGAGCTGGGAGAGCGCGCCGCCGTGAGGACGCCGCCGGCGGCCTGCCAGGCTCCATGGTCCGTGCTCTGTCCCATCTGGATCGTTGGATCCAGACCGTGCGGCCAGGATCACTACATCAGGGCAAGAGCATTTCCACTCTCGCTGCTCCCGTGGGCCCAGCTGTCAGAAGCACTTTCCCTAACCAAGCGCCCCCCTGCGAGTCTCCCCCGAGCAAGAGCGATTCCCCATCGGCCCCCCCCAATCCCCGGACCAAACCCTAGCACCGCCGCCGCCGGCGGCGGGATCCGGCCATGGGTCCACCGCCGCTGGGGACTCTGGTGGAGGAGCTCGTCGAGGAGGTGCTCGTCCGCGTCCCGCCCGACGACCCCGCGAGCCTCGTCCGCGCCGCGCTGGTCTGCAAGCGCTGGTGCCGCCTCATCTCCGGCGCCAGCTTCCGCCGCAGGTTCCGCGAGCTCCACCCCGCGGCCCCCATGCTCGGCTACATCTACGAGCCTTCCCGTCACGGCGCCGAGTTCGTGCCGGCCTCCTCCTTCCGCCCGCCCCACGCCTTACGGAAGAACTGGCGCGCGGTCGACGCCCACCACGGCCGCGTCCTGGCGTTCGATAAGGATTGGAACTTGCCCACGGGGGTGCAGTTCATCGTGTGGGATTCCGTCACGGGCGGCGTGCTGAGCCTGCCAATGCTGAAATTCCGGCCCAGGAGTGCCGCGGTTGTCTGCGCAACGGCAGGCTGTGACGGGCCCCTTTATCGTCGTCGTCGTTGTCACAACTGTGTTTGATGAGGGGCGCACGTCCGCCTATGAATACTCATCCGAGCAAGGTGCGTGGAGCGAACAAATCACAGTGCAGCACCCCATTGACTGTATCATGAGACTGCAGCGTGCCCATGTGGGGAATGCTGTGTACTTCAACTATCATATGAAGAAGAGGATTCTGAAGTATGATTTGGGAAGGCGAGAACTGTCGCTAATCGATCTACCTTCAAAATTCCATGGATGGCGCACTATCCTTATGGAAGCGGAGGATGGTGGGCTGGGATTCGCCACCATACAGGAGTCCAAACTGGCTCTGTGGTCGAGGGAGGCTGGTCCGGACAGAAATGCTGGATGGACACAACGAAGAACCTTAGAGCTTGATAAGTTGCTACCGGTTTCGGATCGTAACATCATGGTTGCTGCCGCGGGTGTCATTTTCATGGGGACAGATGATGGGCTATTCAGTATTCATCTAAACTCCAGCCGGGTCAAGAGGCTAGGAGATTACAACTCTCAGGTTGTTCCTTACACGAGCTTCTTGACTCCAGGTACTACTAGCTTTGCAATCTTTTCTATCATTTGGAACATACAACTTTACTTAGCTGTGATTGCCAATTTTCTGATTTATTACTATTTCAGTTCCTAGTATGGAAAGATAACAGATGCTTATGTGCAATTCTATTGACCTATGTCACAAATGGCTTCCTTTATTTGTTGTGGACCATTCCTAGAATTGGCTAGACATACTCGGGAAATTTATTCATGTCTAACTCTTGTTATGGAAGGATGATCGGATCTTGAGTGCTGACTCGTGAAATGGTCTAGATTTTGTTGTGGTCCTCGACCAGAAAGGTCTCTATCATCCACTTAAGAAAAGAATGTCACCTACACGATTTTCTAGTTTCTACGCTTATGCTTTAAGTACAAGCATCACACATATCTTTAACCACGTACATTCCTTAGCTAAGATCTGTTGATTCACTTAACAACAAAGGGATTTTGTGTGGTTATCTGTGTTAATGAAAGGTTGGTGTTTTTCTTCAATTAATTATGAGTCTTCTTACTTTAATGATCAAGTGTTCTGGTAACTAGTGGATATGTGGATAATAAGTTAGTGTTGTTTGCTTGTTTTTCTGTTTGGTTATCCTTTCAGAAACTTACTAGGGGCGCGTTTGCGGAGGTGGCCCGAGGGCCCGGCTGCGCTCTCGGGCTGCAACTTCTCTTGTTTGCTACACTGGCCCAACCCAAGAGCCTGGCTCGCACGAACTTTAAAGCACCCAAAACCAGGCCCCCAAGGAACGCCAATTTTCCCCGTTTCTTTTCGGCCCGGCTGGTTGCAGCGCTCGCTGAGGCGATGCCTTCACCTCCCTCGTCTCTCTCACCCACCGCCGCTCTTCTTCCTCGCGGCGTCCTTCACCGCGGACGGCGCGGACATGGGCGCCGGCCGGGCTTCCTCCACCCGCAGCGCCCCCTCAGCCTCCGCGTCGCCATGGCCGACCGGCTGGCCTCGGCCCTAGGCCTGTTGTTTTTATCCACTATCCACATTCAAATCCACACCCATCTTAAATGGGGAGGGTATGGGTAGAAAATTATTATCCATTGAAGAAATAGGTAGGGTGGGTGTGGGGAGGGTACAAATAATCCATTGGGTATGTATATAATCTAGTACAAAACTAATTATCCATTGGGTATGGGTGGGATTGGGGAGGGTAAGAAGTGGATAATAATTATTTGGATTTGGGTATGAGCAAGAGTGGATTTATCCATACCCTCCCCAGTGGCAGGCTTACTCGGCCCGCGTTGCGCTCGTGCTGCAGCAGCCAGTTCGCGCTCGCGCGGTGGCGGAGACGCTCGCCGACGGAGCGGCGGCGGAGTCGCGCGCTCGCGCGCCCGCGGAGCGGCGGCCTGCTCGCCGCGCGGCGGAGATGCGTGCTCGCGCGCCGGCGGAGTCGCGCGCTCGCACGCCCGCGGAATGGCGGCCTGCTCCGAAGGGCACGCCGTCGAGCGTGCAGCCCCCGGGCGCGATGACGGGCAACGGATGCGGGAGCAGCCCCGGCGCCCACCGAAGCTCCTCGTCTTCCGCTCCCGACGCCGGCGTCGGCGTCGTGCCGCTTCACACCTCAACCGCCAACGTCGCGTCGCCGTTCAGCCGGTCCGGCGGCTCTTGCGCCGCCCGCGTCGCGCGCCACCGCGGTGTTCCCGGACAAGCTCCTCCTCCGCGCTCGTCACCGATGCCACGGGCCTCCGCGCCCCCTTGCCGTCGCGCTCACAGCCCCGATTGACCGCTGCGCCACGCCGCGGCCGGCGAGCGGCGAGGTGCGACCGCCGCGCCCCAGCTTCGAGCCCGGTCCGTCGCGCCTTCGGTGCTCCCGTCCTCCGGCACTCACGCAAGCGCCCCCGCCGGCCGCCCACCTCGCCTCCCCGCCCACCATGGCTTCAACACAGCGCCGCCGCCAAAGTGTTCGATAGAATGTTAGCAAGGGAAGGAAGGGTGGTAACATCACCATGGTAGAATGCAAGGTAAATGTACTCATTTTGTATCACCACACAAACACAGTCTCTACCGAACCTGGCTCATTTAGGCACACGACGCAAACACAGTGTGTTGCAGCTAAGGAGCCAGGCTGTGGCTGGCCTTGGCCTGGTCAGCCGGCCATGCTGCGCAAGGCCACCCTCGCAAACGCACCCTAGGTGTTTTTCCTGTTTTCAATAAGCTGATGTTGTGTCCTAAATTTGTCAACTTCTGTAGCACTGGATATGGCCTCTACAAGTGATGAGGGACCATAAGTGGATGCTTAAGTGCTTCATAAACTTAAGGTGCTCATGTGAAAGCTTATGTATATTTGTTGAAGAACAATGCATTTATTAATGCAGACTACCACACCATGATTTAAATCTATTTCACAAATACAATTGCAATGGGCCATTCTTAGAATTGGGAGGCATACTTGGGACTTTGTTCCTTTATTGCACCTATTATGGACAGATGATGGGGTCTTGACAACTGGCCTGAATTTTAGGATGTATTGCTAGGCAAGGAAGGTCTCTAGAATCCCTTTAGGATGAAATATGATATAATTATGTCTTTAGCAGGAGAGAAACCAAGAATGTGATTATCTTTAGCAATCAGCATAGTGCCTATCATTATGTGATTATGTTTCTAGTTTTTGCATTCCTGATACAAGCATAGTGCCTATCTTTAGCAATCAGCATTGTAAATTCATTAGGATATGAATGGTAATCTCATCCATAATGATTTTTTGGATTCCCCTTTTCAAGGGAATTTAGAAAAAAATTATGAAAAACAGTAAGTAGATCCATAGAAGATATATGCTGAGTAGACCAAAAATTTCTAAACTTGCAGAATAAATTGCAACAAAGTTAGGTGTTTTTCATTCAGTCAGGGATTAATCGAATGAGTCTGTTAATTGGTGGAGCTGGTGAAAGTAGATTAATTATGTTTGCCAGTTTGGTTTTCCCTTAGCAGCAACATGCAGATCCCTTTTTTGTTAAAAGTAAATGTGCAATGAGTGTAAGAGTGGTGCTGATGCTATTTCTTTAAATATGTTAATTTCTGCAGCACTGGGACACCTCTATAGGTGAGAGAACAAGAGTGGTGCTTTTGAGCGATTGACAAACTGAAGTTTCTCATGTGGAGGCTTCTCGGTCAAGGAGGAAAAAGTGTAGTAGTAGTAATATGTTGATGGAAGATTGTGTATCAGTTTTATTTGTGAAACTCTTTAGCTTCAGTGGAGTTGATCTGGGTCTCATGTGAGGGCCTTAAGATGTTTGCCTTTGTTTAGGATGGTCTTAAATTCGTAATTTTCCTGCTTGATCAACAGTGTCAATTCCTGTCGGGAATTTTGCCTTGTCAGTAAGCCTATAACCCCTGCATTTATCGTAGTCTATTGGTGTGTACCCCAGTATTTTGGCTTGCAGTGAAAAGCTGGAACGAATATGTTCAGTCTTAGCTTCATCAGTGTTGTGTTCAGGATTCTCAACTTGTACTTTCAGCATATACCTGAACTGTATGCCTTGCTGCACCTGAATGCAGTGTGAGAAGCTTAAGGTTGTTTCGGTTCCCAGATGTCCATTTCATCAGTGTGGAAACATGTCTGGATTGTTCCTGAATCTGCCGTGTTTGGGTGGCTGCTCCATGAGAAACCAGCGTTTCTCTGAAACAAGTACTGCTTGTGTCTTCGGTTTTCAGACGTTTTCTTCTCTGAAAATAAACAGGAGTACGAATTGGTTTCGGTTTAGACAAACTGGTGTTTTCGGGGTATATTTTGCTTTGGCAATCGCCAGATTTTCTTTCCCTACTCGTGCATGAAGCGCGCCGCCGACTCGATGGAGACGGCGAGGCCCGTGTTCCTCACCAAGGCGGAGCGGGAGCGTCTCGCCCTGGAGCGCCGCCAGGCCGCCGTCTCCGGCCACCGGCACCCCGCAACAGATCCGCCGTCCAGCTTCAACACCCCTCCTCGCGACTCCCACGATCGGGACCGCGACCGCCGCCACCGCGGCGACGACGAGGACTCCCGCCGAGACCGAGATCGCCACTCCTCCCGCCGGGACCGGGAGAGGTGGGGGTGTAACGAGAGTGGGGAACGAGGCCCCGAACGCGGCCGCGACAGGGAGCACGGTGGCCGGAACCGGAACGGCGACGGAGGCCGGGCGGAGAAGGCAGCGGCGGCGGCGGCGGCGCGGGAGCGCGAGGAGGCGCTGAACGCGATCAAGGAGCAGTACCTGGGGTCCAACAAGCCCAAGAGGCGGGCGATCAACAGGCCCTCCGACAAGTCCCGGTTCTCGTTCGACTGGGAGGACGCCGACGACACGAGCCGCCGCGACACGGGCGCGCTCCACGACGCGGCGCCGCTCCTGTTCGGCCGGGGCTTCCTCGCCGGCGTCGACCGCCGCGAGCAGAAGAAGGCGGCCGCCGAGCACGAGAGGGAGGCCCGCCGCGCGGAGCTGCTCCGGCGGCGCGACGCCGGTGGCGCGGGGGATGGTCCGCTGGAGAGGAAGAGGAAGGCCGCCGCTGCTGCAGCAGCTGAAGCTGATGCGCACGACGGCGGCTACGACATGCCCGTGGACAGGCACTGGTCGGAGAAGGCGCTGGAGGAGATGACCGACCGGGACTGGCGGATCTTCCGGGAGGACTTCGACATCTCCTACAAGGGCTCTCGATTGCCCCGGCCGATGCGGAGCTGGAGCGAGAGCGAGCTTGGGGATGAGCTGCTCGACGCCATCAAGGACGCCGGGTACAGGAAGCCGTCGCCGATCCAGATGGCTGCCATTCCACTTGGTCTGAGCCAGCGCGATGTCATCGGCGTCGCCGAGACTGGTTCCGGCAAGACCGCGGCGTTCGTGCTTCCCATGCTGTCTTACATCACCCGGCTACCGCCGGTGAGGGATGGACATGATGCTGAAGGTCCTTGTGCCATTGTCCTGGCACCGACTCGTGAGCTTGCTCAGCAGATTCAGGAGGAGACGGTGAAGTTTGCAGCTCATCTGGACATCAGGGTCGTGTCGGTTGTTGGCGGCGAGTCGATTGAGGCGCAGGGTTTCAGGATTCAGCAGGGCTGCGAGGTTGTGATCGCGACGCCTGGTCGGCTTCTTGATTGCTTGGAGAGAAGGTACTGTGTGCTCAACCGATGCAACTACGTGGTGCTTGATGAGGCCGACAGGATGATCGACATGGGTTTCGAGCCCCAGGTCGCTGCTGTCCTTGACGCCATGCCTTCGAGTAACCTGAAACCTGAGAACGAGGATGAGGAGCTTGACGAGAAGAGGGTTTACAGGACTACCTACATGTTCAGTGCCACCATGCCGCCCGCCGTGGAGCGTCTTGCCAGGAAGTATCTCCGGAACCCAGTTGTCGTTACGGTTGGCACTGCCGGCAAGGCCACTGATCTGATCACCCAGAATGTGGTCATGGTGAAGGAGTCTGAAAAGATGTCACGGCTTCAGAAGATACTCAGGGACCTTGGTGGCAAGAAGGCCATCGTCTTCTGCAACACCAAGAAGGCAGCTGACATGCGGACCAAGGATCTGGAGATCGCAGGCTTCCGTGTCATGACCATACATGGAGGGAAGTTGAAGGGCAAGAGAGGTACCAGCCTCGATGAATTCAGGAACCGGCGCTGCAATGTTCTTGTCGCTACTGATATACTAGCGCGTGGCATTGATGTTCCTGATGTGGCCCATGTGATTAACTATGATATGCCTAATACGATCGAGGCGTACACGCATCGCATTGGAAGAACAGGGCGTGCGGGGAAGGAGGGTGTGGCAACTTCATTTTTAACTCTGCAAGACACTGATATTTTCTTTGATCTGAAACACATGCTTATACAGAGCAACAGTCCCGTGCCGCCTGAACTTGCAAGGCACGAGGCATCAAAGTTGAAGGCAGGCTCAGTTCGTGATAGACCTCCAAGACGAAATGACACTCTCTTTGCAAATCACTAATTAAGCTACTCTGGAATGGGTTGGAGGCCATTGTATATTTGTATTATTATTATCAAGAGGGCAACTTCTTGGGAAGATAATCTAGGTTAGTACCTATGAGTTGAGGTGCAAACACTTCTATGTTTGGAAAGTCTCAAAATATCGCATTGGAGTCTCAAATCTGTGCTAATCTATATGTTTTTAGTTTTAGTCTAAAGACTATCTGTAGAAAAGAAATGAAATCAAGTGGTTCCCCCATTATTTTGGCTTCTTACATGGATGCCGTATGCGTTTATAGAATATGGTAAATGCAGTGCGTACTGTGTAGTACTAAAGAATATTGTTCTATTCCATGCCAAGTGCAAGAACTATATCATGCAGCATTTTGGCCATGGTAGGTTTCTTTAGTAATGATGAGAGAACATTAAATGGCAAACTGTGTGTTTGGCCGGTGTGCAATTTCAGCATCTGACCACCCGTGAGATATGATATTAATGGGTGATAGAAAATAAATAGCATAAACTCTGCAAAGACTACAATCCTTGTGTTCTGAACTAAATAGCATAATGGATGATGTTACCAGAAGATACTGAGGGAGTCAGAGATCAGACTTAAGTCATTGTATTCTTCATCTCTCAATACTAAAGAAGAAATCTCAAATGCGTACCAAGGATCTCGAGAAGCTACTTTGCTTTGTTACATACGTATATGTATGCTGCTGTACTGGATCTGCATCCTTCTGAGGATGTTGGAATGGCGTCATTAGTGTGTGTTATATATGGCTCTAGTCGAGCAGTAGACATCAAAGTCGTTGTAGTATAGTGGTGAGTATTCCCGCCTGTCACGCGGGTGACCCGGGTTCGATCCCCGGCAACGGCGTCTTTTTTTTTAAGTTGTCGAACAATTTCTGTTAATAAGCCCGTTCACTCTAGGGTCCTTTTTTTCAGTATGATTATTAATTGCGAACTTGTAACTGAAAATCCAGTAAATCACGGCCATTTCCGGACTGCAGTGACGCGCGAACACAAGGTCACAAAGGAAAGATAAACAACAAACGAACAAGCTCAGCCTGCACTGTCCTCGTCACTGCATGCAGGGCTCACCCGATTACAGACGATGCCAACAGAACTTGACACTAGTGCTCTGGTAAGCTGACACTGACAAAATTTAAGCCAAGTGAAATGAGCAGTTCAGCACTAGGGCTCTATCAGCTTTACATACAAGACACAAGCCAGCATACTAAGGCAGGCACCAAACTCCAATCCACTTGACACTAGTGTTCAAGCCGACAAAAGATTCGAGTGGCATGAAATAATTTCCGGAACCAAATGTGGAGACCCCGACTGCCAGCATACCAAGACAGGCACGAACAGTTAACTACTAATTCACAGTCCACACCCACCAAAAGCATTTCCGATTTCTCAAGTCATCACACGAGAACCATTACCACCACGACCCTTCACCATGCGTAAGATGTTGACAAACTGTCGTTTGGCGTCGCCACGTGCCTCCACAAGCCTGCCGCGTTCCGCTTGGAGGCCAGAGATCTGCGTTTCTTCTTCTTCTTTTTCCCTGGCAATCTTTTGTGATTCCTGGCGAAGGTGTCCAAGTTTCTGCTCCAGCTCAGCCACAGCTGCATCCATTTCATCGAGCTGTTCATCGATTCGGGACAAAGAACTTGTCCTCCCCGCAATCTCTGCGTCCAGTTTGCCAATTTTCTTGATACAATGGGCATCATCAGATTTTATCTGTGATAGTTTGGTCAGGGTGCGTTGCAAAGGCTGGACATTGAACCCATTTTCCTCTAGATGGCGGAGTGCATCCATGTGGTCTTCGAACCATTCCACGGTCTGCTCTATGTTTGCTTCCGTTACGCTTTTCACTATGGTGGCGTACGACACCATCATACCAAGCGCCATACCTTCACGCAGCATTGGTAAGAATTCTCTGAGTGGAAGGAAATGAGGCTGCTGTGCTACCTCCTTAAACACATCCCATGCTTCAATTAGTGGCCACAAAGGTGAGTTCTTGGCAAATGGAACCTGGTGACTGGGAACTCGAGTGGACACCATGTGTGAAGGCATAGAGCTTCCACCAGCTGAGCAGCTCCTTACTGGTGAATTGTCCATTGTGCACCGTGAACTACTATGCATACCTGCAAACAGAAAACCAATCATTCGTCATAAATCTGCTACTTTGAGTATGCCATCAGTTATTTAGCAAACAATGAACATTTCCAGCATGGCAAAGTTTTCACAGTTCATACCTTTTCTATTTAAATTTGATTCAGAGCTGGCAGGTACCGTCAGTAACAGGACCTGATTTGATGATACTGTGTGCAGTTCACCCTCCAAAGTTCTCTCCATCTGCTGCTGAGTATGAGATTTTGTACTATCTAGCTGCACTAGAAACAATACCAGGGTGAGAAGCTGGTGGATAATAAAGTTCAAAAAAATGTGCTCTTACTGCTAAGGGCGGTTGCAGATTCATTGGTCTTGCCACTCTCTTTCCTCCTCTCTGCTGGACAGTACCAGTCAAATCTGATGAGCTAAGTGGATTGCTTAGTTCATCCGATCTTTCCACTGCAGATTGCAGAAATTGTTAGATATTAGTAACCACCTTAAATATGAATGTGTGCTGGACAAAAGAAGCACTTACATGTCTCATAGGTATGAATCTTTGTATTTGATGAACCACCATTGATCTGTGTTGACACCATAATGTAGATTCAGAAACAGAACAGAACACACGTGAATATGAAAAGCATACGTTGTCAAAGCCAATCATCCAAATATAGAACATAATGAAGGGATCTTACTTTATCAGAGGCATCATTTCCTCCCAGAGGTTCATGAATAGAGCGTGTTTGGGCCCCTTTATTCTTTGATGTATCACTCTTTACCGGTACCTTGACAGAGATCACCTTCCTCGGTAGCACTCTGTGAGATGATGGCATTTTCTTTCCTAATTCTGAATTGTCTCCAGCACTAACACCTGGAGAATGGTTGCTTTCTGGCAACTTGCACGGAGCAGAAAAAACAGTGTCCATCTCAAAAACTGAAGCATGTTCAAGATCGTCAGCTAATATGACATCTGGTTGCTGCAGCTCTTTCCTTGACTTTTTGGTGGTAGGAGATTCTGAATCATGACTCTGTTCATCACTACTTGACGCCACATCAATGGGTCTGCTTGTATCTTTTCCATCCATTAACTGCTGCTTCAGGTTAGGCTGTCTCTGTGCAAGTAAACAAACACTTTGAATATGTGAGCCATGTTATTGTTAAGGATAGAATGTCATATAGCTATGTTCGAAAGCGGAAGGGGGACATTGTTTAGCAATGCGCCTATAGATAAGAGTAAGACATGCCAATGGTAAAACAAACTTGTTGTAAACTGACAAAGACAGCGGAAGGGGGACATTGTTTAGCAATTCGCATATAGATAAGACATGCCAATGGTAAAACAAACTTGTTGTAAACTGACAAGACAGCCAATCCAAAATGCTAGGTAATGCACATTTATGGACAGCCTCAGTGCAACATGCATGCTCAAGGATCCCCTGATTCATCAAACAGCTTGATTTCCAATTAGATGTACCTATGTCAGATTCCAAACTAATTCAAGCATGCAGATGGCCCCATAATGCATCGCAAGGCCTGACAACAGCAAACAAGCTGGAATAGACCTTACCTGCTTTATCACCATAGGAGTCGCAATCGTCCATTGTTCGCCATCCCAGTTGTACTGCGGCCTGACCTTGTCGGTCACCAGCGGCTTAGATTCATTGCCATGAATACTGACCTCAAACTCATCCTCCCCGACGACCCTGCGCACCACTGCCGGCAACCACGCCCCGTCGCAGAGCGCCTCCACTGCGGCACCTGGGTCGAGCTGGAACATCTCCAGTGGCAAACGCTCCACGGCTGGCCTAATGAATTTGCAGTGGAGGTACTCCGTGGCGGCATCATCCTCATCCTCATCCTCTAGATCTAGGTCGTCGCCGTCGTACTCCACCACGTAGCTGAGGTCGTCGACCACCCTCGCCACCGTGGCGGAGACCCACATCATCCCCTTCCTCACCACCACCTCGACCTTGTCCCCGACCTTGTAGACATTGGCGGGACGGAGATGGGCCTGAGCCTGACCCATCGTGGCGGCCCGTGACGACGGGGGCACCCAGTCGCCGTCGACGTAGACGAGGCGGGGGCGGAGGAAGCCTCGCGGGCACTCGATGGCCTCGCGGGTGACGGGGAACGCGACGGTGACGGCGGAGGGGGAGGCCGACACGACGAGGCCGGCGCGCCAGGCGTTCTTGTGGAACGCCTCGACCGCGTCGCGGAGGAGGAAGCGCGCAGGCCGCGGGGGCCGCGGGCGGACGCGGTTGCGAGCGGGACGCCGCCGACGGCCGCGGCCGCGGCCGCCTTCCGCCAGGTGGGGGTAGGACACCTCGTACCGGTCCGGCGCGCTGCGGCGGGTGTCGCGGCGGCGGGCGGGCACGAACCTGACGACGGTGGCCTCGCGCCAGTGGCCGTGGAACTCGTCGTCGAAGAGGACCTCCACCTCCGCGCCGGGGGCGAACGGATCCCCCACGGGGCTCGACGGCGGCGAGCGGTCGGCGGCGGAGGTGGCCATTGGGGAGTGTGCGAGTGGCGTAGGGTCGGTAGGGGTAGGGGGAGGGGGAGTGCGTTTGCCTGTTGGCATGCCTTGACTATATTGACCCGGCAAGGGGATGGAGACTCGGGGCCCACCTGTCAGTGGTGGAGCAGGCTGCGGCCCAACCTGCAGGGGCAAACGGAGGCCCACAAGTCGGTGGCTGCCTTCCCGCATAAAAGCAACGGGCAACGGTCTCGGTCCCCCCCCCCCCTTCAAAACTCCCCCTGCCCGCCGGCCTCCGCCTCCCCAACACCGCCAGCCCCAAAAGCTCTGCCGGAACCCCGAAATCCGTCCAAGAAGCGTCGCCCAACCGCTCGCCATCGTCCAAGAACCCGTTCCCCCACCCCACCTCACCGCCGCCTTTCCTCCTCAGTTCCGCCGCCGTTCGCGATCCCGTGTCCCCCCCCCCCCCTCACCGCCTCCTTCCTCGGTCAAGAACCTCCGCCTCCGCTTTCGCCCCCACCTCCAAGAACTCGGGCCAAGAATGCGCCGCGCCGATGGAAGAGGGGCACGGGAAGAGGCGCCGCAGGCGCAGGGACCCTCAGCTGCCTGGGGACCGGGGCGAGGAGGACGCGCGGCGGCGCCGCGTGAGCTCGTCGGCGAGGGAGCCGGAGCGCCGCCCGCGCAGACCGGGCGGCGAGGGCTGCGCGGCGGTCTCGCGTGGTCGCTCTGATCAAGGCCATCTGGGTGGGGCTGCAGAGGCTCGGGATGCTTCTCGGCTGTGTCTTCTTCGCACGGCGGCGACGGCGGGTGGAGTTGGAGTTGCCGGCCGCGGAGGACGAGGAGAAGCTCGGTGGCCAAGGCGGCGGTCTCTCCAAACTTGTAAGGAATCGGATGCCCGTTAGCCTAAGAGGGGAGGGTTGAATTAGGCAACTTAAAACCTTAACCTATGGCTCACTAAATTTTACACAAAAGTAAACTAGAACATACTATCTATATGTGTAAACTAGAATATGGCTTCGGCTGTTGTGTCATGGAACATCTGAAACGCCTGCATGAACTTTGTTTTGAGATCTACCCAGCTGTAGATCGAGTGTGGAGGCAGTAATGAGTACCAATTCAGTACTGGTCCTTCGCAAGCTATGATGAAGGATTTGGCGAGTGCAACATCGTCTCCTCCTGCCGAATTCACAGCTGACTCGTATCTCATGAGAAATTGACTGGAGTTTCCGAAACCGTTGTACTTGGGAAGAGAGACTGGCTTGAACTTCGGCGGCCAAGGTGCTGTTTGCAGCCCTATTGACAGTGGTGATTCAGAATACACGAAGTGTGAGATTTCGTTTCCCGCGAAGAAGTTTTCCTTCGGGGATTCTCTTGCGGGCGCGGGGTTGTGCCGTGGTGTTTCTTGCCACAGGGAGTTGTTCTCTTGCTCTTTCATTTCGTCGATTTCTCTCTGTATTGTTTGTATCTGTTCCTTTGCTTTGTTCAGCTGCTCTAGCTTTTCAGAGATTTTCCTCTTCGCCTGCAACTGAGCCGCGAACTTTTCTTTGTCTTTCTGCAGCTGTTGTATCTTTTGGTTGACCATGGCTAGCTCTCTGTCTATGGAATCATCATCAGTTTCAACATTCTCGTGCTCCCCGCCGTTCGGCGGGTTGTTCTTGGATGTGAGTCGTGTTTTTTCTGCTCTTGCCTTCATGAGGGCTTCGAGCTTCTCTGTTCGCTGCTGGTCTGTTACATTCGAGGATTCAGGAACAAACGAAGTTTCGTTCCCCTGGGTGAGATGGCGATCTTCCTGGTTGGCCTGCACTGGAGCAGTCTTCTTTGACTTCTTCTGAGGTGGCATCGTGAGTTGTTTTTTCGGCTGAAACACGGTGGGCGCCAATGTTGGGGGATACCCGAAAAATTCGGATAACTTCCCAAACACGAGTGGAGTTCTCAACACGTTCAAGTACAAAATTAGGGCGCAAAGAGACAGTGAAGCTCTCTGCGAGTAGCACAAGTCCCAAAAAAGTCTGAATCCGTTTACACGTGCCCTCGCGCCCCCTTTTATAGGGAGATGAAGGGACTTTTACATTCCGACAACACCCTCGGGCTCGGAGAATATTCCTAATGTGAACACACAAAAGAATGTCTTTTCCTCCCTTACATATTTACAAGTCTGCCACTAGTTCACACTCTAAACCCGGACTTTTTGGGACTACAACTTTGACTTTGCTTCTCCCGTGATTCGTGAATGCCTCCGCCCAAGACTTCCGAACTAGGTCTTCTACAGATTCCCGAAGTGGCTCTTGCTTCCCAGCAGGTTCGTGCGTGCCCTCGCGCCTGAGCCCCGAACAGAGTCTTCATCAGATTCCCGAATTGGCGGATCTCCGAAGTTCGGACCATCAACAGTCGAGACTCCGGGCTTCCGCATGTTCATGACTCCGCCTTTTCACCGAATCAAGATTTCCGAACTCTGCACATTCGCGAATTCGGGACTTCGCAGGTCCCAGACTTCCGAGAATCGCGAATTCCCTGCTACTGAAAAACATACTTTGAGAATTCCGTTAAACTCGACGTTTCGAGGGTGACGGGTTTTCCTGAATTCCCCAACAGTGAGCAACTGCACTGCCTGCTACCCTCGACGCGTTCGTCTACATCGAGACGGTTCCGCTGCATCCGCGCGTCTAGTGGTAATTCCGTGATCTCTGACAGCAGCAGTTACTGTTTTGCGGGGAAAATTTTGTTTTGCGCTAGCGTAGCCACCCCGTTTCACTTCAACAGCCTCGTCACTGACCCCGGCTTCCGCCGCCGATTCTGTCTGTTCCACCGCACGGCCCCCGTGCTCGGGTTTGTCTACCGCCGCCGGCGCGCCACCGGCTTCACGTCCACCTCCTCCTTCCGCCCGTCCGGCGGCGCCACCGTCTTCCGCGACTGGTTGGCGCTCGACGCCCGCCACGGCCGCATCCTCTTCCGCGTGACCCACGAGCCAACACTCATCGTCTCGGATCCCGTCACCGGCGAGGTGCGCCGCCTGCCCTTTTCCGTGGTTATCGCGCACTTACCCCCCCTGGAACGCGGCGTTGCTCTGCGCCGCCGTGGGCTGCGACCACCTCGATCGACTGCACCCCGGGAGGCCCCTTCGTTGTGATCTCGGTGGGCACAGACGACATGGACACGAGGTTCACTTCCGCTTGGGTCTATTCATCTGAGGCTGCAGAGTGGACCCTGACCGCACGTAACAAGTAACCTGCAGCTTCGTCCATGGTATCCATTACTACAGCACCCTTGTTGGCAATGCGCTCTTGGTCTTGGGGTCTTTGCTATTGGCCTCAAGTCTGGCCAGGTGAGGAAGGTTTCTGAATTAGACATCATCAATGTGGTTCCCTACATAAGCTTCTGCACTAGGTTAGTTGTCTCATCATGTTTCTCATCCATCTTTTAATTAAATCACCACAGTTTTTTTACTTGGTGTTAAATAAAAGGGGATGCTTTAATTTTATGAGTTATGAGCTAGTCTGCTGTACGTCTTCTTTCAGTAATTAACCTGTTTGTTAATGCTGGAGTTTCTTGTAATTAGTTTGCCTGCTTTGTTAGACATTATCTGCAGTTTGTTGGTCCCTGTACAGTAGTTTGATTTGGAGGGCAGATTTGTTCTTGGACCAAACATAAATGGATATGTCATTTACATAATTTCTGTGTTTCTACAGCACTGAGAGCAGCTTCCACCCTCCATGGATGAGTGCACAAGTGCGGGGTGCTTCTAATGCATGAAAGGTGGATGATACTCATATAATCAGTGAATTGGCGATGGTCTTCTTCTGTTTGCCTTAAGGGTTTCAACATTTAGCAGACTGTTTCTCTTAAATTTGTTAGATTTGTGGTTGGCATCAGGTCCTGTCAAAGCCTGCCTGTCTAAGTGTACCCTAGTACCTCTGCTTTAAGTGTCCTGAAATAAGTATGCTATTCCTTTTGGTCCAATAATATTTGTTCTCTAATTTTGGGGAATAATCTCACTCTCAAGAAAAAAAAAGGTCATGAAATCAGAATAGTGCAGCTCAATTATAATTAGTTCTTGTTTGGTTCAGCGTCATTTTATTTTGAAACGGCTTGAATGGTCACCAAACCTCACAAAACAGCCGATAAAATTACAGCTCCGTAAGATAGTTTTTGTAATGCTGAATATTGTCGATTTTCTGCATCTCAGCATGGGAACTGAATTTTGCTAGTTACAGCTCCATGTGATTGCAGCATTGAGAAGCCTGAATTTTTTTCTAGTTTTCAGTCAACATGCGCTAGCTAACCGTCTCTTGCTGCCCAGTTATATATAGATTGTTGACTCAGTCAACATGCGCTAGCTAACCGTTTTGATTTGGTAGTTACCACCATGACGTCACAAGAGTTGATGCTTTTGCCCGTTGCAAACGTCCAAATGTCGTTCGGAGAAGTACTCCTTTCTTGAAAACGTACAACTACTCCTACGCGTACTCCTCATCGCTCGATCATCTCCCTGACCAAACCCTAGCCTCACCCCGATCGATCCGCGGCCAGCCAGCAGCATGGCGCCGCCGCGGCTACGGCGCCCGCCGCCGGCGCTGACGATGGACGATCTCGTGGAGGAGATCCTCCTCCGCATCCCTGCGGACGACCCCCCGTACAAGCCATGCTGTGATAGATGACACAACCCTCAAGTTGAGGGGCCCAAATATCAAAAATCACTAAGTTTGGGGCCTGATGACACAACCGTCAAGTTTAGGGGCCGCCACCGAATTTTACTCTTTTTTTATACGATATGTTACCTGGCTTTTCTGTGTTATATATCGATCATCGTCCGTCAAATTGGCTAGACATTCTAAGGACTATGTATCTATCACAGCTGTTATTTAGATGAGTGATGAGGCCATGAGGAACAATTGATGCAAATTGAGCTTGGTCAGGAAAGTACCAACAGTTGGCAAACCGTAAACTTGGCATTTTGCACATGATCTCTCTAGATACTCAACATCGGATTCATGGAGCTAATGAGCCGGATCATCACCACTAGAATGAGCCAATTCAAGGAGCGAGAGGAAGAATTGACTCACATTTTTATCCGATTCATATTGAATAAATAAATAAATAAATAATCGGTTAATCAGCTTCTGATGGAAAAGGAGAAGAAAAGGTAAAGGCAGTGAGTTTTATGTTAAAATTAGTGACTTTAATTTATTGAAGAGAGAGAGAGAGCGCATCTTTGCTTGTTCTCTTCTCTCTCTCTGCTC
This sequence comes from Cenchrus americanus, assembly GCA_947561735.1. NCBI lineage: Eukaryota > Viridiplantae > Streptophyta > Magnoliopsida > Poales > Poaceae > Cenchrus > Cenchrus americanus. Next base: position 256,689,770 of record OX387245.1, read on the forward strand.
AATGAATCTAATCCCTTTTCATTCGGAAAATTGGGTAGAAAAAATGACTTAATTTTTGTATTACACATGTTAGTAGGGTGAATACTTACTCCAGCACTTTTGCTTTAAAAATAATGCTCCCAAGAAAATGAGTATATGAAATTAAAATACTGCAATTTCACATGCACGCGCGGTTGGGCTGCCTAGTAACGTAACTGGAATTTGCAATAAGTTACATCATCCATATATATGATGCAGCATGAACAACAAGTCTGAAGATTTTTGTGGTTGGTTTCAGAGGACTCGGGTCATTTGTGGATCATGACGTGGTTGGATACTTGTGTCGCTAGCTAGCTGGTTGAGCATCTGCATACCTTTGACTTGGTCAGAGTACATTTTCTGGTAAAGGAAAGAAAGTCAGGCGTGGCTACCTGTGTGTGCATTGTAGTGCCGGGAACAAAAACAAAAAGTGTGCCAAATTAAACTGCCAATTCACATCAAATTCATCATTTTTCTTTCATGATAAAGGAGATCATTTGGTCCATGGATTTTGAAACATTCGAGCTGTCCTCAATCAGAATTCAGAAACATCTCTCGATCAGGTAATTATTCATGTACCTACCGGCATGGTCGAGCTGTCCTGAAAACCAGGCGAGGCGGCGCCACGAGCCGCACCCCCATTGGCGCTCCCCTCCACCTCACGCGCCCACGTGTCCGCCGGCCGCGGGCCCCACATCGCCGCCATTCCCACGCCCGCTCTGACCTCCCTGCTCCGCGTCCACCAACGCCGCCGGAACCCACGGTGGCCGACGCACCCCCACCCCGTGCGCCCGGTCCACGGGCGCCGGTCGTCCTCTGCTTTAAATGCTCCGGCGGCTTCCCTTCCCTCCGCTTCCACAGTTCCACCGCACCAAAGCTCTCTCGGCTCCCGCTCGCGAAGCATCCTCGTCGGAGAACAACCCTGTAGCGCGCGAAGCCATGTCGTCGGCGTCCGACCCGACCTCGCCGGCGCAGGCCGCCGTCGTCGGCGGGGCGCGCCGGCCCCAGCGGTCCGGCGCCGACCCGCTCCTCATCGTGTGCCGCTGCTTCGGCGTCGTCACGGCGGCCACCGCGCTCCTCTGCGTCGCCGTCAACGTCCTCTCCGCCGTCCACTCCTTCCGCTCCGGCACCGACGTACGCCCCCTTCCTTCCATAAGTGCATAACAACTACCCCCGCCATTGTGGGGCGGCCTCGCCGAGCTGAGCTGACTGCGGTTGCTCGCGTTCTTGTTCCACGCAGATATTGGGGGGCATCTTCCGGTGCTACGCCGTGGTGTTCTCCATCTTCGTCGGCGTCCTCGAGACCGAGTAGGAGTTCATCATCAGCTTCTGCAAGGTTTGGTGCCGCATCTGCTTGCCCCTCTTCTCTTCTCCCTCCCCTGTTTCGCTGCGCCTCTGTCGTGCTCTGTTCTCAGTGACCTCCCCTGTTTCACCTCGCTCAGTGATACTGTTCTGTAGCAAACTAGTAGCATGAGCTTATTCAGTTAGAGACGAATTGTAAGCTTTCCGGTACTCTGTTTGACTGGCTATTGTGTTGGATGTGATAGTTTCTGTCAGTAGTACATGGCCTGATTAATTTGGGGCTCAGCCTCAAAATGTCATTCTCTCATGCTGTTCAGATCCACGCAGCTATTTCTTTTGAGTGTCTTAATTAGGATAGTTGTGGGCTTGTGAATTGTGGATGCCTTTTTTTTTATGTTTATCAGTACTACATATACTTCCACAAATTTATGGTGCTGAACTGTTCTATTCTTCATTTTACCAGATATTTGAATACTTGCCTGCAAGGGGGATGTTACAGATATTGTGAGTATTCTGGATGAGCGTAAATCTCTATTTTGGATAATTACTTTGCCAAAACCAGAACCCAATCCGTGCACTTATAGTAGAATGTACAGACAACCTATGCTTGCTACCATATAAAGATGGGGACTTGTACATGATCAGTTGGAAGCTTCATGAAAAAAAATAGCTGCTTATCTTGACAAATGAAAACTTGTTTTCTAATTAACCTGAAAACTTGATTGAATGTTTTAGAATAATAGCATGAAAAGTTTGATTGAATGTTTTAGAATAACAGCATGAAAAGTTTGCCAGTCCAGAGTTCAAACCATGTATCCAGATTTAAAGTAAAACATTTTAATTTGAAGTTTCTTTCCTGTGAGCAGTTCAGTGAATGCACGGAACGTGTGGGAACAATCCTATTAATTATTCTTGCACAAGCTGAGAAGTCTTGCATGTCTATTCCTCTGTTGAGTTTCTTTTACCTTTGGTTCTTTGCAGTGTTGCTGTCATGACCAAGGCATACCCAAATGTTGAGAGGAATGATCTGCTTTTGCTCCAGGAGATTGCCAGCTATATGCTTCTTGCATGTGGAGCTGTCTACATAATCTCGGTAAGTTTGTAGAGTTTTGGAATTTATGATCAATCTGTGTCAGTGTAACTATTTCTTTCTACTTTTGAAGTTCTAAATGAGCATTGTTACTCTGTTAGTCATTAAATCTCATAGGACACTGGTGCCTTGTAATCTTAAATCATTTTTTTGGGGGGTTGGGAAAATTAGCCTAGTAACTACCGAATCTTATTCGACTGTCTTCATAGCATAATGGACCAGATGAATGCTAAAAGCATGGCCTGGAACTTCACTTACAAATACTATCATGGCTCTGGCATCGTCTAATAATATTATGAACTTGTCCCTGACATGGCGTATCTATCATAGAAAGAAAGTATTGCCTTGTGCTTGGGATCGAACAGATGATCAACATTTTTATACTACATCATCATAAATATCCTGGACATGCGCTAAAAAAGCTTGAATATGCAGGGTATATTGTGCCTTGGTGTGTTAAAACGTCGTAAGCAGCAGAGAGCGACATCACGGGATCAAGCAGTGAAGGATCTGAAGGTGAGTACTTGGTTCCTAATTTTAGTAGGGATAGCATTGAAATCTGAGGCTGGGCATGTGGTTCGATCTCTGGTTTCCTCTGTTTGCAAGACATTATTTGCTCTAGCTCACATGAGTTTACAGTGTGGCTTAGCCCGAATATGCTCCTCGTAGTTTCTATGAAAAGTATACAGACTGTTGGTCATGTCTCATTTTCTGAATCATGGTATTTCAGGAGCTGGATAAACGGAGAGAAGAACTTGAGTCACTGTTAGTTGCTGAGGGGTCTGAGACGGCCTGATTGATAGCATCTCTTGGTGTAGATAGTTGTTTTTCCTATTGATAGCATACTGCTTTGGTTGTTCATCCAGAAGTTACTTTGTTGAAGTTCCCCTCTAGTTCCACTGTAAGTATAAATCACTTCTATTTTGTTTCTTTTTTTTTGAAAATTTTCTATTTTGTTTCTAACTTGATATTTCGATGCTCCATACTGATATGGCTTTTCTATGAATCCTTTGCTATTTTTTTCTTGTTAATGCTAGTGCCGTGCTTTTAATGGACAGGACTTGCTCTGCTTTCTTCTGGACTTTCAGCTGAATTTTGGTTCTAGGTCGCCTGGGAAAATGTTGTTTTAGTTACATTCCAGCATCTGTGTGATGTATAGTGTGCTGATCTCGTGTATGCCTGTCATGTATTATGCTTCTGAATAATTCACCAGAATGTTGTGTGTAAGCATTGTCTCGTTCATGAATCATAGCTGAAAAAAGTTCCTTTCTAATCTTGACAGATGGATGGTAGTACCTCAATCCTTTTTTCAACATACTCTGTTTTCTGATAGCTTAATCACTATGCAACCAACAAAGATCCCTATGATTACTGGCAGCATTAACATGATCTCGCTTTTTAGAGGAACATAATCCCATCTAAACCAAATTTGTTGATGGCCCAACATTCTCACCGTACCTTTTCTACTCCAGAGTGTAGCCATAAAAATATCGCACCAATCTTCTAATGACAATCCTTTCTATAAGCCTGATTACGCGCTAATAAATTCATATCAATTGTGATTGCTAGATGTGTGCTTCTGATGCTGCTAGAACTTGAATGTATGTGAAAATGCCAAAAGTAGTTTTTGAAATGCCTTAGCTAAACCAAACAGGCAATTAAGTATAAAGCCTAACCAAGTGGTGAGTGCTTTGGAGGCTCATCGATATTTATAGATGGCCAGATGGGCCTGATATTTATAGATGGCCAGATGGGCCAGTCCTGATGGGCCGGCACAGGCACGATCCGAAAAAGCGCGACATGAGCACAACCCAACACGAAGGGGGTCGGGCCACGGGCCAGCCCCGCACGACAGTAGGATCATGCCTGGGCCGCACCCTTGGCACGGTGACCTGACACGGGCACGACACGATTTTGGGCGAGTCCGATGTTGCCCCGCTAAAAATATGATCATTCATATAAAAGAGAGCAAACCCTAGCTATTCCCCCTCTTCCTCTCTTTCCACTGCGCAGCCACCCCACCATGCCTCCACCTGTTCCTTGTCACTAGCTCTCCACCGCTGCCACCGACCCCTCCCTCCCTTCTTCTTCAATCAGGACGAGATCCTCAACGGTCACCTCCTCCGTGGCCATACCGACCGGCGGCGCACACGCCGCCACTCCCTCCCTCCCCTACTTCCCTGGATCCTTCCCATCGAGTGCCGCCCTCCGACCGCCTTCGCCATGGCCGCCTCCGCTATGGCCGCGTCGATCTTCCCCTTGGGGCCACGGTCGCCCCCCACCGCCGTCGTGGGTGCGGGGGGGAGGCCGCGATGGTGCGGGGACGCGGCCGTGGTGGCAGGGGTGCAGCATCGGAGCGCGGATGGGGGCTACCGCGCTCGTCGGGCCTAATGGGCTTAACGGGCCCTCGGGCCTTGCCGTGCCTCGGGCCGGTCCAGCACGGCACGAGGGCATTAGTGCTGTGCCTAGGCCGCAACCTCGGCCCGGTGGTCTGACACGGCCCGACACGGAAGTCCATTGTGCCTGCGTAGTGCCGGGCTGCGTCGGGCCGGGCCAAATTAGGCTAGCGCCGGGCGGCCCATTTGGCCATCTATATCGATATTCTTGCTGATGCCAGATCATTGCAGAGTGGTAGCAAAACCAAACTATAGGCACTTTGTATGGTACCAGAACACAAAGATTCTTCCTTTCGGTGGTATTAGGGAAAAAAGACCATCAAACAAATATATACACCATAAATAATCAGAAAATCACAGGCATTGCATAATTTAGTTGAAAGTCATCAGCCACAATAGTATCCATTAGAGCATCTCCAAGAGTTTGCCAAATTTTACTTGTCAAATCTTGTGTTTTGCAAACTTCTAAAAAGGTATGCTAAGTAAAAAAGAGTTCATCTCCAACAGTTTGGCATAATTCACTTGCCAAACCCAGATCTAACTTACATCAGGAATCCTAAAAGAAACAAAATTATGTTTATGCCCTTCCACCTCTTGGAAACTTACATCAGGAATCCTTCTCTATTCTTTGATTCTTTTTTCACCCTCCCACCTAGAGGGAAACACCGATGGCAACCACGATCCGCACGCGCATATATGCGCGTGGGGAGGTGAGTTTTGCCAAGTTTCTATTTTTGCCAAGTTGGTTTGCCAAACTGTTGGATGCCAATTTTTCTCGTTTTGCCAAAATTAGATAGATGCCAAGCTGATTTGCCAAACTGTTGGAGTTGCTCTTAGTAAAAGCCAACAAGTTATAGCTTTGCGCATAGATACCTTCATAAGTTCATAGTCAAAATCTGAAAGTAACTTTTGTAAAGCCTTAGCTAAAACAAGCATACCGGTAATGGCAAAGCATAACAAAACGGTGTTCGCTTTGGATGGTATGTTGGATCGTACCAAGATTTCTTGGGTGGTATTGTTCTTTATTTTGGATGGTATGTTGGATCGTACCAACACATTTTGATAAAAAGCTTCTAAAAACACATTTTGATATAAAGTAGAAACCCAATGATCGGCTCTTAGAATGGTGGTGGGACCACCTAGATTTTTTTTGTTCTACTTTTTAAAACTAGTATTTGAAAAAAAAATAAAGTAGAGGTTCATAGCTTGTCATAAAATCCTAGAAAAGGATAGTTTTGTACTTCAGATCTTCTAAACTCTCTTTGATAAATCTTAAAATTATTGAGATCTTACCGTTCACAGTTCTTCAAAATTTTCCCGTCACCGTTCGCAGTTCGCTTCAGTAGCCGGCTAGCCGTGTGACGCATTGGCGGCCCAAAAGCCCGCCGATGTTATACATAGCTTAAGCGACAGTGGTTCGTGTCGCTGAAGCACGCCGCGGGAGATTTTTTTTTTCTTTTTTTCTTTGCTGGCTCCCGTGGTCTTTCTTTCTCTCTTTCTTTTCTTTTTCGTTTTCATCTTTTTCATTCGTTGGCCGCGGTGGTCTTTCTTTCTTCTTTTCCTTTTTCATTTTTTCTTTCTTTCCTTTTTATTCTATTTCTTATTTCTCTTTACTTTTTATTTATTTTTTACTTTTACTTTATTTTTTATGTTTTCATTTTTTTATATTCTTTCCTTTTCAATATTTTCCCCTCCGTTAATATTTTAATTGTTCGAGATGAGATGTAAATTTGTTCTCGCTAGAATAGTAAGTTGTTCTGGCTATAAGTATCTTGTTCGGGCTATAATAACAACTTGTTCCGACCCTTGTTCTAATTTGTTCTGACAATACATCTGTTTTTGTTCGAGATGACACACAAAATTGTTCCAACTACAATAGGATTTTATTCTAACAGTTATTCTTATTTGTTCTGACATTTTTTCTCAAGATGACATACGGACTTGTTCTGGATATAGTAGTATCTTGTTCTGGCTATAATAATAACATGTTTCTGACCCTTGTTCTGATTTGTTCTGACACCACATTTGTTGTTCGGGATGGCATATAAACTTGTTCTGACAGTTGTTCGCGTTTGTTCTGGCACTTCATTCATTTTGGTCTATGCCCTATTCGTTTGGCTTATCAGCCTCCAGCCAGCAGTACTTTTCTCTCGGAATAAACCAGCCACCAGCAACCAGCCAGTAGTACTTTTCTCTCAGAATAAATCAGCACCAGCCACCAGCACCAGCCAAACAAACAGGCCGCTAGCGATAACAGAATATACAAACATAATTAAAAATACGAATAAAATAAAGTTTGTCAAAATATAGTCAAGTGAGATCTTGTTTTGAAGTTTTTATTGTCAGAAATCCAATGGTGCCATCAGAATTTAATTTTTATGTTTGGTTGTGATTTATAGACTTTTTTTAGTTTCAATAAATGTTGCATGTGTTTGATGTCATCAATTTTGTTTCCTTTTGCATGCATGCACTCCAACGAACTTTGTTCGGTTGGTACGGTGGCCGATGGTAGTCTTTGGTTTGTTCGAGAGAAGAGCACCGCTGGCCGATCTTTGGTGGCTGGTTTGTTGTGAGAGAAAATCTTTATTTGGTGGTGGGCCGATAAGCCAAGCGAACAGGGTGCAACACGTGATCCATCTTTCCTTTGGCGACACAAAAGGAATTTGTTGCTGAAGCGACACATAAGAGCACCTCACAAGCCTTTCCTCTCCACCTTCCGAACCGATGGAACCGAGCCTCAGTGGCGGCCAGCTCACCGGCAAGCCCTCTGAGGACGACGCTGGTGTGGACTGCCTCAGTGCGCTCCCCAACGACGTCTTGTTCCGCATCCTCCACCTCGAGGACGCCGCCGCCGCCGGCCGGACCAGTGTCCTCGCCGGCCGCTGGCGCCGCCTTGGAACACTCATCCCGGAGCTTCGCTTCCCTTCATCCCCGAGCCCGGCGTCATCGCCCCAGCTCTGAACGGCCATGAAGCGGCCCTCACTCGCCTCGACGTGGCGGCCGAGGACGCCGCCGCCGAGTCTGTGCAGGGTTTTAAATTCCGGGAGAAAAAGAATTTCAGACCCCAGCGAGAAACAATGGATTCCGGGAATTCGAGAATTTCGGAATTTTTTATATTTTCATTATTTTATTTTTTTAAAAAATTTATTTTTTCACAGAAAATAATAAAATATTAATCCCGCCCAGGAAAATAAATTCCGGATCCGTCGGTAAGACGAAATTCCGGGAATTTCGGAGGATTCCGGTGGGGAATGTTTTCCTCCGTGGCAGCGTGGCTTCACCTCGCCGCGCGCCGCCTCTGGGGCAGCCTCACCTTCACGGCTTCACCAATAGGGTACCGAAGACGGAGAAGAAGAACGCAAGTGGCGGCGGCGAGAAAAAAAAGGCACCTTTGACCTCCCGTGCATCGAGAACGCCACCACCGTCTCCCTCGACCTCGGCTGCCTCGGCGTCGCCGTCCTGCCCGCCGGAGTCTTCGCGCGTCTCACCGAGCTCTCCCTGAGCAACGTTCATCTCCGGGGCCCGTGCGCGCTCGGCGACGCCGTATCCTCCCGGCGTTGCCCGTGCTTGGAGAAGCTCACCGTCAGCGACATCTTCGGGGTGAGCAACAGCAATCTGACGATCCGTTCCAGTTGGCTCCGGCACATGTAGCTCGCCTGCATACGCGGCGCGGCCTGCAGAAGCTCACCGTCGTCACGCCGAAGCTCGAGCACTTGACCGTGCTAGCCTGCTTCTATGAAAGCAGGAATCGACCGGTCGCCGACATCTCAGCTCGTCAGCTGAAGGTGCTCAGGTGGGGGATATTTGTTTGATCGAAGCACTGTCAAGCTTGGAAGGATGATGAAGCATCTCGAGTTTCTGTTGCCCGACTTGTTTCTCGATCGTCAACAACAAGCCTTGCCTTGCGCTCCTGCGGTGCTTTAATATCATAAAAAAAAACTTTGCCTCACAGTGATTTATCTACCGGTGAGTTCATCACTTCCTCTCTTATTTGCAACCGCGAGTCCGTGACCGTGACATCTTGAATGTAACGTTCTAGTATGTTTAATTTGACGGTTAAATTGGACAGAGAGATTTGAGAGGGCAACCAAATTCACTTGGCCATTAAACACACACATTTCCTAATAGTTGACAAAACTCATAAAATTAATTAACAGCCATGATGACTGTTTGTTAGACTGTATAGAAAAAAATAGCTTCACTCTAATAAATTGCAAGAAGCGTCCTAATCAAGTAAGGAATGTGTTATTTAATTTAGACTGTTTGTTCAATGCAACATGTCCAGTTTCGAGCTACCGTGTTTAATGCTAGAGGAGTCTGTAGTAGGGGTTACAAACTGGTCGAGAGAGGGTGTCGGAGCCCCAAGTCCCTGAGGGTGTAGCTCGAGCTACGTGTGTATGGGTGTCGATCAACCCCTGAAACGGTTGCCCTCCACCCCTTTTATAGACGCAAGGGTGAGGGGCAGAAAGGGGATACAAATATATGCTACAGTGCTATGGTGTTGGGAGGTCTTTTCCCATGTCGATGTCTGCCAGGAGGCATTGAAGGGCGTCGAGTTGTAGTGAAGCGGGCGTCTGCCGCGTGTGCGGGCAGCACTGTACATTCTGAGTACTTAGTGCTTCTTCGAGTTCTCCCTTAGATTACTCGGCTCCCTTGAGTGTTGATTAAGCCTGCCACATTACGTCCTAAGCGTAGGTAGGCGCCGCCCGTAGAGGTCATTGAGTACTTGTTCTGACGGGGGTGGCGTGCTGCAGAGGTTGGACGGGATGGCGCGGTGGAGGCCGTGCGGGCGAACAGTGCGGCGTTACGGCTCTTGTCAGAGCCAGCCGACCACGTGTCTCGCTAGCTGGGGTGTTTGCATGGCGTAGAGAACCGGAGCCTTGTTGTGCCACGTTTGTGTGGGGCTCCGATCCCGCACTCCGACCTCCATGTGTGGGCCCTGCCTTAGTCAGAGATGGAAACTTCTCGTGCGAACAAGCGGTCAGAGGTGGAAACTACTCGTGCGAACAAGTAGTCGGAGGCGAGGCAGAAAGTACTCAGAGGCGAGGCGGAAGATTGTCGTACGAGGCGGAAAGTTGTCGTGCGAACCGCCTACTAGTCGGAGATGAGGTGTCTTGTGGATGAAAGGTCTTGACGAAGATCTGCATCCCTCCTTTGCTCTAGATCTTAGCTTTGATGCTGTCAATGGTGTCAGAAGACTCCATTCCAAGGGCGATTATCTTGTCATTTAGGGGCCCTAATACAGGCCCTCGTCACTATACTTCTACTAGAGAACCTAATTTGCAATGTCAATTGAAAGCCTTCTTAAATCTATTATGCCGGTCCACAAACTCACAAAGTGTATCATTGAGATCCCCAATTGTTGTTCGGGTCTCATTGGAGGTCCAAATGGGTCTAGACACGCGACCTGCGACAATGTGGCATGCTTACCTGGCACTCGTCCCCCTGCCAGTGCAGCAACCGGCAACAACAGCACTGTCAACGACATCCGTCGCCGCGCTCTCATACGTCGCACGTGGCGTGGAGCTTGGTGCGCGGGTCGCCCAGCTCGTCATCATCCATAGGCGGAGCTGGGCGTTCGTCACCGGCGACTCGGCCGACAGGAACATCACGCACCACATCACCGTGCGCCACGGGTCCGGGGAGCTCACCCTTGCCACGCTCTAGCTCCTCGGCTGCATGACACTCTAGCCATACTTCGGCGGCGAGGAGCTGACGCCCTCTGAGGCGACGTCACTGCCCAGCGACCCCAAGGGCACGACGTTGTTTGACTAGATGTGGCACCTGGCGCTGCCGGTGGGCACCACTAAGGACCACCTGATTGCTAACCCATTCACGTCGGGGAGCGTCCTGTTCGGCGACCTCGACGGTGGCTTCCCGCCGGTGCCTGCAGGGTCTTAAAAACCGCTGCAGTAGCGGTTTTCGAAACTGGCAAAACCGGTCCGGTAAACCGGTAAAACCGACCGGTAAACCGAAATTAGCGGTTTGCTAGGGTTTGCTAGGTTCGGTTAGAGAGCGGTAACCGAGTTTTTTTCTACCGATCCAGGCCAGTTAACGCAGTAACCGAGCCGGTTACCAACGGTAAGGTGAACCCTGGGTTCCTGTCGTCGACCCCGACTGGGATGTGCTCCACGATCGCGTTGTTGAGTACGTCGACAGGCTAAGGGCGGCCGGGAAGGACCTCGAGATCATCGTGTACTAGCGGCAGGGGGACGAGTTCTTCACCGTGGAGTCGTGTGGGCATGCGTTAGACGAGCTTGATGGAGCACGAGTTTTCGTTTGCAGAGGTGCGACACCGCGACGTTGTCCGCGGCGGCCGCAGCCTCCGGCAAGAATGGCGCATGGACCGACTGCAGGTGCAGGTACACCACCTGGAATGACGAGGCCACGTTCTCCTACATCGCTCGCGCTCACCGGGCCTAGAGGCGCCAGTGCGTCGGAGCAGGGGAGGTGGAGTCGGGCGTGTTGTCCAGACGCAAACGCCAGCTCGGCTGCAGCCTGCTCGTCGTGGTCCTTCATCAGGCAACGATGTGAAGGACAGTGGAGCACCAGCTGGGATCTCTGCAACCTCCGCGCCAGTAAGCCCGATCGGCCACCTACCCGGTGAACCGTGTGTGTGTGTGGGGGGGGGCGGGGAGCAGCTCTGCGCTCCTGCCTCCCTCTCCGTCAACCGTCATGGGGAGCAGAGCAAGCCATGCCACCCGGCGCGTCGGACATATCCTCATCGACACGGCTGCCGCGGAGCTCTGCCGCGGGTCCCGGCTAGATCCTCTGTTGCGGCTACGGTGGCGGACAAGGGCGCGGAGAAAGAGCACTGCTTCCCGACGGAGGCTCGAGCTCCGCGAAGGCCGGCCGTCCTCTTCTCTCCCTGGCGGCAGGGCCAGCGCGGCGGCAAGCAGCGGGATGCCGGGAACCGTGATAATGATTAGCGATGTTGCGAAGTGTGTGGCGACCCATCTGGCGCCCGCGGCAACCTGCCGGAGAGGCCGCCTACAGCGGTGAGGTGGCCCCTCACCGCCAGGTCTGTGCCACGTCAATGTCCACGCTGGTATGTCATGTGAGCACGAACGATTTTTTCACACCCAATTGGACCATAATGAGACTCGAACAACGTCTAAGGACCTCAGTGACACACTCAGTGGTATATCACCTCCAAGAAGTAGAAATCACGGAGTTTAGAGGATCTGAACATGAAGTAACCTTTGTGAAGCAAACAATTCAAATGGGTGACGGTGCTAACAAATATGACAGTAACTTTCAATTCTTTGGTGACTGAAAGCACTGCCAATGTAAATTTGCCATGCAAATTCTTTGCAGTAATTTTATCGGGCAACCAATCTATCTATACTTGACAAAAAAAAAAAGAAGAAGAAGAAGAAGCGAGAGGCAGCAGGTGTGTGTCGCATTGATGGCGGGCTGTTGGATGGAGGCCGTTCGGCTCAGTAAAAACATGGCCGGCCGCCCACGGTTTGTCTCGTCTCCACCAATAAACAAACGGGAGCCCAGCCTTCTCTCTCCGCTCAGGCCGCCGCCGCCGCCGCTTGCCCTTCGTTGCTGCCTCACCTCCGTCGAGATCCAGTCCGTGTTGCCCCACCGTGTCCCCCCCCATCACGTTGGATCCAGAATGTTGGCGGATATCTCCTACTGCCTGTACCCTTCACGCGTACGACGCGGACTCCATGCGCTCCCGGGCATCTCGCCACGGCTCGCCCCCAGGTCGCGCTCAGCTCCACAAGACTCGGTCTCCGGGGGCTTCTCGCACCGCACGACGCACGCGAGTCCATCGCCTCGCGTCCCACATGCTAGGGATAGTTTTGATCTCTGTTGAGTCCTGTAACTTGTATATAAGGCTCTGCCTTCGATCAATGAAGTCACGGTTGATTCAATTCTCTCCTTCACAGAACCCGGTGGATCTTGCCCGCGGTGCCGGTGCCGGTGCCGGCGCAATGCTGTTATTGGTAGCGAGCCTGACGGTGGAGGAGGTGCGAAAGTTGCTGCGCACCTAGCAGATGGAGTTGACGCGGCTGGTGCTGTGACCCGCGAGCCTGTGAAGCTTCAAGCTCCTTCTCCCAATGGAGCAAAGGCTGAGCTGCGGCGGCGAGCTCGCCGCCAACGGCCAACCCCGACGACGGCGCCGGCGGCGTTGACCGCCTCAGCACGCTCCCCAACGACGTCCTGCTCCGCATCCTACTCCGCCTCGAGGACGCCGCCGCCGCCGGCCGGACCAGCGTCGTCCTCGCCAGCTGCTGGCGCCGCCTCTGGACGCTGCTCCCGGAGCTCCGCTTCTCTGCATCGTCAAGCCCCCGAGCCATCGCCTCGGCTCTCGCCGCCCATGAAGCGGTCCTCACTCGCCTCGACGTGGCGCCGTGGCGGCCGAGGACGCCGCCGCCGAGTCCGTGGCGGCGTGGCTCCCCGCCGCCGCGTGCCGCCTCTCCGGCGGCCTCACCTTCACCAATCTAGCTGGTACCGGAGGAGAAGAACGCAAACGACGGCGGGCGAAAAGGCGCCTTTGACCTCCCATGCCTCGAGAACGTACGCCACCACCGTCTCACTCGACCTCGGCTGCCTCGGCGTCGCCGTCCCGTCCGCTGGCGTCTTCACGCGCCTCGCGGAGCTCTCCCTGAGCAACGTTCATCTCCGTGGCCCGTGCGCGCTCGGCGACGCGGTCTCCCTCCCGGCGTTCCCCGTGCTTGGAGAAGCTCACCGTTAGGAACGTCTTGGGGATGAGCAACAGCAATCTGACAATCCTTTCCGGTTCACTCCGGCGCATGGTGCTCGCCGACATGTGCGGCCTGGAGAAGCTCACCATCGTCACGCCGGCACTCGAGTACTTGACCGTGCTATGTTGCTTCTATCAAAGTCCGGATCAACTGGTTGCCGACATCTCCGCCCGGCAGCTGAAGGTGCTGAGGTGGGGGAGTTGGTTTGATCGAAGATCTATCAAGTTTGATAAGATGAAGCATCTCGAGACCGTGTGCCCCATCTTGTTCTTTGTTTACGGATATTCGTCCAACAATGCCAATTTTCAGGAGTTCTTGCTGCGCTTTAAGGTCATCCGGGAACTTTGCCTCAAGCTGGTCTATCCGCTGGTACATTCACTGTCCCTCTTATTTGAAAATTAGAATTGGGTCATCATGGCAACATTTGAGTTTGTTTGGCGATTTAACTTGACACAGATTTGAATATTGGACAATTATATCTATGATAGACCAATAAACATTCACAACATTTTCTAATATTTGACAAAAGCCGGTATCATTAAGTAATTCTGCCATGAAAGTGCTGTTTATGAGACTTTATTCATAAAGATGTTGCTTCCTCTATCATTGTACGTAGTGCCATAATCAAGTAAGGGATGTCATTTGGATTGTTTGTTCAATGCAACATTTGGGCGTATTTACACTGTTGTGTAGATGATGATGACTATGGTATGTAAAAATTAGCATGAAAAACTGTCGCCTTTTTCTTTGTTCATGTCCCCGCAACATTTCCTGAGCACACTAAATCCTCAGTCTGTCAAAATATATCTTAGCGAGACATGATATCCAAAGTTCTGTTTGCAGTATACTACTAGTATATGGTTCAATTAGGCATGCAAAAATGAGCTTCTGTATAAAAATCCAAGGTGAGCTTACTTCAAAATGAGTTGTTTCTTGTGACACTTTCCAAACTGATGCAATCCCCTGTTTCTATGTTGATTTCATGCGGACACACAGGATATTGAAAACCTACCATACTCGATGGAAGACATGAAAAAGCTCCCGGATATTCAGTCTTTGGACTTGCATGTAACTGCAAATGGACATGCTACTGGAGCCAGCTTGTTCCATGTTCTCAAGAAGTGTTCTGGTATCAAGAAGCTGAATCTGGAACTGTCTTCCCCTCATTTAGAGGTAAAGTTATCCTTTGTTTACACAATATGCAATTGCGCTTCTTAGTTCACGTACAAATGCTTGTTCTACTTATATGACTCCTAAAACCTAATTATCACACTTTTTCTCTATGTTATTGAAATTCAATTGAATGGGGTACAATTTAGGGTGCAAATATGTGTTAACCTTTTTTTATATTAGTATCATCCTTGTTGAATTAAACGGCCTTGTGTTGACTTGCATGGGAGGCTTGATCTTGATAGTATAAGTTGGAGCTATTGCATTGGGTAATAGTAAGTTTTGGGTACTTTATTTTTCAAAGTTTCCATAAGTCAGATAACCTAATCCTAAGGCGCAACTGAAAATCTTCTTGAATGTTTGACGTTTACTATGCCACTTTTTGTTATCTCATAACATTTATATTGCCGCAATCAAATAGCATCTGATTAGTGTCTTGTTCAAATCCTTTTGGAAAATGTTGATGATGTCTTGATTACATATTCAGGCAATCTAGATAATAAATTTCACATTGGACTCTTTACCCGTTAGTCTTACTGAGTTAACATGGTCCTTTTGGTTGCGTTTGTGGTCAGCAACCAAACTGGAAAACCAAGCAACTCTTGTTGAATCGTCTCCAAGAAGTAGAAGTCCTTGAGCTGAGAGGATCTGAAGATGAAGTTACCTTTTTGAAGCAACTATTCAGCTGGGCAACAGTGCTAAAAAAGATGACAGTTACTTTCAAATCGTCGGTAACTGAAAGCATAGTCAAGGAGTTGTGCCAGCTGGTTTTACGAAGCTTTTCTAGGCCACAAATATGCATGGAATTTTACATGTACAAGTACAAGGTCAAGGTACTATATGCTCCTGAAGATTTAAGCACTAGTTTAAATCACCTTAGGCTTATGTAATTCATGTAGCTTCATTGTGGATAATGTGTATGTTTGAAAATTGGAACTCGAACAAACACTCCTGTCAAAGGAAATTCCAGCCTGCTGCGCGCTGCTTGTAGCTTGTAATTTTCTTCCGTGTGTGCGGCCAAGTTCTTTTCTTTTATAAAAAATCATGGTGTTTCTTTTTTGCCAAATGTTGACATATAGTGATCGTATCTTTCTTTTAAGTTAGAAACGCTTGTTTGTGTATATTAGCTTTGTTGATGAGTGAAGAACAGTGTCCAATTCCGCACCTCTCATCCCGTCCCAGGAACACCGGACGGGCGGCAGCATGATTGCTGATCGGCGGCGAGCAGAAGAAAGAAACGCACAGCTCTGCATCTGCTGATCGGCAGAGCTGTGCTGAGTATAAGCAGATCGGCAGAGCTGTGCTGAGGAGTATAATTTCGTGAACTGCAGCAACTTTATTAAGACTTCAACTCTCACTGTCTATTTTACATTAAGGGGAAAAAAATATCACAAGTGAATGTCTACGATCACAAATAGATACATGAGTACTTAGACTAAAAAAAATAAATGGCCCACGGCCAAAGCGGCTTCGCCGAGAGCCCAATAAGTGGCTCTCGGCCAAGATTTTTTTTTTTTGCAAATGCATTTAATTAGTTAAAAAATAGTAAATAAGTTCAAAAACTTAACATGACACTAGATATGTTGTGTATTGCTTCTAAAAAACTTGTTGTGGTCAAACTCAAATTTAAATTTATCTAATGTATCAAACCTAGTGACATTAGTTCAAATTCTCTAAAACTTCTCGTGAGATGTTCCGGTTTCTAAACAACGTGCGTGTCAAAGTGCTCAAAAATGTTCTCAACTTTTTACCACAACCTCGACATATGATGTAATCAGGGCTCGACAAAATTCGTGATTTTCAAACTTCATTTGAATTTTATATAATTTTAAAACCTTTCCGCGACATGATCTTTATCATGATCGGAGAACAAAATGTTTGAAATTTAGTTTCATTTCGTGTACATGGTCTTAGAGATGTCTCACGAACACGAATCTCATTTTACCAACAACTTTACTTAATGATTTTATGCACTTGCAGTTCATATCAGACGTCTTCGAAAAAATTACCTATAGAAGTAAAATTTTTAAATATAGCAAACAAACATAAATTTGGGTCAAATTTGAACATATACTTTGTATAAGTGCATGTTGATGATAGAAAAAATTGAAGGTGAAAAAGTGATTTTTTTTAAAAAAAATTTCTTCGTCGAGAGCCGGTCGCCTTGCTCTCGGTGAAGAAGAAATTCTTCGCCTAGAGTTTTATTCTTCGCCGAGAACATTATTTTTTACTCTCGTCAAAGAGATCTTCGCCAAGAGCACGAGATTAAGCTCTCGCCGAAGAATATTGCTCTTGGCGAAGACTCGGTTTCCCGTAGTGTATATAGTTGTGTGGTGTCGACGACATGGAAGCATGAATGTGACCCGGCAGTAGCTATATATGTGCCGCGCCCGCGCCGGCCACCAACTGTTGCGCGTGCCTAGGTCAACACAGACCATTTAAAACCAACTGGTTTGATGCACTACAAGACCACACTGATTACAGAAGGAATTCTAAATGATTCCTCTTTCCAAAGGACATCAGCAGTTTGATCCATTTCTTTCAACTTATGAGAGAACAATTTTAGCATTTTGTTCACCATTATTCTCGAACAATATATGCACATCTGTTGAACCCAAATCGTTAAATATAAGCTCAACTACTCCAGATTTTTTTCTACCGTAACCTTTGCTTTTTAAAAAAATCATTCCAACTTAGATTATTAAGTCAACAGAAGTCAAAATATTAGTACGATCATCGTACGAGCGACTAGTTGCTTGGAGCTCTCCATTTGGAGAAGGATGCTTGCTTGTGTTTTTGGCGACGTGTTGACTGCGACATGGGAAAACCAATGCAATTACCGCACTACGCGGACACGTACTGAAAGTAACTCAAATGGTATATTATGCACCATGATTAGTCCGGGCGTGAATAAGATTTTACTGATCACTTAGCTCAGCACACTGGATCATCACGATGCTGATTAGATTCACACTCTGGAACTCCATTTGGCGATATCTCCATGAAATTGTCACGACAGCGAGAAGCAAGAGGTAGGCTGGGACCGGCAAATTAAGATTGACGTGGTGTGACATCAAACTTATGAGAGAATAATTTTGGCATCACTACGGGAGAATGGAAATTCCCCGAGTGCCTCGGAGCTTCCCCGAGTGCCAAATATCGGGCACTCGGGGAAGAGGGTCACTTGATCATGTGTGGAGATGTCCGGGTTTGAGGCATCGACGTCCCAACTTGCTCGAAATCTTCTCAATTCTTGCATACAACCTCTACACGCCATAACATGACACCCGGACAAGTTTCATGATTTTCGGACTTCGTTTGGATTTTATATAATTTACAAACACTTTTCCTGCTAGTTGTTCGTCATGTTACGGAAAAAAGATGTTCGAAATTTCATATGGCTTCCTAGATATGGCCTCAACATACACCAAATATAATGAATATCATTTTTTGAATTAAGAAATTTCATTACTTCATGCACCTGCAGTTCAAATTTGAAGTATGCTAAAAAATTCAACAAAATGAAAAAAACTAATGAAATATACCAAAAAAATCAAAATAACCCTAAATTTGAGCAAGGAGTTTAAAATAATGTGGGATGGCTTCACAAAAAAAATGAGGCAAAAAACAACAAAAAAAAAATTCTTCCCCGAGTGCCTCACCCTAGCACTCGGGGAAGAGACCCTTCCCCGAGTGCCAGGCACATAGGCACTCGGGGAAGGCCAACCGGCCCAAACAAATTATTAGAGGCCCAGCCGGCCCAACATGAAACCCTAACCCTATAAACCCCCCGCCCCCCACCCGCACGCCCCCCCACCCCCCACGCGCGCGCCCCCTCGGATCCGCCGCCACCCGCGCGGCGGCCCCGACGCCCCGCGGCGCGGCGGCGGAGCGGCGGGCGGAGCGGCGGCGCGCGCGCGGCGGGCGGAGCGGCGGCGGGCGCGGCGTGGGGCTCGGCGGCGGGAGCGGCGGCGGCCCCGCCTCCCTCCCGGCGCGCGGCGGCGGGAGCGGCCGCGGCGCGGCGGCGGGCGGAGCGGCGGCGGGCGCGGCGTGGGGCTCGGCGGCGGGGAGCGGCGGAGGCCCCGCCTCCCCTCCGGCGCGGTGGCCGGAGCGGTCGCGGGCGTGGCGGCCGGAGCGGCGGCGGGCGCGGCGGCGGGCGCGGCGGCCGGAGCGGCGGCGGGCGCGGCGGGGGGCTCGGCGGCGGCGGCCGGCGGCGGGCGCGGCGGCGGGCGCGGCGGCGGGCTCGGCGGCGGCGGGAGCGGCGGCGGGTCGGAACGCAGGGGGCCACAGTGCCTTTTGCATTTTTTTAAAAAAAAATCCACAATTCTTCCCCGAGTGTCTTCCTTCGCCTCTCGGTGAAGCCTTCCCCGAGTGTGCAGTTTTTGGCACTCGGGGAAGGCGGCTTCCCCGTGAGCCTCTTCCCCGGACCCTCTTCCCCGAGAGTTGCACTCGGGGAAGTCTTCCCCGAGTGCAACTGGTCCTTCCCCGAGTGCAATTGGCACTCGGGGAAGAACCTGCCTCCTGTAGTGCATTTTGTTCACCATTCTGACTCATTTGCTTGGATCCTTGGGCTAAAGTTTAGAAGGTGTCACATCAAACTTTTTGGATGCTAATTATGAGGACTAAACAAGAGCTAAAACGAAATTGCTAAACATAGATTTGTCTCGCAAATTGGCCTCCATCTATGTAATTTGCACATTGCAAATTAGTTTTCTAATCAGTATATATTTAATACTCTTAATTAGTATCTAAACATCTGATGTGTGTGAGGTACAGATAGTTTATCTCTTGTGATCCAAAAACGCCCCCCCTAAATATAAGCTGAACTACTCCATGTTTGTTTTACCATATATATCCTTTGCTTTTTTGTAAAAAAAAAAGCATTCCGCCTTAATTTTATTAGCTAGATTGGAACTTTAGCCACCGAACCGGCCAGGCCTGCAAGGACTTCGATAATTCCCCCCTGATCCGGGTTGATAAGTCAATGAAAATCAAAAGATCAGTACGATTATCGACGACTCATTGGAGGAGCTCTCCATTTGGAGAAGCCAAGGTTGCTCGTGTTTTTGGTGACGTGTTGACTAAGGATTGGACCTGTGACCAAGGAAACCAAAATACACTGCACAACTTATTGGACACTGAAAGTTACTTAAATTAACGGTACATTATTTGGCATTTTTCAGTAGTCCGGGAATTAATAAGATTTACGGTAATGGTTGGTTACGGTCGTCCAACGCGAGGAGTAAAAATCGGACGCCCCCACACGCGCCGCGCAGTGAATCATTTCTAGCATCTTCACGTGAGTGGGCCCCACCCGAAGCTTATCCTTTCGATTCTTCCTTCCCAACCACAACACGAGCGTCGTCGTCGGCGACAACGCGAGCGCAACCGGGGCGAGGTGCGCGCGCTCCCCAGCGCAGATCCGGTGGCCGACCCGCCTCCTCCTACTCGCACGGCGTGGATCCGGCAGCGGAGCGCCCGGACCGAGGCGCGACAACCGCGGATCGAGCTGGCACCAGTGAGCTGCTCACCTCCGCGCTCAAGTCTGGCACCGGCGAGCTGCTCACCTCGCGCCCACCGGCCATGGAGGCCTGTGCTTCGAAGCTCCGCGCGCACATGCTCACTTGTGTGGTTGTGGAGGCAGCTCACCGTACCCGAATCTCACCGGCCATGGAGGCCCTGTGCTCGAGCTCGCCGATCATGGAGGCCCTGCGTTTGGAGCTCGCCGAGCTCCCTGCGGCCGGGCACGTCAGCTTGCCGGCGGCGCGGGCCGCCGCACCCAAGGCCGGCGTGCGGGAAGAGCCCCCGCCTCTATTTTGGGCCTATGTTTCGAGATTTTTTTATGTTGCAATCGTTGTATATTGGTGTTGTAACAGTGTTCTTGATATGTTGCAACCGTTCGTCTTCAGGATGTAATTGGTTCTCGTTTATGTTCGCACCAGTGTTCTTGACATGTTGCAAGTGTCCCATGCGAATGTTTCAAAATTAGATAATAAATTTTTCGATGTTACAGACATTATTTTTTGATGTTTGCAGATGTCGAGTTCAATGTTGTATGCACATGTTGTTGTGTTGCAAACATTAAATTTTAATGTTGCGGATGTTGAGTTTCGATGTTGCAGCATGTGATGTTGGGATTTGTGTCGAGGAGGAGAGAGAGAGGAGAGCTTTTGATGTTGGATGTTGCACACAACACTGGTCGCAACATATTCGTAATATAGTCGCAACATGGGGGGAGGGGAGAAAGACTCCTGATGTTGGATGTTGCACGTAACCGCGTTCGCAACATGCTCACAACACGTTCGCAACATGCTCGCAACATGTACTCTTTGAATGTTGCAAGCACCACGGTTCGCAACATGGGAAAAGCTCTTCGCAACATCGCAAAAGTTGTTCGCAACATCACTACGTCTTGCAACGCGATCGACGGCTGATACGCTCTCTCATCTGAATCGTACGGCCGTGGACCCGTCTGATGCTAGCGCCCGGATCGGACGTCCGGGCGCTTGCAGCTCCGTAAGATTTATTAATTATCACACTTATTATTTTTCATCAATGTATCAATGTCTTATACCACTAGACAGTATGGCTACATAGACGAGCAGGCCGTTAGATTATTTTTCATCTTATGGTTTAGATTTTTTTTACTAAATGGTTTTCTCCCCACCTGCACGTCTAGTATAATATTAATTATTGTATTGGTGGTATGAGCAACTTGAAAATTAAGAAGTGGAGATGATGTGCTTGTATATTATCCTGGTTTACATCAATTTATACTACACTGGTAGAGTCGGGGCCTTTGGTACGCCCCTTTAGTCCCGGTTCAACTTTGGAGACGGGACTAAAGGGTTTTTGTCGACATAGCCCAAAATAGCTGCAAGAACCACCCCCTTTAGTCCCGGTTGGTATTACCAACTGAGACAAAAAGGAGGCATCAAACACCTATTTTTGAACAATGATCGACTCCCGCCTTTAGTCCCGGGTGGTACCACCACCCGAGACTAAAAAGTACCCCTTTAGCCTCAGGTGAAAACACCACCCGGGATTAAATATTTAGTCCCGGGTGGTGTCTCCACCCGAGACAAAAGAGGGCCTTTTGTCTCGGGTGGAAACACCACCCGAGACTAAAGCCTCTCGCATCCGGCTTGCAGGCGGCACTCCTCTTCTCTCTCCTTTTATTATTTGCTCCACCCACCCCTCAGCAGTAAAACACTTATCCTTTTCTTCAACACTTATCTCTTTCTCCCTTCCTTTCCTTCCTTTACCAGCTCATCTTCTCGATCTGCTCCCTGCAGGTAGCCAGCGCACAGCACAACACGCGGGGTCGCCGGCGCGGGGCCGCGGGGCCACCGGTGCGGGGCCACCGGCGCGCCGGCGCGGAGCCGCCGAAGCGCCGGCGCACGGGCCGCGGAGCCAACGGCGCGCGGCGCGGGCCACCGACGCACGGGCACATGACCGCCGGCGCGCGAGCGCGCGGGCACGGGGCCACCGGCGTGCGGCCGCGCGGGGCCGCCGCGCGCGCATCCACCGGCGTAGACCGGGCGCGCGGGGCCCGCCCCTAGTAGGGCCGGCGCGCGAGAGCCGCCGGCGCGCGGGGCCCGCCGACGCAAGGCCGGGCGCGCGGCCCGCCGGCCGGCGGCGCGGCGGCCAGCGGGACAACGGGCGGGCACATGCACGGCGAACTCCGGGCAGTGCGTGGAGCAGGCAAGATTTTTTTTTGCATGTGTTTGGTGAGTGATTTGTTTGTCGATGGAATGTGTTGTGATGTGCAAACAAATGTTGTGAATTGTGAGATGAATTTGTTGGTGAATTTGTGAGGTGAATTTGTTGAAAATTTGTGAGGTGAATTTGTTGATGAATTGATGAGATGAATTGGTTAATGAACTTGTGATGAAGTTTAGTTGAACTTGTGATGAACTTTGGATGAATTTGGATGAAATTGTGTGTGGTGGAGCGGGTGGTGGATCGGAGCTAGAGGACAATGTTGGAGTTGCAGAGCAGTGTCAGAGCGTGTGGGGACAGCAGCAGCAGGGGTGTATTTTTTATTTGCTGCAAAAACCTTTTAGTCACTGTTGGTATTATCAATCGGGACTAAAGGGGGTGGGCGCAGGTGCTGGCGTGCCCCCCCTTTAGTCTCGGTTCGTAATATCACCCGAGACTAAATGATCCTTTAGTCCCGGTTGGTTCAACCAGGACTAAAGGGAGGGGCCTTTTGTCTCTCAACTTTAGTCCCGGTTGGACTTAAGAGACCTATACCCCTCTCCAACCGGGACTAAAGCCCCTCTCCCTACCAGTGCTACCGCTAGTCTTTTAGCCCCAATCTTAGAATTGAGAAAAAAAATGTAGTTGCACATAATAAGATGGCAATATTTTTCTTATTTTTTCTTTCAAGTACAAATGGGACGATGCTTGTGAGTAACCATGCTGTTTTTGTTCTCCCTGTTGGCTTGCCCAAGCTAAAACAAGTATTTTGGTTACAGTATCCCTCTCCGTAGATTCCAAAGTGTTTGAATTAATGGATGCCATCTTGCATTGTCAATGTCTTATATAAAAGATGTGCCTTGTTCTGGAACAAAAATAACCCATACAACATATGTAGTACTACTGCAGTAATAGGGTTATGTGCTAATATGTAAGATCTCGTTGAATTGTATTCTTGTTATTAGCTAGAAAATGTGTAGTCCCAGTATTACTATCTATATTCTCGAGAAAAAGACCATTATTGTAATCTAAACAACGCGCACAAGCGAGAGCAAAACAAGGCCAGTGACAAGCCAAGGAAGAAACATGCAGCTCTGAATCTGCTGATCGGCAGAGCAGCCGCTCAGTAACCATTCGTTGTGAACTGCAACTTTAATTAAAACTTCAACTCTCAGACTGAGTCTCAGTATGTAATCATCCGCCTCTTACAGCTACTAGAAATTGATTTACTGTGCTTTATTCCTAACTTCATCTCAAGTCTGAACTGAAAACAGTTAACTTGCTGAGTAATCCATGCAAATAGAACAACCCGTTTAAGACCAAACAAACAAATGTACCATACAAGTATGCATAGTTTTACATTAAACAGTGTTACAGAACAGATGAAGAGGACCATACATATAGCAGAGATGTATTGCAGACAAAAGTTTCCAACATGTGGAACCTAGACTAGAACATGAAAGCGAGTGGTACTTTCGAAATGCTTATTTTTTTACATATAGCGATTTTGACTCCTAGAACAGGCTCACCGAGGAAAGCTCGCGGACAACAACATTTCTCTTTCCATACTAAAACGCCTGCTGCTCTTGTCATGCACGATAATATCGCTTTGTTCAAAAGTTGTGTTGTTCCTTAGTCCAATTTCTTGTACCCCTGGATTGCCCTGATAATTGTCGTGAGAAGATTGAATCCCCTGAAGTATCGTCTCAACATGGCGCATTGTTGGCCTAGCATCGCCCTTCATCTGCAGGCACAAAGCTGCTACTGCAGCAACTTGCTTGGCCTCATCTTCCCCTTCTTTAGTGACTTGCACATCTAGTATCTCACTTAGTCTATCTTCACAAAAGAGTTGGATGAAGTGTTCTGCAAGACTAACACAGTTCATAGATATGTCAATGGTTGGTTTCTTCCGAGTTAGTAGCTCTACAAGCATAACACCGTAGCTATATACATCACTTTTCTCAGTCAACCGTCTAGTGTAGAAGTACTCTGGATCCAAGTACCCATAAGTTCCTTGTATGGCTGTTGTTACTCCAGATTTGTCAATAGAGATGCCTCTGGATGCACCAAAGTCTGATACTTTTGCTGTTAAGTTGTCATCAAGCAATATGTTGCTAGTTTTGATGTCCCTGTGAACTATTGATATCGAAGCATCAGAGTGAAGATAGGCCAAAGCACTAGCAACTTCAGCTGCAATTCGCAAACGGTCTTTCCACGAAAGAGATACTAGGGTATCAACATGAAGATGAGCATAAAGTGTTCCGTTGGAAATGAACTCGTATACTAGTAGTGGGACTTCTGTCTCAAGGCAACATCCAAAAAGTTTCACCACATTGCGATGATTGATTTGAGAAAGGATAGCTACCTCATTGATAAAACCATCAATTTCCCTTTGAATCACAAGTTTGGACTTCTTAATAGCAACAACATGTTGGTTTGAGAGTATGCCCTTATATACAGTGCCATGCCCTCCGCCACCTAATATGCGAGCTTCATCAAACTTGTTTGTAGCTTTGTCAAGTTCTTCTAGGCTGAAAATCATCCGTTCAGCAATGTCTTTATCAACTAATTGTTGGAGCAACAATCCTCGATTTTGCTTGAAAAAGTATTCCCTCAGTTTCTTGGTTTTTCGATCCTTCAGTGTCTTAATGGCATAGATGGTAGCTAACACCATGAGCAAAAGGCCCATGCCAATGCCGAACCCCACAGCAATATATGTCCCTGCAGACATAGAGAAACCTTAATTTTTGTGGTGATATATCTTCATTAATATTCTTATACATGAATAATTATTATTAACTTTTGCTTTCATGTACATTCTATGCAGTGACGGAGTCGTGTATAAAACCTACTCTTTGTCTAAGACTATCTAGTCAACCTCGGACCACGTTTACAATTATTACTAATAATTGACAAAGATATGTTGTGAATGCTTTTAGTTTTTTTGTGTGAGCATATTTATTAATTGTGTGTTTTTGCTTGAGACTAGCCCAAGGTGAAAAAGGTATGTGATGATGACAAGAGGGAGAAACATATGTCTATTGGCTCACTGAATGCTAGAAATGGCGCCATATGGGGTTTCTCTCTCTCTCTCTATCTACACACACCACACATATTTTACTATATAAGCAAGGCCCCTAATGGCCAAATTATCTCCACTCATACTTGTGTGATTTTATGATGTTTCTCCAATCCACTGCCCCTTCAATATATTAGTTTTTATTGCATTTATTATGGCAATTTATAAATTTGATTGTTTAGATCGACAGAATAATCTAGTTTTAATATGATCACCACACCCGTCGAACTGAAAATCATATGTACTTCGGCCGATTCTTCAGTGGTTTCCGTTTGTTACGAGAGAAAAGTCTGGAGGCTGATAAGTCAGAGGAACAGTGTATATATATATATATATATATATATATATCTCTTGAAGTAGAAAAACTATGACGATGAATCTAATTACCAGTTGAACGATGGTTTGGACTCTGGCATCCACCGGGAATGTACGGGTTGCCATCGTAACCCTTTCCGCACCGGCAGACGTAGCCTCTGGCGCTGTTTTTGGATACCAGACAATCGCTGTTGGCGCTGGCGCATCCATAGTCATGCCTCATTTTCGCTTGCCCACACCACGACGTCGAGTTGTCGAAGGACCAGTCCAGGATCGCCGGAATATCTATGCCCGTCGTCTTCCCGTGGAGCAGATTCTCCTTGAGCTTCTTGACCTTCACCGCAGACGACGACGACGACAACCAATTTATCTCCACCACGACCAAGCTCACGTTCCTCCTAGTCGAGGGTGGATTAACGGTGCCACTGCCACCATCAGTATGATGACTCCAAACCAAACGAACTGGGTGGTGAAGGAAGCGAGGCCGCTCCCCGGCATGAGCGCGTAGCAGCAGCCGACACCATTGCACTCGCCGTAGCCTATCAATTGCGTCAGGTTCTCCTCCGCCGCCGGGCAAGGGGACAGTAAGCATGCGCTCACGTACGGAGCCGTATCCCCACGACTCGGCGAGGAAGCCGCACCCGGTGTGCAAGAGAAGGTTCTGCGCTGCGGATCCGAGCACGTATGGCTTGCCGGGTTCCAGGACATGGATTTGCACCTTGTCCATGTTCCCGACGTTGAAGGACCGCACCGGGCTGCGGATTTTCACAGCTAGTGCTGTGCTTCACCGATATCTCCAGCACATCCGGCCCTTTGCTGGTCGTCGTCCCCAGCGACAACCGAGGTGCGCCACCGTGTGGGCGGTGGCATGTCACCTCGAAACCCTTCCGGTAGCAGTGGGGGTGGTCGCTCAGGCCGAAGGGGTAGGGGATTTCCACTTTGCCGCACTTGCTCGGGCATCCAGGCTGCGCGATGGTGTTGGCTGCTGCAGGTGCTACGGTGGTCACAGCGAGCTGCGGCAGCAGCAGGACGGCTACAACAAGCAGCTGAGTGTGCATCGATCGATCGATAGCTAGCTAGAATGATAGCTAGTACTATACGTGCAGGATCGACGAGATGGAGTACGTAGCTAGTTTTTAGCTGATCGAGGGGCAGTAGTACTCGTGCCATA
This sequence comes from Cenchrus americanus, assembly GCA_947561735.1. Taxonomy (NCBI): domain Eukaryota; kingdom Viridiplantae; phylum Streptophyta; class Magnoliopsida; order Poales; family Poaceae; genus Cenchrus; species Cenchrus americanus. The sequence continues at coordinate 256,716,732 of OX387245.1, forward strand.
TATGGACTGACTGCCGGGCGCCAACTGCATGCATATATGCTGCTGCTTTATTCTGCTTGCAGTTGCAGGTTGTGATCGTTTCCCCACTTACGGGTACTATGCAAAATAATCCCTAGCTAGCTAGCTACAGCCTGTTCGCCGCTTATCAGCCACCAACCAAGAAGATTTTTTCTCCCGAACGAATCTGCCAAGCAACCAATGCCAGCAACCAACAAGCCAAAGATTTTTCTCTGAACAAACCAAAGCACGAGCCATCACCACCAGCCAACCGAACAAGTTGCTAGTTTGATCCATTCCGTCCTTCAATGAGAGAGAACGATATGATTTTGGCATTTTCTCTTCACCCGTCTCAATCAAACGACTACTCCCATCCAGAGTGATGGTAGTAGTTATTGGTTTCCGTGCCACATCCGATAGCGGACGAGGTTTACAATAAACCCCACTATTCCAGTACGTCAAAACTCTGGTCACCGATCGAACCGGCCGGGCCGGCAAGCGCTTCGTCAATCCAAAACAGAGGATCTCAGTACGTACTATATGTGGCCAACGAGTCGTTGGAGGCTTGGAGCTCTCCATTCGGTGAAGGGGACCCCCCTGCGACCTGGGAAATCAATTAATTATTACCGCACTAAACGTCGTACTCAGACAGTACTGAACAATTGATGTTACACACAAGCGCGCGGTGAACCTTCTGCCATTTTTCACTGTATTATATGTTGCCTCTGAAAACGAACAAGACCTGTACTGGATCATGGCCTTGATGGTGATGAGATTCGACCGCACTGTTGCCTGGGAAGTGACCATTTGGCGATATCTCACGGCGGCGAGAAGCTAACACCCTGTTCGGTTGGCTGGTGGCTGATGGCTGGTGCTGGTTTGTTCTGAGAGAAGAGTACTGCTGGCTGGTTGCGGCTGGTTGCTGGTGGCTGGTTCGTTCCGAGAGAAAAATCTTCTTGGGGCTGGTGGCTGATAAGCCGAGCGAACAGGGTGCTGCTGGGATCGTCACGCGGTGTCCCAGCTACGGGCGGGTGTAGAATGAGCTCTCTCGCCGTGGAACGTACCACCAAGTGGTGGCATGCAGTATATGGTTATTTTTGGTAAGGATAAATAGATAAATTTTTACAATCTTTTAATAATTTGGAAACCTCAGGTTGAGAAAAAAATTCGTTTGCGCCACAGGTAAAATTTGAAATGAAAAAATTGAAAAAAAATCATTTTTAAAATTTGCATTGAAAATTTTTGTTTTTAAATTTTGAAAAAAATTGTCCATACCACATGAGGGAAATGGAAAATTTTGAAAAAAAATCAATTTTGAAATTTGAAAAAAATCAACTATACGACCAGAGAGAAATGAAAAAAATTGAAATATGCCATGAAAAATTGAAATGAAAATTTTTTGAAAATTTTATTTTTGAAATTTGAACTGAAAAATCTGAAAATTTTCATTTTTGAACTTTTTTTTTAAAAATGGCCATATCACCAGAGGGAAACGAAGAATTCCGTTTATGCCATCGAGATAAAACTTTCAATAATGTCTCTATACCACCTATGTATAGCACCCTATAGCACAGGTGCAAATTGTGGTGGTATACAATTAATCTCAGCTATCAGATCTTTTCATACAGGTCCTTTTCCAACGGATACAAAGAAATATGATATAGCATTTTTTTCGAAACGTATAGTGTATGCTTAGGTGTTCTTAGGTGTCTAGAGATGGCAATGGTCAGTATTTTGTTCCAAATATGATAAACTGAGGGAGTTTTTCTTGGTTATTTTGTCAGCCTGTTGGAAACGCATGGAAGGTGATTAAATTGTTGCATTGCATACTCATATTTGATTTCCTATACTTAATTTCGGGTGTATTTTTATTTGATACCATGATTTTTGCATTGCATACTTATCATGATTTCCATTGCATACTTACAAATTGTCTGGGTGAGCTAGATTTCTGGAGCTAGACCTTATTACGCAAACAATTTGCCACTAAAGATCTAGCTCCAAAATTTGGATCGGCCCAGCTCACCCAGACCATTTGTTTGATTAAATTTTCAACTAAAAAGAGCAGGAAGCTTGAGTCCTGCCGTAAAAATCAGCCCAAAAACTTTGGACCGAAAAGAAATCGGAAATCCTATATATCTTCCGTAAGGTACAATATCTTGACACTATAACCCACTAGTAGCTCAATAATAGCCCACACCAACAACAACGAACCCTAACCCACCTCCTCCACCTCCCTCCCACCTTCTACTCGCCGCCGCCGCCAGTGTGGGAGGTCGTGCCATCCGTGTCGCTGGTCCCGCCCTACCGCCGTCAGCCATGGCCGGTCGGCCGACTGGCACACTGTCGTCCTCACACAACCGCCATAGCTGGAGCAGAAGCGCACCTTTGAGGCTCACCACCAGAGCGCCTCCATGGCCAGCTGCCAGAGCTGAAGAAGATGGCCCAACATTTTTTTCATTTTTAACAATTTTTGGAAAAAAAAATGATCCAACATTTTCTGAAAAAAGTTGAAAAAATGTTGGACTACCTTTTTTGAACAATGTTGGCTCAACATGTTCTGTAAAATATTGAAAAATTATTGGTTCCACATTTAAGAAAAAATGTTTATTTGGAAAATATCGGTAACATTTTTGGGAAAATGTTGTTAAATATGGCTGAAAAATGTTGGTCCAACATTCTAGTGAAAATGTTTATCAACATTTAAAAATTGTTTAAATGGACCTTCACTAGTTGGACCTTAGCAGACTATGTGAGTTTTATAGTTTCAATGTTTATCCGGCTTTTTCGGTAGATATATAGGAGTCCCCGGAATAAATTGGGTTTTTTCATCCCAATCCGTGGTGGGTTCCAATTTGGCTTTTATTAGCCAGTTAACTATTTTCTTCCTCCTACATATCGGCTTCATCTAATTAATAAACAATTGGTTCTAAAAAAATTTAATAGATAAGTCACCAACTAGATTTTTTCACTGCGCAACACATACATATAGAGGTGACCATTCTGTTCTACCACCGACTAGTTAAACTTTTTTTGTGAGACATGCTAATTAAACCCAAATCAGAAAATAAGTTTAACTTTTTAACATATAAGATTCAACATGTTTTTAAAGTGGGTTCAACATATAACTTTAATACACTCGACATTCTAAAAAATATCGATCAATATTTCGAACAAAATTAACACATTCAACATTTTTTACAAACTATTTCAACATCTCAAAAAATAGATTTAATATTTCTCTATACCTGAATCAACATTTTGTTTTTTGGGGAATACACAGGATGACAGGAGAGCTACGTATCTTTGTATAAAGTAGAAAAGCACATAAGTTTTTTACTACGCGGGCCTACCGGGCGCACGCACAAAGGTTTTGACATTGCTTTAGGACTTATACGACAACCGAAACAACTATGGATGGGGAAAGTGGGGGAGGGAGGGAGAGCACTACTGAGGAGACCCTGCAACCTGGAATGTGGAATACGGCCATCCCAACGCCACCATCCACTTCGCTCCGGCAAGAACCCAGAGCTCGTCGTCCATCCAAATTGCGTTGAAGATCTCACTGGGTATTCGTGCCAGCGATCTGCCGAATACCTGCACATTATGTTCCTTCCTAAGCGCCCACAACACAAGCATGACTACCGAATCAATTCCCTCTGCTTTAGTTCGTTGTGATCTTTACGCTGGAGTAACCACCAGTCCAGCAGTCCTGCCCGCCCCACCGGTAAAACGATGTGTAGACTTGAGAAGATCGTGCGCTAGACCTGTTTGGAGAGGCTGCACTCCACAAACAAGTGAGCGACACATTCAGGCTCCTGGTCACACAACAGGCAATTGGTGTGGTCTTGCTGCCATGTCGGCGACGTTTGTCCGCCGTCCATACGCGCAGGCGAATAGCGAGCCAAGCCAAAAACTTCCTCACGGGCGATGCCCAAGCGTGCCAGATTGGCTTCTCGCCTGCGAACGGGGTACTAGCTAGTAAAACTTCACCTGGATCGACATTTTGGCTCCATTGTTTGTCGGATAACTTATTGTTCTTCAGCATCTGAGTCACTACTAACGGCGGGGAAGTAGTGTGGCTCCAAAAATGCTTGGGGTAGTTGGAAGCAAATCCCCAAAAGGAAAAGGAAAAGAAAGAGACTGATAACAAAGTAGGCTAAAAGTAAAACCAAACAAAGCCCACAATCAAACTAAGGGGGGAGAATCAGCCCACAAACAAACCGAAAAGCACACGACAAGCTGCACAAACGTCCCCTTTCTATGGATTTCACCAGCGGCGATGTCCCCTCCAACTCCTCCTCTGCCACCGGCGAGGACCTCCTCAGCGGACTCCCCAATGACATTTTGGTCCTTATCCTACTCCCCCTAGGAAGAGTCGCCGCCGCCTCTGCCGCTGCTGCTAGTGGTCAGACTAGCGTCCTCTCCCCACCAATGGTGCCGCCTCTGGCTCTCCTCTCGGAGCTCCGCTTCCCTGTCACCCAGCCACCCCACCTCATAGCCTCCGTGCACACCGCCCATCACGTGTCCCTCCGCCACCTCCATGTGGAGACGGTGGGCGCCGCCCCCGAGTCCATGGTTGCGTGGCTCCCCATCGACTCGCACCGCCTCTTCGTCGATGTTTTCTACCGCAATGTAGTGCCTAGAGGCGGGGAGGAGGTGATGCGGGGGAAAGGGGCGCTTTGGAGCTACCCTACTGTGAGAATGACACTCTCACCTCCGTCGACCTTTGGTTTCTCGGCCTCGTCGTGCCGCACATGAGTCTTCTGTAGCTCATCGAGTACTTGCCTATATGTGGGTGAGTCATACTTCCTCTCTTGTCTGGGTTAATAGGAGCATGCTTTACAAACTTGGGTACATAAGTAATGTACATGTTTAAGAATTGGACACAAACATCCATAAATATGACATATGTGACACCAAGCAAGATGGGTTTGAATAAAATGAACCTAATGCATGACTAGGTAAATAGAATTGAAGGATTGAATTGGTGCCCGGAGAGGGGGAGTGGATGGGAGCCAATAAAAATTCTTCTCCAAGAATTTGGCTTATGTCCCAAAATCACTTCAGAGAACCTCTACACAAACTTGCTAAGATCACGTAGTCACGACAGACCTACTGACCCTAGGAACAAGTTAGGACAAGCCTAGAAGCAAAGTGGAAGCAAGTTAAAAAAGAAACGAGGAAAAGAATGAGCTTAAGGCAACCTACAGCAGATTTGTCGCAACTTCCGGCCCAAGGCCGGAACTTCCGATAATGGGTTCTCTGTCTGTCAAAAACTCATTAACAGAACTTCCGGCTCAGGGTCCGAACTTCCGACAATCGGAACTTCCTGCCCAAGGTTGGAAGTTCCGACAGAACACAAAAAATCAAACGAAAAGAGTAGGGGAAAAATCCAAAACTTGATCAAACTTCCTAAAATCGTGAAACTTAAACCATAGCTTCACAAGACCACAAGGAATCTTTTCCCAAAAGATCTACTCCAAAAGATCAAGGCTTCACCACCAGAAAAATAATTTAGGTTAAGAACTTAAGAGAGAGGACTTTTTTCTCAAAATGGATCGATCTCATAGCTCGCTCAAGGAATTGAAGCAAGGTTTTTGGGGAGATTAGATTTGCCTCATGGAGAAGCTATACCTAGAAGGTCAAGTCCTCAAGCCTAGCTACTCCAAACGAAATCGAGGATTTTGTGATGAACACCGAGAACTAGAGGTAGAGAGGAAGAACTTCAAATCCGAGCCGATTCATGGTTTTTGTGGGTGAAGGATAACCAAGAGAATGGTCACACAAGACCTATGAGTGATCCCCACAATAAAATTCCCACCAAAACGCAGTCAAATCCGATGAACAAATCCTCCAAAATCCATAAAAAGAAAAATGCAAGGGAAGTATTAACTTAGCCATATCTGGCTACAAACCACTCATAGAAAACACAAATCTTGGATGGCAAAAAGCTCAAACAAAGAATCAACTCTCTCCCCTTTCCTTCTCTTCCAAGAGCACCCAAAATAAAAGAGCACTCCCACCACTAGCTAAAGAGATGTTGACCAAATCAGCCACTCCTCCTATATATAGAACCCTCCGGACAAAATAATGAAGTGCCCAATACACTAGGAGTTACAAATCAAGCCCACACAGGGCATTTTGGTCAGTACATGATTGCACTCATCAAGCGGACACGCATCCATCGGGTCTTGCTTACCTCCGATGCAAGTTCCTCGATCATGCCGTGTGTCCCCCGCTTCGAAACTTCTCGGTGCACCCGAATACTATTTTGTCAACCTAAGCCTTTGAGCTCGGTTTTACTCTAGCGATAAACCCGATGATTTTGTGGGTAAACCACCAAAAACCCCACGAACTAGGTGTGATCTCCACGCCAAGCGTCAAGCCACAAGTCTTTCACTTCTGGCGCCCAAATAGTCCAGTCGAACGTACTTGCCTTGTTCCTTGACTTGGTTGTCATGGTCGTCCCGGCTCGATGTTAGTTTTGTGGCCAAACCAACAAACCGTCCACGACTTCGTCTTTCACCATGTTGCCCGCACTTGATCCCCCTGTCCATCGGGTCCCTCAAACCAAGCCTACTTGTCTCTTCATCACCTTGGAGGCCACTCTGACTAAGACCTTTCGCTTTTGTTCTTCACCTGCAACAACGCAAACCAAGCGGCAACCAACACCTGCAATACCAGGCCAAGAGTCAGTCCACACAATGTTGTCAACCACTCATCACGAGTGCATTGGAGACACACCACTAAAACAATATGAGATACACACACACAACACTACACTACACAAAGTCTCAAATCATCCGGTCAATCACCCATCATATATAAATCAAGGACATGGATTTGCACTTTGTTCATGCTCTTGAAGCTGAAGGACCTGTAACACCCTGCCCACCAAAGCCGCACCGCCCAGCCCTTTCGTAGGGGCGAGCACACATACACATATCACCCTGCTTACACTTTCGTCCTCACTTTGTGTAAAAGGGTTAACCCGAGGGTGGTATGGCTGGTGGACAAAGGCTTATAAGTTGGCTCCACCCTTGCTCAACTAGCAATGTGGCACTAAACACGCGCACCAGCGCTCATGGGCCACTCATGGGCCATCCAAATTGGGCCGGGTGTGACATTCACCCCCCTTAAAGAACCCGACATCCTCGTCGGTCCAAATCACCTGTCCAGCGCCGACCCATACGCCATGCCGTGTGCCCCATCCCAGGCCCACACGTGCATGCATATGTCCGCACACTGACCCGAGCAAATGTCCAGGAACCTTCCCTCTTAGCGCACGACCATACGTCCAGTGCCGACCCATATGCCATGCAGTGTGTCCCATCCAGGCCCACACGCGCAATGCGCCCTATGTTCGCACACTGACCCGTACGCGCGACCACGAGAGTCGGCTCTGATACCATTTGTAACACCCTGCCCACCAAAGCCGCACCGCCCAGCCCTTCCGTAGGGGCGAGCACACGTACACATATCACCCTGCTTACACTTTCGTCCTCGCTTCGTGTAAAAGGGTTAACCCGAGGGTGGTATGGCTGGTGGACAAAGGCTTATAAGTTGGCTCACCCTTGCTCAACTAGCAATGTGGCACTAAACACGCGCACCAGCGCTCATGGGCCACTCATGGGCCATCCAAATTGAGCCGGGTGCCCTCCTCCTTGCTTCTTCTTTCTTCGAATCTCGGGACGAGATTCCGTTTAAGGGGGGTAGATTTGTCACACCCTAAAATTTCCAATTTCAGGATGTGAATAGAGAATAAATAAATAACGATTTTATCATAATTTTAAAATTTTTCCAACATTTAATTTTGTTTACAGGAAATATAGAATAGTAAAAATGCTTGTCTGATTTTCTGAATCAAATAAAAGTTGTGAGTGTTGCATTCATGCCGATGCATCTTGGTGCTTCTTGAGTGCAAAAGGTTTCAAAAGTGTGATTAGGAGCTGTCCAAATCCTTTCGAGAATTTTCCGGACTTTTCTGGGATTTATTCTCATTTTCCTTTGAGCTATTTCTATTTATTAGAAGACTCTAAAATCTTTTTCATGAGCTCCAAATACCTTATTTGGATTCATCATGACCCAAATCATCTCTAGTAATTTTCCTGAATTTTTCTGAGCTTTCGGAGTATTTTTCGTGATTTAATTATGATTTCAGGATTTTCTGGAATTATTTTTAATCCGAAATTAATTTCCGAAATTTAAAAAAAGGAAAATAAAATTGTACTCAATCTCGGCCAATAAATAGTTGCCGGTGATCTCTTTGGCGTCCTCTTTCCAACGCCGCCAACCTCGTTCCGTTTCGATAACCCTAGCTCCCACAAACCCTCGCCGAACTTTTGCATCTACTAAATTACAACGAACTTCCGGCGAGCTTTTCCGGCGAAACCGTGCACTTCCGGTGCAAGTGGACACCACCCTGGAGTTTCCCTCGTCGAGCTGTATGTCGTGATGTGCTCAGTCACGCGAATCCAACGTCGCCACCGTCATCTTCCCCAACTCCGGCGAGCTCCTCTCCAACTCCAGCGAGCTCTTCCGTCGCCGTCGTTCATCTTTGGCCGAAGGTGAGCACATCATCGCGTTCGTCTCATCGTTTCCTTTCCGTTAGTGCACGTTTTGAGGTCATCCCCATTGAATCTTCATCTCCCTTCCTCTCTCTGTTATGTTGCAGTCACCATGGCCAGCTCTGTACGAGCTCTCTGCCGACCGCAATCTCCAACAGCCAGGCAAAGCCATCATGGCCAGCAGATGCGCGATGTGGAGCCGCGTCCAGGGAACCCCACCCGCCGACCGCCGGACCTTCGAAGCGCTCCACGTCGTGAAGACCGACGAGCCGGCCAGTACCGCCGCCGCCGGCCGATTCGGCCACCTCCGCCCGTCCCTACCGCAGGTGAGCACAGCTGCAGGTTCCCCTCGACCTCCTCTCCCTATTCCTTGCCTTGGTCAAGCCCGTCGCTGCTCCGAACACCGGCGCCGCCGATGTCCAGTAGCTTCCTGTCCGCCGTCCATGGCTGGCCTGAGGAAGAAGATGAGTTTTGGCGATTTTGCAGATTTGACCCTGTGATTCCTTGTAATCCTTTAGGTTTTTCTTGTGTCTATGCACATCTGCAGGAAACCCCCTATAAAATTAGATTCCTTAAGATCCAATCCAACCGAGCCCTTTTTGCAAATCTAACCCCCAGATTAGATCTATTCGCGAGCACTGTTTGATGTGTCTCGGGAATTGCTAACCCCTAAAATCTATAGTTAATCACGAATAGGTCCTCCAATCTTGTTTTCTCCTTATCTTCCGCGTTTTAGCTCCGTTTTTAGCGTTCTTTATATCCACGCGATCGTCTCGATGAGTAGAACAACCTTTTGCCCCTGTTTAGTTCTGTTAGTACTGTTTGGTGATTGTTTCTTATTTTATTCTATTGTATGCTTGTATGTGAATGATGTGGTGCGTAGAAGACGGTTCGTATGTGGAATACGCCGGAGTTGAAGATTTCAAGACCTTGAGCAGCAGCAAACGTTGGTAGAAGGCAAGTCCTTGCTGCATTCCCATTGATCCTATTACAACATGCATTTTAATTACAATGTTGTTTATTATTGCTTGCATTAAATTGATGGGTCCTACTATTAAGGTTCTACTAGCTTTGTTTATCCTGTGCCTTGATCAACCTGGGTTTATGTTTATGTTGGGTAGACCATGCTTAGTTGCTCAACTTGGGTTTATGGTGGATTTGATGAACAACAATGTTAATCTTGCTTTACTTATGTTATACCTTCATCAAACAAGATCACCTGTGTTAATCGGAACATGGAGAACCACCGAGAAAAACAGTGCAACCACAAGACATATGACTCTGTCTTGGCTTAATAATTAGTGAACTGGGTGTTAGGTATGCTTTATCTGATAAGGGTTGGGGCTGACGGGTAGTGGCGTATGGACCTGCTCGGGCGTAGGTGTGGGCTTAGCTAAGACACGATACTCGTCCGGGAGCTTTATACGTTGCACTGATCAGGTAACCCAGCGGGCAGCCTGCATTTGGGGATCTTTGTAACTGTCGGTGTTTTGGACCGGCAACCTACTACGGGGAGTACCCGAAGTAGATGAATGTGACTCGCCGAGATCGGTAACTCGAAGGAAGAGGCACGCGACACACAATTTAGACAGGTTCGGGCCGCGAGGTGCGTAATACCCTACGTCCTGTATGCTGCGTAGCTCTGGATTGATAGGGCACGATTACAAGATGGTGCAATAGTGCGCCGTGGGTTGTTGGGGATTGAGATGCGATGCTAGAGATCGGTCCCTGCCTCGCCTTATATAGTCCGGGAGGCAGGGTTACAAGTCGGAGTAGGGCAGGAGTACTAGTCGAGTACGTCTAGGAGACCTCTACACAGTGCGGAACGTGTGCAGAGTCCTAACCGAGTACTACTCCAGGGTTGTCCTTGTGCTCCACGCCTTCAAACGCCGTGTAGCGCAAGCCGGGTAGTCCCAGGGGCCCACCGAGTAGTCGGTCCTGGTACCCACTGAGGTAGTGGGCCCAGGGAGGTCCATACGACAAGCCCCCGAGTACTTTGTAGTCGAGAAGGATAGCTTCAAGTAGTCTTGACGGCCTCTACAAGTAGCCCTCAAGCGTCCCTGAGTGCTACAAGTCAAAAGTCCTCAAGAGTAGTCGAAGCATCCCGAGGCTGGAATGTACTCCGCCCGACGTTTGAGCAATCTTGAAGTCTTCTCGAGTAGTCCCAAGCGTCCTTGAAATCGCCTTCGAAGGTCTTCAAAAATGCCTGCCTTGTCTTGAAGCCGGAGCCGTCAAGAAGATGCGATTTGCAGATCCGCAATCCACGTGGAGTAGCCCCCGAGCCTCGAGCCGCGGGCTCTGGCTGAGGTCCTATCCGAAGTCTTGGCGAGAAAATCCCAAAAAATCCGGAGAGAAAAAACCGAAGGACACGTGGCACGGAGCCCCCGAGCCTTGAGTCGAGTACTTCCTCTCGAATTGAAGGGTCTTCTTTGGAGAATGTGTCCTGAGATGCTCTTGAGACTAGCCGCGTCCCAGGTAGTCGAGTAGAAGTAGCCGAGCCCCCGAGATGAGGCGCGTCGACTAGTGGAATGCGAAGAGTCACGCGCAGCCGCTGAGTCAGCCACGCGTGGACTTATTCAGCCGCCCGTTATGGAGGCGTTTTGGCTTATAAATACAAGCCGAAACCCTTAGGGTTTTTCACCCAAGTGAGCCGCAGTCATTCGCCACTTGAATCTTGAAGTAGATCCACCCCAGCGAGCGCCGCCGCCGTAGTAGATCCGAGCACATCGCCACCCGAAAGCTGTAGGGTAGCCCCCGAGCGGATGCGAGTGAAGACTCCCCTTGTTCTTGGAGGATGAAGCCGTCCCCGTCGAAGACGTCGAAGGCCGGCGGGAAGAAGAGGAGCCATGCGAGAGGTGCCGCGGCCGGCACCGGAGCGGCGCCGCCCACATCTCCACCGCGCGCCGACCCGAGCCGCGAGTGGAAAAAGTCGAAGGTGAAGACCGAAGACTTGCCGACCCCCGTTGAACAAGCGGGTTCATCGGGGAGAGGGAGATCGATATGTGGAGATCCGCCGGCAGAGATCCCTATCCAATGGAGAAAGCGCAAGACGAGATCCCGATGTTCTCGCGCTTCGTGGAGCGCGGGCTTGCGCTCCCAGCGAGCGATTTCTTCAAGGGGCTTCTCAGGTACTATGGCATCGAGTACCTCAACTTGAACCCCAACGGAATATTCCACACTTCTGTCTTCGTCCATTTCTGCGAAGCATTTTTGGGGATCAAGCCACACTGGGTTCTCTTCCGGAAATTCTTCCGCGTGAAGCCGCAGCCCAGCGCCTCCAACCCCAGAGTAGTCGGAGGGGCCGGGATCCGCTTGAGGGAAGATGCCGCCGAGCGCACTCGGCATACAAGCTCGTGGACTCCAACACGGACCGGAAGACGAGGTGGTTCTACACCACGAACCACCATCCCGAGCCGCCGAAGCCGAGCGGACGGCAGCCCAAACACCAAGAATGGTGGAACACGGAACCCACCATGCAAGAGGGGATCCGGCTCCCGGAGTTGCCGGCACGCATCAAGACCCCGCGAGATGCGGGACCGAGGGCCGAACATGTGGCCTTCGGTTTCATGAAGCGCCGGATCCGGCCGCCGGCCGCCGCGGGATACGATGGGCTTCGAGTACACCGGCGACGACGACACGTCGCGGATGCCGGGGGCGAAATAGAGGACAACGACATCATCGAGAGGTTGTCGAGGATCTTCAAGGACATGCCGGAGTACACGGCGTGCCCCGTCGAAGAGTACTCGCCGCGCGCCCGCCCAACGAGGTAAGTAGCCGTACCCGCCCCGTCGAGTAGTAGGCACTTGTAGCAGAGTTGCTGACGCCTTTGTGTCTTTTGCGCAGGATGATGTGAAGCGGTTTGTCTCCGAGCCGCAGCCACCACCGAGCGGAATTGAGATTCCAACGGTGGAGAAGGTGAAGGAGCGCCGAGTAGTCGGAGACGACGACGATCCCGTCATCGTGGAGGATACCTCCGATGACGAGGAAGACGAGGAGACGCTGCAGGACCGCTTCCAGCTGCGGTCGAGGTTTAGCCGTCCAGGCTTGCCTCATGTACCTCTCATCCAAGACCCTCCGGCTAGCCTGGAGGCTAGCCTTGCCGCGCCGCCGAGGAAGCCGCGCAACCCCGCCAAGAAGCGGGTAGCCAAGAAGATGAAGATCTCAGAGACCACGCCTCCAGAGGTAAGTCATCTTGAGCAAAGTAGTCGAGTACCCAGTTGATCGAGTACGGTGCTGACGAGTAGTCGTCCTTGTGTGCAGGAGAGGCCGCCAACAGAGCCCGTGGAGGAGGGCGATGAGGGCACGTGGCCCACGGTGGGGGAACCGGCTGGAAGCCGAAGTCCAGCCCCCACTGTCGAGGAACTTCTGGCGCAGCTGGGGCGCCAGCCCCCTGCCCCAGAAGGGAGCAGAGTACCCGCGGCCGCCGCCGTTGAAGAGGTGGAAGCCGCCGGAGCGCAGAAAACTTCTGCGCCGGCCGCCGCCGCCGTGGAGGAGGCGGTAGTCGGAGAGGCGGAGGAAGAAACGCCCGCCGAGGGTGGACTGGTCGATATCGCCAGCATCCTCGGTGCTCCGGCCGTGACTATCGTCCGGTCGAGCTTGTAAGTACCACGCTTTCTTCAGTAGTACTCATTAGAGTAGTCGATCTTGTCTGACGATCCTCTGTGGGTACTTGTGCAGAAAATCCACGGACTTGAGCTGGGACGGGGAGGAGCCCGCGGCAGCGGAGGCAGAGAAGGCCGCGCCGCCCGTCGAGGAGCCCGTTCCAGAGGCCCAAGCCGCGACCGAGCCCCCGCGGCGCCGAAGCGCCGCTGCCAGAGGCGGTCGTAGTCGAAGGTGAGTACTCCTCCTGAAGCTATAGAGCCCCAAGAAGAGTAGTCGTAGATGCTGATGCGCGCGCTCCTTGCTGACAGGCGCTGAAGGGGGTGACATCCCTGCAGGGGTGCCCATGCAGGAGTTGACACCAGAAGCCCCAGAGGCTGCGGTAGAAGCCCCCGAGCCCATGGGGGAAACCGTCGAGAAGTCCGCCGAGAGGGAGGCGGCTACCACGTCGCCAGGGGTTGCCCTGGAGGTGGCGATCCGATCACCGGAGATCCAAGACGCGGAGCCTATCCGCTCGGCGCCAATGGCGGAGGCTACAACAAGTAGCCGTGGCGGGATCGAGCTGCTTGCCGACGATCTCGTCGAACCGGCGGTGTTGGCGCAGCACTTGGAGGCGATGCGGCGTGCCGAACAGTGGATGAAGGTACGTAGCCGTCGCCTCCCGAGTAGTCAATCCTTTGCGTTGAGTACTCTGCTTGACTTGTACTTGTCTTGTGTAGGACGTCGCGGAACGATCCCGCGAGAAGTCGAATCTACTGCAAGGCTACGGCGACACGTACTGCGAGCTGAAGCCCTGGAGGAGCAGCTCATGAAGTCGAGGAAACATGCGGCCGCCATGCAGTCGAAGCTTGACGCCGCCTTCGCCAAGTACCACAACGATGTGATGGACTTGCAGGCGAAGAGCGACGAGCTGGTGCGGAAGAACAAGGGTCTCCGCAACAAGAATAAAGGTATGTCTCATGACTTGTCGGGTACTTGTTGGGAGTCATCAAGCTCTGACCCGTTTTTGTGTTCCGGTCTTTGCGAGCTCGAAGGCCGGTGGAGCGACCGAAAGGCTCGGAGATCGGCATGAAGAATCTCTTCTACGGGAGCGAGAAGCTCGCCGGGTACTTGAACTCGACTACAAGGAGCGGCCTTCGAGTGCGAGAAGCACATGGAGTTGCGAATTGCTTCGACCGGATCTTGTCAACTGCTACAAATCCTTGCAGAAGTTGAACGAGGACTGCGAGGCGCTCCGAGCCCAACTGAAGGACCTTGAAGAGGCTGCCCTCCCGATCGCGAGGCTCCTGGTGCCGCACCCGGGCGGCCCCAAGATTGCTCCGTTGGCGGATCGACTTCGTGAGGCGCCAAGCCGGCTGGCCGCCTACGTGAAGCACATGGCGAAGTCGATCCCGAAGGTGTGCCGGCCTTCATGAAGTCGTACTTCCCGAGGGCCCCGGTGGAGGTAGTCGCCGGCGGGGTAGCCGCCAACTGCTCGGATGAGCGAGACGCGCAGATACCGGAGCAGATGGCTCCCATCGCGGAGCAGGTAGCCGATAAGTTGAACCTCCAGTAGCCCTGCGTAGATAGCTAGTAGCCGTAGCTGCATAGGAAACAGTTGTAATGAACTTTTTCATATATCAATGAAATGTGATGTTCCATCAATGAGTACTCGTAGCCGCGATCTCAGAGTGCGGAGCGCCCATCGTGGAGTAGGTGCGAGTAGTAGTACTCGGCTTAGTAGTAAAGAAGTTGATGAATAATCAAACTTTATTACTGAAGAAGTACACCTGGGTGGCCAGGGCCGTAATTACAAGTAGCCGCCTGGACCCGAAGGCCGCTTACAGCTGAGTAGTACTGGAGCGGGTGGCCGCTTACAGTGGGTGATCCGTAGGTAGCCGTGTAGGCTGG
The DNA here is from genome assembly GCA_947561735.1 of Cenchrus americanus. Classification (NCBI taxonomy): domain Eukaryota; kingdom Viridiplantae; phylum Streptophyta; class Magnoliopsida; order Poales; family Poaceae; genus Cenchrus; species Cenchrus americanus. The sequence goes on from OX387245.1 coordinate 256,731,788, forward strand.
ACCGCGTATCCGTAGGTAGCCGTGGGGCTGGATCTTGGAGTGTGGTCTCTTGATAGACCGCCGCTAGAGTCCTTGATGCTCGTCGCGGCCCCGTGGTCCGTAAGTAGCCGCACGGCCGGGACTCGGAGGAGAGTAGTCCGAGACTTGGAGCCAGGACCCGTAGGGTCGCTTGCGGCTAGGGGTGTTGAAGTAGTCGTGTAGACTTGAACCCCGGGGTAGTCGAACAGACTAGGCGTAGAATCGACAGAGTTGGTCGACGTTCCACGAGTTGTTGACTTCTTCACCTTCAAGTGTTTGGAGGCGGTAGGAGCCTGGCCCGGTCACCTTAGCCACGGTGAAGGGGCCTTCCCGTGGGGAGCCGAGCTTGTGAAGTCCTTCCGTGTTCGGATACGACGGAGGACAAGATCCCCAACGTTGAAGGAGCGTTCCTTGACGTTGCGATCGTGGTAGCGTCGGATACCCTCCGGGTACCTTGCTGATTGGACGAGGGTGGCGCGCCGAGCTTCTTCGAGGCCGTCGATATCAACTCGTCTGTCGTCTTCCGAGACGCCTTCGTCATAGTGCTCCACTGCTGGCGAGTTCCATATGACATCGGCAGGGAGGATGGCTTCAGAGCCGTAGACCAGGAAGTAGGGGGATTGCCCCCGTTGGCTTGGATGGTTGAGTCCGCGGCCCCCGCAGTGCGTTGGGTAGTTCCTTGATCCACTTGCCCCCTTTTGAGTTAGCAGCGTCGTGTAGCCGCTTCTTGAGGGCGTCGAGCACCATCCCATTGGCACGCTCGACTTGTCCGTTGGCCCGTGGATGGGCGACGGAGACGTATCTGACGTCGATCCCGCTGTTCTCGCAGTACTCCCAGAACTGGTGGTTGTTGAAGTTGGACCCCAGGTCTGTGATGATGCGGTGGGGTAGCCCGTAGCGGTGTACGAGTTCATCCGGAAGTCGAGTACTCGTCGCCTTTGGGGCATGTGACCGGCTTGACCTCGATCCACTTGGTGAACTTGTCGATAGCCACCGGTACCCCGTTGAATCCTCCCCGGCGCAGTTGGTAGTGGCCCAATCATGTCGAGCCCCCAGCAGGCAAAGGGCCAGGTTGGCGGTATGGTGACTAGCTTGTAGGCAGGGACGTGTTGCTGCTTGGCGAAGAACTGACATCCTTGGCACCTTCTGACGAGTTCTTCGGCGTCGCCCAGAGCTGTGGGCCAGTAGAAGGCTCGCCGGAAGGCCTTGCTGACCAGCGTACGTGAGGACGCGTGGTTGCCGCAGACGCCCTTGTGGATCTCCTCCAAGATGTCCTTGCCTTCTTCACGAGGTACGCACTTCATGAGTACTCCAGAAGATGCGCCCCGCTTATAAAGCTTGTCGCCGACGAGGACGTAAGACTTGGCGCGGCGGACGAGTTGTTCGGCTGCGTTCTTGTCGGAGGGGACCTTCTGCTCGCTGAGGTAGTCGATGAAGGGTTGCCTCCAGTCCACGTCGATCATCATGACCTCCTGCCCGGCTGGTTGATGAGCCGGGGCAGTGGTCGGTGGCGCCGGCTCCGGGATGGATGGCGCGTGAAGCTCATGGACGAAGACGCCCGCGGGTACTTGGGCGCGGGTGGATCCAAGCTTCGAGAGGACGTCCGCTGCAACATTGTTGTCGCGGACGATGTGATGGAACTCGAGACCGTAGAACTTGTTCTCGAGCTTGCGGACTTCTAAGCAGTAGGCGTCCATGTTCTCCTTGTTGCGGTCCCAGGACTTGTTGACTTGGTTGATGACCACTGCGGAGTCGCCGTAGACTAGTAGCCGTTTGATGCCAAGTGAAGCCGCGAGGCGGAGCCCGTGCAGGAGGGCTTCGTACTCGGCTTCGTTATTTGAGACCTTCCAGAAGATCTGCAGGACGTACTTGAGTTGTTCGCCCGTTGGAGAGATCGGGGGTACCCTCGCGCTCGCGCCCTCGAGGTTGAGTGAGCCGTCAAAGTACATCACCCAATGCTCGGTCGCACGGTGGGAGTGGGTAGTTGATTCTCCCGCCACTCGCCATGAAGTCGACTAGAGCTTGCGACTTGATGGCCGTGCGTGGCTTGAAGTCGATGGTGAGGGCGCCGAGCTCGACGCCGGCCCATTTGGAGATCCTTCCGGTGGCGTCCGGGTTCCTCGGGATGTCGCCGAGCGGGTAGTCGGTGACGACGGAAACCGAGTACTCCCGGAAGTAGTGTCGTAGCTTCCGCGAGGTGATGAGTAGAGCGTACGAAGCTTCCGTACGGGCCGGTAGCGAGCCTTGGACTCGATAGAACCTCGCCGACGAAGTAGACCGGGCGCCCGGGACCGGGTAGGCGTGGCCGTCTTCCCCGCCGCTCGACGACGATGGCGCATCGACCACGTGAGTAGTCGCGGCAAGGTAAAGCGACGGTCGCTCGCCCTTGTGGGGAGCCGTGAGGACCGGTGGCTTCGACAGGAAGTCCTTGAGCTGGGCAAGGGCTTGGTCCGCCTCTGCGGTCCACACGAACTTCTCGTGGTGCTTGAGAAGTTTGAAGAAGGGGAGACCCCGTTCTCCGAGCCTCGAGATGAATCGTTCGGCCGCCGCCATGCACCCCGTCGGCCTTATCGGACGTCCTTGATGCTCGTGGGAGCTTTCATGCTGGTGATGGCGGAGATCTTCTCGGGGTTGGCTTCGATGCCGCGCCGGGGCGATGATGAAGCCGAGTAGTTTACCCGAAGGTACGCCGAAGATGCACTTGTTCGGGTTGAGCTTCCAGTGGTACTCGCGCAATGATGCGAAGGTCTGTTCGAGGTCGTCGATGAGGGTGCTGGAGTCCCTGGTTTTGACAACCACGTCGTCCACGTAGGCCTCGATGTTCTTGTTGAGTTGCCGCTTGAAGCAGGCCTGAATGGCCCGTTGGTAGGTAGCGCCGGCGTTCTTCAACCCGAATGACATGGTCGTGTAGCGATGCGCGCCAAACGGGGTGATGAACGCGGTCTTCTCTCGGTCCTCTTCCTTGATTGCGATCCGGTGGTACCGGAGTAGCGGTCGAGGAAGCGAGTAGGTCGCGGCCCGCCGTGGAGTCGATGACTTGATCAATCCGCGGCAACCCGAAGGGGTCCTTGGGGCGAGTGCTTGTTGAGGCTCGGTGTAGTCGACACACATCCTCCACTCGTTCGAGTTCTTCTTGCGGACGAGGACGGGGTTGGCGAGCCACTCAGGATGGAAGACTTCTCTGATGAAGCCGGCAGCGAGTAGCTTGGCGAGCTCCTTCTTGATGGCGTCCCGTCTGTCATCGGCGAAGCGTCGGAGGTGTTGTCGCTTAGGGGTGGCCTTTGGGTCGACGTTGAGGCAGTGCTCGATCAGCTCCCTGGGCACTCCTGGCATGTCCGCTGGCTTCCACGCGAAGATGTCGCGGTTAGCCCGAAGGAAGCTGATGAGCGCGTCTTCCTATTTGGGGTCGAGGCCGGCCCCGATGGTGGTGGTCTTGGTGGGGTCGCCTGTTCCGAGGTCGACCGACTTGGTGAGCACCTCCTCGGGTGGCCGAGGCTTGGCCGGCGCCGTCGGACTTCTCTGGGATGTCGAGTTCGCTTGTGGCAAGCTTCTTCGACGCGGCGTAGACTTCCATCATCGGGGTGGGTGCTTGATTTGTTGAAGCGATCACCACGGCCTCCGTATCGCAGTCGTGAGAGATCTTCAAGTCACCTTGGAGGGAGAGTACGCCCCTTTGGACTTGGCATCTTGAGTACCAAGTACGTGTAGTGGGGCACCGCCATGAACTTGGCGATGGCCGGTCTGCCGAGGATGGCATGGTAAGAAGTCTCGATATCCGCGACCTCGAACTTGATGTACTCGGTGCGGTAGTTGTCGCGAGACGCCCCGAAGGTAATCGGCGCACCACCGAGCCCGTGTGGGATAGCCGCGTTGCACGGGACGATGCCGTAGAAAGGCATGCTTGCTCTTGTCGAGCATGGGAGTGACGTCAAGGTTCATCTTCTTCGAGTCTTGGTGAAGAGGACGTTGAGCCCGCTTCCGCCGTCGATGAGCACCTTGTTGAGCTTAGAGCCCGCCACTGTTGGTTTCAGGACGAGAGGGAAACGTCCCGGTTCGGAGAAGCTGGTCCATTGGTCCGCGCGGGAGAAGGTGATGGGTGTCTCTGACCACCTGAGAGGGGTCATAACCGCTGGTTCAATGGACATTACTTCACGGCGAGTAGCCTTCGCTCCCGCCCTGCCGGGTAGTCCGCCGAAGAGGACGTTGACGGTCTTCTCGGGTTCCCGGAAGTCGTCGCCGTCCTTCTTCTTGTTCTTCGATCGTGAGGGTGCGGTGGCTCCGGCGTATCCTTAAGTGCATGCCCGAGCCGGTAGCACCTGCTCGGTGGTGTGATTGCCGTTTGGATGCCACGGGCACTTCTCCTTCGACGGGTCTTTGAACCCGCCGGAGTTCTTCTTCGAGTTCCCTTTCGGAGGACGCCGGATAGCCGCGACGGTATTGTCGGCTTGCGCTTGCGATTAGAACCCGAGAAGTTGTTGTTGTTGTTGCGGCCGCCTTGGTTTGGATTCTTGCTGCCGCCGCCACCTTGGTTCTCGCTTAGACTTGCCGCGGATGGCGTCGTACTTGGCGTTGGCCTTGTCCTCTTCATCCGCCCGGGACGTGATCATGTCCTTGAGGTGGGGAATGGACCGAGGACGGCGACGACCGAAGTCCTCGAAGGTGCGGCGATGGTAGAGCCCGTCTCGGAAGAGGTCGATGACCTCCTTGTCGGTGACGTCCACGACGGTAGCGCGCTTGTCGAAAAAGCGGCGCATGTACTTGCGGAGGGTCTCGCCTTGTTCCTCGCTTGATCATGGCGAGGTCCATGCGAGTACCGAACGGCCCATGGCGCCCGCGAAGTTGCTTGTGAATTGCTCCTTCGGTGGTCCCACTTGTCGATTGAGTGCTTGTCCGGCGACTCGAGCCACGTGAGTGGGGCTTGGTCCCGGCGAAGGGGAAGTAGAGGCACTTGGTATCGCTTGTTGCCGCCGGCGTTCTCGATGGAGAGAGCGTAGCATCGGAGCCACCGGATAGGATCCACCGCTTCGCGTCGTACTTGGTGATCCCCAAAGGCTTGAACTTGTCGGGGAGGAGCGAGGTTGCGAGCGGGGTGAGAAGGCGGGGAAGCCGTCGCCTTCGGCGGCGGTCGTCGACTTCTTTTGCCGTAGTTCATCAATTCTCCGACGAGCATCGTACCCGCCGTGGGGAGGCACCGGAGGCGTGGGCCGTGCGCGTGGCCGCGGCCGCCGCGGCCGCCGCCGCCTCCGGCTTTCTTGTTGGCTCCGTGGTTGGAGCCGCCGCCGTCGCCGCCACCTCCGTCGGGGTCGTTGCCGCCGCCACCGGCCGGGGCACGGTGGGGGACGACTTCTCGGTTGACGTTGTCTCGCCGTGAGGGTCCGCCGGCGGTGGAGCGTCGGCGATTTGGATCGGGCGGGATGTCGCCCGAGTACGGTTGGGACCGGGGTCGGCGCTTGCGACTAGTAGCTTCGTTGTCGCGAGGCTTGGGCGGGGGAGGTTGGGCGACTCTCTTGTCGACCCGCATGAAGTAGGCTTCTTCGGGCGAGCTTGGCGATGACCTCCCCGGCTCGTATGCCCCGAGCACCGGCGTGCGATCGGCGTGATCGACATGAGGCATTGCTCGGGAGTGGTGTGGACTCTGCTCTCAACCGCCGAGAGCTTCCGCAAGGTTGCGGATGGGAAGGTTGTCTCTGAGCCGCCGGCGTCGTTCGTTGCGCTTCCTGTTGCGTTCGCGCCGGGTGTCCCTGTTGGCGTCGGTCTCGTCGCAGGGGCATCGGCGGAGACGGCTCGTCCGCGGAGATGTCCTCCAAGTACTTGTATGCGGCCGTGCCTGAGGTTCCCGGGGTGTCGCCGGCAGCCATGAAGACTTGACGATCAGGCGTACCCAAGCTTGGCTCAGAAGGCGCCACCTCAGTTGGTGTGTTTGAGTCAGCTTGGGCTAGTGGTGTTCCCTCCTGGAACGGTAGCGAGTCGATGTAGGCGACGTAGCGTGAGTCCTCCTTTGTCAGCTCAGCGGGCTTGCGGTCTGGCCAGTAGACGTATCTTCCGGCCGGCGTCGATCTTATAACCAGCCCAGAGGCTGGCCCTGACAAGGGAAGCTCAGAGGAGTCATCTTCGGACTCGGGCTCCTCGGGGGTCCGACCCGAAGTCGAACTCGTAGTCGGGTTCGAGTAGAACTCGGAGAGAGGGTTGAAGTCCGAGACGTGGTTGGGGACGGCGTCGGAGTCCGAGTTGTACTCGGTTGCGGGCTCCTTGCCGGCCCGGCGTGGTGCAGAAGCCTCCGTGCGGGCCCGGCTGAGAACGCGAGGGCCACACGCAGAGCGGTGGCATGGAGAGGGGACCGCCTGCGATGGCTGAGGAGCCGGCTCGCATGCGATGGCCCATGGCGACGTCGGGTTCGAGTTGGCGATGGACTCGAGCTCGAAGTCAGCGTGGAGGTTGGAGAGCGAAATTTCGCCGAATTTGCCGGCGAGCTTGCCCGTGACGACTTCGGGAAGCGTCACAAGGCCTGTCCTCGAGTCGGGTTGCATGATCAAGTGGCGCCGGGGAAGGAGCCCGCGCCATCGGCGGTGCGGCACCCGGGCGCCGAAGACGAAGGTGTTGCCGCGGTTGAAGGCGACGGTTGGCTTGATGTGAACGGAAGCCGTCGAGTTCGCCATGTGATCTCGAGCGAGACCCCCTACCTGGCGCGCCGGTGTCGGTGTTTTGGACCGGCAACCTACTACGGGGAGTACCCGAAGTAGATGAATGTGACTCGCCGAGATCGGTAACTCGAAGGAAGAGGCACGCGACACACAATTTAGACGAGGTTCGGGCCGCGAGGTGCGTAATACCCTACGTCCCGTATGCTTTGCGTAGCTCGGATTGATAGGGCACGATTACAAGATGGTGCAATAGTGCGGCGTGGGTTGTTGGGGATTGAGATGCGATGCTAGAGATCGGTCCCCGCCTCGCCTTATATAGTCGGGAGGCAGGGTTACAAGTCGGAGTAGGGCAGGAGTACTAGTCGAGTACGTCTAGGAGACCTCTACACAGTGCGGAACGTGTGCAGAGTCCTAACCGAGTACTACTCCAGGGTTGTCCTTGTGCTCCACGCCTTCAAACGCCGTGTAGCGCAAGCCGGGTAGTCCCAGGGGCCCACCGAGTAGTCGGTCCTGGTACCCACTGAGGTAGTGGGCCCAGGGAGGTCCATACGACAGTAACGGCCTTGTAGCATCCCTATGCAATCACACGTCGGCAGTGTGGTATGATGCCTGATCAGCATCGCATGGTTGGGTCTAAAGCTCTTCGGAGTTTTTACGCGACTTGTGGGTAAAGATGTACAACCTCTGCAGAGTGTAAAACTGACTAGTTAGTCGTGCCCGCGGTCACGGGCGGCCTGGACCCTCACATGAGTAAACTATGGAAGATGGATTAAACTTGTTGCATTCACTTTTGTTTATGATGATGATGCTTATGTTAATCTCTAGGTTGGTATAAACTTACATTTGTTAGTAATTCATCTTGCTTAATAAAACTTGACCAACTAAAATGTTGATCTGCTATGCAACCACAAGCTTCCACCGTAAAGCCTTTGCATGTTGTTATAGAGTTTTCCCTTGTTGAGTACGACATGTGCTCATGCTTGTTGTTCTTTTATATGCATCTACACAACCCGGTTGCTGCTCAGACGGACGCTTTGAAGATTTTCCTGGAGAGTTCGGTGGTTTCTAGGCGAGCGTGCCACCGATCGGTACACTGTGGAGACGTCCTTTACCGCTGCTAGTACTCGCTTATGTTACGATTTTGAGACATTCGGTCATGTAATAAATTAAGTTTTAATACTCTCTTTACGTTTTTACACTGTGTTTTGGTATGCACTGAGTCAACGCATGTGTGAAACTTGATCCTGGCGCACATGTGTTCTATGCATTCGGATTTGCCCTTAAATCCGGGAGTGACAGGACCGCACCTTGCTGCGGATTCTCACAGTGCCGTTCTTCCACTACGGGAGAGTGGAAATTCCCCGAGTGCCTCGGGCTTCCCCGAGTGCCAAATATCGGGCACTCGGGGGAAGAAACTCTTCCCCGAGTGTTGCACTCGGGGAAGAAATGCACTCGGGGAAGAGGGTCTTCCCCGAGTGCCTTATAGTCCATGGCACTCGGGGAAGGGAGGCACTCGGGGAAGACCCCCTTCCCCGAGTGCATTTTTTTAAGCACTCGGGGAAGCCAACCTCTTCCCCGAGTGCCTCATCCTAGCACTCGGGGAAGGGTCTCTTCCCCGAGTGCTAGGGTGAGGCACTCGGGGAAGAATTTTTTGTTTTTTTTTGTTTTTTTGCCTCATTTTTTTTGTGAAGCCATCCCACATTATTTTAAACTCCTTGCTCAAATTTGGGGTTATTTTGAATTTTTTTGGTATATTTCATTAGTTTTTTCATTTTGTTGAATTTTTTAGCATACTTCAAATTTGAACTGCAGGTGCATGAAGTAATGAAATTTCTTAATTCAAAAAATGATATTCATTATATTTGGTGTATTTTGAGGTCATATCTAGGAAGCCATATGAAATTTCGAACATCTTTTTTCCGTAACATGACGAACAACGAGCAGGAAAAGTGTTTGTAAATTATATAAAATCCAAACGAAGTCCAAAAATCATGAAACTTGTCTGGGTGTCATGTTATGGCATGTAGAGGGTGTATGCAAGAATTGAGAAGATTTCGAGCAAGTTGGGACGTCGGATGCCTCAAACCCGGACATCTCCACACATGATCGGCCTCAAGTGATATCATGTGTGGAGATGTCCGGGTTTGAGGCATCCGACGTCCCAACTTACTCGAAATCTTCTCAATTCTTGCATACAGCCTCTACATGCCATAACATGACACCCGGACAAGTTTCATGATTTTCGGACTTCGTTTGGATTTTATATAATTTACAAACACTTTTCCCGCTAGTTGTTCGTCATGTTACTGAAAAAAGATGTTCGGAATTTCATGTGGCTTCCTAGATATGGCCTCAAAATACACCAAATATAATGAATATCATTTTTTGAATTAAGAAATTTCATTACTTCATGCACCCAGCTCAAATTTGAAGTATGCTAAAAAATTCAACAAAATGAAAAAACTAATGAAATATACCAAAAAAATTCAAAATAACCCCAAATTTGAGCAAGGAGTTTAAAATAATGTGGGATGGCTTCAAAAAAAAATGAGGCAAAAAAACGAAAAAAACAAAAAATCTTCCCCGAGTGCCGTCCGGGCGGCACTCGGGGAAGAGACGCTTCCCCCGAGTGCCGGAAAACGGCTCTCGGGGAAGGCTGGGGCCGGCCCATTTATTCTCGCCGGCCCAATTATTCCGGCCGGCCCAACCCTAATAGTATAAAACCGCCCCCCCCCCCCCCCCCGCCGCGGCCCCTCCCCCCCCTCGCGCCGCGCGCGCCCCCCCCCTCCCCCCGCCCCGCCTCCCCCGGATCCGCCGCCGCCGCCCCCTCTCCCCGGCCGCCGCCGCACCCCACCCCCCTCTCCCCCCGGCGGGCCGCCGCACCCCACCCCCCTCTCCCCGGATCCCCCTCTCCGGATCCGCACGCGAGCTCCCTCCCCGGCGTGGGAGCGGCGGCGGGCGGCGGGCGGGCGGGCGGGCGGCGGAGCGGCGCGGGCGGCGCGGGCGGGCGGCGCGGGCGGGCGGCGCGGGCGGCGGCGGGCGCTCGGGCGCGGGCGGCGCGGCCGGCGCGGGCGGGCGGCGGCGGGCGGCGGCGGGCGGCGCCGGCGGCGGGCGGAGCGGGGCTCTTTTACATTTTTTTTTAAAAAAAATCCACAAATCTTCCCCGAGTGCGAGGCCCCTCTCGGTGAAGCCTTCCCCGAGTGTGCGGTTGTTGGCACTCGGGGAAGGCGGCTTCCCCCGTGAGCCTCTTCCCCGGACCCTCTTCCCCGAGTTGCACTCGGGGAAGCCTTCCCCGAGTGCAACCGATCCTTCCCCGAGTGCGGTTGGCACTCGGGGAAGAACCTGCCTGCCGTAGTGTTCGGTGATATCTTAAGCACCTCCGGCCCTTCGGTCGTCGTCCCCAGCAACAACCGAGGTGCGCCACCGTGTGGGCGGTGGCATGTCACCTTGAAACCCTTCCGGTAGCAGTAGTGGGTAGGGGATTACCACTTTGCCGCACTTGCTCGGGCATCCAGGCTGCGCGATGTTCGCTGCCCCAGGTGCGACGGTGGTCGCCGCGAGCTGCGGCAGCAACAGGACGGCTACAACAACTACAAGCTGAGTGCGCATCTTCCTAGCTTAGCTATAGCTGGAGGAGTAGCTACAGCTAGTACATGATCAGACAATGGAGAGGTGGCTAGTTTTCAGCTGAGGGGCAGTGCATGTGTGCATTTGGTGCCATGAACTGCCAGGCGCCAACTGCTGCTTTATTTTGCTTGCCTTGTCGATCGTCTCCCCACTTACATATACTACGGTTGACAGAGACAGCCACACTGTGATCATGCAAAATAATCCCTAGCTCTGTCCACGGGCGAATCCAGAGAAAGAAAATAGGGGGGCTGAACACAATAGCGTTGCAAACCAAGTGACCAACATCATAGATTCGTAGTACAAAGTAGACAAGTAGCTCACATTCTGAATAACATATAAGAATAAAGCAAAGTACACCACAAAAGAGTAAATAAAGAGATGCATTGACAGTTCTGCATACCGGCCATAATAAGCATAATCCTTCAAATTTGGCTGGTAAATAACATACGACGCTTTTTCATCTCTTGAAACCGTTGTATGATTTGTTGACTATTAATTAATACTTCTAAATATCTCCTTCAATGTAGCATATCATCAAGTCATTAAGCCATTCATCCCCCATTTTATTATGGAGGTCTGTTTTTAAAAGAGATATAGCTGAAATTAAATACCCTCTCAGCTGAAGCTGTTGCCACCGGAAGTATCAAAGTTAGCTCAATGAGTCGATAAACAAATGGGAAAGATGTGTGCATTGTCTTCTTGACCATTATTTCAGCAACCTTTGAAAGTTCTGTACATCCAACAAAATACTGTGATCTCCTAGCACGGTTGAGAAAATCGTTAAGTTCGCCTGGTAACAACAAAATGTCCCCAACATTGAAATCTTCAGCATATATTTCAGCAAGTCTCACAAGTTTATCCACATCAAAATTGGAGAAGTTGTTCCTTGGATTAAGACAAGCCATGCATATCAACAACTCTGAACTAACTTCATTAAACCGATGATTCACTCTGACATGGTGGCATCAATGGCGGCCGGTAAGGTAAATGTCAACACTGTAATAATGCATATTTGTTACCTTTTGCCTTCTACGTGCGGATGTCCCTCTAGCATTTACTTCCTTCTCCATATTTGGCACTTTAATCTCATTTTTTATCACAAAACAACTTCACCCTTTTGAATAGTGGATCCCATCCATTATCCCTCATATCTTGCAAGTGATCTTTCACATCCATAATCAATTGGATTGCTTCAACAACATCTTGATCCTTCCTTTGCAAAGCCTTTGACAAACTATCTGTAATGCTTAATAACTCTATCATCAAATGCATGATGAATATATACAAAATCAAAGCTTTCCATGTTAACAATTAAACCAAAAGCTCCACCATTGCATGTTGGTTTAACAGAATCCTTCTTCACAATCTCTAGAACCTCCAAGATAGCCTCCCACATTACCAAAATACGAACTAATGTTTTAGGATGTGAGCCCCATCTAGTATCTCCAGGCCTAGCTAGGCTACTTTCTTGGTTCAACCCTCTTCCACTACTAATCTCACCCTTCTCCAACTTTTCGATAGTTTGATCCATTCTGCCCCCCTGCCCCCACGTTGGCTCCACCCCAGCCTCTGTCAGATAGTTTGATCCCTTCTGTCCTCCCATATATGAGAGAACAATTTTGGCATTTTCTCTTCAACGGTCTCAGTCAAGATAATGGACCAGGTATTTATTTACCTTATCCTTCCTCCAAACTTTTATGAGATAGCCACATTAAGTGTATCAGTACTCCATTAATCACTGATCGAACTGGCCGGGCCGGCAAGCACTTCGTCAACCCCAGCTGGCCTGGTCAGGATGGAGACAAGAAAAACACCACAAGATCTATCAACGAGTCGTTGGAGCTCACCATTTGGAGAAGCAACTGCGATCGACCTGGGAAATAAATCAATTACCGCACTAATCAGAGTCTCAGACACAAAATGATTAATGTTACACACAAGCGGTGGATTATTTGCCATTTTCACTAGCTAGTCTGGATCATCGTGATGGTGATGAGATTCGATCGCACTCTGGGAAGTGACCATTTGGCAATATCTCACAGCGGAGAGAAGCAGGTAATATAAGCAGTTGGGGCGCGGGTGTAAAATAAGAGGTCTTTTACGGTACACAATATCACTCGGTGGTAGTATGGTGGTATTATTGGTTTTCGGTTTTTTACTATGGGTAAAATGGTAATTTGCTCGATGTACCTCCTCCCTCCATTCACCCCGTCACTCGTGTACTATCGATACCATTTTTCATTTCCGATAATACTAGTATACTACCCATACCACATGTGAATACCACCCATACGGCCATACCATACAAAATTAATCTCAATCGTCAGATTCTTACATAATCCCCTTCTATTACATACGAGTCATTTTCAACCGGTGGCACATGGTGATATTGTGTATCGTAAAAAATCTCGTAAAATATATCTCATGTCCATACATACTTGAATTGGGTGTGCGCAGTTTCTTCGTTTTGTGAATATATTGTGCCTTCTACCTTGCTTAAAATAAATGAGCTTAAAAAGAATCTAGAAACAGGAATAGTAATAAACTGTATTTCTTTGCCTTCCTGATTCTAAGCCACAAGGTTTTCATCTATGAAATTTCATCTCTTTTCTGTGAAATAATGTTATTATATCTGCCACGTTTTTGTAATCTCAGCATCGTATATCTCGGATGAATGGATGCGGGTATTGAATTTTGAGTACTGGTTGCCTTCATTTTGTTATTACAAAGTCTATAGCACTGCTTGTATCTTCTCTTCTGTGTGTGTGGTGTACTACTATCAATGTTGTATCGTTAAAATTTCTCCATTCTTGGCTATAAAAATGCACTGCGTCTTTGTTTACATATTGCACTTCGTCTTTCACAAATTTGTTGGCTCGTTCAAGGGTGTCATGTGCTTCCCTCGCGTTTCAAAGGGTGATGGCCCGTGATTGCAGATTATGTTTCCCATAAGATCGACTACATCCATATAAGAACCACTCTTCACATTTGAACAATAGAGACCTCTGTAGACCCTATGCACGTGGGAAGAGACTTTAGAGCTACTAGAGCATGTTTAATTTGTGCAGAAATTGGCATATATATTAAATCCAAATTTTGAACGGTCAGTTCTGGATACACAGACACACAAAGTTATTAACTCGTCAGGATACAATATAAGTTCATGATTAAATAAGAAAGGATACACAACAATAAAAAATAATAATTTTCATATATTATACGGTTACACTACAGGAAACCGGGTAGACGCCGAGTGTTGTTTTGTACGCCAAGTGTTTCCATACTCAGCTGTGGTAAGGAGTGTAATTTTGTGAATTGCAGCTTTAATTAATGAAACTACAACTCTTAGTATGTAATCCTCGACCTCTTACACCTACTAGAATTTGATTGGCAGTGCTTTCAATCCTAACTTCATCTCATGTATCAATAGAAAACAATGAACTCACTTAGTAATCCAAGGAAATAGAACATCTCGTTTAAGACTAAACAAACAAATGTACCATGCAACCATGCAGAATCATATAGCAGAGATGTATTGCAGATAAAAGTTAATTTCGGAAATGGAATCTAGACTAGAACATAAAAGTGAGTGGTAATTTTCAAATGCTAGCATTGATAGTACACATTTTGTTTTTACATATAGTCATTTTGACTCCTAGAACAGGCTCACCGAGGAAAGCTTGCCGACAACGACATTTCTCTCTCCATACTAACCGCCTACTATTGTTGTCATGCACACCAACATTGTTGATTCCTTCAAAAGTTGTGTTCCTTAGCTCCATTCCTGCTTGTACCCCTGGATCATCCTGATAATTGTCATTAGAAGATTGAATCCTGTGGAGTATTGCTTCACCATGGCGCGCGCATTGTTGGCCTATCGTCGCCCTTCATCTGCAGGCACAAAGCTGCTGCTGCAGCCACTTGCTTGGCCTCTTCTTCCCCTTCTTCAGTGACTTGCACATCTAGTATCTCACTTAGTCTATCTTCACAGAAGAGTTGGATGAAGTGTTCGACAAGACTAACACCCTCCACTGATATGTCAATGGCTGGCTTCTTCCGAGTGAGTAGCTCTATAAGCATAACACCAAAACTATATACATCACTTTTCTCAGTCAATCGTCTAGTGTAGAAGTACTCTGGATCTAAGTATCCATAAGTTCCTTGTATGGATGTTGTTACTCCAGATTTGTTAATTGATATGCCTCTAGATGCACCAAAGTCTGACACTTTCGCTGTTAAGTTGTCATCAAGCAATATGTTGCTAGTCTTGATGTCCCTGTGAACTATTGATATTGAAGCTTCAGAGTGAAGATAGGCCAAAGAACTAGCAACTTCAGATGCAATTCGTAAACGATCTTTCCATGGAAGAGAGACATGGGCATCAACATGAAGATGAGCGTAAAGTGTTCCATTTGAAATGAACTCGTAGACAAGTAGCGGGACTTCTGTCTCAAGGCAACATCCAAAAAGTCTCACCACATTCCGATGATGGATTTGAGAAAGGATAGCAACCTCGTTGATGAAACCATCAATTCCTTTTTGAATCACAAGTTTCGACTTCTTGATAGCAACAACATGTTGGTTTGAGAGTATGCCCTTGTATACAGTGCCATGCCCTCCGCCTCCTAATATGCGAGCTTCATCAAACTTGTTTGTAGCTTCATCAAACTTCTTCTAGACCGCAAATCATCCGTTCAGCAATGTCTTTATCAACTAATTGTTGGAGCAACAATCCTCGATTTTGCTTGAAGAAGTATTCCCTCATTTTCTCGGGTTTTCGATCCTTCAGTGTCTTAATGGCATAGATGGTGGCTAGCACGATGAGCAAAAGGCCCATGCCACTGCCGAACCCTACACCAATATATGTCCCTGCAGACATAGTTAAACCTTAACTTTTTTGGTGATCTATCTCCATTAATATTATGATACATGAGTGCTAGACATGGTGCCTTGTGGTCCTACACAAGAATAAACCACATATATTTCTAATTTTACTGTATATGCAAGGCATGTAAATGGACAAATTATCTCCACTCGTACTTGTGTGATTTTGTAATGTTCCCCCAATCCACCGCCCTTCAACATATTAATTTTATCATGGCAATTTATTAATTTGCTTATTTAGAGGGAATAATTTAATTTCAATATGATCACCACACCTGTCGAACAACCGGAAAACCGGCTGGATCTCATGATTGGTGAAGTGACCATGACCACAACTCATGATTGGAGAAGTCACCACACCTGCGGACGTGCCTCATCCAACATCCTCCTATCGACGAAAACCTCTCATATCACCGAAAGTATAGCGCTGGTAAATCTTGAAATAAATCTAAAATAATGCAAGCATCCACGCCACGTCTAGGACTTGACCGGGTGAACCTAACCAACTGTGAAGATTCTTTAATTCAAGTTAAAGTCAAATATTTAGCTGTAATGTCAATAGCTTAAACCCCTAATAGGCGGTATAAAGAAGTGGGATGGAGCGGGGTATGAACTAAAAAAAAACAGAATTAGACATTTTAAAAATGTTGCCAGGCCGAGAAAAATAGAGAAAAGCTCATGTGGGCATATGGACACATAGCACGGCTTCGATCATCTCAGCTTTACCAATTTCACGTAAATCAACAATTAATATATATATACTGCACTTTTAAAAAAAATCAGCTTGAAAATTCTCAAGATTATTGCTGTAGAAAATCATGGAGAGAAGCAGCTAGCGTGGCGTTTGTTGAAGTGGGAAATTTATGATGGAACTAAAAGCTTTACCTTGTGAATCGTGATGATGGTCTGCAGGTGAACTATATATGGTTTGGACTAGTGGTGCTCTGGCATCCATCGCTCAAGTACGGGTTGCCATCGTAGCCATCGTGTTCTTGAGGTTCTTGAGGTGTTCGTCGTGTTCGTCCGACGGAGCATATTCTCAGTGAAGTTCTTGAGGTTTCTTGCCCCTAGACAACCAATTTTTCTCCACCACGACCAAGCTCGCGTTCGTTGTACGTAGTCGCCGGAATGGTGCCACCATCATCAGTATGATTATCCCAATCGAACTTGGTACTGAACGAAGTGACGCTGCCGCCCCGCCGCGCGCTCCTGCGGCATGAACACAAAAAGCAGCAGCGGACACCAAGGCATGCACTCGCTACGGTTCAACGGCGTCAGGTCCTCCTCCCTGTCCCTGCAAGGGGGCATTGAGCACGCGCTCCCAGCGCCGTATCCCCACTGCGACTTCTTCCCCGTTGACCTGCACGACTCAGGCGCGGAAGCCGCACCCTGTGTGGAGGAGAATTGAAGGTTCTCCACGACGGCGAGCACGTATATATGGCTTGCCGGAATCCAGGACATGGATTGACTCCTTGATCGTGCTCCCGATCGAAGTTGAAGGATTGGACTGGGCTGCGGATCCTCACAGTGTGGTACGGTCCATTCACTGATATCTCCAGCACCTCCGGCCCTTCGGTCGTCGTCCCCAGCGTCAACCGAGATGCACGCACCTCCGGGTGGGCTCTGGCATGTCACCTCGAAACCCTTCCGGTAGCAGTTGGGGTGGTCGCCGAGGCCGAAGGGGTAGGGGGACGTCCACTTTGCCGCACTTGCTCGGGCATCCAGGCCGCGCGATGCTCGCTGCACCAGGAGCTACGGTGATCGCCGCCGCGAGCAGCAGGACGGCTGCAACAAGCTGAGTGTGCATCGTCCTAGCTTAATTATCAGCTATATGGCTGTAGTAAACTGCTGCAACAAGCAGCAGGACTAAACTGCTGCTTTATTTTGGAGGTCTTGTCGGCTCCCCACTTACTACGATTGACAGAGACAGTCAGACAGCTAGCCACCCCTGTGATCATGCAAAATAATCCAAAGGGACAGATTCACAGTTTGATCCACAGCCAGTTCGTTTGACTGGTGGCTGATGGTGTACGAGAGAAAATCTTCTTTGGTGATCGCTGGTCGCTGGTTTGTTACGAGAGAAAAAATCTATGTATTATATGGCGATCGCCGGTTATTGTTGAGAAAAATGGGCGATAAGCGAGCGAACAGTTGCCATTCTGTGAACAATTTTGACATTTTCTCTTCACCGGTCAATGTGTCTCAATATTAATCAATGGACCAAGTTTTTATTTACTTTATCGTTCCTCCAAACTAGCATATATATATATATATATATATATATATATATATATATATATATATATATATATATATATATATATATATATATATATATATATATATATATATGAGTGTAATTTGGTTACCAAAGACTCATAACAAGTCATGTCAGATATCAAATGTTTTGCTTCTATGTAGGAGGACTGAGCACAATTTGATTATATAATTAATTGCATAAACACTAGAATTTTTCACGAGGCAATTTTATTAAGCCTAATTAATCTATGATTGTATATGTTTGTTGTAGCAACACGTGAGCTAATTATGAACTAATCAAAGCTTAATATATAGATTGGTCTCAAAATAATCTAGAGGTTATGAAATAGGACTACTAACAAGCCTCAGCCTAACGAAACACCTACTAATTTATTGGAAGTCTAGTCACCGATACGATCAAACCGGCCGGGCCGGCAATAATGCAAGCGCTTCGTCAGTCCCCAGTTCAGCGATGGAGACAGGAAAATCACAAGATCATGAGTAATACGTATATATGTACTAGTCAACGAGTCGTTGGAGCTAGCTCTCCATTTGGAGAAGGACCTACACCTACGACTAGCGCGTTACTGAGACACTGAATAATTAATGTTACACACAAGCGGTGAATTATTTGCCATTTTTCACTAGCCTGGGAAAATGAACAAGACCACTGGATCATCTTTGATGCTGATCGATGGGATTCGATTCGCACTCAGGGAAGTGACCATTTGGCGATATCTCACGGCGGCGAGAAGGTAATGTAAGCTAGCTAGCTGGGACGCGGTGTGCCAGCTGCGAACTTTGCGCGGGCGGGTGTAAATATATCTCATGCCCATAATTCATACTACTTGCATTGGGTGTGCTGAGTTTCTTCGTTGACAAGTCAATATGAAAATTTTAGAGTGCTTGCAATGACAATAGGAAAATTTTAGGGTGCTTGCAATTAACATAGTTATCTATCCGATGTAATCTAACGGTGAAAGTACCAATGGAGTAGTACTAGGAAGTACTAGTTTGGTGCACCCAACAACTAATTTTATTTATCAAATTAGCTGACGAAAAGATCTTAATACAAGGTACTACCTAGTATCTTCTAATACTATCCAAGTATCGAAACAATAGAAATTTTGGACTGTTTAGAGAAACTCCACCTCTTTAAATTGCTTGTAAAAAGAAAGGAAAATGATGATAATTTTTGTTTCCAACAGACTCCGTATTATACAGCCTCGTTTTCTTGCTCGCAAAATCCTCTCGTACGCACGTCAAAGATGGAAAAGGCGTCGCGGTCATTATCGCCCCTGCCGCGCGGAGGCTGGGATTGCTCCTAGGGTCAAGCTCCACGGTTGAGGCGTGAGCTCACCGGCGCACCCCTGGTTTGAGCTCTTCTGCTTGGAGGTCGGGGCTGCGTGCTCGCCTGCACCGCCTATGGGGTCGAGCTCCCCCTCGCGAAGGTTGGGGCCGCTGGTTTGCAGCGCCGCCACCAGGGTGGAGCTCCCTTGCGCGGAGGTTGCGGCGCGGGATCAACACACCCCCTGGTTCGAGGTCCCCTACGCCATGGCCGCCGGCGCCAAAGGCACGAACGCCGCCGTCGATCTCCTCCATCAGTCCATCTTGATTCAATTGCTTCGACGTTGAGCACTCCAACACCATCCCCTAACTCTCCCAAATCTGGCCCCTTGCTTTCCTTGCCCGAGCAGAGCTCCCCACGAGCTCCCGCCGCCCCCTATGGCCGCCCATGCCCCCCTACTTTTTCCGCAGCAGCCCCTGTTGGGAAGCCCAAAATCGAATCTCATCTCCCTCCTCTTTCTAACCATGTCCTCAGACTTAAAAACGGTGGAGCATAGCTCGAATCGGGCGAAGCTAGGGCGATCGTGCCGCTCCGAGGTGAGGGAAGAAAGAGACGACAGATGAGTCGCCCGTGGCCCCCTGCTTTTTCCACAGCAGCCCCTGTCGGGAAGCCCAAAATCGAATCTCCTCTCTCTCCTCTTTGTAGTCATGCCCTCGGACTTGAAAACGGTGAAGCATAGCTCGAATCGGGCGAGGTGCCTCCCGCCGCCGGCAGCAAGTTTGTGCCGCTCCGAGGTGAGGGAAGAAAGAGATGACAGATGGGTCCTATTGTCAGTGAAATGGTTGGTGGAATTTGGAAAACAAAAAATAGTTAGTCTGCTGGATTACTCAATAAAATTATAAAGTTTTATATTTTTACAAGTTGTTGGAGTTGCTCTTATAATTAACATGCAAAATCCATCTAATGAAATCTAATAGTGGTAGTATCGGGAAGTACTAATTTGGTGGACCCGACAACTAATTGTATTCATTTTTTATTAAATTATCTAATGAAAAAATTAACACAAGGTGAGCTCCCAAAACGACAAAGCTCGAATAGTGAAAATTTTGTGCCTTCTGCATACCTTCCTTTTCAAATAACTGAGCTTAAACAAATCTAAAAACGGGAAGGCAACAAACTATATTTTTCTTACCTTCCTGATTCTAAGCCACATGATTTACATCTATAAAATATGATTCTATATTTTTTTCCGTGAAATTCTCATGTTTATTACATTTGCAACCATAAAGACCCATGTTGACTTTTGTTTCACAGCATTTCGCGAAATTTTCATGTTGCAAAAGACAAAAACCAACCATATGGACCTCATTCGGTTACATATGATACGTTCCTGATCGTGAATAAAAAATATAACAAAATATTTATAATAGATACAACTAGAGACCAGAATTTATTCCAAGTCCGAAGCTAATGTACTTATGAAAGGTACACTAAGGGTGTGTTTGGTTTACTGTTTATGGGCCAATCAGGCCCACAGGGTGCAGGCAACCGGCGTTTGATTGCCTGCATCGCCCCCAGAGCCTGACTCTCCAGATGCATTTTCCCAGGCTCGGCTCATGCAACTATTTCTCTCACTAATGATGCATTAGTGTATAATTAGTAAATATAAGTGATATTAATGTATGATATTAATGTATTTTAGTATTTTTTATCTCATGCGACTTATTTATCTCGTGCAAGCAACCAAACATCTGCTCTCTCTAGCCTGGCTCTGGAGGTTGTATCAACCAAACAACGACACTCTGCATGCTCGAAGCCTGGCTGGAGGGAGCCTGGACGGAGGGATGCAGGCGAGGAAAACAGAGAAGGGAACCAAACGCACCATTAGAGATCGGGATAAATTCCACACCTCCCGACTCATAGATTGATTCCCGGTGTTATGTTATATCTATCATGAGTAAATTAGTTATTGACCCGAAATAAATTTTTGTGATATCTATTATGATTTTTTTTGTTTTATGTATTATTCTTGATCGGATTGAATCCTATATACCAAACAAGCCCGATAGAGTCACTACAAGAAACTATTTAATCTGTGACGTAACCATTTTGTCGCGGATTAAATAAAATTCGTCGCAAATCAACATCCGCGACGATTTATATTTTCGTGGTCGGATGAGCGTCATTGATTAAATCTCTCGACGTTCCCTTAATAAACGTCGCGATCCGTGACGTATCTGAATCGTCACGGAGCGGCCCGAGGCCCATGCGGCCCAACCCATGTCTCACTATCCGTGACAAAATAAAATCGTCACGGATTGCTACACACATGGCAGCTGTGGCATCCTACGTGGACGATGACGTGGCATCCTACGTGGACGATGACGTGGCATCCTACATGGATGATGACGTGGCCACTGACATGGACGTTGACTCTTCTGTCATGGGCCATTTATTAATGGGCTGATTTTAGAATAAAACTAAATTTCAATAGAAATTCATCTGCAACATTTAAGCCCATAAACATTTTAGAATCCGCTCACAAAAATTTTAGACCCGAATCATTACAACCCACCAAAAATTCAATACACCAAATTAGGGCCGATGTTCAGCCATTTTTCCATAATTACATTACAGCAAACAATACGGTTTACATATTAAATCACATACATGTTTTAGTGAAATACAATATGACAAATAGGCCACCGAAAACAAAAGAAAGGTCAGGCACCAACATAAGCTTTTCATCTCCTCATGCTCTTTGATCCATGACGGTTTCCCCGCACCTAATTTTCAACAAATTGACAAAAATTAGTTTTTCCGGCAAGCATAATAGGAAAATAAAAAACAGAAATAAGTAAGCATTTACCATTCAAAAGCTGAAACCTACGCAAAAATAAATGGTAGGTTCAAACTGTTTGTTATCTTAAGTAGAAATTTGGTAACTTGACGAAAACCAAAAGAAGCTATTAGAATGTACAGGTTACTATTTTTTACTAGACAAGAATAAGAGATAGCTACTGAAAGCTCTGCATGTAGAAATAAACACCAAGTTCAGTAAGAGAAGGCACTGTAAGCAGACATTATTTGACATGGCATCCGACAACTTCTAAATTCCACATGTTTTAAGAACATTAATAATTGAAATGAGCAATCACATTTTCGGGTGTACTGCATTCATAATTAACATGGATAATAAACATGAGGAGAAAATGAACAAGAAATGAAATTCCATCATCCGGGAGCAGATTAAATGAAATTCCATCATCTAGGAGTAGATTATGACTATTGTTGGTCATTTCACTACGTCTCAAAGTAAGGAATAAATACTCCCTAGGAAGAAATACACACGCCGGTTCTACGTTTATTGTCGACAGTAAACATCAAAGTAGAAATGTATGTTGCAGCTCTAATCTTCACAACCAAGTTCACCGATAATAACATGCAAAGCGAAAGAATAAGATTATAATGGCAATGTCAATTAAAGTGATTGGACGTACTTGAACCCCAACGGTTAGCAAAAATTGTTTCGGATAGACTTGGAGTACCAAAATGCATCCATCCAGGCCACGTTTAAAAAATTTCGGTACACAAAGGAACAATCACATTGATCCAAGCAAGCAAATATTTCATGCCACACAATAAATGGAGTGAACCTAAGGAATTACCTCGCTCTCCCCGAGCTACATCATCATCCTCTCGTAAATAAGTCATACAATAGTTAGTCAACAATTAGTGAATGCGATTAAATAATTGCAAAACAAGTAGTAAAGACAAAGACAGGTTGGCCGCAAGACAAAGACAATTGTTACAATGTCCAAA
Source organism: Cenchrus americanus (assembly GCA_947561735.1). Taxonomy (NCBI): domain Eukaryota; kingdom Viridiplantae; phylum Streptophyta; class Magnoliopsida; order Poales; family Poaceae; genus Cenchrus; species Cenchrus americanus. The sequence continues at coordinate 256,754,330 of OX387245.1, forward strand.
CACGTATGAATCACTACCGCATTCAACAAAGTAATTATAGTGTAAAAGGCATAAGATATAAGGTAGTACCAGATTTAAAATCAAGGAAATGATACATCAATCTATTCAAGATTGAAATGAAATATACCCCGACAAGAAGAGAAACTTACTGCGAATATAAATACACCACCACCTTAGATTCAACGGCGCAAACCAAGCGAGGAGCTAGACGGTGATAAAATAGCGACGTCATACTTATAGAGCAAAACGGTGTGATGTCTAAACACTTGTCACCCATCTGTAATTTAACCTATACAATCCTTACTCATGCTCACTAATTAACACGTGGATGCACGAATTGCAGAAACTATAGCAGCAAATTTTGTGCCAGTTTGAGTAGGCATCAGTGATCAGAACTCTTGGTTCGACTCTTCTAAACTCAAGGAACCTCTTGCGGTGCCCCGTGCCCCGTAACAAATCCTTACCCTCAATTTCCTCAATCCAGCAAAGCCCAATTGAGGAATTCATAATTCCCACGCTCCTCCATGGCCCCATCGATAGGGACCCCAAAGTACATCACATGAGACATCGCTAGGCACGAACGGATAGAAAACATACGCAATTGAATTGAACGGACGAAGATCGAGTGAGAGAGGAAGCTAGCTAGGGGTAGTGGGTGTGTGTGCTCGGTATCATCCCAGTCGTGGCCGAAGGGGATGATGACGAGGCACTCCTCCTCGGCGAGGATGGCCTGGTCCACCGCCCAACCCGAGTGCAGATGCGGACTCCATATTCCATCTGCAGATCTAGACGAAGAGGGTAATTAGGGGGGTACACCGCAACCCACCGGGTGACGCATCGGTGCACAAAGTCGTAGCGAAGGCTGCGGCGAGCGGTGGATCCGATTTTCCACCGCCACCGCGAAGATATTAACACAACCTTTTGCAATAAAGTCAACCTCGTGTTGCTTAGTAATGTCATCTCAAGAGGACAAATGCTACCAAATGCCGATCTCGCTCACCCGAGAGAATTCGAACTTGATCTTTATGTTGCTCGCCCATGCGGCACCGGTCAAGCCGACATGCGAGAGAATGTACAATATTCACACAAATCCAAGACCTCTTTGCCATGAATGTAAATGGGATCCGTAAATTGCTTGGAACGACAAAGTTAATCATTCTCGTTAACGCAAATCACACCCCCACCCCCACCAAGCTCGACATCCATCTAGAGGTAGCTTAAACCTTATCACACTCACAACATTCCGGTTCAACCCGTGCTCCGGCTTGACTACTAGAAAGTGCCAATCATTCAATTGTTGGGCTGTGATTGCTTTGCAGCTACGGTGGCCCAGTGACTGCTATGCGACACTGGAGTGCGGTGCAGGCCGCTATTGCAGCAACCACGGTGAACAGGTAAAATTGTCACGGGGCCAACCGCTACTATGCTAGACAAAGAAAAAATATTAATAATCACATCATGCATACACCACCCGTGCTAACAAGCTTTCTCGAATAAACGGGCACCAAACACTTTTGCTTCAAGAAATACCATAAGCCGACCATTGTTAGCAACTCTCCCACCTACACTTCAAACATGAATTGCTCTGCCTTGACAAGCACACCCATGTAATTAGCAAGTGTATACACTACTTGTTTAACTATGGTGAACTCGAACGAGACGAACCAAAAGGACTACATGCAATTTCAAGTAGACAAAAAACATCATGTATAGAAAACTTTACAATGTGTTGCTAGAAAAACTTAAGCGAAGTACAACATGATACTAGCATGTTAGAAAATATAGGATACGGGGGTGGTGTTAATTTTTAGATAAGAAGGAGCGTCTCATTCTTTGCATATCTTAGCCTAACTTTAACACCACACATGGTATAATGAAACAAAATTGTAGTTATGTATTGACCTTGTTATTAGTTGAGTACAAATAGCCATTACACTTGTCACATCACTACAAATTTAGGATCAAATACCACCGCAACGTAATTGTATGAGATCGTTATGATCTCTTGCCCTACGTAATTGTACATATATTATTTTTCTTAAAACATAAAGAGCAAGAGGCAATGATCTACAAACATAAGGAGGACTAACAATAACTGGATCCTTATATGCTGCGCAGCAACGACATTTTATACAAGATATGTCCAAGACCAGCAACCGTGTGCAAGGAATCTTGCGCATCTACTACTCTTTCTATGCAAATTTCATCCATAGTGTTACGGATCTAAGCAAACATGTGCACTAATGCATAATCACAACGACAAGCTACCACATCTAAGCACGAGAATCAATCAAACGAAACCACGGTTTCAGCCCTCTACCAATTCATTGCATGATTAAATCGGTTGCTCCACTATACCAATACAAGTGCCTCCGTACCCTCCCCGCCCGACTCATCACGAAAAATGAAAAGAATGCGCCTCCATGACTCCACCCTCCACTCCACACCCTTCCTCAACCTTTCACCCATTTCCAACCATTGGTAATCTATTCTAGCATATGCCGCCGCTACGTGGGAAGAGATTCACTCCATCGCCATGTGCGAATACGGCAAGACCGCCCCCTACCCTTCCACGGCTAAAACCCACGGCGCCCCCTCGCCGGGTCCGACTCTCCCGACGGATTTCGCATGCCCTAGTAGTGGGATCCAACCGGCGAAATGGGAGGATGCGAGAGGAGGAGAGAGGGGGATCAAACCTTGCGGTCGGGGGAGATCTCGGCCGATCTACAACATGTGCGGGTGTCGATGACGAGGAGGCCGGCGGGGACGACGAGGTGGAGCCGCCGCCGCCGGCCGGATCCGAAGGAGGAGAGTGACGGGGCCGCCGTGGCGCCGGGAGTTGCCGGTGGTGGGCTCTCTGCCGGTGGTGGTGCGCCGTCCGCAGGAGAGGGAGAGGTGGCCGGGGTAGGAGGAGAGGGGGGCGCGCCGGTTAGGTGGAGGGGGAGGTGCCGGGAGGGCGGCGCATCCGCCCGGATCGGCCGGCGCGTGTAGGTGGAGCCGAGGGAGAGAGGGAGGCGCGGGGGGTGAGGGAGAGGGTTAGGATTAGTTAGGGTTAGAGCAGCCTTATATACGGAGGGGGGTGCGGGCCGAATGCATTTTGGCCGTCGGATCCCATCCGACGGCCGTAGAGGAGGCTCATTTATTTGGGCCGGCGTGTAAGTGATCGGCCGTCGGATGCGCTCATATCCTCAAAACAAATCAAAATTTAAAGCCATTTAAATGTTAGACAAAGTCACAAACACGGTGGTAGTGCGGTGGTAGAAGTGCACGGGTTGAAGTGTGAGGTCCGGGGTTCGAGTTCCTTGTGTTGCGGGTTTTCCTTTTTTTTACAAGGAACTCATGCCTTGGGTGAGGTGGCGCTTGCGTGGCGGTGAAGTGGGCCCCAGATGCTTGCGTGGCGGTGAGGTGGTGTCCGGGTGATGTGGCGCCTCCGTGGCGGTGTGGTGGGCCCTTAGCGCTCGCGTGGCGATGACGTGGCGCCCGGGTGAGGTGGGCCCTAGATGCTTGCGTGGCGGTGAGGTGGAGTCTTGGTGAGGTGGCGCCTTCGTGGCGCATGGTGGGCCCTTAGCGCTCGCGTGGTGATGACGTGGCGCCCGTGTGAGATGGCGCTTGCGTGGCGGTGTGGTGGGCCCCGGGCGCTCACGTGGTGGTGAGGTGGCGCCTGGGTGAGGTGACACCTGCGTGGCAGTGAGGTGGGCCCCGAGCGCTCACGTGGTGGTGACGTGGCACCTAGGTGAGGTGGCGCTGCGTGGCGGTGAGGTGGGCCCCCGGCGCTCGCGTGGTAGTGACGTGGCGCTTGGGTGAGGTGGCGCTCGCGTGGCGGTGAGGTGGGCCCCCCGGCGCTCGCGTGGTGGTGAGGTGGCGCCCGGGTGAGGTGACACCGCGTGGCGGTGAGGTGGGCCCCGGCGCTCCCGTGGTGGTGACGTGGCGCCCGCGTGGCGGTGAGGTGGGCCCCTGGCGCTCGCGTGGTGGTGACGTGGCGCCCGGGTGAGGTGGCGTCTCGCGTGGTAGTGAGGTGGGCCCGTGGCGCTCACGTGGTGGTGACGTGGCGCCTGGTTGAGGTGGCGCCTGCGTGGCAGTGAGGTGGGCCCTGGGCGCTCACGTGGTGGTGACGTGGCGCTTGGGTGAGGTGGCGCCTGCGTGGTAGTGTGGGTGGGTCATAGGTGCTGGTGAGGTGGCTGTTTTTTTACGGATCGCGACGAATCTGCTAAAACATCATGGTGTTGTGGGCCGTATTGCGACGAATTTAAGAAATCGTCGTGATTTGGGCTTCAATATCCATCGATGCACGTCCGTGACGAAAAATATGAATACATCGTAGAATCGCGACAAACTAAACAAATCGTCATAGTGTTTGTGACGAAAAAAAGGAATACGTCGTACAATCGCGACGAATTTAACAAATCGTCGCAGTGTTTTGGGCTTCAATGCACATCCGTGACGAAAAAAAGGAATACGTCGTAGAATCGCGACAAATTAAAGAAATCGTCACAGTGTTTTGGGCTGCAATGCACATTCGTGACATTTTCTGAAAACGTCGCGGAGAAAGCGTCACATATTAAATAGTTTCTTGTGAGTGGGACTTGGGTTGGGCCGTGCCGGCCCGGCCCGCCCCTCTCATGCCTCTTACCGGCATCATGCTTAAACTTCTAGGCACGCGAGGCATGTTGTGCTGTGTCGTCATCGCACGACAAGTTTTTTTACTAGGCCCAAGCACGTCTCGTGGCACGACGGATTGTCTTCGTGTTGGTGTCATGCCGGCCCAAGTGCGCACCCTCGCAATATGACTCTACTTCTTACCCCCTTCTTTTCTTTTTATAAGGCGCGACACGACATGGCACGGTCTTCAAAATTAGACTTTGACCATTTATTCTTCTTATATTATATTTTTTATGGTTATAAACATATAATAATTAGAAAGTATATTTGATGACAAATCCAACCATATCAAATTTACACTATAAAAATAAAAATTGATTAGTAAGTTATTGGTCAAAGATTGTACAGTTTGAATCTTAATTTGCGTGCGCGCCTTATAAAAAGAAAAGGAGGGAGTACCATACAAGAACACATCATTATTATATTATGAATGATCATCATCACAAGTTCAGACACGTAAGGTAAGTTTTGTGATATACTTATGTGATACTATTTATAATAGACTATATAATGCATGTAATAAATGATATTATGATGCTATAACCTATGGATTTCCTATTGGTCATTTTCGTGTCGTGTGGTCCCAAGCACAACCTAAAATATACGTGCCGTGTCGTACCACCGCATCGTGGCGAGATGCTATGCACGGCACGGCCCTCGCATCCGTGTCGTGCTGACACGGCTCAAAATTTATGGTGTCGTACCGTGCTTTGGATCGTGCCAAAATATCGTGTTTCGTGGGGTCTATAAATAGCACGACCCAAATCCTAGCCCATTGGACGGTCGTGGGTACGAATTTTCGACCTGAAATAGTTTTTTCGTCCCAGTTGATCTCGATCGGGCCAAAATGCTCGGTTCTAGTTTTGTTTTTCCCTCAATGCTCGGGTCTACTTGGTGGAATCAGTCCAAAAAAAAGAGACAAAAAGAGAGAAACAGGTAACAAAGTGGGCTGAAAGGAAAACCAAACGAGGCCCAATAAAAAACTAGGGGGAGAATCACCGGCGGCGAGGTCCCCGCCAACTCCGCCGCTGCCGCCGCCGTCGGCGAGGACCCCCTCAGCGGACTCCCCAACGACATTCGGGTCCTTATCCTGGTCCGCCTAGGCAGAGCCGCCGCCGCTGCCGCTGTCGCCGGTGGCCGGACTAGCGTCCTCTCCCCACCGCTTGCGCCGCCTCTGGCGCTCGTACCGGAGCTCCGCTTCCCCGTCACCCGGCCGCCCCGCCTCATCGGCTCCGCGCTCGCCGCCCATGATGCGCCCCTCCGCCATCTCCGCGTGGAGACGGTGGGCGCTGCCCCCGAGTCCGTGGCGGCGTGGCTCCCCGTCGCTGCGTACCGCCTCTCCGGCGATCTTCTCACCGCAAAGTGGTGCTTTGAGGCGGGATGGTGAGTTGTCTTAGATACGAGATTGCCACTCTCATCTCCTTCGACCTGGGGTTTCTCGGCCTCGCAGTGCCGCCCGCCGGCTATATGTGGGTGAGTCGCACTTCCTCTCTTGTCTGGAATTTATCAATACGAGCATGTTTTACCTACTTGGGTACATGTTTAAGAACTGGAAACAAACATCGATTAAGATGTCATATGTGAATATGTGACACACCAACCAAGATGGAATTAATTGAATGAATCTAATGTGTGACTAAGTAAATAGAATGAAATAATTTTTTTCTTAAACTACTTCAGGCACACAACGCGTGAGACTTAATTTTGAGAAACTTAGCTTTGGTTTAACATTGAAACAAGTGGGGGTGTTGCGTGAAACATCGTTCTCACTTATCTTGCTTTGCTCAAGTCAATGCAACATTAAGAATCTCCTGCCTTCAGCATTTCTTCGTTCAAATGGCTTAAGCCCTGGGCAAACCTGTTCTCATTTTCCTCTTCATATATGTAATTATGCATGTAATTATGTGGAAAGCATGCATTTCCGCTTATACTAATTAAGCCTTCCTAGAATTAGTATGGCTTACCAATCTCCTGGCCCAATCCACAGGTTCACTGAGTAGGAAGACATGTGCATAAAGCAATTCTGGAATGCCACAGAAGTAAATGAGACAAAAAAAACCTTACCTATTTCATGTTCTTGGCTTGTCCTTTCATTTCAGTTTACTCAAAGGTCACTCTTTTCCAATATCTCTTGATTGTGCAGATGTTAGAGTTTATATGGCACATCAGACATCAGGAGTGGGTTGTTATCTTGTACATGGCCAACTTATAGAAATAATTTCCTGCAAGTTAAAGTTAACAACACTGGCCAGCATGTACAGAATACTTAAAAATGAGATGTTGTTTCATCTCTTTCTAGATGATTCCTTTTACATGTGGCTTCCTTTGGAAACACAGGAGATAGGCAACTATCTGTACTTGATGCATGGCAGGTTGGCAGGACAGCACTACCAGACATTCATTTCGTGCACTTGATGGTAATTGCCAACGGACATTCCTTCAGTTCTTGCATGCCGTGCCACAGATTGCAGCAGCAGCAGCCACCGCCGTGGCGCTTTGCGAACCCCCTTCCAATAAACAACAGCAGCTTTGGCTATTTGTGCCTCCCACCCCGGAAATCCCGCAGGTAACTCTCCACCACCCAAGAAAAAGCGGCGCCTTTTTGGCCGGCTGGCTGCCATCGTCTCACGAGTTTGGTGAGGTTTTGGAGCAAGCGCTGGCCTTTCTGCTGAATACCCCAAAGGCCTTCTTGGTCCTTGGTTGGAATTACGGATCTCTGTGCTGAGGCTGGGGTTGGTGTTTTCTCGTCGGAGATGGAGAGGAATCTGTCACGGCAAGCACTGATCCCGAGCGGAGCCCCCTTCGATCTGGGACAGCCACTCCACTTTGGTGCCCAACCCCAGGTGGGTCAGGTTCACCAGGGTGCGATTGCTGCCACCACCATGAACAAGATGCAGGAGTTCGGGAATGTGGTGGAGGCCTCTCTGAGAGAAGAGGAGGGCGCTGATGATGGCAAGGAGGCTGTCTCGGCCTCCCAATGGCCCCGGGTCAAGTGGACCAGCGACATGGTCAAGTTGCTCGTGTCGGCTGTGTCCTACATCGACCATGACCACAGCACTAGCAGCGGGAGGAGGAATCACACCATGCTCAAGATGAAGGGCAAGTGGAGGCTGGTCTCTTTAGCCATGGCCGAGAGGAAGTTCAATGTGTCACCACAGCAGTGCGAGGATAAGTTCAATGACCTCAACAAGAGGTACAGAAGGCTCACTGAGATCCTTGGCCCGGGTATGGCTTCTGAGATCGTCAAGAAACCGGCGCTCCTTGAACAGGTAAGCCTATCTGAGAAGCTCAGGGAGGAGGCTAAGAAGCACCTGAGGTCGAAGCACCTTCACTATGAACAGATGTGCTCCTACCACAATCATAACCGGTCAAGCCTGCCTGATGATCTGGCTCTTCAGAGATCGCTGCATATGGGAATTAGGAATCTGGATGAACAGGGAAACAAGTGCTCATTTGGAAGTGGTGGTGAGGATGATCCGATGTTGGTTTCTGATGGTGATGATGAGGATGATGGGTTTAATGTTGATCATCATCACCCCAGAGTTCATGGCACCAAGAAGCAGAAGCATGACCATGAGGGGGGACATTATGGGTCTGATCCGTCAAAAGTTATTGCTGTTGATACAAATAGAATGTTTCCTGAGAGAATTGGTGGTTCGGCTGCTGAGAAGAATCCAAGTGGCATGAATGCAATGCAAATCGAGAGAGAACGTCTGAAGATAAAAAGAGAAATGCTAAAACTCGAGCGGAGCCAATTGAACTGGCTGAAGTCCAGCGAGGAGGAAGACAGGGAACTGCAGAAGATGAAGCTGGAAAATGAAAGGTTGAAGCTGGAGAATGAGCAGCTGGAGCAGGAGCTGCTGCTTAAGGAAATTGAGATGGGCATCAAACCCAAGAGGATTTAGTGATTACAGGAAGGAAATGGCAGAACTAGAGTTTCTGGTAATCCTTTTGCTCGTTGCAGTATCTTACATGTTAGGATATATTACTTTAATTTTCATCTTAGCTAACTGTATATCAGTTATTAAGTTAATGGCTCTTCATTTTGACATCTGAATATGTACTTAGTGTTATCATGTTATCCTTCTCACTGCAATTGGGTATTTTATCCGTTGATTGAGCTGTGTTTTTTGTTTCATTCGCTGTGTCATTATTATGATGTCTCACCAATTATTCGAGGACCTTTCCTGGTTGTACTGATTCTGTAGGATAAGACTTGAGGGGATGTCTCACTGTGCCTTTTGAATGCCATTGTTATATCAATGCTAACCAAGAGTTAGTTTATGATAGATCATTGTTCAGTTTCAAAAATGTGTTGGCATTGAATTGATATTTAGGATAGCTCAGCTAGATTCATGTATTGTATTCTGTATCTATTGTCTTTCATGACTAATATGCAGAAGCGATACTAGAATCCTTGCAGCTATTCATCTGATCATTTCTATAAGCTACCATTTTAAAAGCATGCTCTGCATCTTTTTTTGGGCAATTAGTGGGCTTCAAACCTATACAACTCCTGTTGATGTTATACTGTATGCTTACCTCTGTTAACATTCTGAAGCTCTGTCGATGCATGTAGCATCCACTTTGCATGTCATTAGCTGACAGTAGTTCCTGGACACAGTGCCGAGGAATTCTTTAGCAAACTTTCCCTCATGTCTTGATGCATTATCTACAAGTATTATTTCAATCTGATAGTTATTGAGTTTCCTATCTTTTCATTTTTTTTATCCAGCAACGCGAGTTATTGTTACTAAGATAATTTTCTTCTCGTTTCAGGCACAAGTGCACAACCTACAAGCCCATCAGGTTTTGCTTTGTGATCAGCCACCAGAACCGGAAACAGAGACCTCTGTGAACTGGGAGGATCTGAACATTTGACGGTGTCGACACTGGAAGCATGGCCAAGGAGTTGCACCCGATGCTGTGAAGCTTGTCTCAGTCAGAAATATGTATCGAAATTTTACATGTATCAGTATAAGACTAAGGTGTTGTATATATGCACCTGAAAACTAAAGCTGTTATTTTACCTTCTAGTTTTCTTTATGGTACAGACTGCAGTGCTTGAGAGCATTCGAACTGATCGATATGCTGACAGTTCGTTAAAAAGTGTTAAGATCCTTCATATTATGGTTTATGTTGTTTTTAATCATGTTTTGTGTTTTGGCCTTTGTGTATGGGAGTATAGTGCGAGTGTTAATTTCAGAAGCTGGAAGCACACGAGATACAAATTTAATTTGGAGTACAGGTCAGGTCAGAACAGAAACAAAGGTAGGGAAAAGCCTGGTCGGTCTTGGTCTAGGGAGACTAGGACTAGAATCATGTCCGTCTATAAATCCCCGTAGACGGCCGTAAATACGGAGTATTCCGAAATCAGCTGGCGGCTGCACGCCACGTCGACAACGTCGAAATCAGCTAATGTTGATTTTTTCAGTCGATTGTTATAATGTTGATTTTTTCAGTCGATTGTTATAGAATCATTCATTGTCAACTACTTCGTCTCTAGGATAGGATAACTAGCTTGTTTCAAGCTTACAGTTCGAAACAACTTAGGGCTAGTTCGTTTCCACGGGATTGGATTTGGTCGGAATTGATAAATATATATAAAAAATCATGATAGCTACTATAAGGGATCCGGATTTATTCCGGGTTGGAAACCGATTTACTCATGATATGAACATCAAGAGACTCGGAATGAATCCGCTACTCAAGAGGTGCAGAATCAATCCGGCTTTTTGATTCCTTATTGTGCTTATCATAATGGGTAAATTAGTTCTCGAACCGGAATAAATCCGGGTCTCTATATTATCTATATTGATTTTTTCTATAGTATCTCTCATTTCCGTCCGGATTGAATTCCGTGGAACCGAACTAGCCCTTATTCGGCATAAACGCAATGGACCCGGGGTGATATTGTACTTGCATGTTTCCAGTGTAAAGTTTGAAATGACTGCTGCCCAGGAGTTTATTGCCAATCAGAATTGGGATGGGCTGGAGACTTATCTTTCTGAGTTCTTGACTGAGGTTCAGGGCGACAAGTTCCATCCCCATCCAGGTCTTTACTGCTCTCTTTACCAAGCACAGATATCATCTCTCATTGGGGAAAAAAAGTTTGTTGAGGCAGAAGCTGTTTTCGAAGCACAGATATCACCTCTTGTTGCTCACATGGAGGCCCTGTGCGCGCCATTTGACTTAGAACTCCGCGTGGATGTGTTGTGGGACTGCGTGACCAAGGAGTACGTTGTATGCTCTCTTAGTATATGATATTTGACTTAGTGCCAAGTGTGGTTAGGAATCTGTTTTGGATGCATTTTCTCAAGCTTTGTGTTAATGTTTTCCCCCTTTATGCAGATTGCCACCGCCTGCACATGAAGTTGAAGACATAAATGTAGTTCTTTCTGATTACATTATGCTCTATTTCCCCACTAGGTAAGCATTTTCAATCATCTTCTGAATTATGTTGACTATTACAGGACATATATACCTGTATGCGGTTGTTATATCTTAATCTATCCATATTAGTTCTTTTTCTAATTATAAGTTTGCTAGCAGATATGCATGTGTATTGCGACAGAAGAAAAATACCCTCACATACCCCTAGCCTACTAAACACAATCTAAACTCAAGTGTTGACTTCGTTTATGACTCACATTCCTAAAATGAGTGAGTATCAGAGATTTGACCCGGATTTCCAAGTTTTGTGTCATGAATAGTATTACTAGTAGTAGATAATAAAAATTTGCTTAAAATACTAGAATGATATTATCTGTCAGTCTAATAGATTTGTAGAAGTATTAGTCAATTTCAATCCTTTAGTTGCTTATATTAGAATGATATTATATCTGGCAGTGAAGCCATACATGTATGCATGAGTTATTTTTTTTTTCATCAAGGGGCATAGCCCGGATTTCATTACTTTTCATAACGAAATCACAAAGTTCACCGGCACCTGACTAAACACAACACAGACACAAACACCGAACAGAGTTCAAAGACGCCAGCCTACAAAAGCACACACACCCTCCTCCTCCTCCAATTGAGCAAAGCACCGAGGGCCAACCCAAAAAAGGAGGGGAGGGCCAACAGCCCGCACACAAAGTCACCAGCCAAGCACAAAGACCCCACATACCAACATCTGGCACAACTACAAACAGTTCCACAAGCCTTACAGAACCAACATCAACACTCCAATCCCTTTTTTCCTTCAGCAGCAAGCAACAGCAGGCAAAAGATGTCCTCCAGGTCTTCACAGCAGGGCTCGGCGGAGGGGAGTGCAATCCTGCTCACTGCAACATCAACGTGCCATCTCGCTGGTCATCAGAGAGCTGGACCTGAGGATGGAAGGCCAGTGCCGCCTCCTTGAGCGCTCCCGCGCCCACTTCCAGCACCCCTTTGTCTTCTTCCTTCTGGAGACCTGCCCAATATAACAAAAATGAGGTTGCTAAGCACACGATCTCAGTAGGAGATCTAATACTTTTCTTCTCAAAGCAGATTGCGTTGCGACTTTTCCAAATGGCCCAGCAAATTGCCGCAAAGCAGACCATGTGAATGTTCTTACAGGAGGGAAGATATTTATCACACCAAAACCAGAATTGATCAAAACTGGTTGGTCTACAATCAGCACCAATCACCAACGCTATTAGGCTCCAAATATATCTAGCCAAAGCACACTCAAAAAATAAATGAATAACACTTTCATCATTATTGCAAAAGCTGCATCTCTTATCTCCTTGCCAGTTCCTTTTTGACAAATTGTCTCTGGTTAGAATTGCATTGAGCTGCATTAGCCACATAAAGATTTTAATTTTTAGAGGCATCTTGGCTTTCCATATTTTTTTGTTATCTTGTTCTATTTCATTTCTACACGGATGTGTGTACATAGTTTTAAGCTGTAAAACTTTTCTTCTTACCCCGGACCCACAAAGGTTTATCTTTATCATTGCTCAAAGCACGGAAGAAAGAATGTCCCTCAAGAGTCTGAATTGGACTTGATCATGTTCACCTAACCATCTTCTAAAGGAAAGCCTCCAACCATTAACAGCCCTCTCAGCCACACTCCCATTTTGCTCATTGCAAATTTCGAACAAACTACTGAATTTTTCTTTTAAAGCAACTGGACCACACCAAGGGTCTCTCCAGAAGTCTGTGTCAAGGCCATTACCAACATTAATTTGTCTCCCAGCCAGATAGTACTCTTTAACTTTGATCAAATCATTCCACACAGGGGAATTATTAGGATTATATCTCAGAGTAGCAATGCCACCCTTAATTTTGTACTTTTTCTTCACTATTTCCTGCCACAAGCCTTCCCCTTTCTCCAATTTCCACCACCATTTACGAGGAGACTCAGATTCATTTTCCTCAGATCCTTAACTCCCAGGCCCCCTTTCAGCTTAGGCCTTGCAATAACACCCCATTTCACAAGATGGTATTTCTTCTTGGTACCTCCTCCTTGCCAGAAGAATCTTTTTCTGGTTCCATCCATCTTTTTAACCACCGTTTTTGGGAGCAGATACATAGACATTGCATATGTAGGAATATTGCTCAAGCACGCATCTAATAGGATCAGCTTGCCGCCCGAGGACAATGAGGAACACTGCCAGCCCTCAAGTTTTTTCAGAACTCTCTCTACCAATTTTATCCAGTCTTTTATATGCAGTCTGGAACCCGCCACTGGAACTCCTAAGTATTTTATAGGCCACTGCCCCACTGCACAATTGTACATATCGGAGTATTTAATAGTTTTTCCACTATCAGTTGATATCATGAGCACTTCACTCTTCTCAAAATTAATTTTGAGGCCCGACATCTTTTCATATATATACAACAACAACTTCATATTTTGAGCTGAATCCTCATTATCATCCAAACAAAGAATTGTATCATCTGCATACTGCAGGATAGCTATCCCATTTGGGATATAGTCGGGGCAGTCCCCTCACTAACCCATTTCTTTGAGCTAATTGTACCATTTTTGCAAGGGAATCAGCTGCAAGATTGAAGAGAAGAGGGGAAAGTGGATCTCCTTGTCTCACTCCTTTCCCGCTTTTGAAATACCTGCCCATAATCCCATTTATTTTAACACTAAGAGTCCCCCCACAAACTACTGTTCTTATCCATCTACACCAAGTTTCACTGAATCCTCTTTGCTTCATAACTTCAAAAGGAAAGTCCCAATTGATTTTATCATATGCCTTTTCAAAGTCCAATTTCAGCACAATACCATCTCTTTTCCTTACTCTAGTATCATGCAAAATTTCATGCAGGCATAAAACTCCATCCATTATGTTCCTCCCTTTGATAAAAGCATTTTGAGAACTACTAATGATCCTACTCAAACAATCCTCAAAACGAAGCATCAAGGTTTTGGTTACTATTTTGTAAATTACATTCAATAGACGGATGGGCCCGAATTGCTGAATTTTGGCCGCTTCTTTTGTCTTAGGAATCAAAGTTATCACCCCATAGTTAAGTCTATCCATATCCAGATTATGGGTCCAAAAATCTTGAAAGAGACTCGGAATATCCGTTTTAATGAACTCCCAACAAGCTTGATAAAATTCTATAGGTATATGATCGGGCCCCGGGGGCGTATTTCTTTTCATATTCATCACAACTCTCTTAACCTCTTCCTCGAAAAAGGTCTAGCCAATTGAATATTTTCCTCTTCGAGATACCCTCTCATGCTGATCCCAATAGTCATAATCCGGCTTAAAAATTGGGTTGTCCGAAGGTCCAAACAGTCCAAATTGAAAATAATGTTTCTCCTCTTTTTCCCACTTGCTTTCTTATGAAAAAAATCTGTGTTACTATCACCCTGCAAAAGCCACTTTTCATTGGATCTTTTATGCCAGTACAATTCCTCCTCCTTAGCTAATTTTAAAAGCTCCGTCTGAATAAAAGTTTTCCTGTCCAGGGATGGAGGTGTTAATACCTCCTCTTCCTCTTTTTTTTCCAAGACCTCAAGTTCCTTCTGTAATAAAACTCTGTATCTTTTTGTCTGACCATTCAGGTTCAATCCCCACCTTTTTAAGAATTTTTTGACTCTGTTAATTTTAATACACCAGTTACTCACCGCATTCACTACCTGAACAGGTTGATTCCAGATTTCCTCCATTTTAGGGAGGAAGTCAGGATGTTTAATCCAAAAAGTTTCAAAACAAAAGTTTTTGACTTTCTGGACCTGATCAAACTCAGTATCCAACACCAAAGGGTTGTGATCTGAGACAAACCTCGGGATTTTCCTTACTGTTGATAAGGCGAATCTAGCATCCCATTTATTATTCACCAGGATTCTATCTAACTTTTCCAGAGTCGGATCAACCTGGTTATTACTCCAAGTATATTTCCCGCCACTCATATCAATTTCCCTTAATTCATAAGAATTGATTATCCAATTGAACGAGTCACGATATCGTTACCATTAAAGAGTTTGTTTTTTTCATTTGCTATATCCGAGAATATTAAAATCACCTCCCAATAAAGTGGGCACATCATCTTTTGCACAAATATTAGACAGTTCAGACAAAAATTGTTCTCTCTTATCATCATGCGCTGGCCCATAAACTGTCACCAGCCTGATTTTTTCTTTGTTTTTTTATCAACAATTTCAGCTGTAAGAGCAAAATCACATTCAGTTATTTTAATTATTTCAAACCTCTCCACTTTAATCCCACAAAGTATTCCTCCAGATCTGCCTTTCGAGGGCAGCCAGTGCCAAGCAAAAGACTGACAGGGGTCAATTGTTCTAAAGAACTTTTCAGTGAACTTTTTTTTCATAGTTTCCTGTAGGCCAATGAAATCAGCCTTGAAGTCTTTCAAAAGATTTTTGATACAATTCCCTCTCCCTTTCTTAGCCACTCCCCTGCAATTCCACAAGATACCTATCATTTTGAACTATTTTTTTGTTTTCCAAGCAGCCCCCCTCCTGAGGTTATAAATAGAGTTACCTCTATTTATCCCTTCCTCAAAGGGGGAGATCTCTTCATTAGGAAGAGATTCCACCACTTTGGCTTTTCCATTCTTCTGCAACCTTAACTTTTTACCACGCTTTTTACTTCTCTGACTAGACACTACTCTAAAACCCTCCTCATCTGAGGAGTCAGATTTCCACTCTATGTATTTCATCTCTTCAACGGAAGAGGATGATTATTCTCATTCACCTTGGACACATTCAAAGTTTCAACTTTGTCCTTCGAACAAGCCCTAGCCTTTTCTAGATCTTTGAGCACATCAAATTTCTCTAAGTCTAAATTAGTTATATCAATCCCCATTTTCTTTGATCTAATAACTAATTCGTTATTATCAAGCACCGCGAAGGAGTTCTTAAAATTCAGTTGATTACCTTCCAGGTTTTTCTTCTGCGTTGCCCAGGTGGCCTTGTCCAACATTTTCACCCCATCCCATCCCTGCTCCTTGATTCTCTGACTCTGTCTTTTCCACCCCTGCTCATCCCTTGAGGAAATGTTGGTAGGGTTCAAAGTCTTGCCAAGCTCATTCACTGCTTCACTGTTCTCCATCCCGATAGCTACACCCAAATTTTCCTTCTCCAAAGACATATCCTCTTCCTCCTTTTCATTTTCCTCCTCAATAGATTCCCGGCATGGGGACATTTGAGTATCTCCCGAAGCATCTATCATTGAATCAACTCCCCGAGTTTTAAGACCTTTTTGTTCCACCTCCTCTTGACTAGATAGGTCACACCCGGCTCTTCTTGAGTTCCGGTTCCGGGGCTAGGATGGCAGGGCACCTCAGAAAATTCAAGTCTAGTACTCTTCTCCTCATCATCCACATTTTCCTGAGAGCAAACTGGTTGTGTTCCCTTTTTAGTACACTCCACACCCTGAGCCATAGCAAATTTTGCTTCAATCACCGCTAGAGGGTCAAACTTGTACTTAATTAGGTTTGAACCATATTCATTAAAGGCCACTGATTTTTCCTCGGCAACTTGCATTCTTGCAATTTTTTGCACCTCGAAATGGTTTCCGGGTCCCAAAGTGCAAATGTTCCCCTCCAGGAGACAATAAATCTTCAAAGTAGGGGCCGAGTCATCACTTCCTTCCTCACTGCTTGTCTTTTGTGACCTCATTAGCTTTTTCACCCTCTTCCTCCAACAACCCACCATCACTTGCTTTATCCCCCTCAAGAAGTTGCTTCCCTTTGACCACCTCCTCGCTCCATATTTTCGGAGCTCAACCCACGTTTTCCTTTGTATCCACCATGCTGCTGCTCTGTGTACTACTCTTTTGTTCCGTTGTTCCACTAGGACCCCCTTCTTGAAAGTGCTCTCCTCCCCCTTTCCTTGCCTTCTTGGGTGAGGGATTGTCTTCATTTGACCTGTCAGCATTCCTTGTCCAAGTGTTCCAAGCTGAGGATGATCCCCCAACCACCACTTCTCTCTGAAAAGTGAAATCAAAAAAATGGAGATCCAGCAGCCCCTCCACAGTAGCAGGCACCTTAGATACATCCCTACAGCCTATCTTCACCCTCACATACTCCCATTTCCTTAAATTGTTTTTGTCTATCTCAAGGGGTATTCCCACCAGAGAGGCTACATAGGCAGCCCTCTTTTCAGTTCTTTTTCTCGCGGGGATTCCAAAAATCCTAAACCACGCCTTGTTTCAATCTCGGCTTTAGCTCCCACAAAGGGGTTCCATTTTTCCACCTTAAATTTAATGCCGAGAACGGTTCTCATTTCCATCCCAGTAAAGAAAGAGAGTTCTTCCACTTTCTGCGCCGTGGGGAATTTCATCTGAAATTTGTTCTCGAAAATTTTTTTAGCAAACCATCTCCGGGTAGAGGATGGCCCGGCTTGAGCCTTGAATTCCCCCTCCACTTGTCTGGCATTCACCTCCCCTTCCTTGATAGAAATTATAGCAATGGCTGCCATGTCTTTTTGGGCTTCTCCATAATCCTCATCAAGAATCACATGGAAACCAAGTTCGGGTGCAGCCGCCCACAAAAAGGAGCTATGCACTCCCAAGGTAGGATCTCGGGGCAAGCTCTAGTAATGTGACCTTCTTTCTTACATCGGGGCAAACCAAAGGTTTAAAGCACTCCTCCGATTTGTGGCCAATTTTCCCACATCTCCTACAAATAACGGTGTCACTTTCCCATCATCCTCGCTTTTTTCTCAAAGGAGGATCCGCACCTTTGTTGTCGGTATTGTCTTGCTTCTTATCGGCCTCTTTCATGTGGTCCTCATTTGATCTATTCTCCTCTCTCACCCTATCGGGAGCGGCCCGATCTCTTCCCCGATTTAAGTTGTCTCGAGGTCAAAGTGTTGCTCCCTATTGATATTCTCGTCTAGATTCCCACCAAAATCTCTCTCGTCTCCCCGCTTCGCCGAGCAGTCTCCCTCTCCGATTGAATCCTCTTCTCTCATCACCGCCTCCTTGAACTTGCCTGTCCATCTGAAACCTTTCATCTCTCCAAAAAGCACCCCTGCCTCGCCCAGATCTACCCCCTCTGAACTGCCATGGCGGCCTAAAATTCCCTCTATCCCCCATTGGTCTACCCTGTCTGGATCTCAGAACTTGAGCAAAGGATCTCGTGTCGCCCCCAAGGGTCGACCAGGAATGACTTGCGCCACGAAGGGGAACAGGTTCCTGGGTGCGACCGGGCCCTCTCTCAGATTCCTGGATGCACACCTCCCTACACCTCCCCGCCGATGAAGTTCCCCTCCATATGTGCTCGAGATTCTTGCAGAGATCTCCAAAATCCTGACGCCCCTTCTGGTTCTCACCTCTCCGCACTCTAGGGTTTGCGAAACAAGGCTGCTGGTCGAGTTTAGGTGGGGAAAGGAAGGTAGGCTCCCCCGACGTCTATACGGATCGTATGAGGGAGGGGTGGTGGTGGCGGTGATGGTGGCGGTGGCGGTGGCGGTGGCGATGTCGAGACGATGGTGGTGGCGGCGGCGGCGAGGGCGAGTGACTCGAAGAGTTTGGGGGGCAAAAGGTGGGAGAGCGAGAGAAAGTGGGGGGCCTCTCACCTAACCCCGACGCCCCGGCTTCCCAAAGCGCGAGAGGGGAAATCCCCCCCCTGCTCTCGGTCCATCGTGCACCGCCGCTGCGCGGGGTCCTCCCGTCGGCGATAATGGCGGGCGCGGTGGCGCTCCCGCACCGTGACACGTCGCCGGTGGAGACGCGCGGGGTATGCATGAGTTATGTGGCTACATTTAATAAAATCATTGCTTTATACAGCTTCCAGAGCGAGGTGAAAAGAACAAACTCGTTTTCAGATTTTCTAGTGACTCTCAATGACGAAAAAGGAAAACGGCATCGCTGTTTGGCATGTCGTCAGATCATACCTGCTCCAGTCAGGTACAGTTAAATAGTCAATCACATTGAAGAAGATCAAGAAGATAGCGTCTTCTGTTTTAGAGTAACAAGATGGACGCGTGAATATCTCGCTAATGTCAAGGGCGAAAAAGAAACTACTGCTTCTTCATCAGGGAACCAGTCAAGAAAAAGGAAGGCTCCATCGTCACCTTCACCAACTGTGCCAGATCAACAATCTGTTGCTTTTCCTTGGAGACTTGCTCTACCAATCTATAACGATCTTGCTGCAAGTAACCTACCAGCCTGTTGGGCTCTTAACAAACTCGAGGCCGAGGGCGCAGCTAAACCAGAAGCAAGTTCGTCGCCAAGAAAAGCTGATCTCTGAGCTGAAGCTTTTGTTCATGAGTTCTGTGCTAGACTCTCCTCTGGCATTTTCGAAGATCAAGACTCTCCTCAATTTGTCAGATGATCTTCTGAACCATTGTTGAAACAAGATAAGAAAATTACTGAACTAAGGCATTGCTTTATGATTGCTGCTGCTGGTGGGCGCCTTATTAATCCAACAGCACCTGCTGGTGAGATGTCTGAGACTGGTAGTTGTTAAACTGATCTGATTTCCTGTAAGTTGTTTCAGTTGTTTTAGAGGAAGCCTAAAAAATATTTGGGGGGGCTACTTTTGGCCTCCCATGTTGTATTTTACTTTATTTTATTTATTCTAACTCTACTAGTCTACTTTCACACCACAAAAAAAAATCCAATTTATATATTTCTACCACATGGTCAAACAACATTTCGAATTCAGGTTTAAAGAAAACGTAGTGTTTTAAAACTTCAAATGTATCAAATGATCCAAATATGTTAGGTGTTAGCAAGTTTTTGATGAAATATTTCTCACATGAAACAGTATAGTTACCTTCACACATACATAAGCCCTGTTTGGGACCGCTTATGCTCAGCTTTTAAGCAGTAAAAGCAAATTAATCCCGCCAAACAGCTTGCGTCCGTCGCACGATGAAAAACCGCGAGCAACGTGATAAGCGAGCTATTGAACTACGATGGCCCAAAACGCGAGAAGCGACCTCCCCCTCGCTTACCGCGTATAAGCGACGCGCGGCTGGGAACCACGGTCCCAAAAAGGGCCATAGACAAACCCACACGACATGAATTGAGGGGGGGATAAAAAATACGAAGACACTTCATAAACATTTCTAACATCTAGAAAATTAATTATGCACCATGTTTCTAATCGTCAGTTACACTTACACCCCTCCGACATCGATCTGTCACTCTGGAGAGATACAGTTTAATGTCAGATCGGCAGCATAGAGAAAATGTTCGAGTTGAATATGGAGAGAGATAACGTCAAAATTTTTGGCGTGTGTTACCATTCCCTTCTACTGCATAAATGATCCCATGTCTTGTTACAAATGGTGCTTCAATATTACTTTTACAAGCTTGGAATGCATGTGGTTTTTTTTTGACAAACACATGTGGTTTGATTTGTTGAAGATTGTAAACTTGTGGTGGCTGCATTTTTTTGAGGGTCTGCTGGCTGCATATTCACTATATTATTTTCACAAATACACGTATGACATTTCATGAAGTGCATAGACAAGCTTCGATTATACTGAGTTGATAGTTCATAAATGCTAAGTTTTAAACAAAAACGAAATCAGAAATGGTTCTAATGTTTTCAAAAAGGCAATATCCCATTAAATTTTTGTCTACTCCTACCATTCAATTAATTTGGAAAATTATTCTCAGGGCGATTGGGCTTGTAGTCCAATGGTAGGACGGTCTATTGGGACGCTACCACTAGGGTTCAAATCCTGGTGCTCGCAACTTTTCCTGGATTTATTTCGGGATTTTTCGGCGTTATACGCTAAGTGGTAAGCGACGTTCCTGTCGACGACGAGGCGCCAATGATGACTTCGAGAATCTCCAGATCTGTCGGTGCTTAGTCCTTCGAAGGTGCTCATACGCGTAGGGTTTGCGTACGTGTATTCATAGGGGGTGAGTGTACGTGCGTGTTGTGCGTTTGCGTTGTACTGTGTCAATCTCAAAAATAAAATAAAATTATTCTCAGGTGCAAACATGTCAATGTTTTGCTTTCACAAGAATAATTTAAAAAGAATAAAAAATCCATATAGTATTAATAACAATAAAAAGAATAACAATAGGAGTACAAACCCGGAGTACGTAGCCAGCCAGCCACCAGCCGTCATATCCATCTCCATGCATGGAGCACCCGCCGGCGATCGCCGCGGAGCGCGTGAATCCCTCCGCCTCCGAATCCGACGCAGCCGCCGGCGAGGACCGTTTCAGCTTGCTCCCCGACGACGTCTTGGTCCTCATCCTCCTCTGCCTCGGCGCCGCCGCCGCCGCGGGCCGGACCAGCGTCCTCTCCCGCCGCTGGCGCCGCGTCTGGGCGCTCCTCCCGGAGCTCCGCTTCCCCGCCCCGCCGCGCCGCCGCCGCCCCACCTCATCGCCTCCGCGCTCGCCAGTCGCCGCCCATGGAGCGGCCCTCCGCTACCTCCTCGTCGAGGTCGAGGGTGCCGCCCCCGAATCCGTGGCGGCCTGGCTCCCCGTCGCCGCGCACCGCCTCTCCGGCAGCCAGGAACCGGGGCAATGGCGGCGGTGGGAAGGTGGCCCGGAAAAGATCCGCCTTTGAGCTGCCCTGCTTCGAGCGCGCCGCCTCGGTCTCGCTCGACCTTGGGTTTCTCGCCCTCGCCGTGCCGCCCACCGGCGTTTTCGCCCGGCTCACCGAGCTCACCCGAAGCGTGTCCGGTTCCACGGCCGGTGCAAGCTCAGCGACGCCATCCCTTCCCCGCTGTGCCCGTGCTTGCAGAAACTTAGCATCTGCAACGCCGATGGGCTGAAGAATGTTGCCATCCACTCGGAGTCTCTGCTTCAAGTGGAACTGTGCTGCATTGAGTTGAAGCAGCTCACCATTGTGGCGCCGGGACTCCGACGGTTGCAATTGTCTAGTTGCTTTACTCAAACTCGGCCGGTTGCCAGCATTTCAACCCCTCAGCTAGTGTTCTTGTTGTGGATAATCAAGTGTTTATCTATCTAACACCTAAATATATTCTGATAAATAAATGACCAAAAGCACATCTCGCTGTTGCATTTTTTTTGGCACACAACTTGCCTATTTTTTAGTAGGCTCATTTTAGGTGTTGGTTTAATATTGATACTTGCTTCAAAGCTAGATTGCCTTTTGTAGGTGCATATTTATGTATCTCCTGATGAAAGTACATTGTTCTCTGTGAGTTATTCCAAAATTGGATAGTAGATTTTTTCTAAGAAGGAATCCTACCTATATATAGCTGCATAGGATGAGAGCTGACCTAGAAAGTATCATTTTGTTCAAGGCTAATATCACTTGCTTAGCTATTATTGTTGCGTGTTTTTTCCTTGTCTTCTAGAGAGACCTTGGCTCTTTTTTAGCACAGAGACCTTGGCTCTTTCAGGACTTTGTTTAGCTCCTTCCTTTTCATATTTATTTATTTATTTATTTACTAACTTACTGCAGTCACTACCGGAAACGCGGCCTCTACCGAGAGCTCGCTTCTGTGCCGAGAGCCAGATCCCAAGCTCTCGGCACGAGAGACGATTTGCCGAGAGCAAAGGGCTCGGCTCTCGGCACGTAAAGAACCCGCGGTACGCAGTTCCCGTGCCGAGAGGGAACAAGGCCGCCTCTCGGCACGGGCGCCCACTCACGGCACGGAGGATCCGTGCCGAGAGCTACGAGCGGGCTCTCGGCACGGCCGCCACCTCGGGACCGCCACACCATCAAGGCCCCCTTAACATCCGCGAGTATGCTCGTAGATGGGTATGTTAATCTATTTCTTTATTCTAACTCTCAGTACTGCATAATTTACTGTTTTCTAACTCTCGATTGTTTTCCTGCAGTCTAAGTCACATGAGAATCAAGCTTGCTCTGAGCTCGAGGCATATGGTATGGCACACAAGGGCAGGGCGACGTCCGACGTCACCTTCAACCCCGACGACCCGCCCGAGGCGTACACCAACCCGACAATCCAGCCCCGCATCGCAAGGTACACCACGGTGGCAAGGCAGGTTCGTGGGCCGGACTTCGATCCGGTGAGAGAGCGCCTCGGATCCGTAAACCGTCGTCAGGATTGGAGAAGGCAGGAAACATGGACGGTACTTCGTTGGCGACTCTCTCCCCGGTCCCGCGCGATGTTCCGACTCTCTCGCGAGTTCGATCTCGAGACGGGGCCACGAGCTCAGCCCCGCCCATAGAACGACGACCCAGTGTTACGGAGACCTTAAATGCTACCTTCCAGGTTATTTCTGTTTTATTCGTCCTTCATTGATGTTTACATATGTTTCCTTGTATTCTAATTTTTGGATCAAATATTGTAGGCCCAACTTGCGGCAGAGAAGGCGGAGCGGGAGAGGCGAGCGAAGAGTCGCGAGGCAGCCTGCATGATTTGCACGTGAATTACCGGAGGCGGTTAGATGCGATGCAAGAGTCCCAAAATCAGCGGATGGCCGCCATGCTCCGGTACATGCGAACCTTGGCCACGTGGTAGCGCCACGGTGCGGCTCCCTCCACCACCGCGGGTGTTGGTCGCTCCACCTCCTCGACCGGCCGCTCTTTCTCCCGTGAGTTGCTTTCCAACCTAGCTTGCTCTTTTGTTTCTCGTATTGAGCTAGAACGACTTGATATAGATGCTTAAAAACTAGAATGACCTAGAATTACTCGTGGTGAGCTAGAAAACCTTGTACTTTCATTTCTTTCTTATTGTTGTATATAACTTATAATGTTAGCCAAACCTAGAATGACGTAGAAATTGAAAATGACTTGGTATACATGCTCATAATCTTGTATTATCATTTCGATTTTCAATCATATGCAGAATCTGTCGGCGGCATCAAATGACGGGCCTGCGGGACACATGTCGCCGCCAGCTCCGCAGACTCAGTGGGGGATGCCGCTTGGCCCGTCGCCAGGACACGACATGTCGCCGCCAGCTCAGCAGACTCCGTGGGGGATGCCGCGTGGCCCGTCCTCTTGGCCTGGGGTGCCACAGCTGCCACCGGGGTCTGGGTGGGGGTCGTGGCCACAGCATCAGCCACCGCAGTGAGTTGCTGGACTACTGAACTTTTATTTGCATTTCGACAGCCAAACTTGCCTGTGCCATGTGATGACTATGTACCTTCGATAATTGTACGTGCATTTGGACCTTCGATAATTGCCATGTGGTGGTTATGTTTTATGTGCTTGTGATGGATAATATTAACTCGCTCGTGATGAATATTAACTGCCTGTGATGAATATTAACTGCCTGCGATGAATATTAACTGCCTGTGATGATGTATAAGTGACGAGGGTAACCATAAGCTTTCTGGAAAAAAAAAGCAATCTGTGCCGAGAGCCAAAGCCCAGGCTCTCGGCAAAGCGGGCTCTGTGCCGAGAGCAATGGCTTTAGCTCTCGGCACAGAGGGACTGCCTGGCTGCCCAGAAGAGCTCTGTGCCGAGAGCACGCGGGCCCAGCTCTCGGCACAGGAGCCAAACCAGGGCCCGCTTGTCAGCTCTGTGCCGAGAGCCGGCCATCAGGCTCTCGGCAAAGAGGTGGGGCCCACCCCCGCCAGCGGACCCCCGACAAGCACTCCCCGTGCCGAGAGCCGCCCACGGGCTCTCGGCGAGAGCTCTTCCCGTGCCGTGAGCTTTCGCGTGGCTCTCGGCACGGGAGTGGGGCCCGCGGTTCACGCCGTCGGTTGCGGACGGGCCCGTGACGAGAGCTAAATGGGCCCTCGGCACGCCCGTGCCGAGAGTTTGGCCCGTGGCTCTCGGCAGAGCCGCCCGTGCCGGCCCGGGCGGTGCCGGGGAGCGCTCGCCGAGAGCTCCCTCTCGGCACAGGGCCGTGCCGAGAGCAAACAGCCCCCGTGCCGAGAGGATCGCGCTCTCGGCGAGGCGCGGATTCCGGTAGTGAGTAGGGGCTTCCCCTACTGTTTTCACTCAAAAAAATAATTGTTACATACTATATATCTGCATGTTGGAAATAATTGAGTTGATTAAGCTGCTGCATAACATGCTCAGCTTTGAAGATATGGGATGCAAGAGATAATAAGAAGTTTGGGGCATATATTGTTCTGTTGGGTGCAATATGGTGTACCTTGTAGGCATCAGCCTAGTTGATTATGCACTGGCATGGGAGCTGTGGACACTAAGATGGTTCCATGGATGACCGATGGACAACTAAATAACTTATTTGTTGGCTATTAATTGCCGTGCCATAGGATTTGTTCAATTTAGAATTACTTTTTTGCGATCGGCATCTCTTATACAACCATATTACTGCAACGAATCGGCTTTTCAACAAACGACAGTTGTTACGTACAAATTAGATAGCTAGGTGTTGATAGTTTTTGCTTTACTCGTATTTTCCCTTTCTGATTGATCTTGGCGATACTAAGAACCTGCTCTCTTGTTCCAGGCGCATTTCAATTGTACATCAGGATGTGCTTGTCATCAGACAACAGATCACTGGAAGACCAAGAAGCTCATCCTCAAAAACCTCCAAGACGTTGTGCCCGTTGACATGAAAGGGTCTGATCACGAACTTGCTATTACGCAACGACTATTGAGTTGGGCAGTGAATCTAAAAATGTTGAGAGTAGTTGTAGCGATCTAGGCCCTTTCGCACCTTTGGTAAGGGTGTGTTTCGGTGATAAATGACAACCATATGCTTGTGACTAACCTTTGTTTTGAAGCGGATTTCTAATCGGGTTATTGTCACGAGTATTGGATGGAATGAGACCCCTCAATTTGAATTATTGGACTCAATTTGGTTGGAGACTACAAGGCTAAGGACTTTGTTAGTTCCAAGTGTCACAAAGGAGATGAAGGACACTTGGATTGCTAGTTTGTAGTTTCGACCGTACTATTAAGAGGGGTTCGTACACTAGTAGCTTGACCATGCACTCACAAGCCATAAAAATATGCACACTCAAGTTCCTTGGTTGTCAACTAGCTCAGAGAGTTCATGGAAGCAAGGTTGAAGCAAAAGAATCGATGGAAAACTCAAAGGTGCTGAATTGGACGAGTTAAAAACGAAGTTCATAGCGTCGGATGATCCGACGCCCCATTTTCTAGATGCGTCGGATGAGTTGTGTAGCCACCGGATTCAAAATGGACCGTCGGATCAACCGACGGTACAGGCATCGGTTCATCCGACGCCTTAGGGTTTGGCTACACTATGGGTCAAGGCTCAGGGCTTAAGCATCGGACGATCCGACACCTTGACCATTGGTTCATCTGACGGTAGCATTTAAATTCAACAGAGACGTGCCAAGACTTCTGCTTCAGCACCGGATGAACCGACGTTTGTATGGAAGGAACCATCGGTTCATCCGACGGCTTGATTCAAATTCAACGAACCGCCCCAAGTGTGGTGCCTTCAAGACCGGATTATCCAACGGGCGTCGGTCCACATCATAGGCTTGTAAGGCTTGTTAGGAGAAAATGCATCACAGTAGAAACCATTGCATGCATTGATCTGTTGAAACAAGTACAATTAAAAGTCAATAATTGGTTCTAAAGGACATACAAGATAGATGCTACAGTATACATTCGTCTAAACCAAAAGAGAGCTGACATTAATTTGATTTGATCTAACAAATGCTTACAGAATACGCACTGAGATTTTGTTTCATTATTACTAATTATGTAACTAATAAAATGTAGACTAAAGCACTTTAGACATAAGAACTTAGAAGTGACATTCTTTAGAACCGGGGATGAACCTCCTGTATCGATTAGGGGAACCGTGACAATATCGTTTTTTTACAGGAATGATACTACTGCATAAACTAAAGAAAGATAGCATCCAGGCACCTGGGCGCATTATCAGGAGCACATGATGATCACTTTGCTAATTTGACTACCAATTGACCATAAGTAACATATAGTGCAAATAGAGTTATTGGCATAGGAAGGATTACTGTACCACTGGATCTGGTGCATCCTCCTCCTTGCACATCACCCACGGCACACCAGTGCCCAATCCAACAGCCATCTTTGCAGCCCAATTGATATATGACCGTCCCCTGCGAAAGACCAAACTCTTTACCTTCCGGCCATACTCATTTTTAATCGTGCAATGAAACAATAGTAGTCAACATTATGAACTACCGGGAACATATGCAATTTAAGATGAATCAACTCGAAATCGGTATACACAAAATGCTAGTTTCGGACTTGTATCCAGTGTAACAAAGATAAACTAGCAAAGAGCTCGGTCGTTAAATATGCTTATACCAAATAGTCCAAAATCTCGATGCATACTAGCATGTTGTAGAAGGTGCATTTGCTTATCACCATATGCAGTAACTCAACCATACTATGGATATTGTGTATACACTTATACAGTTATAACTCACCTGTGATAGGATGATAGGGCCACCTTGGGAAGCAAAGAGGTTTTCACTCTTCATCATTCCCACAATTTTCTCAGTAAAACCCTGCATTGCCGTCTGCAAAATAAAAGGCAACATTACAAACATGGAAAGATAATTAGAATCTCCAATTAGATCCAGAAATGTTAGTGACCTCACGGATCCAGAAATAAACATGGTAGATTAGATGTAGGAAGCATGAACAGATACAGTAATGTTTTGACAAAAAGGTAATTTAAAATATCCCAAGATCTTTACATGTCAACGGAGTTATAGTACCGGGATTGACATCGGTATCGATCCGCATCGGGAAGTTGCCGGCAACAAAGCACGGTCACATACTTAGTTATTTTCCTTTGATCTTTCAAGTTGTTGGCAACAAAGCACGGTGTGGAGCTTTAAACCTCTCTTGTTTTAGTGAATTGATAGCTAGTTACTTAGTCCAAATGAGAATTGAAGGAAAAAATGGTTTGACAAGCTAGGTTGAATTGTTTTTATTTTCCTGTTGGGGGCCAACCTTGACAAAAAATTATTTTGTTGGGTGTAAAATCCATCTAGAACTTTTACTCTCCTTTGGTCCAAACTGTGAACTGTGTATTGGTATATAAATTCCTAAATTTTTCTTTTGAACTGTCAGGATATTACTAGGCTACAATTAGTTCTTTTTCCTCTACACTCAGCATTATGTAGTCTGAAAATTTTATATTCTTTGAAGGAAAATTGTCACATCCGGTGAAGAGACCGAGTAATTATGCGGAAACTAATGATGAGGAAAGCTAATCCATCTATACAACTTTACTGAGTGTACCATGGGTATGTTGATTTTTCTTTTGTCAAGTAAATATCTGATGTTAACTTTGTTACTTGACATTTTTGTTGTTTCATGTCAATCATTAGAGACTTAGACTCACTTAGAAATCTAGATAAAGTAGAGACTTATAAAACTTAGATTCCGGACTCGTGGACTTGTCGATGAAACAATGCTTGTGGAAGTGTCGATGAACTTGGATAATGGTTGTGGGCGTGTTGATGAATTTCGATAGTACTAGTCGACTCATGATGAATGAATTGTGGATTTATTTATATTAAGTGCTTGTCATGCGCCACGACGAAAAACGCACGGCAAAGAGTTTGCCGTGCGTTTTAGGGCCTTTGACGTGCGCCCGTGGCACACGCAAAGCCACTGTTTCCCGTAGTGGAAACTTGTGTTAGTGTGCTCTAGTAGTAGGGAAATACCTTTTTAGAATGGGCAACACTAGTTGAATTGGTTAAGGCTTTCGTTTTCAATAGAGCTTGCAAAAGTAGTCCCATGTTCAACCCCCTTCTATGTGACTAGGTCCTAAAGTAGTTTATCGCTTGGTCAGTTTAAGCAAGGCCAAGGAAGTGCATGAAAAGTTGTTCAGCCTTGATATACCAAGAACAGTACTGGTCACCTTGGAAGAATTTCCATGTGATGTGTAGCAAGTTGTTATTGCTTGCACCTGAAGTCCTCGATACCAGGTCCTCTAGGTTGATCATCTGGGCATGATACGCTATGGTGCATGTCAATATTGAAATTCTTGCATTTCTTATAATGTGTTGCAATGCTACCATCCATCCATTGATTATTTCGTATGCTAGTTCTGATTTGTAACGATACATGTCTCCTCTTGTTTATGATTATGAAGAATTAATGATGGGTTGTTCTTTTTAAAAGCTTTAAGCTTGCCTTGTATCCTCATGATGTAGCCATTTCACGTGTTTTCATGCTTTCCCTATATTGGTTTTGTGAAAAATGAGAACATGTACTGCTTGAATACTCACAAATTAATTTTGCAGTCTTGTATGGATCGGGAAAGGAATGGTGCAGATAAAGGGTTCGCTGATTTCCCCTCTGATTAAATAGAACCTTCTTCACTCTTCTTCTTCAGGTCTGAATTTGAAAAGAAGCTCATATTTTCAACATGACCCCAAGGAGAAACACAAATAACTACCTCCCAAATCTGAGAATTTCGATATTTGACACCCAATTCGACAACTACGCTACATTTGGCACTTAATTTGCAAGTTTTTCAAAATTTGACATTGAGAACAAGTTTCTTCAAAATGGGGGATTCTCTTATTTTTATCAACATCTCCTGTGAAAAAGACCAAAACACCCTCTTTTCTTCTTCCTCAAGTTCTTTTTCTCTGACTGGCGGCCAACCTTGGCGCGTCGTCGACTGCCTCCAGCTCTGCACCTCATTCTGCCCCAAGCTCCACGTCTTCATGCTACCCCTAACCCCATCATTCTAGCATTACGTGAGCTCCTCGGGGGTCGGTCGATGGCACACCGGGGGTGGCGAATGGCGACGATGATGGCCGCAACCGCGACACCATCTCCCTTGCGGTCGTAGCTCACGATGCGGGGGCGAGCTCCCTTGTGTGCCCGCGGTCGGGGCCGGACCGGCAGGGGTGATGTTCCCCGGTGGCACAACTAGCATGGCTCGAGGCCGTGCGGGGGCTGCGGGAGCTCCCTGCGGCGAGGTGGATAGAGGGTCGGCGACACACCATAGAGATTGTTGGTAGCCCGAGGAAGAAGAATCGAGGAAGAAGAGGAAGACAACATTGTCCTTTTCACCGGAGGTTGAAGAGAGAAATAGGAGATAGTCCCTTTGAATCCAAGAAATCCAAATTTTTAGTGTAATTTTTTTAAAAAAATCATGAATTGAGTGTCACAAATGTACAAATGTAGCACGACTGTTGACTGTTGAATTGGTGTCAAATGTCTAGTACACTTCTCCCCAATTCCAGATCGAAATTCCTCGCCTTTCGATGGAGCAGCTGCGGAGCGGCGGTGAGGCCGCCGCCAAGCGCGCGAGGCTCGCTTCCCCCTCTGACGCCGCCGGCGAGGACCACCTCAGCTTGCTTCCTGACGACGCTCTCGTCCTCATCCTCCTCCGCCTCGACACCACCGCCGCCGCCGCACGGACCAGCGTTCTCTCCCGCCGCTGGCGCCGCGTCTGGGCGCTCCTCCCGGATCTCAGCTTCCCCTTCTCCCCCGTGCCCGACCGCTTCGACGCCGCCCTCGCCGCCCACGGGGCGGATCTCCGCTACCTCCTCGTCGGGACCCAGGACGCCGCCCCCGAGTCCGTGGCGGCCTGGCTCCCCGTCGCCGCGCGCCGCCTCTCCGGCGTTGTGGCCTTCAGCAACCGGAACCTGGCGCGGGGGAGCGACGCCGAGGACCGCGAAGAGGCGGAGGCCGCGCAAAGTGGCGCCTTTGAGCTGCCCTGCTTCGACCGCGCCACCGGCGTCTCGCTCGACCTGGGGTTTCTGGGCCTCGCCGTGCCACCAGCCGCCGGCGTATTCGCGCGCCTCACCGAGCTCGCACTAAGTCATGTTCGGTTCCATGGCCCGTGCGAGCTCGGCGACGTTGTCTCCTCGGCGTGTTGCCCATGCTTGCAAAATCTCACCATCTGCGACACCCGGGGGCTGGAAAATTTCACAATCCATTCCAAGTCCCTCATGCAAATGGAGCTGAAGATGCTTCGTGGGTTGCAGCAGCTCACTGTTCTGGCACCGGAGCTCCAGTATTTAACAGTGATATCTTGCTTTTCCAGTAATCAGAACCCGGTTGCCAACATCTCGGCCCCTGAGCTGGAGTTGCTTGAGTGGAGGGACCCTTATCACTGGAGCACTGTCCACCTTGGCAATCTGGGACAACTTCAAGTGCTGGGCACCAGCATCTTTCTTGTATATGGACCTGATGGCATTACGCACAATCTCAACTGTCTAAGGCTATTGCAGCGCTTTAAGGTCATCGAAAATCTTTTTCTCACACTGTTATATGTGCGGGTGAGTTCACTTCCATTCTTGTTTCAGAGTTTTAAGTGTGTATTTTTTTACTTATCTGAATGTATACAATACTTGAGAATTTGGCACCATCATGGAACCATCCGCCCAAGTATCATAAGAATTAACTACCACCAAATAAACTTTGGCACAATATCCAAATATTTGATAAGGAACATGATATGATCTTTGTCTAGCAGATAATATAGCTTCGGTTTAACGATACTACATGTGGGCACATACAAGATTGCCTAGATGTTGGTGTTTAGAAAAAAGAATTTATGCGATGGAAAAATTGTGCCTTCTTTTAATATATTTTCAAGTCCCTGCAACATGGTTGAGCACATTTTCTCTTTTCCGTTAATATCTTGATGAGACATGAGATCTAAAATGTTTCTTCCCAAATTGTCACCTATGATCCTTCTTTTTGTTTGACTCCTCTGCATATACAGAATATTGGTAACTATCAATACTTGATGGAAGACATGACAATACTCCCTCACATTACATTTTTGTACCTGGTTATAATTGCGAATGGTCATGCCTTTGGGGCCAGTCCGTTCCATGTTCTCAGGATGTGTACTGATGTAAGAATGCTGGTGCTGATATTACAGCCTTCGACCAGCCCAGAGGTAAAAGCATCATCTTCCTATCATTGTTGCTTAAGTTAACAGGGAAGTATAGAAATAAATATGCATTTGCAGTTCTTGACAGTTGGCACACCAAGTGTGGTATGCTCATTGTCGTAGGAGATTGATTCGTACCGGTGTCTTATCCATAATTTATTTGTGCTGAATCTATGACTTTGTTTTCTCCTGTAACAACACTTTGCTCTATAGTTCTGGCTGAGTGGTATCCTACGTGAGCTTTAAATAGATATAACTTTTTACGTATGATTAGCCCTCTTGAAATATATGACTTATTTATTTGCAACATTCCATACTTCCATTAGTAACAAAGCCTATGGCTAACAAAGATTCTTACTGAGTATGGGCGATAGCTTTAATGCACTATACCTGAGAATGCTGTATTTTTGCATATAAAAGTCGTGTTCGCAGTTAACATTCTTAGTGCAGAGCCACCATAATGCTGCAATTCCTTGGCTTTTGATGACATAACTGTTAAGTATTCAGGGAATCTCATACTATTTGAGTTTCTATTTCCATTTTATGTGAAAATTGAAATGGGACTCTATTTCTTAAAACAAAAAAAGGAGTTTTACCTGTTCTTCTCGCCTTTTATATCATTGAGAAATACCAATTTATTTTACCAAGTTGTGCACTTTGTTTCAGCGAGAAACCGCATGCACATCAGATTGTGTTTGTCATCAGAAAACCAACTGGAAAACTGAGGAACTCTTGTTGAATCACCTCGAGGAGGTAGAGATCCGTGAGTTCAGAGGATCTGAACATGGTGTCGATTTTGTGAAACAACTATTCAGTTGGGCGACAGCGCTAAAGAAGATGGTAGTAAGTTTTGATTATGGTGTCAATGAAAGCATGGTCCAGGAAGTGTACGAAATGTTCAGAAGTTTCACTAGGCCAGAAATATGCCTGGAATTTTACTTGTACGAAGACTCAATCAAGGTGTTGTATACACCTGAAGAATAAATCTCATGTTGTCATTTTAGTCTCCGCCCTCTGAGTTTTCTTAATGGTACAAATAGCAAGGCATGAGAAATATCAAAATGCTACCCTTGAGTGTCTATTTCGTTTGTTACCAATTATGTTCTTTTTCACTTGAGTGAGATCTAATTTTTTGGTGTGCTTAATATTAGAACTCACCCCCCCCTGGGAAATGACCTATCCAGTTATTCTATCTGCTATTCCATATTTGATCTACATGGGAGCAGCGAAGGCGACACATGTAAGGCCACACCAAATTCCTATTGGCTGAAGAAGAAAAAAACGAACTTTCAGTTTTTTTTTAAAAAAATGTTTAGGTACTCCTATATTTCAGTGAAACGCACAAAAAATGGGAATGGCGCCAGTAATTTTCTGCAGGCTATGCACACCCATATGCGATGAAGCGTTTTGCACTTCAAATTCGTGTGGTGTTAAACATGTGTGCTATACTGCTATAAAAAAAATGATTCGAGGTTAAGTACCGGACGCAACGCAGTTGCAGACTTTGATGCCGTCGCTAAATTTAATGCAATTCCAAGTTCCAATTCGAAGCATTTGTCAAGTTGAACATCACCGGCAGTACGTGAATTTAAACACACAATAGCTGAATGTGGAAAAGACAAAACACATCAAAGACCAGTTGGCTCAAACGGCCATTTGATGAAATTGATACTTGTTGCGGACTTTGATACCATCTATACTTGAATTTGACGCGATTCAAATTCCAGTTAAAAACATTTGTTTTTCAGCGGCACTTCAGTTTAACACACAATAGCTGAATAAGAAAAATAAAAATCTACTCAAAAAAAAAAGAAAAAAAATAAAAGAGTTTGAATAATGGGCTTTCAATGGCCCACCAAAGACCAAGAGGGTCAAACAGACCACGCTGACCCTCGACTCCACAGCTCCCCCACTCCCATCCCCATCCCCACCGCGCCGCCGCCGCGTCGCCATTCCGCCGCCATGGCGATGGCCGCCGGAGCCGATAGGGGGAAGAGGATAAGGCTTGACGAGGGTGGAGAGGAAGAGCTCGTCGACCGCATCAGCAGCCTCCCCGACGGCGTCCTCGGCGACATCGTCTCCCTCCTCCCCACCAAGGACGGCGCCCGCACGCAGATCCTCTCCTCCCGGTGGCGCCCCATCTGGCGCTCGGCTCCTCTCAACCTCGAACTCCCCGTAGGCACCTGGATGCGCAGAAGAGCCGACGACGTCTCGCGCATCCTCTCCGCGCATCCGGGCCCCGGTCGCCGCTTCTGCACCCAGCTTCAGTACCTCAACCACGGCGACCGCTTCGCGGCCTTGGACGAGTGGCTCCGGTCCCCCGCCCTCGACAACCTCCAGGAGCTCCAGTTCCACCTCCGCATTTATCAGGAGAGTTCGCTGCTGCCGCCACTGCCGGAATCAGTACACCGCTTCTCGTCCACCCTTCTCGCCGCCAGCTTCGGCGGCTGCGCTTTCCCGGAAGGAAACGGCGCCAGCCCGCTTCACTTGCCACTTCTCAAGCAGCTAAGCCTTTCGGATGTCAGAATCACGCAAACTTCTCTACATGCCTTGCTCGT
This sequence comes from Cenchrus americanus, assembly GCA_947561735.1. Classification (NCBI taxonomy): domain Eukaryota; kingdom Viridiplantae; phylum Streptophyta; class Magnoliopsida; order Poales; family Poaceae; genus Cenchrus; species Cenchrus americanus. The sequence goes on from OX387245.1 coordinate 256,788,692, forward strand.
AGCCTGCCCAGCCCTGGAAAGCTTGCTGCTAGGTAACATCATGGGCTACTCTCGCGTCCAAATTGTGTCCCACAGCCTTAGAAGCATTGGTTTGTGGCCTGGTCATGGTAGATGCACCGATTTGCAACAACTGATTATCAAGGATGCCCCATGTCTAGAAAGGTTAATATGTTTTCGAACTGGTTGTAGCATGTTATCGCTTATCTCGGCGCCAAAATTGCATGTTTTCGCACTAGAACTTGTTTGCAACCTGCTGAGTGACCTAGGCAACTTAACTTTTCAGGTATCACCACCCTTCTCACTTGAACATTCATGACATATCCAAGATCTTTTTTTTTCCTTGAAACAACACATACAAAAGTCACTTGGCTTGATCATGATGTTAAACTTTTTTATTATGTGCTTCACTCAGAAATCGGGCATTCTTAGCTCAACGATTGTGGTTCAGAGCGTGAAGGTCTTAGCTTTAACCCAGCAAAATCTTTGTTTGGATGTGGTTATTAACTTGTTGAAATGGTTCCCCTGCTTAGAGAAGCTGTACATCAGGGTGAGTGATTAAACTTTTGCTCCATACTCGTGTGTCCTCTGCATTCTCTTTCCCTCCATTCTAATTCTAGGTTCTTACTATTCTCATGTTGATTTTGCATTTTCAGACATACAGACTAGGGAATTCAAATACTTGGTGTCGTAAATACAAGAATCTTATTGGTACCCTTGAAATTCGTCTGAAGATAATTGTGTTGACAAACTATCGGGGCAACACCTCACATGTTAACTTTGCCAAGTTCTTTGTTTTGAATGCAAGAATGCTAGAGTCGATGAAGCTTGAGTTTTTTGATCAAAATCGCAGCAGCGCATGGATTGAGAGACAGCATGGACTGCTCCAAATAAAAAATAAAGCTTCAGGAAATGCACATTTTCATTTTGTGGGTATAAACAGCTGCATAAACAGATATGATTATTTGGAGCAAGTGCATGATTTGTCAACAACTGACCCCTTTCTAAGGTTTCATAATCAGATGTGATTCCTTACAACGACAATAAAAACCCTCTTCTCCTGACTTGGAGGTAATGCTACCCTTTTCTTTTCTAAGACTCATGGAAGTGATGGAATGCAATCTGCATTTGCATTTCTTGGCACACAAACTCTTGGTCTGCTATTATTGCGCTAGATGTTTTGAATGGTCTTATTCATAGCAACCTGAAATTTATGGCTTATGTCATTATGTGTATTCTAGTTCCAACACTTTGCTCCACAGTTTTTGCTGGCAAAGCTAAGTGGATGCTCTGGTATACCTGGGCACAGCCACATTTGTCTTTACATGGCCTAAATCATCATATGATCTAATACCCATGTACACCAGTGCACACCCAACTAAAAATTTCTAGCCACGGCATTGACTACTTGGGTTGTAAATATTTTTCTATTCTGAATTGTTGGCAGTCTGTTTGAAATATATGACAGTGGACAGAAAGTTCACCAAGTTGTTGCTTGCCAGGCTGAATGTTGATGAGTCAGGATAGAATAGTAAGATTTGGGTAGAGGGTATGTATATTTTTATAGGTACCATGCTTCCAATGATTAACCTAGTGTCAAATACTTCTTGAATATGAGCTATTGATAGAGTCATGTCTGAAGATTCAGTAGTAATCTTATCCATCATTCTTTGCGGTAAACGAGATAGTGAAACAAGAAGTTGTTTTAGCAAAAACAGCCATATATAATTATGCAATCTGTTAGCTCTTGCTGACATATCTTTTTCTTTTCTAAACTTGAGTCAACATGGAAGTGATGGAATGCAATCTACATTTGCATTTCTCGGCGCACCAACTCTTGGTGTGCTAGTTGCCCTAGGCGTTTTTAATGGTTTTATTCATAGCAATCTGAAATTTATGGCTTATGTGTATTCTAGTTCTGGCACTATGCTACATAGTTTTTGCTGCCGAATCTAGGTGGATACCCTGGTATATAAAGATGGGCGATGGTGCTCCATGGAGCGATCCTGGAACTACCCATCGATCCATTTAAGGATACATGGAGCACCACTAGATCCGATGGATACCCAATGGTTCAGGTGGATCGAGCCATTTGTGAAGTGATTAATGCAAACCAACAGTTCTCTTCTCTATTCTTCCTGGCCTCCCTCCATTAAAGAGAAACCAAATTCTCTACCCTTTACCTCTCTCTCCCCTTGACAGACAAGAAGCTAGCAGCACAGCAACTATTGCCGCACGACAAGATTATACTATTCCCCAAAATCAAATCGAAGCACCAGCTTAGCTGCTCCGCCACAGTCGGACACTCCTCCCTGCTTGTTCGTGCCCAAGCCGTCCGCCTGCGACCATGCCGCCTGCAACCATGCAGTGCTCCGCGCGCCGCCCATGCCTGGAGCCGTTGCAGCCGTATGCTTTGCCGCCCGCATCGCGCCTGGAGCTTGGGACGCTGGGTGCCGAGGCCCGAGGATGGGAGGGAGAAGTTGGGTGCCAGCTGCCAAGGAAGAGGGGACGAAGAGGAAACCATCGCCGGTCGCCGCTGAGGTCTGTCTGAGGATCGGAGTTGCCGCCGTTGAGTACCTTAACTGCCACCGGGGATCTTCTCGATCTGCTCGGCCCTCAGGAGCTGCAGCGCAGTCGAATCGATGAATGGATGGGTCGAACCTGTCGAGCCATCGGTTCTCTGGTTTTTCAACCGGGTCAGAGCGGGGGCCCATTAGGGTCGTTTTTCAGGGTCGGTTCGATGAACCGCCGGTTCGAACCGCTCCACCCCCATCTATACTGGTATACCTGGGCACAGCCACATTTGTCTTTGCATGGCCTAGATCACATATGGTCTAATACTCCTGTACACCAGCGCACACCCAATTGAAGATTTCTGGCCACGAACACTGACTACTTGGGTTGTACAGGAAGCTGAATTGTTGTGAATCTGTTTGAAATATATTGCAGTGGACAGGAAGCTGTCCAAGTTGTTGCATGACAGGCTGAATTTGTGCGAGTCAGGATATAATAGTAAGATTTGGGCAGAGTATGTATTTTTTGTATAAGGTTCCATGCTTCCAATGATTAACCTCACTACCGGATTCAGCCCCTTCGCCGAGAGGGGTGTTACTCTCACCGAATGGGTCTTTCCTCTCGGTGAAGAAGCTCTCGGCGATGGCCTCACGGCGCCGCTCTACCGGTGAAGCCATCTTCACCGAGAGCGCGCGGGAACCCTCTTGGTGGAGATGCGCCGAGAGGCCCATCTGGCTCTCGGCGAATGGAGTTTCATAAAACAAAAAAAACCTGCCACCGCCGCTGCTGCACTGGCCCCCACCGCTGCCGCACTGGCCCACCACCGCCGCCGCCGCATGCAACCACCACCACCGCCCGCCGCTGCCACCACCACCGCCCGCCACTGCCACCAGCACCGACAACACCACCGCGCCACCCACAGCCATCACCACGCCACCAGAGACGACCGCCACCGCTCCGCCGTCCTCCACCACCACGCCGCACCGCCGCCACCTGTGGAACAGAGAGGAGGGAGACGAGATAGGAATAGAGAGAGGGGCGGGGAAGGGGGGAGAACTTGGAATCCGGGTGGATCCGAGGGAGGGGTGGATCCGGGCGCGGACGGGTTCCAGCGCGCGGAGCTCGGGAAGGGCAAGCACAAGGTGCACTCCCACTTCGACCGCTCCCTCGAGTCTGGGCCCTACACCCTCAAGTAACGCGGATCCATGTGGTAATGCTCTAGGAATTGATGCCTCTCCATCTCCTGCCGCCTCCTTGCGCTGAGTAATCAGCTCTTCTTGGTTCTTACTTAGCTTTAGACTGAGAAGCTAGATTGGTTACTGACTTACAGGTTTCGTGCTCCCATTAATTTCTTAATTTCGGTTTGATTTCAAAGCAGCTGTTGGTTGTGGGTAGTTCATTTTCTGTAATTAGTCTCCATGTGTGTTGTATAGCCTCAGCCTTTTATGATGCCTGTGAATTCAGCAATCGACGCTGCTGAGACATATTGGTGACTCTATAGTACCTGGGCGTGATTCATTTGGGCTGCGGGCCTGTTCCTCGGTTGCGCTATGACTGTGACCCTGCAGATACCTGTGATGTGTTAAACTATTGATTGCAGTCTGATTCAGCTGAGTTAAGAACTGTTTACTGCTGAATCTATTGAACTGCTTATTCCAAAATTTGTCATGTGGCATCAAGAAAATTCCATTTGTTGTCGCATTTGTTTGAATTCTTGTCTTTCTGGTAAAAATATGCCAATTTTTCTCATGAAGAAACTGCACCGTGCTTTCTATAGACCTATCATTATTTCTGCTCCATGCTAGTGGTATTTTGCGTTCTTTGTTGTCTAATTGCCAAGAAGTCATTTATGGAAATATGGAACATATTGTCCAGTGTGGATAAATTCAGCTTCCTATTTGTTATGATGGAGTACTTTACTTATTGGTTCAGCTTTCTAGTTATGGTACTTACTGAAATCCTGGACATACCTAGCTGTTTCTCTACGCTTTGGACTTTTGACCAAATGTATTAATTAGTTTCAATTTCCACATTTGTTAGAATGTGTATAATTTCTTGGTAGCTTGATATGCCTTGTACTTTTGCATAACACGCTCCTCAGCTTTTTTAAGAACTTGGTAGTGGTGTTACTTAAGCTTTTGGAGGCTGATGGTTTTTATAGTTACATAACAGACTGCTGTTTTGTTTGACAATTTAATAATATTATTTTCCCCCTAATGCAGATGAACAATTTGTGCACTTTATAATTGTTTCTTCCCCCCATCTGCAAGAATGCAACTAACACCACTGATCATCGCAGATGGGTCAGAACAAATAAAGCTTGGCTTTCGTCCGCGAACATGGAAAACATCTGAGTTAGCTGGAAGATGAAGTTGAAGGCCAATATAGTTCCTCGTGTGGTACTTTAGATTTACATGGTCCTAAGTTGTGCATTTGTATGCCTGTAATGTGATCCTTCAAGAAGAAGCCCTGGTTCAAGAAGATTGATCATTTGTGTAAACTACTGCCATAAATGTAAACATGAATTGTGCTTAATCAATGTAATTTATAACATGAATCCTATCTGCCAACAGATAATGTATTAGATCCCATCAGTTATCAAATAATGTTGACACTGCTTTTCTATGCATTTGTGTCAGACTTGTGAGCAAAAAATTATACTGTTGTGGTGAAACACACCAGCAGTTTTGTACCTCCACTGTAACTGATTCTGTCACACAGATTAACAGTTGGAGATGATGGAGCTAGCACTGATGCTATTTCTGAAATTGTATAAGAAGTGCTTTTACTGATTTTTCCACTTCTGTCTGTCAATTTGTTCAGTGGTCATTGAAGAACGGTTCCACGACTGCTACTTTGAGTTGTCAAACAACACTGAAAGTTTCAGTGTCCAGCTTTTCATATTAAATGACAGGATCACCACAATTTCAGAAAAACAGTAAAGCAATGCATTCTGCCAATGCATTTTGGTGCTTTCAGCCTGTAAAGCAATGCACTCTGTCAATGCATATCTCTGAACATGAAATTCTCAGGAAACATGTAGAACAGTCCTGATAGTAAATTCACCATGAAAATAACAGAAAAGAACAGCTAAGAAAATTGTAGTTCAATATAGGATCCACAAGGTCACCAATCCCATGTTTCATCACCAATAATTCAGTAACTATAATATAAGTCCAACCTGAACAGTGAAATATATCACAAAATTCACTAGATACAACAATGATACCAGCCATGAGAATCCCTGCTATTACATAAATTTATTTTAGTCTATTCTAACTTAAACTGGAAAGTGGCTATTGTTGGGTGAAGTCTTCTAACTTTGCAGTAGATGAAATGACCTATGCTTCAGCATGCTGGTGTTTTCCACTTCAAGTACCTGCAACATAGCAGCATATGGTAAGCAAAGGAGAAATAAAGCCATTGTTGCTCCACATTTCATGAAAAAGACTGTCGGGCATACACCCTGGGTACTCATGCAAGGAAGGAGGAAGAGTAGAAGACGGACTCATACTAGAATTCCCCTGTACTCCTACTAGGACTCGCTCTGTGTAATCCTACTAGGACTCCGGCCTTGTAACCGACTAGGTTCCCGCCCCCTAGACTATATATGAAGGAGGGCCGGGTACCTAGCCGATCATCCACAATCCCTCCGGGGAACAACCCAAGCGCAGGGCGCAATACTACTCCAAACAGGACGTAGGGTAGCTACTCTGGCTACTCGAACCTGTATAAATCTTGTGTCTTGTGTCCTCGCGCGTACCTTCAGGTTCCAGATCATGGCGATCCTCACCTTCTACCTTGCTGCGAGTGGTTTAAACACCGACAAAGACAAAGCACCACAGTCAAACAGTACTAACCACTAATTCCACTACCACTAGCCCCTCTTGTCCTTGATGCCATAATCTCAGCCCTCATGACTTGGAAATAGGCTCTCTGAGTCTCATCAAGGCCATTTAAGTCCTGCAACATAATTTTGGACTCCTGCTCCATCTTCTTGGCAGCCGCTTCCGCTTCTTGAACTTTTAATTTCTTCTCTTGGACAGCTATCTCCATTTTCTTGGCATCTGCTTCTGCTTCTTGAACTTTTAGCTGCCTCTCTTGGACAGCTATCTGGCGTTCCTGCAATGACTTCATGTACTCCCACCTCTCATCTTTGTCTAACTTCTTAGATGCCTCAATATCTTTCTTGGCTTTAACTATCTTTTCTACTGCGTCCTGCAGCTCATCCACATCCCCTGCTCTCTTTTTTCTCTCCTTCTCTTTCTTTCTTCCGGGCGGTCTCTCGCTTGACGGCGGCCAATCTGAAGTTGTACCGTTGCTCGCACCATCATCATCATCTTGCAATGTGGCGAGTTCGGATCGAGCTAGCCACCGTGCTTTGTAGGTGTTGATCGGCGTATCTCTTGTTCCACTTTTCATTGTGTTGAAGCAACACCCAGCAATGCATCATGACGAATGACCTATGCTTTGGTTCCCTTTGCTTGTAGAGTGCATGGGTCTCGTTCAGCTACAAAAGTAAGCATTTTATTAGTTACTAATGCCAAAATGGTGCATCATGTCCTATCAGCGAAAATGATACATTACATACCCTTTCTTGCATTGTCGTCCCACTTCGGTGTTGCCGCTCGACATTAACCACACAACCCGCCCACCGTGTGCAGCACTCCGAGATACTCGTCCAACGGTGGCTGAGGGATCCAATTGAGCGGTCGGAAGGATACTTGACGTTAGCGTGGAAGTACTCCGACATTCGCGCCCAATACGTTGAGCCCGATTAGTCTTTCCCCGCCACTGGATCAAGGCTCACATTCTGCCATGCTAGAACCAGAGCTTCATCCTCATCAACCGAGTAGTTGGACCCTCTAGAACTCTTCTTGGAGTTTGCATTAAAGACCTCAACATCTTCATCATTGTTCAGGGGATAGTCACCAATAGCATCCATCATGGCTCCAACGAAACTCTCCCTGCGATAGCAAAACCAACATGAACACCACCTCAGGATAATATTATGGTAAGTAAATAGACTAACATGCAGATCTACTATAGTCTGCAGAGTGTACAACTCATAAGACAGTGCCTATCAGTTAACTGAGTAATCCTGAAAGAATCAGTTACCGCAAAGGAGAAGTTTACAAGGGTCCTCACCATGATGTAACATCCCATTTACAGGACATCATTAGGTTTGATCATCTCATTTCTTTTGTGCTACTGCTTTTGGGAAATACGAATACTAATGCGGTAATGATGTACTTGATCGGATGCAGGACTTGATAAGGTGGCTGCAACATTTCGCATTCAAACATTTAGGGTGCAGACGTGCCCTTAATTCTAGTCCAATCAAATATTCTAATAAGGAGTTATCTTCCAATCAAACTAAAGCAGCTGTGGCAGGCTACAAGCTGAATTGTGCCGAGTTGATTTCTGCATCAGACATGTATTAGTCTACCAAACTGATGTAATATTGGCATTGCCCAGTGGCTCAGAGCAAAGCATGAATGTGACTAGCTTCTTGATGAACTCTTTTGCATATTCCATACTTCAGTGCTGTGTAATTTGTATATAGATAGTAAATTATTTCTTGACGGACTTGTATAAGAAATGATCAAGCCAAGAACAAAAGGGCAGAGCACGACATGCATTTAACCATAATATGATGGTATCTTACTCATTGTTGCATTTTCAACATTTAATACACCATATATTTTCCAACTTAGACATGAAGTTCAGTTACTCAAAATGCAGATGTGCCTAATCATGGGAATTATTGTTCAAGCAAGCAAGAAGCAAAAGCATCACTGGTTACTGTTCTTATCATGGGAAATTGTCAGTGTTGTACCTTGGCGCCTCATCGAAGAGGTCGAGACCATCATCCTCTGTGGTTGTTTCACTGTCTAGCAAGGATTGGAAGTCCATATGTATGGCGTGTTGATTGGCCTGAGCTTCAACCTCCATGGCAGGGACATCGGAATGGAGGGCTACATTGGCACGCGAACGCGGCTTTGGCAGTCCTTGAGGACGGGATGCAATTGAATTTGATGTCGTAGATGAGGTGGTCGCTTTCTTAGCCTTTGGTATGGTGGTCTCCTTCTTCTTCATTGCAGCACTTGTCTTCTTGGCTGCTGGAGCCTGCTTCAATGGTGGGCACAGGGGGGACCCATGGTGGAAAGGCGGGAGACGGCCGGAGGCACCATACGACGGAGGTTGGAGACGGGCGGACGCTGGTGCTGCTCCTGGACCTCCCTTGCTCCAGCAGAGGAGGAGCCTTGCGGCCAGGAGATGTGGGCCTCCTCCACGCCGCTGGCGAGGTGGACGCGGCCTGCATAGCTGTCGTGGACGCCGCCGGCAAGGTGGACGCCGCGACGCCGTGGGACCTCGGCATACCTGTCGGCGGCGCCTCCTCCGACAGGCTCACCGGAGACGTGTCCCTCCACGCCGCCGGCCTGGCCGATGCGCTCTCTGTCTGTGTCCATGCCGGCGCTAGGGTTGCGCGCAACAGGTGGAGGCACATCATCATTATAGCTCTTTTGCATCAACATAGCATCTGCGTTATAAAAAACAGAAAACATCATCCAGACATGATTCAGCTAATTAAACCAACATTATAGCTCTTTTGCATCATAAACCGAGAATGCATGTGCACTGCAAGCACAAAAACTCCAAAAAATAAGTTTACAGATGCTACACTGCAGGCACACAAACTCCAAAAAAATAAGTTTACAGATGCTACTGACTACTTAACCGCGGACGGGCTCTGTTTTACCCGGTCCTTTTTTGTCTCTAGACTAGAAAAAACTGGATTTGGCATCTCACTAGGCGGCAGTACAAGATGAATACTTCACCACGCAGGGGGATACAACAGATGTAGGGTGTACCACCTGAACCTGCGGACGAGCCCGGCGGCTGAGCAACGGGCGGCGAGGGGAACGACGAGCGCGAATAGGAGGAGCCCGCCGACGTGAACGAGATGGAGGCAAGAGCGGGAGTAGAGGCGGGGGGGGGGGGGGGAGCGGGGGCGAGGGCGGCCGGCTCGCGGCCCACGGCCCGCGGCGGCCGCCGGCGAGTACGGGCGTAGGGGCGGGGGGCGTGCGTGTCTGCGTGGGCGGCGGCGGCTCGACCCGATCTGGGTGAGGTCTGGAGGCAGGAGCGAGTGGGTCCCACGGTTTAGGGGGTGGAGGAGAGGTTCCCTCTATAGAGGGGATGAAGAGGAGTTTTTGGTCCACGGAGAAAAAAGGGGAGGGGATGGAGAGGAGTTTTTGGTCCACGGAGAAAAAATGAGAGGGGATACGGAAGCTGCTGGAGATGATTTCATCCCCTATATGACCACTTTTTTGCTATTGGGGATGGGATAGGGGAGCTGCTGAAGTTGCTCTTATGCCCCTCAGGCCCATTGACCTTCTGCTACAAAAATGGCAACACGGCCTCCCATTCCCCACGACCAAACCCTCGCCGCCCGCCGCCGCGCCGCGCCGCCGGCTGCCATGGCGATGGTCCCCGGAGGCAAGGAGAGTGGACTGGGAGAAGACGATCACATCAGCCGCCTCCCCGACGCCGTCCTCGGCGACATCGTCTCCCTCCTCCGCACCAAGGACGGCGGCCGCACGCAGGTCCTCGCCTCCCGGTGGCGCCACCTCTGGCGCTCCGCTCCCCTCAACCTCGACCTCCTAGGTCGCCCCCCTTTCACTGGACGGGACATCCGGGCCACCGAGCTCTCCGGCATTCTCTCCTCGCACCCGGGCCCCGGCCGCCGCTTCGCCATCCCCAGCCGCTGCTTCGACGACGACGCCCACCCCGCCGCGACACTCGACGGCTGGCTCCGGTCACCCGCCCTCCACAGCCTCCAGGAACTCGAGTTCCACTACGGCTTCCAGTTCCTGCGTGATGGGAGCTCAATGCCGCCGCCGCCGCCGCTGCCTGCGTCGGCCCACCGCTTCTCGTCCACCCTTCGCGTCGCCTCCTTCGGTGGCTGCCGTTTCCCGGACGGGAAGAAGAACGCCGCCGCCGGCGCGCTCCGATTGCCGATCCTCAAGCATCTGAGCCTTATGGATGTCGGAATCTCGGAGAGATCTCTGTATGCCTTGCTCGCCGGCTGCCCTGTCCTGCAGAGCTTGATGCTAACTGAGAGTATCGGCTCCTGCATGCACTCGCATCAGAATTGTGTCCAGTACCCTTAGGAGCATCGGTGGGAGAGAACAGGCTCGAACAACTCATCATTGAGGATGCACCCTGTCTGGAAAGGTTACTTCTTTTTGGACAAAGTTTTCGTGAAGAAATGGTCATCTCGGTGATCTCAGCGCCAAAATTGGAGATTTTGGGTCAGCTGCCTGTTATGGGGCTCAGGATGGAATTTGGTGCCACAGCTTTTCAGGTACCCCTGCATATCCTTTGCACTGTCACGTTCTTGTTGGGATCCAATTTGCTCCGCTGTTAATATTTCACACCTAACACAGGGATCATGTGTTGTTAGCTCAACAATGGTGGTTACTAGTGTGAAAGTTTTAGCTTTAACACACATGGATCTTAGCTTGGATATGGTCATTGACTTCATGAAATGCTTTCCCTGTTTGGAGAATCTGTACATCAAGTTGAGGAAAGACCACATCCAGGTGACCAACCATACTCCATAATATATAGTGCCCCTTTGCATTCCTTTTGCGCTTATTTGCACTGACGCTTGTTCTAAAGCTAGGTTGACACTAATTTTATTTTCTGTTGCCTTTTCAGTCCAGAAAGTCAGGGGTGACAAATGCATGGTGTCGTAAATACAAGGACCTTATTGGCACCCTTGACATTCGCCTAAAGAAATTTGTGGTGACAACTTATGGAGGCAATAAGGCACATGTTAACTTTGCCAAGTTCTTTGTACTGAATGCCGGACTCCTCGAATCAATGGTGCTTGAAGTAGATGTCAGAAATTCTCATGACAAAGCCTGGATCGAAAGACAGCATACATTGCTCCAGACTGAAAACAGAGCTTCAAAGGGTGCACATTTTGATTTTGTGCACCATTTCGGTTGGCCTATGACGCTTGAATATATCTGGTCTGACCAAGTACACGATTTGTCAACTGCTGATCCCTTTGTAGGGTTTGACAAGTGGAACTGCTGTCCTTTTTCTTATTGATTGGTCACTTGTTTGCAGTGTTTAGACATCTGTTATCTCTTTCATGGAATATTGTAATTTGTCAACAGACAAGGTGCTAAATCTTGTTTTAATTGGGGCGTTGGTACTTGAGTTGTTCATTGCTATTTCCACCTGGTTATCATTGGAATGTCTGCATAGTCTACAAGTTCACTTTCCAATCCTTTTTTTTTTGCATCCTTGCAAAAAAGAAATCCTTTTGATGATAACATGAGGATACTCTTCTTGTGTTGCTTCATCTGATGTCATTGAAGCTATCTGCTTATTTCTGCATTTGTCATTGGACTTCACCTCTCCCTGAACCATTTGCCATGTTCATAAATGGAGTACTTTTTGTTATGTACTGATGAACAACACTACCTATGAACAGTTCGTTTGAAAAAAAAACAACTATGTACGTAGTTCACATGGTTTCATAGTTTGTCCCTGTGTTTGATATACAGTCTTTGGATAATCTGAAATCGGAGTGTAGTTTTAGTTGGTGGGTCGGGGTGTTTCCTAACTTCCAATTGTTGCGCCTTGTCTCAATTTGGATGTACCTTTTTCCATTTCTTCATGCATAAATAAATTGAGGCAGCACATGTTTTGATTAGGAACCATATCATTTGTATGTCAGTTGTGAGAGGCTAGGGTGGGAGACTGGAAAATTTGTTTCTGTAGTACAGTCAAAGTGCGAAGAATACTTTTTTGACTTGTAATACTGCATACAACATCAGCTTGATGAAGACCTCAATATTCTCACAGGAGTAGTTTTTTTTTTTGACTTGTCTGCAAGCAGAGGTTGAGTCGTTACTATGTGATGAGTGATGACCAGTTGCATCAACTGAATTTTGCAGAGCACACATGCTAGGAAATAGGAATCGAGTTTTTGTCCTGAAGACTAGTAGGTGCTGAATGCAAAAGCCAGTGTCAATTAACATCCAGCTCGAGACCCTAATGTTCAGAATTTATCGCGGCATAGAGTGTGACTTTGCATTCTTTTTTCGAAGTTAACTTTGTGGTGCATTTTTTCCTACCACATGCAAAAGTGCAGCAGTCAATCTTGCATATATGTGACCTTTTGCATTTCGCATTGAAAATACAAATTCTGGTCGTCTGAATTGTGTTAAAAAATATGATAAGAGCAACTTCAGCAGCTTCTCTATCCCCTCTTCAATAGAAAAAAAATAGTCATATAGGGATTGTTGACGGTTAATAATTGTATCAAAGTTCATTTGTGACTCGCAAGCGTACAAGTCTCCCGTCGTAGTCAAGGGACCCTTCTTCCCTCGAGTGGTGAACCCAAGGTATCGAATCCGTGGAATAAATGTGTGACGCAAAACTTAATCTATTAAAGCCAAGTAACTTCAATCTTCGATAAAGAAACCCTAATGCATCTAAATAAAAGACACAAAACAAAGATAAATCTAATCTACTAAAAACCGGAGAAAACAAAGTAAGATTGGGTAGATAAACCGATCCGGAGGGATCGGGGGTAAGCCTTTTGTTGAAGTTCCAAGCAAGAGAAGAAGTAGCAAATCGAATCTTAATAAAAGCCTCTTTAAATCGTGGTTTCCCGTCCAAATCCGAAAACATCCGCCTTTCGAGACCCCCGTTCTGTCACAACGTATCCCTATTCATGCGGGGAGCTTAGGGCGAGTCAAAAGACAAGTCGAGATTCTTTCGGAAGATCCGGCGTGTACCTCTAGCCACCGCGTCTACAAGAACACCCTATGTAATCTATCGCGCGAATAGAATTGGAATAAGCAAAGCCGATCGAAAAACGAAATCTTCGAGGAAACACTTGATCGTTGGGAAAAGATTCAACTTGATAATTCAACTATTACAATGATACATACACAAGATCACCACCGGGATCCTTCCTTGATCTTGCTTCTAGCTCCGGAACTCCGACGTGGTCTTCCGTGCAAGGTTCCCACGTCGGCTAGGGGAACCCTAGTCAACTAGCTCGACCCTCTCCTCTCCGAGATGGTGTCCCTCTCTTCTCTTGCTCCTCGGCGGCCGATGACGAATTCTTCTCTACGAGGCTCTCGGTCGGGGGGCTATAAATAGCCCGATTGGCGGCTAGGGCAAAGGAGAGGGTGTTTGGGCCCTAAATGGGCACGGGGCCGACCGGACCCGGCCGGCCGGCCCGGGCCCATTTAGGCCCGGCCCGAGGGCTCATTCGCCCCGGAGGTCGGTTCCCTTGCTTCTGGATGTTTCCCCCTTCGCATGTAGGTCCATGTCGTCGGTTTCTCTCCGAATTGGACTCAACTCCTTGTCTTGCAAGATTCGACGCACTTTTCCGGTCGGGTCCCCGGAGTCCGTCGTCTTCTCGGATCAAGTCCCCGGCTTCTTGGAGTTAAGTTTGCTTCATTGCATGACTTGTACGGGGCTTCAAGGTCTTGTCATGAGGTGCTTGATGAATTTATCCCGAAAGTCTTGCATTCAACACTAAAACCCCGCAAAAACATTAAACTCCAAAACCGACATGCACACGTGAACTTGTTATACCACGGGGGTTAGTACCAATGGATAAGGTATAGAACTCATGCCAACACCGAAGGTAAACTCATGGCTAGGTTGACGGATTTTCACCGTCAACATCTCCCCCATGCTTAAACCTTGCTCGTCCTCGAGTAAGCCTTCGATGGATATCATCATTGCCAAACAATGTTTAAACTTTACATTTGATCACACATGAGAAAACATAATGCTCTCAAAATTTTAATTCATTGAGGTTCCATAATGTACTAGCCTTCATCTCTACGGAGGGTAGATTCTTATTAAGCTTATCCCACAAGTATTAACATGCTCACAAAGTTTTAAATAGATCTCAGAATTTTTGAAATAAAGAACGAGATGAAGAAAAGCTAAACCAAGTTCACAAATTTAAATCATCTTGTATATTGCTCATGAACTCTCATCTCACTTGTCTCTCAAGCCTATATATACTACTCCTTACCCTCTCATATATATGTGTGAGGCTTTATATGGAGCTTTGGGAAAGTTTAGTCCTAACAAGATTTTATAAATGAGGTGTTGTCAAAACAAGACAAGCTTCTCATGGTCTTACCGAGACTCGTCAAAAAGGTCATTGGAAAATAATGTTAAATCAAGGAGGGGAAAGAGAAAAATACACACACTTTAGATGAGTGGACATGTGCAAATGGCAAAGAGTGATCCCGAGGCACAAAGGAAGTCCTCGTTATCGGATTGCACATGGTTGGAAAAATGAGAATGGATCTTTTTAACTTGAAGCCTTGAATGCATTTTTAGAGAACCGGGGAGTTCACTTTACGCATATATTTTTTTTCTCTTTCTCATGTTTCTCATTCTTTTCTTTCTTTCTTTCTTTCTTTCTTTCTTTCTTTCTTTCATTATATATATTTTTTCTTTCTGCACCTTGAAAGTCACGTATATCGCCGATTTTTTTTTCTTTCATCATTATTTCATTATATATATATATATATATTTTTTAAAATACTCCCTTTTTGAACTCTAAAACTGCACCGTACCTACCTCCTCCCCCATGCTTAGACGTTGCTCGTCCTCGAGCAAAGAGACGAAAAAATAAGGTAGGTACCGGAAATATTCTTCCTTGGAGAGATACTTGAAATCTTCAATGTTGGCACCATCTTGCGATCTTCCTTGAATTGATGATCCATTCTCAACAATAGGTTGTGGTCAAGGAGGTAATCACAAAAGATGATATTTGGTTTAAGGGTGGATATCCAGCGAAGTTGGTGAGATCTCCGATGCAGAGATACACAATGCACGGATAAAAGGCTAGCAAAAAGATAGATACGCAAAAACGGAATGACCAGCTTCTTAGTCTCGGGCCAGAGAAATCATGGCCTGCAATAACTCACTCAAAAATAAATCTTGTACACTAAGATTTATGCACTCAAATATATATAAGGCTTTGGATAGGTTGAGCAACACACAAGCGATATTTGTGACAAGGTTAGCGATATTTTTGAGCATAAAACACATCTTTAATCTATTCATAACTTGAGAGCACATAAAACACTATGGGTCTTAACCTCCGCTGAAAATTAAGCTAGCATTTAAATAAATTCAGATTTGTATTTTTAAGAGAGCACTAGCTTAAACATGCATAAATCAATTACAAAGATGAACAAAGCTGCAATTATAATCATATATCATCATGGCACGAATTTTTATAACTTTTCCAATGATATAATCAAGGTGGTTTCTTTATTAATGATGACATCAAGTTGAAATACATACTAAAAATAAACAAACATGCTTGCTGAAATTTAAATAAAAACAGAAAATACTACGCAAACACACATAAGCAAAAGCTGAAAATTACGGAGAAAAAGAAAAGAAAAGAAAACTAAAGTTCCTAAATCTTCTAGTCCTCCGCCGGTGGTTGATGTTGATGATCTTGATAATAATACCCTTGCTCATAATATGATTGGACATTCCCTCCGACGAATTGATTTGGCTCCACAAGGTGAAGGCGTCCGAGCTCGAAGGCAATATTTGCATTTCATTCACCAAGTTGAGCTGCGTTAGATTGGATGGCTGCGATGTTTTGAGCATTTCTTGCAGCATACCCTCCAATTATGGCCATGCTTTGTTGTGGTTGGGGATGATGAGCGTAGGACTCCGCGAAGTTAGCGTTGGGCACAACATAATTTTGTGGGGGTACCGGTGCACCACCCCCCCCATGCTTGCTCTTGTGGCCCTCCGTAATAACTTGGCGGAGGAGGGATCCCGCCGAATGGTTGCACATTGGGTTGTGCTCCACTTGCTTGTGCGGAGGATGTTCCCTCCTCTACGATTCTTCCTCTTTTGTTCTTCCTTGCGGGGACAAGGAGTCCCTCTTCCAACCAATCTTCACTCCCTTCGGTGAAAAGCCTAAGCCTCTCATTCGGAAGGGGTAAGTTCACTATGGCCAACCGATAACCTCCTCTCTCATCTCCACTAATGTATTTGCCTTGCCGCAAATACTCAATACCGAGAGAGGTACCACGCAAAAGGTGGTCGGGGTTTCTTGCGATCCCCGGCCGCAAGGAAAAGGCCAACATGGAGAGGTAACACCCCGAACCAATATTACCCGCCCCCGATGTTGCTTCACAACACCAACGGTTGATCATGAGGTAAGAGGGGTCTATTGGCTGCCTGGCAATTAAAGCCGAGTATAGCCAATTCAACTCCGTGTCGGTCACCTTTGTCTCCTTCATCCTCCCCAATACCCTCTTGCACATCCAAGAGTGAAATATCCGGATAATGGGGTTGCGGATGCAATTGCGTTGTTGATGGGCTTCTCCGGAGATCATATTCCAAAATCCCGCCAACATGCCGGGTGGCACGTCAACTTTCTCCGGAGCTCCCTTGTGGAATCCAAGCAGCTCCCTTACGTGCTCGTAGGGAACCACTTGTTGGACTCCCTCCAAACGGAATGACAAGCTTTGCACCCCATCATCATCAATGATGGGTGCAATAGTCATCAAAATTTCCAAGGCGAACCCCAAATGGGTGTCCACCGATACTCCGTTGGAGAACTGCACCCATCCAAGGTGCCCCAACATATAGTATATGTCGGTGCCAAAACCCAAGGTGTAGAGTGCTTGGTCGTCGAACTCGACGTTGGGCACAAGCCTCTTCTCAAGATTAGTGAGCCTATCCTCCTCCTCCGCCGACAAGATGATGAAGCCGTACGAAGAGTATGTCGGGGTGTAAGGAGGTGGCGCGGTTGAGCGAGTCGATCGTCGTGGTGGCGCGGGCTGCTCCTCCGTGTGCCCACGAGGTTCGGTAAACCTCATGGAAGTGCTTCTTGCAGCCCTCATACCACCAAGGAGGAGAGCATCGTTCCTCCTCGGTGGCGCCGTATCCGTCTCCATGCTCCGGGAGACTCGGAAACCGAGTGCCTCCTTGAAGACGTGGTTGATGACGACTTGGACGACGACGAACTCTTCTTCTTGGAGAAGAGACTTGT
Source organism: Cenchrus americanus (assembly GCA_947561735.1). Classification (NCBI taxonomy): domain Eukaryota; kingdom Viridiplantae; phylum Streptophyta; class Magnoliopsida; order Poales; family Poaceae; genus Cenchrus; species Cenchrus americanus. Next base: position 256,806,294 of record OX387245.1, read on the forward strand.
GGTCTTCTTCCACATGGTTGCTGCACTCTTTTCTTCAACTAAAACTCCGGGTTGCAACCGGTAACTAGGCACTTAAACTCTTTGCTTCGGATGTGGACTTTGAGTGGATTAAGGATGTGGATTTTTTCTTGAGCTATCAAGCTTGGGAAGGTTGGCTATGTCTACGGAGGTTTTGAGCACACAAACTTGAACACACAAACAAAGGAAGGAGAGGGAAGCTTGCTGCGAAAACGGGAGACGGGGGGCTCCTTAAGTAGGTGAGGCCGGCCGGCCCGGGCCGGCCGGCCCGGGGTCTTCCCGGCTCCTCCCCGCCGCGTCTTTCTTCCCAAGACGATCATTTCGCCTCTCGCAACTTTCCCCGCCCGCGTGCTCCACGAGTTGCACCGCCCAAACGCTCTCGTCCACTTATTTCTTGCATTATTGGTCCTTCCACTTGATGCTACATGCTTTGGGTCATGTCCATGCTCCCTAGCTCCACTTGCTTCACATGCCACCATGAAATTCCTGCAAAGTTGATGCTTGCTGCCCACTATGCTTGTCCTTTGCATGTGGAATTGGTGAAAGTTGATAAAAGGGAATCCAATGGTGCATGCATGATTAATTCAAACTAGATTGCCTCCATTAAGGTGTGTTTAAGGTTAAGCACTCCTCTAATTCGAAATTTAAAATATTTTTCAGAGCCATGCAAGAGCTCAAACATAATTTTAGAGAAGTTTTTAAACCATTAAAAACAAATGTAAGTCGAAAATATTTTTCGACTACGTCGATTTCGGTCTCACCGGTATAGTTTGCCTTCATCGGTTGAGAGCAAACATTTCCCGGCTTGATCATGGGGGCATAGGTTTAGGTTCTAATTTTGGCTAAATAAGAAAGATTTTGAATAAAACAAAATTAGAATAGGCTTAGAAAAATTCTAATCCTAGAGAAACCAAGGATAAAGATTTTTAAAACCAACCAAAAGCTTTGATTTCTAGGTTCACGCGAGTCCTACCACGTGCTGAATTTTATTAACACTTAAATATAAATCGTGGCTCTACTCGTGTGGTTTTAGCATGAAAAATAAGTCAACCTCAGCACCATAATGAGGGTGAAAGGTTGAGTTAGGTTCTGAAATTATTTGGTTGAGGTTTCTCGAAAAGAAAAGAATCAAACAAGCACATAGGAGGGTTCATGCAAAGGGTTTATGATAAAGCAAACATTCAATCAAGAATTATGTCTCTAATATTGTTCAACCACTTCTAAGTCTAATGTCTTTGCGTAATAAAACTGAAAAACTAAATTATTAAAAATACTCGAAAAACCTGGAATCGGGTTGTCCTCCCGGTAGCTTATTCTTGACTCGACGAAACGGGTTGCCTCCCGCCTAGCGCTTCGTTTATAGTCTATAGCTAGACTTCTTCACTTGATTACTCCGGATCAACGCTCTTTGCGGGTGTTGCAATCTTGGGTACCCACTTCCGCACCATCTTGGGCGCGGGCTTGTCTTCCGGCTTAGTTGGCTTAGTCATTTTTTTGGTCTTCACAGGCGGCTTCTCTTCCTTTGTCTTGACGGATGCAACACCTTCTTTGATTTTCTTTACGTTCATTTTTTTCGGCTCCTTCTTCTTTTTCAGCCCCTCCGTTTGTTTTGGTTCTCCCTTCGCTCCAATCATGTTGCATGCCTCAATCCTTGGACGGAACTTGAAGGAACTCCTTTCTCCGTTGATATCGAACATGATCTCCCCCTTGCCAACATCAATAGTAGCTCCTACGGTCTTGAGGAACGGCCTCCCTAGGATGAGCGGCGGCTTCTCCCTCGCTCCCATCTCGAGCACAACGAAGTCGACGGGGACGAAGTGGTGTCCAATCTTCACGGGTACATCTTCGGCAATGCCTAAGGGATAGCGAATGGAGTTGTCTCCCAACTCCAAACATATTCCCGTAGGCTCCATTGGTAGGCGTAGCTTCTCGAACACATCCCTCGGCATGACGCTTACACTAGCTCCAAGGTCGCATAACGCCTTCTCGAAGTTGAAAGAACTAACCGAACATGGAATTGTGGGGCACCGGGGTCTTTTTGCTTCTCTAGCCCATTAGCAACGCTGCACTACACTCCTCGGACATCTTGACATGATCTACCCCGAGTGTTGCTATCTCATATTTATTTGCAAGTATCTCTTTAAAGTAACGAGAATATGTAGGTACTTGTAGGGCATCTAGTAATGGCATGTTGATGCTAAGTCTACGCACAACTTCCACAAACTTCTCAAAGTGGTTGTCAAGTTTACCTCGGAAGTAGCGTGGCTTGAGTTGCGGTATCCTCGTGTCATCCTCCGGCATCTCAAATTCGGGTTCCTCGGTGACGATCTCCGTAACCTTCTCTTTAGCAACTCTTTCCACCTCGGTGGATGGTTTAAGCTTCCTTGCTCCCGCGGAACGTTCCGGATCTTCGGTCTCCTTCCCCGAACGCGTTTGAATGGCCTTCGCCGATTCGGGACATTTGGGTTGTCCCGGAAGCTTCTCTTCATCATTAGTAAGGCGCCCCGCAAGTTGTCCCACTTGCGTCTCGAGCATCTTCATCATGTTGAGCACTTGATGATTGGAACTTCCGACCTCCGTCACTTTGCTATCGATGTTCTCCAACACCTTGTCTATGGTCTTGAACTTGGTGACGGTGTCCTTGTTGATCTTAGCTTGCTCATCCATGAACTCCTTCAATTGTATACGAAGCGGAACCGCGTTAGGAATAGATGAGCTTGCATTAAATTGAGGCCTACCTTGCCCGTAGCGGAAGTTCGGCAATTCTCCCTTCCTCATGTAGTCTTGCACTTTGGCTTCCTCCGGACAATCTTTGCGGACATGGCCATACTCTCCACATTCTTTACATGTGGACCTTGCTTCGGTGGCCTTCAAGTCTTGAGCCTCTTTCTTTTCCATCTCCATCTTCTCCAACCTCCCCATGAGTGAGTCGATCTTGCCTTCAAGTATGTTCTCCTTCTCCACTTGCAAGACTCCTTTGACGTTCCCCGTGGGTTGAACCGGATGTAGGCGCCTGGACGACGCCCACGTGTCATTATCTGCGACCTTCTTGAATAGCGTGAAAGCTTCCGTAGGTGTAAGCTCGATGATAGATCCTCCCGCTGATGCATCGATGATTGTCCTTGACGCCATGGTGAGTCCTTGATAGAACTTTTGCACGAGGTCTTCTTTCGGGAAGTTGTGATGTGGAACCGCCCGGTGTACTCGTTGAAGCGCTCGAATGCCTCCGAGATAGTTTCCGTAGGATATTGAACAAAGGTGGCAATCTTATTACGCAAACTTTGAGTTTTACCCGGTGAGTAGTATTCCTTCATGAAAGCCTTCATCAACGTGTTCCAATTTTGCACCGTCTCCGCCGGTTGAGAGTGGAACCATTGCAAAGCCTTCCCGAGTAGTGAGAACGGAAAAAGCCTTGCCCTCATTTGATCTTGAGTCACCCCATCCATGTTGAAAGTCGACATAGTTGAATGAATGCTTGGAGGTGAAGGTTCGGATCCTCTTTTCCGGTGAAGGGTGAATGTTGCACCATGCGGATGGTTGAGGTCTTGATCTCGAACGGTCTTCCGATCTCCTCGAGGTTCAAGATCGGTAGGTCGATGATGTACGGGGTGCATAGCTCCCCAATCTTGCGTTCTTGCGGTGGTTGGTCACCCATTGGTGGAAGTCGATTCTCCCGCGGACTTTGAGGTGGTGAATTCTCCGGAGATTCCTGCGATCCTTTGTCTTCCGACTACGAATCTACAAAATCCGGCTTTTTAGCTTGATGTGCTTCGCGTCTCCTTAGCTCCGTAAAGTTTTTCTGGATCATCCACAAAATTATTGGGTTTGTTGGAGAGGTAGCCGTCCATCTCCTGTTAGGGTTAGCAATAAACAAAGTATGCAAAAAAACTAGAAAGTAAAAACAAATCTATAAAAAACTAGAGTTAGACAAACTAGATTAGATGTATTTTGAGGATGATCAAAATTTAGTAGATGCAAAAATAAAAACAAAAAGAAAACTGAAAATTACAAAAAGGCAATAAAAAATCAAATCTTGATCACTTGTTCCCCGGCAACGGCGCCAGAAAAAGGGGCTTGTTGACGGTTAATAATTGTATCAAAGTTCGTTTGTGACTCGCAAGCGTACAAGTCTCCCGTCGTAGTCAAGGGACCCTTCTTCCCTCGAGTGGTGAACCCAAGGTATCGAATCCGTGGAACAAATGTGTGACGCAAAACTTAATCTATTAAAGCCAAGTAACTTCAATCTTCGATAAAGAAACCCTAATGCATCTAAATAAAAGACACAAAACAAAGATAAATCTAATCTACTAAAGACCGGAGAAAACAAAGTAAGATTGGGTAGATAAACCGATCTGGAGGGATCGGGGTAAGCCTTTTGTTGAAGTTCCAAGCAAGAGAAGAAGTAGCAAATCGAATCTTAATAAAAGCCTCTTTAAATCGTGGTTTCCCGTCCAAATCCGAAAACATCCGCCTTTCGAGACCCCCGTTCTGTCACAACGTATCCCTATTCATGCGGGGAGCTTAGGGCGAGTCAAAAGACAAGTCGAGATTCTTTCGGAAGATCCGGCGTGTATCTCTAGCCACCGCGGCTACAAGAACACCCTATGTAATCTATCGCGCGAATAGAATTGGAATAAGCAAAGCCGATCGAAAAACGAAATCTTCGAGGAAACACTTGATCGCTAGGAAAAGATTCAACTTGATAATTCAACTATGACAATGATACATACACAAGATCACCACCGGGATCCTTCCTTGATCTTGCTTCTAGCTCCGGGAACTCCGACGTGGTCTTCCGTGCAAGGTTCCCACGTCGGCTAGGGGAACCCTAGTCAACTAGCTCGACCCTCTCCTCTCCGAGATGGTGTCCCTCTCTTCTCTTGCTCCTCGGCGGCCGATGACGAATTCTTCTCTACGAGGCTCTCGGTCAGGGGGCTATAAATAGCCCGATTGGCGGCTAGGGCAAAGGAGAGGGTGTTTGGGCCCTAAATGGGCACGGGCCGACCGGACCCGGGCCGGCGGCTGGGCCCATTTAGGCCCGGCCCGAGGGCTCCTTCGCCCGAGTCGGTTCCCTTGCTTCCTGGATGTTTCCCCCTTCCGCATGTAGGTCCATGTCGTCGGTTTCTCTCCGAATTGGACTCAACTCCTTGTCTTGCAAGATTCAGCACTTTTCCGGTCAGGTCCATGGAGTCTGTCGTCTTCTCGGATCAAGTCCCCGGCTTCTTGGAGTTAAGTTTGCTTCATTGCATGACTTGTACGGGGCTTCAAGGTCTTGTCATGAGGTGCTTGATGAACTTATCCCGAAAGTCTTGCATTCAACACTAAAACCACGCAAAAAAATTAAACTCCAAAACCGACATGCACACGTGAACTTGTTATACCACGGGGGTTAGTACCAATGGATAAGGTATAAAACTCATGCCAACACCGAAGGTAAACTCATGGCTAGGTTGACGGATTTTCACCGTCAACGGGGATGAAATTTTCTCCAGCAGATTCCCTATAACTCTTTTTTTTCTCCATGGACTAAATACCCCTTTCCACCCCCTCTATAGAGGGGGCTTTTTACATTTTTGCCATTATAACGGATGGCGCCTGCTCGAAAGCCATTGTTAGAAACGCACCTACATATTTGCCACTTTTGTTTGAAGACACACTCAAATATACCCTTTTCGCCTATGTGGCACGCCAGCGGACGCCACATCCGCATGCCACGCTGGAGACTCGATGCGAAATGACCCCCATGCCCCCTGCTGCCGCGGCTTTGACCTGGAGTCGGGCCCGCCCTAACACTTTCGCTCTCTCATTTCTATCTCATCCTCTCTTACCGCCGCAGCTCACTCCCTGCCGCCGCCGCCGTGTGCTCGCCCTCTCCCCTAGCACCGCCTGCGCTAGCCCTCTCCCCAGCAACGCCTGCGCCCGCCCTCTCCCCCAGCACCGCTTGTGCTGGCTGCCCACACCGCCTGAGCTCGGGCCTGCACAATGACGCAGTCTTCCAGTGGGAGTGTGTGGTCGAGAAGGCTAGAACGAGGTGGTGGATCCCGCGGTGATGCGAGGCTGCGCCCGGTCGGTAAGGAGACAGGACTTCCTTTGATTCCATGTCCCGATTGTCATCTCGCACGTGTGATTGAGCTGCGAGCCGTGAATGAAACACCCAACAAAGGACGTTGTTTTTTCAAGTGTCCCAGGAATGGAGTAAGTGTTTCATGAATTAACATTGGTGTCTTCCAATGTAAATGTTGTAACCTAGGTTGACAGTGTGATATGCGTGCAGATACCCAAATATTGTGGCTTCTACGAATTCCAGAGGGAGTATTTGGCGAAGCTGGTTGAATTGAAGGTTGTCAAGATATGCGAAGAGCAGCTTGAGGAAATGGAAGTGGGAACAAAGAACACATGAACTGGAAAAGAGGGCGAGGAAAGTAAGGACATGGAATTGAAGATGCAGAATCTGATGTGGAAAATGAACTTCCTCCTTGTTGGTTTTGTAATTATCTTAGTTGCAGTAGGTGTGGCAATTGTTGTAACTAGGACCTGATGTTAGATGCAGAACCTGAGGCAATGATGTATCTTTTGCAATGAAGTGAATGTATCTTTTGCAATGAAACTGATGCAATGACTGAAAAAACAAATCCCTTGCATTGACAGAAACAAATCCCTTGCATTGACAGAAACAATACATAATCATTCAAATTATCTGGCCATACAGCTTCTCGACACGTACAAAATACAGATTCTGGACATGCAAGTTCTGTCCAAACAGGTTGTAGACACATACAAAATATAGTAGCTCTGGCCATATAGGTTTTGGACAAAATACAGTAGTTCTGGCCAAGTTCAAGTGCTCATGCTCTTGGGCCTAACATTACAGACAGTGCAGTTTTTACAAAAGATAAGTGGACAATGCAATCACTTCCTCGCTTTGGGGGTCTTCTTCACCTTAGAGGCCAACTGTTTCTTCCTAGGAGTGATTTTCTTAGCAGGAACTAGCTGAAGTGGTACAATTTCCTCTTGTGGGACTTGAGCAGGTTCCTTACCAAACAGGTTCCTGTGGGAAAATAGGTGGCCTCATTAGTAACATTACATAACAAAGTATCAGGTGGGTAGAACTAGGATACATTACCTTCTAGCACTAGTAGAGGCAGGAGTTGATGTATCAGGGGGTTGAACTAATGCTCTGGCAGCGACTTCTTCATCCCTTGCTGCTGCTTGTGCTACTTCTCTAGCGGCTGCTGCTTTCAGTTCTGCATCTTCAGCATCCCTTTTGTCTTTTGCTGCTGCCTCTCTTGCTACAGCTGCTCTAGTCCTTGGAGTTGGTACTTCTGCAGCCGAGGAAGCTTCATTGCATGTCTTGGCCTTTTTACGGCCAACCTTCACAGCGGTTTTCTTTGTTCTCTTCCTGAAAAAAGACAAATGACATCAGTTTTAACAACAAATAAGAAGTTCAAAGAATAACAAGATGACAACAGATCACCTTTTCTTGGTCCCATTGTGTGCACACTTCCAGCTGGTGGACCTATGACCATATTCATGGCAGTTAGGACACCTAACCTGCCTAGTTATGTTTGGATAGGAGGAAACAATTTGAAGTCCTTTTCCACCTCTGGCCACTGGTTTTTGTCAGTTGTGTTTGGAATGATGCCCTCATATGCAGCTTGAAATTTTCTAACAGAGTAACATTCATCCACATATTGTGCCATGTTTTGTCTGGAACTAGTAATCACAGCCAAGGCATGTGGACAAGGCTTACCAGTTAACTGCCACTGCCTACATGTGCAATAGTTCTGAGGTAGGTACACCACATGCCTTCTAACATCTTCATCCTTGAATCTCTCAGTGACCTCAGCTTGGTTAGGGTGGCCCTTTGTAACTTGAAGGTGTCCTAGTCCCCTTGTGGCTGCATTCAGTTGAATGATGATAGCAGGTAAGATAGGACCAGATAAGGCTCTGGATATCTTTCTCCTTTTGGCAAACAGGACCATTGTCTTCTCTCTAATTGCATCACACATACAATGCACAGGGAGGTCCTTCACTTCCTTAATCCAAGAATTCCAACATTCTGCTAAGTTGTTATTGATGTAGTCACATTTTATGTCATCACTGAACTTACTTCTTACCCAAAGGAATGGATGGTGCTATTCTAGCCATTTTTCTATACCTGGACTTGCTTCCCTAACCTTGTCAAAGAAGTACTTAAACTTGTTGGGTGAGTGAGCTCTAGCTGCAGGCCACATGTTTTTTCCATAAACATCACCACTATAGTACTTCTTCAGGTTATCCATTAGGTGCCTAAAGCATTCTCTCTTCTCAGCATGGGGAAAAACCTGTCTGACTGCTGACACTAACCCTTTACATGCATCAGTGCATATTGCTAGTTTCTGCATTGGTCCAATGCATTTCCTAAGTTGTTCCATAAACCAGATCCAACTTTCCTTAGTCTCTGACTCAAAAAAACCAAAAGCCGGAGGAAACATCCAGTTGTGACCATCTAGACATGTGGCTGCAGGCATATGTCCATTCCACATCCCATTCAGAGCAGTGGAGTCTATACTAATGTAAGGCCTACAGCCATTCAAAAAACCATCTATACTTGCTTTGAATGCACAGAAAAATCTGCTAAACCTAGTGATGCCATCCTCATCAATGACAGTGTCAATCTCTACAACACTCCCAGGTGACCTTAATTCTACTTCAGCTTTGAACCTATATAGCCAATCAAAAGAATCACTCCACTTACCAAACAATTTGTCAGCTGCTCTCTTTGTCCCATTGTACACTGTTTGATAAGGGATGTCAATCCCATATTTGTACACCCATTGATGGCTTCCTCTTCAGCAGTGGGATTGCTCTCTCTGCCACCCATCCTATAGTTGCCATCCTGGTTACAAGCCTCTGTGTAGATGGGCACAAATGGTTACTATCATGAATCTGGATCTGCAAAACAGAAAAAAGGTACACATCAGCCACAGATATATAGACAGACAAACAAACGGCCAATTTGTCCATAAACAAACAAACAATTTGTATACCCTGACACTTCCATCGTGCTGGGTTTTAGCTCGAATGCGCCAATTGCATCCTACAGTTGCACAGTTACCTCTAAACCTGTCTCTGTCAGATTTTTCTGTCTCATACTCAAACTCATGAACAATAGCATACTGTCTCATAGCTAGCCTAAACTCAGGCATGCTGGGGTAACAAATTCCAACAGACATATCTGGATTGTCTCTATCCCACTCAAACATTGGCTCTTCAGGAACTGTGTCATCAACTTCCACAGCCGCTTCTTCCATTTCGGCATGCATCTGTGTGGACATAGCGGGAATGACAACCTCATCTGTTCTATCCTCTGCTTCCATTCTTCCATTTGCTTCCTTGAAACCCATAGCTTCATAAACTTGGTCCTCATCAGCAATCTGGTGTGGTAAACCATCATCATCATCCTCTAAAATAGTCAGACTTGTCCAATCAATCATTACAGGGGCTGGGTTAGATGGGTTAGGCTCAATGTCTGGGGTGGGGGAGCTGCATGTATCACCACAACCTTCAACCTGATCAGCCACAACACTTAGGCCACTCTTTGAGCCATTGGTGACACCAGACAAACAGACGGCCTTAGAACCACAAGAGCTTCCATGTTCAAAGCCTCCATCTTTGTTCACAACATCAACTGAAATCTTAGCCAACCTCTCATCCATTCTGTCCTTAATCATTTGCTGAAAATGTTCATCTCTCCTTATCTTCCACTCTGACCCAGTATCTTGGTCCAGAACCCAGACTGCAAGTGTTTGGCTTCTACCCCATATGATCTTTGTGGCTAAATCTTCATGGAATTGATTCAGATAATACTGACAGTTCATATCCAACCATAGATCATGCACCTGCTCTGCCATATCCACAAGCCCATACTCGCCATCAGCCACATACTTAGGAACCTTTACAACTAGCCTAAATGCACTGCCAGGATCGATCCTGGCATAATGGTAAACAACAAACGACTGATTATATGGTATACACAACCCTAGTCTCTCCGTCAGAGGGGAAAAATTCGACTTCTGGCCTACTGTGACAGAGGGGAAAATTACGTACCAAGGAGGGCAATCACTGTTGTCCATTCTTTCACCAGCTACATTGTCAACTGCAAGTAAAACCGGGCAAACTCAATCATTTGTTCGACATAAACCTACGAGATCTGGCTTCAGTGAATCAATGGAGGGGGCAACAATCAGATATGGGTGGGATGCATACCTTCAACCGGTTCAACCGTGGCCGAGGGAGCTGACCGCGGCGGCGGCGAGGGAACTGCGACGTTGGCCACCGCGACGATCGGAGAGGGCTAGCGCAGGCGGTGCTGGGGGAGAGGGCGAGCACGCGACAGCGGCGGCAGGGAGCGAGCTGCGGTGTCAAGAGAGGAAGAGATAGAAATAAGAGAGCGAGAGGGTTAGGGCGGGCCCGACCTAGGTCAAAGCCGCGGCAACAGGGGGCATGGGGGCCATTTCGCATCGAGTCTCCAGCGTGGCATGCGGATGTGCCGTCCGCTGGCGTGCCACGTAGGCGAAAAGGGTATATTTGAGTGTGTCTTCAAACAAAAGTGGCAAATATGTAGGGGCGTTTCTAACAATGGCTTTCGAGCAGGCATCATCTGTTATAATGGCAAAAATGTAAAAAGCCCTTATATAGGGAACCTCTCATCCACACACTGTCTGTGTCCCCTCCTCCTTCCTCCACACCTCCCCCGCTTGACCCACCCCCGCCGCGGCCGGCCATGGCGGCCACCGTGGCGGCCGCCGCCGTCTTTTTCTCCCTCCCCTCGCCCCCGGTGCGGCCGCGGGTCCCGCCGCCGCTCCCTCCTCCGATGTGCCGCCTCCACCGCCCTCTCCCTAGGTGCCTAGGCCACACGCGGGATGCGTGTCGTGCTTCCTGGGCGCCGCCGCGGGCGGGATGCGGTACCCGCCGCGGAAGAAGCTCGACACGACGCGGAGTGTGGTGTTCCTGCCTTCGCCGCAGAGGCCTTCATGGACGTGTTCGCGGCGGCGGCGTGGATGCGGCCACCACCATGGACCTCGATGCGGAGGGTGTCGCAGGGCGCGGTGGCGGCGAGATCGACGAAGGAGACAGACATGTCCTAGATGGCGGGCCTATAAATGCTCAGCTCCATTCATCTCCCTGATTGTCGGATCCATTCATCCCGAGTCCCAACCTTCACGCGCAGATTCCCGAGGGCCAGCACTGCACCTGCCGGGACTGGCCCGGCGTCACCCCGCCGTCCGTCGAAAAAAGGCTGCCGACACTGGGAAGACCTCCGCCGGCTTCCCCACCGCCGCGGAGGAGGGGTCCGTCGGTTCCGCTGAAGGCGGCGACGCGGCCCAGTGAGATGCGCCTGGCTCTCGACCCAACGACGATGCATGTGATTCGCCCGAGCTCGGTTGCCGAAAGCCTCCGATCAGAGACCCGCCTGCTGCAAGTTTGCAACTAAAAGACGAGCTCAGTTTGCCCCCCAGCAGCTGAGGTACATGACGGTCCTCATCCCCTCCTCAGCCTTGTATGCGTGCCTCCTCTCCGCCGCCGTTGCCGCCGGTGCCATCTTCTTGGCCTACGTGAAGCTGAGCATGTTGGCCTTGGCGTTCTGGTGGGCGGAGCGCAGCGCGTAGTTCCAGCGGTAGAGGCCCGCCTGGTCCTTGAGCGCCTCCACGGCGCCAACGCTCATCGCCACCATCCACGATGCCTTCGTTGCTCTGGCCATCTCCTCGAGTCCTTCTTGGTCTTCCTTCCTTCTTGTTCGTTCGGGTGTGCGTGTGCTAGAGAGCTTGGTGATTGCTGTGATCAGAGGTAGTTGTTGCGTTGAAGATGATGAGGAGAGGCGGGGCTGGTGGATTAATATAGCGGAGGGGGTGGCCGGGAGCAGCGGGCGGCGGGGGAAGATCCAAGATATAGGGAGGGGAAGGAGAAGCTGACGTGGCGCGGTGGGACCCACGAGTTGGGAAGGAGAATAGGGAAACTGCCGAAGCAAATTGTGTTTTAGGGATGAAAATATTTTTACTTCACCCCAATAACTTTATATTGTGGATCAAATTTACTCAATCTGCTGAAGTTGCTAGAAAATGCTTGCAACATATTCGAAGATAATGCCAATGCATCTACAAGACTGCAACCCATCCAAACGATAGATTCGTGTGTTTCACACAAAAAAAAACTCTTCAACAGAATTTAAACCTTCTCTAAATGGGCCGGTTTTGAATGCTAGTGGGCTGGATACATCAAAGGATGGGCTTCCAGCCCTCAAAATTGGGTAGGTACGGTAGTAGTCAAGCGGACACCCTCCCGCATTGATAGCTCTCACTCCTCCCTATTTCCAAACCCTCGCCGGCCGCCGCCACGCCGCCGGCCGGCTGCCATGGCGACGGTATCCGGAGGAAAGGAGAGCAGGATGCAACAAGACGATCCCTTTCGCCGGCTACCAGACGCCGTCCTCGGCGACATCGTCTCTCGCCTCCCCACCAAGGACGGCGGCCGCACGCAGGCCATCGGCTCCCAGTGGCGCCGCTTGTGGCACTCCGTTCCTCCGAGCCTCGACCTCAACCAAGACCCCGGCGCGGCCTGGCGCCTCATCCGGCTGGACGAAATCTCAGGTATCCTCTCCTCGCACCCCGGCCCCGGCCGCCGCCTCTCCGTCCCCAGGCGCTACTTCGAAGGCGACGCGCACGCCGCCGCGACGCTGGACGGCTGGCTCCGGTCCCCCGCCCTCCATGACCTCCGGGAGCTCGAGTTCCACTTCGACTTGTGCTCCTGGAGACCGATGCAGCCGCTGCCTGCACTGGTCCCCCGCTTCTGGTCCACCCTTCGCGTCGCCAGCTTCGGCGGCTGCAGTTTCCCGGACGACGGGAACGCCGCCGGCGCCGGCGCCGGCGCGCTCAGCTTTCCGCTTCTCAAGAAGCTGAGCCTTTTGAATGTCCGTATCTCGGAGGGCTCCCTGTATGCCTTGCTTGCCGGCTGTCCTGTCCTGCAGAGCTTGATGCTAACCGAGAGCATCGGCTGCTCTTGCATCAGAATCGTGTCCAGTAGCATTAGAAGCATCGGGCTGCTCCATTCTTGTGGAGGCATCAAGGTGCAGCAATTCACCATCGCGTATGCCCCGTGTCTAGAAAGACTGCTTCTTTGTGGACAGCACTTGAGCGATGAAATGGTCATCTCAGTTATCTCGGCACCAAAATTGTATGTTTTGGGGCAACTTCCTTTTGTAGGTCGGCCAAGACTCGAGTTTGGCACCACAATTTTTCGGGTATCTCTGCATCCTTTCTCACTTTCACATTCCAAGTCCCTTTGTGTAATCATGAGGCTGACCTTAGTATTACGTGCTCTTAATGCAGGGATCGTTTGTTGTTAACTCGGCGATGCCAGTGCCCAGTGTGAAGGTTTTAACTTTAACATTTAGCAATCTTAATTTGAATGTGGTCATTGACTTCATGAAGTGCTTTCCGTGCTTGGAGAACCTGTACATCAAGACGTCGAATCTTCCAATCGAGGTGACTACTGACTACAAATACTCTGCAATAGAGTTTCCCATTATTTGCACTGTTTTGTCATTTGCTATTGCATCGACACTTATTCTAAAGTTAGGTTGTAACCATTCTTTTGTTTGTTTCACTTTTTTCCCCAACAAAGTCAGCAGAAACAGATGCATGCTGGAACCTTACCAGTACCCTTGACATTTGTTTAAAGAAAATTGTGATCATAGCCTATCAAGGTAGCATGGCACATGTTACCTTTGCCAAGTTCTTTGTATTGAACGCAAGAGTCCTTGAATCAATGGTGTTTCAAGTAGATGTTAAAAATGATGACAAGGCATGGATTGAAAGACAACAAATTTTGCTCCAGATCAAAAGTAGAGCTTCTAAGGGTGCACGGTTTGAATTTGTGCATCATTTTGCTCAGATTTTGTCGATTCAACAAATCTGGTCTGAGCAAGTGCATGATTTGTCAACAGCTGACCCCTTTGTAAGGTTTGACAGGTGGGCCTGATTTCCTCCCACTGGTTGGACCATATTGTCTTTCCCAAACTTGTTTAGTCTTTGTCGGCAGAGAAATACATTTGGTGTCTCTCTTGAATATTGTAAAAGTGCTAAATTTTGCCAGAGAAGTGGTACTTGAGGTGCTCATTCCCATTTCTTACCTTGTTATCCTTGGAATGATTATATTAGTAGGCTCTCTTAGTTTGTCGCAGTCCTTATTTGTGTTCATGTATCTTCAGATAGAGAGGCAGGGACCGGCCCATGCTTTGTTGGTTAAGGGGAGTGTGTTTCATAACAAAAGTTTATAGACCTTTGGATATTCTGGGATCCAGGTCGTATTTGTTGGATATTCTGGAATGCTGTATAGCCTCTTAGTTGGGGATTTCTGGTGTGTTTTGAATTTTCAATTGTTGTGTTAAGTTGGTTATATTTTTCTTTCCTCATGCATATATAAATCAGTGCAGCTCACTTGGGATTATATCACATTTACCAGTCAGAGAGATCGGAGACAGGGAAGTTTGTTCATGCAACACAGTCAAAGTGCAAAACTGGGGCCACTTGTGCTAATAACTATTGCATACTCCATTTGGGCCATTTGAGTACTGCCTGAGCTTGCGGACTTGTAAATTCCCACTGGAGTAGTTTCTTGACTTGTCTGCAAAGGGGTTCAGTTGTTGCAACGTGATGCTGGTTGCGTCAATTGAATTTGTCCCATGCCAAGCAACCATTCCACGAACTAAATTTCTTTCCTGAGGGCTGCATGCCTGAGCGTTAGCTCAGCTGACCACCCATCACCCCTTCCTCTTATCAGGTGCCTTAACAATTAACATTCAGCTCAAGACACTACTGTCCATGATTTACTGAGGCATATAGGGTCCTACTACAGAAAACATTTGTAACCCTAAAAGTGCCTCTCTGTTTTCCAAGGAGCGGGCGATTTTGCTGCCCGATCTATGAAAAACACGCGACACTGTAGCAGGTGCGGGTGACGCCATGACCTGCTCCTAGAAATATTCTCATTTCTAGGTGCACGTGATGGCATCACCCGCACCTGAAAATCATTTTCAGGCGCGGGTGATGATATCACCCGTTACTAGAAATGGTCTCTTGGGGAAAAATCATAGCTTCTTCATATGATCTCGGTTGAAGACAAACTTTACATTAAAATTATATAGCTTGACGAGACCTAAAATTTTGTTGTTGACAAGTTTTTCATTTGAGATTGTTTACAAAATCTATATCTCTCTCATATAGTTTCATGAAATTATATGAGATATGTATAAGATTTATGAAAAATGATCCTACCACAATACCAGATGAGCAAATCAACAAAATAAAAATTGTTCATCTTCAAAAGTTACAGAACTTTGTAGTTGAACCATTTTTTTATTTGAATTACTTTTGTCAAGGTAAAATACGATTGAATTTTTGAAATTTGAAAATTTGAGTTTTTCAAATGACCTGAAACGGAGAAACATTCAAAATAAAAGTTGTATATCTTGAGAAGTTATGAAACTTTGTAGTGTACAACTTTTTTATATGAAATCATATTGCCAACCAAAAATTAAGTTTGAATCACTCAAATTTGAAATTCAAATTTTGTAAACGACCTCGAATGGAGAAACTCCCAACATGAAAGTTGTAGATCCAGGATGTTATGAAACTTGAGCGATCTTGCGCGACTAAAAAGGTTTTTTTTTCTATTTATTTTGATCGTTTTAACGTAGCCATATTTTTTGTTTTTAATCGATTAGCAAGTGCGGGAATCCCCATCACCCGCACCCGGAAATGGTGTTTCTAGGTGTGGGCTGTTGACTTGCTCTTGGAAACATCTATTTCTAAAAGCGACAGCTAGGAGAGTTTTGTGCCCACACCAAAAAATGCGAATCCGCCCGCTCCTACGAACGTTTTCTGTAGTAGTGTTTGCATCATTTTTCTCCAGTACTTCAAATTTCTAGTAGTTTTGACTAGAAATTCTAACTTCCAAATAATGAAATACAAGGTCATCAGAGGTTGAATCTGGACGCCAGAACTACTAGAAATTTGAAGTTGCCTATAGGGAAATACCACTTCCAGTTTAAATTGCAGCTTGACAGCTTCACATATATTTATCAGAAAGATCAACTCTTTTTTTATGCTTTCAGGTTTTAGCCTAGATCATAGAGTCACATCTAATTTCTATTGTTAGCTGTAAACTTTGGAATTTTGAGATATCTTCACGGAAAATTGTAATTCTGCATTAAGTAGAAAAACCATTGTACTCAATACAAGATATATAAAAAAATAACAAATGACATTGACAGTTTTTCCTAATTAAAATAATGTAATTCTGTTCTGATATATCTCCCCCATTCAGCATATATTATCCATTCTATTCCCATCCCTAGCCCAAAAAAAATCAACCATTTTAGTAATTTGTCCATAAAAGAAAATAGTGTTTGTTACAAATGAGCTGCAATAGCACTGTTTGTACATTGTTTGGATATGATTTTATCTCTAGCTCATGCGGCACAGCTATAGCTGTTTTGCTTATAACAGAAATACTCAGGAACTCTATAATGGCACCTATGATCATTGAATCAGAAGGAAGAAATATTGAAATGAATGGTTGTCCTGTGTGTTTGGACGTTTGGTGTTGGAGACTGAAATTTTAGAATTTCTTTCGTGAGCTGAAGTAGGTTGCATTGGTTGCGTGATTGTTACACACAAAATAGAAGACAACAGAACCTCTACACTGATCATCACACCATTTTGTTTCCTGCATGCACAAATCGAATGATAAAAGGAGCGTGTGAGATTCACACCATTATGGTAATAAGTTCACGTGGGACGTGTTTATAGCCAGACGCGTAGGACATATATACGTGTTGGCACTCCTAGGTAGCTACTTATTTTCTGTTTATCTAGTGTATTTCGTAGCCAGCTTCTCATACTGTCTGGATTCACGTAGCACATCTAGCTATGCTTGCAGCTTGAGTTTGGGTGAGACATTGGAGCAAGACAAAACCACAAATATGGCTTTTCTGTAGAATAGTTGGCACTACATCATGTTGCAATAGACACCCCAGCGAGCCGTCATCTGCCGAGTGGCGAACAAACACGTTCTGAGGCGGCAAGGAGTGTGGACATCCCGCCCCAATGGTTGGCCTAGGTGCAGGAGATGTAGGTCCGATGCTCTCACAGATTGCCGACCATCTGGATGGGCATGTGAATCTAATCACATCACAATACATCACACGCTAGAGACCTGACACAAGCATCCATATGGGTTGTCGAGGCTTTTGGCAGATTCCATTGTCCGTGCAATGAATACAGATGAATCCTTGCCAAGAGGTACCACATCCATAGTTGTTTGTGGCTACCACTGATGATGTCGCCATAGTTCTTCGCGAAGAAGAGGGGACAAAGAATATAGTTAAGGAGAAGACCTTATGCCTAATATTTAAAGCATCTCACATAGAGCCTTCTTGGTACTCGACAATGAAGACAACTGATATCAAAGTTGTAGTACTCGATGATATCTACAACTCTGTATTTGAAACTTTATTATTTACAGTTGTTTTGGAGCTGAAATATTTGATTCACCAGATTGAGAGTTAATTTCATATGCTCTATAGTCACATGTGAGTGTATAGTGGTTTGATAGGATCTAGAATGAAAAAACAGCAAAATAGAAGTTGTAGATCTTAAAAATTTATGCACCTTTGTAATTTATAATTGTTTTATTCGAAATCATTTTGATTTCAAAATATATGATTC
Source organism: Cenchrus americanus (assembly GCA_947561735.1). Taxonomy (NCBI): domain Eukaryota; kingdom Viridiplantae; phylum Streptophyta; class Magnoliopsida; order Poales; family Poaceae; genus Cenchrus; species Cenchrus americanus. The sequence goes on from OX387245.1 coordinate 256,824,080, forward strand.
ATATTATTTTAAATAGTCAATACCAAAGGGATGCACCAAGATCAATTCTATTAATTGAGTCACTTGTAGTTCAAATCTGACTTGATTTAAAAAATTGCTTGAAATGCAATTAAATATTTGAACATAAACATTTAAAAATGTATCAGTTTTTACATAGAGTACCACATATTGTATATGGAGAGTAGAAAAAATCTAGGATATAGAAGATAAATATATCTATTGGTTGTTTCACAAGTGTCCCTTTCATATTCAATAAAAAAAGAAAAACATTTATAATGAAATTTTAAAGAAACTACCTTTATAAAAGTTGTAGATATTTTCGTGATATAAAGGTTTTCTTCATTTGAAGTTGTATGAAAAAGGTATGAAATCGTTTTGAGGTGGGGAGAGGGTTGTGTTGTCGGTTGAAACAAAAGCACATGACAAAATAGGATTTTTACCATCAGCAGAAGCAACACACGACAAAATAGGTCTTCGCCGTGTGTCGGACCCAAAACACATGGCAAAGTTCTATTTTGCCATGTACCATCCTCCAAAACACACAAGATGCATCTATTTTGCCACATGCCCTCCATTTTGTCGTGTGACTGACAAAAAGCACACTGCAAGCTCGCAATTTCCGGTAGTGAAGTGCAAAACAGGTGCAATTTCCTTTTGCTAACTAGCTATCACATACTGCATGAGCTTGGGGGTTTCTTGACTTGAATTTTTGTCTGGGCCAAGCAACCATTCCAAAACCAAATTTCTTTCCTGCTAGGTTGATATATAGGTTCGATATGCGAGAGGTCACTCATGCCTTAACAATTAGCATTCAACTCAAGACCCTAGTGTTCGGGATTTATTGAGGCATAGAGTGACTTTGCATCATTTTTTCCCAGTACATTAAATTTCTAGTAGTTTTGACTAGAAATTCCAACATCCAAATGATGAAATACAAGGTCACCGGAGGTTGAATCCGGACGTCAAAACAACTAGAAATTTGAAGTTCGAATGGGCAAATACAACTTCTTGTTTAAGTTGGAGCTTGATAGCTTTCGTAGATACTTATGTTGACGCTTTTCTAGTCAACACACATGAGCGTTAGATCGCGCGAAAATGTCGAAACACCGAACTCGCCGAACTCCCGCTGGACCGGTCGACCAATCGGGGGCTCCGGTCCGACCGGTGTACGCGGACGCATGGTGAAAACCTAAGATCGCCTCCTCGGGAGGGACCCCGTCGGAGGTGGCGCGCCTAGGGTTGCTCCGAGGTCGGCAAGGCCACGCGAACGTCCACGATCATCGTCGAGACAAACAAGGAAAGCACGAGGTTGGAAAAGCTAGGGTTTGAGAGACAAAAGTTGTAAAAAGTAATGATCGATTGGGTGATGCCACCTCAAACAGCCGTGGCCCTTTATATTTATAGGGTGGGGAGGTCTTGTCCCCCCAAGGAATCCTTTTACAACTCGAAACTCGCAAGGACTCCTCAATTCTACTCGGACTCGGGGTCCACCGGTCGGACCGGTCGAGCCCACCGGTCGGACCGGTGTGTCCGTTGCCGGATCGGCTACAAGACGCCTCACCGGTCGGACCGTTGAGGGACATTGGTCGACCGGTGGCTTCGGCCCGATCGGCCTTGTGCCAAATTTGGGTGCGAATATATGCCCCCTATTTTTTAGCAAAGTTTGTTGTCTAAAATATAATTCTAAGGTCGATGTGACACTTCACCGGCCATTTTTTGGTCTAAGGGCGATTCTTGCTTTAAATCGTCCATATCCTATCAAGCATCTTGCTAGACACTTGGATGAAACATCTTCAAGTACCTCCCGTTGAGATCCCTTGGAAGTCGTTGTCCTTGCAAAGTTTCCACCATGTAAGAATTCTCGGAACAAGCCTTGACAACCGTGTACGGACCTTCCCAACTTGGAGACCACTTGCCGAACTTGTTACTTTTAGATCCAATAGGTAAAATCGTCTTCCAAACCAAGTCACCTACCCGAAAAGATTTGGCTTTTACCTTCTTGTTGTATGCTCTAGCCACTCTCCTATTGTCTTTCTTAATCTCTTCCAAGGCCTCCATATGTTTGTCGGTCACTTCATCAATATTGTCCATCATCAAAGCATAATATGACTCAACATCAAGGTTATTTTGCTTTGCAAGTCTATATGAGCCTAGATTCACCTCAACGGGCAAAACGACCTCTTGACAATACACAAGCTCAAAAGGAGTAACCTTAGTAGCACCATGTCTAGAAATACGATGAGCCCATAAAGCTTCGAGATAATACCGCATGCCATCTTTTAGGATTGTCTTCTATCTTTTTCTTGATGAGCTTTACCAAAATTTTGTTGCTAGACTCGGCTTGACCATTGTCTTGAGCATAATATCGAGATGAATTGAGCAATTTAATACCATAGGAATCAACAAATTCACGCACCTCTTTGGATATGAACAAAGTCCCTTGATCCGTAGTCAAAGTCTCGCGGAATGCCAAACCTATGTATGATATGTCTAGCAATAAACTCAATCACCTCTCTATGTGTCATATTCTTCAAAGCTTCGAGTCCACTTGGTGAAGTAATCAATAGCCACAATCACAAAACAATACCCCTTTGACGATGAAGGATGAATCTTGCCAATTAAATCCGGACTCCATCCTCTCGAAAGGCCAAGGCTTAATGATCGGATGCATCAATGTAGCGAGCACCAACCGAACATCCCCATGTTTTTGACACTCTTCACAACCTTTGTAGTATCTAAAACAATCGAATATCATGGTAGGCCAATAAAAGCAAGCTCGCCCTGAGGTGCCACTTCATCTTAGGAGCCGGCCGATGAGTACCACAAATACCTTCATGAACCTCTGCCATAGCCAACCTAGCTTGATCGGGACCCAAACATAAGAGCAAATCATACGCGGTCCGCCGATACAATTCACCATCATCAAGAACAAACTTAAGAGGCCATCGTCGGACTTTTCTATCAAGCGAACTTCTAGGATTATGCAAATAATCAACCGGAGGCTTCTGAATCCTCCACCTCATTTTTGTCACGAAAAAACGTGGAGGAATTTTTATCGGGGGGACCGGTCGGATCGGTCATGGGCATCGGTCGGACCGTGCCATGAACCGACCCGGATCCGAGGGACCGGTTGGACCGATTAGCGACATCGGTCGGACCGTTGTCACCGGTTAGGCGGTCGGTGCGGTCGTCCCGACTAGTGTATCCGAGAGAAAAACACTCGGCCGTAAGCAACGGTTTGTGTTCTTGAAAATTTCATTTTCGAACATTATAACCGGATGTTTGCTTGAGCCGAGCATTAGCTCTAGGATTTTCCTCTCGTGGCACATGATAGATAACAAATTCATCCATACAAGATATGACATCTAAACAATATCAAGATAAGCATTTAAAAAGCCATTTAGACATTGACATACCTTGGAAACTTACTTGCACCACCAATAAAGAATCTACATATGCTTCCACATGTTTTACTCCTATGTCACGCAAAATCTCCAACCCAAATAGAAGAGTCTCATATTCAGTTTGGTTGTTAGTACAATCATGATCCAATCGGTTAAGAGCTTCAAAAACAGCCCCACTTGGCGAAACAATGATAACTCCAACACCACAACCATCTTTGCAAACTGATCCATCAAAATGCAACTTCCATGGTGTAAAAGTAACATAACCGACATTCGAATCAAGTTGCTTATCTACTCTATGTCCAACAATAAAGTCGACAACAATTTGACCTTTCATAGAACTTAATGGCTCACAATGTAAATCATATTCAACTAAAGCATAAGCCCATTTGCCAACTCTACCACTTAAAATTGGTTTATGCAACATGTATTTGATTATGTCGGTTTGACATGCTACTATGCAAGTACTAGGTAATACATAGTGCCTCAACTTGGTGCAAGTATGATATAATGACAAACACAACTTTTCAATAAAAGTGTACCTTGTTTCGGCATCCAATAATCTTCTACTCTTATATGCAACAATATCCTCCTTGCCTTCGGTCTCTTGAGTCAAAACACCTCCAATAACATCCTTTTTAGCCGCTATGTACAACTTGAAAGGAATACCACTCTTGGGTGCTTGAAGAGTCGAAGTCAAATAGCTCTTAATCTCATCAAATGCACTGTTGTTGCTTTGCCCCCCAAGTGAAGTCAACATCATTTTTTCAACCGAAGTAAAGGAGTAAAAGCATTCACCTTCCCAAACAAGTTACAAATGAACCTCCTCAAATAATTCACCTTGCCTAAGAACTTTTGCAAATCCTTTTTACAAGTTGGTGCTTTAACACTCTGGATTGCCTCAATCTTTTTAGGATCTATCTCTATGCCTTTCGCATGTACAATGAAGCCCAAAAACTTCCCAGCCGATACACCAAAAGCACATTTGAGTGAATTCATTTTTAATTTATACAGACACATTTTTTCAAAGGCAAGTCTTAAATCAGCTAAATGAGAATCATCTCTAGCCGATTTGACAACAATATCATTGATATAAACCTCTACTATGATGCCAAGCAAATCATGAAAGATTAAATTCATAGCTCTTTGGTAAGTAGCACCCTCATTTTTCAATCCAAAAGTCATGACAACCCACTCAAACAAACCAAAAAAACCCGGACATATGAAAGACGTTTTGGATGTATCCTCATCAGCCATAAATATTTGATTGTAACTAGCATTACCATCAAGAAAGCTAAGAATTCTATGTCCGGATGCGGCATTAACAAGAAAATCGGCTATAGGCATAGGATATTCATTTTTAGGAGTAGCTTTATTAAGAATCTCTAAAATCAATGCAAACACAAAGCTTTTTTGTTCCTTTTTTTCTCAACGAGGCACAATATTAGAGATCTAATCAACATAACGACAAGGCCTAATACACTTTGCATCAAGCAACCGATTGACTTCCTCTTTCACTCGATCATAAATATCGGGATTAAAGTTTCTATGAGGTTATTTATAAGGCCTAAAACCAAGTTTAATAGGTAAACGATGCTCAACCAAATCATGACTTAAACCAGGCATTTAATTGTAATTCCATGCAAAGCAATCAACATACTCCTTTAATAACTTTATTAAATCAGATTTAAACAAAGGATCAAGATTCTTGTTTACAAATATCAGCTAGGTATAGTGCCATCACCGGTATCAACTTCCTCTAAAGGACCAACCGACGTAAACCCTTGTCCTAACTTGCTCAAATCATCAAAATCTTCGATGGCCTCACACATATCGTTCTTATGCGCCCGATAGTGCTCTCGCCTTTGTTGCAACCACTCCAGATTTGCATCCATCAAATCGACAGAGAGGTTCTAGCCTGATCAACGTCTGGCTTCAAAACAAAAGTAGCAAAGCCATCTTTGGTAGAATCAATAAGCATTAAATTTGATAAATCTAAACCAGTTAAGCACTTAAGATTCTCATGATTATCTATGGTAGAACTATCAGCCACTGCAACACAAGCCAATGTATCACCATGAACAATTTCTACCTCATCGCCTACCCATTGAATTGAAATTGATGCAATTTAGAAGGCACACACTGATTTGCATGAATCCAATCACGACCAAGGATTAAGCTGAAGTTTCCTTGTGTCTCAGCGATGAAGAATGTCGTAGCCAACGTCTTGCACCCAACGGTGAGCTCCCTAGAGACGACGCCTTTAGCTCCCATCGGCTCGCCTCCTCCCATACCACTGACGGTCATGTTGGTCTTGATCATCTCATCATCTGAACCTCCCAGCTTCTAGAACAAAGAATACGGCATCAAGTTGGCGATCGCTCCTCCATCCACCAGCATGCGAGAGATAAGCTTCCCATTGATGAGACCCTTCATGTACAAAGCCTTCGAGATGATTCTCAATAGCTTTAGGCTTCGGAAAATAGGTTTCTTTGGCCCGAAGTCGAGATGTGCAACATCCTCCTCCGAGAGCACATAACCATCCATCGACATATGTATCACATTGATGTCCAAATTCATGTGCTTAGGTGAAGAAGCGTAGTCAACAAGCTCCTCATCGTCTTCTCGGTGTGGGACTCGATGCAAACTTGTCATCACAAACAATGGGAACGAAGAAGAGAAACCGGGCGGTGTCTCGGGCCATCGGTCCGACCGTCGACATCCACCGGTTTGACCGGTCGACCGACTCCTCCATCGGTCGGCCCCGGCCGGCTCGGAGTTGGTCTTGACTCTTTATTTCTTTCCCTTGAGGTACCATAGGCCCGTACTTGGTTGAAAGCTTCGTCCCTTTGCTTCTCTATCTCCTTCTCCCTCTTCTCTTGAAATCTTAGGCGTTGAAGCTTCCTTCTTTGTGTGCGAGTCAATCCGGGAGGACACCACCTTGGCAAGAAGTACTTGGAATTGGAGCTACTTCCACTGGCCTCATGGTCATTAGCAGCGACCACCTCTAGAGTTGATGTCACAACCTTATTGTTTGGAACAATCGGTCTTTTGCCATTTTCTCCAATAGGAACATCCATTGATCCAATTTGAATAATATCCTGACCTGTAGTCCTCTCTGCATCAACTTCCATCTTCTGCACCTCCTCTTTTTGCTTTGGCTTGTAAATCTGCTTCATAGGAGGTGGCACGGCTTTTCTGGCTACACCTGTCTAACCGGTGATAGCGACCGGTCTGACCGGTCGGGTCTGGTAACCCTGACCAGATCGGTGAGGAGCCAATCGGTCTTGGATAGGTCTGGAGATCCTGTCAAAATCTGATTTTTGTCCACTCCATCTAGGATGAAAGGCTTGTTGGTATGGCACCCACATTACTCCATTGTCATCATATACGGGCGTGATGCATTTGAACTTGATGACGCCCATGGTGGAGTAAAGCTTTGCCCTTGCTTTGTGATGATTCACCCTTAAGTCTTGTAGCAGCCCTTGGAGGTGAAGATGACCCTCCTTGGTGTGTAGGTGACCTCATCCTTTTTTTAACGACCGATCACTTGTAATGACCTTTTGCTTGGAATACTTGTCAAATAGCATGTCAAAAGTGACCTTTGGCTTAGGACCACTCCCCCGATTTTTTTGCTACATTAAGTTTCTAGTTTCTAATCTCCGGACGACTTAGCTTGATTATCCTTGGACGACCTAGGGGTACACCGGTCGACCGGTCACTTCCACCGGTCGGCCGGTCCGGCCGGTCACTTCCACCGGTCGACCGGTCCGGCCGAGAGATGGCTCGGACGGTCGGCCGATCGACGGGTGTGAATGACCCTTGCCCCCATGTCCAGAGGCACTCACTGTAACCTTGAAGGTCTCTTTGCCATCAGGAGTTTTCTCATACTCGACTTTGCGAACTAGATCTTTTCCTCTCAAATCGGGCTTAGCCTCCTTGATTACCACGTTCTTGCCTTTAGTTGCTTCAACTTGATGTGGCCGAACCAGTACCTTAGGCTGCTGCAAATCCATGGTATTGATTGGAAAAGGAGCTTTATCTACTTGCATCTCATGAAAAGTCAAACGACCTTCATTTATGGCCGATTGAACCTGTTGACGAAACACATTGCAATCATTAATAGCATGAGAAAATGAATTATGGAACTTACAATATGCACGTCTTTTCAACTCTTCAAGTGGAGGAATAGTATGAGTTAATTTGATAATTCCAGATTTAAGCAATTCATCAAATATACAATCACACTTGGAAACATCAAAAGTAAATTTAATTTCTTCTTCGCGACCTTTACTAGTCGGCTTAAGAGATGAACAAGAATAAGATTTTTCTTTAGAGGGCCAAACAAACTCAGCAGCATAAACTTCTTTATCACTATCGTTCGAGCTATCAGAATCATAATCAATAATATGAACATTAGAACGACGTGACTTAGTTATCCTTCTCTTTATTCATTTGGTTTTCAACAACTAAAGCTCTTACTTGAACTTGTGCAACCGAAAGAAAATCAGATCCCTCTATATTATCTCTAATGGATGACCTTAAACCTTTCAAACAAATGTCTGTAAGGTCCATATCGATGATTGATAAATTAAAGAACCGGTTTTTAGTTCCTTTAAACCTTTTAATGTAGGCAGAGACAATCTCATCTCTTCCTTGCCTAACCGATGTTAAGTCACGTCAGTTTTAATTGTATGCTCCCACTATAAAAGTGATCATGAAACATACGTTCTAACATATCCCAAGATATAATAGACCGGAAGCAAGCGAGGAAAACCAAGCAAAAGCGGTGCCAATTAAAGATAAAGAAAACAAGCACACTTTTAAAGCATTATAGACACCGACTTCACCTAGTTGTGCGGTGTATTGACTAATATGCTCCCATGTGGTTCGTGAAAGTGCATCTAGGCCCCTAAGTGGATTTTGGTGAATTGAATGACAAGACGATTAAAGGACTAATGCTTTTGTATAAGATCGTGAGCGAGGTTTTCATTATATATTCATGAGCTACTTTTGATGTATTTTAAATATGGATGTATTTTATGGCTCACATCTACAAAGATAAGCATATGGTGCAAGACTTCATGAGTTTATTGAAAGAGAACAAAATAATGAGTATACATTTTATGGTTCTAAAATGGAAGCTTGCATATCCGTTGTCAATCAAGATCAAGCATTTGAAGCGGGATTTTCAAATGAAGATTAATTGCGTGTGAAGCAAAGTGGAACTCAAAGTGGATTGGATAAGTGATGAAGAGATCAACCGAGATGTCTAGGGTGAGGGACTAAGCAATCTTTGGGGCCGTAGCTAAGCCGCCATAAGTGTTTTGCTAGGGTGAAGGTCTAGCATCCGTGGGGTCTTCAAGTATCATATTCAAACCTTAACCGAGGGAAGCTTTGCAAGTAATCAACTCGTTAAGATTGGCAACATGGAGTGGCCATGGATCCAAGTGTGCATTCTTATGCTATATGAAAAGATCCTAAGTCACTAGCTCAAGTATGGACGTGCTCAAGTCAAAGGCTATGTTGAAAGCCCTCAAGTGGTTATCGATCAAGTATGGCAAGATTTGAAGTTGTTCAAGCTCAAGGGGTCATCAAAGTTCTTTTACTCTTTTCTTGAGTATAGGTACGCCGTACTATCAAGAGGGATGCAACTTAGCAAGTTGACCAAGTCAAAGTGCTCTTTAGTTGACCTAAGTGAGATCTAGCCCTTGAGTGTGCTAACTAACCCTCCTAACCTAACTTTGGTCATTTCATCTTGGTGGTGAAGTGCTAGTTTCTTTAAAAGAGGTTTTGGGGGCAACTCGGGCTCGACCGGTCGACCGGCCGGTCGGAGGCACCGGTCCGACGGTGCCGCTAGCCCAACGGCTAGTTTTTCATACACCGGTCGACCGGTGTAGGGCACCGATACGACCGGGTGCCACCGAGGGTCTAACGGCTAGTTTTCTCCTTTGAGGAGTATAAATACCCCAAGCCCTCTTCAAGTGAGGGTTCTTGCTTCTAGTGTTGTTGCTTTGAGATCCCAAGCCATTTCTAACTAGCTCTAAGCCTTAGTGGCTCTCCCCAACCATCTCTTTGTGAGATTTGTGGATTCAAGCCATCTTCTTTGTGTTGGGTTGAGGAAGTGAGCCTAGGAGTGACTTTGTGAGCTAACAAGAGCGAGTTCCGTAGCTTGAGCACTTTGGTTTCGAGTCTACAATCTTTGGTGCATTTGTTACTCTTGGAGGTTTGCCTCCTAGACGGCTAGGTGTCGCCGGCTAGCTCCCAAGGTTGTGGTGAGCAGCAGGAAGTTTGTAAGGGCTGCGATCTTGCCTCTTCGTGGAAAAGATCACCTTAGTGGAAAGGAGGAAAGTGGTTGAAAGAGACCGGCTTGTTGTGGGAATCGTCCCTTACAAGCTCCTCAACGGAGACGTAGCCATTCCTCGGTGGGTGGTGAACTTCGGGAAACAAATCCTTGCTTCCTCGTGTGGTTCCTCTCTCTCTAAGTTGTTTTTCTAGCATATTTCATTTGCTTCCGCTTCGATCTACTTGGGTGTGTTACTTGTGTGTGCGGGGCTCATTACTGCGCTTGTGATCATCTACAAAAGCCACACCACCGAGTTTGGTTCGTGCTAGAAGCCAAGAGGTGCTTGAAGTTGTTTTTGCGGGTTCTCCGCGCTACACCGGTCGGCCGGTGAGGAGCAGCACGGTCGACCGGTGTCATCTGTGAAGACCGATGCTTGGCCAGGTCGACCGGTCACCACCACCGGTCTGACCGGTGGAGCACTTGTCGGCTCAAGTGCTTTGGGGGAAAAAGTTTAATTTGGTCATCACGCCTATTCACCCCCCCCCTCTAGGCGACATCAAGGTCCTTTCAATTGGTATCGAGCTTGGTGCTCCGATTCGAGCTTAACCGCTTGGAGTTCTTCGATGTCGACAACTTGTGAGGTACCGTTTGAGCCTCTAGCTCTAGATGGCTCAAACTATTCTTCTTGGTGCTCTAATGTTCACATTGCACTTAAGGTTTTGGGCCCTACCGCTGAGAGCATTATGGTTGCGAGTATCCTTCCAAAGGATGAGACATGTGTCTCGCCAATGGACTTGGAGAAGAAGCAACTTAATGCCTTTGTTACTAACCTTTTGTGTAGCTGTGTATGTAGCGAACTAAAGTACATTATCTTGAAGAGCAAAAAGATTTCCGAAGATGCTCATCTCATTTGGAAATTACTACTTGAGTTGGTAAACACCAAATGGGATGAACTCGAGAGTGATGATGAAGATGAGTCAGTGGAGATGTGCCCTACCTCTACAACATCCACTGAGCCTCAAGCATCAAACCTCAAGCAAGAAGAAGAGCAAAGAAGCGAAGACGCTGTCCCTCTCTGCAGGGGACCGGTCGGACCGGTGACACCCACCGGTCGGACCGGTGCCGGCAGAGGCACTCCAACTTGCTTGATGGCCAAGAAGGAGAAGAGAAGCAAGAAGAAGAGACAAGCCAAAGGGGCTAAGGACCAAAAGATTGAAGCTTCAAGCTCTTCGTCAAGAGAACTTGAGCTTCTCAAATCCGAACTTGCATCCTTGGTTTGTAAGTATGAAATATTGGCTAACAAATATGATCATGACATCAAATCCTTTGCTTGTAGAGCTAAATTAGAAGAAGATGCCAATGATGATCTAGAAGCCAAACTAGCGAAGCTCACTAGTGAGCATATGGTCCTACAAGCAAATCACAATGAACTTGAACTTTCCTTTGAGAAGCCTGTTGATTCTTATGCAACACTAGAGATAGCCCATGAGGTTGTGCTTTCATCGGTAAAATCTCTACAACCTCTATCTCACACATGCACATGCTCACAAGTTCAAGTTGTTTTATCTAGCGCTAATGATTGTTTGTCACAAGCAAGCCAATCTAGCATTGAGCATGTACTTGTAGAATCTTGTGAAGACCTCATTGCTTCTTGAAAATGATAAACTAAAGCAAGAGGTCGAGAAGCTCCAAAAGGACTTGTATGTGTTGAAGGAGAAGAGCAAAGTGCAACCTTCTCAAGATAACCGTGAAAGCATGGTGAAGAAGCTTGGGAAGGGATCAACCGCCACTAGTTCAACCCCTCAACAACATACAAGGTCTCACAAGAACAAGATTCAAGAAAGGAGCGAGATTGGGCAAATCAAACCCCAATATCGCCCGATCAAGCACAAGACACAAGAGTCACTCTCCAAGAAGCCTAGAAGCTCCTACAAGTGGAGGGTGTGCTACAAGTGCGAGAGAGAAGGGACATCTTGCCGACTCGTGCCCAAAAGCAACAACGGGCGGTGGCTCGACCGTGACCGGTCGACCGGTGCATGCCACCGGTCGGACCGGTGCTTGGCTTGAGCAGCCCCACTTCAACCAAACAAGTCAAGGAAGCCACCTTCTCCAAGAACAAGTCTCGAAGCAAGTGTAGAAAAGAAATTGCAAGGAATGAGGTAACCAACAAGAACAAAAGTCGCATTTGCTACGAATGCCGTCAAAAGGGTCACATGGGCAAGGATTGCCCAAATGGTAACGTTCCTAAATCAAACATTGTCCATTATGATTTCCATAAGCTTAAGAACGATAGGAATAGAACTTGTGCTATAAGGGAGATTAGCTCACCTCATTGTAGCATGAGGGCTATTTGGGTTCCTAAGCACCTTGTGACTAACCCAATAGGACCCAACAAGTGTTGGGTACCAAGAAATGCTTACTGAGCTTGCAGGTTGAAAGAGATGCATTGAGCACATGGTTGGAGGACTTAGAAATCTTGATGAATTCGATTGACCATGTGAAGAGCAAACTCATGTATTTCGTGAAATCAATGACATCTCGGTAACTAATGCGCTCGATTGAGTCTAAGTCACTTTGGTTCTTGGTGAACACTCATGTGAAGCTCTTCTTGGATGAGCAAAGCATGAGGTGATGACTTTGATTATTTTTATGAAGATTTACCTTCTCATGCCATTCGATGCCTTTAATGGCTCTCTAGTAGAGCAATGCCTTATACTTGGATGCAGGTCTGAAATTAGTGATACATTCACTCACTCAAGGAAAAGGGAAGGAAAAATCACCAAAATGGGTCGGGGGGGTGGTCACGGTCGGCCGGTGACGAGCACCGGTCGACCGGTTCCAACGCAACAAGTGAAACTTGGGCGGGTGACCCGGCACGGGTGCCCGGGTGACCCGGTACGCCTCTGTATCTTTGCCGAGTGACCGGCATGAGTGGCCGGGTGACCGGGGGTTGTCCAAACCCTCAAGAAGAAGGGTGATTTGGCGTCAAAGGTTATGAGAAGCTAAACACATGTCAATTATCAAATCATTCGTGTGTTATGACCAAGTTTTGGAATGAGCCTCAACATGTTCTTGATTGAGCAAAGTGCCTTGGTCGAGAAATTCAAATTCTCTAGCACTACTTAAGGGGGAGCTCATTACAAAACTTGAGTAACTTATGGGACTAACAATTTCTACTAAGTGATCTTGTAGTCTCATTCGTTTGTGCATCTCAAAGGAAGCTCTCGATAAGCGTAACTTCCAAAAGAACAAGTAAGAGCTAACATTGTTTGAAGGTTAATATATGCACAAATGAAATGGTCTTAAGGCAAAGGTATGTTTTCACGAAACTCATTGAAATACCGTAATGCATCTAGGCCATAACATCATGCTAGTGTGCCATCCTTAGCATGTAATTGCTTCAAATGGACCTCTTGAGCTCCTATCTAGATATTTGGTTGATGTCTTTACTTCTACTCGTCTTTGTGTCTCGAGGATGAAGATATGAGCCAAATATGCTTGTTAGGGCATTCATTTGAAGTGGATGCATGCACTTTGTGATATAGGATAGATGTTTTCGAAAAATCAACTAGCATGAATAGGAAGTGTGCTTTCTTTGAAAAAAAATATTTGGTTCTTGGTCTTAGTGACCCAATCAACTTAGTTGTGACTATAGTTCTCCTTGTTTGATTGATGGCTAGTCACAATTAAGAAGATTTTCTCAAGTCCAAACAAAAAATCCATTCTTTTTATCTCTCTCAATCTTGGAAGAATCAAGAATTCGCAAATTAGATTGGTAAATCCTCATTCTTCTAAGAATTGATGGTTTTTGGATCAATATCAACTTATTATCTCATATCCAAGACCTCCCTAAAGGTTGAAATGAAAATTCTGTGTTGTGGCTCAAATTTTGTTTCTCAAGGCCACACCGGTCTGACCGGTGCAAGCCACCGGTCTGACCGGTGGTGACCTTGAAGTCACATAATCATGTTTATGCAACCTAAGTGGATGAGAATTGGTCTATAACATATTTGGAGAAGTTTCAAGGATCAAAATCTCAAAAAGGAGAAAAAGGGACGGTACTACCGAGGGCGTGTCGGTTCTACCGATAAGGACTCTCTGTTGAATTTTATCAGGATCTTCGGTTCTACCGATGGGGGGCCGGAAAAACCGATATGGCCTCTACGGCTTGACCGGCGGGCATCACCGGTCGGCCGGTGGCCGTCACCGGTCTGACCGGTGACGCCCGGCGTCAGCCCGTGGGGCCATAGTAAAAGGAATCCTTTTACCCCCCCTTTTCTTCTCTCTCCTCTATCATTCACCATCTCCACACTGCCTCCAAACCGTGAACACCCTCCTCCCTTTCTCCTCTCTTTCAACTCTATCAATCCCTTGGTGATTTGAAGATTCAACCAAGGAAAAGCCTCAAGATTGGAAGCAAAAGGATCTCCCAAGGCCCCTCTTCACTTTCCCCTTCAAGTTTCTCGGATTCAACTCGAGTTCATCTCTCCAAAGGTATTCAAACCTTTCTTTTGCCCGATCTCCTCACATGGTGCAAAGTTTTGAATTCCCTTTGGTAGAACATCTTCTGAGATCACCTAGAAGACATTCCTATAGATCCATAGCGTTTTGTTGGACACATTGTGAGAAATCACGAATTGGGGTCGGACGGCCTTCACCGTCGGCCTCGACGGTGGCCGTCACCGGTCCGGCCGGTGGCGCATGTCCACCCCCAAATTGTGTTTTCTTCTTGTTTTTCAACACTTATCTATTCTAGGATGTCTTTTGTTCATCTAGACCAAATCTTAGATCAACGGTGCTCGGATTGAATGTGGGAGCAATTGGCTCGTTGCGGGTGGCACGGTCGACCGGTGCCCCTCACCGTCCGACCGGTGTGGCCCGAAACGACCCAATTGTTCTGAACTTTCAAGTTTCAATTCCAATTCAATTCAATCTTTTTCCTAGAGTCTTATACACTCTTGTCATCCTTTGTGTGACTCAGGACAGCAGCTATGGTGCGGGAAAAGGAAGGGGCTAAGAAAAGAAGAGAGGAAGTCCTCACTCGCCGAGGAGCTGTCCCCGGTGATTTTGGGGAAGGGGGCAGCACTGTCAACATCAGCGGCAAGAGATTGAGACGCCGCTCAGCTCAAACAAGCACTGAGGATCCCGACTTAGGAGGTGACACCGAGAATGAGCGGCGACGACAATGTTGAAGATGAGACTTATCCGGGTCAGTTTGAGTTGAGGAGGCACCAGGAGGCTGGGTCAGACAGCGATGGTGCTGAGGATGAGGATGAGGATGAGGAGGAAGAGGACGTGGATGCCATGGAAGAGGACGACGACGATCAGGGTAGGTTGAGAATCATGCCACCTACATACATTTATCCTGATCGGCCAGTGAAGTATCACGGGGCCGGCATGACCAAGGCCCTAAAGAAGGCTGAGGGACAAGAACCCTTATGAGGAGGGGAAGACCGCATCGGACCCTAGGTTTTGGGCTAAATTTCAGCAAGACTACTATGCTACAGTGATTATAAAGAAGCCCAAGATCACACACAAGGCACAATATGTGGATTGGGGGCACATGGCAAGGAAAGGAGACCCTATTTTTGATGAAGTAATCAGCAATTGTGAGAGGCAAAGGGTTAAGTCACTTATGGGGTTCCGACACGATTGGAACAAAGAGATCATCGCCCGGTTCTTTGCCACGGTGCACTTTGGTCACATTGAGGCCGACGGGGCCATGATTTGGATGACTAACGGCCAAAGGTACTCCATTACATTCCACGGATTCTTGAGATGCTTTGGGATCATGGCGGGAGATGGGGAGGCGAGGAAGCTCCATGATGAGGGGGAGCTAGAGAAGGATGCTTTGCACGTAATGTACCCTCGCGGTGAGAATGCCAACTTTGGGAAGGTGAAGAACCTCTATACCTACTTCGCTGTCCTAAATAGGCTACTTAGGGTATCTATCACACCTAGAGATGGAAACCCCTCGAAATCACTAAATTTCGGAAAAACTTGATGGTGGCTTTGAGGCGGGAGCTCGGAGTTCGGTGTTGGGGACTTCATTTGGCAAGAGATTAAGCATCTATCGAGGGACCCCAAGAAGATCCGCAGCTATAGCCCGTACATCATGTATATGATCGAAAAGGTTGCAAAGACGGAGTTTCCGAAGAATGTGACTCACAAGCCTCGAAGCTCAACCCAAGCAAGAATCCACGGGTTCCATCTCCTAGAATTGAGCATGCACCGGGACGGGGAGGAAGAGATATTTGAGGAGGGAGCGGCTCGGCCGGATGTGCCTCGGGCGGGTGCTCGGACCGGCACGGGTCGGCCGGTGCGAGCACCGGTCGACCGGTGGGGAGGCGGCGGCCGAGCGGACCCCGCGATCCACCTCTCCTTTGAAGAAGTTTCTCAACTTCATTTTTGGGATGTGTCGGAGCCAACATGATATCCGGGTTGAGCGGCAAAAGTCAAGACGGGCAAACAAGCAAATGCGGGATACGATGAAGCTCATGCACAATGCCCAAGGTTTTCAACCACCTCGCTCTCCACCTTCTCCCCCGAATCTCCTCGGGTTGAGATCCCTTCCTTTGAAGAAAGGATGAGAGGTTGGGCCAACTCGGACTTGCTTAACCAATATGGCCCCATGTTCTTCGAGCCGAGCAAGGACAAGGATCATCTTCATCGGTTCCTCCTCCTCCTCCACCATTTGTACCTCCTCCTCCGGACGTAGCAGGATCGTCTCACTTCATGGAACAGGAGCAAGCACCCCCACCTCCTCCACCTCCCGAGCAAGTACACGATTGGGGCGCTCGCTTCTCCGCCGAGATCTTTGGCTACGACTCGTACTTCTATGGTAAAAACTGTGCTCCCATAGCTCATCCATCTCAAATCAACATCTCGGAGTCGATTTACCTAAACTCTCCTTTGCATTGGATCTTGACGACTCTCAAATAGGAGGGAGCTCTCACCCAGGAGACGGATCTCACGGACAGTGATCGCGTACTTGCTTCTTCTCCGTGCCCTTCTTGGATGCTTGATGACAAAGGGGGAGAAGAATTGCGATTAAAGCCTCAAGTTTGTCTTTGTCGAGTTCTTGTCGTGTTGCACCGGTCGACCGGTGCCACCGCACCGGTCCGACCGGTGCACCGCTAACCGATGAGAAAAGGCCGTGTAATAAGTTAGAATTTTAACTTAGTGGACTTGAGAACATTTGTGTGAGTGCTACTTGCGCGTTTTAAACCTTATTGTAATATTTAAGCGACCTTATTGCTAGATTGTGATGCATGCTTTGAATGATGTTTGTTTGTGTTGGCTAAATGGAGCAAGGTGATCTAAACCGACTCGCAACCCCGGCATGATCACCTTGGACCAAATAGCACGCACCTCTCTGTTGCTTTGTGCGGCGATCGGACTCGACCGGTCCGACCGGTCGAGGGCACCGGTCGACCGGTGCCGTCCAGTTGAGCGAGCTGGCTAGACTCGACCGGTCCGACCGGTCGGGTGCACCGGCTCGACCGGTCTTTGCCCGATCGGCTCACTTTTCTTTGCTTTGTGCATATCTTGTCATACGCATCACGGATTTTATTTTGTCGCTCACACATGTTGCACTCCACTGATTCTAAGATATAGGGGGAGCTCACACGTCTTTTTCTTCCAAATTTGTGCTAATGGCATTTAAGGCCATTTTTTGAAATCTAACTCAAAGCACAAATTAAGGGGGAGCTCTAGCTATATCTAAGAATCTAAATGCGCTTTATTGTTTTATTTGTAAGCTTTAATCGAGTTGTCATCAATCACCAAAAAGGGGGAGATTGAAAGTGCATCTAGGCCCCTAAGTGAATTTTGGTGAATTGAATGACAAGACGATTAAAGGACTAATGCTTTTGTATAAGATCGTGAGCAGGTTTTCATTATATATTCATGAGCTACTTTTGATGTATTTTAAATATGGATGTATTTTATGGCTCACATCTACAAAGATAAGCATATGGTGCAAGACTTCATGAGTTTATTGAAAGAGAACAAGATAATGAGTATACATTTTATGGTTCTAAAATGGAAGCTTGCATATCCGTTGTCAATCAAGATCAAGCATTTGAAGCGGGATTTTCAAATGAAGATTAATTGCGTGTGAAGCAAAGTGGAACTCAAAGTGGATTGGATAAGTGATGAAGAGATCAACCGAGATGTCTAGGGTGAGGGACTAAGCAATCTTTGGGGCCGTAGCTAAGCCGCCATAAGTGTTTTGCTAGGGTGAAGGTCTAGCATCCGTGGGGTCTTCAAGTATCATATTCAAACCTTAACCGAGGGAAGCTTTGCAAGTCATCAACTCGTTGAGATTGGCAACATGGAGTGGCCATGGATCCAAGTGTGCATTCTTATGCTATATGAAAAGATCCTAAGTCACTAGCTCAAGTATGGACGTGCTCAAGTCAAAGGCTATGTTGAAAGCCCTCAAGTGGTTATCGATCAAGTATGGCAAGATTTGAAGTTGTTCAAGCTCAAGAGGTCATCAAAGCTCTTTTACTCTTTTCTTGAGTATAGGTACGCCGTACTATCAAGAGGGATGCAACTTAGCAAGTTGACCAAGTCAAAGTGCTCTTTAGTTGACCTAAGTGAGATCTAGCCCTTGAGTGTGCTAACTAACCCTCCTAACCTAACCTGGGTCATTTCATCTTGGTGGTGAAGTGCTAGTTTCTTTAAAAGAGGTTTTGGGGGCAACTCGGGCCTGACCGGTCTGACCGGTCAGAGGCACCGGTCTGACCGGTGCCGCTAGCCCAACGGCTAGTTTTTCATACACCGGTCTGACCGGTGTAGGGCACCGGTCCCGACCGGTGCCACCGGGTCTAACGGCTAGTTTTCTCCTTTGAGGAGTATAAATACCCCAAGCCCTCTTCAAGTGAGGGTTGCTTGCTTCTAGTGTTGTTGCTTTGAGATCCCAAGCCATTTCTAACTAGCTCTAAGCCTTAGTGGCTCTCCCCAACCATCTCTTTGTGAGATTTGTGGATTCAAGCCATCTTCTTTGTGTTGGGTTGAGGAAGTGAGCCTAGGAGTGACTTTGTGAGCTAACAAGAGCGAGTTCCGTAGCTTGAGCACTTTGGTTTCGAGTCTACAATCTTTGGTGCATTTGTTACTCTTGGAGGTTTGCCTCCTAGACGGCTAGGTGTCGCCGGCTAGCTCCCAAGGTTGTGGTGAGCAGCGGGAAGTTTGTAAGGGCTGCGATCTTGCCTCTTCATGGAAAAGATCACCTTAGTGGAAAGGAGGAAAGTGGTTGAAAGAGACCGGCTTGTTGTGGGAATCGTCCCTTACAAGCTCCTCAACGGAGACGTAGCCATTCCTCGGTGGGTGGTGAACTTCGGGAAACAAATCCTTGCTTCCTCGTGTGGTTCCTCTCTCTCTAAGTTGTTTTTCTAGCATATTTCATTTGCTTCCGCTTCGATCTACTTGGGTGTGTTACTTGTGTGTGCGGGGCTCATTACTGCGCTTGTGATCATCTACAAAAGCCACACCCCGAGTTTGGTTCGTGCTAGAAGCCAAGAGGTGCTTGAAGTTGTTTTTGCGGGTTCTCGCGCTACACCGTCCGACCGGTGAGGAGCACCGGTCCGGCCGGTGTCATCCGTGAAGACCGAGTGCTTGACCGGTCGGCCGGTCACCACCACCGGTCCGACCGGTGGAGCACTTGTCGGCTCAAGTGCTTTGGGGGAAAAAGTTTAATTTGGTCGTCACGCCTATTCACCCCCCCCCCCTAGGCGACATCAAGGTCCTTTCGGTTCGGTCATCATCACCACTAAATTTAATCAAATAAGGCATATGCCAACCATGTGGGAGAGGAAATCTATCAAACTCGGGATCATATGGCTTTTGATACGGATTAGTATTACCAATATCAACCCCATGTTTAGTTTTTACCACATTAGCCAAATCTTCCTTGAATCTATTAAATTCCGCCCAATTAGGATTATTTGGCTATGGTGGCTGAGGATTCTCCAAATGCACCTTATTTAAATAAGGAGCTATCTTAGCTTGAGCTAGCTCGTAACTTTCAAACACATCGTCCGGAATAATATTTTTGGAGGCCGATGCATTTATTGTCTATTATAATGAGGTCCAAGACTACTAATTGTATTAGGAAAAGTAGGGACCATCTGATTTGGCACGACATAAATTGGCAAAGGTTGCTCGGGCACCGAGATCCATAGCACCGGTCGACCTCTGCATCGGTCCGACCGGTGCGGCCATGTTTGATGTCAAACATATGCAAAATTATCATTGTTTACGAGGCAAAGGTGCTATGGTAGGATGATACCCCTGAAGATTTGCTTTAGGAGCACTAATATTAGCATCATTATTATTAAAACCTAAAGCCCTATCCTTTTCAAGATCTTCTAACCATTCTAACCGAGCAATGTAAGAAGCAAGCAATTCATCACTATCCACTATAGATTTTGTAGGAGTAGTTTTAGGTGGGGGTTTCTTACTTACGGTGGGGATTACCTCAATATTGATGTCGTTTAGTACGATCGCCGACATCTCGAACTCTTTCAATCTTGCCACCTTGCCCGATCGATCCTTCTTGACGCCGGTGAGAAATTGTACTTGCATGTACTCTTGTAGCGCCTTGAACTTTTGTTGTTCCTCCGGAGAGAGATCTTCCGGCGACACGGTAACAATGTTGTTCATTTCAAGTTCACACCGAGCACCCATCGGTCGAGGTCGGATTGAACGGTTTCGAAGAACTTTGATCTTTCTTCCCTAGCGGAGTTGCCAAAAGTATGTTGACGCTTTTCTGGTCAACACACACGAGTGCTAGATCGCGCGGAAACGTCAAAATGCTGAACTCGTCGAGCTCCTGCCCGGACCGGTCGACCGGTGTGCGCAGATGCACGGTGAAAATCTAAGATCGCCGCCTCGGGAGGGACCCCGTCGGAGGTGGTGCGCCTAGGGTTGCTCAGAACGTCCCTGATCGTCGTCGAGACAAACAAGGAAACCACGAGATTGGAAAAGC
This sequence comes from Cenchrus americanus, assembly GCA_947561735.1. Lineage (NCBI taxonomy): Eukaryota > Viridiplantae > Streptophyta > Magnoliopsida > Poales > Poaceae > Cenchrus > Cenchrus americanus. The sequence goes on from OX387245.1 coordinate 256,844,763, forward strand.
TAGGGTTTGAGAGATAAAAGTTGTAAAAAGTAATGATCGATTGGGTGATTCCACCTCAAACGGCCGTGGCCCTTTATATTTATAGGGTGGGGATGTCTTGCCCCGCAAGGAATCCTTTTACAACTCGAAATTCGTAAGGACTCCTCAATTCTACTCGGACTCGGGGTCCACCGGTCGGCCGGTCGGGCCCACCGGTCGACCGGTGTGGCCGTTGCCGGATCGGCTACAAGACGCCCCACCGGTCAGACCGTTGAGGGACACCGGTCTGACCGGTGGCGTCGGCTGATCGGCCTTGTGCCAAATTTGGGTGCGAACAACTTATATAAAAGATTGACTCTTTCTGCAGGCTTTCAGGTTTTAGCCTATATCATACTCACACCTAATTACTATTATTAGTTGTAAACTTTGGAATTTTGAGATATTTTCACGGAAACTTGTAATTCTGCACTACATAGAAAAACCATTGTACTCAATACAAGATATATAAAACAACAAATGCCATTGACAGTTTTTCTTAATTAAGACAATGTAATTCTGTTCTGATATATCTCCCCCATTCAGCATATATTACCCATTCTATTTCCCAACTCCCTAGCCCAAAAAAATCAACCATTTTAGTAATTAATTTTGTCCATACGAAGGAAATAGTGTTTGTTACAAATGAGCTGCAATAGCACTGCTTGTACATTGTTTGGATATGATTTTATCTCTAGCTCAGACGGAACGGCTATAGCTATTTTGCTTATAACAGAAATACTCAGGAACTCCATAATGGCACCTATGATTATCGAATCAGAAGGAAGAAATATTGAAATTTTAGAATTTCTTTCGTGAGCTGAAGTAGGTTGGTTGCATGTGTCGTTAGGCCAATTGTTACACACAAAATAGAAGACAGCAGAACCATTATGGTAAGAAGTTCATGTGGGACGTGTTTATAGCCAGACGCGCGCATAGGACATATATATGTGTTGGCACTCCTAGCTAGCTACTTATTTTTTGTTTATCTAGTGTATTTCGTAGCCAGCTTCTCATACTGTCTGGAGTCACGTAGCACATCTAGCTGTGGTTGTAGCTTGAACTTGGGTGAGACATTGGAGCAAGACAAAACCACAAATATGGCTTTTCAGTAGAATAGTTGGCACTACATTATGTTCCAATAGACACCCCAGCGAGCTGTCATCTGCCGAGTGGCGAACAAACACGTTCGAGGCGGCGAGGAGCGTGGACATCCCGCCCCAATGGTTGGCCTAGGTGCCGGAGATGTAGGTCCGATGCTCTCACCGATTTCCGTCCATCTGGATGGGCGTGTGAATCTAATCGCCTCACAATACATCACACGCTAGAGACCTGACAGAAGCATCAAATGAATTGGTTGTCGAGGCTTTTGACAGAGTCCATTGTCCATGCAATGAATACGAGAGGAATCCTTGCCAAGAGGTACCATCCATAGTTGTTTGGTTGCATGTGTTCTTCGCGTGAAGAGGAGTGGACAAAGAATATAGTTAAGGAGAAGACCTTATACCTAATATTTAAAGCATCTCACATAGAGCCTTCTTGGTACTCGACAATGAAGAAAAAGTTTATATCAAAGTTGTAGTACTCGATGATATCTACAACTCTGTAATTGAAACTTTATTATTTGCAATTGTTTTGGAGCTGAAATATTTGATTCACCAGATTGGTAGAGTTAATTTCATATGCTCTATAGTCACATGTGAGTGTATAGTGGTAGGATAGGATCTAGAATGACAAAACAGCAAAATAGAAGTTGTAGATCTTGAAAATTTATGCACCTTCGTAGTTTATAATTGTTTTATTCGAAGTCATTTTGATTTCAAAATATATGATTCTTATTATTTTAAATATTCAATACCAAAGGGATGCACCAAGATCATAGTCAACTATGACTATACGAGTGAGTGTGTAGTGGTTGGAAATGATATGAGATGGATAAAAATGACTAAAACAAAAATTATAGTTTTGAGAAGTTATGTAACTTTTAGTTCACAACTTTTTCATTTTGAATCATCTGTCCAAACAAAATTATGTCTGCACTACTAAAATTTAAAATTTGAATTTTTCAAAAGACATCGGATGTAGAAACGATCAAAACAAAAGTTGTAACCCTCAAAACGTTATGTAACATTGTAGTTGACAACCTTTTCATTTGAAGTCATCTTGTCACGTAAAACTAAGTTTGAATTTCTCAAATTTGAAATTCACTTTTTTTAATGAGCTCGGATGGACAAATTGCAAACACGAAAGTTAAAAAATCTCAAGAAGTGGCGGTGATGCGAGGGGGGCCGGTCATCACTGCATTTTTGGTACTGCCTGTTTCGAAAACAAGTGGTGCTGTTTTTTGAACCGGCAGTGAAGCTTGTTTGTGCAGTAGTGCCTATCTCCTGCCCCGTAAGTAGCCCCGGGTGTTCGGTTCTAACCGAACTGATCAGTTCAGTTCTTCGGTTATCCTGAAAATTCGGTTCCCAAAAAAGTTGGAACCGAAGAGGGAACCGATCGTTGGGTTCCGGTTCGGTTCTAACCGAAGGAAACCGAAGAGAGGATGAAGGAGAGAGGGAGCGCGGGCTCGCAGCAGAGTGCAGGGCACCGCAGGGGATGGCCGACGGTAGCGGACGCTGGGGTCGAGGCCTCACGGATGTCGGCCGCCGGGGCGCGCCGCGTGCCGCCGGCGCCGGCCGCCGGATTGTGTCGCCGCGCCCCGTGCTGCGGTGGTGGCGGGGGTTGGGGGGCTGTGGACGGGGGCGAGCCGCCGACGCAAGGCGCGGTGAGCGAGGGGGCGCGCACGACGCGCGACACAAGGGGGACGGGGGCGGCGCGACACGATAGGGGAGGCCGGATGTGTTATTGGGTGGGGGATTTACGGTTTCTTTGTTGGGCTTTTGGACGGTTGGGCCATATTGGGTGAATATAGACATTGCTCGGTTCTGTTTGGTTAACCGATGAATCTCGGTTCCCGGCGAACAGGAACCGAACAAGAACCAAACTTTTTGATTCCAGTTCTTTCGGTTCCGGTTCCAGATTCTTTCGGTTCAGTTCCCGGTTCTCGGTTTTTCTGTGCCCAGGGCTACCCGTAAGTTCCTCCTCCTCACGCACGAAGCATGGGCAGGGTGGCCTTTTCCCCGGCTCAGCTGGCCTCGGCAACCACGATGACCGGCCCTCCCGACTCCCGTTCCCACAATAGGTGCCCGCAATCCATGCCCGCAATCCAAGCAGGCGCACGGCGGCGAGCCAAGCCATGGCCGGTGGCAACTGCAGCGCGCCGCGGCGAAGAAGAAAACTGAAATATAGGGAGATGGCGAGGACGGGCAGCGCCGCATGCACGACCACGACGTGGGCGAGCGCGAGTTATGTGCACCTTTGCTATACCATGCATGTTTTGGCAGTCTTTCAATAAACTATTTAATATTAAAATCATTACATGCAGCTACTATACATGGTCCATAGATTTACTTGACAAAGATTTCTGCCCTGATGAAAAATGTGGACCAATCTTGTGTGTAATTAATGTGGGCAGTCTAGACAGCTCATAATCGAAGACAGCATGGGGATTCTTTTTTGACGGCCACTGGAGGAGAGCATCGTCCCACGTAAATTTCATTGATGGGCTTGTGAAAAGCCAAGTAGCCTTACACTCGTACAGTGATTGTTGCAGAAAGAAAACATGGAGGTACAAAGAAGATAATACAAGTGTACAACACTACAGCTCACAAACAAAACAAGGACAAAACATATAACACATCAAAGTGATCACTACCGATTGCTGATTAGTGCCGCCATCGAACAATGTTGATTCCTTCATGACCCTTGCACCGCCCCTAGCTACGCCGCTCCGTTGCTATCCTCCATCTAAGTTCCAACAATCGAAGTGGGGACTAAAAGCGGTAAGGGTGTGCGGGCCAAAATTCACCGAAGACGGCAACCTCCCTCGGAGCTAATGGTAACACCCTCCCGCACATCCGAGTTCCACGTACCATCATCCAATACCGTATAAGGGGAGGAATCCTTAAAGGGGAATGACGGAAGCGGTGGATCACCACCCAACAAATTGATTTACTGTCACCACAAACAAGGAGAGCGTCGACAAAGCGAGAGGTGTCGACGGTAGATACGTTTCAAATCACAACCGCAATCAACCATCAATGTCAGCCTCACCCATGAAGTAGGGAGGATGTAGATGCACGACAAGTTGGAGAGTTCAAGGGAACGAAGCAACGAGAGGCAAATTGTGGGAAGGAATTCAACTACGCCTCCAAGGAGGGGAGCGGCACCCGAAGGTCGGGGGCGTAGCCGGGATTTGAACATAGGGGGGGGGGGGGAGGGAGGAGGGGGGCAAGATGTAAGAAGATGTCAAATTGTGTCTAGATACAAGTGAGGTAATTATGTAGAAATGGGTCAGATATCTGCGACCATATAGTATAACAATTATCATATTGATTCACTCATTGAATGTTGTTTATGTTTTTTTAGAAATTTAGGTACCAATGTCTACCATTATAGATCAATTTATCTTCAAAAAATGTGAAACAGAAAGTATAAAACATAGCAACATAAAAGAAGTTAGCATATAATAGATTTGAATTAATTTTTTATTTTCATTATGACTGGACAATTCTATGATGTCAAGACAGTAAAAGAAATGAGTAGTGTTGTTGCAATGAAGAAGCTATACATGATGTTTTTTTTTTAAAAAAGAAGAAGCTATACATGAGAGATGATTACAGTATTTGTACTACTAGTCCTTGCTTTCGTCACACGTTGGGTTTTAAATGTAATTGGGCTCTAGCTTAATGAATATTATTGGTTGTGAATTAGCTTGCTAGAGGCCATAAGCTACCGGATTAATCGGTACACACAGGAATATACTCTTGGCCACTAAAACCCCGGGGGGGGGGGCTGCGCGCCCCCTGAACTGGACAAGGATTTCCCATGGTGGTTTCCTGCCCCACATGTTGCCATACACTACCTTCCACTACACACCAAAGAGATTGACCGCCACCAAGGGCACCTCGACAAAGCCTCCAAGGAGGATAGGACGCTCCGTACGTAGCAGCATCATTGGCAGCCGGTGTTCAACAAGCTAGGGTTATGGGTCGTACATGTAGGTGAGCATCACCGGCAAGCTCCAAGGCAAGCAACCATGATGTGGAAGACGATGCGAGCTTACTGCGCCGGTCTACAACCCCATCGGGGACGACAATGTACGGCGGAGGACCCGTCCGAGGAGGCGAGGGCAGCCACACCGGAACACGGGAGCATGACCGAAGGGATGGAGCGTAGGTGTGGGGCCCGGAGGGCCGCTCGTCGGGGAGGACACCCCCGCATCGCCACCCGTGGAACAACCTAAATGTGCCTCCAGAGCCACAATTGACCGCACATCGGTGATGACCGGAGCGCTGCGGGGAGCCCGGCCCGCACGCAACCTCCATGGGGTGCCGCGCGTCGGGAGGTCCCCCCCCCCCCCCGCTCGCACGCCGGGCTGAAATCGAGCGGGGGCACACTTATCCGCACCCCGGGAGGCCGGATCCGGCGAGCAACGGCGCCCGGGCGACCTCGCCGGTGACCCAAGGGGGCACTGCCCCCCATGGATCCGAGCTGCTACCTTGAAGCAATAATGGATGAGGGTGGACTAAGGAGGGGGAAGGACAGGCAAAGGAAATAAATATGAGATTGATCCAAACTTGTAGATGGGCAAGGGAATCATCTAATATATCAATCTAATCACCTCGACCGAACAACCCATGAAAGGACGGAATTAAAGAATGAACAAGATGCAGTTTATAAAGTGGGTCGGGAGCCCCCTCCGGCACTTCGTGCAAAACATCACATAGATCGATGATGCTTTCAATATGGCATATCAACAGGGCGCAACTGGAGTGGCCATTCACATTCATGATGAACATGTTTCAACTACGGTATGACAAATAAATAAAAAACGATCAAGCCAACAATATAATATTCAAAATATATTAGTCAATCACCCAAACCACTATAGTACTCCTAATATAGTACCCAAAGTATTATAGTGGCCTGCTACTGCAACGACTGACTTGTGCTCCTAATATAATATAATATAATATAATATAATATAATATAATATAATATAATATAATATAATATAATATAATATAATATAATATAATAATTAATTAATTAAGAGCTATGAAACTCGTGGTACACATCCCAAAAAATCGCTTTATACTGTGGTCGTCGTTCCTTCGTATTTTTGTGAGTAGAGTTCGTGTATTGCTGGCCGGACCCGGAGCCATGCATGACTAGCTAATAGGGTCTAGGGACGACGACGATCGACGACGACGACGCAGGTGGCGGCGCGGACAGACAGCTTGTAGGGGAACGAGTTGGCGCGCGTACTCTAAGGAGATGGACTCGCCGCCGAGCAGCGGGCGGCCGTCGTTGAGGAGGCAGTCGTCGTGGCGCAGGCGGCGGAACTTGCGGGGGGTCCACCAGGCTGACGGAGCTGAAGAAGCGAAGCCGCAGCGCATGTGGATGCCCGCGATGGCGCACTCCCGCTGCCGCCCCACACGCACCGGTTCGTCACGTCCACCCTGTACGCCGGCACGCCGCGCCGCTGGGCAGCGACGTCGCGTTGCCCTGGTAGACGGCGATGTCCTCCGTGCCCGCGCACCCCTTGCCCATCCGGCTCGGCGACACCACCGCACCGCCAGCTGCGTCGTCGTCTGAGGCGGCGGCGGCGGCGGCGAGCAGCACGGCCAACCAGGCCGAGGCGGCGAGGCCACGATCATTGCCTTCATGATCAAGCCGTATGGTGGTCGACGACAACGACGCCCGAGAGCTTTGGGTGGTCAATATATATACTACTATAGTATCACCGGCCTTTCACCATGAAGGGTAAGAAAACCATCAAATCCTAGACGTCAATAGCTATATACTAAAAAAATCAGCTTGAAAATAATAAAAAATATATATGAAGCACGATCGTCATGATCGCCGCAGCAGTCATAGCGGCGGTGGTGGATGAACGCCATCATTATTGGTAGAAATTAAGCTACAATAATTAATTAATTAATACAACCCGAACCCGAGGGAGCTTTTCATCTATGCCCGTTTAAGGATTCTATTCTACTCACTTCGGTTTGGTAAATAAAATCGTTTAGGACAATGGCACGGTCTTCAAAGTACAACTACGACTTCTTACTTCTATAAAAAATATTTATTAAAAACTAACATATGTATACTTTTATGAAATTATTTTGCAAGACAAATCTACTCATGCAGTTTTCACATTTTTAACTTAAAAGGTTTTCATGATCTATATCTTAATGTTTGACTCAAACCTTGTCTAAAACAACTTCATTTACCAAATCGAAGGGAGTATATAAATAATACTAATGAAATAAACAACACATCCAGCAGAAAATGTGTACCAACGTTGTCACGTAAATTTTTAATATAAATTGGATATTTTTATTTAATTTCACTTTTTTTGATTAACCCTTATTTAGTTTCTAGACCTTGAGCATTGATACGGAATCTTATTTTCTTAGCCAAATACAAATATGGAAGATTTCTAGAATTTGTTTTTTTTATTTGTGAGATTTAGTGTGAAACCTGGTAAACATTCTTTAATTAGTAAGAATAATAACAAATAATATGTGACGAATCCTGCACCATGAAATCGGACAACTCATTTGGCCACGTATTAGGCATCTCAATCAGCCACGTCAACAATTTTCAAATTTTTCAGCCTGATGTGCACATTGGAATTCTACTATGTTGAAAAGGATCATCTTTTGTTTCTGTTTCCGTGCCTATTTAGAGACCTTACAGATTTTTAGGAATTTGGACACACTCAGATACAATGGCAGAGTTTTTTTAGAAATTGGAATATATTGATATTCCAGTCTCGCATCAAAGTTGTAGCTTACTAGCATCTCCAAGAGTTCTCTAAATCCTTTCTAATCTTTGATTTTTAGTAAGATAGTAAAAATTGTGTCTCCAACAACTTTCAATCCACACTCCTAATCTTATAGGACTTCTCAAAAATCAGTCTATTCCGCGTCAAGTTACGCGCTTTTGGTTGACGCGTACCTTCCCCTAAAACAAGATGGAAGGGCTCAAAAATAATAAAGAGTAGAAAAGGGTTTTAGATACAAATGTATAAGAGAGAAAGAATGCATAAAAGCGGTTAGGATAATTTAGGAATAAATACAGGATTCTTGATGCAAAATTGCCTTCTGTGTTTTAGAAGTTCATTATTAGAAACTCTTGAAGATGATCTTCTTTATTCTTTCCAATACTTTGTAGAAGTTCTAAAACTTCATATTTTTAGAAGCAAGAATATTAGATACACTTGAAGGTGGGAAAAAGTTACAATTCTAAAAACACAAGCAAAGGACTAAAGAAGCACTTATGAAAAGTATCTATCCAGCAGCAGAGTTTCCATTGAAGTGCTCCCTCGCTCCCTTGAGAGTGTGGCCGTTGGATGATCAAGCAGATGACAAGATGAATCTAATGAACATTTGCAACCACATCCACCGGTAGTTTTGCACTAGGCCACAAACGATTTGTCCTGGCACTAGCAAATTAGCGTGCTGGCGGGTGCAACTATGAACCGCTAGCAAAGTGGGGCGCAGGGGCACCGGGACAGCAACCGCCAGCATAGAAGCATCGCTGCTGGCGGGCGACATAATCCACCCGCCGGCACAAATGGTACTATTTATGCTTTGGCGGACGAGTTATGTCGACCGCCGCATAGAAGGTTTAGTACGGGGGGGCCTACATAAGCCAACCGCCAGCATAAATGATCCCATTTCTGCTGGCGGGTGGCTTATGTCGACCGCCAAAGATGGATCTTTACTATTGTCGGTTTTCATATGCACCCGCCAACACAGTGAAGCTGAAAATAGCTTGAAATTGATACAAGTTACCAATATTTCAACATGCATGGACAACAACAACAAGTAAAATTCAAACTGAAATATCAACACAAACAACACCTTAGAAAGATTTATTTCATACAAACAACATGCATGATGACAAATGTTTCAAAGCACACTTAAAACCAACACAAATTAAAGTACAATACATTAGGGGCCTCACTCACAAATCAACACAACTTGCCTCACTCAAATTTCTTTGACGGTCATGTGATATAGCTACCAAGCACTAAACCTATTTTCAAGACCACATCAGCGATGATGGTGCCCTGCATGCAGAATCCTTGATTTTTGTTGCGCTTCTTCCGATAGCCAATTTCCGCCATAATGTCAATAAATTGCCCTCTATGGTCTGCAAGTTCAAGCCTCGTTTCATTACTCGCTATCTTCAAATCACTCATCCCCACCTTCAGATCAGAAATGACACACTTCATCTGATTCCATTGTTCCAGAAATTCTGAATTTGCTAGTGGTGGCTCCTGCACCTGCCCCGGTGGATACACAACACTAGACGGTTGTGCCGCTCCTGGTGCTGGCGTTGCACCAACTAAACTGCTGAACGACTGATAGTTTGGCGGCAGGAATGAGGGTGAAAATTTTTCAAATGGTTGATGTATTGATTTTCAAAATAAACTTCCTGACATGAATTAGGGTCCGCCTAAAAGAATAAACAACAAATGTGGCTTCCATCAATAAATTGGATAATTCTATAGACATAAAATTATATCAACCAAATCATTAATAATCAACAATTGTGGATAATTCTATATCTACCGAATCAATAATAATCAACAAATCTACTAATATTATATCAACCAAATCATTAATAATCAACAAATCCTACTAATATTATATCAACTAATAATCAACTAATAATCACTACTATTATATCAACCGAATCAGTACTAATAAAATGAATTAGGGCATGAGATGAAAAACAAACCAAGTGGTTGTTCGGGCACTTGTAGATGATGTTATTTGTCTTGGTCTTGTACCAAATTAACCGGAGCTGACACGGCGGGCAGATCAAGAGGGGAGAGGCACGAACTGGCTAAGGTTCGGCGCGACCGAGCTGCTCGCCATGCGACGACAGTGAACCTGCTCGACGTCGGTCGAGGAACTCGGAGGTTGAAGAGTGGGTCGACGGTTGCCGACGGCGGCGGGCCGAGGCGCGCGCGGCACGCGGGCGAAGCTCACGCACGAGCGGCGGTGGCAGGGGGCAGGTCGGTTGCGGCTGCTTGCGGCGGCGGCTAGGGTTGCTAGCGAGTGTGTGAGTGAGTGAGTAGTTGAGTCAAACCGCGTTAGGACCGAAGATATTCAGACAAGTGTGTTGGCGGTTGTCTTAACAGCCCGCCAGCAGAGGCATCAGTCCTGGCGGGTGGCTTAATAGCCCGCCAGAGAGCTATCGGCGGTGGTCGGCCTTATGCCACCCGCCGACATAAATGAACACGGTCTTTGGCGGTCAACATTAGGCACGCCCGGCGCGAGAGATTACTGCTAGCGGTTTCCTTATGCCAACCGCCAGCGCAGAGAATCACTCGAGGGGGCGTCAGGCCCTCGAGCGAGGCGAAGATGCGCCCGAGGGGGCGTCAGACCCTCGAGCGAGGCGGAGATGCGCCCGAGGGGGCGTCACACCCTCGAGCGAGGCGGAGATGCGCCCGAGGGGGCGTCAGACCCTCGAGCGAGGCGGAGATGCGCCCGAGGGGGCGTCAGACCCTCGAGCGAAGCGAGTGTGTGAGTGAGTGAGTGAGTGGTTGAGTCAAACCACATTCCGACCGGAGATATTCCGACAAGTGTGCTGGCGGTTGGCTTAAGAGCCCGCCGTAAGAGATATTAGTGCGGCGGTTGGCTTAAGAGGACCGCCGAGCATAAATGTACAACGGTCGCAGCTTTACGGTATAGCACGTAGATTCTTGACCGTGCGGTTTCCTTATGCCAACCGCCGGCCTTGTGTCTTCTATAAGTATAGATTAGCCCCTTCTTCCTAGCAACCTTCCAATGGCGTTGTGCTCGAGAGGAGCTCGGGAAAAGCTCTAAAGACACCAAATCTAGGGGGGAAGGTTTTGCTCTTGGTTTTCTTGGAGGAGGTGGCTATATAAGGTGAGTTTGTGCTATTTTAACCTTAGTTTTCTCCTTTTATTAATGATTTCTATGTAGTTAGGGATCTAGATCTAGACCTAGGGTTAGCTAGGAGAGAGAGGGGAGTGAAGAGAGATATTGATTTAGATATTTATTTTTTAATTAGCTTTATATTTAAATTATATTTAATTATTATTGCAATTATAGAAGCAAATATACATATTAAATTATTAGTATGTAATTAAAATTATTATCTTCAATAATTAAATTTATAGAATTTAGTTTTGTTTCCGTTTTTTACATATTAATTAAATGAAGCATAGAGCATACTGAGTTTATAATTAATATAATTACTTTTATTGGTGTTGTTTAAGATGGAACATAGAGCGTGGATGTATGGCATACGAAGAAATTCATCTACATTCTTGACAGAGTTAACAAACTTTCTTGAGGTTGCGCAAAAGCATGCCCAAATTTCTAGGACCAAGCAAATACATTGTCCACGTTGTGATTGTTGCAACAAAATTGTTTGGGAAGATATTAATGCCATCAAGATGCATTTGATAAAGCGTGGTTTTGTGAAAGGATACAAAACTTGGTCCCACCATGGTGAAGCGAAAAAGTACTTTCAACAATGCGGACATCGGCATCGGGTATGATGAAGTGGGTGATGAAGATGCGGATGAAAATGATAATGTCATGACGGATGATGCTTTTGGCTGTGAAGATCAAAATGATGATCAAACAGATGCACCACAAGTGGACGAGGAATGTGATGTTGATATGGAAGAAATGTTGCGCCACATTGAACCGGAGGTGTTGCTAGGGAGTGCTAAAGGGTTAGAAAATTTTGAGACACTAAAGAAGGCAACAAAGGACCGTATGTATGAGGGTTGTGGGAAGGAGTGGACCGTGTTGCGTTTCATGCTCCATCTTCTGATTGTGAAGGCAAAATTTGGATGGTCGGACAATAGTTTTAACGAACTCCTTACTTTGTTGGCCAATCTACTCCCGAAGCCTAACTTGGTCCCAAGAAACACATATGAAGCAAAGAAGATTATCAACCCATTGAAGATGCGAGTGCAAAGAATACACACATGTAGGAACCATTGCATATTGTACCGCGGTGACTATGCAAAACAAGAGAAGTGTCCAAATTGCGATGCTAATCGTTACAAAAGTAATGCCGATTTTGCTGTGGAACGGGTCATTGCATCTAAAGGCACGAAGAGGAAGGTTGGTGGAAAGAAAAGTGTAATTTCTCAAGTTGAGGAGGAGTATAGTATTGGTATAGACACTGCTACTCAACGTAAAGTCCCTGCATTGGTGATGTGGTACATGCCGGTGGAGGATCGTCTAAAGCGATTGTTCTCGAACCCAAAGACCGCTGAACTAATGACTTGGCACACGGATCGCCCCGGAGAAGTCTGATGGGAAGCTTCGACATCCTTCTGATGCTCGGCAGTGGAGGACCTTTGATTCCAAGCACAAAGAGTTTAGAGAAGAAAAAAGAAATATAAGGTTCGCGTTAAGTACAGATGGTATGAATCCATTTGGTGAAAGAAGCAGCACGCACAACACATGGCCAGTGTTGATGACCATATACAACCTCCCCCCTGGCTATGTCACAAGAGAAAGTTCCTTTTGCTTACCATTCTAATCCAAGGACCGAAGCAACCTGGTATTGATATAGATGTCTTCCTGGAGCCATTGATGGAAGAAATGGAGAAGTCTTGGAAACATGGGGTTGAGATGTGGGATGAGTACAGAAGGGAGACATTCACACTTAAGGCAATTACCTTTGTTACCATTAATGATTACCCTGCCCTATTTTCTTTGTCTGATCAGAAAAAAGGAAAAACAGGTTGTGTAGTTTGTTTGAATGGTACAATATCTGTGTACCTGAAAGGATCTCAGAAGACAGTGTATATGGGGCACGGACGGCGGCTACTAAGGACTCACAAGTACCGTAAGATGGCGGACTATTTCGATGGAAAGATTGAGAAGTACTCTTTTGCCCCACAACCGGCCACCGGTAGAACCGTATTTGAAATGTGTCGAAGGTCAAGTTTAAACTTGGTAAGAAATCAAAAGGTGATAATTCAAAAGGGGGAAGGAAGGAGGGTTTGAAACTACGAGAAAACATTGATGTGCCTTTCAAGAAGATGTCTATATTTTTTAAGTACTTGCCATACGGGAAGATTTGACGGTGCGCCATGCCATCGATGGGATGCATCTTCAAAAGAATGTGTTAAAGCACAATGGGATTCTTAGGCTTAACGGGAAAGGTAAAGGACGGACGAAGTCGCGTAAGGATTTTGTTGACCTAAAAATTAGGCAAGAACTTCACCCACAACCACGTCCTAATGGTAAGCGAAGTACCTTCCACCTCGCTAGCTTCAACTTAACACAACATGAGAGGTTGGCTATCTGCAAATGCTTGCGCAGGCTGAAAGTGCCAACCGGATTCTCATCCAACATCCAATCATTGGTCTCGTTGAAGGACATGACGCTTACTGGTTGTAACTCTCATGACTGTCATGTGATGATTCTTGTTTTTCTCGCGATTGCGATCCGAGCTTGTCAAACCAATATTCCTTAAGATGGTCATCACAAGGATGTGCTAATTTTTCGACGTCATTTCGCGAAAGTGGTAGATTGTGTAGAGTTGGCAAGGCTTCGACTTGTTTATGTCGAAACTTAAGCCCAGCTCGAGATGTGCTTCCCTCCGTCATTTTTTGATATCATGGAACATCTAATGATCTACATGGTCGAGCAAATTACTGAACTAGGACCTATGTACTTTCATCAGATGTGGACATACGAACGGTTCATGTCGATTCTCAATGGATACATGAGAAACAAGGCATTTCCAGAGGGAAGCATGATCGAGAGCTACCATACAGAAGAGAGTGTTGATTGTTGCATAGACTACATAAAAGATAAGAGAGCGATCGGTTTACCGGAATCTCGACACGAAGGCGGTTGTCGGGGAAAGGGACCATTGGAAGGAAAAGATTCATTGACGAGGACAACCAACAATTGGAGAAAGCACATGCTAGTGTTACGCAACAACTTGCAATAGCGGAGCCATTTATCGTGCAACACGAAAATGAGATTCGTGAGGAAAATGATAGTCGGACCGAGGATTGGGTCATCAAAGAGCAAAAGCGTCGTTTCCCATCATGGTTAAAGGAACATGAGCATCTATTTCAAGGAAATTCCATAGATGACACAACGTTGACTAGGTTGGCGGCTGGTCCATCAAGCAATGTTACCTCATGGCAAGCATACGAAATTAATGGGTACACCTACTATACGAAGGCGAAAGACAACAAGAGTGTTGCGTATCAAAATAGTGGTGTTCGCATAGATGCGATTGATAAATCCGGAAACAACATCACTTACTACGGGTTCATAGAGGAAATATGGGAACTTGACTATGGAGAGAATATCAGGTTCCCCGTGTTTCGGTGCCAATGGGTCAAACACCCGAATGGCGTCACAGATGACAATTATGGATTGACACTTGTAGACCTTGCCAATGTAGGTTACAAAGATGATCCATGGGTACTCGCCGAGCGTGTTGCACAAGTTTTCTACATAGCTGATCCTATGAATGTGAAGAAGCACATTGCCGTCTCCGGAAAACAAAGAATTCTAGGAGTAGAAGGTGTAATTGATGTTGAGGATTACAATCAGTTTGAGGAACTAGTCTTGTTCACAAATCATGAGAAGAGAATAAAAAAATTGAAGCCACCATTCCTAAATTGGAGAAGCCATGGTTACGTACTGACTGTGATGGGAGAATTGTTAAAGGATAAATTTGACCGTATTAGTCGGGCTTGATGTATCACTTGTACGACTTTATATAATTAGTGTTGTTGTAAGACTTTCAATCAATTTAGGAGAGTTTTGGAATTAAGTTTTGATGAAATGAGACTCTCCTCCTGTACATAAATTCAAATTATGGAAATGAGACTCTCCTCCTGTACATAAGTCTCAATGAAATTTGAATAATTTAAGCCCCTGTTTCAAATTTTGCAAATTATGGAAAAACACTATGCTGGCGGTTATCATAAGTCAACCGCCAGCATAGTGGTTTGCCAAAATTTGAAAATTTGAAATCCTGGCTTGAAAATGTTCAAAACTCTTTGAAACTTCCAAAACTTATCATAAAGTATTTGAATTTATTTATAGGAGGTGTTTTGTTATAAGAATAGGTTTGAATTTGAAAAGGTTAGTTCAAATGAGACCCTAGGGTCAAACAACCCATAACTCATTAGGTGTATGAACCTATTTGAACTAACCTTTTCTAACTAGGACTTATTTTACAAAAAACACACCCCCTATACCGAAGTTGAAATATTTTATGATACCTTGGGAAGTTTCAATGAAATTTGAATAATTTAAGCCCCTGTTTCAAATTTTGCAAATTATGGAAAAACACTATCTTTGGCGGTTATCATAAGTCAACCGCCAGCATAGTGGTTTGCCAAAATTTGAAAATTTGAAATCCTGGCTTGAAAATGTTCAAAACTCTTTGAAACTTCCAAAACTTATCATAAAATATTTGAATTTATTTACAGGAGGTGTTTTGTCATTTGCATTAGAAAATCTTTGCATTTGAAATGTTAAGTTTGAAATCTTTCATATCACAGCGCTGGCGGGCGCTTATGATAACCGCCAGCAGGAATTCTTACCACTGGCGGTTGCTTATATGACCCGCCTGTGGTAAGGTTCACCGCTGGCGGTTGGTTTATGTGACCCGCCTGCGGTGAGTCCATCTATATATACACGAGACACGGTCTCGAAAATTTTCTAAGTCTGGCGCGAATGCGAAACGACGCCGTCAGGCTGCCAAATTTTCCCGCGGAGCGCCGCCGTCGTCCCCGACCGCCGCCGCCCCTCCGACCACCCCGGCGCTCGTCGTCCGGAGTGCCCGGCCCACTTCCACGAGCGCCCCGCCGTCATCCGCGAGGGCCCCGCCGTCTTCCGCGGTCGCCCCTTCTCCCGTGGACCGCCGCCGCGTCGTCGTCCGCGGTCACCCCGCCGTCTCCCCGCCGACCGAGCGCCACCGCCCCTCTTCCCTACCGGGATGGCGTCCTCCTCCCCGCCGGCCGCTTCCCCAACCGGCGGCCGGGACCCGCCGGCGGCCGCCCCGCCGCCGCCGGCGGCCACCGCCGCCGCCTCCGCCGCGCGCGCGCCGCCCCCTCCGCCGACGCGCGCCCCCCCGCTCGCCACCGACAACTCATCTCCTCACCGCTCGGGACACATGGAGGCCGGGGATAGGGCCGGCGGCGCCGCCCTGCTTGGTTGGTGTTTTTTTTTTCAAAATGCAATTACATGAGTTTAATTTGTGGATAAATAGATTGTGGATGAATAGATTTAAAAATGTTACAAATGGACTATGGATTTTATTTTATTAATTTTGTTGTATAAATAAAGGGATGATGCATTTTGTATAAATAAATGGATGATGCATTTTGTATAAATAAATGGATGATGCATTTTGTATAAATAAATTTATTATAAGTAAGCACTATGGATTGTGTCTAATTTTTAAATAGATTTATTATATAAAATGGACTATGGATTTAATTTTATTAGTTTTGGTGTAAAAATAATGAATATGGATTGTTGATAAATAGATTTTTTTATAAAAATGGATTTTTGTATAAATATGGACTATGGATTATTGTATAAATATGGACTATGGATTATCTATGATCAAATGTTAACAGTGAACAATCCGGTGAGGAGGAATCTAGTGATAGTGATATAATTGGAGACTATGAAACTCCCTCGAGTACGAACCAAGCGAACCACGACCTCGTAGGCGTCTCGAAGACGATGATGTTGATTACGAACCAAGTGATAATGAGGTCTGCAGGCACATTCACTCAACTTAATGTTTGTTTATTCAATTAAGATATACTTTAAATAGTGTTTTATGTGTAGAACAATGACCGATCCCCGCGACGACGTCGTAGAGCATCTAACATTCGTGCCCAAGAGGCGAAGTCATTTCGAGAACCGAACCTTCGGGTACTACTAGTTCTAGTAACACGAAAAGGAAACGTGGTCATAGAAGAAGAAACCAGATCCCTGAAAGAGGACAACTTGTGATAGAACGGTTGGGTGACAAAGGTGAGCCCGTCAAACCTAAGGGGATAGCTGCTAGGTTTCGAAACATCGTCGGTGCAATTGTCAGAGACCAATTGGCGTCTTGGATCACAACTACTAATTGGAAGACAGTCCCTAAGGCTACGAAGGATGTATTATGGGCCAAAGTGAAAGAAAAATTTGTTTATCCGGAAGGTACAGAAAATGCATGTAGAACTTTTGCTGAGGGCCTTTGTCGAAGAGCTCTTAGGAATTGGAGGTCTACACTTAATACTGAATTTGTCCAGAAAGGAAAGGATGCTAGGGATGTGTATGGTAACATTCCGCTAGCAGTCTGGGAACAATTCGTAGATCAGAAGAAGACGACGAAGCGGTAGCTACGAGCGTCCAACAAAAGGAGAAGGCTATGAAAGGCGTTGAGAACCCCCATCGCTTGGGTTCGGAGGATATGCTGCCAAAATGGCAAAATGGAGGAAGGAGGCAGAAGAAAGGCGGGTAGCTGGTTTACCAACTATTTTTGAAGGCATGGATGAGCGTAGCAGGAATTGGATCCTTGCTCGAGTTCCGGCTATAGCACATGACGGTAATGTTTCCTTCCAGAAGCCCTCAACAGAACAAATTTATCGGAAGCTGGAAGAACTTGCGGAATTGCAAAAGAAAGGTCTTTTCGTGCCCGACAGGGAGAAAGATATGCTATCCGCCGCGATCTGAACGCCTGAGCACCCTGGTCGTGTTCGAGGGATTTCTTCTACCTTGCCCTGGGGTAAAGCATTTCGTGAACACCGGTCAAGTTATAAAAAGCGAGACCGTTATAAGAAGAAGCTTGAAGACAAGATGAGAGAAATTGCCAAGCAAGAATTGATAGGCTTCTTCATACAACAACAACAACAAGCTTCTATTGGTCCAAGTGCAGAGAATCTAGTATCTGGTGGTTTTGGACAGGTTCCTCCAAATTTGATGCTTGACCAGATCAGAGCCATCCCGACTCCAAGTAGTGTTGGTTCTATTGCTATCGCCAAGCATCCTGTGGATGACATTGTAGAGGATACACCATGCAAATTGGTTATTCCATATGGAAGAAAACTAGATAAGTTTCGAGAAGTTGGGACGACCATGGCACTAACGGGTCATGTGTTTCGAATCCACCACCGCGAGTACGCATGAGTTCAAGTTGTTTCGGTTTCTGATGAGTCGTGCGAGATTGATATCCCTCTGAGGATGGGATCGCGCTTCTCGGTGATGCGAGGAACCAATTCATATTGTGGCATCGTCGAGATATCATAATTAATACATCACCAAGTCCCTGCTTGCAACCTAGCCAAGAACTAGTACCCCCGCGGGATCCGGATGCTTTGCAATGGTCGAGTACGGGATGGGTGGGGAACATGGAGGCGGTAACAATGACAACAACATGATGGTTGTGGAGCGAGGAGTTGACGATAATGACAACAACATGCCACAAACTCCTCCGGCATCAGGGGCAGGGGCAGGAGCATCATCATCTCCGAAATCCGATCCAAGACCACAAACTCCTCCGACATTAGGGGCAAAGGGCGGGGGACTTCATCTCTGAAATCTGATCAAAGACCACAAACTCCTCCGACATCAGGGGCAGGGGCAGGGGCAGGGGCACCACCATCTCCTCTGCCATGTCCAAGACCACCATCTCCTCCTCCAGCAACCAAGACGCCAACAACAATACACCGGATGATAAACTCATATGAACCAAAGACGAAATCATCTGATGTTGACTTGTTCTTGAAAGTACTGAAGAATAAACCTAAACGGGCTCCAACATCAGGTAAAGAATCACCTAATTTCAAGTACTCAAGAAGGCACCAGATGAAATGTCTTTATCCCGCACCTCTTTACAAAAACAAAAGGAGGAGCACATAAGTATGTTTTCGTTGGATGAGGTGCCCGACAAGTATGAGCATGGCAAACCATTCTTGTTTAGGTGGCAACTGAACGAAGGGCCGTCAGAATTAATGAGGCTGCATACTTGGATCATGCACGCCATGAAGCAAGGCATTAACACTATCACCGCCAATCTCCCGAAATGGGTGTTCAGTAGCTCTTATGACCGGAAGGTTGCAATCGATTTCCCCGATTTGCATGCGATGTTCCGTCGTGAAAAACTCGACATCAATCTCGTCACCATTTGGTCCATGTAAGTCAACATCCCTATACGACATCCAAATCTATTCCATATGTGTTGTTATTACCATCCTAAATAAACTTTTTTGCAGGATGCAAGCGTCTGATGAAAAGAAAACAAATGGGAGGTGGAAGGTAGCATTTATCGACCTGCAACAAGTAACCAAATCACAACACACGTTCATAATGAGGGATGAACTAAGAAAGAAAATAGAGGAAGAAGCAAAGACACAAGAAGAGAAAGAAAAATTAATAAAGAATTACGAGAAAGCTAAACTTCACGAGGTGTCTGTATACATTCAACAGTCATGAGGAAAAACCAACATAAGGATTCTATCAAGTTTGCTTACAATTTTGAGTAAGATCCTTTAAATAACTATTTCATCATTTGCCATCATTTTTTAGTCTATTTATATTAATTATTTTAATTTTATGCAGTGATCATTTCATTTGCTTTCACATGTGTCCGAAGTTGGGAACTGTGGGGGACTTCGACTCATTACACTATTCATCGTCTTCTTACAAGACAATCATTGATATTATAAAAAAGTAAGACAACTAAGTGCAATATATAATCACTAATGCATGTGTATCAACTATATTTCAAATTGTATTACTAACTTATGTTTTTATATCCTTAAAGTGCGTATAGGCTATACATACTCAATGGCGGGGATCACAAGAAGAAAAAATTGGTGATACGCAATGCCAAATGGGTAAGAACACTTCTGTTAATAAGTATCAATCATTTTTATCAGAGTTGGTACACTTCTGTTAATTAGCACCGATCATTTTTTATTGGGTTGCGGTGCTACAAACAACCTCCTGGCGTGTACTATGTGGATATTATGTGTGTGAGGTTTTGAGAAATAATGGGAGGTACCGGACGAATCCTGAAGACGTAAGCCTCTAGTGTGTACACAACTATGTATGTGCTAATTATGGTCCTGATGGTAATGCATAACGATCTTCATTTATTGTGTTTACGTGCAGATGCCTACCATTGACAAATCATGGGGGCAACTTGGTGATAATCAAATCACCAACATTTGTGCGGACATGCGAGATTCATCCTACATGAGATTTGCCACGAGGATGGAGAATTCTTCGATAAAGAAGGAGTTTTGACATTAGATGATGCAGAAAGGTTACGTAGATGGGTGTCGTAGGGTTATCTATTATGCACAATGTTTTGTAATGTGACTTATGTATACATTTTTTATTTTAGTTTGGATTGTGTGTTTGTGAGACATATATTTGGATTTGGCGGTTAAATACAAATTAAATTACTGTAAATTAATGTGAATTTAGCATACAAATGCCAATGTGAAAAAAATAATAGACGAAAATGACAAATTATATACAAATAATACACAATTATGGGGAATTATATAGGAAATGGGAAAAATGCTTTCTGTGGCGGGCGGTCTAAGCAACCGCCAACAAATATGAATTTTGTGTCGGCGGGCGTCCTAAGAAACCGCCAGCAGTGATGGCATTTGTCTTTGGCGGGCTGCTTAAGTAACCGCCACCGCTGATGACATTTGTCTTGGCGGTCGTTTAAGTGACCCGACAGCGCAGATGACATTTGTGCTGGCGGTCGTTTAAGTGACCCGCCAGCACAAATGGCTCTGTGCTGGCGGGCCGGCCACCCGCCAGCACAAAGGGCCATTTCTACTGGCTCAAAGTTGCTGGCGGGTGCCTCGCCCGCCAGCAAAAACCGGTTTTAGCCGCCAGGACAAATCGTTTCTGGCCTAGTGTTGCACTATGCTCTTCAGCTTTAGGTCTGCAAAACAAATAAGTATTGAGTCTTCTTCAGCAAGTCAGCTTCTGGCCACGGGCCGCAGCCATGGCGCTACCAGCGCCGCCCCTGCCACATTGGCTGCAGGTTCTTCTATATCAACGTGCCCTCCTTCCCTCGCTCACTAAACTAAACATAATCTCGCTAGGGTTTCAGCGGCGATGAATGCGTAGCCTCGTACCGTCGTACCACGTACGTGAGGATGCACAGACTTTTGCATTGACATCTGTATTTTGTAGATTTATTTATCCCTTTCCTTCAATTGATTTGCCCTCCGGCTATTGGTACAATTGATCCCCAAAGAAACCTTGGCTTCAGAAATGTGAAGTCCTCGATTGTGCATTAGAAATAGTATTCTACATGAATTTCCCCTTTTGTACACTTTGACAATCTCACCTGATCAAAATCTTACAGAAGTGGAATTTTTCGTTTCATGTCCCCCAAAGTGTGGTTGTTACTGCTGCTTCAGAATTCAAATTGTGATGAAATATTGTGTTTGCAGTTACAATCCCAAGGAGAATGATTTTAAATTGTTGGTATTGAAGACCCTTTGCAATAAGCTCTTCTTTAGTTATTTTGCCATCTGTCTCATTCTGGTATTCAACTCTATTCCAACAGATTTCTAATAGCATGTTTAATTTGCTGCCAAAAAGTAAAAAAGCAACTGATGCAATTCAGTTTGAGATTGGTTCCTCCATATAATTTATATCATTTCAATGGCAGATATAAGCAGCTTTTGCATTTGCCTTGCTCTACATTCCATGTAATGTAAGGCAGGTGGGCGAGTTTTCTGTTCGCACATTTGTACATGTATGTCATTTCTCCTTTGTTCGTAAAGAAACCAGCATTGTCAGATCTTTTAAAATGAAGAAGCTACCCTAATCATAACAAGGGAGCATGTCATATTTGGTTACTGATTTCTCTCCTTTTTTTTGCAGAAATGGCACCCACTGTTGAATAATGCCGATCAAGAAAAGGTGGTGATTTTGGTGGAAACAATGAAGTTTTGACTAAGAGCTTACATGCCGAATACATTCTTGCTGTCCAACATCCACCCTATTCGCTTGGCTTATCAGCCACCAGCCAACAGTACTTTTCTCTCGTAACAAACCAAACGAAAGAGCGATACTTTTCTCTCGAACAAATCAGCACCAGCCACCAAAGAACCAGCCAAACGAACAGTTGATCATCCGGATATAGTCGATCTTAATCAACCATTTTAGTGATTTTATCCATACAAAGAAAATAGTGCTCGTTACAAATGAGCTGCAATAGCACTGCCGGTACAGTGTTTGGATATGATTTTATCGTCTCTAGCTCATAGGACACGGCTATAGCTGTTTCGCTTATAACAAAAAGAGAAGTAGAGCTTTTTTACGGTGCTTGTGAAGTATCTGGAAATACTAGGAAGTACCAAGTGTTTCAATTTTCCCACCACACGATTAATTAAAACTTAAACTAATTATTAAGAAAAGGGTATTATGTTAATCTATTTGTGCTCTCTCTCTGTCAAGTTCATTCCCCCCTCGCGTCTCTCACTCTCGCACCCCACGAGTCTGATTAGCCATGCAAAATTACTCATGTACACTTTCTGAATTAAAAAAATATTTATTTAAATTTGTTGTGGTCCCACAAAACTGGTAATTCCACCATTGGATTTCGTGGGATGGACGGCTCATTAAAAAAATAAGCACTCTAACAAAAATACTCAGGAACTCCATAGTGGCACCTATGATTATCGATTCAGAAGGAAGAAATATATTGAAATGAACGGTTGTCCTGTGTGTTTGGTGTTGGAGATTGAAATCTTCGCAATTCGTTCATGAGCCAAAGTTGGCGTGTGTCAGGCCAATTGTTGCACACAAAATAGAAGACCGAAACCTCTACACTGATCACACCATTTTGTCTTTCTTGCATGCACACCAATGGAATGCTAAAAGGAGCTAGCGTGTGAGATTCACACCATTATGCATGGTAATAAGTTCATGTGGGACGTGTTTATAGCCAGCCATATGACATATATATGTGCTGGCACTCCTAGCTACTCCATCTTCTGTTTATGTAGTGTATTAAACCCAGCTTCTCTTACTGTCAGGAGTCACGTAGCACATTGGAGCTTCAGCTTGGATGAGACATTGGAGCAAGACAAACCACAAATATGGCTAGAATAGTTGGCACTACTACATCATGCTCCAATAGACGCCCCACCGAGCTGCCATCTGCCTAGCTGGTGGCGAACGAACGTTATGTCACCTGTCCGCTTTGTTCCCAGGTGACGAGGAGCGTGGACATCCGGCCCCAATGGAGTACCCATTTGGCTTGGGTGCCGGAGATGTAGCCACCGCTTCCTCAATTGCTCCCATTGACCTCCCACCAATCCGTGCTGCAAGATGTTCGTGGCCAATACACTCTGTTGAGTGGCAAAGGCCTACTAAGTCACCCAAAAGAACTTGCTTGATCCACACCCGCCGGCATCTTGTGTGCCGATAAGGAGGACACCCGCCACTGCTGTCCCTGTCTCCAACTCCCCCAATGCCAAAGTACATTTGATCTTTTGTCAAAACAGTAGGGTATTCCTGGGAATACAGAGGTGCATGGTGGCTGGACTTGTAGGTCCCACTTGAATTTTCAAAGAAGTTCAGTCGTTGCAACGTGCTGACAGGTTGCATCCATTGAATTTGTGTCCTATGCCAAGCAACCATTCGGAGAACTGAATTTCTTTCCTGAAGACTAGGTTGATAGGGTCTGACGTGCAGATGGCATTGTTATCAGATGTCTTAACAATTACTCATTTTGTTCCAAATTGTAGGTTATGGCCATCACTCCTAATGCGGTTTCAGAGCCTCTCGCGGCCTCCCATCCGCCTCTCGACCCAGCGCCGCCGTGAGCGCCCCCCACCCGCGCGCGCGCGCCCGCCCGCTCGTCGTCGTCACTCCAGCTGCTGCTTGTGGCGGCGGCGGGCTCCAGAGCCACAATCCCGGTGGTCTCCGACACCTCTTGTGCCTCTCTGGTTGCGTCCTCGCACATCCTAGGCAAGCCTCTCCTCCCACACACACACTCTGGCCCTTGGCCAAGCAGGTCGCTCTGCAGGCGTCTGCAGGACTACCTGCAGCACCTGCATGCAAAATTTACTCACTCCGCAGGAGCCCACCACCACCCTACCTAGAACCTGCATTATCCTGCTGGTTTTTGCAGCAAGAAGCAAGCAGGGCTTGCGGGCACCTGCCGGTGTCTGCCAGGAAGAGCTTCAGTTCTTCTCATTTGTGAAAAGGAGTATCTAACAAATAAAGGAGATCCATCCATTGATTTCTACAAGAGTTGTGCACAAACTATGTATCGAACATCTAGTTAATCTAGCACTGAACAAAGAATTTGCTCTTTAAAAATGGATTCAGCCTACATCAATTCTAGATCGGGTAATAACCTGAAATTTCTGGTAGTATCCATGAACGACCTCTAAATTGACTACTAAATTCAGAGCATTGCAACAACCACCAGCGGGGGGCATGCTGCTCAAGCACATGTCGCACATCAACGCACCGCCATAAGGTATTCCACATCGCTGCCATGATGGCAAGTTACTGCTGCAAATAGTATTGGCTTCACGACAGCGGCGTCCCTTGGCAACAGCCGCGCTCCAGACACACCAACCCGATTCGCCTCCGTCTGTCTGCCTGCCCACTGCATAAAACAATGTATTAGTAACTGGATTCTTGTTTAGAATATAAAAAAGAACGAATGGTATGCTTTGTGAGAAAGCAGTGGTGGTAAGGCCAAGTTAGAAAAAAAAGAGCTTGAAAAGACCAACTCTGCTGCAGTTTTAGCTTCAGCACGTACGTGGGCAGAAAGACCCTGAGAAAAATGAAGACCAGACGGACAACGCACAACGGGCAACCAGCAGCAGCTAGTAGTGCCTTTGTCAAGCACACCGCTGACACTTCCAGCACATGTCTGGGAGAAAAAAGCAGCAGCGCTTCAATGGTGAGTCCACTACCATTGAAGAGCTTATTTTTGCTTCAGCCGCAACCACTACCATCTTCAGATTTCAGAATGACACTTGATGTTAACAAGTCATTGTGCTTGTGCTTAGCTGGTCAGTCCACAACGCAATCATATTTCCATGGGAATAGATTATATTATAGCAGCCTATTGGGTGAGATTAAAGTATACTGCATGTCTGATATTGCTCCCGGAATCTTTTTTTTCTGCATCTTCTTCCAATTAAATTTTGACTGAACAAATTAAAGCAATGTAATCAGAGAATAGTCTCGTCCATGGGAACAAACAAAGATGGCTGGCTGGCTTGTGGTGTGCACACTAGCCACAATTTCATTCATTTATTTATTTTAACAAAAGAAACTCAAATTAGCTGGAAGGAAATACTGATAAATAACAATTGTTAAAGTGGATAAAGGCAGCAGGCATGAAAGCACAATTGCACATGAAGTCATGATCAGCAGCACTGGGAATATAGCACTGGGAAAATGTTTACTTCGTCACACATGTAACTGAACAGGACAATCAAGCCAAACTGATAGTACCTGATCATGCCGATCCACCTTCCTCAACAACATCATTCAAGGTATCAATTTTTATGATGTCCAAGTAAGATGTACCTGCAGAAAAGAAAAGTTAGTACAATTTTCAACAAAGCTCAATGTCTGAAATGCATAATAGTGATCAGCAGGCTGGATTCACAAAAAAAGCAATCACCTGCTGACCGAAGCCAATCTTGAAAGCAAATTAAAGCCTCAACAGTATCGCGTGCTAGTCTGGTGCGATGATCATTGACGATGCGTTCACTTGTGCTGAAGGCAGACTCAGATGCCACGGTAGATGCAGGAACAACTAACAAATCACGAGCCATACATGCCACTACTGGGTACTGTGATGCATGTATCTTCCACCAGTCTAAAATATCGAAGCTCTCATCCGATGTGCCGAAACCAATCAGACCAGGAATTACTTTTTCCTGCTGTTGATGTCTCTCCTTGAGAAGCAGAACTGGTGGTGTTTCCCATCTCAGAAGAGTATCCATTGAACAAATTTCTGAGGATTTTATCCACTTTAGCAATATGGTCACCCGCATTTACACCATATACTTGCTTCAAACGAAATTCAACAAAGCCAAACTTGAAGCGAGGATCCAAGATAACAGGAATACAGTTGGTCAGGTAAGAAATGTCCCAATACTTTTCAAACTTGTTTTGCATTTCTAAAACCATGGATAAAAGGGTTCTGCTTGGGTTATTTTCTTCCTCATCCAATACTTGTTTGATATCCCAAATCTCTTCTTCTCGGGCCTCATCCATCTTTCTAGCTCCCTCCCGGCCAATCCCTCCCCGCGAGATGGCCGGACCGGCATAGGTCTTCCCGGACGCGCCGCCGTCGCACGAGGGGCGAGGGCTCGTCGCGACGCGGGGGCCTCGCCCGGCGCGGAGGCGGCTCGCGGCGGCGCGGGCGGGTGGCCTCGCCTCGGTCCACGGCAAGGAGCTTCAAGGTCGGCGTCGTCTCGCTCCATGGTGCGGCGAAACTCGATTCCGAGCGCGAAGGTCGCCCTCCCTCCGCCGGCGCAACGGTGGATCCGGAGCGAGCCGCGGGGCGCGTGGTCCCTTACCTTTTCCTCCTCCGCCGGTGACCCATGGGGGCGCGTAGTGCCTCCTCTTCGCTCCTTCGCCGGCGAGCGGCCCGGCCTTCCTCAACGGAGGCCGCGAGCGCCGTGCTCCCTCCCTCCCTCTCTCGCTCCCTCTCGCGGGCATCTTCCTCGCTCCTCGTCGTGCACCGGCCCCGCATCCGGTGGCGGCCCGAGCTTGGGGAGGCGGCGGTGGCGGCCCGAGCTTTGGGAGGCGGCGGCGGCGGCGGAGGTCCCGGCCGCTACTTCTTCACACATGGATGGATCGATTTTGCGACGGAGGTCCCGACCGTGGCTCCCTCATGCATGGATGGGTCGATTTGGTGGCCGAGGTTCCGGTCGCGCCCCCCCGGCGCATGGAGGAATCGATTTGGCGCCATATTCCCGCGTCGGAGGCCGACGCCGCGCGACCTTGGTCGTACAACGGTGCCGAGGCTCGGAGATATGGCCTTGGAGCACGAGCCCCGTCGTCCTTTCGCGAGACGACGGCGCGGGCGCTCGCTACGGTGAGGCGGGGGGTTTACGTAAAATCATCGGCTTGAGGACGGCTTGAGGACGGCGTTGTACGTGCCCTAACGCCGGCTAGCCTTTAATCGCCGATAGGCGCCGCCTAGTATTTGAAGCGGCGACTTGCGGATCGTGGAGAAACGAAACGAATCGTCTTTCCGCACTTGCTCATCTTCATCACACACCTCGCTTGCTCCCTTTTTCCTCCACTCACCCACCACCATTGCGAAAGCTAGCTCCAACGATGGCCCCTCGACAAGAAGCCGGAAGGCCGCCCTTGACGCGGCGGCTCGGCAATCGACCCCGCCGACCGCCTCGGCAAGCTTCCGGACAAGATCCCGGCGCGGATCCTCTCGTTCTCCGCCGGCGCGGCGACCGTGCGGACCTGCATCCTCGGGCGGACATGGCGCGACGTCCGGAAGATGGCCACGCGCCCCGCTCATCACCGGCGACTCCGTCGATGAGGTAGGGGGAATTCGTCGACCACCCGCTTCGCATCCGCCTCGACGGGCTCAAGCTCGCGCCCCTCGACGCGTGCGAGATCAAGTTCCTTGTAGATGGCGACGACGAGCGGCGGCGACGACGTCCGCCGCGACGACGAGCGCGGCGACGCGTCCTCAACACCGGATCCGCCGTGTGCCTGAAATGTCAAGTCCGGTCGCTCCGGTAACATTGTCGTGGATTGTTCGGATGTACCGAAAACTATTTCGAGATGAGTGAAAGGTCCCTTGTCTCGAGGTACTTGGTCACGCTAGAGATGCTTGGAGGCGTAAGACCATCCACACGGGCCCGGCAAAAAATCGTCATCGGCTCTGCCCGCAGGAGACCTTTGGCGTTTTTACACCCGCAGCGGGCTCCTTCATCCCTCACGGGATTTTGCCGTCCACCCCCGATCCCCTCATATCTCGCGGAGCGAGAGGGGCTCCTTCATCCGGTTCCCGAGGCAACGGCGGCGGGGGCCACCCAAGTCCTCTCGCTTCCCTCCCGCCGCCGGATCCACCTCCAGGCGAAGACGGCCGTCCCCCGCGAGCAGAAGGGGGGCGCCAGGGGATCTCGCCCGCGGGGCCGTGGAGCTCCCCTGCGACCCACCATCGATTGGCCGGCCCGCCGCCGTCAATTGACCACGCCCGTCCGCCGGAAGAGCTCCGATCCGCCGCCGCGCCGCATCCCCGTGCATCCGGCCCGCACCTCGAGCTCCGTCGCCGGAGCACGGCGGGGCCGCCACGAGCTCCGCCGCCGGAGCGGGCGGGGGCGCGCCGGGCCTCCACGCGCCGCCGTGACGAGCTCCACGCGCACCTTCTCCGGCCTCCACGCGCCGCCGCGACGAGCTCGTCGGCCTCCCGCCGCCGTGCGTGGAGCTCGAGACCGAGGGGGGAGGGGGAGATAGGGGCGCGCGATGTGGGCGAGCGCGCGCGCGCGCGCGCGCGGCCGACGCCCTCGGTGGTGGCGGCCCGGCCGGCCGGGCACCCCCCCTCCTGCGCCTCCATCCGCCGGCAGGGGTGGGAGAGAGAGGGAGGGGGGGCGGTGGGGAGGGTAAAAGGAAAGGAGAGGATGACCAGTGGGCCCCGCGCGTGGTTGTTGGGATGAAGGAGGTAGATAAAGGATGATGGATGCGGGAGAACGAAATATAAAGTAGAGAATCTAGATGATTGTTGACGGTTAATAGTTGTATATAAGTTCGTTTGTTACTTGCAAGCGGACAAGTCTCCCGTCGTAGTCAAGGGACCCTTCTTCCCTCGAGTGGTGAACCCAAGGTATCGAATCCGTGGAACAATGTGCAACGCAAGGATTCAATCTAGTAAAGCAAGGTAAGCTATCTTATGATGAACTAAGTTGCATCTAATCTACTAACTCATAAAGAAAACGAATCTAATCTAATCTACTAAAGAGGTAACAAGAGAAAGCAAGAGATAACCAATCTAGAGAATCTAGATCATGCTTATGTTGTAGCTCCAAACAAGATAGATGAAGATAGCAAAGCGAATCTCATTAAAAGCATCTTTAAATCGTGGCCTTCCCATCCGACTCCGAAAACATCCGCCTTTCGAGACCCCCGTTCTGTCACAACGTAGCCCTATTCATGCGGGGAGCTTAGGGCGAGTTCGATAGAACAAGTTGAAATCACTTGGCCGGTCCGGTATGCACCTCTAGCCACCGCGGCTACAAGAGCACCCTATGTAATCTATCTTAAGTATAGATCGTAGAAGAAGCAAAACCAAGAAGAAAACAAAATCATCGAGAAGGCACTTGATCGCTAGAAATCGAATTCACTTACAAACTTCACCATGAATGATTACATGAACAAGATCACCACCGGGGCCCTCCCTCGATCTTGATCCTCGCTCCGAGCTCCGACGTGGTCTTCCATGCAAGGTTCCCACGTCGGCCGGGGAAACCCTAGACAACTAGCACGACCCTCATCTTCAAGTTGGTGTCCCTCAAGCTTCTCTCGCTCCTCGGTGGCGGATTACGAAATCTTCTCTCCGTGGCTCTCGGTCGGGGGGCTATTTATAGCCCGAGAAGCAATTAGGTCAAAGGAGAGGCCGATTGGGCCCCGAATTGGGCCGGGCCGGCCGGCTCGGGCCGACCGGCCCGGCCCACTTCGGCCCATCCCGCGGCCTCGCTTCGCCCGGTGTTGCTTCCCACGTCTTCTAGATGTTCTCCCCTTTTGCATGTGGGCCCTTGACGTCGGTTTCTCTCCGAATTGGACTCAACTCCTTGTCTTGCAAGATTCGGCACTTTTCGGTTCG
Source organism: Cenchrus americanus (assembly GCA_947561735.1). Taxonomy (NCBI): domain Eukaryota; kingdom Viridiplantae; phylum Streptophyta; class Magnoliopsida; order Poales; family Poaceae; genus Cenchrus; species Cenchrus americanus. The sequence goes on from OX387245.1 coordinate 256,874,748, forward strand.
GTCCTCGGAGTTTATCATCTTCTCGGGCTTGGTCCTTGGGCTCTTGGAGTCATGTTCACTTCATTGCTTGACTTGTATCGGGCTTCAAGGTCTTGTCATGAGGTGCTTAATGAACTTATCCCGGAAGTCTTGCTTTCAACGTTAAAACCCCGCGTAAACACATAACTCCAAAACCGACATGCACAAGTGAACTTGTTATACCACGGGGGTTAGTACCAATGAATAAGATACAAAAGTCATGCCAACACCGAAGGTAAACTCATGGCTAGGTTGACGGATTTTCACCGTCAACATCTCCCCCATGCTTAAACCTTGCTCGTCCTCGAGTAAGCCTTCGATGGATATCATCGTTGCCAAACAATGTTTAAACCTTGCACTTGATCATACATGAAAAAAAACATAATGCTCTCAAAAGTTTAATTCGTTAAAGTTCCATAATGTACTAGCCTTCACCTCTACGGAGGGTAGATTCTTATTAAGCTCATCCCACAAGTATTAACATGCTCCCAAAATTTAAATAGATCTCGAGAATTTTTGAAATAAAGAACGAGATAAAGAAAAGCTAAACCAAGTTCACAAATTTAAATCATCTTGTATATTGCTCATAAACTCTCATCTCACTTGTCTCTCAAGCCTATATATTCTACTCCTTTCCCTCTCATAACATATATGTGTGGTAGGCTTTATATGGAGCTTTGGGAAAGTTTAGTCCTAACAAGATTTTATAAATGAGGTGTTGTCAAAACAAGACAAGCTTCTCATGGTCTTACCGAGACTCGTCAAAAAGGTCATTGGAAAATAATGTTGAATCAAGGAGGGGAAAGAGAAAAATACACACACTTTTAGATAAGTGGACATGTGCAAATGGCAAAGAGTGATCCCGAGGCACAAAGGAAGTCCTCGTTATCGGATTGCACATGGTTGGAAAATGAGAATGGATCTTTTTAACTTGAAGCCTTGATTGCATTCTTAGAGAACCGGGGAGTTCACTTTACGCACATATATTTTTTTCTCTTTCTCATATTTCTCATTCTTTTCTTTCTTTCATTCATTCATCATTTTTTTTCTCGTCATATATTCAGCCCACGACTTCCACAACGAAGTTTTGATTTTTTTATACCTTGAAAGTCATGAATATCACTGGATTTTTTTTGTTACCCAACCCTATACATCTCTTTCATCATTTTTTTTAAAAATACTCCCTTTTGAACTCTAAAACTGCACCGTACCTACCTCCTCCCCCATGCTTAGACGTTGCTCGTCCTCGAGCAAAGAGGCGAAAAATAAGGTAGGTACCGGAGATATTTTTCCTTGGAGAGATACTTGAAATCTTCAACGTTGGCACCGTCTTGCGATCTTCCTTGAATTGATGATCCATTCTCAACGATAGGTTGTGGTCAAGGAGGTAATCACAAAAAGATGATATTTGGTTTAAGGGTGGATATCCGGCGAAGTTTGTGAGATCACCGATGCGGGGATACACAATGCACGGATAAAAGGCTAGCAAAAAGATAGATACGCAAAAACGGAATGACCAGCTTCTTAGTCTCGGGCCGGAGAAGTCATGGCCTGCAATAACTCACTCAAAATAAATCTTGTACACTAAGGTTTATGCACTCAAATATATATAAGGCTCTGGATAGGTTGAGCAACACACAAGTGATATTTGTGACAAGGTTAGCAATATTTTTGAGCATAAAAGACATCTTTAATCTATTCATAACTTGAGAGCACATAAAACACTATGGGTATTTATTTTAATCATAACCTCCGCTAAAGATTAAGCTAGCATTTAAATAAATTCAGATTTGTATTTTTAAGAGAGCACTAGTTCAAACATGCATAAGTCAATTACAAAGATAAACAAAGCAGCAATTATAATCATATATCATCATGGCACAAACTTTGTAACTTTACCAAAGGTAAAAACTTGGTGGTGACATTATTCATGATGAAAATAAACACTAAGATACATGCTGAAAATTAAACTAAAAACTGAAAATTAAAGCAAAACTGAAAATACTACGCAAACATAGGCGCAAACAAGCTGAAAATTAAAGAAAAGGGGGGTAAAGGAAAGATAACTAAAGCTCCTCCTCTCTCTAATCTTCCGCCGGTGGTTGATATTAAAAGTCTTGGTTGTTGTACCCTTACTTGCAATAGGAATGCGCCTCTCCTCCTATGAATTGTCCAATGGTAATAGGTGAAGGTGTCAAAGCTCATAAGCGACGTTTGCATTTCCTTCACCCATTTGGTTTGCATTGGTTAGGATGGCTGCAATAATTTGCATGTTCCTTGCAGCGTATCCTCCAATGGTGGCCACATTTTGTTGTGGTTGAGGAAGGTGTGCAAATGGCTCCGCAAAGGCTACGTTGGGCACCGCAAAAATGGTGGGGGTATGGCTGCACCACTCCCCCATGCTTGCATTGGTACACCACCGTAGTAACTCGGCGGCGCCGGGGTTCCTCCCAATGGTGGGACATAATTTTGTTGTGCACCTTATTCTTGGGCCATAGAAGATCCATCTCCTATAAAATTTTTTTTTCTTTTATTATTTTTTTTCTTCGCCGGCACAAGAAGTCCTTCCTCTAACCGATCTTCTTCCCCTCAAGAAAAGTCTTAACCTTCAATCCGATAGGGGCAAATTTACTTTGGCCACTTTGAAGCCTCCTCCCTCATCTTCAAATAAATTTTCCTTTCTTAATATATTCCTAGGGAAGTCCCGGGTAGGAGATGATTCGGGTTTCTTGTAATACCCGGTTTTAAAGAGATAGCCAATATGGAGAGGTAACACCCCGAACCAATATCTTCTGAACTCGATGTTGCAACAACATCACCGGTTGATCATAGGTGAGTGGGGTCTATTGGCCACTTGGCAATCAAAGCCGAGTAAAGCCAATTCAACTTTGTGTTGGTTATCTTTGTCTCTCTTGTTCTCCCAAAAATCCACTTGCACAAAGGCGACACACATGGATGATGGGGTTCCGGATAGTATTTCTTCGTTGATGGTCTCTTCCCGTGATCATACTCCAAAAACCTTCCCATGTGCCTTCATGCACATACTTGTTTCGGAGCTCCCTTTTGAAAATAGGAGACACTCGCCCATGGGTCTACGATACTAGAACATGTAATCGTTTCGAACATGAAAACCAATCTAGTCTATCAGGGATTGTGTTGAATGGATCCAAGGAAGCATTGAGGCCTATACTCCCTTTATGGCATGGTTGCTAGCCTTAAGCATTAAAGTATTTTCAGCACAAGATGATAAATAGATAATCCAACAAAGTGTGATTACATCTCAAGATCGACCGCAACCCATGGATGAAAGGAGATTACCCCATCAAGGTGCTAGAAATAGCATCACCGATCAAGGTTACCATTCCGACGGTGTCTTCCTTCTTCTCCACTTGTGGGCTCCCTCCAACGGAATGAGAGACTCGGCACTACTTCATCAAGGGTATGCGCCTTGGTCATGAAAATTTCCTAGGCGAATTCCTTGTGGGTGTTTGCCGACACTCCGTTAGAGAATTGCACCGGTGTCCCGTGTGAAACCCAATATGTGGAGAGCTTGGTCGTCGATGTCGACGTTTGCTACAAGCCTCTACCCAAGGCGAGCGATCTTCTTCTCCTCCTACTCCGTCGTGATGATAAACCCATGGGAATGCCACGGAGCGCATAGAGGTGGAGCGGATGATCGTGTCAAGCGGCGAGGTTGGACGAGCGGCTCCTCCATACGTTATTGAAGTTTGGTAAACCTAATAAACGAGTTTCGTGTGGCCCTCATGCCACCAAGGAGAAGAGTGTGGTTCCTCCTCGGCGGTGCCGTGTCCTCCTCCATACTCCGGGGATACTCGGAAACCGAGTGCCTCCTCGAAGAGGTTGATGGCTTAGACGACGATGATCCCTTCTTCTTCGGTGAAAAGGCTTGTATTTTTCCTCCATGATTGCAGCACTCTCCCTCACAAATATATATCCGGGGTTTTCACCCGGTAACAAGGTACACAAATATTATTTTGGAGTCTGGACTTTGAGTGGATTAAGGATGTGATTTGTTGCACGAAACAAACGCGGTGGATGGCTAAGTCTAAGGTGATTCCGGCCTACAAATTAGAGCACACGAACAAAGAGTTGGATGAAAGACTACCTCTCTCCTCCTCTTGGCTCGATTCTTCTCTAGTGCATTCATGTTGCTTCGTGATCGCGTACACCTTTGTCACACCCTGAAATTTCCAATTTCAGGATGTGAATAGGAAAAAAAAATTAAACAACGATTTAGTCTAAATTTTAAAATTTTGCCCAGCTTTTATTTTTTTCTTTACAGGAAATATAGTATAGGAAAAAAAAAATCCTCTGTTTGTTTTTTCTAAATTAAATAAATAGTTATGTGCGTGTTGCATTCATGCCGGTGCATTGTTTTTGGGGTGTTTGGATTCAAATCCTGGTTTGAATTCAAATTGGTTTGCTTAATTAGAAAGGGTTTTGTTTTTTTTTTGAAAAAAAAAGAAAAAGAAAAAAAAAAAGAAAGAAGCTAACCACCCTGCCAGGCCCCCTTCTCCGCAGCCCGTTTTGCTTGCTGGCCCAGCTGCGCAAGTCTGCTCGCGCACCTTGTGTTTCCCCTGCGTCCGCTCGCCGCTCGCAGCGGCCCAACCAGCCTCCCCGGCCCGGCGCGCGCGTCACCCCCGCCGGCCGCCCCATCACCGTGCGCGCGGCCCGGCGTGGCCCGACGAACCGCGGCCTGCCGTGCGCCGGTCCGCGGAGGCCGACGGGCGGGCCCCGCCCGTCATCTCCTACCTCCGATCGGACCTGAGTCCGAGTCGGGCTTGGGGTAGCGCCCCACCCCTGCACCGCGTGGACCCGCGCGCCGAGGGCCCCCCTTGGCCTATTTAAGGCTCCGACCCGTGCCGCGCCGCCCTAAACCCTAAGCCCTCGAAGCCGCCGCCGCCTTGTGTAAACCGCCACCGCAAACCCTAGGTTGGAACCGCCGCCGCCGTCCGTGCCCAAGCCGGCGCCGCCGACCCGCGCCGTCGCCGCTTTGCCGTCGACTTGGAGCCACCCCGGAGCATCGCCTCAAGGTGAGGAGCACCTCGGTGTAGTCGCTCGGGCTCCCGTGCCGCGCTCTCGTCGCCGCGCTCGCCGCCGGCGGCCGTCCGCCCCGCCGCGCGCCCGCCGCCGTCGTCGCCGCCCGTGCGCTTGCGGCGGTGCCCCGGGTCGGTTCCCCTTGTCGCCGCCTACGCGCCGGTGTTTAGCCCGTCGAAAACCGCGACTCCTAGCCTCCGGAGCACCGACCGCATCGCCGGAGTGTCGCCGGAGCGCCGCCGCAGCTCGTCGCCGGCGTCCCGCCGCTGCCTTTGCCTACGCAGATCCAGGGCCGTTGGATCCCCGATCCACGGTCCAGGTTAGATGGACTTACCGGTCAAAGCCACTTAGGCTAGTCAAACCGGCCCGCTTAGATCCCGACCGCCGGATCTAGATCCAATGGACCAGATCCACCCCTTCAGTGTTAGCCGCACGTTTTTGTAAATTAAACCCTAAGTTTTTACGGAATTGCAACCCGGTCCTCCCACCTTAAGAAACCTTTACGATTAGGTCCTGTTTTCTTCAGTTTAGCCCCGAGACTTAAGTTTTATTTACAGATTAGTCCAAAAATTTGTTTTAGCCATAACTTTGTCGTTTTAACTCCGTTTTTAGCGTTCTTTATATCCACGCGATCGTCTCGACGAGTAGAACGACTTTTTGCCCCTGTTTAGTTCTGTTAGTACTGTTTGGTGATTGTTTCTTATTTGTTTTCATTGTATGCTTGTATGTGAATGATGTGGTGCGTAGAAGACGGTTCGTTCGTGGAGAACGCTGGAGTTGAAAATTTCCAAGGTCTTGAGCAGCAGCACACGTTGGTAGAAGGCAAGTCCTTGCTGCATTCCCGTTAATCCTTTTGCAACATGCATTTTAATTACACCGTTATTTATTATTGCTATGCATTAAATTGATGGGTCCTATTGCTAAGGTTTGACTAGTTTTGTTTATCCTGTGCCTTGATCAACCTGGGTTTATGTTTATGTTGGGTAGACCGTGCTTAGTTGCTCAACTTGGGTTTATGGTGGTTTTGATGAACAACAATGCTAATCTTGCTTTACTTATGTTGTACCTATCATTAAACAAGATCACCTGTGTTAATCGGAACATGGAGAACCACCCAGGAAAACAGTGCTACCACAAGACATATGGCTCTGTCTTGGCTTATTAATTAGTGAACTAGATGTTAGGTATGCTTTACCTGATAAGGGTTGGGGGCTGGCGGGTAGTGGCGTATGGACCTGCTCGGGCGTAGGTGTGGGCTTGGCTAAGACACGGTACTCGTCCGGGAGCTTTATACGTTGCACTGACCAGGTAACCTAGCGGGCAACCTTCATCTGGGGATCTTTGTAACGGCCTCGTAGCGTCCCTATGCAATCACACCTCGGTAGTGTGGTATGGTGCCTGATCAGCATCGCATGGTTGGGTTTAAAGTTCTTCGGGACTTTTACGCGACTTGTGGGTAAAGATGTACGACCTCTGCGAGTGTAAAACTAACTAGTTAGCCGTGCCCACGGTCACGGGCGGCCCGGACCCTCACATGATTAAACTATGAAAGATGGATTAAACTTGTTGCATTTACTTTCGTTCATGATGTTGATGCTTATGTTAATCTCCGGGTTGGTATAAACTTACATTTGCTAGTAATATAGCTTGCTTAATAAAATTTGACCAACTAAAATGCCGATGTCGCTAAGCAACCACAAGCTTCCACCGTAAAGCCTTTGCATGTTGTTATAGATCTTTTCCCTTGTTGAGTACGACATGTGCTCATGCTTGTTGTTCTTTTATATGCATCTACACAACCCGGTTGCTGCTCAGACGGACGCTTTGAAGACTTTCCTGGAGAGTTCGGTGGTTTCTAGGCGAGCGTGCCCCCAGTCAGCTGCCTGTGGAGACGTCATTTACCGCTGCTAGTACTCGTTTATGTTACGATTCTGAGACATTCGGTCATGTAATAAAGTTTTAATACTCTCTTTACGCTTTTACACTGTGTTTTGGTATACACTGAGTCAACGCATGTGTGAAACTTGATCCTGGCGCACATGTGTTTTATGCATTCGGATTTGCCCTTAAATCCGGGTGTGACAACCTTCCAAACGTTCCCGTCCACTCCTTCGCTTGCACTATTGCTCCTTCCACTTGATGTTTTCGCTTTGACTCACTTCCATACTCCCTTGCCTCACATGCATCCATGATATTCCTACAAAACAAAGCCTTGGCTGCCCCCCATGCTTGTACTTTGCATGTGGTTTAAATATGTTGGAGGGGCATCCCGTGATGTATCATGGTGCATGCATGGTTAGGTTAACTAGATTGCCCCCCTTTAAGGCTAAGCACTCCTCTAATTTCGAAATTTAAAAATATTTTTCAGAGCCATGCAAGAGCTCGAACATAATTTTAGAGAAGTTTTTAAACCATTAAAAACAAATGCAAGTCGAAAATATTTTTTTATTACGTCGATTTCGGTCTCACCGGTATAGTTTGCCTTCATTGGTTGAGAGCAAGCTTTTCCCGGCTTGATCATGGGGGCAAAGGTTTAGGTCCTAATTTTGATTAGATGAGAGAGATTTTGAATGAAATAAAATTAAGTGAGGCTTAGAAAAATTCTAATCTTAGAGAAACCGAGGATATGGATTTTTAAATCAACCAAAAATCAAGTTTCTAGGTTCACGCGAGTCCTACCACGTGCTGAAATTTAAATAACATCTAGATACAAGTTGTGGCTCTACTCGAGTGTTTTTAGCATGAAAAACAAGTCAACCACAGCACCATAATGAGGGTGAAGGGTTGAGTTAGGTTCTGAAATTTTTTTTTTTGGTTGTGGTTTCTCGAAAAAGAAGCAAACAATCACATAGGATGGTTCATGTAAAGGGTTTATGATCAAGCAAAATATTCAACCAAGAATTATGTCCGTAATATTGTTCAACCATTCTAAGTCTAATGTTTTGCGTAGTAAAATTCAAAACTGAATTAAAAAGACTCGAAAAACCCGGAATCGGGTTGTCCTCCCGTAGCTTATTCTTGACTCGACGAAACGGGTTGCCTCCCGCCTAGCGCTTCGTTTATAGTCCATGGCTAGACTTGTTCACTTGATTACTCCGGATCAATGCTCTTTGCGGGCGTTGCAATCTTGGGTACCCACTTTGGCTTAGTCATTTTTTTTGGTCTTCGCAGGCTGGCTTTGTCCTTTGGTCTTGACGGATGCAACAACTTCCTCCATGTAGTGGCTGGGCATCTCGAACTCCGGTCTTCGGTTGTGATCTTCATGGTCTTCTTAGTGTGATCCTCCATCTCTCCCGAATGAGTTTGAGTAGCCTTTCGCCGTCTTGGGACCTTGGAGTTGTCTCCGAAATTCTTCTTTGTTACCCATCGGGCGCCCGGCAAGTTGTCCCACTTGCGTCTCTAGCATCTTCATCATGATGAACACTTCGCATGTGGATCTTGCCTTGGCGGCCTTTAGGTGTTGAGCTTCTTTCTCCATCTCCATCTTCTCCATCCTTCTCTTGATCTTGAACGGCCTTCCGGCGTCTTGACTTGGAGGTGGTGATTCCCTTGGAGATTTCGACGGTCCTTCGACTTCAACTTTTGAATCTAGGGTTTCCACCCCTTTAGCTTGTGTTGCACGTCACCTTTGCACCGTAAAGTTTTCCCGGATCATCCACAAAAAAGTTTGGGTTTCTTGGAGAGGTAGCCAACCATCTCCGGTTAGGGTTAGTAATAAAACAAAAATCTAAACATAAAAACTAGGGTTAATCAAAACTAGATTAGATTGACTCTTTTTTTTTCTTTACGGGGATGATCAAACATAAGAGATGCAAAAGAAAATCAAAAGAAAAACTGAAAGATAAGCGATACTAGATCGGATCTTGATTGCTTGTTCCCCGGCAACGGCGCCGAGAAAAAGGGGCTTGTTGACGGTTAATAGTTGTATATAAGTTTGTTTGTGACTTGCAAGCGGACAAGTCTCCCGTCGTAGTCAAGGGACCCTTCTTCCCTCGAGTGGTGAACCCAAGGTATCGAATCCGTGGAACAATGTGCAACGCAAGGATTCAATCTAGTAAAGCAAGGTAAGCTATCTTATGATGAACTAAGTTGCATCTAATCTACTAACTCATAAAGAAAACGAATCTAATCTAATCTACTAAAGAGGTAACAAGAGAAAGCAAGAGATAACCAATCTAGAGAATCTAGATCATGCTTATGTTGTAGCTCCAAACAAGATAGATGAAGATAGCAAAGCGAATCTCATTAAAAGCATCTTTAAATCGTGGCCTTCCCATCCGACTCCGAAAACATCCGCCTTTCGAGACCCCCGTTCGTCACAACGTATCCCTATTCATGCGGGGAGCTTAGGGCGAGTTCGATAGAACAAGTTGAAATCACTTGGCCGGTCCGGTATGCACCTCTAGCCACCGCGGCTACAAGAGCACCCTATGTAATCTATCTTAAGTATAGATCGTAGAAGAAGCAAAACCAAGAAGAAAACAAAATCATCGAGAAGGCACTTGATCGCTAGAAATCGAATTCACTTACAAACTTCACCATGAATGATTACATGAACAAGATCACCACCGGGGCCCTCCCTCGATCTTGATCCTCGCTCCGGAGCTCCGACGTGGTCTTCCATGCAAGGTTCCCACGTCGGCCGGGGAAACCCTAGACAACTAGCACGACCCTCATCTTCAAGTTGGTGTCCCTCAAGCTTCTCTCGCTCCTCGGCGGCGGATTACGAAATCTTCTCTCCGTGGCTCTCGGTCGGGGGGCTATTTATAGCCCGAGAAGCAATTAGGTCAAAGGAGAGGCCGATTGGGCCCCGAATTGGGCTGGGCCGGCCGGCTCGGGCCGACCGGCTCGGGCCCACCCGGCCCATCCCGCGGCTGCTTCGCCCGGTGTTGCTTCCCACGTCTTCTAGATGTTCTCCCCTTTTGCATGTGGGCCCTTGACGTCGGTTTCTCTCCGAATTGGACTCAACTCCTTGTCTTGCAAGATTCAAGCACTTTTTCCGGTTCAGTCCTCGGAGTTTATCATCTTCTCGGGCTTGGTCCTTGGGCTCTTGGAGTCATGTTCACTTCATTGCTTGACTTGTATCGGGCTTCAAGGTCTTGTCATGAGGTGCTTAATGAACTTATCCCGGAAGTCTTGCTTTCAACGTTAAAACCCTGCGTAAACACATAACTCCAAAACCGACATGCACAAGTGAACTTGTTATACCACGGGGGTTAGTACCAATGAATAAGATACAAAAGTCATGCCAACACCGAAGGTAAACTCATGGCTAGGTTGACGGATTTTCACCGTCAACAATGATGTGGTAGGAATATTCTGTTTTGAAGGAGTTTTTGAAGTGTGGATGGTCTAACGTTTCCGGATGATGAGCACCTCAACCTCTCCGGATGTCCCGCGTTGGAACATCTGGAGATGAGTCACTCCTGGGTGCCCGATGTTGTGACGTCCCCGTCACTAAAACACCTGATCATTACAGCATGCCGCGCAAATCGTTGCGGCGTTTACATTTGTGCTCCACGTCTGGTTTCACTGTGGTTGGAGGATTTGATTCAGTGGACTCCCCTGCTGCTGGAGAGCATGCCAGACTTGGTGAGGGCACGTGTGGAGATTGGCTCGGATACTGGTGACTTTTATGACTTTAACTTTGGCGATGCAAAGTGCTACTAAACATCTAGAGATGATAGTATCCCGCGACTCAACGGTACGGTTGATCTTACACTTGTACGCTTTTACAACTATTCATCACCACGTTACAGTACACATACATGTTTCCAGTAATAACTATTACCCTGATGTATATATGAGTTTATTTTTACACTCATGCATACCCATGATCTGGGGTTCTTAAGTTAATGCTCTATATACAATCGTCGTGTCAAGAATGCCCAAAAGATTAAAAAAGAAAGGGTCAGATTTACTACAATTATTTTTCTCTCCTTGCAGTTTTCTACGTCGCCTGATATTTTCCTAAGGGATATGACGAGATGGTGCCCAACATTTTCCAACTTGAAGACCCTTGTACTCGATCATGGCTTATGTGAGGGTGAGACTAGTGGGACTGCTGATTGCACACTAGCGTGTATTCTTGAACATGCACCACTTTTAGAGAAGCTCACTGTTATATTCTTCAAGGTAGAACACCTAAATGTCCAATGCTATTGTTGCATTACCCATTGAGTTCTAGTAAGTTCTTATTGATTAATCTCGATGACATCAATCCCTTTGCTGCAGTTTCGTATCAAATATAAAGTGGAGTTGAAAGGACACCCTGATGAAGTCAAAAAAGGGTTGCACAAAACATATGCCTACATAAGCCATTCATCTTTTCCATATTATATTTGAAACAAAACATTATTGGTTGGTTTGTGCCAAAAACAAATAAAACAATCCGCACGTAGGTGTTAAATAATTATCATCGGCCCGACCGCTTGACATATGAATTTGTATGAACTGGCGAGTGGCGACACGCCACCATATCCATATATTCCACCCCGGAACCTTGTGGGCTACTGTTTATATGTTTCTATTTATACCTTTCTTTTACAATTGCAACAAATCTTTTGCCCTTTATTTCAAACAAAACCTTTGTGAGCTGCGAGTGTGGGTCGTGTGGCAGCAGCCCGTTAAGCAAGCAATTAGTGGGCTAATCTAAGCTTGTAAATAATGGGCGTTTGCCCAACTGCGTTCTTGCCAAGCCCGCCTGTAAAATGGGCCTCGTGGGCGCCTGCAGAGGCATTTATTTCTGGAGCGGGATTTAGCGATTGAGTCCGCGAGGCCCGGTGGGCTTAGCAGGTCGGCCTCCGTGGCCTGCTAAACCCGCAAGGTATCCTTTCGGCTCCTCCCGTCCCTCCCTCCGCAGCGCCATCCGCCGAGCGGCGAGCGCCACCCCCGCCGTCCGTCTCTCGCCGCCATCCCCCCACCGCGGATCCGTACTACTTCTTAAGTTCTTGTGTTATCGGGACCTCACCGGCGACCCCTACCTCGAGCTTCACGAGTCGACCGGCGGTCCTCCCCTCCCCCTCCTCCGTCCGGGCGTCGGAGGGGCGGGGTCTCCAAGCGGGCGTCGGACAACCGGGAGAGCCGAGCCTCTCTCAAGCGGGACCGGGAAGGCGAGCCTAGGCGCGGCCATTGGGTGGGACGCGACCTCGGACGCCTCTGCCGGAGTGGCGCAAACGACGATGGCTTCCAGCCGGACCTCGTCACTGGCGGAGGCGGTGCTCCTGGCCTCCGCCAATTTGCCATGGATCCATGTATGGCCCGCAAGCAGAGTCTAGAGCGTGCGCAGGGGCGGAGGAACAGGGGGCGCGCAAGGGCCTGCTCGCCTGATGCTGCGGCTTTTCCCCGTGATACTCTATAGCAATTACATATCAAGTTGTCATTTTTGTGACCTGTTGCTGCAGCATTCCATAGTTTAAAATTAGAATACAACTATTCCAAGCCAAAGTAAAGGCACCTAGATCGACGCTTCTATTTTTTTCGCGCCGCTAGCTGCTGATTAAGTTCTAAAAAAAATAACTAGTGCTCGAGGCATCGGTTCTTCTTCGAGAAAATTCCTTGTATGCCACGGGAAATTGTAGCTCATGTGCTCTATGTCATTGAAAATTAGAATTTGAGCTATATATCGTAGGTTGTATTTTTTGATGTGCTCTATGCCACTTTTTGCATTTTTTGATGTGCTTTGTGCCATTGATTGCATTTTTCTAGTGTGCTATATGCCATCAAAAATGGCGTAGAGCACATAAAAAAATACAACCTATGGCATAGACCTCATATTCTAATTTTCAATGGCATAGAACACACAAGCTGAATTTTCTCTTCTTCATACTCCAACTCCAGGCCACGTACCATCCGCTGCCCACTCATGCATCCATCCGGGAGACCAGGATGCAGCACCAGCCACAAGCTGGGCCGGGGAATCACAAACTCTACGCTCTCCTCAATCTTAATCACCAATTATTTTCTATTGACAAACACATACTCCTAAACCTAATTATCTTTGCATGCATAACCTAAAGCTAATTACAGTAGACGGTAACTAGCTTAACTTTGTTATGCATAGGTCATCATCTATAGTCATCATCAGGCATCATATCATTAATTAAATCCTGACTACGCCCCTGCGCGTGCAGATGAGACGGTGGGCTCTACGCCGTCGTCGCCAAGCGAAGGTAACGATGCGAGAGGTCAGAGATGGCCCGGCACTTTTTGTAAAAAGAAAAAGTCCGGCACCGGCACGTAGAGAGATGAGTACTCCCTCCGTCCCTAAATACAAGCATTTTTCGATTTCCGCGATGCACGCTTGACTATTCGTCTTATTCAAAAAAATTTATGAAAATGTAAAAATAATTATGATATACTTAAAATATACTCCCTCCGGTTCCATATCGAAGTCGTTTAGGACAAGCGACACGGTCACCAAAGCGAAACTTTGACTTCTCTTTTCTATAAAAATCTTTATTGGAAAGTTATATATGTATATTCTTATGTAATTTTCAAGACAAATCTATTTATATGATTTTCACATTTTCAAACTCAACGACTGGAAACTTATTCATGATTTGTATGAGAGTGTGCCGTCCATGTGGGTATGAGGAGGCATCTAGTCCCCTAAGCACTTTGGCGCGCCACACGAGGTAGCAAAAAAAAATGCGGGTGGCCGGTGGGTGCCATGTGCTGTGAGGTGTAACTCGTATATATTAGGGCTTGTTTAATTAGCAAAAAGTAACTGTTCCAACTCTTTATCACTTCCGCAGCATATTTTCTTAAAAAAAAAATCAACCATCAACAACCGGCCAACATTACATCTTCTCGTGCGGTACTTCTTGTGTCATCAACCCATTTTCCGGACGACAACTTATGCGGATAATGTTTTCCCTACCAACGAGCTACACGGACAACATTTTCTCTCGATGACAAGTTACGCGGATAACTTTTTTTCCTAACGGGGGGGGGGGGGGGGGGGCGAGTTATGCACACATCTTTGATCCTGACGACGAGTTACAACTTTCGTTACACGGAAAAGTTTTCTCACGTCACGCATGCAGCCACGGCCCCCACGCGCCGTCCGTCGTCGTCACGCGCCAGTGGGACAGGTAGACGCGCGTGGTTGGATCGATCCTCGTCGATCGGACAAGTAGCGCGTGATCCACCACCCACTACTGGAGTGTAGTATCACTTTACACGAGGTAGAAGGAGAAAAATATATACGTATGGCGCGGTGGCCGGCCGGCCGCCGGTGGGTGCTCTCATTATCACAACGCGAGCTACAAATTCTTTACTAATCACCTAATCACCTTGCTTGTTTAGAGCACCGTACCCACCAGAGCACACACACTGGCACTGCAGCCGGGGCTTCCAGATCGAGCACGCACGGCACGGCAGCTAGAGGGCCGGGGGCCAATGCAAGAGGCAAGCAGTATGAGCAAGCGGCGCGCGTCATCTCCACTCTCCGACGGCCGGAGCCGGAGCCGGAGCCGGAGGCGGCCAGATCCTTCTTCCAACTACACGGTAATATATGTATATACCTCTTGGACTATGCAGTAGCCAGTAGTCATATATGTACGCGTCCAATCTATTGGTATTTTCCCCTAAATATATATAATGGGATTTTCACTATCTCCGGTGGTTAAAATCTACTGTATCAGAAATTTATGCATTACTTTTATGGGATTAATAACAGCCAGTATGTATGTAGTTGCCCGGTTCACATCTCTCCCTCTCTTCTAATCTAGAGCCCTGCTATACTACTGCGCTCGATCTGTCTAGCTACAAATTAATTAAACCCTCTGAATCTGATCTGGGCGGCAGTTCATCGCAATCTCATTATATTCCTCTCGTGTGCGCCTTCAGTGTTTCTGCATGCCCACTGCCTTCGCTTCTATATTCCGTCCTTAATTTATTCTGTGATTCATAAGGTGATCGTGTTATACTATAGCAAAAACAATCTTCTGATTTTTGTTTTGTTTTGTTTTTCTTTTGTTTCCAAGTATAACGTACAATAGCTTACATACGTTTCAATATATCTTCTCACCCATATCCAGAGGTGGTCATATATATATATGACTCATGACTTTGTACTAACAGAAATCACAGCACATAACTGATGTGGTGGTGTCGGTGCCAGAGGATCTACCATTTCAATTCATAAGCGAAATTACTGATGACTTTTCAGAGGAGCGCAGACTTGGCGAAGGAGCATTTGGAGTTGTTTACAAGGCAAGTCGTTTCGGTCGCGCTCAACTTTTGTTACTAAATTAATGTGGACATGAGGTTATATATATACTGACAGCAAGTTATAATAAATACTGACATCGGCATATATATATATATATATATATATATATATATATATATATATATATATATATATATATATATATATATATATATATATATATATATATATATATATATATATATATGGCAGGGAGTCACTAAAGACGGACATGATGTTGCTGTAAAGAAGTTGAAGCCTTACGTTCCTGACATAGGCATAGGCACCAAGCACTTCCGAAATGAGTTTGATACCCTCACAAAGCTAAACCATCAAAACATTGTCAAGGTTCTCGGCTACTGTTATGAAACAAAGAAAATTCCTGTTACCATGCCGGGTGGAAGTAAGGTTTTTGTTGATGAGATATGTGCAGCACTTTGCCTTGAGTATTTGGACAACGGGACTCTGCAAAAGCATCTTTCTGGTACTGGTAGAGCGCTAGCTAGCTGGTCCATTTTTAATATGCCCCTCCAAAGAATACTGTCTTCTATATATTGCATTTGATCAATATACATATTTTTTTGTTTACTGCTACAGACGGTTGTGAACTTAAGCTTGACTGGCGTGTGCGGTTCAAGATAATCAAGGGGATTTGTGAAGGCCTAAAGTACATGCACAAAGATCTAGCAGAACCTATTTACCATTTTGACCTCAAACCTGACAATATATTGCTAGACAAGGATATGGTTCCAAAGATTGCGGATTTGGGTCTGTCAAGGATCTTTGGTCAAGACATAATACGGACCGCACACGGCCCGTATGGAACGACGTAAGTCCAATGCACCTACCAAAATTGTATATAATCCTTTTATAATTCAACAAATTATATATGTGTGCTGCATCACACAAATTCATTCCATGCTGCTGTGACACAATGCAGTGGTTTCCAGCCACCAGAATACATCCATGGAGGTAAAATCTCAGAAAAGTTTGACATATTCAGCTTGGGTGCTGTAATCACAAGGATTCTGTCAGGGCCTTTGTTCCACCCTGAAATTCCCGACATATCTTCTTATGAGTATATTGATCAAGTAAGAAATAAATGATACTACATCCTAACATAGGACTATTTTTAATATAATTATGCGCCGTATTTCCATTGAAATAGTATATCTACCTGCTGCTTATTGACCCCTTCGATTTACCAGGTTCGTGAGATCTGGAGGAACAGGTTGCAGGAAACTTGCAGCAGGAGTGATTTCCTGCTTGAAGAATACTGCCGCCAAGTTGAGACATGCGCTCAGATAGCGGTGGACTGTTTGGACAAAGAGAGTCAAAAAAGGCCTGACATAGTGAAGATCACTGAGAAGCTTAACAGGATTGGAGTTGACGTTGGAATGGTATAGTAATTAACATCACCGTTGTACCATACATGTGAAATCTTGTAATCAGTTCGCTTTGTTATGTTCTACTAGAATATTTAGAATTTCTTCTCAAATAGTTTTGAATAGTCCTTGATCCAACAGCCTAATACAGTTTCTTGACCTTTTAAAACTGATATCGATTGTTTGAACCACCTTAAGAGATCAACTATTTGTGTACGCTATCTTTTCCTTACTACTGAAAGCTACAGATTTTTAGATACTAAATTATTTAGAGAAAAAACTATACTTGCATAAAATGATTTATTGTGTTAATTAGATTGAGCTATCAACTACGCGTTAAAGATGAAGCTCCTCTGCATGTTGGGGGTAACAACAATCCACAACACTATTTCTTTTACAAAGTGGTTTTTGTTATATGAAAATTGGTTTATCACATTCTTTGTGTGCAGAGACTGCATATTAGTTTAACACTAGTTGTTCTAGTCTAAGATTTGATTCCTGTTTCTCTAACTTCAAACTAATTGAAATTTTACAGCTTTCCGAGAAAGGATGTGGCATTAATTTTTCTAAGATGACAGTGCAGAATAACAGTATAGAGATGAGAAAGGAATCAAAGGATATCACAATTGAACACCGGAATACTGATATATTGTCAAGCCCAAGTTGCACTAAGCTAGAACTTATTGATGCACGAGAAACATCAATAGATGATGCAGAAGAACTTATAGTGGGGAGGGAAGAAGAAAAAGGGAAAATAATTTCTTTACTTGAGAGCTCATCAGGAAATATTTCCATCCTTCCCATACATGGTATTGGAGGCATTGGCAAGACAACTTTTTCAAGACTGATTTATAATGATCCAAAGTTCAAATGTTATTCTAAAGCATGGGTCCATGTGTCACAAAGATTTGACATGAATAAAATTCATGAGTCTATTATTTCACAGCTATCTGAAGAAGAGAATCATGCTAATGAAGGACATGTGGTACATAGTTCCCTCACAAAGCTGCTTCCCTATAAGAAGGTTATGATTGTTTTAGATGACCTTTGGGAGGATAATCAGTTCCATTTGATGGACTTGCAGGATATGCTATATCATGGTGATAGCAAAATAATTATTTTAGTAACAACACGAAGTGAGACTGTTGCAAAGAGAATATGTACAAACCTTCGACCATACAAGATATTACCCTTGACGAAGGATATGTGCTGGCATATAATTAAAAAAAGAAGTGGTTTTGAAGCTAGAGGTGACAAAGAAATGTTGAGGAGTATAGGACAGGAGATTGCTCAGAAGTGTGCTGGCGTGGCATTAGCAGCTCAATCTCTAGGATTCACTTTGCGAGGCATGGATTTTGACCACTGGATGAAAGTGAAAGACAATGATATATGGAAAGGACATATTTCGGCGGATATCTCTTTGCCAAATCATGTTCTTGCATCTTTGATGTTAAGTTATAGCTATATGGATCTATGTTTGAAGCAATGCTTTACTTATTGTGCAATCTTCCCAAAAGGTCACCAAATAGTTAAAAGTGATCTAATGTACCAGTGGATATCTTTAGGTTTCATAAAGCCAAAAAAATTACTCTCGGTTGTGGATCTCTGCAAGAAGAATATTATGCAGCTCCAAGGACTATCTTTCCTTCAAGAGCCACCCAAGGTATGTTATTTCTACATATACCAATACTACATTAAGAATTTTCGGTCTTATCCTTTAATCAATTGAAAGCATTTGACATACTACAAAGCATGGTAATCATGACTAGAACAAGCACACATTGTCAAAACTTACATGATTTATACATATCCATGTACGTTTCATAGCCTATAGTTACATAAATTTATGGTAAATATAAAAATACAGTGGAACATACCAAATGCAGAAAAGAATTGTTTTAAGAAAGAATATACTCGGTATTTTGGTCTAGTAGTAACATAGTTGCACACACATGGTTGAAATTTGAAAATATGTTAGAGGTATATAGCCAGTACAACATATTACTATTTTCTTTTAACACAAGCCAAATCTGGCTATACACATAAATGGTCAACTATCAAGGGTTTTGCTCGAGGTGGCCAGCTAATGCGGATGTGCCGAGCAGCTGGGATTGCGGTGTTAGGGTCGATGGACTGCACGGGATGCGGATAAATTTTGATAGAATATGTATCAAGCATGAATATTTTTTTTTAAAAAAACTAGTTGCGTCTAGGATTAAAATGTGAGAAAATAGTTCTTCTAGGGATTATAATGTGAGAAAATAGAAATTTTAAGAACTAAATATAATTTTTAAAATACCAAAGGAGCAAAAAACAAAAAAGAAAACAACCTTCAGCCTGTTCGGATGGCATATGAACGAGCTCGACCGGTTTCTTTCTCCCTATTTCCTTTCACATAATATTATTCATTCTACCAGCCGAGCACTCTCCTTATCTTACCTCACACCCGTGACGCATCTCACTCTCCCTCGATCCATCTCGGTCTCGCCTCTCTCTCTCTCTCTCTCTCGGCCTTTTCTCCGGCGCTGCTCTCCGCCGCGCGCCATGAGACCCGAGCTGCTCTTGCTCCTTTGCTCCTCCGGCGGCAGGCTGACGGCCCCTCATCTGCTGCTCCTCCGGCGGCTGGCTGGTGGAGTCGTCGTAGCGGGGGCGGAGGACGGGTACGCGGGGGAGTGGCGGCGCGGCCGTTAGGAGCTGATGCGCAGCGTGGCTTGCGGGTAACTCCAATTTTCGCAGCCAACTCCAACTTTTGGACAATTTTTGTGGACAACGTTCGGACCGTGTTGCATAGCATTCCGACAATGTTGTATTTCAGAGATTCTTTCGAAAAAGGGCTAAAAAGAAAAAGAAAATCTTGAAAAGGATGGGGGAGGGGGTAACAAGACTGTGTGTCATACCCCGACAATATAAACTCATAGCAAAATCAATGTGCAAAATGTCTTATAACTTATCCTTTCTCTAGCATATTTGATGAGAATTAATGTAATGATTCCTTTTGAGAATTATTTTACTTCTAATAATAAGATATGATTGACAAACGTGAAATTATATGGATTTTTGATGCAGACTTATGAAAAAGCATATCATGAAGAACAAGACACATTGTTCACAATGCACGACCTGGTGCATGACTTGGCAACTTTACTCCTTGGCGATGAAATTATGGATCAGAGCAAGGATGGCAATACTTTGTCAAGCAGCTGCCGATACGCGTTGCTCACTGATTCAAGCAAACCACTGGAGTTACGTTTGCCATCTTGTGCAAGGCTAACAGCACTGCGTTTTATTCACTGCCGCAGAACCCAACTGTGTGGTGCTGCATTTGCACCTGCTAACTCCCTCCGAGTATTGGATTTAAGCGAGTGCCATATACAGAAATTACCAGAATCTATTGGTCAGTTACAGCAGTTGCGCTATCTAAAGGCTCCTGAGATCCAAGATGGATTGATACCGAACTGTATCACCAAGCTCTCAGAATTGAAGTACCTTGACATTAGTGGATCTGAGATCTCAGCACTTCCTGAGTCGATTGGAGAGATGGCAGATCTTGTGCATCTCGACATATCATCCTGTTCACAAATAGAGCAATTACCAGTGTCCTTCCGGAATTTGGAAAATTTGGTGCATCTAGATTTGTCAAACTGTTCACGTATTACTGGTGTATCAGAATCACTGGGAAGCCTCGAGGGATTACAACATTTGGACCTGTCATTCTGCACATGTATTGGAGAACAGCTACCAGAAGCATTGGGCAGCCTCACAAAACTGCAATATTTGAACTTATCAAAATGCTCTTACATTCAAAGCAAGGATACTAGTATGTTTCCTTCTATAAGAGAGAAAAAAAGCTCTCACATTCAAGCTCCTGAAGCAGAGGTATTGGGCAATCTCAGCAAACTCAAGTATTTGAACTTATCTTCAAAATCATCACCGCTCAGGAGGCTTCCTGAAGCTTTGGGGACCTTCACTGGACTCGAATATTTAAACTTATCAGGCTGTCGACTGCTAGAAGAGTTGCCAGCATCATTTGGGGAGCTCTGTAGTCTGGTGCACCTTAATTTGTCAAATTGTTTTTGTCTCAATAATATCTGGGATGCATTGAGGGTCCTTACCAAACTGCAGTATCTGAATTTACATCAATGTTCCATCAACGTGTCATTTGAAGACCTGAGCTCGGAAGGCTTAGAGGAAGCCATGAAAAATCTCACTGAACTCTGGTTTTTAGATTTGTCAAACTCTGTGTATTTGATCTATGGAGGCCAGTCAGCAGTCGACAAGTTCGTCCTGGATTGGATCAGTAACCTCACCAATCTAGAGCATCTCAATTTGGCTAGTAATCATGCTCACCACACATTGCCTGATGCGTTTGGTAAGCTTAAGAAGCTTCATACACTAGACCTCTCGCATTGCTTCAACCTAAAGCGGCTGCCAAAAAGTATATCTGAAATTGACAGCCTCAAGTTTCTGAATACCGTAGATTGCGATGAGTTGGACAAGTCTACATTACCTCAATTCAAGCACAGCTCGACCCTATTACCACCACACTTTGTGGTCCATACTGGTGACGGTGAATGTAGCAGCAACCTTGTCCTGCTTAAAGATGAGGATCCCACTATCTTGGAGATCAGTAGGCTTGAAAATGTGAAGTCTGCTGAGGAGGCCCAAATGATTAAACTGTTGGATAAACAAATGATATCGGAGTTGAAATTTAATTGGACTAGAGATGCAGAGAGATTTGTGGAAGACATAGAAGTGCTCAAAGAACTAGTGCCCCCAAGCAGTGTAGATAAACTTGAGCTGCAAGGTTATGATAGCTTGACATTTCCGTCGTGGATGATGGGCATTACCAGCTATTTACCTCAGCTTGGCACTGTTTCACTAGAGGAGATTCCCTCGTGCAGCGCCCTACCACCACTCGGTCAGTTGCCAAACCTAGTATGTCTGACAATCGAACATATGCCCGGTATCAGAAAGATTGGCAAGGAATTCTATGGCGGCGAAAGACCGTTTCCTGCACTGGAGCAATTTTATGTATGCAACATGGACAACCTCCTTGAGTGGAACACTATATGCTACAGTGATGACGGTGATGCAAATGTGCTTGTGTTGCCCAGGGTGGTTGAATGGATTATACGTGAGTGTCCCATTCTGAGCTTCAAACCATGCCCCCCTATAGGTGGACAGCTGTGGCAGATTGAAAAAAGTGACAATGTAATGTTGTCAGGGGGAGGGGAAATCTACTTTGACATTGGATCCTTCGACTCTGATATAGTAGTAACTAGTGTTCTTGAAGTGCATTGCTGCCAACTGCCTCTACATCAGTGGGCATTACTTCTTCACCTCCCAGCCCTTGAAACATTACGGATCGAGAACTGCAGTGACTTGACTTGCAGCTCATTGGATGATATCCTTGGAGGTCTCTCCACCCTCAAGAAATTAAACGTGATGGACTGTGAAAGTTTTACAGAGCTGCAGGACTTCCTCAGCTCATCAGATATCCTTGGAGGTCGCACCTCCCTCTGGAAATTAGAGGTGGTCCGTTGTGAAAGTATTACAGCGTTGCCCGACTGCCTGGGAAACCTCACCTCCCTAGGGGTAATTAGTATATTCAACTGCCCAAACATCAAGAGACTGCCTGAGAGCATAAGACAACTTACCAACCTCCGTTACCTAGACATTTCGGATGACTGCAGCCCCGAACTAATTCAATGGTGTGAATCAGATGAGGAGATTAAGAAAGTTTTGTATATAGCACAAAGAAGACAGAGATCTCATCCTACAGTTTGGTATGTGTCAGAAGAGTGAAGGTTATATGTGTCTCCGGTATTCTCTTTTAATTTCTCTCATAAAATCTCTATATATTAATACTCCACTGTATTAGCGAAAGGAGATATGATATATTTGAATTCAGGTAACCCCAAATGTTAAAACAATAATGTTGCACGTTCGTGTCTACTCCCTCCGTCCCTAAATAAGTGTCATTTGCGCTTTCCGATAATAAACTACTTTGATTAATTTTATACTAAAAAATATGAATACCTATGATACATAATTAGTATCATTGGAAAGATATTTGAATATAGTTTTTTTAAAAAAAATTATTTGAGGACACAAATATTACACGTATTTTCTACAAATATATTCAAACTTGTAGCACGTACACCAACAACGACACGTATTTAGGGACCGAGGGAGCATGTCGGAGGAACTCCAACATACTCTTTATGTGGCATCCCATTGCTAAAAAAAGAAAACATAGAGGAAATCCTCTTCCAACAAAATCGCTATCAAGCACCATCGCTATTCACGCTCGCTATAGTCATGCCGCTCCTCGCTATCTTTGGCTAGCGCGCGCGCTCGCCATCGCAATCCGCCCGCTTCGCGGCCCCCGGTTCTCGCACCAAGACGCGGACCCACTCGCGCCATGTTCGCCGCTAGGTCGGGCGAGAAGTGAAGCACCGGGAGAGAAGGGGTGGGGCAAGGGAGAGACTATCGGCGGGGAAGAGATCGGGGGAGGGGGCGGCTCCGACGAGGAGGAGCTTCGGGAGGATCGGTGGTCGGTGGGGGCACGGGGGAAGGTAGAGAGATGGCGGGCCGGCGGAGATGAGCTCGGTGAAGACGGCGGGTCGGTCGATTCCACTTCTCTTCTTCTTCCGCGGGCCGGTGGTGGGGAGGAGCTCCGGGGAGGCACCATCGGAGATGTGCTCGGGGGACGGTCTTCGCGGCCGTGGCCACGTGGGTGATGGCGGGGAGGAGATCCGGAAGACGACCGGATCGGCGACGCTCCTACATCGTCGCTATCCCGTAGCGCCGATCGGAAGAGGTGGAGGAGCTAGTGGTCGTAGTCTCCACGCCTCAAGATCCCGAAGCGCGGTCGGGAGAGGAGTGGCGCATGTCGCCGGCCGGAGGAGCAAGGACGCGGGTCTTCTCCCCGTGTGCGTGTGACGGTCGGCTGCGGGGCGGGCCGAGGTGTGGGGAGTTGGTGGCGGCGTGCGACACTTGGGGAAGAGGTGTGTCACCGACGAGGAGCTACGGGCGGCCGAAACCGTAGGGAGACTCGAGGTCATCACCGCCGCTCGATTCGCCCCCGGGAAGAGCCGCCGACGCTCGATTCGTAGGCGAGGGAAGAGGGGATAGGGTCCGCCGGCCGGATCGAGGTTGAGAGGACGTCATCGTCGTACCACGCCGCCACCACACCCACGCCGAGGAAGGTAAGGTCTGCGATACCACTTTGTCACACTTGTGGCTACACCGGCGAGATCAACCGGGAGCGTGAGCATGAACGACGACAATCGAGAGGGGTAAGATCTCTAGAGGAGCGGGAGGAGACGACCCCCTGTCTCCCTCTGTCTCTCTGTTTCTCAATTTATGTTTGATGGTCTCCATGATGTGCCAAGCTCCCCTTGTACTTTGTGTGGTATTGGACTTCAACTTGGGCTTTGGTTTGGGCTGCTATCCAATGGCCTAATTCCGAGGGTACTCCCGGGTCATGACATCGTGGAGTTGGCGCGGAAATCTCCCGCACGGGATCCGAGCGCGCATCGCCTCGCAACGACAAGCTCCCGCAATCCAAGTGTGCTCGGCGATTCCACCCGAAAGAATGGGAGGGAGGCGTCGTTTGGTGAGACGACAAGCAACACGTCTCTAGGCGTCGACGGGGTTTTTTTGCAAATAAACTAACATACGGACGGGATGAATCGCCAAGCCGTACATACCCTAAGGTCGGTCTCAATGGGGAGTGTCCACATAGGGTCATGAGCATTAAATGTCATGTCACGTCGGCAAATTTATGAAGAGAGAGGAGAAGTGTGACAACTTTGTCCGGGAAAATACCGTACTATCGCCTAAACCAATCCACTTTGGCCATTAAGCGATAATAAAGTATCATACTTGTCGTTAGTCGTCGGGTTAACACCCGGTAAATCACTTGAATAGCAACAAGGATCGACATATGCATTAAAACTCACGCGAAAGCGAGTCCGGAGATGCAACATAAATAACATCGAAATTTACCCCGAAGGGTTTAATTATTACAAACCAAAGTTTTTGACATAAAGACGTAGTTCGAGTTTTCCGAAACGGCGGAATTAAACTAACGGAAAGCGGAAACACCACGGGAGGCCATCCATGATGCCTTCGGTCGTCATCCTCCACCCGCTCCGGCTCCCGGCCAAGGGCGGGATCTCTCTCGGGCCACACATCACCGAAAGCATTACTTGGATCAACATATTATAGCAAGGCCGAGTATACTAATACTCGGCAAGACTTACCCGTCGGTGATATCTACTTCACCAACTCTAGACATGAAAGGCTTTACGGCCACCGGGTTGCTTTTGCTAAAAAATAACAAAGAGTATGTCCTTACTTTCAAGATTTTAGCACAAGTTCTAGTGAGTTTAATCTTTACTAAATTAGCCGGCTAGTACGGACAAAGTTGTACAATACAATTAATCAAACATAGTATTCATCGACTTCCATCATTAGGGATCTCATGGCTAGTGGAGTAAGTAGTCTCAGATAACGGTGAGAGGCCGACAATCGATTGATTCAAACCTTGCAAGGTAGACCTAAACACACGGTGGGATGCCCCTCGCGAGGACAATCACCAAACGGTTCCCAAAAATCCTCGGGTCGGGATAAAAGGCCACAGTCTTTGGTGCAGGCTATCCGGGATACCCCGCGAAGCACCCGGACTCACCATACACCACCGGTAGCTAGCCGTGAGACAAACCCCAAGAGTAGTGACAGTTAAATCCCTAGCCGTCTCATTAAGGTACTAGGCTTACCGGTCCCATTCCCGACAAGTGCTTAGTACGTTCAAACACTTAACCCACAATAGCCATTGGACCGGAGCCCAAATCCCATGCTCTTACCACATGAGCAATCCATTTAAGGAGATCTTATGATTCCTATCTAGGAACCTATTCTCGTGAGTGACGCCATCACCCGACTTGTAACGGTCCTATAGCTTAGCATCGGTCGACCTATCATACTAGTTAGGACAAAGGTACCTAGGGATCATGCATCTAAGGTTCCATACAACTCCCGAACTTAAATGCACAAACATCCATAGGTAATTGAATAACAAAATTTGAAAAGCTCGGGTCGGATGCACCGGGGCTTGCCTTCGTCAACTATGTTAGCCCGAGCACCCTCGGTGTCGTCGAGTACTTCCACGTCTTGCGGCGAAGCTTCTGCTCCTCCTTCCTCGGATTTCGGGACGAGTGAGTAGTCACCGTCGGGGAAGATCTACACGGAACGCACTTGCGGGGTTCGGGTGATGTGATAGTTTGTTTATCTTATCCAACTCTTGTTGGTCATATTCACCTTAACACATAATAAATTCCTTTTATGAAGGTTATTATTGTTATGTGTTTCAATCTTTTATTACACACTTGAATTAATGTTCCCTTTATACTTGATATTTCATGTGAAGGTTTATTCCTTTTACCTCTCACTAGTAAGGGTGTGTACAAAGATATTTATTTATAAATCAATTCCTTATCAGCAAGGGTGTGTTCTTAGCCTTTAATTAAGTTAGGTAACACTTCCCAAAAAGGGAAAAGAATTTAAAATGCATTTTCCTTATTTAATCAATCTTTAATCTACAAAAGACTTTGAGACCTTTTGATTAAACAATAAATCACTAAAATTTAATGAAGGGTTTCTTAAGCATCATAACACCCATACTTAACCACTGGACTCACATGCAAAGCTTGGAAGCTAGAAAATAAAATATTTTGGAAAATAACAAAAGACTAGCTAGCAATCAAATTAAATGCATACAAAACTAAATAAGCATCAAAATGATCCAATCTTTCTCATACAAGTTTTCTCGTCCTAAACAAGCCTAAAGAACCAGCAAGCAAACCGAGAAGCTCTACTGATCTTGCTTCATTAATTTACAAAGGAAATCATGCACAAATTAAGAATAAATATTTCTGATAAACCAAAAACCATGATTAATTCGCCAGAGGTGTGATTTAGCATAACAAGACAACATGCACAAGGTGGGCACAAAAACATAAATATTATTAGCTACAAAAATCATCTAGACAGATTCTGCATAACTGGAAAAAAATTTATATAAAAAGATTTACTCCATAACTTTGTGCAATTTTTGTCACAGGAGCTAGCCATGACAAGACACACAACATATCCAAAGTTTGGACACAGAGGGTTTGTGGATTTTGAGTTATGGCAGATCTAGGTTTTTCACATTCCTATTTTTCATGCTAAAACTATCCAGAATCAGTCCATGTGAGTATAACAAAAGTTGTAGTACTTTTCACCGCGAATCCAACAAAATTTAGTTTGTAATTTTCTAAATTTTCTACGAATTTCTACACATTTTACAAGTTTCTACAATAGGTTGTTCACTATTGAAGATCCATCTTTCAATCGGGTCCTTAGAATTTTCTACAGCCTTACAGATAGGTCCTTAGTTTGCGCTAAACACCCTGCAAAGAGGTCGGGTGTTACAATTGGGCCCTTGGCCAAGGGAGGCGGCGGGCTCGCCAGAAATCCGGCGGCTCCGGCGGCGCTCCCCGTCGGGGAAGCGGCGGGGGCGTGACCGTAGGCTCACCTAGGGCCCGAGGGTGGTCGGAGTCGGTGCGGGGAGGCCGCCGGCATGGGGGTTCGACGGCGGCCGGCGGCGGTTGCCGCGGCGGCGCGGGCTCCGGCGAGGAGGGCGCACGGGGTGGACAATGCGTGACCCCGGGAGGTTCCACGGTCCTAGGGAAGAGGGCGGAACGGTCGGCCGACGGTGAGGGCTAGCGGTGCGGCAAGTTCAACGGCGGCGACAACAATGGAGGGCGGTGGGGCTGTGGTGGCGGTTCGAGGATGGGGGAGCGGCGTTCGGTTTAAATAGGCGGCTCGCTCGCGCCGACGAGGTCGTGATCTTGCGGATGCGGCCGTGGCACGGCGGCCTCGGCCGGCGTACGTATGGCGGGGACGTCGCCGTCGGACCGGCGCGCAACCCCGGGCAAACTTCCGTGGCTTGGGGCGTCGCGTGGCTCGAACGCCGAGGGCCGGCGGCGCGCGGCCGGCGACGCGCGGCGCACGGGCGCGCGCGACATCGCGGCGCGACGACGCCCGGGCCGAACGGTTCGGCCGAGCCCTAGTTTGAAAGAAATTTTCTCCAAAATTTTGAATAACGATTGACCAAACTTTGAATACGAAAGTTGTAGATCTAGCTACCCTCTATCACTTTCAAAAAGGCTCTATGGGGTTTTTCTCAACGAGAATTTGCAAGAAACGATTGCCAACTTTGATTGCCAGCTGTGTTCATGAACGGGAGATGCCGACCTTGGAGCAAGTTTTTCATGCCTTTCCACTCAAAATTTGAAATGCCAATCTACATGAAAGTTGTGTCCCTCAACAAGATAGACAACTTTCATAAAGGTAGATTTTTAAGTGTTTAGGTGAATTTTGGAGAACGTGGCAAAAGTTCCGACAGACAGCTATGGACACTAGAGTTTAAGTGGGGTTTGACAAAGTCTTTGACCATGGGTTGGCCCCACAAGTGTGTCTTCTAGTCAAAAGGGTTCCATAGAGTTGGTTGGTGATTTTTTCGAGGTGAGGGCCCAGGTTGACCGTGATTTGACCATTGTCAGCCGGGTTGACCGATGGTTAGGGTTAATCAAAAACCTGGGGCGTCACGAAAGTGTCATGAAATGAGAGAGGAGGGTCATCACCATGACACTCAATTGGCATAGTTTTAAGATTACGGTTTGGTAGCGTGTGATGACCCTCTTCACCGAGACTGGCACGAGGCACTTATTGTAGAGTTACATTGAAACGCACGGTAGATATTTTGCTTGATGTGGAAAACAATTTAATGAGGAGAGAGAGGTATAAACATAGAAATCATGTCTAAGTTAGACACTAGGTCTACGCCCAAAGCGAGGTATGCCGGTAGATCCCTTGCGGCTGCCCGCATGCATGCTAGTCGTGTCCGCTTACTAGATAAAATGAGAGCGAGAAGATCCGAGTGGAATATAGTTGAATGATCGGATATCCGAATAGACTAGGGTACAACATCCGCATTGGAGACCATATTTTTCTAATGATAGAGTCTTAGACATATGGACTATATGGGTAGAGTCCGCATGCTTTGAGTTTGGAACAATGACACAAGTAATATTGGACCTACTATTTAGGGGGGGGGATGTTTGGTTCCTAAAAGCTTATAATAAGCCATGTCACATCGAATTTTTTGGTATCATTTAAGAGGTTTAAGTATAATTTAAATATAAACTAGTTGCATAAGTCCTAGATTTTTTCGAGACGGATTTATAAGCTTAATCAACTCATGATTAGAACATATTTACTATAGCATACATTACATGAGCTAATCATGTTCTAATAAGGTTTAAAAGATTCATCTCGAAAAAGATCTAAGGGTTATGGAATTCATTTTGTCATTAGCGTATTTTTAATACGGCTAATTAGCATCAAACATCCTATGGGACAGTACATATATAACACTGCAATCAAACACCCCACTGCTTCTCTACTCTTTTCCAGATGTATCTAAGTATTATTTCAGCCAAAAGTTGAAATTAATGTAGACATGCATACACAGTGGTCTCGGGAAGAAGAATATATGTATGATTTGTACCAAACAATTCAAAGTGTCAATGTATGCAGACATGCATGTGAATATAGAGCTTGATTGATTAATATTTGTAGACAGATGGAATGGTGCTTCCATTCAATGTAAACGGCAATCTAAAGCCACACACACATATATATATCAGAAATAACCGGCTACAACCGGGGCTAGCTACCACCCACCGGTGGCTGCTACCCCATCCACGTTCAACCGTTCGATCTCCATCCGAGTGTCATTTCCCGGGTCACGTACAAGCTCACCGCGGTGAACTCTTCCGTCAACGTCGTTAGTCAGGCATGCACGTCGCCTGGTAATCGATGGTTGGTCCAAGCTTTGCCATGGTCTGGCTTTTGTCAGGATGTGCTGGTGGTGGTCCAAAAAATAGTCCAACTTTTTGTGATCAGGCTTCTGTCGCTGTTACTTTGAGAAAAACAAAGGAGTAATTTTTTTGGGAGATAAAATGAGTGATGGTGTGGTCCATGGGTTGCATGAGTGCACCTGACCCACCACGGATGGTACGATGGTATGCCTGCATGCATGCGAATTATGCTGGCCAACAAGCTGCATGCAAAGTATGGAGGTGTTTGTTGGCTTGCTGCAGCACATAACTTATTTTAGGAAAGAGTGTTTGGAAAGATTGGATTTGAGTTAATTATAAAATAAATTATATAGATTAGGCATCTCATCTCACGAGATGAAACGAATTCATTGAGCTTAACTAGTCCATAATTTGACAATATGGTAGCTCAGTGTTTTAGCTTACGTCAGGTCATCACTAGTTAACTAACTAAAATAGCTACCCAAATTAAAAAGAAAGCAGGAAAGTAGTTGTTTGTGCAAGACCTGAGACCAGCCGGATGACCTACGGTCCATTCAGATGAAAAAAGCTAGCTACCGTGGTCTTACATGTGAACAAGCATCTTGTCTTAATTTTATAAGCAATTTATTTCTAATTTGTATCAAGCATCTCATGTCACAACACTAAAACCGTCTTTGTCTTCATCACATGTAAGCCGTGGCCCCCATGGCACATGCAAGTAGAATGTTGTGGTGTGACCCTCCGTCCACGCAAACTTCAAAATAAAAACTAACTAGCTTACGAGCCAAAACAAAAGGACGTGTGCTACGGATGGACACTTTGCACCTCTGTCTCTGTTTTCACGGGGAGAAAAAAAAATCATGTGGTACTGCTCGATCCGTGACACGTGCATGTGGTCCACCACCCCGAACCTCACCCGTGCTGAACACCAATTAGGGGTCGGGGCCCCACCGTATACAGGCACTGCCACTAGCTTTCTGCTAACGCCCGTTAGTGCTTGACGGCAAAGAGCAAGGCCTCCCGCACACGTGTCTCCACTAGCCACCGTGGGGGTAGCTACCATATCTAGGGAGAGAGCTACCACCGGTGATAGCAAATCCACTCTAATATATATATATATATATATATATATATATATATATATATCCTGCAATGCAAGCTAGTACTTAATAATCTTTGAATAGTTAACACTTAGCAATAACCTACTGGCTAGTCGTGGAAGCCATGAACACACAGAGAGGTAGTGGTAGCAGCCGGCCGGACTTTTGGGGTCTCCCAATGCAACGCAAGCAATTAGCCTCCAAATTAAACTAACGTGGAGACCTGTAAACAAACATTTACATATATATTAGTATATGCGCAGCCAACCGACGATCTCTCGCTCTCGTTGATGGATTACAATTAATAGAATAATAAGTTATTAGGATGGTGTGTATGCAGCAGGGCACAATCATTGTTAATCACTGCTGCTTTGGCTTGGTTTGTTGGTTTGGTTCACATGATTAAGCAAATGCATCACATGGCCATTGCGTTTTATCTGCAGTAAGTATACAAGGTCGTAGTTGAGTGAGTCCCAACGGCTAATTTGAGTCAGTATATATGTAGTTGAATTTAAAAAACCTCCTAGGTCACTAACTGCGGGCTTATTCGAACAAATAACAAGAGAACCATGCATGCATATGTAAAGCAAAAAATAATTTTATGCTATTGTGTATTAATTAATTATTTGTACTAGATAGTACTAGTGATCACAAAGACTACCAAGCACAGTATCAAAAAAAAAAAAAAAACTACCAAGCGAGAGGATGCAGATCCCCCGCAGGCCCCTAGCCAATTATCTAGCTTCCAGCAGCTTCTTGTCACCCTAGCGAGCCTCGGGTTTTCAGTATCTTGAGTGACTAGCGTCACTTCACTTTTACTGAAATTTATCTACGACCCAAAAAATGACTAGCACGCATGTCGATCACGCATGTTTTGTTTGCCTACGAAATATCTAGTATATATATTTAAACACACACAAGAAAAAACAATATTATTAATGATGTATCATAAACCAACTGATCGAGCCCACATCAATATTATTGTAACGACTGATCAGTATGTATACTATTTTACTTTTTTTAACCTTTTAATCGCTTGCAAGCATATAACACAATGTATGCCCCCACTATATATACACATGTCTCCATGTAGAACCCACTAGAAAAGTGCGCGGCAATGCGCGCTATGACCGTTTTCCGTCGTGGTATTTTAGTTGATGAGTAGTTGTCTTGTGCAGATATGTATGAATTGTTTTATAAGAAATGTGGGAAAGATAAATATGTCGTATTGTTTTTTCGTCGGAACATGGTATTGCGTTGAGTCGTCGTGGAGGTATTGTTGAAGTAATATATTATTTTTTATGGGAATGGAGGTACCATATGTTCACGCTATATTTATTTGTTATGTAACTGTAAATAGAAGATTAAAAGGACTCAATATGATATAATTATGAAACTAATTACACACATGGACAGAAAATCGCGAGACAAATCTATTAAATGTAATTAATCTGTTATTATCAATTGTTTACCGTAGTACGTATTGTTTAATCATGGTCTAATTAGGTTCAATAGATCTAACGCCTAATTTCATTTGGGGATTATGAAATGGGATTTGTCATTATTCAACATTTAATACTCTAATTAGTCTTAGTAGATTTTGATGCGATAGATGAATTGTACAAAGTTGCGAAACTTGCCACTACTAAGCTAGGTTTGAATGTAGTCGTGGAATATACGAAAAAATTATATGGAGTCATGGAATTTGTTAGTCCGTAGACTTGGAGCACGAGCCATCGCCGGCGTCTCCATTTCTCGTCCTCATTTCCTTCCCCAGTTCCATTACTCCACTCTCCAGCCATGTGTCAAACAAACTAATCCTTGGAGGAGAGCAAATCGAGGGCTTGCTCTAGTGGATGATGCTCCTCCAAGCACAAGCGCCCAGATATGTCGATCCACTTTCTTTCTTATCTCTCCCTTCCCTCGATCCGGTGATGGATTAAGGAATTAGGGAATGGAGAAGAGGAGGGTTAGGTTGAATCGCTACAGCTCCAAGCAAATCTGCTTGTTTCGATGCTTGTGCGGACACGGCCCGCGGGAGCACGACGGCGGGAGTGTGCTTTTCCACGCGCCGGCGGCACCTTTGCTCGTCGGTGCCCTAAGATGCTTGGGTCCTGCGCATGAGCGATATCGAATTGGCGGCGGCAACGACGAGGGGCGCTGTATCGGGACGACGACCGGTCTTTTGGCATCGGTAGGTGCGGAGGGTGCGTCGCCCGCTTTCTCGTGCGTTGCGGTGGTATTTCCGGTTGTTTCTCTCCGTCATCATCTCTCTCTCCTTCCTTCCCGACCTCAAACTCTAGCTCCGGCGGCTACTTAGATGGCCCGGCGTTGCTCGTCTTGCCGCTCGTCGCCCCGTCGCTGCTCTAGCACCCGAGGTCTTTTCTCATACCGCGATTTCATTTTGTGAGAGATCAAGGTCTTTTTTGCAAAATGACCAATGTTTGACCGATCCCGACCATCCATACGCACGATCCGACGGCCGAGAGCCGCGCGCAACGTGGCCACGCTACCCGGCCTCGATATTGGCCGAGGTTTCGTATATAATAATAAAAGATGAGTATGATCATTATTGTTGAATAATAGCAATGCATACTTTAGGAATATTCTAGAAGGTTGTGGAAGAAACCAACATTGCCATGCATAAGGATAAGATCATGGAAATGTAAGAAGGTTCTAGAAGAGTGGAGAGTATGCAACAATCATAGTTCTCGAGGCTTCATGGTGAAGTGTAGAATACTCCAGAATCTAGATATTTGTATGAAGGGATAAGGATGGAGAAAACTCTAAAATTGTAAAAGAGTGTAAAACGTGGACACATGGCAACATCATGGTAGGAGATAACAAGGTTGCCATGTGGTGAAGTTGTGTCATGTTAGCATAGACAGTTAGCCACATAATAAATAGTGTAAGAGGGAATAGTGTATCAATTTGAAAGGACAATTAAACTTACATACATGCATGTAGAGAGGGCAAATTAAAGAAAACCTACATACCGTGTTTCAAAATTCGTCAGGCATCATTTGTAGTTCAGTCGTGTGATATATCTCATTCCACTTATGAGCTGATTACGAGGAATATCCTGCTAAATTATTTCAAATACAAGATGAGCACATATATATGTATTTCAAATACAAGATGAGCACACACACACACACACACACACACACACACACACACGCACGCACCACCAGCAGCACTGGGAGAAGCATCATCCCTGATCTCGGCCGTTTGCACAATCTCACTAGCCATGATACTCCACAGCAGTAGTGTTGAAGCAGGACACTAGAGTTGAAGCAACAACCGGGAACGAAAGTGGAGTTGGTGCTTGCGATTGATTGATGTAGCATTAAGCTGCTAGCTATAGTGATCGACCATGGCGACAGACACTGCTTTCTTATAGGCAGGCCAGGGCCAGGCAGGCAGGACTGCAGCAGGAACAAGCTAGCTAAGCTAAAGCTCAGCCTGTTTCGGAGTTGTTTGCATTATTGTCATCTATGCATGCAGTTGGCACCGCACTGGCTTACGACCTATACCTACTATCATCATTCATCAGCCTCGATCCCTGCTGACTCAATCGGTCAGATATTCACATCATACATGCATGCGGTGCCGCATTGAGGCCGGAGACTCAATAAACAAGAGACTAGTGCTTCTTGCATGTTTATGTACGTACGTGCGCGTGATGCTGTGACACCCTAATTTTCCATCACTAAATTAATGTAAGCAACAGGGTGTTTTAGATTTTATTTTGTAAGGATTAAATAAATTATCAAATAAATTTGGCCTTAAAAATATTTAAATATCATTCTAATAATTTTAGAAGCAATAAGTGCTTGTGCGTCATGATTTGAATGCATGAGTTTTGACTGTGGTGTGGTTTTAAAAGTCTTGAAATATTTGTGAAAAAGTCCTTAAAAATAATTGAGAGAAGTCCGTGAAAACTTGTTTAAAGGTTTGAATTTAAAAAGGGTTTGAAATTGGTTTGAAATGGCTTTGAAAAAGAAAACAAAAAAAAACAAAACCTATCTATCCAAACCTCGTGCGGCCCAACTCCTTTACTGCGGCCCGTGTTCACCGCAGGGCCCAGCTCCCTCTTCCGGCCCATTAGCCGCCGCGGCCCAACATCTCCCTCTCTCCCCTTTTTCTTTTGTTTCCAGTCGCTGCCAACCCGGGCCCATGTGTCAGTCCCCTTCCTTTCTTCCTTCTTCCACTGCCGCCTGGGCCCCGCACGTCAGCTCACCCTCCACCTCCAGCTGATCCCCTCCCCCTCCCCTGCATCACAGCCAGGTGCGCCGCCGGCCACCGTCTACTCCGGCGCCGCCCCTGCCCGCGCTTCCTTCCCTTCCCTCTTGCGCATTAGTGCGCAGTGCATTCACTCGCGCTGCCCCACCCTCTTCCCCTTCCTCTAACTCCCGAAACAGACGCCTCCTTGAATGCCATCAAGGTCGGGCCGGCCGCCATGGCCATTGATGGCCAATTGGCCCGGGCGCCGCTCCCTCTCCTCCTTCCTAGCCTATAAAGGCATGATCGAGCCTTGCGCACTCCCTTTTCCGCACCCGTACAAGCCCCGCACCTCTCGACCTTCGCACATGCGCCGCCGCCGTGAAGCCGGCCGCCGCGCCATCGCCGGCCATCCGGCGCTCCCCGACGCCGGTGAGCAATCCCTCGGCATCCTCGCGTCCTCCCTCGCCTCCCCGCTCGCCGCACAAGAACCCGGCGCCACCGAACCCTTCTCCTCCCCGCCAACCGAGCCGCGGCACCCTCCGCCGCCGCCGAGGTAAAGCGCTCCGCCGCCGCCGTTTTCCCCGGCGCCATCCGTTCCACCCTCACCCTCCTTCCCCTCCCTTGCACTCACGGGACGCCGTCCCCGCCCTCGAAGGCGCGTAGCCGAGGCCGCAACCCTCTCCCCGGCGAGCGCCCGTGAACCCATCCGCCCCTCTTCGGCCGCACGTCGTTTACGCCGCGCCACCGCCGTCAACAACCCCCCCGGTGAGCTTCGCGCCGTTCTTCTCTTCCTCCCGGTCCAAACCGCGTCGTGAATGGTGCACCGTAGCTCGAGTTCAACTCGGCTCCGGCGAGTCTCCCGGCGGAGCGCCGCCGTCCGCCGCCGCGGTCTTGTCTCCGCCGCCCGTGTCATGCGCGGGTCACCGGACCGTCGATCCAAGATCAACGAACCGGATCGAGTACCTCTTCACACTTAATAACCGGTGCACCGTGCACCGCGGGACCGTGGTCCACGACGCGGTCCACGGTCCCGCTAGCCGTCCACGAACAGATCAACGGCCCTGATTAAATGAAGGAGTACCCCTTCGTTTGGTTCACGGCCCGCGTCGGAATGGCGTCATGCTCGCGTCAGCCGGCCACTCACAGCTCGCCACGTGGCGCTTCCTCAGCCCCTCCGCCGGCTGCCCCTGCAGTTTTTGCAAAAAGGTCCCTGTCCTTATCTTTTTCACAACCATGCCCTTCCACCTATAGAAATCCTTCCAGTTAGGTCCTGATTTCTTCGTTTAAGCCCCTGAGCTTTTTAGTTTTTCCCCACCAGAGGTCCAATCTTGTCTTTTGCACTATAAACCTTCGGTTTATATGTGTAATTATGTTTTAGCCCCTGGTTTCTTGCAGTTAAGCCCCTGGAAGCCTAGTTTCTTCGCAGAAAAGCCCCTGAAACTTGTTTTAGCCATATCTTTTCCGTCCTAGCTCCGTTTTAAGCGTTCTTGGTGTCCATGCGACCATCTTTTCAAGCCCGTCAGTTTTAGAACCTTGTTTTGGCCGTATCTTGTGCGTTTTAGCTCCGTTTCCACCGTTTCAAGTTGCGTTAGGCTCACATCAACTAAAACTACGTGATAGGACCAATGTTGTACATGTTCCTTGTTTTATAATTTATTTAAATGATTAATATGATTAAATCCTATTACATATGCTTTTCTAATTAAAATCTAATTAGAAGTTTAACACGTGTTTTCATAAGAAAGTTAATATGCTTAATACTAGTCAAATATTTCTTATAGCTAAAAGCTAATTAGATGTATACCTCGGTTTTATAATCAAACTTAATTTGATTAATGATTATGCAATTTGCTTCCTATATAAAAGCAATATAGGTTTATCTCGAGTTTTCTTAATTAAATTGTTAATTTGATTAATTTGAATATAAATGTGTTCTTAAATTGTAATTTGGTTAGAATAACTCGAAATATAAAGATAAGCGCCTAGATGCTTTTATATGCTTCTTTTGAATTAAAATGTTTAATTTGTATAAGTTAAACTTGAATATTTATAAATGAAATTGAACTAGGTTCACATCGTCTTTTAAATACAAATATAACTCGCTTAATTATTAATAGGGTATTTCTTTGAAATAACCTATATACATGATTTTACTTAACTAAAAGATACCAAGCACATAGCTAGCTTTTGGTTTGTGATCATCCAAATCCCCTGATAGTTCCGAGTGTTCCTTGTGATCGCTTTCCTAGAGCCAACCTTTGTTCTCTCTTGGTGAATCAACTATGTTCTTACACCTAATCTTTCTTAGCCACCTTTCTTTAAAGCTACCTTGTTATCTGTTTCTTCTGTCAGATCAGTTTACCTTTGCTTGGTGTATTGTTTTGTTTATTGTATGCTTTCTTGTGTGCTCGTAGACGTCGTGCCGGTTTCAAGTGAGCAGCCAGTTGGAGTAGATCAAGAGCAAGTGTTTGAAGAAGAAGAACTCCAGTGTTTAAGCAAGGAAGGCAAGTGGACTTCTCCCCCTGCATATTCTATTTTGTCCCACACAACTTGCATGATAACTAAGTTTACTTTTAAATGTTGTATTGCATAAACTTGATGGGTAATCACCTTTTTAAGGACATGACTAGACTTTTACCCTCATCACCTTGGACAACCCTTTTAAATAAATGTTTTGGGTAGAAATGCTTAGTTGCTATAACTTGGGATGGTTAAAATGAATCTTATGCAATGTGTTGAATGTTGATCATGATAACTTGGGTGATATACATGTATGTGTGTGCTTATGGTTAATAACAAGATCATATGGTTTAATCGGAACATGGAGAACCACCCAGGATGACAGTACAACCACAGTCCACATGGCTCTGGCTTAGCCGATTAATTACGAGAGTGGGTTATCTGATAGCTCTTTTCCGAGAGGGGCACAGGGGGCCGGAGTTGAAGGGGTATAGCCCGGTTCTTTTGGGGTAGCAGCCTTGGCTAAGGTGCTGACCATTAGGGAGGGTTATGGTCCGCTCCGCTGCTGTAACTGTTGCGGGCTGTTGGTTTCTCTTCTTTCCTTTGTAAAGGCTTCGTAGTGGACCCCTAGCCACTCACCTCGGAAGTGTTTAAGGGTCTGATCAACCCGGGCAACATGGGGAACACGAACTGTGGGTAAAGTGTACAACCTCTGCAGAGTGTAAAACTGATCGATCAGCCGTACTCACGGTCAAGAGTGGCCTGGACCCTTACATGATTAATAAACTTGAAGATGGAACTAAATTGTGGTTTCTTGTGGGTTTTGAGAGAAGATGCTTTCCTAAATGCTTAAGTGGGTTGGTATAAACTTACATCTAGTAACTAGGTGCTTGCTAATAAAATTTGACCAACATTAAAATGCTAACCGCAGCAAAACTCTTAGCCTATCCTTGATGGCCTTGCATCTTTCCCCCACTTGCTGAGCTCCAACCATAAGTGTGCTCACCCTTGCTTACCCGCTGTTCAGAGGAGATCACTGGAGAAGAGTACTTCAGCGACTACGAGGAGTTCGAGGCTCGCGTGCCCCCGATCATGTGCTCGTGGAAGATGAAGATGGAGTTACGTCTTCATAGTTATCGTTTGATCGTTGTAAAGACCTTCGAGTCTATCGTCGAGTGTAATAAAGAGATAATGTAATGGTTTATCTCTTGTACGTTTTTATTACTCGTTTATTGATATTTCACTCATGACGTCCATCATATGTGTGTAAACTTGATCCTGGCGCACATATGAGATGCATTTGGTTTTCTTCGGAAAATCGGGTGTGACAGATGCACACACCGAATTGACTTGTTCTAGCTATCCCAGCCTGTGACCGTGATATACCGATATAATTGTTCATCATGCATGCACGATCCTC
Organism: Cenchrus americanus; assembly: GCA_947561735.1. Taxonomy (NCBI): domain Eukaryota; kingdom Viridiplantae; phylum Streptophyta; class Magnoliopsida; order Poales; family Poaceae; genus Cenchrus; species Cenchrus americanus. Next base: position 256,913,567 of record OX387245.1, read on the forward strand.
CATATATATATATCTGATCTAAACACCAATTCCCTTCTAGGACTCGGACTATATTAATTATCGATTTCATGTCTCAATAAGATTGTATTTGTCGGCGAGAAATGCATGCCCTCCTTGTCACACCCAGATTTAAGGACAAATTTGAATGTAAAGAATACATGTACGTCAGGATCAAAGTACACACATGCATCGACTCAGTGAATATCAAAACACAATGTAAAAGTGTAAAGGAAGCATTAAACATTTATTACATGACCGTATGTCTGAAATTAACACACGTTCGAGTAGCTAACAGCGGAAAAGTAAATGTAGAAGTCCTCCACAGGCAGCTGACTGGAGGAACGAACGCCTAGAAGAATAAATGCTTGCTTGGAAAGAGTTATGTGAGGCACACCCTGCTCCAAATGGCACAATTTTCCCTGAAAACATTTCAGACAAAATTAAACATCATCAATCATCAATAGTTATTAGTTGTATGATATATGTTGCAGAAGAAGTAGTGTCGTGTACCATGGATTATTTGGTGGTGTGAATGTAGAGATGAGGATAGAGCCCCCAAAGAGGATGATCTTAGCTATGCAGCACTGACAATGTCATGTGTTTTTGCAGTCCTTTTGCTTCCTCGTGTTCACAATGAAGAAGAATATTAGCGAAAAAAAGTGCTATTTATATTTTGTTAAGGTGCCTAATGAATAATATAATTAGCTAGACAAATGAAGAAAATAATATAATCTTTCTTTTAATGAGGTAGGTAGATAAGAAGAAGAAGGATATGAAGCAAGTATGAATGATTGAGGGCAACATCCGCTGCAAGGCAATCATAGTCGCCACGGCAGTCACTGCGACGTTACCTCTACAAGAAATCTTCATGGTTCTTTGTAGCACCGAATGAAAGATGTTGGCGATGAAGAAGAGCATAGTGTAAATGTTTCTGACAAACATCGACCAGCAGAAGTCTTGTTGGTTGCGCCCATCACTATTGTCTGATGATTCACCACTCTCATCAGCAGCCAGCCAGCAAGAGTCCTGTTGGTTATGCCCATCACTAATGTCTGATGATTCACCACTCTCATCAGCAGCCCACATCATGGAGCCGGTAGAGCTAGACATGCTAGTTGTTGGATTCTGACTTGTTGGATCAAGGGTTGGTTGGTTCTGGTGAGCTGAAATGGCTGTGAAGTGAGAATAGTGCACACGTCATCTCTCTTATATATAGGAGGATAGAGCTAGCAGATGATGATGCAGTACTACTTCATTAGACATCATTAAATTTGAAATCGAGTAAGTAGGAGTTGCTGAAGTTGAATTTTGAGGTGAAGGGCTTTGATCTATGCACTACTCAACTGTTATATGATGTGTGTCATTGTTGACGGTGCAAAACCGTGTTGAAGTTCACCGCAAGCCTACGAGTGACTTGGTGCCTTTTTCACCAAGGAGGGTCCTCCCTAGATTTGTCAATCCAAGGATCGGAAGCAAACTCCTAGGATTTTCTATCTAACCTATCGTCTATCCTAACAAGAAGCATTGATTTCATAAGAAGATAGACCTTAAAGATATATGAGCTGTAGCATAAGGTTGATCGCATCCATGAATGTCGACAAGATAAGGAGCAAGCAAGGGAAACTAAGGTCTATCATCTTCTAGTCGTAGTTCTAGCCAAAAGAACAAGCACGACATGCATCTCATCCAATGCCATTGTTAAACTACTATCATCCGGTCCGATTTCGAAGACGCCCGCCTTTTGGAGCCACCGTCCAGTCACAACACACTCCTATTCATGCGGGTTAGCCAAGGGCGAGTTCAAGAAGAACAAGTTGAAAACACTTGGCCGATCCGGTATGCACCTCTAGCCACCATGACTACAAGAGCACCCCAAGCAATCAATCTATAGAATAGATTGAAAATGAAGCATAGCCAAGCGAGAGCAAAATCATAAAAGGAGGAATCAAGTTGCTAAAAGATCCGATGACATGAAGTACTTTACTCACATAATAAATGCGTTTAGATCATCTGCACTGAGTACATACCATTGATGACCTCAACTAGCTCCGGAACTCTGCCATGGCTCAACCGTGCAATGCGGCCATGGCGGCTAGGGTAGGCCTAGGCCATCTCCTAGACAACTTTGAGGACTCACGGTGGCCATTGTCTGCCTTCGTTGCTCTCTCCTAGGTTCCGCCGAGTTCCCGTGGATGGATGTCGTGAATTTTTGCACGAGAGACTATTAATAACCCGAAGCAACCCTAGTCCAAAGGGGAGCCCGAACCGCTGCAAAAAGGGCCGGGCCCGTTGGCCTAGGCCGGCCACCCTAGGGTCTTTTTGGCCCGGTTTGGGCCCATCTTTGGCGGGCGAGCTTCTCTTGCAATTGGGAGTTTTTGCCTTATAGATTGTGTGGCCTTTTAACGTCTTTATTCACGTGAATAGTTAGGGGGTCTTGTCGTCCTAGCCTCCGTATCTTCCGTCTAAGTCCCCGGAGTTTTGTGCCTTCACATTGTGGTCCTTGGGTCATTTGGAGTCATGTTCACCTCGAGTGTTGACTTGTGTCGGGCTTCATGATCTTCTCGTAAAGTGCTCGGTGAACTTCTCCCGGAAGTGCTCCTTTTAGTGCCTAAATCCTTCATAAACAACATAATCCAAATACCATAGATTCGTGTGTTTCAAACGATAGATTCGTGTGTTTCACACAAAAAAAAACTCTTCAACAGAATTTAAACCTTCTCTAAATGGGCCGGTTTTGAATGCTAGTGGGCTGGATACATCAAAGGATGGGCTTCCAGCCCTCAAAATTGGGTAGGTACGGTAGTAGTCAAGCGGACACCCTCCCGCATTGATAGCTCTCACTCCTCCAACCCTCGCCGGCCGCCGCCACGCCGCCGGCCGGCTGCCATGGCGACGGTATCCGGAGGAAAGGAGAGCAGGATGCAACAAGACGATCCCTTTCGCCGGCTACCAGACGCCGTCCTCGGCGACATCGTCTCTCGCCTCCCCACCAAGGACGGCGGCCGCACGCAGGCCATCGGCTCCCAGTGGCGCCGCTTGTGGCACTCCGTTCCTCTGAGCCTCGACCTCAACCAAGACCCCGGCGCGGCCTGGCGCCTCATCCGGCTGGACGAAATCTCAGGTATCCTCTCCTCGCACCCCGGCCCCGGCCGCCGCCTCTCCGTCCCCAGGCGCTACTTCGAAGGCGACGCGCACGCCGCCGCGACGCTGGACGGCTGGCTCCGGTCCCCCGCCCTCCATGACCTCCGGGAGCTCGAGTTCCACTTCGACTTGTGCTCCTGGAGACCGATGCAGCCGCTGCCTGCACTGGTCCCCCGCTTCTGGTCCACCCTTCGCGTCGCCAGCTTCGGCGGCTGCAGTTTCCCGGACGACGGGAACGCCGCCGGCGCCGGCGCCGGCGCGCTCAGCTTTCCGCTTCTCAAGAAGCTGAGCCTTTTGAATGTCCGTATCTCGGAGGGCTCCCTGTATGCCTTGCTTGCCGGCTGTCCTGTCCTGCAGAGCTTGATGCTAACCGAGAGCATCGGCTGCTCTTGCATCAGAATCGTGTCCAGTAGCATTAGAAGCATCGGGCTGCTCCATTCTTGTGGAGGCATCAAGGTGCAGCAATTCACCATCGCGTATGCCCCGTGTCTAGAAAGACTGCTTCTTTGTGGACAGCACTTGAGCGATGAAATGGTCATCTCAGTTATCTCGGCACCAAAATTGTATGTTTTGGGGCAACTTCCTTTTGTAGGTCGGCCAAGACTCGAGTTTGGCACCACAATTTTTCGGGTATCTCTGCATCCTTTCTCACTTTCACATTCCAAGTCCCTTTGTGTAATCATGAGGCTGACCTTAGTATTACGTGCTCTTAATGCAGGGATCGTTTGTTGTTAACTCGGCGATGCCAGTGCCCAGTGTGAAGGTTTTAACTTTAACATTTAGCAATCTTAATTTGAATGTGGTCATTGACTTCATGAAGTGCTTTCCGTGCTTGGAGAACCTGTACATCAAGACGTCGAATCTTCCAATCGAGGTGACTACTGACTACAAATACTCTGCAATAGAGTTTCCCATTATTTGCACTGTTTTGTCATTTGCTATTGCATCGACACTTATTCTAAAGTTAGGTTGTAACCATTCTTTTGTTTGTTTCACTTTTTCCCCAACAAAGTCAGCAGAAACAGATGCATGCTGGAACCTTACCAGTACCCTTGACATTTGTTTAAAGAAAATTGTGATCATAGCCTATCAAGGTAGCATGGCACATGTTACCTTTGCCAAGTTCTTTGTATTGAACGCAAGAGTCCTTGAATCAATGGTGTTTCAAGTAGATGTTAAAAATGATGACAAGGCATGGATTGAAAGACAACAAATTTTGCTCCAGATCAAAAGTAGAGCTTCTAAGGGTGCACGGTTTGAATTTGTGCATCATTTTGCTCAGATTTTGTCGATTCAACAAATCTGGTCTGAGCAAGTGCATGATTTGTCAACAGCTGACCCCTTTGTAAGGTTTGACAGGTGGGCCTGATTTCCTCCCACTGGTTGGACCATATTGTCTTTCCCAAACTTGTTTAGTCTTTGTCGGCAGAGAAATACATTTGGTGTCTCTCTTGAATATTGTAAAAGTGCTAAATTTTGCCAGAGAAGTGGTACTTGAGGTGCTCATTCCCATTTCTTACCTTGTTATCCTTGGAATGATTATATTAGTAGGCTCTCTTAGTTTGTCCCAGTCCTTATTTGTGTTCATGTATCTTCAGATAGAGAGGCAGGGACCGGCCCATGCTTTGTTGGTTAAGGGGAGTGTGTTTCATAACAAAAGTTTATAGACCTTTGGATATTCTGGGATCCAGGTCGTATTTGTTGGATATTCTGGAATGCTGTATAGCCTCTTAGTTGGGGATTTCTGGTGTGTTTTGAATTTTCAATTGTTGTGTTAAGTTGGTTATATTTTTCTTTCCTCATGCATATATAAATCAGTGCAGCTCACTTGGGATTATATCACATTTACCAGTCAGAGAGATCGGAGACAGGGAAGTTTGTTCATGCAACACAGTCAAAGTGCAAAACTGGGGCCACTTGTGCTAATAACTATTGCATACTCCATTTGGGCCATTTGAGTACCGCCTGAGCTTGCGGACTTGTAAATTCCCACTGGAGTAGTTTCTTGACTTGTCTGCAAAGCGGTTCAGTTGTTGCAACGTGATGCTGGTTGCGTCAATTGAATTTGTCCCATGCCAAGCAACCATTCCGCGAACTAAATTTCTTTCCTGAAGACTATAGGTTCTGTAGGCAGAGGCCAATGTTACCAGATGCCTTAATAGGGGCAAGAGGCTAGCGTAGCCCCCGGCGTTAGGACGTTAAGGACCGAGTTCTCTCTACGATACTCTCGGCCGATGACTCCCTCGTCGTAATGAGGTGCCACCGCGGGGGCTCGAACCCGGGCTGCATGCCCGAGCGTTAGCTCAGCTGACCACCCATCACCCCCTCCTCTTATCAGGTGCCTTAACAATTAACATTCAGCTCAAGACACTACTGTCCAGGATTTACTGAGGCATATAGGGTCCTACTACAGAAAACATTTGTAACCCTAAAAGTGCCTCTCTGTTTTCCAAGGAGCGGGCGATTTTGCTGCCCGATCTATGAAAAACACGCGACACTGTAGCAGGTGCGGGTGACGCCATGACCTGCTCCTAGAAATATTCTCATTTCTAGGTGCACGTGATGGCATCACCCGCACCCGAAAATCATTTTTCGTGCGCGGGTGATGATATCACCCGTTACTAGAAATGGTCTCTTGGGGAAAAATCATAGCTTCTTCATATGATCTCGGTTGAAGACAAACTTTACATTAAAATTATATAGCTTGACGAGACCTAAAATTTTGTTGTTGACAAGTTTTTCATTTGAGATTGTTTACAAAATCTATATCTCTCTCATATAGTTTCATGAAATTATATGAGATATGTATAAGATTTATGAAAAATGATCCTACCACAATACCGGATGAGCAAATCAACAAAATAAAAATTGTTCATCTTCAAAAGTTACAGAACTTTGTAGTTGAACCATTTTTTTATTTGAATTACTTTTGTCAAGGTAAAATACGATTGAATTTTTGAAATTTGAAAATTTGAGTTTTTCAAATGACCTGAAACGGAGAAACATTCAAAATAAAAGTTGTATATCTTGAGAAGTTATGAAACTTTGTAGTGTACAACTTTTTTATATGAAATCATATTGCCAACCAAAAATTAAGTTTGAATCACTCAAATTTGAAATTCAAATTTTGTAAACGACCTCGAATGGAGAAACTCCCAACATGAAAGTTGTAGATCCAGGATGTTATGAAACTTGAGCGATCTTGCGCGACTAAAAAGGTTTTTTTTTTCTATTTATTTTGATCGTTTTAACGTAGCCATATTTTTTGTTTTTAATCGATTAGCAAGTGCGGGAATCCCCATCACCCGCACCCGGAAATGGTGTTTCTAGGTGTGGGCTGTTGACTTGCTCTTGGAAACATCTATTTCTAAAAGCGACAGCTAGGAGAGTTTTGTGCCCACACCAAAAAATGCGAATCCGCCCGCTCCTACGAACGTTTTCTGTAGTAGTGTTTGCATCATTTTTCTCCAGTACTTCAAATTTCTAGTAGTTTTGACTAGAAATTCTAACTTCCAAATAATGAAATACAAGGTCATCAGAGGTTGAATCTGGACGCCAGAACTACTAGAAATTTGAAGTTGCCTATAGGGAAATACAACTTCCAGTTTAAATTGCAGCTTGACAGCTTCACATATATTTATCAGAAAGATCAACTCTTTTTTTATGCTTTCAGGTTTTAGCCTAGATCATAGAGTCACATCTAATTTCTATTGTTAGTTGTGAACTTTGGAATTTTGAGATATCTTCACGGAAAATTGTAGTTCTGCATTAAGTAGAAAAACCATTGTACTCAATACAAGATATATAAAAAAATAACAAACGACATTGACAGTCTTTCCTAATTAAAATAATGTAATTCTGTTCTGATATATCTCCCCCATTGAGCATATATTATTCATTCTATTCCCATCCCTAGCCCCAAAAAAAAATCAACCATTTTAGTAATTTGTCCATACAAAGAAAATAGTGTTTGTTACAAATGAGCTGCAATAGCACTGTTTGTACATTGTTTGGATATGGTTAGCCTTGGAAGATTAAAATTGAGCTACATGAAAGATGTATCGCGACTTGAGCAAGAATGGTAGGGTCATTGAGATTGGAGCTCATTTGACATTAGTCTTGCTTAAGTTGATTAAGGCCCGATCGTTATCGCTGTGATACTTGAGCACTTTACCGTACAAACCACATGCTTACAATGGGCATAGCAAGCTAAGTAGCATAAGTCGCACCGTACCTTGACCGGATTCGGTGCGGGGTGGGATGAGGTGTGATCGGCCGTGTCTGGTGCACCTATACACTCCCGACCGTTCGTTCATAGTAGGGTGCGGGTATGTGAAAGGTTGATGGCATGAATTAACACTTATCCTCGATCAAGGGTATGGTCGTTGGTCTTGCGCTTCGTGTGGGAAAAGTTGTACACCCCCGCAGGGTTATAATCTATTGCAATAGCCGCGCTCTCGGTCATTGAGCACGCTCATGTACTTGGACTTTAACGTAGAGTTTCGATGTAGCTCATGGAAGATTTGAGATATGATCAGGATATCACTTTACTTATTGCAAATTACTTGATGCTTGACTTAGCGATCATAGAATGCTATGTCTTTTGTTTTTTTACAACTTGATAAAAATGTAGATGCTTTTATGCAAAATAATTACCTATGCCAATCCTTGCTACTTAACCAAATGCATACCCCTTGAGAGTCGGGCAAGTATATACCCATATGTGGATAAGCCCTGTTGAGTACCTTTGTACTCACGGTGCTGCCGATAAGTTGATTGCAGGTGAGGCGCAGCCGGAGCCCATCTTTGGGTACTTCCTTGTCGAGGACGGAGGTTCGGGGAGGAAGTAGGTGGCCATGACTAGGAAGGACACTATCGGCATATAGTGTTTACCTTCTTATTTTGTGATGTATCGTATGAGCGCGATGATAGAACTTTCCGCTGCAAAACTCTAAGACTTATTGTAATGTAAACTTGAACCTATCTTTGTAATGTGATGGACTATGTTTGGATTGCTATGTGACGATGATGTTCATCGTGTTGTGCTTAGTGAGGTGTGTATAAATCCTGGGCATTGCTCATGACACATCTCAAGGACGACCGGGGTTATTCCTCTTTAATTGAGTTGGTCAATGGTGATGACTCGATTAAATGGGATTAACTTGGAGGTTACTCACAAATCAACCATTTTAGTAATTTGTCCATACAAAGAAAATAGTGTTTGTTACAAATGAGCTGCAATAGCACTGTTTGTACATTGTTTGGATATGATTTTATCTCTAGCTCATGCGGCACAGCTATAGCTGTTTTGCTTATAACAGAAATACTCAGGAACTCCATAATGGCACCTATGATTATCGAATCAGAAGGAAGAAATATTGAAATTTTAGAATTTCTTTCGTGAGCTGAAGTAGGTTGGTTGCATGTGTCGTTAGGCCAATTGTTACACACAAAATAGAAGACAGCAGAACCATTATGGTAATAAGTTCATGTGGGACGTGTTTATAGCCAGACGCGCGCGTAGGACATATATATATGTGTTGGCACTCCTAGCTAGCTACTTATTTTTTTTGTTTATCTAGTGTATTTCGTAGCCAGCTTCTCATACTGTCTGGAGTCACGTAGCACATCTAGCCGTGGTTGGAGCAAGACAAAACCACAAATATGGCTTTTCAGTAGAATAGTTGGCACTACATTATGTTCCAATAGACACCCCAGCGAGCTGTCATCTGCCGAGTGGCGAACAAACACGTTCTGAGGCGGCGAGGAGCGTGGACATCCCGCCCCAATGGTTGGCCTTGGTGCCGGAGATGTAGGTCCGATGCTCTCACCGATTTCCGTCCATCTGGATGGGCGTGTGAATCTAATCGCCTCACAATACATCACACGCTAGAGACCTGACAGAAGCATCATATGAATTGGTTGTCGAGGCTTTTGACAGAGTCCATTGTCCATGCAATGAATACAGAGGAATCCTTGCCAAGAGGTACCATCCATAGTTGTTTGTGGCTACCACTGATGATCTCGCCATAGTTCTTCGCGTGAAGAGGAGGGGACAAAGAATATAGTTAAGGAGAAGACCTTATGCCTAATATTTAAAGCATCTCACATAGAGCCTTCTTGGTACTCGACAATGAAGAAAAAAGTTTATATCAAAGTTGTAGTACTCGATGATATCTACAACTCTGTAATTGAAACTTTATTATTTGCAATTGTTTTGGAGCTGAAATATTTGATTCACCAGATTGGTAGAGTTAATTTCATATGCTCTATAGTCACATGTGAGTGTATAGTGGTAGGATAGGATCTAGAATGACAAAACAGCAAAATAGAAGTTGTAGATCTTGAAAATTTATGCACCTTCGTAGTTTATAATTGTTTTATTCGAAGTCATTTTGATTTCAAAATATATGATTCTTATTATTTTAAATATTCAATACCAAAGGGATGCACCAAGATCATAGTCAACTATGACTATATATACGAGTGAGTGTGTAGTGGTTGGAAATGATATGAGATGGATAAAAATGACTAAAACAAAAATTATAGTTTTGAGAAGTAATGTAACTTTTAGTTCACAACTTTTTCGTTTTGAATCATCTGTCCAAACAAAATTATGTCTACACTACTAAAATTTAAAATTTGAATTTTTCAAAAGACATCGGATGGAGAAACGATCAAAACAAAAGTTGTAACCCTCAAAACGTTATGTAACATTGTAGTTGACAACCTTTTCATTTGAAGTCATCTTGCCACGTAAAACTAAGTTTGGGCTTCTCAAATTTGAAATTCACTTTTTTTTAATGAGCTCAGATGGACAAATTGCAAACACGAAAGTTAAAAAATCTCAAGAAGTGGAGGTGATGCGAGGGGGGCCGGTCATCACTGCCTTTTTGGTACTGCTTGTTTGGAAAACAAGTGGTGCTGTTTTTTGAACCGGCGGTGAAGCTTGTTTGTGCAGTAGTGCCTATCTCCTGCCCCCGTAAGTAGCCCTGGGTGTTCGGTTCTAACCGAACTGATCAGTTCGGTTCTTCGGTTATCCTGAAAATTCGGTTCCCAAAAAGTTGGAACCGATCGTTCGGTTCCGGTTCGGTTCTAACCGAAGGAAACCGAAGAGAGGATGAAGGAGAGAGGGAGCGCGGGCTCGCAGCAGAGTGCAGGGCACCGCAGGGGATGGCCGACGGTAGCGGACGCTGGGGTCGAGGCCTCACGGATGTCGGCCGCCGGGGCGCGCCGCGTGCCGCCGCCGCCGGCCGCCGACCAGTGTCGCCGCGCCCCGTGCTGCAGGTGGTGGCGGGGGTTGGGGCCGTGGACGGGGGCGGGGCAGCCGCTGACGCAAGGCGCGGTGAGCGAGGGGGGCGCGCACGACGCGCGACACAAGGGGGACAGGGGTGGCGCGACACGATAGGGGAGGCCGGATGTGTTATTGGGTAGGGGATTTACGGTTTCTTTGTTGGGCTTTTGGACAGTTGGGCCATATTGGGTGAATATAGACATTGCTCGGTTCTGTTTGGTTAACCGATGAATCTCGGTTCCCGGCGAACAGGAACCGAACAAGAACCAAACTTTTTGATTCCGGTTCTTTCGGTTCCGGTTCCAGATTCTTTCGGTTCAGTTCCCGGTTCTCGGTTTTTCTGTGCCCAGGGCTACCCGTAAGTTCCTCCTCCTCACGCACGAAGCATGGGCAGGGTGGCCTTTTCCCCGGCTCAGCTGGCCTCGGCAACCACGATGACCGGCCCTCCCGACTCCCGTTCCCACAATAGGTGCCCGCAATCCAAGCAGGCGCACGGCGGCGAGCCAAGCCATGGCCGGTGGCAACTGCAGCGCGCCGCGGCGAAGAAGAAAACTGAAATATAGGGAGATGGCGAGGACGGGCAGCGCCGCATGCACGACCACGACGTGGGCGAGCGCGAGTTATGTGCACCTTTGCTATACCATGCATGTTTTGGCAGTCTTTCAATAAACTATTTAATATTAAAATCATTACATGCAGCTACTATACATGGTCCATAGATTTACTGGACAAAGATTTCTGCCCTGATGAAAAATGTGGACCAATCTTGTGTGTAATTAATGTGGGCAGTCTAGACAGCTCATAATCGAAGACAGCATGGGGATTTTTTTTTTGACGGCCACTGGAGGAGAGCATCGTCCCACGTAAATTTCATTGATGGGCTTGTGAAAAGCCAAGTAGCCTTACACTCTTACAGTGATTGTTGCAGAAAGAAAACATAGAGGTACAAAGAAGATAATACAAGTGTACAACACTACAGCTCACAAACAAAACAAGGACAAAACATATAACACATCAAACAAAGACCGATTACTGTCATGCTTACGTCATCCGTTCGGCAGTGTTACTTTTCCTTTTAGAAGTTCCTGAATGGCTCTCAGTTTATTGGCAGATAGCTTTTTATAGCTATGTGTCATCCCATTTGGCTTCTTAGCCGTAAATATGGAACTGTCTGGTACCACCCGGCAAGTTCCAAGCTTTGGTATCTAACTGCTTTATCTTTTGTTAATTTTCAGGAAAAAATTGACTGGCACGTCTTGTGATTCTTTGTGCGTGTGAAGCCAGCTTTGTTCGGCTTGCTGTGTGTTTGGCGCCGGGTGCACATTTTGCGTCAACACATATAACACATCAAAGTGATCACTACCGATTGCCGATTAGTGCCGCCATCGAACAATGTTGATTCCTTCATGACCCTTGAACCGCCCCTCGTAGCTACGCCGCTCCGTTGCTATCCTCCATCTAAGTTCCAACAAGCGAAGTGGGGACTAAAAGCGGTAAGGGTGTGCACGCCAAAATTCACCGAAGACGGCAACCTCCCTTGGAGCTATTGGTAACACCTCCCGCACATCTGAGCTCTACGTACCATCATCCGACGCCGTCCAAGGGGAGGAATCCTTGAAGGGGAATGACGGAAGCGATGGATCACCACCCAACAAATTGATTTACTGTCACCACAAATAAGGAGAGCGTCGACAAAGCGCAGGTGTCGACGGTAGATACGTTTCAAATCACAACCGCAATCAACCATCAATGTCAGCCTCACCCATGAAGTAGGGAGGATGTAGATGCACGACAAGTTGGAGACTTCAAGGGAACGAAGCAACAGAGGCAAATTGTGGGAAGGAATTCAACTACGACTCCAAGGAGGGGAGCGGCACCCGAAGGTCGTGGGCGTAGCCAAGATTTGAACATAGGGGGGGGAGGGGGCAAGATGTAAGAAGATGTCAAATTGTGTCTAGATACAAGTGAGGTAATTATGTAGAAATGGGTCAGATATCTGCGACCATATAGTATAACAATTATCATATTGATTCACTCATTGAATGTTGTTTATGTTTTTTAGAAATTTAGGTACCAATGTCTACCATTATATATCAATTTATCTTCAAAAAATGTGAAATAGAAAGTATAAAACATAGCAACATAAAAGAAGTTAGCATATAATAAATTTGAATTAATTTTTTATTTTCATTATGACTGGACAATTCTATGATGTCAAGACAGTAAAAGAAATGAGTAGTGTTGTTGCAATGAAGAAGCTATACATGATGTTTTTTTTTAAAAAAGAAGAAGCTATACATGAGAGATGATTACAGTATTTGTACTACTAGTCCTTGCTTTCGTCACACGTTGGGTTTTAAATGTAATTGGGCTCTAGCTTAATGAATATTATTGGTTGTGAATTAGCTTGCTAGAGGCCATAAGCTACCGGATTAATCAGTACACACAGGAATATACTCTTGGCCACTAAAACCCCAAGGGGGGGGGGGGGGGGGGCTGCGCGCCCCCTGAACTGGACAAGGATTTCCCATGGTGGTTTGCTGCCCCACATGTTGCCGGACACTACCTTCCACTACACACCAAAGAGATTGACCGCCACCAATGGCACCTCGACAAAGCCTCCAAGGAGGATAGGACGCTCTGTACGTAGCAGCATCATTGCCAGCCAGTGTTCAACAAGCTAGGGTTATGGGTCGTACATGTAGGTGAGCATCACCGGCAAGCTCCAAGGCAAGCAACCATGATGTGGAAGACGATGCAGAGCTTACTGCCGGTCTACAACCCCATCAGGGACGACAATGTCTGGCGGAGGACCCGTCTGAGGAGGCGAGGGCAGCCACACCGGAACACCGGAGCATGACCAGAAGGGATGGAGCGTAGGTGTGGGACCCGGAGAGTGCTCGTCGGGGAGGACACCCCGCATCGCCACCCGTGGAACAACCTAAATGTGCCTCCAGAGCCACAGTTGACTGCACATCAGTGATGACCGGAGCGCTCTGGGGAGCCCAGCCCGCACGCAACCTCCATGGGGTGCCGCGCGTCGGGAGGTCCCCCCCCCTCGCACGCCAGGTTGAAATCGAGCAGGGCACACTTATCTGCACCATGAGAGGCCGGATCTGGCGAGCAACGGCGCCCCGGGGCGACCTCGCCGGTGACCCAAGGGGGCAGCTGCCCCCCATGGATCTGAGCTGCTACCTTGAAGCAATAATGGATGAGGGTGGACAAAGGAGGGGGAAGGACAGGCAAAGGAAATAAATATGAGATTGATCCAAACTTGTAGATGGGCAAGGGAATCATCTAATATACCAATCTAATCACCTCGACCGGAACAACCCATGAAAGGACAGAATTAAAGAATGAACAAGATGCAGTTTATAAAGTGGGCTGGGAGCCCCCTCCAGCAGGTTCTGTGCAAAACATCAACATAGATCGATGCTGCTTTCAATATGGCAGATCAATAGGGCGCGACTGGAGTGGCCCATTCTCATTCATGATGAACATGTTTCAAACTACGGTACGACAAATAAAAAACGATCAAGCCAACAATATAATATTCAAAATATATTAGCTAATCACCCAAACCACTATAGTACTCCTAATATAGCACCCAACGTATTATAGTGGCCTGCTACTGCAACGACTGACTTGTGCTCCTAATATAATATAATATAATATAATATAATATAATATAATATAATATAATATAATATAATATAATATAATATAATATAATATAATATAATATAATATAATATTTAATTAAGAGCTATGAAACTCGTGGTACATACTGTGGTCGTTCGTTCCTTCGTATTTTTGTGAGTAGAGTTCGTGTATTGCTGGCCGGACCCGGAGCCATGCATGACTAGCTAATAGGGTCTAGGGACGACGACGATCGACGACGACGACGCAGGTGGCGGCGCGGACGGACAGCTTGTAGGGGAACGAGTTGGCGTACTCGAAGGAGATGGACTCGCCGCCGAGCAGCGGGCGGCACGGAGCTGAAGAAGCCGCAGCGCATGTGGATGCCCGCGGTGGCGCACTCCCGCTGCCGCCCCACACGCACCGGTTCGTCACGTCCACCCTGTACGCCGGCACGCCGCGCCGCTGGGCAGCGACGTCGCGTTGCCCTGGTAGACGGCGATGTCCTCCGTGCCCGCGCACCCCTTGCCCATCCGGCTCGGCGACACCACCGCACCGCCAGCTGCGTCGTCGTCTGAGGCGGCGGCGGCGGCGAGCAGCACGGCCAACCAGGCCGAGGCGGCGAGGCCACGATCATTGCCTTCATGATCAAGCCGTATGGTGGTCGACGACAACGACGCCCGAGAGCTTTGGGTGGTCAATATATATACTACTATAGTATCACCGGCCTTTCACCATGAAGGGTAAGAAAACCATCAAATCCTAGACGTCAATAGCTATATACTAAAAAAATCAGCTTGAAAATAATAAAAAATATATATGAAGCACGATCGTCATGATCGCCGCAGCAGTCATAGCGGCGGTGGTGGATGAACGCCATCATTATTGGTAGAAATTAAGCTACAATAATTAATTAATTAATACAACCCGAACCCGAGGGAGCTTTTCATCTATGCCCGTTTAAGGATTCTATTCTACTCACTTCGGTTTGGTAAATAAAATCGTTTAGGACAATGGCACGGTCTTCAAAGTACAACTACGACTTCTTACTTCTATAAAAAATATTTATTAAAAACTAACATATGTATACTTTTATGAAATTATTTTGCAAGACAAATCTACTCATGCAGTTTTCACATTTTTAACTTAAAAGGTTTTCATGATCTATATCTTAATGTTTGACTCAAACCTTGTCTAAAACAACTTCATTTACCAAATCGAAGGGAGTATATAAATAATACTAATGAAATAAACAACACATCCAGCAGAAAATGTGTACCAACGTTGTCACGTAAATTTTTAATATAAATTGGATATTTTTATTTAATTTCACTTTTTTTGATTAACCCTTATTTAGTTTCTAGACCTTGAGCATTGATACGGAATCTTATTTTCTTAGCCAAATACAAATATGGAAGATTTCTAGAATTTGTTTTTTTTATTTGTGAGATTTAGTGTGAAACCTGGTAAACATTCTTTAATTAGTAAGAATAATAACAAATAATATGTGACCTGCACGCCATGAAATCGGACAACTCATTTGGCCACGTATTAGGCATCTCAATCAGCCACGTACCTTCACCTAAAGGTGGAAGGGCTCAAAAATAATAAAAGAGTAGGAAAGGGTTTTAGATACAAATGTATCAGAGAGAAAGAATGCATAAAAGCAGTTAGAATAATTTAGGAATAAATACAAGATTCTTGATGCAAAATTGCCTTCTATATTTTATAAGTCCATTATTAGAAACTCTTGAAGATGATCTTCTTTATTCTTTTCAATACCTTTTTAGAAACTAAAACTTCATATTTTTAGAAGGAAAAATATTAGATACACTTGGAGATGGGGAAAAGTTGCAATTCTAAAAACACAAGCAAAGGACTAAAGAAGCACTTAAGAAAAGTATCTATCATGCAGCAGAGTGCCCACCAAACAAACCACTACTTTCATGTGACCAGAACATATCCCATGCTCCTGGCCGTTGGATGATCAAGCAGATGACAAGATGAATCCAATGAACATTTGCAACCACGTCCGCCGGTAGTTTTGCACTATGCTCCTCAGCTTTAGGTCCGCAAAACAAATAAGTATTGAGTCTTCTTCAGCAATTCAGCTTCTCGCCGCGGGCGGGCCGCAGCCATGGCGCTACCAGCGCCGCCCCTGCCACATTGGCAAAGAGTGCTGCTTCTCCATGCTCCGGGTGCAGGTTCTTCTATATCAACGTGCCCTCCTTCCCTCCCTCCCTAACCTAGACATAATCTTGCTAGGGTTTCAGCGGTGATGAATGTTTAGCCTCGTACCGTCGTACCACGTGAGGATGCACAAACTTTTGCATTGACATCTGTATTTTGTAGATTTATTTATTCCTTTCCTTCAATTGATTGCCTCCGGCTATTGGTACAATTGATCCCCAAAGAAACCTTGGCTTCAGAAATGTTAAGTCCTCGATTGTGCATTAGAAATAGTATTCTGCATGAATTTCCATCCCCTTTTGTACACTTTGACAATCTCACCTGATCAAAATCTTACAGAAGTGGAATCTTTCGTGTTATGTCTGTTAAGATATGTAACATCTCAGCCTTGTAGCACAAGATAACGTGACTTGTAGTTGTTGTAGATGAGCTTTGTTGTAACAAACTGTGATGTATCTATTAGTTAGTTGGCCATGTATATCTTGAGCTACTTGGATTGTAAGCCACGCCGGTGGGCTGTTCCCGGCTATATAACAAAGGTGCGCCCCCCCAAAAGGGGTTTAACGCTTCCCAATTTACATGGTATCAGAGCCTATCCTCAAACACATCTATGACGAGCTCTTCTCATCTGCTTGCTGCACCCATGGCGCTCCCGGTCGTCACGGAGAAGCTGACCAGGAGCAACTTCAATCTCTAGAAGGCGCAGGTGATGCCGGCCATCCGAGGTGCTCAACTTGAAGGCCTCCTCGATGGATCGAACGCTGCGCCGCTGAAGGAGATCACTGTCCAGGCTGATGGCAAGACCATCAAGAAGCCCAACGAGGAGTACGGCAAGTGGGTGGCTCGTGACCAGCAGGTCGTGGGCTATCTCCTCACGTCCATATCCAAGGACGTTCTCACCTAAGTCGCCGACAAGGAGACGGCGGCTGAAGTGTGGAAGGCCATCCATGAGATGCTGACCTCCCAATCTCGTGCGCGGTCCATCAACACGCGCATCACCCTCACGATGACGAAGAAGGGCGACATGACCATGTCCGAGTACTTCACCAAGATGAAATCCCTTGCCGACGACATGGCCACCGCCGGCAAGCCTCTTGATGACAAAGAACTCATCGGCCACATCCTCACGGGCCTCGATGAGGTTTACAACCCTGTGGTCACAGCTGTTGCATCACGGGATGAAGCCATAACGGTGTCCAATCTGTACACACAACTGCTCTCCTTTGATCAGCGCCTCGACCTGCTCTACAGCGGCACTCAGCAGTCCTCTGCCAACTCTGCCTCCCGCGGTGGTCGCGGTGGAGGGCGGGGCAACCTCAGGGGGCGTGAAGGCAACCGTGGAGGAAACAGCAATGGCGGCCATCAAGGACGCGGCGGCGGCGGCCGTGGCAACGGTGGCCGCGACACCTTCAACAACAACAACGCCTCTAAGCCCAAGTGTCAGGTGTGTTTCAAGGGTGGACACATGACGCTCGAGTGCTGGTACAGGTTCGACGAGAGATACACGCCGGCGACCAAGACGGCCTCTGCGTCAATGAACAACTACGGTGTGGATTCAAATTGGTACACCGACACGGGTGCTACCGACCACATCACCGGGGAGTTGAACAAGCTAGCTGTGCATGGCGTCTACAACAGCGCCGATCAGATCAAGACAGCCAGTGGAGCAGGTATGACTATTAATCACATTGTTCAAGCTATTGTTCCTACCCCCGCCGTAATTTACATCTTAATAACGTACTTCATGTTCCCCGAAGCCCGCAAAAATCTAGTCTCCGTTCATCGCCTTGCCACCGACAATAATGCCTTCCTAGAATTTCACCCTGATTTTTTCTTGATCAAGGACCAGGCAACGAAGACAACTCTTCTTTGAGGAAAATGTAGAGGAGGTCTCTATCCCCTTCCTTCCTTGGCGCATAGAGACAAGAAGCAGGTGTTGGGCGCAATAAAACCATCTACAGAGAGATGGCATAAAAGATTAGGACATCCTTCCTTTGAAATTGTTCATTTTGTGCTTAGTCAAAACAATTTACCTTTTTCCGGTCGTGAGAATAATCAAAGTGTGTGTGATGCTTGCCAACAAGCTAAGAGCCATCAGCTTCCGTATCCTATTTCTACAAGCGTCTCTCATGCACCGTTAGAACTAATTTTCTCTGATGTGTGGGGTCCTGCGCTTGATTCTTTTGGCAGGAAGAATTATTATGTGAGTTTTATAGATGATTTCAGCAAATTTACTTGGATTTATCTCCTTAAACATAAGTCTGAAGTTTTTCGCTGTTTTCATGAGTTCCAAGCGATGGTTGAACGTCTGTTCAATCGCAAGATTATATCTGTCCAATCTGACTGGGGTGGAGAATATGTTCGCCTCAATTCCTTCTTCCAATAGATTGGTATAACTCACCTTGTTTCCTACCCACACGCTCACCAACAGAATAGTGCCGCAGAACGCAAACACCGCCACATTGTCGAAGTAGGGCTATCATTGCTTGCACACGCACACATGCCTCTCAAATATTGGGATGAAGCTTTTCTGTCTGCCACATATTTGATCAATCGCACACCCACCAAACTTCTCCAGTATAATAAACCTTTTGAAACTCTGTTTAAGGAGAAGCCGAATTATTCTATGCTGAGAGTCTTTGGTTGTGCTTGCTGGCCTAACCTTCGGCCCTATAATTCTAGAAAGTTGGAATTTCGGTCCAAAAGATGTACCTTTCTTGGATACAGTACTTTCCACTAAGGCTTCAAGTGCCTAGACATAGCCACCGGTCGTATCTATATATCTCGAGATGTTGTCTTTGATGAAAATATTTTTCCCTTTGCTAATCTTCATCCTAATGCGGGCATGCGATTTAGTTCATAGTTGCTTTTGCTTCCCGATCATCTTCGTAATTTATCCGGGGGTAGTACAAGATCGACCCCGTGATTAATAGTCACACGATGCTACCAATCCCTCTCTCGGTATCTGCAGAAAATGTCATGCAAAACAATGCGGTAGTAGTCCGACCAGCCCCTCGTTTCATCCAAAGTACCCATGCATGCACGAGCAGCACTCCCATGCATCGGCGGCGGGCACTATTCTAGGCACCACGTCCTCGGGAACGCATGCATCGGGCCGGGCAGATCGCCTTCGGCACCCGCCCGTGCGACGCGACGCCACGCCGTCGTCTTTGGTTCGTCCGCGCGAAGCGAGGGAGGGACGCCGCGCATGCGCCGCCGGACGCAGGATCGGATGCACCGCCAGGATCCGGTGCGCACGTCGCCTCACCGGACACGGTGTCGCGTGCGCACGTCGCCTCGCCGGACACGCGTGTCGCGTGCGGACGTCGCCTCACCGGACACAGCGATGATCGCGCTCGCCGGATCCGGTGCGCCACCGGGATCGAAAGCGGACGTCGCGAGTGTGCTCTTCCCCGCGCAAGAAGCTACAACACGGCCTCCACTTGTATCTCGTCCGACGACACGGTCTCGGCCGGGATTCGACACCCTAAGGTCTACATGTGAAAATGGATTGAACGAGATGCGGTGATCTCGGTTGCGTGTTAACTTTATAGATGGGAAACGCCCCCACCGTGGCTTGTACGTGAAGATAGGAGGTTACACAAGATTACAACAAACCCTATCTAAACTACCTACTTGTACAACAAGTTCATCGTTTAACACTACACCGACGGTATTGTCGGTATAATTTTCTTGCCGTTGCGTCGGTGAGCCAACTAGTCTAGATAATTCTCTTAATGATCCCAATTGGAAGCAAGCAATGGATTGTGAATATACAACATTACTTAAGAATAATACTTGGCATCTAGTACCTCCGCACATAAGAAAAATGTTATTGACTGTAAGTGGGTGTACAAAATAAAAAGAAAACCAGATGGTTCCATTGATCGGTATAAGGCCGTATTAGTTGCAAAAGGTTTTAAATAGAGATATGGAATTGATTATGAAGAGACTTTTAGTCCCGTGGTCAAAGCAACTACTATCGTTAATATTGTCACTAGCGCAATCTCTCAAGGATGGAGCCTTCGCCGCTAGATGCACGAACACGTTTCTTCATGGTGTTCTTGAGGAAGAAGTTTATATGAAGCAGCCACCCGGATACGCAGACAAGTCTAAGCCTCATTATTTATGTAAGTTGGACAAAGCTTTATATGGTCTTAAACAAGCTCCTCGTGCATGGTATTCTAGATTAAGTATGAAATTACAGTCTCTTGGTTTTCGTGCTTCAAGGGCTGATATATCATTATTTTATTACCGCAAGGGAAATATAACAATATTCTTGTTGATATATGTTGATGATATTATAGTAGGAAGTCCATCAGAAAAAGCAACTCATGCATTGCTAGCAGACTTGAAGAGTGAATTTGCTCTAAAAGACTTAGGTGAGCTGCATTATTTCCTGGGTATTGAAGTCAAGAAGATGAGAGATGGAATTCTACTTTCACAAGAAAAGTACATATCGGATGTTCTGAAAAGGGATGGAATGGCAAGGTTGCAAACCCACTCAACACACCAATGTCTACTATTGAGAAGTTGTCGGTGTTTGAAGGGGACAAGCTTGGACCGATGACTCAAGCAAGTATAGGAGTATTGTTGGGGCATTACGAGATGTCACTCTTACACGACCGGACATATCCTTCTCGGTTAATAAGGTTTGTCAATACTTAAATTCTCCAAGTACTACTCACATGACAGCTGTGAAAAGAATTTTGAGATACCTGCATTATACACAACAAGTTGGGTTACGAATAAGAAAGTCACGATCTACACTTGTTAGTGCCTTTTCTGATGCTGATTGGGCTGGTAGTCTGGAAGACGCGACGATCTACGGGAGGCTTTGCGCTTTTCTAGGATCTAATTTGATATCCCGGAGTGCAAGGAAGCGGGCCACCGTCTCGCGATCCTCTACCGAAGCCGAATACAAAGCGGTAGCAAATGCCACTGCCGAAGTTATGTGGGTACAAAAGTCGCTTGAGGAATTGAGGATTCCTTCTCCTAAAAAAGCACGCTTATGGTGTGATAATATTGGTGCCACTTATTTGTCGCCAATCCGGTGTTTCATGCAAGAACTAAACATATAGAAGTTGATTATCATTTTGTTCGAGAAAGAGTTGCACAAAGGCTTCTATCAATTGGTTTTGTGCCTACTGGAGATCAAGTAGTAGATGGGTTCACAAAACCACTCGTGCGACACCGGAGATGTTTAGAAACAATCTCAACATGGGATGTCGTGATTGAGGGGGAATGTTAAGATATGTAACATCTCAGCCTTGTAGCACACACTACAAAGCAGCCACCTCCTTCCCCCGAGTGCCTCAAGCACTCGGGAAGAGCCAAAAGCACTCGGGGAAGCCTTCCCCGAGTGCAACACTCGGGGAAGAGCTTCGGGGATGCTCCTCACGGGGAAGGGCTCTTCCCCGAGTGCCAAAAATCGTACACTCGGGAAGTCTTCCCCGAGTGCCACGGTAGCACTCGGGGAAGATTTAACACCGTCGGTGCCGTCCACTTTTTTTTACTCTTCCCCGAGTGTTGCACTCGGGGAAGAAATTCGATTTTTTTTTAAAAAAACCCTCTTCCCCGAGTGCAACACTCGGGGAAGCCCCTTTTTTTAAAAAAAAAGAAAAAATCTTCCCCGAGTGCCTTGGAGGCTGCACTCGGGGAAGCCCCTTTTTTTAAAAAAGAAAAATGCCTCTTCCCCGAGTGCCACTGCCCAAACACTCGGGAAGCGACCTCTATTTTTTTTTAAAAAAAAATTACTTCTCCGTTTAAGCAACAAAGACGTATATATGTATTTACATCACAAACCACAAATCAACAACAATATATCACAAATCACATTTATAAATCACAAGGTTCTCGTTAAGAAAATTTCGGGCGGTGATAATATACAGTACAACACCATACAAAGCCATTAGCAACCGGATTAGACAACCATCATCGTTGCTAATTATCACACGCTTCACATCACTATACACAACCAAATAATCGATTACATAGGCAATTAGAAATGTCATGCACAAGTCATCATTCTATCATAACTATGTGTTCAAAAGACAACAACCAGTTCAAAGAGGTTTTTCCCGAGCTTAATAGTTCCGCAAATATACACCAATGCTCCATATATCTATAGCTGGTGTATACCGCAACAAATAACAATAATTTTCAACACTGCTCCAGATACGTCACAAACTATATAAGGTCATGGGACAGAGAGTTAAATATGCAACATTTCCTACCTATGAACAAAGAACATGCTATAGGAACAAATAAAACCACCTTAGATTGCAGCAATCAAAGCAGAGATGAAAGCCACCTTATCCGATGGTCCGAGTATAAAACTCAGCATAAACCATAAGAGTGAAATTTTAGTCCTAAGTTGCATGGATTTGTTTCTCTTTTTCGGGAAATATTTTAACCGAACAAGTAGTCACACAAGGTGTTTATGTTCCAACTTAAACCGTGGGGAATTAATATGCTTCTATGTTTTTCTCTATGATTGCTTAATCATTAGGTTCATCAAATTCAATGGGTTCGTCAAATTCAACTATTGTTTCAGCAAAATGGAGTTTTATCTGCAGCCACGTAATGAAATAAATAGGCACCATGAGCACGGCCTTGACAAATCCTTAGCATAATTACAGCAAACAATTTGATGTTTCATTTTAACGAGTCCATGATCCAAAGCAAGTCTAGTAGACTTAATCGGAAGCGGAGCTTAGTTAAGGAGTACTTAATTCTACCACTTAAGCGCAAAAAATTGCTAATCTCCCCTCTCATTGTCAAGCCAAGCTCGCCACCGGATTCGATAACTATAAATCATGCAAAGCAAGCTACTAGCCGACATCTAGGTAATGTGTTTTACCCGCAAGACATGGTCCGTCTGCCGTCGTTCCCTTCACTGTTCGATACATCTGCGTCAAGTAACATCAAGAGCAAATAAGAAATTAAAGCAAAGTCAGGGAAGATTATATTTTTTTACTGGTGGGAAACATTTGCAGGGGTACAAGTGCCCACCAAAGAGAAACTCTGACTTCGCAACTGCGCCTGGGGTTTATCCTCGGCTTTCTTTGGCTGTCAATAAAAAACAGAAAGTAAACTGCTCAGACATGTAGGGAACACAGAGGAACTTGTGCCAAAAAAAATCTGAATATAAAGCAAGCAACACCCGGTAGTAGGCATGTAATCCATAGCACATAACAGTATTTATGACTTTATTTAAAAAGAAAAAGAAAGCCAATGAAGATGGCACTTATAACATGTGACAAGACCCATTTAAAAACTATGATAGGAAAATGAAAATGTTGATTTGGCAAAATAAACTAAAGGGCCTAAAAGCATTAAATGTAATGGCAAAGTTAACTACAATATGTTATCTGATTTGAGCCCAAGTTTACTCGAATATACGATGCCAAAAGTTTCTTTCATTGCATAAAGAACAAATTCAGACCCTACAATTCATTGGACTACATCTATGCAAAATTAGTACATGTATTGCAGTTCAGCTTGTATGACCGGATATTAAGGACAAGCAAATCACCACACTTGATAGGATCATGAACAATTCCCTATAAGCCGTATCCCGGTAAAAACATGATAAGTCTTCACACTTCTAGTATACAATCATCAAGATTTGGTAGAAATACAAGTGTAGGAAACTCAGAATCGAACTCGTATTAAAGTAGAAAAAGACAATGTCGTGATTCGGTTAGAAATTGTTGTCCCAACTAAAATCTAACCGAATAACGTAGAAGGACATCCGAACTATATGCTTGCAAGTGGTATAGCTTATGAAAGCATTTCTAAGCAGATCATGTCCATAGAAGAAATCAAGAAGGCAATGCGAGCTCTCTCGCATCGGAGTTTGTTGTAGGAAGAGGATATAATATAATCGCATAAACACAGGGCCATTTTCTTAGCCGTATATATATGGGTTCATTGCTTCAGCTCAAGAATACCTCGCTTGCACATTTCTTGTAACAACAGCTTAAAGATAGGTATCCTACGCTTGCAAACAGAGGGAACTAAAAGCAAGGGCACTTAGTACTCACGAAATTCAAACCATAGGGATGTGCACAGACATCTTCAGCAGTTAATAAAAGCTAAGCACGTCAAGGAACCAAATGAAAACTAATAATGCCAATGCCACTAATAACCATGGACTAATTTTCACCTTGTGTCTATGCTCGATCTCCTACTTCTCCATGGCGTGCTCGGCTAGGACTAGGAGGTTGACGGCGGGGGGCGGGGCGGATCCGCCGGCCCGGCCGCGCCGTAGAGGCCGGGGTGGGGCGGGGCGTCCAGCAGGGGGCGGGGGCGGGGCGGATCCGCCGGCCCGCCGCGCCGTAGGGGCCGGCGGCGGGGCGGGGGCGGGGGCGGGGGCGGGGCGGATCCGCCGGCCCGCCGTGCCGTAGGGGCCGACCGTGGGGCGGGGGCGGGGCGGATCCGCCGGCCCGCCGCGCCGTAGGGGCCGGCGGCGGGGGCGGGGGCGGGCGCGCGCGCGGCGGAGCGGGGCGTGGAGGAGGGGCCGGGCGGGACGGGAGCGGGATGCGCCGGCGGCGAGGCGGCGGTGGCGGGATGCGGCGGCGGCGGCGCGTTGCGGGGGCGGCGGCGGCATTGCGGGGGGCCGAGGGAGAGGAGGGGGAGCGTGGGTGCGGGGGCGGCGGCGTGAGTGGTGGTGCGTGGGTGGGTGGGGGGTGGGGGTTAGGATTAGGATGGGTTAGGTTTAGTAACCGGGCCGGTGGGTAACCGGGCCGGTGGGTAATCGGGCCGCAGGCTTCCCGAGAGCCGTTCAACTAGCACTCGGGAAGAGGTCCTTCCCCGAGTGCCGGGACCCGGCACTCGGGGAAGGACCTCTTCCCCGAGTGTCACCAAAGGCACTCGGGGAAGTATTTTTTATTTTTTTTGTTTTTTTGCCCCAATTTTTTTTGTGAGGCCTTCAAACATAATTTAAAACTCCTTCCCAAATTTGGCTTACTTTTGAATTTTTTTGTTATATTTCATTAGTTTTTTTCTTTTTCTCGAATTTTTAGACACACTTCGAATTTGAACTACGGTACATGAAATCATATAATTTGGCGATTCAAAAAATGATATTCATGATATTTGGTGTATATTGAGGCCTTTTGCAACAACTCACATGAAATATCGAGCATCTTGTTGTCGTGACATTACTAACAACATACGGAAAAAGTGTTTCTAAATTACAAAAAATCCGACGAAGTCCGAAAATCACGAAACTTGTCGGGGAGTTGTGTTATCACATGTATAGGTTGTGTGCAAGACAAGAGAAGATTTCGAGCAAGTCCGCGACGTTTGATGCCTACAACTCACACATCTCCCGATGTGTTATCACATGGATCACGTGTGGAGATGTCCGGGTTTCGGGCATCACACATCGCAACTTGCTCGAAATCTTCTCAACCGTTGCACACAACCTCTACATGTGATAACACGATGTCCCGACAAGTTTCGTGTTTTTCGGACTTCGTCCGGATTTTCCGTAATTCGAAACACTTTTCCCGTATGTTGTTAGTCATGTCACGACAACAAGATGCTCGATATTTCATGTGAGTTGTTGCAAAAGGCCTCAATTTACACCAAATATCATGGATATCATTTTTTGAATCAACAAATTATATGATTTCGTGTACCTGTAGTTCAAATTTGAACTTTTCCTAAAAATTCAAGAAAAAGAAAAAACTAACGAAATATAACAAAAAACTTCAAAAGTAAGCCAAATTTGGGCAGAGGGTCTTAAATATTGTTTGAAGGCCTCACAAAAAAATTGGGGCAAAAAAAACAAAAAAAAAATAAATATTTCCCCGAGTGCCAGTGACTAGGCACTCGGGGAAGAGGCCCTTCCCCGAGTGCCAAGGAAAAGGCACTCGGGGAAGAGGTCACCTTCCCCGAGTGCCAAGGAAAAGGCACTCGGGGAAGAGCTTTTCCAATTTTTTTAAACGGCTCCGTCTATTTACGCCGTCAAATGCAACTTTTCTTTTTCGTGTGCCCTTCTTCCCCGAGTGTTGCGCTCGGGGAAGATGGCCTTCCCCGAGTGCCTTTCTTCCCCGAGTGCTTTACCCTTTCAGGCACTCGGGGAAGGCCATCTTCCCCGAGTGCAATTCTTCCCCGAGTGCAACACTCGGGGAAGATTGTCTTCCCCGAGTGCCCGGTTTTTGGCACTCGGGGAAGCACGTGGCACTCGGGGAATATTGCTTCTCCTGTAGTGACAAGATAACATGGCTTGTAGTTGTTGTAGATGAGCTTTGTTGTAACAAACCGTGATGTATCTATTAGTTAGTTGGCCATGTATATCTTGAGCTACTTGGATTGTAAGGCACGCCGGTGGGCTGTTCCCGGCTATATAACAAAGGTGCGGCCCCCAAAAGGGGTTCAACGCTTCCCAATTTACAATGTCCCCCAAAGTGTGGTTGTTACTGCTGCTTCAGAATTCAAATTGTGATGAAATATTGTGTTTGCAGTTACAATCCCAAGGAGAATGATGTTAAACTGTTGGTATTGAAGACCCTTTGCAATAAGCTCTTCTTTAGTTATTTTGCCATCTGTCTCATTCTGGTATTCAACTCTATTCCAACAGATTTCTAATAGCATGTTTAATTTGCTGCCAAAAAGTAAAAAAGCAACTGATGCAATTCAGTTTGAGATTGGTTCCTCCATATAATTTATATCATTTCAATGGCAGATATAAGCAGCTTTTGCATTTGCCTTGCTCTACATTCCATGTAATGTAAGGCAGGTGGGCGAGTTTTCTGTTCGCACATTTGTACATGTATGTCATTTCTCCTTCTTCGTAAATAAACCAGCATTGTCAGATCTTTTAAAATGAAGAAGCTACCCTAATCATAACAAGGGAGCATGTCATATTTGGTTACTGATTTCTCTCCTTTTTTTTGCAGAAATGGCACCCACTGTTGAATAATGCCGATCAAGAAAAGGTGGTGATTTTGGTGGAAACAATGAAGTTTTGACTAAGAGCTTACATGCCGAATACATTCTTGCTGTCCAACATCATCCAGATATAGTCTTAGTAGTCTGGTTTGCTTTCATTAATTACCCATTCTTTCTCCCAACTCCCCTGCCCAAACAATCAACCATTTTAGTGATTTTATCCATACAAAGAAAATAGTGCTTGTTACAAATGAGCTGCAATAGCACTGCCGGTACAGTGTTTGGATATGATTTTATCGTCTCTAGCTCATACGACACGGCTATAGCTGTTTTGCTTATAACAAAAAGAGAATTTGAGCTTTTTTTACAGTGCTTGTGAAGTATCTGGAAATACTAGGAAGTACCAAGTGTTTCAATTTTCCCACCACACGATTAATTAAAACTTAAACTAATTATTAAGAAAAGGGTATTATGTTAATCTATTTGTGCTCTCTCTCTGTCAAGTTCATTCCCCCCTCGCGTCTCTCACTCTCGCACCCCACGAGTCTGATTAGCCATGCAAAATTACTCATGTACACTTTCTGAATTAAAAAAATATTTATTTAAATTTGTTGTGGTCCCACAAAACTGGTAATTCCACCATTGGATTTCGTGGGATGGACGGCTCATTAAAAAAATAAGCACTCTAACAAAAATACTCAGGAACTCCATAGTGGCACCTATGATTATCGATTCAGAAGGAAGAAATATATTGAAATGAAGGGTTGTCCTGTGTGTTTGGTGTTGGAGATTGAAATCTTCGCAATTCGTTCATGAGCCAAAGTTGGCGTGTGTCAGGCCAATTGTTGCACACAAAATAGAAGACCGAAACCTCTACACTGATCACACCATTTTGTCTTTCTTGCATGCACCAATGGAATGCTAAAAGGAGCTAGCGTGTGAGATTCACACCATTATGCATGGTAATAAGTTCATGTGGGACGTGTTTATAGCCAGCCATATGACATATATATGTGCTGGCACTCCTAGCTACTCCATCTTCTGTTTATGTAGTGTATTAAACCCAGCTTCTCTTACTGTCAGGAGTCACGTAGCACATTGGAGCTTCAGAGCTAGAATAGTTGGCACTACTACATCATGCTCCAATAGACGCCCCACCGAGCTGCCATCTGCCTAGCTGGTGGCGAACGAACGTTATGTCACCTGTCCGCTTTGTTCCCAGGTGACGAGGAGCGTGGACATCCGGCCCCAATGGAGTACCCATTTGGCTTGGGTGCCGGAAATGTAGCCACCGCTTCCTCAATTGCTCCCATTGACCTCCCACCAGTCCGTGCTGCAAGATGTTCGTGGCCAATACACTCTGTTGAGTGGCAAAGGCCTACTAAGTCACCCAAAAGAACTTGCTTGATCCACACCCGCCGGCATCTTGTGTGCCGATAAGGAGGACACCCGCCACCGCTGTCCCTGTCTCCAACTCCCCCAATGCCAAAGTACATTTGATCTTTTGTCAAAACAGTAGGGTATTCCTGGGAATACAGAGGTGCATGGTGGCTGGACTTGTAGGTCCCACTTGAATTTTCAAAGAAGTTCAGTCGTTGCAACGTGCTGACAGGTTGCATCCATTGAATTTGTGTCCTATGCCAAGCAACCATTCGGAGAACTGAATTTCTTTCCTGAAGACTAGGTTGATAGGGTCTGACGTGCAGATGGCATTGTTATCAGATGTCTTAACAATTACTCATTATGTTCCAAATTGTAGGTTATGGCCATCACTCCTAATGCGGTTTCAGAGCCTCTCGCGGCCTCCCATCCGCCTCTCGACCAGCGCCGCCGTGAGCGCCCCCCACCCGTGCGCGCCCGCGCGCCCGCTCGTCGTCGTCACTCCAGCTGCTGCTTGTGGCGGCGGTGGGCTCCAGAGCCACAACAGCCCTTCCTCCAGGCCACCCTCCCCTTCCTCTCTCTCTCTCCTGTGTTTTGCTCAGATTGAGATCCAAAATCGTCGATTCAAAATCCCGGTGGTCTCCGACACCTCTTGTGCCTCTCTGGTTGCGTCCTCGCACATCCTAGGCAAGCCTCTCCTCCCACACACACTCTGGCCCTTGGCCCCCCTGCGCTGGCCTCTTGGTCGGTGATGTGTTGGGTGGGAAGGGTCCGGCGCGTTGGACGGAGACGATGGGTGGGGAGCTCCTCGGCGGACTCCCATCACTCCACATCTGTTGACGGATGGCGCCTCCAGGTTGGCGCTGTAGCCAATGGCGGAACCAGGGGGGCCAGTAGCGGCCACGACCCCCCCCCCCCCCCCCTATCTCGGTGAGAAATTTTGAACCCCCTATCTCATACGTGCATGCATCTGTTCAGCTGCAGTCAATTGCTTGCACATGCAAGTAACGTCTAATCGACAAGCAAGTTAAGGCTTTGAGGACATAATAATTGTTGTCTTTGTGAGAAGTAGAACAGTACATAACCACAGAAGGCGCTAGCTGCAAGCTCCAATGTTAGAACCAACGAAAAAACAAACTCTTTGATTTCAATGTTCAACACTCAGCTAGGTGAAAGTAAAAAAAAAATCGAAAAGATTGCAGAGGTCGCTCATCATTCATTTGCGTGGCGCGGCGCCAGTACATATGCTCTATAACAATTCATTTCGACGAGGTGCATCAGCCCCGTTTAGCTCTTAGTCAGAAAGGTCTAATACTCCCTTTGTATCGAAATATTTGTCGTCGTTGACATTTTTTACAACTTCAACCGTTCATCTTATTCAAAAAATTGTGCAAGTACTATCTATTTTATTTGTTACATACTTCACTATTGTGGGTATTTTAAGTTTGACTTACCCTTTTACATATTTGCAATAATTTTTTGAAGAAGACGAATGATCAAAGTTGAAATAAAAAGTCAACAACGGCAGATATTTCGATACAAAGAGAGTATGTAATGAGGAGTACTTTGGTCACTTTATAAGCGAAAGTTGGAATGGGAACTCTAGAAGTTGTTATAATTAGGATACATTTTGTGGCTACATTTTGAATCAGAAAGGGTTGAGTATGTTTTTTATGTGAAAAACAAAAACTATGGACTAAGTTAAAAAAATCATAGATACCTTTGTTCAAGTCGCTTCCTATGCATTTTTGCCTTATGCTCACTGTTAGTATTAGGAAGGACATTGATAATACCACGTTACCAAGAAATGCCAGTAGTGTTTGCTCGGCCCTCCCAATTCAAAATTAATTCCTGGTTCCGCCACCGGCTGAAGCGGCCTGCTTTGGCCTAGCTACAGCCGGCGGCTGCGGCTTGAACAGATGTGTGCCTCGCCATGGGGTGTGCGTCTATTGAGACCCTCAGTTGCAACTATCGGCGGCCACAATGATCTAATGTGGCACTACCTTTACCACTTCAACTTGTCAGCGGTGGTTCTTGGGCGACCTCGACCACCTCTGCCTGTTGCCCTCCCACTCTGACCAACCCGCGTCCTTCGGACATGCGGTCGCGCCTCGTTCATAGGTGAGGGTTCCTTGATTCATGCAGTGAAAGCATCGTGCTCGGTGCGCATGGAGATGCTTCATCTCCACATGACTCTGGTATTTCGTGCAATGAAAGTATCACGCGGGGAGGTGCTTCGCCTCCTCATGGTTTGCCCTTCAGTCTCTTTTGCCGACTCTGTCTTGCTCTATTGAAGTCCTGCCTTTGCTAGCTCTTTCTATGTCTTCGCCCATTCTTGGTCGGACTTGGTTGCTAATTTTCGGATGCACCCCCCTCTGGGGAGTCCTCCCCCTAGCGCACGCATTGCAGTGCTCAGAATATGTTGGCTTCCTATTTACTTGTGGGCGTGTCCAACCTTTGGTGTAGTGTATCGGGGACGGCCATAAGGGTCCCCTAAACAACCAGGGAGAACCCGCTTACCTTTGTAAAAAACAAACACAAACAAACCTAAAAACACGCGTAAGATAAACCCACGGGCCCACGACCCACCAAACAGCCGGCCAAGCCGCTCTCGGGCGGAACTCCGCTTCGCTCGAGGGGCACGATGCCGCACTGGTAAAACTCCGCCTCGCTCGAGGGCCGGTCGCCCCCTCGGGTGAGGTTCCGCCTCGCTCGGGGGCTGGGCGCCCCCTCGAGCGGGATTCCGCCTCGCTCGGGGGCTGGACGCCCCCTCAAGCGAGGTTCCGTCTCGCTCGAGAGCCGAACGCCCCCTCGAGCGAGGTTCCGTCTCGCTCGAGGACCTCTCAGGCCCGCCGCCTCCATACCTGCTCCCCCGACAGGGGCATTTAATGCACTGACATTCGCAGGTGCCCAGGTCAAAGACGAATCCACACCACGATGTGCCTGGGAATCACGCCCCGGCACTTTTCCGCCAACTGCCCGGTGAGGCCATCCCCACCACTGTGCGGCATGGCTGGCGACAGTCCCGTGGCACTGTGCCACCAGCTCCCGTACAGCCGACACGCCGCGCCCTCGAAAGAGGACGGCGGAGCCCTCGAAGGAAAGACGGATGACTACTCCACGCTCGCACAGGACTACGCAGTGACGTCGGGCCAGCGGGACCGGTCACCTCCGTCACCATCGGTCCTGTGCGGCCATCCCCACCGTCCCAACATCATCCCGTGCACTGCATCACCATCTCCTACACTGTGGGGGTCGGGGCGACAAGACGCCACCACGCCGGCTGATGTGCGCCCTGCGGCCTCCCATCAGCCGCACCCTCGAGCCAATGTACGGACGACGACCAAACGGGTGACCCCTACACCGCCACCCTCGAAGCCGCTCCTGGACAGATACAGGGCACGCCATGGCGCCCCGCCAGATGCAAGATTCGCCAGGATGGCCGTCTACTCCGTGGCACTGTACGCCATGCCTCCACACGTAGATAAAATAGTGCGGCACGATGTAAACTGCCTCCTCCTTGGCCTATAAAAGGAGGGGCAGTCCCCTAGCCGCAGGGGGGACGACGGACAGTGCTCACTTGCACGCTTTCCATCTTCACCATGATATTGGAACTTGCCTCAATCGGTACCTCTGGGACCTGGAGGACCGGCCTCCTCTCCCGCCTTGCCTGTAGCCCCCCTCTGCAAGCACCACGGTGCAACGTAATATAGTGTCCCGAGCACACCACGGCTGTACGTACGGCCCCGGCCGGAACCAGGATAAAACCCAGTGTCATTAGTTGCTTAGCACCAGCCATCGAGAGATAGATCTCAGCACATCTACTAGTTAGTGTTGGGACTACTTTCCGCACCTACAGTTGGTGCACCAGGTAGGGGGCTGCACGCTGAAGATCAGCTTCCACGAGCTATCTCGATGGTGATCTGCACAGAGTACAGGGGCCAGAGGTATTCCATGGGCAGCTCGGACCCCCTCCCAGCCGGATTCGAAATCCGGTTCGGGAGCTTGAACTTTCAGGCCACGAGGAATGGCTACCTCATGCGCATCACCAACCGCAATGAGCTTCACCCATGGCGATCGACCGGGCCAGGACCGGTTCCCGTCACGCCCGGTGCTGATGCCCCGGCGCGCACCCAAGCGGATGCTACGGGCCCCTCAACGCCTTGATCAACCAGGGTTTACTTTATGTTGGGTAGCACATGCTAGAGCTTTACCTTGATTTCGGGTGCTTTAACAAACACTTATCAATCTGGATTTATTTATGTTGTTATTCATGTAATGCAAGAACACCTTATGCCTGTTAATCGGAACATGGAGCGACCACCCAAGAAAACAGTACAACCACAAGACATATGGCTCTGTCTTGGCTTAATAACTAGAGAACTAGGTGTTAGGTATGTTTTACCCGATAAGGGTTGGGGGCTGACGGTAGATGGCGTATAGACCTGCTCTGGCGGGGAGTTGGGCTTGGCCAAGACACGGTACTCGCTAGGGAGCTTTATACGCTGCATTGATCAGGTAACCTAGCGGGCAACCGGCACCTGGGGATCTTTATAACGACCTCGTAGCGTCCCTATGCAGCCACACCTCGGTAGTGTGGTATTGTGCCTACTTTTGCACAACATGGTTGGGTCTAAAACTCTTTTGGGTTTTTATGCGACTTGTGGGTAAATATGTACAACCTCTGCAGAGTGTAAAACTGACTAGTTAGCCATGCCCACGGTCAAGGGCGGCCTGGACCCTCACATGAGTAATTTATGAAAGATAGAACTTTAATCTTGTGCATTACATTCTATGGTTCCGTTGCATTTGTTATTTGGGTTTGGTATATACTTTCACTTGCTAGTAACAGCTGATTAATAAAACTTGACCAACTAAAATGCTGACTTACTTTATAACCATCAGCTTCCACCATAAAGCCTTGCATGTTGTTATAGAGCTTTTCCCTTGTTGAGTACGACATGTGCTCATGCTTGTTGTTCCTTTATTGCATCTACACTACCCGGCTGCTGCTCAGCTGGACGCTTTGAGGATTTCCCTGGAGAGTTCGATGGGTTCTAGGTGCTCGTTCTCCAATCAGCTGCGTGTGGAGGACTTCTGCGTGTGTTACTTTTCTCGTTGTCGGCTCGGTCATGTAATAAAGGTTTAATACTCTCTTTACGCTTTACACTGTGTTTTGGTATTCACTGAGTCGATGCATGTGTGTAACTTGATCCTGGCGCACATGTATTCTTGCATTCGGATTTGCCCCTTAATCCGGGTGTGACAACGGACGGTGATGGGCCGCGGAGGAGGTGGGCGGTGAGTCCTTCTGGCCGCAGGGGAGGGGGCGGCATGGCGAGATGCGGGCCGTGAAGGATGGGAAGAGGGAATGGAGAAAAATAGAAAGAAGAAAATAAAATAAGAAAAAAATGGAAGGGTATTATGGATATTTCATCCTTTTATCCATATTACATAGCCAGACGTAGCTATTTTGCCAAACATTACTTAATCATTACCACAACTTCACCATAGAATCCACAACACTAGCACAGCCACAGTCGGAGCCGCCACAACCACAACCACAACGGTGCAAAACGTACCCATAGTACTCCATCTGTATCAAAATATTTGTCGCCGTTAATTTTTTCTTATAACTTTGACCATTCATGTTATAAAAAAATTATTGCAAATATGTAAAAAAAAGTAAGTCAAACTTAAAATACCTACAATAGTAAAGCATGTAGCAAACAAGATAGATGAACTTGTATTATTTTTTAAATAAGTTGTAGAAAAATTGTAGAACACAAACACGACACCAAACATGATCAAAGTTGTAGAAAAAAGTTGATAACGACAAGTATTTTGATACATAGGGAATACTACTTTAATGAAACAACACAAACACGAGTTAATCCATCTCACGGACGGGCTAGCGTAGCAACATTTCTTGAACAAATGGGGGAGATACTGAGAAGAAGAAACAGCAGTAGTAATCTCGAGAGTTAAAAACTTAAAAAAAAGCCCATTATGGGATCATTGGACAGCACGGACGCACCGCCAATGGGCCACAAACGTGCGCGAAAACGACTACTCTTTTAATATCAATATATACTCGTCTCCCTTCCCGATCTCCGCGCCGCCATCGCCCCTCTCGCCTCATCGCCATGGGGGTGGTCAGGATAGCCACGAAGAAGAGGGAGCTAGAACACGAGGTTGTCGCCGACCGCATCAGCGGCCTCCCGGACGACGTCCTCGGCGACATCGTCACGCTCCTCCCCACGGGGGACGGCGCCCGCGCGCACGCAGGTCCTCTCCTCCCGGTGGCGCCGCATCTGGCGCTCCGCTCCCCTCGACCTCAACCTCGACCTCTCCGAGTCGTCGCGGCGCACCCCCGCCGGCGCCATCACCAGCGCCGTCTCCGCGCACCCGGGACCCTGCCGCCGCTTCCACATCAGCTACAGATGGCTCCGCCGTGACTGCATCATCCCCCAAAGACCCCGTCACTACCGGAAACGGGTCCTTTGCCGAGTGCCCGAAACCGTCGGCAAAGACGTAGAAACCGTCGGCAAAGGCTTTGCCGACGGCCGCACTCGGCACCGTACTCCCGGAAAATTTTTTCTCGGCCAAGGATCTTTGCCGAGAGCACGAGGTCAAGACCCTCGGCAAAGTCTCGGCGAGAGCCCACGGCGGGCCGTCGGAGGGAAAAAGTAACCGTTACAAACTGACGGATTTTTTGACATCCCCTTTGCCGACGGCCGGACTCTAGGCCGTCGGCACAGAGGTTTAGGTTTGTTTTTAAAAAAACCAAACTGCGCCGACGGCTTTCACCAGGCCGTCGGCAAAGATTACATCTTTGCCGACGGCCAACTCTCGGCAAGGCTGGGAGACCCGGATCGGGTGCTCCCAGCTGTGCCGAGTGCCCTGTGCAAGTACGCTCGGCACAACTGGGAACACCCGAGAAGGGGTCGGGCTTCCCCCGTGTGTGCCGAGCGTACTTGCACAAAACCCTCGGCAAAGGTGGCTGTGCCGACGGCTGCGCTCGGCAAAGCGGTCATCCTTTGTTTATTTTTTTTGCTTCCAAATTGCAACCAAATGCATATCACCACGCAAACACACATATATCACCTCGCAAACACACATGCGAAGCACATATCACATATATATCACATCCACAAGTTCACACATCACAATAGTTCACACATCCACAAGTTCACACATCCACACAAGTCCACAAGTCCACAAATCCACATAACATCAACAAGTCCATCGAAACAAGTCCATGGTAGATCCACAGGCCTACGGTGACTGCTCGGGCGGCGGGAAGGGTGTGAAAGCTGGCATCTGAGTGACGGGCGAGTGGTGGACTTGATCGCCACTTGGAGCCTCGCTGATTTGAACCCGCCGAGAAAGGCCGCACAAAGGAGACAAGATTGCAAGTGTTAGATATGATTAGCCACAAAACCGTAAAGTCTTTGGTATCATACTCACGGGACTACCGAGAACTTGCGGCGTAGGAGACACTCGTGGACCGATCGGAGTGATAGGAGCCCCGGTGGTAGAGCCATACCACCCGACGTCGCCAGGAACCTAGTAAATTTCTCGAACTTACTCGCCATTGCCCGCCGCCGAGCCCGCTCCCCGTGCTAGGCCGCTCTGCTAGCCGCCGACGTAGACTCCGCTCCTCTCGCTAGCTCGACCTAGAACATTTAACTTAAATGTTTCGGTAATGCAAATCTAAGAATGTGTTTCAACATTAATATACCATGTTTAGTGGATAGTGCATACCTCAAGGACGTTCAACCGGCCCATCCCCGCGCTCGGCCGTTCCCGTATCTAGGGGTCGGACTCCGTCCTCCGTGCCCGACGTCGGAAAGTCTCAAGCGAGAACCGTCGATGATGCCATCGCCAATCCACAACCTCCCGTGCTTCTTTCCTCCACCCAAGGCCATGACTATGTCCGTATCAATGTCATGCTCGCTCGGGTTGTAGTCTTCCCCGTACTTGTGCTTACATGCCTCTGTGTACTCAGCAATGCGGCGGCCGAAAGACGGGTTGCTGTATGCCTCCGGCCCGTCGCTCACGCTGTAGGACACATCGGACGTCGCCTTGGCCTTGTGTGCCATGCACAAGGCATCGAAGTCCGAGCATTCCCTTCCGTGTGTGCCTTTTGCTGCAAGAAAAGCAGGACGAAGATTAGTGTGATGAAACAAGTTTGAGCCTTTGCCGACTTAGAAAGAAAGGCGTACCCATAGCTCCTTGTACTCTGGAAGGCTCCGCTGGCCTTGGTGGTGTGATGGGCCCTCCATCATCAAACGTCGCTCTCGTGCAGCGTCGTGCGCCTGCTGGTACTCCTCCGTGAACCACTTGTCCACCTCCATTGCCCACGTGTCGGCCTTGGCGCGGCTCCACCAGGGACAAACCTGCACATCACGAGGTAATTGATACATGAGAAGATCAAACATAACATAAGTAATATCAAAACATAGCTTCACTTGAAGTACCTCAATGAACTGCTCACGGGTCAACATTGTCCTTCTGGCTTCTTCCTTGCTTATCTTTTGACCAAGCACCAACGCGTAGTAGGTTACGACGACCGGTGCTTTACCTCGTGATGCATGTCCGTGACACGCTTCTTGCAAGAGTTCCTCGTGCACATGCCCGCTCTCTCCTCTTCTCCATCCTCACATCTGAAGAAGGTCCGCATACAAATACGATGTCAAAATCATTTTGTTAAGATTGAGTGGAACGAATGTGATGTAATGAGAAACTTTGTGATTTGCTAGAGTTACCCGTAACGTCCTCGGCACACGCTCTCGCCGTGTGGGTGAACTCTCGGTCTTCACCCTGGTAGTAGTGGCCCCACGTGTAGGCTGGCTCAGTCCGCCCGTGGTACGTGACAATGCCGGGGTAGTGCTACCTACAGAGAAGCCCGACAATGCCGTTGGGCTTGCGGGCGTCGCCACCCGACACAACGAGCCAGTTCCTGCACATGTCAAACAAAATATTAGTGACTCGATAATCAAAATGAAGTTAGGCATCAAAATGAAGTTAGGCATCTAAATTTACTTATATTCGGCCTTGGGGGCGAATGACCGGGCGGTTCCGAGGGAGCGGGGGCCGAGGGAGTCGTGCGGGGCCTCGCAAGTAGACCTTGGCCGCCGTCGCGGCCTCCTCCGAGGAACCCGCACCCGAGGCGCCGTCCTCGGTCTCGGGTGCACCGTCGGGCGGCTCCTCCACCTCGTCGTCGGCCTCCGTCGGCTCGACGGCTCGGCCCCCCGGCCCTCCTGGTCCTCCTCTCCGACCCCTCCGCCTCGTCCTGCCCCTGTGAGGCGCTGTAAAAGGTGGACAAGGGCACCTGACGTCGGCCCTCGTCTACCTCCACCTGCGAGTACGGTCGTCGTCCTCCGCGACGGCCGCCCTCGCCATCTTTTTCGCTCACCCGTGATCAACATATAAACAAAACATAATTAGTATGACATGCATAATAATAATGAGACATGCATAACAATAATGAAAACACGAATACGAAAGAACATAGTATTACATGTATTAAAAGTAGTCCGTATCATCGTGGGGATTAGCTGGTATGTCTGTACGCTCGTCATCACTGTCAAAATTATCCAGATAATGAAGATAATCTAACGGCTCTAAGTTTCCTTCATGTTCCACGGAATCCGGTCGAACTTCGACAAGCCCGACGGCCGGGGTCCTTCGAGTACGTTCGGGATCGAACCAATGACATTTGAATATCACGGGTTTAAGATGTGGGGCGCCATAAAATGAAAGTTCGTATATTTCCGGGACTCTTCCATGATATTCTTTCCCATCGTTGTCGATCGTAACCACGCCGCCGTTTGTGGTACTTCTATTGGGTCGACTCTCTTCGTAGCTCGTCGTGTGGAAACGAAATCCGTTGACATCATAACCGGTAAATGACCTAACCCTTAGGTCACGGCCACATGCAACAACACACAACTCACTAGAGATGGACACATCGGTTGGGCCTTTCTCCCCGAACCATGAAATGAAATCGGGCCGCCGTTGGCCCGCACCTTGCGAAATAAGGTTATCAACTTCGTGTGGCTCGGCAACCTCAATGCGATCCGAACTCACGGAGGGATTCTTGTTTGTACGGTTCAACCTCCGGCGAGTTGAGCAAAGACATATAGCATGATGCTACGCCACTCTTCATTGGTGAGTTGCTTGGTGGTAGATGCACTCGCGCTTCCGAATTGGCCTTGGAAAAGACCGGGTTTGGATTGATTATCCGCGACATTGTAACGAGGGGGTGATCATGCACGCTAGGAAGGTTCTCTTTATAGTACTTTTCTCGTGAAGTTTGACACCTCCTCCACAATGTATGCCTCTCGCAACCGAAGCCTCGATTCGGCTTTATTTGTACATTTTTTGCGTACGAGCTTCGCAGTTCTCTCAATTGGGTAGCACCAATGGTACCGCACGAGCCCACCCATGCGTACCTCGTATGGAAGGTGCACAATCATATGCTGCATTGGCAAGAAGAATCCGGTGGAAAGATTTTCTCCAACTTACATAGTAACACAGGGGGCCGCTTTCTCCAACTCTCTACATACGGTCCGAGATATCTCCTTTGCACATAGCCGCCGAAAGAAATAGCTCAACTCGCCAAAGACTTGCCATATATTCTGCGGGACAAAGCCTCGAACCATCGTGGGAAGAAGCCGCTCGATCCATACATGGTAGTCATGACTCTTCATGCCATTTACTCGCATAGTAGTTAAATTTACTCCCCTCTTCACATTATGTGCATACCCATCTGGAAACCTAAGCGTCTTCATCCATTTAAGAACTTCCCTCCTTTGTTCAATGGACAATACATAATCGGCCTTGGGTCTTCTCCATTTCTTGCGGCCTTCCCGGAGGCCTCATCTCTAGCTTAGGTCTATCACATAGTGTTGCAATGTCCACTCGGCCTTAGGATTATCCTTAGACTTTTCGGTGTCCATCGGTGCGCAAAAAAGTGCCTCTCGCGATATTCTTCTCGGTGTGCATAACGTTAATGTGATGTGGCACAAGAAGGTCATCATGATAGGGGAGCCGTTGTAAGCCCGATTTATGGCTCCACATATGCTTGCTCACCATACCCCACATAACGACCATCTCCTTCATTGGCCACAAGAGCCTCTACTCGAGCACGAACCTCGGCACCGGTCGGCATCCGCGGTCGAGGTTGTGTCACTACAACACCTTTTCCGAAGTTCTTATCTTGTCCGAATGGATGGTCAAGAGGTAGGAACCGACGATGTTGGTCGAACGATGAATACTTAGCACCCTTCGCAACCGAGATGAACCTCAAACGTTCCTTGCATATTGGGAACGGGAACTTTCCATGAACACACCGGCCGAGAACAACCCATACGCCGGAAGTCATGAATAGAGTATTGGTACCAAACATACATCTTGAAGGATGACCTTTCGGCTCGGTCGTATGTCCATACACCTTCCTCCCAAGCACTAATCAATTCATCCCACAAAGGATCCATATACACACCCATATTACTCCCCGGTGTCCGGGAATTATTAAGGACATGAATATCGTGTCCCGTTGGAAGGCGACACGGGGGGAGATTCAAGGGTACAACGAACACGGGCCAACATGTGTAAGGGGCGGTACTCATTCCATAAGGATTGAACCCATCGGTTGCCAGCGCAACACGTACATTACGAGCCTCTGCTGCTTTCTCAGGATGTTGTCCATCAAAGTACTGCCATGCTTCACCATTTGATGGATGTACCATCTTGTCTGGACTATACCGTATGCCATGCTTATGCCATGTCATCTGTTTGGTAGTTTCCTCAGTTTGGTAAAGTCGCTGGATCCTCGGCACGAACGGAAGATACCGTACGATCTTTTGGGCGATATCAGTCCGCTTCATCTGACCATCCCCAACTGGTACCTATTCGAACCTCGAGGATTTGCACTTTGGACAGTGTGTGGCATCCGTGTGTTCCTTCCTAAAAAGGACACACCCATTCACACAGGCATCTATCTGCTCATACGTCATCTTAAGTGCTTTGAAGAGTGTTGTTGACTCGTACATGGACGTTGGTAGTGAATGGCCCTTTGGAAGCAAGGAGCCAACAACGACCAACAACCTATTGAAGCCTGCTCGACTGATGTTTAACTCGGATTTCACCCCTAATAACCGCCCAATGGCGTCCAATTGCGAAACGGTGGTGTGGTCGTGAAGAGGTATCTTTGCCGAGTCCATCATCTTGTAGAACAACTTTGCCTCCTCCTCCATCGCCTCCTTATCACGTTTGTCATTGAAAAGTGCTTGGTGAGCATCTTCTAACATGTCTACAACCCCCGCTTCATCATCACACTCCTCCAGGCGTGGTCTCACCACCTCCTCTCTCATACGATGTGCTTCACCATGGTAGATCCACACGGTATAGTCTTTGGTAAATCCATTGTACAGAAGATGTCGGCCCATATCCTCCTTGCTAAC
Source organism: Cenchrus americanus (assembly GCA_947561735.1). NCBI lineage: Eukaryota > Viridiplantae > Streptophyta > Magnoliopsida > Poales > Poaceae > Cenchrus > Cenchrus americanus. The sequence continues at coordinate 256,954,589 of OX387245.1, forward strand.
TCTCCTCTTGTTGTCACATTTTGTGCAAGGACACCAAACTAGCAAATGACCACGAGAATTGGCCCATGCAAATTCCAAGAAACCATTGGTCTTATCCTTCCATTCATCGTCAAAATCACCCTTACTTCTCCGGCCGGTGTACATCCACTGACGGTCCTCCATCCTTTGTCATACAGGAATGCGAACCATAAAATCCATGTACATCGTGATCCCTCTTGTCTAATAGGTGAGGATAGGTCCTAATCCCACCCGCGGATCCGTACATGAGTTAGTTTCCATGCCCCGATCCGATCGAGGCTGAATTTCGGCGGCACCTCCCCCGCCTGTTCTCCGGATACACGTCCGAGTATGGAGATTGTGTATCCGCAGAACAACGGAGGTGATGCCAAAACTCGCCTCAAATCGGACCAGGACATGGAAACTAACTCATCTACGGATCCGCCTCAAACTCGGACCGGGACGAGAGAACGTGGACAATCCGAAACGGATACGGTCGCAGGTATGCACGTAAATGCATACCTCCGGCCGTATCTCTTTCGGACGGGGAGACACCTAACTAGGTTGCGCGATCTACGACCATACGACCGAGAAGACGGGTTATTCATACCTAGGGCCCGACGGTGACAAGGCGCCGCGGTGCGGCGGATCCGCAACGCCAACGAAGAAGATCAAGGTCGTCGAGGTACTCCGGCTTGCCTTCCACTAGCCCATCTCCCGAAAAAAAAGAAAATACAACTTAGGTCAAAATTTCGGCGGCACACCTCCCCCGCACGGTGAGGTGTCAAAACCTCGCAATTAAACATTCGACATGAAGGCCGACAACGAGAGATATGCATTCTAATCGAACTCAACAGGGCGGTGCCAATTCTACCGGTAGTTATTCTATCACTAGTGATATATGCATTCTAATCGAACTCAACAAGGCGGTGCTAATTCAACCACTAGTCATTCTACCACTACTCACATTCCCGCTTCGGCTCACCTTGCTCGGGCGGACGACGACGACGGGGCGTCCCCGGGCTTCTCCTCCCTCTCCTTCTCCTATCCCCTTCTCTTCCCTCTCCTTTTCTTCCAACTCCTACTCCATTGCTCCTCTCCCTTCGTTTTCTTCTCGGGCGGGGGAGGGAGGACGGGTTGGTGGTCGGCGGAGGGGAGGGAGGCGGGAAGGGGCGGGCGGCGGCGGGCGGGGAGGGAGGGCGGGAAGGGGGGCGGGCGGCGGCGGGGGGGGGGGCGGGCGGCGGCGGCGGGGGGGGGGGCGGGGGGGAGGGAGGGCCGCGACGTGCGGGGGGGCGGGCGAGGGGAGGGACGGCGGGCGGTGGTGGTGGCGGAGGCGAGGAGGAGCCGGCGGCGGGAGGTGGCGGTGGCGGAGGCGAGGAGCACCGGCGGTGGCGGTGGCGGTGACGGGCGGCGGCCGCCGGCCGGCGCGGCGGCGAGCGGCCGGCGGCGCGCGCGCGCGCGCGCGGCGGCCGGCGGCGGGAGGTGGAGGTGGCGGAGGCGGCGGCGGGAGGTGGAGGTGGCGGTGGCGGCGGCGGGGGAGGTGGAGGTGGCGGTGGCGGCGGCGGGACGGCGCTGGGGCGAGATGGGTTGTGCAAATGGCTAAGTGTTGCGGGGGCCGGGGGGGTAACTGCACGCCTTTGCCGACGGCCAGATCAAGGGGGCCGTCGGCAAAGAGTGATCCCTCGTCAAAGGCCTGCCCCCTGTTGACTGCGTTGAAAACCCAGTTGACCGGCCTTTGCCGAGAGCCCGGCCTGGCCGTCGGCACACGGGGAGCTGTGCGTGCCGACGCCCGCGCTCGGCACCGTTCTTTGCCGAGGTCCCCACCGGTGCCCTCGGCAAAGAAATATTTTTCTTTTTGTTTTTTGCTTTGAGTTTTTTTCTTTGGTAAAGGTACATGACCTAGAGATTGATTTGCAATTTTGGTATGATTTTTGACAAATTTTTACTATATTTTATGTATTTTCGTCTTTGTTTTGAATTTCTCCGCATATTTCGAATTTGAACGCAAGTCGTCAAAACGAGTGCATGTATATGACGGGAAAAATGATATTCTTGCTTTTTAGTGTGAGTTTATTCCTAATCTAGGTCCACGTGCCAAAATTCAAACATCTTTGGGCGGATCGCATGTCCACTCACTTTCCCGCGAATCGTTTTCAAATTATATAAAATGGAAATATAGTCGAAAAATCACGAAATGTGACGAGTGGTCGTTATATCACATGTGTAGTCAGTGGTAAAAACCTGGAATGATTTCGTGCATGTTTCCGTTCACCTTAGCACAAACCTGGAGATCTCCTTAGCACAAACCTGGACAATGTCTCGGAGATCTCTGGGTTGTGCTCGGTGAACGGAAACATGCACGAAATCATTTCAGGTTTTTACCACTGACTACACATGTGATATAACGACCACTCGTCACATTTCGTGATTTTTCGACTATATTTCCATTTTATATAATTTGAAAACGATTAGCGGGAAAGTGAGTGGACATGCGATCCGCCCAAAGATGTTTGAATTTTGGCACGTGGACCTAGATTAGGAATAAACTCACACTAAAAAGCAAGAATATCATTTTTCCCGTCACATACATGCACTGTTTTGATGACTTGCAGTTCAAATTCGAAATATGCAGAGAAATTCAAAACAAAGACCAAAATACATAAAATATAGTAAAAATTTGTCAAAAATCATACCAAAATTGCAAATCAATCTCTAGGTCATGTACCTTTACCAAAGAAAAAAACTCAAAGCAAAAACAAAAAGAAAAATATTTCTTTGCCGAGGGCCTGGTGGGGCCCTCGGCAAAGAACGGTGTGCCGAGCGCGGGCCGTCGGCACAGGCTCCTGTGTGCCGACGGCCAGGCCGGGCTCTCGGCAAAGGCCGGTCAACTGGGTTTTCAACGCAGTCAACAGGGGGGCAGAGCCGGCAGCCTTTGACGAGGGATCACTCTTTGCCGACGGCCCCCTTGATCTGGCCGTCGGCACAGTGTGCGACAGTCAAATGTAACGGCCGTCCGTTCTTCTCCGACGGGCGGTTATGTCCCGAGAGCTAACCCTCGGCAAAGAAACCGACTTGCCGAGGGTCGTGCGGTGCCGACGGTCCGGCCGTCGGCAAAGATGGTTGTGCCGTGAGTAAACCCGTCCCGATGGCGGCACTCGGCACGGATCAACTCTGCCGAGGGCCCGACAAAGACCCTCGGCAAAGCCGTATACGCTCGGCAAAGCCTGAGTTTCCCGTAGTGCGTACTGCCGCCGCGACCCTCGACGGCTGGCTCCGGTCCCCCGCCGTCGACGGCCTCCGGGAGCTCGATATACTCTTCGAACTCAACCGCTTTTGCCCTGGGGGTAGACCTCTGCCGCTCCCGCCATCGGTGCTCCGCTTCGGCTCCACTGTCGCCGTCGCCAGCTTCGAAGGATGCATCTTCCCGGATTATGGAAACGACAGCAAATATTGCTAGCAGAGCCAGAGCGCCCAATTTGCCGCATCTCAAGAAGCTGACCCTCTCCAGGGTTACGGTCTCCGAGAGCTCTCTGCACGCGTTTCTAGCTGGATGCTCTGCCATTGAGAGCTTGTTGCTATACCACAACAGAGGCTTCTCTCGAGTGAAGATCGTGTCGCCTAGCCTCAGAAGCATCGGAGCGAGTTCTATGCATGTGAGTGGTATATGGGGAATCGAAGACGACGACCTCGTGTTGCAACAGCTCGTCATCGAGGACGCTCCGTGCCTGGACAGATTACTGTTCCTTGAAGGACTTCACATAGGCATCTCGGTGATCTCTGCGCCGAGGTTGCATATTCTGGGGGAACTGCAGGGCAGAGGCCACATGCTTCAATTTGACACCACAGCTCTTCAGGTATATCTAGGGCATCATTTATTCTAACCTTTATTCACTCCACTAGTTGCATATCCATGCATCCATGCCTGGTTGATCAAAATGTGTGTAAATTCTATGCTTAATTTCACTCAGGGATCGAGCGTTGCTAGCTTGACGACGACGGTGGTGCCTAGTGTGAGGGTTCTAGCTTTATCTGATATGGAGTCTTCTTTGGATGTGGTTATTAACTTGATCAAGTGCTTTCCCTACTTGGAGATTTTGCATATGGAGGTGGCTCTCTGAACCAACAACTAGTAGAGTGTGCATTTGTAGCCTTTTGCCGCTTATTAGTATTATATTACATCAAAAGCTAGACTTGCCAATTTTATATTACGTTGGCTTTGTTTTTTCAGATAACACACCGTGGGGAGAAAAAGGCATCGTCTCACAAGTACCGGGAACCTATCTGTACTTATCTTGACATTCCTCTCAGAAAAATCGTGCTAGAATACTATCATAGGAAACCATATATTGAATTTGCCAAGTTCTTTGTCATGAATGCAAGCCTGCTAGAGTCAATGACGATTTAGTTAAAAGTTGGAAGTGTCGGTGATGACGAATGGATTAGAAGACAGTGCAGGCTGCTCCGGGTCAAAAGGTGGGCTTCGAGGCATGCACGATTTGAATTTGTATCTCGATTTGAATCATTTCCTCTTCCTTATGCCGAGCAAGTACATAATCTATCAATACTCGACCCCTTTCAAAGGGTTGGTCGGTAGGTCTGGTAACGCCAATGAGGGATATTTGGTTTCCATGTGAATATTCAGCAAGGTTTACTCACTTTTCATTGCTAGACATTTGATCCCTCTGTTCGTCTGGCTTATCAGCCACCAGCCAGCAACATTTTTTTTTCCTCGGAACAAATGAACAGGCCAGATATCTTTTTTCTTGGAATATTGTAACTTTTTATCAGATTTGGTTGCTATTTCGTTATAAACGAGAAGAGCACTTGAAATGCCCATTGTTCTTTTCCACTTGGTCGTCATTAGAATGATTCAGGGACCAAATGATATTAGAGTGATGTGTTATAGTCTTATAGATTTACTACATCCACATTGATTTATTTATAGGCAATTAGTTCAAAACTAAAATAAGACTATTGAACATAGTGTTGACGGTGAAAATCCGTCAACCTAGCCATGAGTTTACCTTCGGTGTTGGCATGAGTTTTATACCTTATCCATTGGTACTAACCCCCGTGGTATAACAAGTTCACGTGTGCATGTCGGTTTTGGAGTTTAATGTTTATGCGGGGTTTTAGTGTTGAATGCAAGACTTTCGGGATAAGTTCATCAAGCACCTCATGACAAGACCTTGAAGCCCCGAACAAGTCATGCAATGAAGCAAACTTAACTCCTAGAAGCCGGGGACTTGATCCGAGAAGACGAAAGACTCCGGGGGACCCGACCGGAAAAGTCTTTGAATCTTGCAAGACAAGGAGTTGAGTCCAATTCGGAGAGAAACCGACGACATGGACCTACATGCGAAGGGGGAAACATCCGGGAAGCAAGGGAACCGACGTGGGGCAAAGGAGCCCACGGGGCCGGGCCTAAATGGGCCCGGGCCGGCCGGCCCGGGCCCCGGTCGGCCCGGGCCCATTTTGGGCCCAAATTCGCCCTCCTTTGCCCTAGCCGCCAATCGGGCTATTTATAGTCCCCCGACCGAGAGCCACGCGAGAGAAGATTTCGTCTTCGGCCGCCGAGAAGCGAGAGAAGAGAGGGACACCATCTCGGAGAGGAGAGGGTCGAGCTAGTTGACTAGGGTTTCCCTAGCCGACGTGGGAACCTTGCACGGAAGACCACGTCGGAGTTCCCGGAGCTAGAAGCAAGATCAAGGAAGGATCCCGGTGGTGATCTTGCGTATGTATCATTGTTATAGTTGAATTATCAAGTTGAATCTTTTCCCAGCGATCAAGTGTTTCCTCGAAGATTTCGTTTTTCGATCGGCTTTGCTTATTTCAATTCTATTCGCGCGATAGATTACATAGGGTGTTCTTGTAGCCGTGGTGGCTAGAGGTACACGCCGGATCTTCCGAGAGAATCTCGACTTGTCTTTTGACTCGCCCTAAGATCCCCGCATGAATAGGGATACGTTGTGACGAACGGGGGTCTCGAAAGGCGGATGTTTTCGGATTTGGACGGGAAACCACGATTTAAAGAGGCTTTTATTAAGATTCAATTTGCCACTTCTTCTCTTGCTTGGAACTTCAACAAAAGGCTTACCCCGATCCCTCTAGATTGGTTTATCTACCCAATCTTACTTTGTTTTCTCCAGTTTTTAGTAGATTAGATTCGTTTTGTGTCTTTTACTTAGATGCATTAGGTCTTTTATCGAAGATTGAAGATTACTTGGCTTTAATAGATTAAGTCTTGCGTCACACATTTGTTCCACGGATTCGATACCTTGGGTTCACCACTCGAGGGAAGAAGGGTCCCTTGACTACGACGGGAGACTTGTACGCTTGCGAGTCACGAACGAACTTTGATACAATTATTAACCGTCAACAAGCCCCTTTTTCCGGCGCCGTTGCCGGGGAACAAGTGATCAAGATTTGATTTTTTATTGCTTTTTTTTGTAATTTTCAGTACTGATTTTGTTTTATTTTTGCATCTACTAAATTTTGATCATCCTCAAAATACATCTAATCTAGTTTGTCTAACTCTAGTCTTTATAGATTTGTTTTGTTTTCTAGTTTTTTTTGCATACTTTGTTTATTGCTAACCCTAACGGAGATGGACGGCTACCTCTCCAACAAACCCAATAATTTTGTGGATGATCCGGAAAAACTTTACGAGGCTAAGGAGACGCGAAGCACATCAAGCTAAAAAGCTGGATTTTGTAGATTCGGAGTCGGAAGACAAAGGATCGCAGGAATCTCCGAAGAATTCACCACCTCAAAGTCCGCGGGAGAATCGACCTCCACCAATGGGTGACCAACCACTGGAAGAACGCAAGATTGGGGAGCTATGCACCCCAGACATCATCGACCTACCAATCTTGAACCTCGAGGAGATCGGAAGACCGTTCGAGATCAAGACCTCAACAATCCGCATGGTGCAACATTCACCCTTCACCGGCAAAGAGGACCCGAACCTTCACCTCCAAGCATTCATTCAACTATGTCAGACTTTCAACATGGATGGGGTGACTCAAGATCAAATGAGGGCAAGGCTTTTTCCGTTTTCACTATTCGGAAAGGCTTTGCAATGGTTCCACTCTCAACCGGCGGAGACGGTGCAAAATTGGAACACATTGATGAAGGCTTTCATGAAGGAATACTACTCACCGGGTAAAACTCAAAGCTTGCGTAATAAGATTGCCACCTTTGTTCAATATCCTACGAAACTATCTCGGAGGCATTCGAGCGCTTCAACGAGTACACCGGGCGGTTCCACATCACAAGTTCCCGAAAGAAGACCTCGTGCAAAAGTTCTATCAAGGACTCACCATGGCGTCAAGGACGATCATCGATGCATCAGCGGGAGGATCTATCATCGAGCTTACACCGACGGAAGCTTTCACGCTATTCAAGAAGGTCGCGGATAATGACACGTGGGCGTCATCCGGCGCCTACATCCGGGCGCCTACATCCGGTTCAACCCATGGGGAACGTCAAAGGAGTCTTGCAAGTGGAGAAGGAAGACATACTTGAGGGCAAGATCGACTCGCTCATGAGGAGGTTGGAGAAGATGGAGATGGAAAAGAAAGAGGCTCAAGACTTGAAGGCCGCCGAAGCAAGGTCCACATGCGAAGAATGTGGAGAGTATGGCCATGTCCGCAAAGATTGTCCGGAGGAAGCCAAAGTGCTCGACTACATGAGGAAGGGAGAATTGCCGAACTTCCGCTACGGGCAAGGTAGGCCTCAATTTAATGCAAGCTCATCTATTCCTAACGCGGTTCCGCTTCGGATACAATTGAAGGAGTTCATGGATGAGCAAGCTAAGATCAACAAGGACACCGTCACCAAGTTCAAGACCATAGACAAGGTGTTGGAGAACATCGATAGCAAAGTGACGGAGGTCGGAAGTTCCAATCATCTAGTGCTCAACATGATGAAGATGCTCGAGACGCAAGTTGGACAACTTGCGGGCGCCTCACTAATGATGAAGGGAAGCTTCCGGGACAACCCAAATGTCCCGAATCGGCGAAGGCCATTCAAACACGTTCGGGGAAGGAGGCCGAAGATCCGGAACGTTCCGCGGGAGCAAGGAAGCTTAAACCGTCCACCGAGGTGGAAGGAGGCTGCTAAAGAGAAGGTTACGGGGATCGTCACCGAGGAACCCGAATTCGAGATGCCGGAGGATGACACGAGGATACCGCAACTCAAGCCACGCTACTTCCAAGGTAAACTTGACAACCACTTTGAGAAGTTTGTGGAGGTTGTGCGTAGACTTAGCATCAACATGCCATTACTAGATGCCCTACAAGTACCTACATATTCTCGTTACTTTAAAGACATACTTGCAAATAAATATGAGATAGCAACACTCGGGGTAGATCATGTCAAGATGTCCGAGGAGTGTAGTGCGGCTATTGCTTATGGGCTAGAGAAGCAAAAAGACCCGGTGCCCTACAATTCCATGTTCAGTTGGTTCTTTTAACTTCGAGAAGGCGTTATGCGACCTTGGAGCTAGTGTGAGCGTCATGCCGAGGGATGTGTTCGAGAAGCTACGCCTACCGATGGAGCCTACGGGAATATGTTTGGAGTTGGGAGACAACTCCATTCGCTATCCCTTGGGCATTGCTGAAGATGTACCCGTGAAGATTGGACACCACTTCATCCCCGTCGACTTCGTTGTGCTCGAGATGGGAGAGAGGGAGAAGCCGCCGCTCATCCTAGGGAGGCCGTTCCTCAAGACCGTGGGAGCTACTATTGATGTTGGGAAGGGGGAGATCATGTTCGATATCAACGGAGAAAGGAGTTCCTTCAAGTTCCGTCCAAGGATTGAGGCATGCAACATGATTGGAGTGAAGGGAGAACCAAAACAAACGGAGGGGCTGAAAAAGAAAAAGGAGCCAAAAAAATGAACGTAACGAAAATCAAAGAAGGTGTTGCATCCGTCAAGACAAAGGAAGAGAAGCCGCTCGTGAAGACCAAAAAAATGACTAAGCCAACTAAGCCGGAAGTCAAGCCCGCGCCCAAGATGGTGCGGAAGTGGGTACCCAAGATTGCAACGCCCGCAAAGAGCGTTGATCCGGAGTAATCAAGTGAAGAAGTCTAGCTATAGACTATAAACGAAGCGCTAGGCGGGGAGGCAACCCGTTTCGTCAAGTCGAGTCAAGAATAAGCTACGGGAGGACAACCCGATTCCAGGTTTTTCGAGTATTTTTAATAATTTAGTTTTTGAGTTTTATTACGCAAAGACATTAGACTTAGAAGTGGTTGAACTATATTAGAGACATAATTCTTGATTGAATGTTTGCTTTATCATAAACCCTTTGCATGAACCCTCCTATGTGCTTGTTTGATTCTTTTCTTTTCGAGAAACCCTCAACCAAGTAATTTCAGAACCTTAACTCAACCTTTCACCCTCATTATGGTGCTGAGGTTGACTTATTTTTCATGCTAAAACCACACGAGTAGAGCCACGATTTATGTTTAAGTGTTAATAAAATTCAGCACGTGGTAGGACTCGCGTGAACCTAGAAATCAAAGCTTTTGGTTGGTTTTAAAAATCTTTATCCTTGGTTTCTCTAGGATTAGAATTTTTCTAAGCCTATTCTAATTTTGTTTTATTCAAAATCTTTCTTATTTAGCCAAAATTAGAACCTAAACCTATGCCCCCATGATCAGGCCGGGAAAACGTTCGCTCTCAACCGATGAAAGCAAACTATACCGGTGAGACCGAAATCGACGTAGTCGAAAAATATTTTCGACTTATATTTGTTTTTAATGGTTTAAAAACTTCTCTAAAATTATGCTTGAGCTCTTGCATGGCTCTGAAAAATATTTTAAATTTCGAATTAGAGGAGTGCTTAACCTTAAACACACCTAAATGGAGGCAATCTAGTTTGAATTAATCATGCATGCACCATTGGATTCCCTTTTATCAACTTTCACCAATTCCACATGCAAAGGACAAGCATGGTGGGCAGCAAGCATCAACTTTGCAGGATTTTCATGGTGGCATGTGAAGCAAGTGGAGCTAGGGAGCATGGACATGACCCAAAGCATGGAGCATCAAGTGGGAGGACCAATAATTCAAGAAAAGGAGTGGACGAGAGCGTTTGGGCGGTGCAACTCGTGGAGCACGCGGGCGGGGAAAGTTGCGGAGGCGAAATGATCGTGCTTTGGGAGAAAGACGCGGCGGGGAGGAGCCGAAGACCCCCGGGCCGGCCGGCCCGGCCGGCCGGCCCGACCTATTTAAGGAGCCCCCCGGCTCCCGTTCTTTGCGAGCAAGCTTCCCTCTCCTTCCCTTGTTTGTGTGTTCAAGTTTGTGTGCTCAGAACCTCCGTAGACTTAGCCAACCATCCCAAGCTTGATAGCTCAAGAAAAAAATCCACATCCTTAATCCACTCAAAGTCCACATCCGAAGCAAAGAGTTTAAGTGCCTAGTTTACCGGTTGCAACCCGGAATTTTAGTTGAAGAAAGAGTGCAGCAACCATGTGGAAGAAGACCACAAGTCTCTTCTCCAAGAAGAAGAGTTCGTCGTCGTCCAAGCCGTCATCAACCACGTCTTCGAGGAGGCACTCGGCTTCCGAGTCTCCCGGAGCATGGAGACGGACACGGCACCACCGAGGAGGAACGACGCTCTCCTCCTTGGTGGTATGAGGGCTGCGAGAAGCACTTCCATGAGGTTCACCGAACCTCGTGGGCACACGGAGGAGCAGCCCGCGCCACCACGACGATCGACTCGCTCAACCGCACCACCTCCTTACACCCCGACACACTCTTCGTACGGCTTCATCATCTTGTCGGCGGAGGAGGAGGAGAGGCTCGCCAATCTTGAGAAGAGGCTTGTGCCGAACGTCGAGTTCGACGACCAAGCACTCTACACCTTGGGTTTTTGCACCGACATATACTATATGTTGGGGCACCTCGGATGGGTGCGGTTCTCCAACGGAATATCGGTGGACACCCATTTGGGTTACGCCTTGGAAATTTTGATGACTATTGCACCCATCGTTGATGATGATGGGGTGCAAAGCTTGTCATTCCGTTTGGAGGGAATCGAACAAGTGGTTCCCTACGAGCACGTTAGGGAGCTGCTTGGATTCCACAAGGGAGCTCCGGAGAAAGTTGACGTGCCACCCGGCATGTTGGCGGGATTTTGGAACATGATCTCCGGAGAAGACCATCAACAACGCAATTGCATCCGCAACCCCATTATCCGGATATTTCACTGTTGGATGTGCAAGAGGGTATTGGGGAGGATGAAGGAAACAAAGGTGACCGACACGGAGTTGAATTGGCTATACTCGGCTTTAATTGCCAGGCAGCCAATTGACCCCTCTTACCTCATGATCAACCGTTGGTGTTGTGAAGCAACATCGGGGGTGGGTAATATTGGTTCGGGGTGTTACCTCTCCATGTTGGCCTTTTCCTTGCGACCGGGGATCGCAAGAAACCCCGCTCACCTTTTGCGTGGTACCTCTCTCGGTTTTGAGTATTTGCGGCAAGGCAAATACATTAGTGGAGATGAGAGAGGAGGTTATCGGTTGGCCATAGTGAACCTACCCCTTCCGAATGAGAGGCTTAGGCTTTTCACCGAAGGGAGGGAAGATTGGTTGGAAGAGGGACTACTTGTCCCTGCAAGGAAGAACAAAAGAGGAAGAATCGTAGAGGAGGGAACATCCTCCGCACAAGCGAGTGGAGCACAACCCAATGTGCAACCATTCGGCGGAGTTCCTCCTCCGCCAAGTTATTACGGAGGGTCACAAGGACAAGCATGGGGGGGTGGTGCACCGGTACCCCCACAAAATTATGTTGTGCCCAACGCTAACTTAGTGGAGTCCTACGCTCATCATCCCCAACCACAACAAAGCATGGCCATTATTGGAGGGTATGCTGCAAGAAATGCTCAAAATATCGCAGCCATCCAAACTAACGCAGCTCAACTCGGTGAAGGCAACGCAAATATTGCCTTTGAACTTGGACGCCTTCACCTTGTGGAGCCAAATCAATTCGTCGGAGGAAGCGTCCAATCGTATTATGAGCAAGGGTATTATTATCAAGACTATCAACATCAACCACCGGCGGAGGACTAGAAGATTTAGGAACTTTAGTTTTCTTTTCTTTTCTTTTTCTCTCGTAATTTTCAGCTTTTGCTTATGTGTGTTTGCGTAGTATTTTCTGTTTTTTATTTAAATTTCAGCAAGCATGTTTGTTTATTTTCAGTATGTATTTCAACTTGATGTCATCATTAATAAAGACACCACCTTGATTATATCATTGGAAAAGTTACAAAATTCGTGCCATGATGATATATGATTAAAATTGCAGCTTTGTTCATCTTTGTAATTGATTTATGCATGTTTAAGCTAGTGCTCTCTTAAAAATACAAATCTGAATTTATTTAAATGCTAGCTTAATTTTCAGCGGAGGTTATGATTAAAATAAAGACCCATAGTGTTTTATGAGCTCTCAAGTTATGAATAGATTAAAGATGTCTTTTATGTTCAAAAATATCGCTAACCTTGTCACAAATATCGCTTGTGTGTTGCTCAACCTATCCAAAGCCTTATATATATTTGAGTGCATAAACCTTAGTGTACAAGATTTATTTTTGAGTGAGTTATTGCGGGCCATGATTTCTCTGGCCCGAGACTAAGAAGCTGGTCATTCCGTTTTTGCGTATCTATCTTTTTGCTAGCCTTTTATCCGTGCATTGTGTATCCCCGCATCGGTGATCTCACAAACTTCGCCGGATATCCACCCTTAAACCAAATATCATCTTTTGTGATTACCTCCTTGACCACAACCTATTATTGAGAATGGATCATCAATTCAAGGAAGATCGCAAGACGGTGCCAACATTGAAGATTTCAAGTATCTCTCCAAGGAAAAATATCTCCGGTACCTACCTTATTTTTCGCCTCTTTGCTCGAGGACGAGCAACGTCTAAGCATGGGGGAGGAGGTAGGTACGGTGCAGTTTTAGAGTTCAAAGGGGAATATTTAAAAAAATGATGATGAAAGAAAAAAAAATCCAGCGATATTCATGACTTTCAAGGTAAAAATATATATATATATATAAGAAAGAAAGAAAGAAAGAAAGAAAGAAAGAAAGAAAGAAAGAAAGAAAGAAAAGAATGTATGAGAAAGAGAAAAAATATATTTGTGCGTAAAGTGAACTCCCCGGTTCTCTAAGAGTGCATTCAAGGCTTCAAGTTAAAAAGATCCATTCTCATTTTCCAACCATGTGCAATCCGATAACGAGGACTTCTTTTGTGCCTCGGGATCACTCTTTGCCATTTGCACATGTCCACTCATCTAAAAGTGTGTGTATTTTTCTCTTTCCCCTCCTTGATTTAACATTATTTTCCAATGACCTTTTTGACGAGTCTCGGTAAGACCATGAGAAGCTTGTCTTGTTTTGACAATACCTCATTTATAAAATCTTGTTAGGACTAAACTTTCCCAAAGCTCCATATAAAGCCTACCACATATATATGAGAGGGAAAGGAGTAGACTATATAGGCTTGAGAGACAAGTGAGATGAGAGTTTATGAGCAATACACAAGATGATTTAAATTTGTGAACTTGGTTTAGCTTTTCTTTATCTCGTTCTTTATTTCAAAAATTCTGAGATCTATTTAAAACTTTGTGAGCATGTTAATACTTGTGGGATAAGCTTAATAAGAATCTACCCTCCGTAGAGATGAAGGCTAGCACGTTATGGAACTTCAATGAATTAAAATTTTGAGAGCATTATGTTTTCTCATGTGTAATCAAGTGCAAAGTTTAAGCATTGTTTAGCAATGATGATATCCATCGAAGGCTTACTCGAGGACGAGCAAGGTTTAAGCATGGGGGAGATGTTGACGGTGAAAATCCGTCAACCTAGCCATGAGTTTACCTTCGGTGTTGGCATGAGTTTTATACCTTATCCATTGGTACTAACCCCCGTGGTATAACAAGTTCACGTGTGCATGTCGGTTTTGGAGTTTAATGTTTATGCAGGGTTTTAGTGTTGAATGCAAGACTTTCGGGATAAGTTCATCAAGCACCTCATGACAAGACCTTGAAGCCCTGAACAAGTCATGCAATGAAGCAAACTTAACTCCTAGAAGCCGGGGACTTGATCCGAGAAGACGAAAGACTCCGGGGACCCCGACCGGAAAAGTGCTTCGAATCTTGCAAGACAAGGAGTTGAGTCCAATTCGGAGAGAAACCGACGACATGGACCTACATGCGAAGGGGGAAACATCCGGGAAGCAAGGGAACCGACGTGGGGCAAAGGAGCCCACGGGGCCGGGCCTAAATGGGCCCGGGCCGGCCGGCCCGGCCCGGTCGGCCCCGGAGCCCATTTTGGGCCCAAATTCGCCCTCCTTTGCCCTAGCCGCCAATCGGGCTATTTATAGTCCCCTGACCGAGAGCCACGGAGAGAAGATTTCATCTTCGGCCGCCGAGAAGCAGAGAAGAGAGGGACACCATCTCGGAGAGGAGAAGGTCGAGCTAGTTGACTAGGGTTTCCCTAGCCGACGTGGGAACCTTGCACGGAAGACCACGTCGGAGTTCCCGGAGCTAGAAGCAAGATCAAGGAAGGATCCCGGTGGTGATCTTGTGTATGTATCATTGTTATAGTTGAATTATCAAGTTGAATCTTTTCCCGGCGATCAAGTGTTTCCTCGAAGATTTCGTTTTTCGATCGGCTTTGCTTATTTCAATTCTATTCGCGTGATAGATTACATAGGGTGTTCTTGTAGCCGCGGTGGCTAGAGGTACACGCCGGATCTTCCGAGAGAATCTCGACTTGTCTTTTGACTCGCCCTAAGCTCCCCGCATGAATTGGGATACGTTGTGACGAACGGGGGTCTCGAAAGGCGGATGTTTTCGGATTTGGACGGGAAACCGCGATTTAAAGAGGCTTTTATTAAGATTCGATTTGCTACTTCTTCTCTTGCTTGGAACTTCAACAAAAGGCTTACCCCGATCCCTCTAGATTGGTTTATCTACCCAATCTTACTTTGTTTTCTCCGGTTTTTATTAGATTAGATTCGTTTTGTGTCTTTTACTTAGATGCATTAGGTCTTTTATCGAAGATTGAAGATTACTTGGCTTTAATAGATTAAGTCTTGCGTCACACATTTGTTCCACGGATTCGATACCTTGGGTTCACCACTCGAGGGAAGAAGGGTCCCTTGACTACGACGGGAGACTTGTACGCTTGCGAGTCACGAACGAACTTTGATACAATTATTAACCTGTCAACACATAGCAACCCTAGCCGAGGCTCTCGTTCAAAGGATCCAATTGCCAAAGGACGGGATCCTTATACCACCCATGACGAGACATCCCAACCCCGAAGCCACAATAGGTAGCGAGGGGTACAACATCGGATGTAGGTACTGCAGCGGCTCGGTGTCGACAAGAGAAGGCTCAACGGTAGCGGTAGTAGCATATTAGCAAAGCTATGCGGCGGGAGCGTCGACAACGGCGGAGGAGGAGCCTAGGCAAACTCCTCCTAAGTAGTAGCGCAACTTGAAGATAAGCAACATATGAAACGGCGGCCTCTCCAGCGGCGGGGAGCGTCGACAACGGCGGGGAGGAGCCCGGATAAACTACGCCTAAGAAGCCGCCGCAACATGAGGATTAGCAACGGACGAAATAGCGAGCCTCTCCCAGCGAGGGGAGTGCGGAAATCTCCCCCTAAGCGGTAGATTCAACAAGTACGGCGGCCTGCGCAACGGGAGGGAGCCCATGCAATCTCCCGCTGCGGAAGGGGAATCGGTGGGAAACCTCTGTCTAAAGATGAGATTCTTAACTGTATTATTGGGATAGAACTGGAACGACTAAAATACATGCCTGGTGCACCTATGTTGTCAGAAGCAAACTTAGAGGTTGCTTGACCAAATTGTGCCAAGTTGCATGCTTACATCATGGGACACACTAAGGATAAACTTGCCTTTCCAGCAAAGGTAGATCAAGACTACTTTAAAGGTGGTTGTGGAGCTTTAATGTTAAACATTGCACTCAATATCGTGTATCACCTTATAACCCTGGTTTCTCTGGATGTAACCTTCATGAGGTTGTTGACACTATAAGTCCTTGAAAACCTAAAAAGATATTTCTTTAATTTTGACTACAAAGTTCATGCGTGCTAACAATTTGATTTTGTGTACAAAAATGATGGACAAGGCAGCGGAGATCCGATTTGTTTACTTCCACAAATATTTCTCGGCATTCTCGCCAAGTGGCAAAGCAATCTCAAATGCAATGAACAACGACTACGTGGTGGGTGCCTACTTCAATAGCCACCGGGTAACGGTGATCATCCGTATGAAGTTCAAAAAGGTTTGGTATTTAGATTCGCTAAACAACATCCCCCGCTAAAGTTCCCAAACCTCCAACTTTGTTGTGAACTGGTCGGTATCTTGTAGGTTTTGTTCACAAAAATTCAATTTCTTAGTGTTTGTAATTGGTATTGCCGACCATGCGGGGCCTTTGGTACAATTTTTGTATGTTTTGTTCACAAAAATCCAATCTCGTTAGTGTTTCTAATTGGTATTGCTGATCATGCGGGGCCTTTGGTGAACATGCACGGGACGAAGTGACGGAAGGAATGAAAAAAGTCGGAAGCCACACTCAAGCACAAAACAAATCTCGTTGTAAGACCGAGGTTTTTTTATGGCCCCTTCTTACCTATTTGGTACTACATTAACTTGTCATTTTGGTACCTCGATGCGGTGTGCTCGGCGGCCATTGGGATCCTCTTTGTGTGGATTCCATGTGGCATTCCATATGTTAAGACTACTCGATGACATACCCGACATCAAGAAGGTCGTTGTAAGTAGATAATAATGCTCAACCTTGTCTCTCGCTTATATTATCCATCCGATTTTAGAAACCGATTTCTACTTGTATCCTCATAGATGATTGTATTTTGTAGGATTTCAAATCTCACTACAAGAAACTATTTAACTCCGTGACGCATTCTCCGCGACGTTTACGAAAACGTCATGAATGTGCATTGCAGCCCAAAACACTACGACGATTTCTTTAATTCGTCGCGATTCTACGACGTATTCCTTTTTTTTTCGTCACGGATGTGCATTGAATCCCAAAACACTACGATGATTTGTTAAATTCGTCGCGATTCTACGACGTATTCCTTTTTTTCCGTCACAAACACTACAACGATTTGTTTAGTTTGTCGCGATTCTACGACGTATCCATATTTTTCATCACGGACGTGCATCGATGGATATTGAACCCCAAACCATCACGACGATTTGTTAAATTCATCGCAATACGGCCCACAACACCGTGACGTTTTAGCGCATTCGTCGCGATCCCTAAAAAACGACCACCTCACCAACACCTAGGACCCACCCACACCGCCACGCGAGCGCCACCTCACCCATGCATCACGTCACCACCACGTGAGCGCCCCGCAGCCCACCTCACCGCCACGCGAGCGCCCACCTCACCCGGGCGCCACCTCACCACCACGTGAGCGCCAAGGGCCCACCACACCGCCACGCGAGCACAACCTCACCCGGGCGCCACGTCACCACCATGCGAGCGCCGGGGGCCCACCTCACGCCACGCGGCGCCGGCTCACCCGTGCGCCACGTCACCACCACGGGAGCGCCGGGGCCCACCACACCGCCACGCGGCGCCACCTCACCACCACGCGAGCGCCGGGGGCCCACCTCACTGCCACGCGAGCGCCACGTCACCACCACGTGAGCGCCGGGCCAACCTCACCGCCACGCGAGCGCCACCTTACCTAGGCGCCACGTCACCACCACGTGAGCGCCGGGGGGCTACCACACCGCCACGCAAGCGCCACCTCACCCGGGCGCCACCTCACCACCACACGAGCGCCGGGGCCCACCTCACGCCACGCGAGCGCCACGTCACCACCACGTGAGCGCCGGGGCCAACCTCACGCCACGCGAGCGCCACCTCGCCTAGGCGCCACGTCACCACCACGTAAGCGCCGGGGGCCACCACCCCGCCACGCGCGCGCCACCTCACCCGGGCGCCACGTCACCACCACGTGAACGCCGGGGGCCACCTCACCGCCACGCGAGCGCCACCTCACCCGGGCACCATGTCACCACCACGTGAGCGCCCGGGGCCCACCACACCTTGCCACGTAGGAGCCACCTCACCCGGGCGCCACCTCACCACCATGCGAGCGCCGGGGGCCCACCTCACCGCCACGCAGGGCGCCACGTCACCACCACGTGAGCGCCGGGGGCAACCTCACCGGCACGCGGCGCCACCTCACCCGGCGCCACGTCACCACCACGTGAGCGCCGGGGGGCCACCACACCGCCACGCGGCGCCACCTCACCCGGGCGCCACGTCACCACCACGTGAGCGCCGGGGGCCCACCTCATTGCCACGCGAGCGCCACCTCACCCGGGCGCCACGTCACCACCACGCGAGCGCCGGGGCCCACCTCGCGCCACGCGGCGGTACCTCACCGAGGCGCCACGTCACCACCACGTGAGCGCCGGGGCCCACCTCACCGCCACGCGGTGCCACCTCACCCGGGCGCCATGTCACCACCACGTGAGCACCCGGTCCCACCTCACTCCACGCAAGCGCCACCTCACCCGGGCGCCACCTCACCACCACGCGAGCGCCGGGGGCCCACCTCACGCCACGCGGCGCCACCTCACCACCACGCGAGCGCCGGGGCCCACCTCACGCCACGCGGCGCCACGTCACCACCACGTGAGCGCCGGGCCCACCTCACCGCCACGCGAGCGCCACCTTACCCGGGCGCCACGTCACCACCACGCGAGCGCCGAGGGGACCACCTCACCGCCACGCGGCGCCACCTCACCTAGGCGCCACGTCACCACCACGTGAGCGCCGGGGCCCACCTCACCGCCGCGCGGGCGCCACCTCATTTTTTCATTTGTTAAAGTTGTAGATCTTGGTAGAGAATGATTTTAGAAATTTTTAGAAAATTTTAGAAGAAAGAATCATCAAATTTGGAGTTAGTATGAGGCAGAAAAACTAGTTACAAGTTTTAGTCAAGGATTAAAAAGAGAAAACACACTTGTTCATCTCGGTTCGTAGCAATTGCAATTTCTGTTTTTTAATCTTCGGATAAAACTTGTAAACTGTTTTTCTTCCTCATAGGAACTCCAAATCGGTTGATTCTTTTTTCTATTTTTTTCTAAAATCGAGATGTTTTACTCAGTGCCATTTGTTTGTATCTTAATTACTATTTCTTGATTGCTTTTCATACAACATAACTTTTCCAACTAAAAAGAGAATATAAAAAACATGTTTTTTCATAATAATTGCTAATATAACTTAATATTCTCTAATGTTATGGTCAACATGAGATAGTGTCAAAAATTGAGGTGCATACAAGTTTGGTCACATTATTAGTTGTTCAAATCTCAAAGTTTGTTTTCATTTGTAGGAAACTATGTGAGTCTTGTGTCCTATTTGTGAACATCTATAATCTCACTTTATTGAAACCATATGAATTTTTTATAGGAGCATTATACACTTAAAATATGGTTTCATGTCAATTTGTAGAATGTTTTGAACAAATTTAAGTATCATTATCATTATTTTACAACAAGGTGACTAGTAGAAGTTCGAGTTTTTCCTACAAGTCAATGAAGTTTTCGTCAATCTCCTAGATGTGGCCTAGAATGGACCATAGAAGCCCAATTATGATTTTTGTGAAATTTTTCCAATCCTATTGGAGGTACACATAGTTCAAATTGTAATTATTTTCTTATTTCAAATAAATGAAAAAAGAAAAAGAAAAAAAATTAAGCGGGGAGAAATGTAACGAGCCCGTTTAAGCCCAAAACAGCCCAATCATTTTAGGTCGTCCATCTGCGAACGGACGGCTAAAATTGCATTTGCTTCGTATAAAAGGATCCCCAAACCCTATTCCACTGCCTCCTCCTCCCCTCAGCCTCCTCCCGCCGCCCGCTCCCTCTCCTTCTTGCCTCTCCCTCTCCCTCCTCAGATCCGCCTGCTTTGCCAACAACAGCAGCGACAGCCGCCCAAGGCGAACGAAGGAAACCAGCCGACGCCACCGCCCCCAGCCTCCTCCCCGCCCCCGTCTCCACCTCCATGTCCAACCAAATCGATCGATCCCCACCCAACCCAGGAGCAAACCCTAACCCTACCACCATGTCCGGCGCCCGCATCGACCTCAACGACACCTCCTCCGACCCTCCTCCTCCCCCCGCCCAAGCGCGATCGCGGCCAACTGCTGGACGCCCATGGGTAATGCCGCCGTCCTGCTAGCGTTGTTGTTGCTGTTGCGTTCCATTTGGTGAGTTCGCAGCCTCCGATCTGAGTTCTGATCTGCTTGAGTTATGCAGATTGAGTGGGTTTTGATGTGTGTCTGGGTTGGTTGTGCAGGGTTCGGCAGGATCGGCAGGCTGGTCGCCACGGTGGCCCTGCAGAGCGACGATGTCGAGCTCGTCGCCGTCAACGACCCCTTCATCACCACCGACTACATGGTATGGCCTCCCACACTCCTCTTCTCTCTTATCGCTTGATCTGTCACTTATCATCGATGCTGTGAGTTACTGGATGTGATTATTCCATTCCATGCGTTTAGATCTGTATGGTCCATTTTAGTTGTTGGTCTGTTAGTTGAGTAATTTTTCAACATGGGATCGTGAGTGTAACAAGTGATATGCCAATCTAATGTAGATGTTGTTTTTTAGTGTACTGTTGGTCATGTTTACCAGACAGCGATGGCTGTTACATTGTATAGGGGATTTGAAGGTGTTTTATATGGTCGTTGATCTGTTGATGCACGTATCTGTACCTACCTCTGCCTGCCATGTGATCTGGACCAGCCTATTTTTTTACTATTTCAAAGGAAAATCTTGAATTTTCCACTCCATAAATCTATTAGTATTACATATTAATGCAGTTTTGTTGAGATATTTTGATTTGTCTGTGTGGAGCTTTCGATGAGTTGATAGTGTTGGTACACCACTTAATTGGGTTTAGTTATTGAGCATAGTCTTGTTGTTGTAGACCTACATGTTCAAGTATGACACTGTCCACGGACAGTGGAAGCACCATGAGGTCAAGGTCAAGGACTCCAAGGCTCTTCTCTTCGGTGATAAGGGGGTTGCTGTGTTTGGCTGCAGGTTTGTTACCATTCCTTTCATATTAACTTTCAGAATTCATAACCAAATTCAACAGTTGTTTCCAGCACTGATTCCTCTCGATGAACCTGCAGAATCACATCAACTGTTGGCCCAACCTCTCTTCCTGCTGAACCAGGCTGTCGTCCACCTTGTCCACCACCACCTGTTCGATGCTATGCCTGAACCACAAGCACACCTTCCTTTCTTCTCTCCATCTTTTGCTGTCCGGCATGTTACTGATCGCCGCTTGCCCACCTACTCTGCCGAGCTGTCGAACTGTGGTTTTGTGCAGGGACCTTGCCAGCATGTTCATCGCTACATCCCCTTATCCTCACCTTCCTTTCTTCTCTCTATCTTCTGCTGTCCAACATGTGATGCTTCAGATGATGTCAGATATCTTCCTCCACCACTCTAATTTCTTGTCTGATCTGAAGATCCAAAAATTTTATTGAAGTTGTACTGAGTGATGCTTGAAGTCTTCAACTAATGCTTACTGTACTTACCAATGCTTCAACTAATTAGTCTTGCTTTCATACAACTTGTAATTAATCATTTAATCTTGCTTTCATACAACCTGTATGTCTTTCTTTTATTTGAATGAATGAACCATTGACTTGATCACTTTGGATAGAAATACTGAAGGCCATTCAATTCTTGGTTGGAAATGCATCCCAGGTGTTCAACATTTGAAGTACTTTATTGATGATGAAGTGAGATCTGAAATTATTTGAATGAAAGTTAAAGAACGTAGTCTCTCACCATTGCTTCTAATAATATCAAATGCATTATCTACCTTGCTGTTTTCATGTTTTCCAGACTTGGACTTGGATTTGCTTTGCTGTTGTGCTTAGACATTGTGGCTGGTGGCTGCTTGTGTTATAATGCTAGGTGCTCAACGCTATGTTCTACTTGTGCTTGGCACTAAAATGTTAATCTGCCTAGTTTGCATATGCTTGTATTTCCCCTTGCAATCTAATCATTTGTCTATCTACCATTCATGTAATCCGCTTGGTATGTTGTTCTATTGGTGCTTAGTTATTACTATTCATTTGATATTTTTAGGCCTGCGTCATATCATGTTTATGGTGCTCGCCGCGCCTCCTCCTTCTCCTCCTCCGCCTCGCCGCGCTCGCTCCGCTGCTGCTGCTGCTGGCGCCGTCTGGATCGTGCTGTGAGTACCCCCAAAATCTCTCCCTTGTCTTATCGGAGCTGAAGCCTTACACTGTAGATCTGCTAGCTTTCCCTCAGTTAATCTTAGATGCGATTCATGTACAATGGAGCGGACACACGTGGATAAGTAAGTGAATTGCGCTCTTTGTACTGTGGAACTTGGTATCAGGGTATGACTACCCCTGCTGGGGATTAAAATCAGATCATCAGTTTCATATGTGTCAAAAGACATTGCGATAGAGCACAATTAATGCTAAGGTGGCAGTGCTAAGACAATTGGAGTTTAGGAGAGCAATCCTTAGTTACTCATGTTATTACTTCAGGGGGGATGATTTCACCACATTAGGATGTTATATCTCAATTCTGAATTTTACAAAGCTATCAGCATGGACAAGCACTAGTCATATATTTTGATGTCCTTTGCCTTGTGCTAGTCATAATTTTTATTTCTTTTTATTCATAGATAAAGTGTCAAGTGTCGGATGCTTTGTGTTGTGTTCAGTATGGCAGTACCCTCCGCTGGTCACTCTGTACCTGCTACCTGTGCACTCTGTATTGGCTATATGTGTCGGCCAAACAGTATAAAGGAAATCCATAGTGTTACCAAGTAATTTAAGTGTCTCATGTTTTCTGCTGAATAACTTCTTCATTCACACGACAAAGTGTCACCATTTGCTAGTGTCTCACTGCAGAGCAGTAATCTTCCCTGGAAGGAGCCTACAAAGGGATTCAGTTTGGACTTGGGCAAGCTATTTGGGGTGAGCTATCATCTTAGCCTTTTTCTTTTCGTACTTTGTTTGAAATCTGCGTTGTACCAATTATAAGGTTTCAATGCATTGGTTTTGGTCTTTTTTATTTCTGTGGCTGGTGACAGCTGAATCTGGCAATTAAATGTACAGGATGGATTAGATGGCTTACCCTTGACAATTGGTCTTGCTGCAGCTACTGGCTTGGGAGTACTTGCCTACACAGAGGTAGTAACACTTGCATCATTTCTTTCTTCAGGCGTACCTTTTGTTTTCTTACACATTATGTATGATCCGTCCTGCAGATTGAGACTTTGCTACAGTTTTTGGGTTCGGCTGCTATTGTTCAGCTAGTGGCAACCAAGCTCTTGTATGCCGAGGTGCATAATTTATTCCTCTCTTCCTGTAAAGGGCTTCAGGATTATCACCAGGAGCTTCATTCTTAGCATAGAAGACCCTTTTCATCAGTGATGTAATCTTACATCTATTTTATGCTGCCCACGGGATCGACAAAAGACCCTTAAACAGATTCATGAATTCTTTAACAAGAAGGTTGCTCCGAAGGATCTTGTCGATGAAATAAAGGTAGCTAGCCATATTCTTGATTATTTGTTGTTAAATATTTAATCAAAACCATTTTTTTCAGAATCGCCCATCTAAAGATTGGCTCCTATCTTATTTTCTGGAATATTACTCTGATGGTTTAATGTCTTCCTAATTTGAACTTCTTTTCTGGGTTAGAGACCTTGCTTGCATGTTGCTAGACTTAAAATGCATGGCCTCTTGTTTACACTGAACAATTCAGTGGCTGCATATGCTCTACTATAGGCTAAATTAGCACAACAAGCTTCTTTTTGCGTCATTCCTATTCTGTTGACTTATGATGCCAATTGTATGCTTATAGTGATACTTTCATTGTACAATGCACGCTTTATCTAGAACTCCAGTTTTAGTTTGGTTTCCCTTTACACACACACACACACACATATATATATATATATACCTTGCCGAGAAAATTCAAAGTTGAGTTATCCTATATTTGATTGTCTTTTCTCATTGGATTTCGGTTTCCTTTATTTCAGGATTTATACGAACTCGCAAGGAATCGCAGAAAACGATGGCGAGAATAACAAAGAGGAAGGTGTAGTGATTTAGGAATGGTAAACATCTAAAAGCATGTGTTATCTGCCTTAATATCTGATTGTGTTTGCGGGTTTTTTTTGCCCAGAGATTGTATCTGATTTTTCTGTTCATTGAATTTTGGTAAATGTGTTGGAAAAATGTACCCTCTGAAAAATGGGCTGAAGATGGGCTAATTTTGCTAATTTTATGCCGAATATAATTCGAAATGGGCGTGGTGGGCCGAATTTGTATCTCGCTGGGCTTAAAATTTTTGCCACGTCATCGTCCACATAGGATGCCACGCCATCGTCCACGTAGGATGCCACGCCATCGTCCACGTAGGATGCCACATCATCGTCCACGTAGGATGCCACGTCATCGTCCACGTAGGATGCCACGTCATCGCCCACGTAGGATGCCACGTCATCATCCACGTAGGATGCCACGACTGCCATGTGTGTAGCAATCCGTGACGATTTTATTTTGTCATGAATAGTGAGCCATGGGTTGGGCTGCATGGGCCTCGGGCGCTCCGTGACGATTCGGATACGTCACGGATCGCGACGTTTATTAAGGGAACGTCGAGAGATTTAATCAATGACGCTCATTCCACCACGAAAATGTAAATCGTCGCGGATGCCGATTTGCGACGAATTTTATTTAATCCGCGACGGAATGGTTACGTCACGCATTAAATAGTTTCTTGTAGTGTCTGTTGTAGATGTTTCCACGGAAGATCTAAAGCGTGTCCGGAAATGCCTGTGCGAGTACATTCTTAAGGAGACCATTGACCGAAAGGGCAACTTCTACAATGGTGCACCGTGAGTTTATTGTAGCCGGAAAGTTGAAACTCATTCGGTCTTATTTAGTCAAGTGTTGTTGCACGAGAAACTCGCTTGGCTTGCTTGGTTGGGGTCGATCTTCGCCCGGTTCGGGCGGTTTTCTCATGACCCCATCCAAACAAGCCCGGATGAGAGTAACATGAAACTTGATGTGATCCTAGCTTGTCTATAAATGTGATCTTACTTGTTTATAAATGTGATCTTGCTTTGCCTATATCCGGATGTGAGAATGTGTTTGTGATGTCTCCTTGCTTCGTTGTGGCTGCCATAACCTAGGCGGCTCCCGGATGCGGCCCCGATGGCTACCAAATCCTAGCCGGTTCCGGGATGCAGCGGCAAGTGGGCGAGTTCTCGTATGGGTGGCCTACGTATACCGTAACGGGCGTTAATTAAATCTCGTTACAAACATTGATCGGTGAGTAATGGGCTTCATTCGGAAAGCTCCGTTATAAACATGCCAACAAGGTAATGGGCGATGTAAAAGCTCGTTACCACTCCTAACCGGTGGGCCCTAGAACCTAGCTTTGTTCATCGATATATAGGAGACGCATGTTGAAAGCACGCATCTCCTTTAATCGAGAGAAAGCGGATGCACGTAGAAACATATGCTCCTCATTTCGTAGAGACAGAGGAGACACGGAGTTCACGAATGCGTCTCGATGTTAATTTCACGGTAATGGGCTCGTTTTCGTGCCCGTTACGAAAGTTCCCCGTGGGCTCGGAGAAACAGCCATTTCACATGACCGGTGACTAGTTGTGGTAACGGTCGTTGTTTGATGCCCGTTAGGAATCCTATATGTCTTTGAGACACGCATGAAATAATAGACGCGTCTCGGTTCGTCAAGATAGTGGAGACGCAGTGTGCACAACGGTGTCTCCGATATTGAGCTACCGTAATGGGCCGTGCTTTGGTGCCGCTTACCAAAGATCCCTGTGGGCCCGAGAGAAAAAGTCATTTCACGTGACCGGTGGCTAGTTGTGGTAACGGTCGTTGTTTAATGCCCATTACGAATATGTCTTATCAATAATGGGCATCTCGCTCATTACCTTTCTTGGCTTATTTGTAACACTTGATCGGTAACGGGCGCTTTGCCCGGTTACCAAAGGCAATCTATTCCCGTTACCAAAGCAAGTTTTTCACGTAGTGACAA
Organism: Cenchrus americanus; assembly: GCA_947561735.1. NCBI lineage: Eukaryota > Viridiplantae > Streptophyta > Magnoliopsida > Poales > Poaceae > Cenchrus > Cenchrus americanus. The sequence continues at coordinate 256,980,760 of OX387245.1, forward strand.
GAAGAAGGAAAAATGACGATCGAGCCCAACATGTGCATGAATTTTTCAACAATTTGAATACAAAACAACAACGGAGGGAGCCCGAGAAGACCAAAAAAGTAGATCCGGCCAAACTTAGGTTTTTCAAACTAATGAGTGAAAACAACAAGAAACCGATGCCCATGCCCATACCGGTGTCGACGTCGTCACCGGAAGATGCGTCGATGAGCAAACGGAATTACGTTGCCTCCGACCTCAATGCACATGAACGAGCTCTAGCGAAATTCCTATACAAGAAGTAGTGCAGGTCCTTGATTTCATGGAACTAACAAGTATGCCTTTAAGTGTTGCACCTGGGCCATGAAGAACCACCCCGGATCCAAGTTTCGAATATAGATTGCCCTTTCGGCTAGGAAAACCTCTTGTCCGACCGGAACTAGTACTTAAGCTCTCACCTAAGATGTATAAATTTCATGAGTGGTACATGCAGTAATAAGAGAAAGGCATACATCGCTAGGTATGCTTGATACACTTGAAGATTTTTCCACCGAAGGCAACACGGTGGTCCGGCCGGAATTCGGAGATATTTATGAAGTTTACCATCTAGACACCATGAATACCGATCTTATCGTCACTTGGTGTGTGTAAGTGGTGTATTTTTTTATGTTTATTAATAAATTTATTACGTATGTGGATTTACTAATTAACTTTGTATTTCATTTTTGGTAGCCTCGCAAAAACAAGAGATTCAAACAAGAATATTGCCGGTATTGGTTTCATGGACTCATCAAAAGTCAACGAGATTGAGGTCAAGTATCAACCGGACACAACAATTGTGACAATCTATAGGACCTTGTCTAAGTTTCATGACAAGAATCTCATACTACTACCTTACGACAAGTATGTGCGATTGCCATCTAATTGTCTTTGCTACTTCTATTTAGTTCTAATTTGTAAGACTATTATGACCATGTATATACGGTTTCCATTGGATTCTTATGATCATTCAAGTCGACAATAGCAATGTTATGGTGTGGGATTCATTGAGAAAAAACCCCGCAAGTTACCAAGACCTTCAAAATATGTTTCAAGCGTAATTCTATCTAAGACGTTCTTTTAAATGCAATATATATATATATATATATATATATATATATATATATATATATATATATATATATATATATATATATATTTTTTACTAACACAGAATATCTTTCATAAATTTTCCTCGGAACTTGGGAAAAATTCATTGCGAGAGAAAGAAGGTGAATTTAATCCAAATAACAACTCGAGATTTGACAAAATTTAAATTTTATCACACTTATATTTCATAACATTTTCTCCTATCCACTTTAGTGTTTGAAACAAGAACAAGGAAATAATTTATGTGGATACTATGTCCGTGAGCACATACGATGTTTGGCAAGTGCAAAGTCTAGAAATTATAATGTAAGTTAATTGAATAAACATATTAATAATACATCATTTCCTAACCGCTTCTATATTTAGTTATTGGGTGTAATATATTAACATATTTGCACATTACATGTGGATATGGTTAAGGATGAGATCATTCGGAAGGATCGTCTTTCGGCGATTCAATAAAGTCTCATGGGATTACTCTTTGAGGAGGTAGTTATTCCAACATGAAAACATCATTATGATGGATCTAAAAAATCCAATAGAGACTAGAAATTTGAAGTGAACGATATTTTGATGTATTAATACTATCTATTTTGATGTATAAATACTATTTATTTTGATGTGTATATTTATAAGTTTATGTATATACATAAGTTTGTATATAAGTCTAAGTGCGTATATGGTATATATAGACGGTATACATATATACAAGTGCAAATACGTATGCATACATATACGGTTTAGACAACAATTACAATATACGAAGTTAAATCGAGAACAACAAAAAAAAAAGATGAGACCCATTAGTCACGGTTAGTTTTACCAACCGAGATTAAAGGGGGTGTGCACAGGCGCTGGCTAGCCCCCCTTTAGTCCTGGTTGGTAACACTAACCGGGACTAAATGACCCCTTTAGTCCCGGTTCGTTCAACCGGGACTAAAGGGGAGGCCTTTTGTCTCTCATCATTAGTCTAGGTTGGACATGAGAGACCTATTCCCTCTACCAACCGGGACCGAAGCCCCTCTCCCTACCGAGTGTGGTAGCAATGAGTACATGGCACTCTGTTTGGAAAATGAGCCGATCGATAAGCAACAAAAGGGAATTGAGGTGAACCGATACGAGAGAGGAATCAAGCAACAAGTAACGAAGGGAATTTGTGGAATCAAGCAACAAGTAACGAAGGAAATTTTTGAGTACGTCTCGATGGAATTATATGAAGAAGCTCCACGCCTACACCACGACACACTACGGGAGACCGGGTCTTCCCCGGTGCAAGATGCACTCGGGGAAGGACCGAGTTTGCTCTTGGGGAAGCCTTCCCCAAGTGCAACTCTCGGGGAAGAGAGTCCGGGGAAGAGCTTCACGGGGGAAGCCGCCTTCCCCGAGAGCCGGAAATCGCACACTCGGGGAAGGATTCACCGAGAGGCGTGAAAGCACTCGGGGAAGAGATTTTGTTTTTTTAAAAAAAAATCCCAAAAATCGGCACCGTGGCCCCCCTCCGACCCGCCGCCCGCCTCCGTGTCGTCCTCCTCCGTCGCCGCTGCCGTAGATCCCCCCCTCCACCGCTACCACCCGCCTCTCGCGCCGTCTCCTTCTCCGTGGCCGTCACGGGTCGTCGTCGCGGTTGATCGGTCACCGTCGCCTCATGGCCTCGTACATCTCGCCCCGCCCGGAGGAGGGAGGGAGGCCACCGACGCGCCCGGTGTAGGATTCCGCCGTCGGCTGCACCGGTGTCACACCCGATTTTCCGAAGAAAACCAAATGCATCTCATATGTGCGCCAGGATCAAGTTTACACACATATGATAGACGTCATGAGTGAAATATCTATAAACAGCAATAAAAACATACAAGAGTTAAACCATTACATTATCTCTTTATTACACTCAGACGATAGACTCGAAGGTCTTTACAACGATCACACGATATCCGTGAAGACGCAACTCCATCTTCATCTTCCACGGGCACATGATCGGGGGTACGCGAGCTTCAAAACTCTTCGTAGTCGCCGAAGTACTCTTCTCCGGTGTTCTCCTCTCGAACGGCGGGTAAGCAAGGGTGAGCACTCTTATGGTTGGAGCTCGGCAAGTGGGGAAAAGATGCAAGGCTGCCAAGGATAGGCTAAGGTTTACGGAATTAGCATTTTATAAGTTGGTCAAATTTTTATTAGCAAGCACCTAATTACCGGATGTAAGTTTATACCAACCCACTTAAGCATTTAGGAAAGCATCTCCTCTCGTAAACCCACAAGAAACCACGACTTAATTCCATCTTCGAGTTTATTAATCATGTGAGGGTCCGGGCCGCTCTTGACCGTGAGCACGGCTAATCGATCGGTTTTCACTGCAGAGGTTGTATACTTTACCCATAGTTCGTGTTCCCCATGTCGCCCGGGTTTGCAAGGCCCTTAAACACTTCCGAGGTGAGTGGCTAGGGGTCCACTACGAAGCCTTTACAAAGGTATACAAAAGCACCAACAACCCACGACAGTTACAGCTCAGGGCGGACCATAACCCTCCCTAATGGTCAGCACCTTAGCAAAGGCTGCTACCCCAAAAGAACCGGGCTATACCCCTGCAACCCCGAGCCCCCTGTGTTCCTTTCGGATAAGGTCACCGGACAATCACACACCTAATTAATTGGCTAAGCCGAGCCATATGGACCGTGGTTGCACCTGTTTTCCTAGGTGGTTCTCCATGTTCCGATTAAACCATATGATCTTGTTATTAACCATAAGCACACATACATATATCACCCAAGATATCGTGATCAACATTCATCATATTGCAAAAGATTCATTTTAAACCATCCCAAGTTATAGCAACTAAGCATTTCTACCCAAAACATTTATTTAAAAGGGTTGTCCAAGGTAATAGGGATAAAGTTCTAGTCATGTCCTTAAAAAGGTGATTTCCCATCAAGTTTATGCAATACAACATTTAAAGTAAACTTAGTTATCATGCAAGTTGTGTGGGACAAAAATAGAATATGCAGGGGGAGAAGTCCACTTGCCTTCCTTGCTTAAACACTGGAGTTCTTCTTCAAACACTTGCTCTTGATCCACTTCAACTGGCTGCTCACTTGAAACTGGCACGATGTCTACGAGCACACAAGAAAGCATACAATAAATAAAACAATACACCAAGCAAAGGTAAACTGATCTGACAGAAGAAACAGACAAAAAGGTAGCTTTAAAGAAAGGTGGCTAGGAAAGATTAAGTGAAGGAACATAGTTGATTCACCAAGAGAGAACAAGGGTTGGCTCTAGGAATGCGAACACAAAAGCACTAGGAACTATCGGGAGCTTTGTATGATAACAAACAAGAGCTAGCTATGTGCTTGGTATATTTTAATTAAATAAAGTCATGTGTATAGGTTATTTCAAAGAAATACCCTATTAATAATTAAGCAAATTATATTGGTATTTAAAAGACGATGTAAGCCTTGTTCAATTTTATTTATAAATATTCAAGTATGATTTATGCAAATTATACATTTAAAAGAAGCATGTAAAAGCATCTAGGCGCTTATTTTTATATTTCGAGTTATTCTAATCAAATTACAATTTAAAAACACATTTATATTCATATTAATCAAATTAACAATTTAATTAAGAAAACTCGAGATAAACCTATATTGCTTTTATTTAGGAAGCAAATTACATAAACATTACTCACTTTAAGTTTGATTATGAAAACCAAGGTACACATCTAATTAGCTTTTAATTGTAAGAAATATTTAACTAGTATTAATCATAGTAACTTTCTTATGAAAACACATGTTGAACTCTAGCTAGATTTTAATTAGAAAAGCATGCATAATAAGATTTAATCAGAGTTAACATTTAAATAAATTATAAAACAAAGAACATGTACAACATTGGTCCTATCACGTAGTTTTAGTTGATATGAGCCTAACGCAACTTGAAACGGTGGAAACAGAGCTAAAACACATAAGATACGGCCAAAACAAGGTTCTAAAACCGACGGGCTTGAAAAGACGGTCATGTGGACAACAAGAACCCTTAAAACGGAGCTAAGACGGAAAAGATATGGCTAAAACAAGGTTCAGGGGCTTTTCTGCGAAGAAACTGGGCTCCCAGGGGCTTAACTGCAAGAAACCAGGGATTAAAACATAATTACACATCTAAACCGAAGGTTTATAGTGTAAAAGATCAAGGATGGACCTCTGATGGGAAGAACTAAGAAGGACAGGGGCTTAAACGTTGAAAACAGGACCTAACTGAAAGGATACTTAAAGGTGGAAGAGCATTTTTGTGATATTGGAAACTTCAGGATTCTTTTTGCAAAAAGGCAGAGGCCGGCCCGAGTTGACCATTACGGTCTCTCGTTGACTCGGCGGGGCGCGGATCCGGACCGTCCGCCGTGGATCCGACGGTCGATGTGGCGTGCGTGCGTGAGGGAGGCGGCGGCTCGATGACCTAGGGTTGGGGGCCGATCGGCGCCGTTGATCGTGCGATGGACGGGCGGTGCGGAGCCGACGCGGGCGTGGACCGCGCCGTGGACCACGGTCCACGGGTTCACGATAGACCGGCCGAAGGGGTAACACCCCGATTTAATCCGGGACCGCCCGCCGGCGATCCGATGGCCGGGGTGGGCCGCATGCGGGAACACGGCGGTGGTGGCGCGGAGGGCGCAGTGCGCGGCGGCGCTTCGGCCGGAGCTTCGCCGAGAGAAGGCGGCCGGAGCTACGGTGCACCAATAACGCATGCTTGTTTGGACCGGGGAGGAAGAGGAGAACGGTGCGAAGCTTACCGAGTGTGCTCGATGACGGCGGTAGGGCGGTGTAGACGATGTGCGGCAAAGAGGGGCGGACGGGGTCACGGGTGCTCGCCGGGGAGGGGGTTGCGGCCTCGGCGCGTGCTCCCGGGCGTTGCGGTGGGTTCTCGGTGTACCCGTGTGTGCGTGGGAGGGAGAGAGGGGTGAGGAAGAGCCGAAAGACGCAAATCGAGGTGGCGGCCGTGGCTATTTACCTCGGCGGTGGCGGGGGTGAGTGCGCGGCTCGGTTGGCGGGGAGGAGAAGGGTTCGGGCGTCGGGTCTTCGTGCGAACGGTGTGGACGTCGAGCGAGGACGAAAAGGGCCCGAGGAAGATGTCCACCGGCGTCGAGGGGGCTCCAATCACGAGGCTATGGTGCGGTGGCGGGGATCCTCCGGGCGGTGGCGCGCGCACGAGGGGAGAGAGGTGCGGGGCTTGAGTTGGTCTTGGAAGAGAGGGAAAAGGGCGCACAAGATTTTGGCCGCGGCTTTTAAAGAGAGGAGGGAGAGGGAGCGGCGCCCAGTGAGATACGGCCATCAATGGCCATACAGTCGCCAACGGTTAAAGGAAATCAAGGGGGGACACTTGATTGAGGTGAAATGGAAAGGGGAAATGAAGGAATGTGGCGTCTAGTGCTTCATCTTGCATTAAAGGGCGGAATAAAGGAGGAAGGGACGGAAAAGACGGGGAGCACGGCCGGCGGTCACGACTGTTGCGGGACAGGGGAGAAGCTGGAGGTGGGAGACGACCTGACGAGCGGGCCGGCCGCTCGGTGAGAAAAGAAAGGAGAGGTGGGAGTGGGCGGCGCGGGGGATGCTTGGGGCCGGAATAGGAAGTGGGCCGGCCGGGTGAGGTTGGGTGTGGGCCAAAAGGGGAAGAGGTGGGCCGGTGCGGGAAACCGGGCCGCACGGCCGAATGGGGAGGAAGGTTAGGCCGGTAGGGCCGAAAAGAAAGAGGGGGGTTTAGGGAAGGGTTTTGGTTTTTTTAATGCTTTTGTTTTAAACCTTTTCAAACTTTTCAAACTTTAAACTCTTTCCAAATCATTCAAATTTTCCAAAACAATTTAAAAACTTTTAAAACTTCACTCAACACATAAATCACCATGCAAACAAAACATGATGCACAAGAACTTGTTGCCTCCAAAATTATTCCAATGATATTTAAATATTTTAGAGCATAATTTATTTGATAATTTATTATTCCTTAGAAAACAAAAACTAAAACACCATGTTGCTTACATTAATTTAGTGATGGAATTTTAGAGTGTTACAACCGAGAGGGAGTGGAGGCCGCCGTCGGGGAGGGAGTGGAGGAGGCCGCCGCCGCGCCCGAGTAGGAGCCCACCGTCGGCCGCACCGGGAGGGAGTGGAGGCCGCCATTGGAGAGGGAGTGGAGGAGGCCGCCGCTGCGCCCGGAGTAGTGTAACACCCCGCCCACTAAAGCCACACCGCCTAGCCCTTCAGTAGGGGCGAGCACACGTACACATATCACCCTGCTTACACTTTCGTCCTCGCTTCGTGTAAAAGGGTTAACCCGAGGGTGGTATGGCTGGTGGACAAAGGCTTATAAGTTGGCTCCACCCTTGCTCAACTAGCAATGGGGCACTAAACACGCGCATCTATGCTCATGGGCCACTCATGGGCCATCCAAATTGGGCCGGGTGTGACATTCACCCCCCCCCCCTCAAAGAACCCGACGTCCTCGTCGGTCCAACTCACCCGTCCAGTGCCGACCCATACGCCATGTCATGTGCCCCATCCCAGGCCCACATGCACATGCATATGTCCGCACACTGACCCGAGCAAATGTCCAGGAACCTCCCCTCTTAGCGCACGACCGTACGTCCAGCGCCGACCCATATGCCACGCCGTGTGTCCCATCTCAGGCCCACACGCGCCATGCGCCCTATGTCCGCACACTGACCCGTACGCGCAACCGCGAGGGTCGGCTCTGATACCATTTGTAACACCCCGCCCACCAAAGCCGCACCGCCCAGCCCTTCCGTAGGGGCGAGCACACGTACACATATCACCCTGCTTACACTTTCGTCCTCGCTTCGTGTAAAAGGGTTAACCCGAGGGTGGTATGGCTGGTGGACAAAGGCTTATAAGTTGGCTCCACCCTTGCTCAACTAGCAATGTGGCACTAAACACGCGCACCTACGCTCATGGGCCACTCATGTGCCATCCAAATTGGGCGGGTGTGACAAGTAGGAGCCCACCGTCGGCCGCACCGGAAGGGAGTGGAGGCCGCCGGCGGGGAGGGAGTGGAGGAGGCCGCCGCCGCGCCCGGAGTAGGAGCCCCGTCGGTAGGGAGTGGAGGTCACCGGGGAGAAGGTGGAGGTCGCGCGATGGCGGATTTGGGGAGAGGGGGGGTGGGGTGCGTCGGTGGTCGGAGAGAGAGGGACGACGACGGATGCGGGGAGAGGGGGGTGGGGTGTGGCGGTGGATCCGAGGAGAGCGGGGCGACGGCGGTCCCGATCGAGGAGGGGGGTGGGGGTGCGGCGGCGCGGGGGGGAGTGGTGCGGTAGATATGAGGAGGTGGGCGGGTTGGGGGGGCGCGGGGCGCGGGGGAAGGGGGGTTTGTTCCTTTTATACGTCTAGGGTTTTCGTCACCGGGTCGGTCGGAATAAATGGGTCGGCCGAAATAAATGGGCGAGCATAGACCATCCCCGAGTGTCGTGTGCCCGGCACTCGGGGAAGAGACTCTTTCCCGAGTGCCGGGCACATGACATTCGGGGAATTAATTTTTTTTAGTTTTTTTGCCTTATTTTTTTTGAAGCCATCCCACATTATTTGAAACTCCTTGCTCAAACTTGGGGTTATTTTGAATTTTTTGGCTATATTTCATTAGTTTTTTCATTTTGTTGACTTTTTAGCATACTTCAAATTTGAGCTGCAGGTGCATGAAGTAATGAAATTTCATAATTCAAAAAATGATATTCATTATATTTGGTGTATGTTGAGGCCGTATCTAGGAAGCCACATGAAATTTCGAAAATCTTTTTGCCATAACATGACGAACAACTAGCGGGAAAAGTGTTTGTAAATTATATAAAATCCAAACGACGTCCGAAAATCATGAAACTTGACTTGGTGTCATGTTATGGCATGTAGAGGCTATATGCAAGAATTGAGAAAATTTCGAGCAAGTTGGGACGTCGGATGCCTCAAACCCGGACATCTCCACACATGATATCACACTTGATCGGCCTCAACATACACCATTATGATGGATCGTCTTTCGGCGATTCAATAAAGTCTCATGGGATTCCTCTTCGAGGAGGTAGTTATTCCAACGGAAAACATCATTATGATGGATCTAAAAAATCCAATAAAGACTAGAATTTTGAAGTGAACGATATTTTGATGTATAAATACTATCTATTTTGATGTATAAATACGATCTATTTTGATGCGTATATTTCTATGTTTATTTTGATGCGTATATTTCTAAGTTTATGTATATACATAAGTTTATATATAAGTCTAAGTGCGTATATGGTATATATAGACGGGTATACATATATGTTGGGGAATTCGGGAAAACCCGTCACCCTCGAAACGTTGGGCTTAACAAAGTTCTCAAAGCATGTCTTTCGGGAAGCGGGGAATTCGCGATTCTCGGAAGCCCGGAACCCGCGAAGTCTCGAATTCGCGAATGTGTAGAGTTCGGGAATCTTGATTCGGCGAGGAGGTGGAGTCACCAACATGCGGAAGCCGGAATCTCAACGCGTCGATGGCCCGAACTTCGGAGAACGGCCGATTCGGGAATTTGTTGAAGACCCGGTTCGGGAGTCGGGCGTGTGGACATGCGCGAACCGAGTCGAGAAGCAAGGGCCAATTCGGGAATCCGTTGAAGACCTAGTTCGGGAGTTTCATGCGAAGACATTCACGAACCCGGGAAGAAGCAAAGTCAAAATTGTAGTCCCAAAAAGTCCGGGTTTAGAGTGTGAACTAGTGGCGATTTGTAAATATGTTAGATGAGAAAGACGATCCCGTATGCGTTCACACCGGGAATATTCTCCGAGGCTAAGGGTGTTATCGGCATGTAAAAGTCCCTTCGTCTCCCTATAAAAAGGGGGCGCAAGGGCACGTGTAAACGGATTCAAACTTTTTTGGAACTTATGCTACTTGCGAGAGGGGATCACGATCTATTTGCGCTCTAACCTTGAACTTGAACGTGTTGAGAACTCTCGCTTGTGTTAGGGTAGTCATCCGAATATTTCGGGTAACCCCCCCCAACAATATATACAAGTGCAAATACGTATACGTAAATATACGGGTTAGATAACAATTACAATATACGGTTAAATCGAAAACGAGAAAAAAAAAGATGAGACCCTTTAGTCACCGTTGGTATTACCAACCGAGACTAAAGGGGGTGGCTAGGATGAGGCACTCGGGGAAGAGGCTTGCTTCCCCGAGTTGGTGAGGCACTAGGGGAAGATGCTTCGCTTCCCCCGAGTGCTAGAGAAAGGCACTCGGGGAAGAGAGTTTTTAAAATATCTCCATTTTTCGACATCATTTTTCGTCCGCGAGTGGCTCTCTTCCCCGAGTATTACACTCGGGGAGAGGGCCTTCCCCGAGTTTCATGGACTCTTAGGCACATGGGAAGCCTCTCTTCCCGAGTGGATTTCTTACTCGAGTGCAACACTCGGGAAGAGTTTCTTCCCCGAGTGCCCGATATTTGGCACTCGGGGAAGCTCGGAGCACTCGGGGAATTTTCATTCTCCCGTAGCGATATGTTCTATGCATCCTTGGGCGAATTGAGCTTTTTGTATGTAGAGAGGTGTTCACCGATAGAATATATCCTCAGTGACATCATCTCCATCCCACTAAGGATGGCACTCGCACGTAGGCAGCTCCTGATGGCACTCGCACCAATGGCGCTCGGCTCCCGTCAATGTCGAATTCCACAAGCCATGGCTGCGCACCAGCCCTGCTGTAGACATCTCCCCCGCGTCCTCTGCGCGCACCCGGGCACATACCGGTTATCTGAAGAGGACTAGCTCCAACCATAGTTGAGGGGATAAACATTACTGAATTAAGCAAATGGTCCAGTTAGCAATAGGCATAAATCATTCTTTTAATCGCGCGCTTGGAGACCGCTTGGACGAGTGAGCGTCCAGTAATCATTCAATCGTGCTGGGTAGTGGGTATAGCTTATTCGTCAAGTCTGTTATGCTCCTGGGTCTTGCAGGATTGGCCCTTTTTTATGCGCCATTTGTGTGGCACTAAGCAAGGAAATCAAATTAATAAGTAAAGTGGGCAAGCATGGAATGGATCCAACAACTACCACTACGCATGCCAGCAAAACACAGTGAAAAGGCAAAACGATACATTAGTTAAAGTGGAACAAGGAAACAGGGAAATTTTAATTTGTTCAAGTGGTAACTCATTTACTCCTTTCAGTAATTTATGTGCAGAACAAACAACATCGTCGACTAGAGATGAGTTGCATCATCTGTCTCTACATCAAGAAAATTTATGGCAGCCATGTTGTCTTTCACCGTGGTGATAATGAAAACGTGATCAGTAAAGATAATCTTGCTCGTGCCACCCCTGAAGATGCAGAATCGGCCCAGAAGCTCTAGGAAATCCTAGAGACTGTGTTTGTGAGGTGGAAAAGCTAGACCACAGACCTTCCCTAAATTTCCTAGGGTCCTGAGTGTTTTAACATCATACATATACCATTATATATTGCGTTTGGCTGTGTTCATGTGTTTGCGACAACGTTTGGGGCTGAGCAGCAAACGTCTTTGCATCAATGCAAAGATGCTTCCTGCTCGGGGGCTACCCAGGGCATGATGCCCTCCCGCGTTTTTTACGAATTTTTTCAAAAAAATCCTGACAACCGTGTCGAGGCCGATCGCACGAGCGAAAGGTTTCTTGACGGAAGCTCGATCTCGCGGAAAATAAAGATGACAGCCTGCGTGGGATGAGGGGCTGTTGTTCGTTCAAAGCTCCTAGTGCTTACGCCTCCGTGGCTACGGCACGAAGACTTGCGAACACTCTCCGAGTCCCTAGGTCTTCGTCCGACCTCTTTTCAAAAGCATTCGAGTGACGGCCCGGATTCCGGTCCGAAAAACGATTTCACCTGGCAAAATCAAGTCAAGTTACCTCCCGAGTCGTCCGAGTTCTCGGGGGCTGCGAACGAGTGGTTTTACTTAGAGAATTGGGGAGGCCAAGCCTTCGACTCCTACGCCTCCGTGGCTCCCGCAGTAAGGCACGGGTCGCCTCGGTTTTCTCGGATCAACTCGCGCGTTGCTGCGGTCCGTTGGGGAATTCGGAAAACCCGTCACCCTCGAAACGTCGAGTTTAACGGAATTCTCAAAGCATGTTTTTCGGGAGCTGGAAATTCGCGATTCTCGGAAGTCCGGGACTGCGGAGTCTCGAGTCGCGAATGTGCGGGGTTCGGGAATCTTGATTCGGGAGGAGGCGGAGTCATGAACATGCGGAAGCCCGGAATCTCAACGTTGATGGTCCGAACTTCGGAGATTTGCCGATTCGGGAATCGATGAAGACTCGTTCGGGACTCGGGCGCAAGGACATGCACGAACCTCGCCGGGAAGCAAGAGCCACTTCGGGAATCGTAGAAGACCTAATTCGGTAATTTCGGGCGAAGACATTCACGAATCACGGGAGAAGCAAAGTCAAAGTTGTAGTCCCAAAAAGTCCGGGTTTAGAGTGTGAACTAGTGCCAGACTTGTAAATGTGTAAGGGGGAAAAGACATTCTTGTGTGTGTTCACATTAGGAATATTCTCCGAGCCCGAGGATGTTATCGGAATGTAAAAGTCCCTTCGTCTCCCTATAAAAGGGGGCGCGAGGGCACGTGTAAACGGATTCAGACTTTTTTGGGACTTGTGCTATTTGAAAGGGGAATTTCGGTCTCTTTGCGCCCTAACCGTGCTATTGAACGTGTTGATAACTCGTCACTTGTGTTAGGGTGGTATTCCGAATTTTTCGGGTATCCCCGACATTGGCGCCCACCGTGTCCCGGCCCGAAAAGAAACTCACGATGCCACCTCGAAGAAGTCAAAGAAGACGCTTGCTCCCGGTGCGGGCCAACCGGAAGACCGCCATCTCACCCGGGGGAACGAAAATTCGTTTGTTCCCCGAATCCTCGAACGTAACGGACCGGCGGCGAAGAGAGAAGCTCGAAGCCCTCATGAAGGCAAGAGCGAGAAAAAACGGCTCACATCCAAGAACAACTCAACGAACGGCAAGAGCACGAGAATGTTGATGCCGATGATGATTCCATAGACAGAGAGCTAGCCATGGTAAACCAAAAGATACAACGGTACAACGAAAAAGACAAAGAAAAGTTCGCGGCTCGGTTGCGGGCGAAGAGGAAAATCTCTCGATAAACTAGAACAATTCGAACAAAGAAAAAGAACAAATACAAGCAATACGAGAGAGAAATCGACGAAATGAAAGAGCAAGAGAACAGCTCCCCCGTGGCAAGAAACACCGCGAGCAGAACCCCGTGCTCGCAAGAGAATCCCCCGAAGGAAAACTTCTTCGCGGGAAACGGAATCTCGCACTTCGTGGATTCCGAATCACCACTTGTCGATAGGGCCGCAAACAAGCACCTTGGCCGCCGAAGTTCAAGCCTCGTCTCTCTTCCCAAGTACAACGGTTTCGGAAACTCCGAGGCAATTTCTCATGAGATACGAGTCGGTGTGAATTCGGCGGGGAGGAGATGATGTTGCACTTGCCAAATCCTTCATCATAGCTTGCGAAGGACCGATTGAATTGGTACTCACTTCTTGCCTCCACACTCGATCTACGAATGGGTAGATCTCAAAACAAAGTTCATGCAGGCGTTTCAGATGTTCCATGACACAACAGCCGAAGCCTCAGATTTGTATAACTGCAAGCAGAAGGACAGGGAACCACTGCGAAATTTCGTGAGAAGATTCATGCAATAGAGGTCTCAGATCCCCGACGCTGATGACAAGACAACGATCAAGGCACTGATCAAGGGTCTCACCCCAGGGCCAACGGCTTCCCACCTCACAAGAAAGAAGCCTGAGACAGCTTGAAGAACTATTTCGAGAATTGGAGGATTACATTCTGTCTGATGATGACCACCGCAAGAGAGTAGCCGAACGAAACGAGGCAAGACAGGGTGGCGAGAGATATGACTCGGCGAGCACCACCACAGCATCCACGAAATGTAAACAATGTCGGAAATCCTCAGCAACAACAAGAAAGCAGGCCAAGTGCCGGGGGAGGATTCGGTCACGAGAGGAAGGGGGAGGGGAAGAGGAACCCCAAGCCTCCCGAACCACAACCCAAGAGATCCCCACTTCTACCGCCAATATCACGGAAGAGGCCACGGCACCGAAGGGTGCCCGGAGACAAAGAAGAACATGGCACGAATCCGGCAAGAGAAAGCACTCATGAGCATTGCATCCTCGATGCCAACACGGTTTCGGCCGAACTTCGCGGCCGCGGTTCGCGAGTCCGCGATCCGGCTACGTACCGGTTCGACAATTTCCACAACCGCAATCGGCATGGCGACCTTCACAGCAATTCTTTCCTCGGTCGCAAGCGATACGGTCAATCCAAGCGGCCACGACCCATTCGGGAAATCTTGCCACCACCTCCGAAAGCTCATCAAGGCCTCGGTCAAGTTCGGGACCTCGGAACTCCAAAGCATTGCCGTCGTTCTCGGACTATCATGCCAATCACGGGTGGATCTGCCATGGAATTTGAAACAAAGAAGCAACGAAACAACTACTTCGGATCCGTGAATACTATCATCAATGATGGCACAACCTGCCCGCCGGAGTGGGCGAAGGTGCCAATCACCTTTACGAAGAAGACTTCGAGCCGAAATCCGCGATCCACAATGATGCCATGGTGATTGAAGTCAACATTGCTTGGATGGGTCATAGGAAAAATCTTGGTGGACAACGGGAGTTCGGCGGACATCCTATTCCCGAAAACATTCGAGAAAATGAATCGAGTCGGCACATGTTGGACCCACCGAGTACCCATTGCGGGGGTTCGGAGGGAAGCCCATCAAGCCGGTTGGAAAAATATCACTCCCGGTTTCTTTCGGAGATCTTGAGAATGCCGAACGAGAACCTCACCTTTGATGTGGTTGACATATATCACCCGTATCTTGCGATCTTCGGCGGGGGTTTCATGAACAAGTTCGATGCTTTGTCATAAGGCAACAGCTTCCTATGCATGAAGATGCTCGCGCCCAAAGGGGTTATCACGGTATTCGGCAATCAACGGGAGGCCGAAACATAGAAAAGGGCCACACGCCCGGTCAAACGAATGTGTATCGGTCGAAAGCAACCGAAGAGAGGAAGGAAACCTATGAAGAGCCGAAGCGGGACAAAGAGAAAAATAACATAGCCGCGAGAAGATGAAACAAAGAGAGTGTACCCGGACGACATGCCCGATAGAGCGAGTCATAATAGGGGCGAACCTCGCCGAAGAGGATGATGAACTCATACGATTTACGAACGTAAACAAGGATGTTTTTGCATGGTCGGCCAAAGATTTGCAAGGCCTTGACAGAGACATAATTGAACATGTCCTCGAAACGGATGACAAGATACCGCCCAAGAAGCAAAAACTTCGGAAAATGTCCGACGAAAAGGTCAAGGCGGTGGAAGCGAGAAGTTCGGAGATTACAGGATGCCCAAGTGATCGGAGAAGTCAAGTACCCGGTCCCGGTTAGCCAACACCGTGCCGGTCAAGAAGAAAAATGGCAAATGGAGAATGTGTATCGACTTCACCGATTTGAACAAGGCGTGCAAGAAGGACGATTTTCCCTTGGAAAGGGTAGACAAAATCGTGGATGATGCGACCAACGGTGAGATGCTTTCGCTCCTGGACATGTTCTCTCGGGTATCATCAAATCGAGTTCGCAAAGAGGACGTAGAGAAGACAAGCTTCATCACTCCTTTCGGAACATTTTGTTTCGTAAGAATGCCGTAGGGGCCGAAGAATGCGGGGTGCACGTTTTCAAGGATGATAGCAATAGTGTTGCATCAGCAAATTCGGAGAAACATCTTGGCATATGTGGATGACATAGTTGTCAAGAGTATCCAAAGAAGGGACCACATCGGTGATTTGGCGAAACATTCGCGAACATGAGAGCAACAAACTTGAAGCTAAACCCGTAAAAGTGTGTGTTCGGCATTCACAAGGGGAAAGTTCTTGGATGCCTAGTTTCAACGAAAGGCATTGAAGCGAACCCGACAAGATAAAGGCTCGATGGAGATGCGGGAGCCAATCTCGGTGAAAGATGTTCGAGAAGTTGACGGGGAGAGTGGCCGCCCTCAACGCATTCATCCCCGGAGCCGCGAGAAAGAAGTTTGCCATTCTTTCAAGTTCTCGAAGTGCCAAGAAATTTCGGTGGTCCGAACCTCGGAAGCAAGCCTTTCGTGAACCGAAGGACTATCCGTCCAACATGACCAAGCTCGTCCGCCCGAGCCAAAATCGCCGCTTCGCCGTACGTGTCCGCATCAAGTTCGGCGAGAAGTGCGGTGCGATACAGGAAAAGGAAGAAGAAGGAAAGCTCGGGCAAATTCTCGTATATTTTGCCTCCGAAGCATTGTCCGGTTCCAAGGTTTTCTATTCCGAACTAGAGAAGATCGCGTATGCGGTCATCATGGCAACAAGAAAACTAAGACACTATTTCAAAGGCCACGAGAATAAGAGTGATCACCAACCAACCATTAAATGACTTGTTCGCAAACGGGGAGGCATCCACCCGAATCATCAAGTGGGGTGCCGAACTCTCTCGAGTATGTGGTGGATTTCGAGAGAAGAAGTGCAATAAAATCGCAAGTCGCGGACTTTGTCGTGGACCGGACCTCACCTCGCTCGTAATCTTGAGGAAAATACACCCGAACCTTGGGTAGTGCGGTGTGATGGAGCATGGTGTTACAAGGGGGTCGGAATTTCGGCCGTTGTAACATCCCCCGACGGGCATAGTCATAAGATATGCAGCGCGGCTCGTATTCGCGAACAATGAACACTCCACGAACAAAACAACAGAGTACGAAGCTCTACTGCTGGCATTGAGAAAAATGAAAGCCTTGGGGCAGCAGACTTTCATAATCAGAACGGATTCGAAAGTGATCCAGGAACATATCGAGAAGGAAAGCGAGGCCAGGAACCCAGTTCTCATGAAATATCTCGAAAAAGTCAGAGAAATGGAAAGACACTTCAAAGGCTATTCAGTTCAGCACATCCCAAGGGATGATAACAATGAGGCGGATAAACTGGCAAAGGCAGCAGCCAGAAATCAAGAACTACCACCAGATGTGTTCTTTGAAATCATCAGAGAACCTTCCATCAAAGATTCAAGAACTCAAATCGTGAATATGGTGGAAATTCCAGACTGGAGAGCAGAAATAATGGCCTACCTAAGGGGACATTACGAACCGCAAGATGAACTGGAAGAGAAAAGGTTGAGGCAAAGGGCTCGGGGCTATACAGTGGTAAATGGAGAATTGTACAAATCAGGAGTAACTGAGCCTTGGTTACGCTGCATCACCTCCGAAAAAGGTCGCGAACTCCTAAAAGAAATGCACAGTGGATTTTGCGGGGCACACATAGGCACCGGGGCTTTGGCCGGTAAGGCGATAAAACAAGGATTCTATTGGCCAACCATAAACATCGACGCCAAGATGTTGGTTCGGCAATGTGAAGCATGCCGTAAGACGGGAAATCGGCGAATCCGCCTTCAATGCCGGTTCATTTAATTCCTCCGACCCGGCCTCCGCAAAGATGGGGCATGGATCTATTAGGCCCGTTGCCAACGGCTCGGGGCAATTGCCGATTCGCGGCTCTAGCGGTCGACTATTTCACGAAGTGGGTAGAAGCAAAACCACTCGCGAACATCACGGCGAAGAAGTCTCGAAATTCTTTTGGCGTAACATAGTCGCGGGTTCGGAGTTCCTAGAGAACCGACGGTTGATAATGGCAAACGGTTGACCGCTACACCTTCAAAGAGTATTGCGAACCCTAGGCACACAAGCAAAATTTTCGTCAAGTATATCATCCACAGTCAATGGAGCAAACATAAAGGAATACCTTAGAAGAGCGCGAACAAGGCCCGGAGTTCGCAAGTTTTCTAGCAGAGAAAGCTAGTCCCACGAAGGAAGAAAAATGTAAGAATCGTGAAAGGCGTGAGAGCGAGAAAAGATTTTTTAACGACAGACCGGCCGCTATTTATAGGGATGGGGAGGGGTAGTTTCGCGAAGTGCGCCTCGATTTAACCGCCTTTGGCTCCCTGGGTGACGCGTGTCCCCTCCGACGTTCCGAGGGTGACGTTTTTTACTAAATTTCCGAAAGGTTCGTGGAATCGGATCGTCGGAGTCAACCCGCTTCCCCGAGGGGCTAGTGTTGGGGAATTCGGAAAACCCGTCACCCTCAAAACGTCGAGTTTAACGAAATTCTCAAAGCATGTTTTTCGGGAGCCGGAAATTCACGATTCTCGGAAGTCCGGGACTGCGGAGTCTCGAATTCGCGAATGTGCGGGGGTTCGGGAATCTTGATTCGGGAGGAGGCGGAGTCATGAACATGCGGAAGCCCGAATCTCAACTCGTTGATGGTCCGAACTTCGGAGATTTGCCGATTCGGGAATCCGATGAAGACTCGTTCGGGACTCGGGCGCAAGGACATGCACGAACCCGCCGGGAAGCAAGAGCCACTTCGGGAATGCGTAGAAGACCTAATTCGGGAATTTCGGGCGAAGACATTCACGAATCACGGGAGAAGCAAAGTCAAAGTTGTAGTCCCAAAAAGTCCGGGTTTAGAGTGTGAACTAGTGGCGGACTTGTAAATGTGTAAGGGGGGAAAAGACATTCTTGTGTGTGTTCACATTAGGAATATTTTTCGAGCCCGAGGGTGTTATCGGAAGGTAAAAGTCCCTTCGTCTCCCTATAAAAGGGGGCGCGAGGGCACGTGTAAACGGATTCGGACTTTTTTGGGACTTGTGCTATTTGAAAGGGGAATTTCGGTCTCTTTGCGCCCTAACCGTGCTATTGAACGTGTTGATAACTCGTCACTTGTGTTAGGGTGGTATTCCGAATTTTTCGGTATCCCCAACACGGTCGTCCTCGGGCGCTCGGAAGCGATCGGGAAGTAACGTAATTCCAATAAAGTACTTAGCTACACGGCTTGTAGCCTTATGACTTGTTCGAGTTATTACATAGAGTAAATTATGGTAAAATTAACTTGAGGGCCCGGGGGCTTCGGGTCCTACGATGCATCTTGTGGCAGCAACTCCAGGTCCTTCAAGGTAGCATCGGCCATGTTGCGGGCGAAGGGTGCGCGGTCTTTTTCCGGCTCATCGCCTTGCTCATTGGAGATGCCAGGGGCCCAACCGCCACTCAGCGCCATGCGGTCGAGCCCTTGGTAGTGCGACTCGAACATGGCGAGGACTCGGTGCACTGCTCGCCGGGCCGTCGTCAGCTCAAGCTCACGCACCACGTAAGGAAGGCGCTCGACCTCTTCGATCAACGTCTTGGGCATCATCGGTCCGAGGGTCACGCCGAGCCCGGCCATAGCCGTGCTCATCGCCCTTTCGAGCTTGGCGATGTCCCCGATGACGTTCGGGCCGATGGCCTCCGAGTTGCGCCGCGCATCCCGGGCTTAGTTCGGGGCGGCCGCATCCTCGCTACCGAGCCATCTACGATCGCTCTAGCTCAGTCTTGACCTCTGAAAGACGAACAGAACGACAAGTTATGATGGACCCGTGCACAAGGGAGAGACAAAGTCAAGTTTTGACACTTACTCCGAAGCTGCTCCGACAAGCGCCCGATCGCGCCATCCTTCTCGATGACCTTGAGGAGGGCGGTGTTCAGCTCCTGCTTCACCTCCGCCAACTTCATGGTCATCCCGGCGCGAATCACGCGTGCCCCTGCGACCACGACTAGCAAATCAGAGCGTGACAAGAGGCAAGTAGCGAGCAACACAAAGAAAGAAAGCGACCATGTGACTCACCCACAAGATCTTGCGACATCTTGGCATTGCTCTCGCGCGGTCGCGTCGCCTCTTTGGAGACCACCCGGAGTTGGTTTGTGACCCGAGAAAACCGGCGGCCAGCCGTCGCCAAGTCCGTCGTGGTCGTACCTAGGTCATGCTCCGGCTCCGACAACCTCGCCTCGAGCATCCCCTTTTCGCGAGTGGCGACCCGGGCGGCGTCCGGGCGGCGGTTTCGGTGGCGGCGGTGGCAGTCTTGGCCCTCTTCGCCGCATCTTCGGCGGACGTTGTGGCCACACGGAGCTTCTCGACCTCGGCCTCGGTGAGAGCCGGCCTCGATGCCGGCGAGTCTCATTCGGTTGCGGCCGCCGCCGGCGGCGGTCCGGGCGACGGTGGCACGGTTTTCCGCGAATTGTTGGGCGGCTTCAAGGTACGTCCGCATCGACACCTTGCTTCAAGAGAACCAAAGAAACAAGTTTCAAGTGAAAAAAACTTACCGAGGTCGCGTGGAGGATCAACTCATCGAACGCACGACGCGCCCACTCCAACTCGCGCTCTAGGGTGCTATGCGCCGCGACCTCCTCGTCATCCTTGGTGTCGTCGCCGGACTCGAAGGCGCCCCGCCCACCGGGTGCGGTGCAAGTTCGAGGGTTTGGGCTTCACCGCTCGCGACGCCCCGCAACAAGGCTGCGAGAATGAAATCAACACTTCAAGAGAGCTTTTCTTTTTGCTTTCCATCATACTTCTCCCTCATTTCGGCCCTCATTCTCCTCCTCCCGATCACTTTACGGTACTGTCGGCATCAATCTTGGTTGTCATAAAGCCCGAGTCGTCATCATCCCGTGCGAGGCGCGCATGTCGGCGGTGCCTTGACGCCCTCCGTGATCTTGTCCTCGCATATAAACTTTGAATAGCCCCGCCCGTATCACTATCACTACCACTATAAAATGCACCCGTTTGTTCTTTCCTAAAGCCACACACAATCAAATCTCCCTAACACTCATTACCAAACTAAGTACACGCACCTAATTGTACCCGCAAACATCCACTTTCTCTCACTCACTCACATCCAACGTCGGCTCCTCCGGATCAAACCTCATCCCCTCCCCAAGTGCCCCACGCGCCACCGCCACAAGAGATGAAGAGACGAGAAAAAAAGGCCGACATGGAGGAAAATCGAGGAGATAGGCGACTCCTCCTCTCCCCAAACCTTTAATCCCTTCACACACCGGTCTCACCGCCTCTCCCACCGCCATCCTCTCCTCCCCCCGGCCCGCATGCCCTCTTGCCATTGAGTCACCGTCGCACCTCCCTCGTTGCACCACCGAATCTCAACGACCACGGCGACATCCACCGCGCGCGGCCACGGCTCCCCGGCCGACACGCCTCCCTAGGCTCCCCGTGCATCTCCCCGGCCACGGCGGCCTCCCCCCTCGCGCCCCCCCCGCCCCCACCACCGGTCCCTAGATCAGCATGGTGGAGGAGCAAGAGGGATACCCAAACGTGGTGGCGGCGGAGGAGGGATCCCGTGCGTTGTGACGGGCCTCTTCCCCCTCGACCGCTCCGACGGCGTGGAGCCTCCAGGCCGAGGGTGTAGCGAAACACGAGGCCTCCGGGCGGTGGGCGCGTGGCCTCCCCCACTTCCGGACCTCCCGACCGTACCCCTCCCATCCCCACATAGAGCTGCGGGGTCCCATAATCCCCTTCTCGCACCACGCCGCACCTCCCATCCCCGGCGGCGGCCGGAACTCCGTGTGTGCGGTGAATCTCGGCTAATGAGGACAAGGATGGCGTCGGGGGGTGGGTTGTGGTAGGGGCTCATCTACACGCCCCATCAAGAGGGCTTATCCGCATGTGCCGCCATGATGGCACCTGCCATGGTGATGTGCTCCCCACTTCTCATATCCATGGTTTGCAGATGCAACATTGGAAGCCGCTCATTTCACAAACCTCCCCCCTTTCTCGATTTTTCATTCTCACAGATCCCGATCCTCACAGGCACGTTGGCGAGCAGAGGCCGCGGAGAAGGAGGTGGCGTAGAAGAAGGCGGCATCGTTGGCGAGCAGCACCGCCTAGACGGTGTAGAAGGTGCGCCAACACTGCTGTAGAGGTGGCGCCCTGCTCTGTGAGGGTAGCACGGGGGCACGCTGGGACCACTGTCGCGAGCGGATGCGAGATCCAGACTGGCCGCCACCTCCGTCATGTTCACCGCCGGCGCGCCCGAGGTGGACCTGTGCACGCACTGCTTGAAGAAGTCGACCCGTCCCTCTCTCTAGGTGCGCCGCCCGTCCTCCCTGTCTGGGACACCGGCCTCCTCGATCACCTCCGCCACGTCGCCAACAAGGTCCTGGCCGGCAATAGCGAGCAGGTTCGCGGCCGATACAATCCGTGAGTTGCTCTTGCTGAAGCACTTCTCATCTCTTCTGGACTGGATTTTGATCGAGATGCGTCCCAATTCGTGTGTAGTCTGCAGCTTGCTGTCTATTGATTCCATCATCGCCGCCACCTGCTACTACTCGCGTGACACATGCTTGGTGAAATGCTCGCAGGGATCAGCAGCAGAGCAGCAGAGCAAGAACATCATATGGAAACCATGGAGGAATAAAGACCATTCTTCTTTAGCTAGAAACAGGTTGGATGTCATGAATATATGATTTTCTTTGATTACCGTCAGGAACCATGAAACTAGAATATCATTTTTTTTAATTCAAGTAAACTTGATACAGTGAAACTAGAATATCATTTTTCTTTGATTAGCGTTAGCACGGGCAGTATACTAGTTTCATAAAAGCCCCAGCATGTATCATTTTTCTTTGATTAGCGTTAGCACGGGCAGTATACTAGTTTTATTTTGTCTTTTACAGATTGCCCAACAAATGACTGTGAAGCCGAAGGTGTATGCACCCTCCCCACCCGGCAACCACACACCAATCCATGTCCCATATATTGCTGGACCTCTTGGGGTATGTTATTGGCTCCCAGGCACAAGCCGGCCACCACACTCCAGATTATTACCCTGGCAATGGGGCACTAAAAGAACAAATGTTCTATTTGTTTCCTCTTGATTACAAAAGTAACAAGCAGGATCTCCTATCCATTTTCTTCTAATAAAGTTATCTTTAGTGAGAATTGCATTATTTTCCAACAACCACAAAAAAATGATTTTATATGGTATTTTGGATTTCCAAATGTATTTGAAATTTAGCCCTGTTTCTCCACCAGAGAGGTGATCATACACTGATTGAAGTTAAGCCCAGGTGCATCAAAATAATTTGATAACTCCTAGGAAGTAATACTGCCCCGGGCATTGGAAATAGCACGGCAAGTGCTTGGACGTTCGATAAATTTTCTTCCATTGATGCTCTGTCGAAACATTTAAAATTTCCTAGTGCAACATTAATGGTCACTGTTTGCAATATGGATTTGCAACATTGTTCATAGGTCAAACAGCATCTCCTCCGGCTATGTGGATTTGACAATTCTAGAAGAGTTGTGTGTAGGTTTTTTTTGATATATACAGCCTGTTCGCTTGGCTTATCGCCCACCAGCCGCAAGACTTTTCTCTCGAACAAACTAGCCACCAAAGCAACTAGCCAGCAGTAATTTTCTCTCGAAAAAACCAAGCACCACCATCGGCCACCAGCCAAACGAACGGTGATAAGCTGAATGGGAGATTCTTTGTGAATCTCCCATTCACACTCGAGTGCTCGTTCCGGTCCTTCAGTAGGTGATCATGACCTGAGTCGATATACTCCTTAATCTAAAAAATGTCCTTAGCAGTCTACTACGTTACAACCACAGATCTGGGCTTAATTATAACTGGTGGTGCACAAGTCCTAATTAAGTCCTAACCACCCCAACTATGGGCCGGTCAAGTTAAACATGTTTGAAATATGCACAAGTGGACGATGCTGATTAAGATTGCACTCATGGAGCGTAATAATTGGTGCCGGCGACCGGGACAAACATGTTTCCGCATTTCTTACTTGCAATCTTGTGTGCCTTTACTTTCTAGAGTAGTATCATGATAGGATTGACTATAGGTTGCAAAACTCTTTGGGACGAGGGTTCTACACTAGACCAAACCGTAGTTGCACATCTAGATAGATGCTCTAGTTCTCTTTATGTTTTATGCAAAATACATTTAGCCTGTAGGTAGGTTAAGGTTTTAAAACTGATTAATTCACCCCCTCCCCCTATTAGGCCAACGAGCATACGATCCCTTACACCCGGGCATTGGAAATAGCGCGGCTAGTTCTTGGACGTTGGATGAAAATCTTTCTATTGATGCTCCGACGAAACATTTAAATTTTTTTATTGCAGCACTAATGGTCACTGTTTGTAATATGGATTTGCGATATTGTTCAATAGGTCTAATAGCATCTCTTCTGGTTATGTGGATTTGGAAATTCTAGATGAATTGTGTGTAGGGTGTTTTTTGTTTATATAAGCTGAATTCTTTCGTTCAAGAAAGATATTTTGGTCGGTTCCCATTCACACCCAGAGCGTTCGTTCCGGTCCTTCAGTAGGTGATCAAGACCTGAGTCTACTCCTTAATCTAAAAAAATGACCTGAGTCGGAGTCTACTACGTTAGTGAACAAGTCGTAACCACCCCAACTATGGGCCGGTCAAGTTAAACATGTTTGAAATATGCACAAGTGGACGATGCTGATTAAGATTGCACTCATGGAGCGTAATAATTGGTGCCGGCGACCGGGACAAACAATGACGAATTAAGCTTTAAGTTGCGACTTGAACTAGCTCGAGAGGTCAGGTGTTTCTGTCAGCATACCTGCATTAGCAAATCAGAGCCCTCCCCATCAGCCTCCTCCTCCATAATTGGTGCCGGCGACCGGGACAAACAATGACGAATTAAGCTTTAAGTTGCGACTTGAACTAGCTCGAGAGGTCAGGTGTTTCTGTCAGAGTTGAGGGAATTGCAGGGCAAATTAACCGTGCCATGGGAGAGCCAGGACGTCCGGAAGAGATGATCAATCACTACGTGAAGCTACTGGCGGCCACAGGGAACATTGCAAGCGGTCTGGGCGTCCTGGCGTTGCTGTGGTCGACCGTCGTGCTCCTCGGCGGCTTCATCAGCATCCTGCGGATAAAGGAGTTTTGGGTTCTCACTGGACTCAGCATCCTCATGGCATGCAGGTACAACATGTACTGCGTCGAATGAATTTGCTACCCATCGCGCTTACCCAACATATTACACTGACTGCAGGGTGGTGGACAATTATGACAAGGAGTTTGAAAGAGGGATCTATATGCTGGAGGAACACTGCATCCGTTTCATCGGGCGTCAGAAATGGATCCCAGCGCGCGTGGCCCGGTCGCGTCAACTCTGCCTGGGTATAGCGTATTTGCTCAAGTGTGTGCTGTTCGTGTGTCTTTCAGCATTGGTCCTAAATGTTATGCCGTATCTGAGCCTGGGGGTCTCCGTGTGGCGCCTTGTGCGTCGAGATTATGGAGATGCGGGTGGAGACGCTGCCAACGCAGCAAAACTGGCCGCCGCACTGGACATCTTCTATGCTCTAGTTGTGTTCCAGAGTTTCTTCGTCATATACTGGACTGTCCTTTCAGTACATTTAAAAGTTACAGTTCTTGTTGTGGCACAAGTGACGAAAAAACAGTTTGGAGACGAGAATTGGAGCCCAGTTGCAGTTGACATGTACTGCTCAGAAACAAGATGGAAGTTTAACAAGGACGGGGGGCTGCCCGGCAACTGGAACTTGATCACATTTGCTGTTGGGTTGCTACAGTCTGCACCTACTAGGGATCACAATGACCACCTATGGGGAGCAAGGGTTCTAGACAAGC
The DNA here is from genome assembly GCA_947561735.1 of Cenchrus americanus. NCBI lineage: Eukaryota > Viridiplantae > Streptophyta > Magnoliopsida > Poales > Poaceae > Cenchrus > Cenchrus americanus. The sequence continues at coordinate 257,006,450 of OX387245.1, forward strand.
TGCTTGGTATTGGTAGCAAGGATGAAACATCAAGACAAGGAGCACGGCGGGAGCTACTATTTTCCAGGGTCGCTATTAAGAACCTGATCCGCATGATCGGTCGGAGAGACACAAGTACTGACACCGAGGGCAGAGACCGCGCCGCAAGCATTCTAGCACATGTTGCCATGGACCTCTACATAGCACACTTCACGGGTACACTGGAGTGCATTTGTTCCCTACTCGAAAGCTTTAACCAAGTCTGTGAGATCTGTCCGTGGCCGGGGAAAAATTCTGATGAACAGAGTCGGCCATTAGAAACATCCCAGCGTCAAGATGCTGCCCACGTGGCGGTGCCCATCCAAGACCAAACTGACCATGAACAAGTCGTCACTAGTCCATCATCTGCCGGGTTAGCCCAGAGGAAACGGACAACTTTTCTTGTAAGGCTCAAGGAAGCTAATAAGCGTCGTCAACAAAGGTGCCCGACAATTGCATGAACAAGCCCTGGAGATCTTGACGGAGCTAGCCTTTGATGATTCTTTCAAGAAGCAGGATTTTAGCAAGCTTTTCAAGACCGTGCTACGCATCTTCCTTGAGGAAGCGCCCAGCAACAATACTGTAGTTCAAGTGGAACAAGAAGACCGGGAACATGCCACCAGAGAGATGAGGGGAAAAGCAGGGGAAGCACTGGCCAGATTGCTTCTCATTAGCACTGCAAGGAAAAGAGATGTTAACGTTGCTGATATAATTTCCAAGCAAGAGGCGATCAACCTATTGACTAAGGTAACCTGCTGCCTCTTCATCCATTTTGATCTGAGTCCCAGTTTCTCAAATTATTATACAATTTCTCTTCCTTCTGCAATGCAGAAATATTTCCCATTTTCCAACAGGGGTCTTGCTCAAAATATATACCCCTTTTATTATCCAAATTAATTATGTGTGATATTAGTAAGATACATTCTCTGTTTTCAGACTAACTAGGGTATCCTAAATATTACTATAGATTAAAAGTGCCGAGGGGAGTAGTTTGTAATTATAGTTTTTTTCTAGGCGTTTCTTTCATCAATGTCCATCTTAGCTATAGCTGAAGTGAAAAATATTTTTGTTCTGTTATAAGTCAAACTTCTCTAACTTTGACCCAGTTTTCTTTATAAAGAACTTTCAAGTTTATAGAAATAACATTTGCAATAACAAATAAAAACTATCAGGCATATGTCATGGCAGGTTAATGGATTAGATGCTATAGATGTTTGTGCATTTTCAATAAATTTTGTCAAAGTTAGAGATGTTTAACTTAGGACAAAAAGTACAATATCTCATATTTTGAAACATAGGGAGCAACAGGTAATTACATTTAATAGGTATACATATGAAATTAGAATGAGGTATCTTAAAATTTTCTAGTAATTCATTAACACCTTTAAACAACTTATGTACAGATAAAATGGCATCCTTCAACTAGAGGCAAATTGCATCAATCTGCATATCATGCATAACATGATAACTATAGCATTGCTGACCTTTTGTGTTAAATTATGTTGTTGTAGGTTTTGAATCAAATATTATCTAGTGAAATGGGAACAACTACAGATGCAGTAAAAAGTGCAGTAAAAGGGTCAGTTACAGAAATGGAAAGTCTGGTGACCGAGGTAACTCACTACATCTGCCTCTGCATCTCTTTTGATCTTATTCCTGATTTCCAAAGGGTCCTTTTTTAAAAACCTTATCTCAAAAATAATTATGCTCCCAATGAGAATCAAACTCGAGCCACCAAGGTGCTACTAAGGCACTCTAACCATTAGGCTATAGCCTACATCTTAAAATTTTCAAGTAATTCATTAACTACTTGCAATACATTTTGTATAGATAAAAATGCATCCTTCTACTGGAGGTGAGTTGCATCAATCTGTACCATGATTATAAGATTGCTGATCCTTTGTGTTAAATTATGTTATTGCAGGTATACAACGAAAAAATGGGAAAACAATTGTGTGCAAAGGCTGTTGCAAAAACGCAAAACCAAGTGGCCGAGGAGGTAACCCTCTATATACTACCTCTTCCTCCATGCTATTTTTAATCGTATCCCCAATTTCTTAGATCTTAATATCTCTTCTGTAGTCTAAAAATAATTTCCCAACAGTTCAACACACTCAGTATATCAACATTAGAATCTCTTATATCCTAAATATTTGACATTAAAGATAGGTTCAAATTGTGATATTATTGTTTTATTTACAAGTTTGTCATAGACATCCATTAGTGTCTAACTTGGTAATTTGTACTTGCATTGTATTAGATAGATGTGCATGTGAAATGACATGTGACCATCTTAATTTGTTCAAGTAATTCATTAAAACAACGCAGTCGGTAGGGTTGAGGGTGGGAAGTGGACCATCCTCACAGTCACAGTATTTTACTAAGGAAAGCTCAACCCGAGCTCAGCTAAGAAAGCTCCAGAAATTAATCACTCCCCCCACCCACACATACACACGCCACCACCACCACCATACAACATCTGCATGCATGTGGATGTCACCCATGTGGTTCCGACATAACCTGTGCTTTGAAACCTACCCCACCACCAGCTCCTGCACGAGGGCCCAAAGCATCATAGGTCGGGTTCAACCATGCTACTTGTAAAACCAATGAGTCCTTTCATTAATTCCTTCCAATAACTTACCAGATGCAACGACATCCTTGTTTCAACTAGAGATGAGTTGCATCAATGCAATAATATAAATCATGTTTAATACAATTATAAGACTGCCTTTTCGTTTCAGGTGATCAATCAAATATTATGTAGTGAAGTGGGAATACTCGCGGATGCAGCCAGAAGAGCTTTTAGAAGAAATGAAAACCTACCCACCAAGGTAACTACCTCTGCCTCTGTATCTCTCGTCTTATTCCCAATTTAATATATGTTAGTTAATTTATCTTATTTCTTAGCGTAGAAATATTTTCCCCCAACAATTCAAATGCATTTATTATTAGTAAGAGTCTTTAAACAATGCCCTCCCCAAGTTTATGGGGTCAAGTAAAAGAACATTTGCACTCTAGCACGCCCTCTACAAGCTCCTTCGGGGAGGCCTTCAAATTTCCTATGGGGTCTCTAAGGATTTTTCTATCCATGGAGACTATTACAAGAGTTGGAGAAACAGTTGTGACCCTTCAAACAATAGAGAGAACCCCCATTTGACCCTTGGAGGCTTTTGTTTGAGACTTATTGCAGGAGTTACAAGTCGTTTTAGTATGATGATTCATAATAGTAATATTATAATTTTTCTAGGAAATTTTCCCACCAATATCACTCTTAGCAGTTAAGTGGCACTTGCATACATACAAATAAAATTACACGGGGCATGCACAAGAATTTATGTACAGACAAAACGACATCCTTTTTGAACCAGACATGAGTTGCATGAGTCTACATCATGTATGATACGGCTATAACATTACTGATCCTTTGTGTCAAATTATACGTACGTTGTTGCAGGTGCTAGATGAAATGTTATCTAGTAAGATGGAGACATCAGTGGTTGACATTTTACGGCCTCTTATTCAGGAAATTGAAAAGCAATCCGAGGAAAGAAAATTCCTGGCAGCCATATTATCTGTCACTGCGGTGATATGCAACGAAAATGTGATCACTAAAGAAGATTTTGCTCGTGCCACCCCTGAAGATGCCGCACTTGTGAAGAAGCTCAAGGAGATACTAAAATTAAACAAGCACAGCACAGCTGAGTGTTTGAGAGTAGTAAAGCTTACCTGCCAGGTGGTGACAGCCATGATTCAAGTCAAGCCCAGCTGCATCGCACATTTCAACGATCATAATTTCAAGAAAGAGCTGTCCGAGGCTTTGGAAACCATGTTGGAGGTTGATGACTGCATGCTCTTCGCTGGGAATGATCGTGAGGTGATCAAGCCTGCAAGGTCTCTCGCTTCTCTTGTGAAGGAAGCGCGGAGACTCCTAAACACAGCACAAGAACAGGGCATCTGATATCTCTGTCTGACAAAGCCAAAAAGGGGACATCGCGGAGTATATTATCTTGTTTGTAACAAAGGATTTATCTTTGGATCATTTTCTGGGCTATTTGTTTGAGAAAATAAAAACCTGTATTTCTATTCCTATTCCAGAACTGGATCTACAATTCTTGTTGACAATGTAGTCGTGTGCTATCTAAGTTTTGTATTTGATGACACAAACTTTTCTTTGTTAATATCACGGTTTGTGTGATGCTATCATATTAGTCTTCATACCGAGCTGGTTGCAACAAGTACATGGTACTACGTTTCCAAAGAAGCAAAGGCTGCGACTATTTTTTTCATTATCTAAATTAGTCAAAGAGCTTTGCATTTGATAAATCGATCTTTCCATGACTTGTTATTTCAAATGTGTGGACACGATTATTATTGGCAACCCGTCCTAAGAAACATGCACCTGTTTAAATCTCTGAACGTGTTTCAGCTTTCAGAGGCTAACTGAAGTCAAGCAGAGGCCATTGTTCAGGACTCTGTACCTGACTGGGCTCAAAAAGAAAAAAAAAAGACTCTGTACCTGACAGCAAACAAGTAGACCAACAGATGGTATTTGACAATTGACAGAAAAGGAAGAGAGAAATCAAGCAAGCATCAGTGCATTTGTGGCATCTGCAAACGATTCAGGTTCTACCAATAACCCAATTCGGCGAAACGAAATGGGCTGATACAAATTAGAGATGCAGAAAACTGGAACATGGAGCAGATGGAGTTGAGTGGCAGCAGCAATGCGCCGCGTACGGATATGGTGGAGGGTGGGCGCGGGATGCACGGAGGCGGCCGAACGCGCCGGAAGACATTCCCCCACCCGGAAAACTTGTAAATAATAGACCCTCGGTTTGGATCGTGATTATTAATGTCTTAATGATGATCTAATTATTTTCATTTACCTTCTAATTTGATTGTGACTATGTTAACCGTGATCTGAATATTTGAAGATAGCCCCATGTCATGAATTGGAATTTCTCAATGCGCATCCTCACCGGGTAATCCTCCGCCATGATGTCATCGAGATCAAGAGGGTCGGGGCTCCCTCCTAACCGGCGGCTGGAGACGTCACTTCCCTCCTCCTTTTCGGGACGGCGGTGGCCGCAGAGGTTTGGTGGCGAGGCGGTCAAGGAGAGCGTCTGATGGTGGCGGCGGGCGGCGGGTGATCGGCGACAAGTGTGGCCACGGTCAAGGGGAGAGCCTAGTAGTGGTGCCATGTGGTGGCCAGTCGGCGACGAGCATGGAGCTGAGGCGGTCAAGGGGGAGTGCCTGGTGGTGGCGGCGTGCGGCGGTCGGTAAGGCGGCAGTCGCGGTCCACTAGTGTGACAGCCGCCATGTTTTTTTTCTTTTTTTCTCCCAATAAATGTTTGTGAGTGTCAAAAAGTGCACATGTCATACCTTTGTCATGAGCCTAAGCTTCGACTCACGGCAAAGAGTTGTTTGTCGTGAGACTGTTTGTCGTGAAGGCTTTGTTGAGAGTTCCTTTGCCGTGAGTATCAGGCTCATGGGATTCTCATTGTTTCCCGTAGTGATTGGTAGTAATTTGTTATATCTTTTCATGGAAACACAGTAGTTTGCCATCGGATTCGGTGCTGAAACTTTTGTCTAAGATGGAGAAGAGCTCTTGAGATGCATATTATCTTTTACAGCTTGTTGTGAGTGGAATGGTTGCAACTTTCACATATATGTACCCATCAAATTCTATATTACCGTACTGTATAGTCCCTTCAGTGTTCACTATCGGATTCCCTCTGTTTGTCGTGTGCCCGGAAAACGCTCAAATACACATGGCAAAATGTTTGTCGTGTGTTGCTCACGGTAAAAGATACACGACAAACTTCGACCGGTAAAGAGCACCTTTGTCGTGGGATGAAGCTTGGGCACATGGGAAACGTTTGTCATGTGTCAAATGTGACCCTCAGCAAAGAAAAGACACAAGAAATAAAAAAATGTTGGGGGCCTGCTGGCAGCCCGCCGGCCGCCTCCTCAAGCCACCGGAGCTAGCTCTGGCTGACGCCCCGCCGCTGGATCTCCGCCGCCGTGCCCCTGGACCTCCGCCACGCCCTTGGACCGCCGCTCCGCATCAATGGATGGACAGATCGGCCCCTCCTCCAGCATGGAGGATCTCGTCACGCTGAGGAGGGAGGTTGAGGCCGCGTCACTGGAGGGAGCTTGGGGATGCGCACCGAAGGGTGGGGAGGGGAGGGATGGTGCTCGAGACCGTATCACCACCGGAGGAAGCTTGAGGCCGATGTGCAACTGGAGGGAGCTCGAGGCCAATGCATCACAGCCGTGTAGAGGAGGCCGATGTAAATCCCTCCTCCTGGCTAATGTATATCCCAACTACTGGCTTTCGTAGATCTAGCCGCCCTCCAAGGTGAGGAGGCTGCCACCAACTATGAACAAAATTAGAGAGAGGGAGGCCCTTCACCTGACATTTTTGAGGTCACTGTCGAATCCCATCAATAGGGAGGAAACCGAGGGAGCAAGTCGAGGCACCATCGGATCTTGTTGCCGGGAAGGAAGCCGAGGCGCCGCCAGCGGGAGGCTGCCACACTAGTCCCCATCGGCCACTGCGACGCCTTAGCTCGTGCGATGCCCCCGCAATCGAATTCCCGCCGCTCCTCACTACTGCCATTGAGGGTTGCGCGAAAGGGGTATGGGAGGGGCAGCATAGGGGGGCGATTGTCCGTGTTGGGACTGGAGAGCGAGGGGACCACGCTGGATGGAGGAGGATCGTCGGAGGAGGAGGGGCGGCGGTGTGCTTAAGAGGATGCGATGGGGAAGGAGCGGCGGGTTGAAGGAGATGGGAAGAGAGGGGGAGGAGGTTGTGTCGGTGTTTTAGACCGGCAAACTACTAAGGGGAGTACCCGAAGTAGATGAATGTGGCCTCGCCGAGATCGGTAACTCGAAGGAAGAGACACGTGGCACACAATTTAGACAGGTTCGGGCCGCGAGCTGCGTAATACTCTACGTCCTGTATGATGCGTGGCTCTGGATTGATTAGGTGCGATTACAAGATGATGCGTAATCAGATGAGATGATCTAGAGAGAGGGGTCCCTGCCTCCCCTTACAAATCCCGGGAGGCAGGGTTACAAGTCGGTTTAGGGAGAGAGTACTAGTCGAGTACATCTAGGAGTCCTCTATACAGTGCGTGACATGTACAGCTTCCTATCCAAGTACTTCTCCACCGTAGTCCTTGAGCTTCACGCCAGCAGGTGCCGTGCAGCGCAAGTTGGGTAGTCCCAGGGGCCTACCGAGTAGTCGGTCCTGGTACCCACTGTTGGGGGTACCCGAAGAATTCGGAATACTACCCTAACACAAGTGAAAGTTCTTAACACGTTCAAGTGCACAGTTAGATAAATAAGTACCAAACTTTAACAGAAAGTACCACACGTTGTATGTGAAATGAGGAAAAGATGAGTCATTGGACGGGCACAATGGAGAAACAAAATAGGATGTTCTCATCTTCTACAGCAAAATACAATCTCACCTATATCACCTTGTGCCGCAGAGGTGGATCACGTGGGCCGAAAAAGTGATTGGGTCAGAAGGCCAACTTATATAGTACTTGGCGATCGTACGCAGCAGCAAACAACGTTCTCGACGACGCCACCGGCAGCGCCGCGCCGCCATCGCCATGGGGGTGGTCACGACATCAGCCAAGACGAGGAGGCTGGAGGAAGATCAAGAGCTCGTCGTCGACCGCATCAGCGGCCTCCCCGACGGCGTCCTCGGCGACATCGTCTCCCTCCTTCCCACTGAGGACGGCGCCCGCACCCAGGTCCTCTCCTCCCGATGGCGGCACCTATGGCGCTCGGCTCCCCTCAACGTCGACTTCCACAAGCCATGGCGGACCAACCTCGCCGGAGACATCTCCCGCGTCCTCTCCGCGCACCCGGGACCCGGCCGCCGCTTCTCCGTCCACTTGCGTAGCTTGGTCGTCGCCACCACCAAGAAGCTCGATGGCTGGCTCCGATCCTCCACTCTCGACGGCCTCCGGGAGCTCAAGATCCATATCCGCCGCCACCGCCGTGGGAATCCGACGCTGCCGGCGTCGGCGTCGGTGCTCCGCTTCTCCACCACCCTCGCCGTCGCCAACTTCGGCGCCTGCGTCTTCCCTTATGGAAACATCGCCATGCCGCTCCTCAAGCAGGTGACCCTCGCCCGTGTCAGGATCTCGCCGGCCTCCCTGCACGCCTTGCTCGCCGGCTGCCCTGCCCTGGAGAGCTTGCTGCTGCTTAACATCAAAGGCTGCCCTGGAGTGAGGATCGCGTCCCCTAGACTCAGGAGCATCGGTGTGAGATCTAGTTGGAGAGAGGATATGATGTTGCAACAGCTCGTCATCGAGGACGCCCCGTGCCTTGAAAGGTTACTCTTCATCGAATGCTTCATCGCCATCGACATCTCGGTATTATCCGCACCAAGATTGAGTATTCTGGGGGAACTTGTTGGCAACTGCCACATACTTAGATTTGGCACCACAACTCTTCAGGTACATACAGATACAGCTAGCAGCTAGGGTTTGTATATCATGCATGCATTAACTCTATCTCACGATCTTATTTAGTACATGGACCTTAATTTGCCTAATCAAGATGTGTGCAAATTCTCTGCTGCTTTGACGACTCTGCAGGGATCAACTGTTGATAGCCTGACGGCGGTGGTGCACAGTGTGAGGGTTCTAGAATTATGTTATGTGAAACCTGATGCGATGATTAACGTGTTGAGGTGCTTCCCCAACTTAGAGAAGTTGTACATCCAGGTGATTTCCTAGGCTAGAGAGTGCATACTTGCATTAATTTTGCCACTTACTACTAGGAGTACAGTATAGATGGTTGTCCTTGTAAAGCTATAAGGTTGATCTTTTTTTTATCTTTGTTTTTCTTTTTCAGAAACCACATGTTGGGGAGAAAAATGTGTCGTACGATAAATGTTGGAAATTTACTGGTACCCTTGACATCCGTCTGAGAAAAATCGTGCTACCATACAATCAAGACAGCAAGCTGCATATTAACTTCGCCAAGTTCTTTGTGAGAAATGCGAGCGTGCTGGAGTCGATGAGGCTTGAGTTACCATTTGGAAATTTCATTGGCAACGGTGACTGGATTAAAAAAGACAGCATAGGCTGCTCCAGATTGAAAAGAGGGCTTCGAGGGGTGCAAGATTTGATTTTGTATCCCATGTTAATAAGTCATTTAGGTCTTTGTCTGAGTCTGAGGAGCAAGTACATGATCTCTCAATACTCGATCCCTTTCAAAGGATTCTTCATTAGTATCTTAGGTTTGATAACCAATAGGATATATTTGGTTTCCATGTAGGAATATCTAGCAAGGTTTAGTCAGTTTTCAGTATCTTTACATTTGTTATCTTCTTTTCTGGAATACTGTAATTTGTCATATCTGATTTGGTGATATATTTCTTTTTAAATGGAGAGGAGCTTTTCAGATGCCCATTGTTCTTTCCGACCTGGTTGTCATTGGAATGATTACAACTTGCATGGTGTATAGTCCATGCATTTTTTCTTGTTAGTGCTTAGAAGTTAGAAAGCTAGCAGCAGAATATAAAAAATGTTAGCAGATCCTTCAAAAACTAAAATCCACCATCGTCTTATGCCATCGATTAGTGTGAATGCTCTTAACGTCTGGCATCGAAGCTCATTTTTTCCCTAATTTGATCATTGACATCAAGTTTGATTGGGCTTTTCTGTAACTTTAGTTGGCGTTCAACACCTTGTGCTTAAAATTTTGTTGTGTTTCATAAGCTGAAAACCAGCTGATTTTTGCATTAAATTTGATGATGTTCCTGGCTGATATTGTCATTAAATTTGACTTCGGAGCAAATTTAGTGAAAAAAGTGAATGTCATAAAGGTTGCTACTGTAGTCATGCATTTCCTATTGTATGTTGGTTTTGTGATGTCGTCATAAGCTCCGCAAAAAACATCATAAACCAACATCCCATATGTAGGTTGAAGCATCCAACATTGGTCTCACATGTAAGTTGAAGCAGTAGTGTCCCAACTGCTGCCCCCCCCTCTTGTTCCCCTCTAGATCTTTCTCCTGCATATTGCTAGCTTCCTCTACTACGGGAGAAGCTAAATTTCCCAAGTGTCACATCCTTCCCCGAGTGCCAAAAATCGGGCACTCGAGGAAGCCAATCTTCCCCGAGTGTTGCACTCAGGGAAGAATTGCACTCGGGGAAGGGAGGCTTCCCCGAGTGCCTAAAAGGCCTTAACACTCAAGGAAGCACGACACTCGGGGAAGGCCATCTTCCCCGAGTGCAACACTCGAGGGAGAGGGGCACACGAAAAAGAAAAGTGGTATTTGACGGCGTAAAGAGACGACACCATTTCAAAAAATTCTTCCCCAAGCCTTCCCCGAGTGTCTCAACATAGCACTCGGGGAAGCTAGACTCTTCCCCGAGTGCTCCTCTTTGGCACTCGGGGAAGGATCCCTTCCCCGAGTGCTACGTCGAGGCACTCGGGGAACCAATTTTTTTTAGTTTTTTTGCCCCATTTTTTTGTGAGGTCTTCCTACATTATTTAAAACTCCTTTCTCAAATTCGGAGTAATTTCAAGTTTTTTAGTTATATTTTGTTAGTTTTTTTGTTTTGTTGAATTTTTTTCATACTTCAAATTTGAACTACATGTGCATGAAATCATATAATTTGGCGATTCAAAGAATGATATTCATGGCATTTGGTGTGTATTGAGGCCGTATCCAGAAACTCAAATGAAATGTCGATCATCTTGTTACCGTGGCATGATGAACAACTTACGGGAAAAGTGTTTCTAAATTACAGAAAAATCGGGACGAAGTCCGAAAATCACGAAACTTGTCGGGACATCGTGTTATCACATGTAGAGGTTGTGTGCAACAATTGAGAAGATTTTGATCAAGTTGGGACGCCTGATGCCTAAAACCTAGACATCTCCACATGTGATACCACACTTGGAGATGTCTGGGTTTTAGGCATCAAACGTCGCAACTTCCTCGAAATCTTCTCTATTCTTGCACATAACCTATACATGTTCTAACACAACTCCCTGACAAGTTTCGTGATTTTTGGACTTCGTTCGGATTTTCTGTAATTTAGAAACACATTTCCCGTAAATTGTCCATCATGTTACGACAACAACAACAAGATGCTCGATATTTCATGTGAGTTGGTGGACAAGGCCTCAATATACACTAAATATCATGAATATCATTTTTTGAATCACTAAATTATACTATTTAATGCACCTGCAGCTCAATTTTGAAGTGTGCCAAAAAATTTGAGAAAACGAAAAAAACTAACGAAATATAACAAAAAATTCAAAATTAGGCCAAATTTGAGCAAGGAGTTTCAAATAATGTGTGAAGGCCTCACAAAAAAATGGGGGCAAAAAACAAAAAAAATAGTTCCCCGAGTGTCTTCGTTGACTGTCGGGGAAGAGATGCTTCCCCGAGTGCGGAACAATGGCACTAGGGGAAGGGGCCTCTTCCCCGAGTGCTAGGGTAAGGCACTCGGGGAATAATTTTTAGTTTTTTAAGTTTTTTTTACCCCAATTTTTTGTGCCTTACCACGTTATTTGAAACTCCTGGTTCAAATTTTGGGTAATTTTAAATTGTTTTTTATTTTCATTAATTTTTTACATACTTCGAATTTGAATTACAAATGCATGAAGTATGTAAAAAATCATTTAATGAAAAAACCAATGAAATGTAGCAAAATAATTTAAAATTACCCTAAATTTGAACAAGAAATTTCAAATAATGTGGGATTACCTAAAAAATAAGGAAAAAAACAAAAAAAATCCCCGAGAGCCAGTGGGAAGGCACTCGGGGAAGACATCTCTTCCCCGAGTGCCTGCCAACCGGCTCTCGGGGAAGAAATTGAAAATCCCGAAATAAAGCCCACACCTATATCCCGCCGGCCCATCATCCCCCACCGGCCCATCTTCTCGAACCCTAAGACAACACACCCCCACCCCCCCACCCCCCACACGGCCACACACCCCCACCCTCGGCGTGCCGCCGTCCCCAATCCTCCCCTCTCGGATTCACGCAGGCGCGGGCGGAGCGGCCGCGGGCGAGGGCGCGGCGGAGCGGGCTCGGGGCGGCGCGGGGCGTGGCGGAGCGGGCTCGGGGCGGCGCGGGGCGTGGCGGAGCGGGCTCGGGGCGGGCTCGGCGCGGCACGGGGTGGGGTGCAGCTCGGCGCGGGGCCTCGACCTCCCTCCCGGCGCGGTCTCGACCTCCTTCTCCGGCGAGGTGCAACGGCGACGCAAGGACGGCGGCCTCCTCCACCCCGGCGGCGGCCTCTTCTACCACGGCGACGGCCTCCTCCACCCCGGCGGTGGCCTCTTCTACCACGGCGGCGACCTCTTCCACCACGCCTCGAGCCGCCGGCGCCCCTCCTCCCGATCTTGACAGCAGCCACCTCCCTTCCTCCATCTGCAGGTAACTCCTCCCTTTCCCTTCTTCCTCCACCTCCAAATTGCTACTGCTATGTTCTGAATGTCAATGAATGTGCATGTGATTGTGAATGTCTCTATATTGTGAATGTGTATGTGATTGTGTATGTGCAGCCATGTGCTGATGGAATAGTATCTTTGTGTCTAGTCAATACTAATTGGGACAACTTGAGTTGTCTTATATTACGGTGCTAACTCCCGGATTGACCCATAACATATAGTTTTATCAAATGCCATAGATGAATATTTAACTGTTGCCAGATTAGTTTCATACACTTAGTCGCTTATGTTATGGTTAGCTAACTTTCAGATTGAGTATTGAGATCTAGATCCTAGGAGACATAGAGTATTAAGATCAAATGACAGTCCAAATGGATGACTGCATCATGTGACCTCTTTTCACAAAACAGAAAATCATGCAGTCTCTTACTCTCTGTGTTGTCACTTCATCAGCATCCGGTATGCCTTTCAGATTTTAAGTATTGCAAATATCCTCTGAAAACACTTTTCCTACCTTGCAAATTACACAACCAGATACAATCTGTTTATGTCTCAGCAAAGCGCATGCTGAAGATGTGCATGCTAGCAGATGGGGTCGTTTGTTCTGAAGAAGTTCGGAAACTGAGAAAATGGCCACAACAATTTTTCCCTATTAGTTCTATCTCATTGAAATTTTTATGTTATTGCTTTCGCTAGTTACATGTTTTTAGTACAAGAAACTATGGCAAACGTGCATGCTAATTGTTCTGAATGACATAGTCTGTACAAATTATGAATTATTTTTGCTAAAATATTCAGTACTTCCATAGTGACTGTCTCTATGGATGAAACATTATCACCCTGGTACACACTTATTTAACTTTGGGTGTTTTGAGATAGAATATGGCAGTTTGTTCAGTAGATCAGTTGTTGTTGGACAGTGAGAGAAAAGAAGACATGCAAGTTGCTCAGTTTTCCTACAAGCAGATAGAATACAGACTTTGTTCCCCTTCGCTTGTAGCCCTGTACATCATAAGAATAACATAATGTCATAATCTGCCTTCCTGGAATCCTGGAAACTGGTAGTGCTCATATTATTGTCTTGCTTTATGAAATAGCAAGTTGATCTATGTATCAACTATCAAATATACAACTTCCCAAATGCAGCCTTCCTTTACAAGAAAGTGTGTGTTGCTAGTTTTGTATCTCCAGTGAGGCCATAAAAATCCAAATACTATAAAATTAAATACAAAAATGGTGGTATAGCTCTACAATATGTGTGACTACCTAACACTACACATTTTACTAAGGAGTTTAGCAGTTTAGCCCCAGCAGATGTGTGAGCAACTTGCCTTCAGTAGTTGTTATTTGCTTTTATGAAGCATTCTAGCAATCATGCAATAATCTAGTAATTTGGCCAGCAACCACTTCCAAACAAAGGGAAAGCTGGGAATGATGGCTTGTTAGTTTTTTCCTTAAGTTATTAAAGTTATTACAAAGTCACAATTTTCTTCATGGGTAATTTGTGCCGATGGCTTTTAGTTATAGTATGGACCATACACCAATATTAGTTTATCTGCATAAATACAATGTTCTTATCTGATCATTGTAGTTCTTTTTTATGTGAAGGTATCCTCCAGGCCATGGTGATGCTATTTGAACAACAGTGGGAAACTTGATCCTCTTTTAATATGTTTATATTTATCTTAAATATATGTTGCAGTAACTTTAATTTTTTTCTGAAATTCTGGACAGTTAACATTTACTTGTGAACTTAACAGTGTGTACTTTTGGATGGTTTGTAATATATTGTGGATTCGAAACATATTTGTTCGTTTGTAATTCATAAATGTGTTTTGTGATATATTTATTGTTGTTGATTTGTGCTTATCCACAGGGTAAAGAAAAAAAGGCTTCCCCACCCGGGGAAGGTTTTTTTAAAAAAAGGATCCATTCTTCCCCTAGGGAAGGGGCACTCGGGGAAGGCTATTTAAAAAAACAAAAGGGAGCTTCGCCCAGTGCTAGGGAAGGGGCACTCGGGGAAGGCTATTTTAAAAAACAAAGGGAGCTTCCCCGAGTGCCAGGGCATAAGGCACTTGGGGAAGACGTTTTCTAAAAAAATTTCTTCCCCGAGTGTTGCACTCGGGGAAGAGTAAAAAAATGAGAGATGGCACCGACGGCGTTAAATCGTCCCCGAGAGGGAGCACGGCACTCGGGAAAGTCTTCCCCGAGTGCACGAGATTTGGCACTCGGGGAAGGCCTCTTCCCCGTGAACCGCTTCCCCGGTAGGCCTTCCTCGAGTGTTGCACTCGGGGAAGCCTTCCCCGAGTGTTTTGGGGTCTTCCCCGAGTGCATTTGACACTCAGGGAAGGGGGCGGCTCCAGTAGTGCTCCCTCTCCTCTCTCGGCACCACCGCCTCCATCTCTTCTCGGTGGCCGCCCACTACAGGAAACTCAGGCTTTGCCGAGGGTTTCAGGCAGGGTTTCAGGCTTTGCCGAGGGCTTTTTATCGGGCCCTCGGCAAAGAAATTCTTTGCCGAGCGCCGCGCTCGGCACAGAAGTACTCACGGCACTAAATCCTTTGCTGACGGTCGGGCCGTCGGCAGGCTGGGGCGCACGGTGAAATCACCTCTTTGCCGAGAGCTAGCACTCGGCACGAAGTGCGCCGTCGGAGAAGGAGCGAGCGCCGTCACATTTGGGCTGCCGTCCACTGTGCCGACGGCCCCGTCGTGAGGCCGTCGGCACAGATGCCACCTGTGCCGAGCGCCCCCTCCTCAGCTCTCGGCAAAGGCATTGACCCAGATTTACCCTGGTTGACTGACCTTTGCCGAGAGTCAGCTGGGGCCGTCGGCAGAGAAGACGTCTGTGCCGACGGCCCACTCTCGGCACAGGCCCTTTGCCTAGGGCCCCACCAGGCTCTCGGCAAAGAAGTAATTTTTTTTAGTTTTTGGGTTGAACTTTTTTCTTTGCTAAAGGTACATTAGTTAGAGCTTGATTTCCATTTTTGGTGTTTTTTCATAATTTTTTACTATATTTCATGTATTTTCGTCTTATTTTCCAATCATATACATGCACTGTTTTGAGGACTTGCAGTTCAAATTTGAAAATACATGAAATATAGTAAACAATTATGAAACAAAACACCAAAAATGGAAACAAGCTCTAACTAAAGTACCTTTAGCAAAGAAATAAGGCCAATCCAAAAACTAAAAAAATTACTTCTTTGCCGAGAGCCTGGTGGGGCCCTCGGCAAAGGGCCTGTGCCGAGAGTGGGCCGTCGGCACAGACGTCTTCTCTGCCGACGGCCCCAGCTGGCTCTCGGCAAAGGTTAGTAAACCGGGGTAAACCTGGGTCAACGCCTTTGCCGAGAGCTGGGGAGGGGGCACTCGGCACAGATGGCATCTGTGCCGACGGCCTCCCGATCCGGCCATCGGCAAAGGTTCATTTTCCTTTTTAAAAAAAATTATGTTACCTTTGCCGACGGTCGGATCAGGAGGCCGTCGGCAAAGAACCATTACACAGCGCCCCAACAACGCTTAGCCAAAACACACACACTGTCGGTGTTTTAGACTGGCAAACCTACCAAGGGGGTACCCGAGGTAGTAGATTATGCGGTGAGGATCGTGATCGGGAGACCAAGAACTCGAAGGTATGCGCAAGGACACGGGACACAAGATTTATACAGGTTCAGGCCGCCAAGGTGGCGAGCCCTACGTCCTGTTTGGGGATCAAGTATGGCGCCCTGCGCTTGGTGTTGGGTTGTTCAGGGGTGCCCGGCTGGGTACCCGGCCCTCCTTTATATAGTCCAGGGAGCTGGTTCCTAGTCGGTTACAAGGCAGGAGTCCTAGTAGGATTACACGGAATGAGTCCTGGTCGGATTACAGGGGAATTCTAATAGGAGTCCGTCTTCATCCTTCCTTGCATGAGTACCCAGGGAGTATGCCCGACAGGCCCCCTAGCACATTGTAGTCGAGAGTAGTAGTTCGAGTAGTCTAGAAGCCTCTTCAAGTAGTTCTTGAGCGTCCTCGAGTACTGCTTGGAGAAGTCTTCAATAGTACTTGAACTATCGCGAGGCTGGAAGGTGGTCCAGCTCATCAGTCTTGAAGTCGAGATTATATGGAAGTGCGATTGCAAAATCGCACTCCATATGGAGTAGCCCCCGGGCCTTAGGTTGAGTTGCAGACTCTAGCTGAGGGTCAATCTTGATTCCGAATCTTCCGTCTTGAAAAATTTGAATGATGGATGTAGCATAGCAGCCATCGAGCCTTGAAATGATTAGGTAATCAATCCAAGGGTCTTCAGTGTTCGCGAAAGCCATCATCCGAGTACTCTTGTAGCGTGTAGCCCTCGAGATAAGAGAGTCATATGAGCCACGTCAAGTAGTTGTTGGTGTGGAGCCCCCGAGCTTGAGAGCTAGCAAAGCCTGCTGAAGTTATCCTCGAGTAGTAATTGAACTGCAGCCCCCGAGCTGGAGAGATTTCGAGTAGTAGTTTGGCGTTGAGCCGTGGAGCTTCAGAAGTAGTCGTGCCATCAGAGCGGACTTTATATGCGACAGAAGTCGACTTTAGATGCCAGCAGAGCAGACTTTAGAATGCGACTTGAAAACCGAAGTCAACTTTGTGCCGCGCGGAGCGGACTTTGAGATGCGACTTAAAAACCGAAGTCGACTTTAGTTGCCGCACAGAGCGGACTTTGATATGCGACTTTAGAAGTCGACTTTAGGATGCAGCGCGGAGCGGACTTTGATATGCGACTACAATAGTGGACTTTGTGCCACATGGGGTGGACTTAAGATGCAAAAAACGAAAAGTACTTTCCGGAAAGCCAAAGCGAATGAAAAATCAGAGAAAATGAGTAGTTTTGTCGCCGGAGCGGGCTTAAGATTGCGACCGAAGTCGGCTTGTGCCACCGGAGTGGGCTTGGATGCGACCGTTAGCGTCGACTTGTGCCACCGGAGTGGGCTTAAGATTGCGACCGAAGTCGGCTTGTGCCACCGGAGTGGGCTTGGATGCGACCGTTAGCGTCGACTTGTGCCACCGGAGTGGGCTTAAGATTGCGACCGAAGTCGGCTTGTGCCACCGGAGTGGGCTTGGATGCGACCGTTAGCGTCGAATTGTGCCACCGGAGTGGGCTTAAGATTGCGACCGAAGTCGGCTTGTGCCACCGGAGTGGGCTTAAGATTGCGACTGAAGTCGGCTTGTGCCACCAGAGTGGGCTTAAGATTGCGACTGAAGTCGGCTTGTGCCACCGGAGTGGGCTTGTATGCGACCGTTAGCATCGACTTGTGTACCTAGACCATGGATCTCAGACCCAAGGTACGGAGCGCGAGTACTTAGGGTACTTGGACCCGTGGTACAGAGCGTGAAGACCACGTGCAGCTAGGTTCCATCGTTGCCAGGACCCGAGGGCCACTTACAGCTAGGTTCCGTCGAAGCTTACACACGTAGTATGCCACCAAAGCAGGCGAAGATGCGACCGGAGTCGACTTTAAGTTGCCGCACGGAGTGGACTTTAGAATGTGACTTTCGAAGTCGACTTTAGATTGCCGCGCGTAGCGTACTTTTAGAAGCTGCCTCCTTGGGATAGCCCCCGAGTTGATGAAGTAGGCTCATGGTGACTTGATTGATATACCCCAACAGTAGTCAGCAGAGTGTAGCTCCCGCGAAAATCCGCCGAGAAGCGTACACAAATGAGTAGTCGGCAAGTAGTCCTACATGATGAGGAGAACAAGCCAAGAAAAGAAAATAGTAATCATTTAAATAAATGACTTAGTTGTTGCTGCCTAGGCAGACTGTTGATGAAGTCGTGGCGGTCGGCGATGGAGCCGCGACGGTTGTTGCTGAAGTTGACTAGTCAGAGTTGATTCCGACTAGATGTTGGGGGCGTGACTGCCGTTCTCGACTAGTTTGGAAAACTAGTCGAGATGAATGGTCGACGCGATGCGACCGGAAGACGACGTCGTGGCGGCACGCGGCGTACTCGAAGTAGAGACAGTGTTGCCACGAGACAAGTAGTCACGACGCACGGCGTGGCTGAAGTAGAGCCAGCATGGCCGCAAGACGAAGTCGCGGCGCACGGAGTAGTCGACGATGAGCCGCGTGACGGGCCGCGCGAGGTGCCGAGGCACCCGGGCGCGTGGCGGAGGCGAAGTAGTGGACGACGAGCCGCGCAACGTGTCGAGGCACCCGGACGCGCGTGCGTAGGCGAAGTAGTTGACGACGAGCCTGCGCGAGGCGGAGTAGTCGACGATGAGCGAAGTGACGAGCCGCGTGACGAGCCGCACGACGTGCCGAGGCACTTGGACGTGCGGCGTAGGCAAAGTAGTCGACGACGAGCCTGCGCGAGGCGGAGTAGTCGACGACGAGCGGCGAGATGAGCCACGCGACGTGTCGAGGCACCCGGGCGCGCGGCGTATGCGAAGTAATCGACGACGAGCCTGCGCAAGACGGAGTAGTCGACGATGAGCGGCGCGACGAGCCGCGTGACGAGCCGCGTGACGTGCCGAGGCACCCGGCGCGCGCGCGTATGCAAAGTAGTCGACGACGAGCTCGCGCGAGGCGGAGTAGTCGACGACGAGCGGCGCGACGAGCCGCGTGACGAGCCGCGCGACATGCCGAGGCACCCCGGACGCGCGGCGTAGGCGAAGTAGTCGACGACGAGCTCGCGCGAGGCGGAGTAGTCGACGACGAGCGGCACGACGAGCCGCGTGACGAGCCGCGCGACGTGCCGAGGCACCCCGGACGCGCGGCGTAGGCGAAGTAGTCGATGACGAGCTCGCGCGAGGCGGAGTAGTCGACGGCGAGCGCGCGCAACGAGCCGCGTGACGTGCCGAGGCACTCGGACGTGCGGCGTATGCAAAGAAGTCGACGACGAGCTCGCGCGAGGCGGAGTAGTCGACGACGAGCGGCGCGACGAGCCGCGTGACGAGCCGCGCGACGTGCCGGGGCACCCGTGCGCGCAAGGTAGGCGAAGTAGTCGACGACGAGCTTGCGCGAGGCGGAGTAGTCGACGACAAGCGGCGCGACGAGCCGCGTGACGAGCCGTGCGACGTGCCGAGGCACCCGGGTGCGCAGTGTAGGCGAAGTAGTCGACGACGAGCCTGCGCGAGGCGGAGTAGTCGACGACGAGCTTCAATGGATCTCGGTGAGTCGACGTGTAGATTGATCTTGTTGACGAGGGTCCTTTGAATTCGCCCGGTGGTGATGATCACCCCTACCTGGCGCGCCAGCTGTCGGTGTTTTAGACTGGCAAACCTACCAAGGGGGTACCCGAGGTAGAAGATTGTGAGGATCATGATCAGGAGACCGAGAACTCGAAGGTATGCGCAAGGACACGGGACACAAGATTTATACAGGTTCAGGCCGCCAAGGTGGCGAGCCCTACGTCCTGTTTGGGGGATCAAGTATGGCGCCCTGCGCTTGGTGTTGGGTTGTTCAGAGGTGCCCAGCTGGGTACCCGGCCCTCCTTTATATAGTCCAGGGGGCGGGTTCCTAGTCGGTTATAAGGCAGGAGTACTAGTAGGATTACACGGAACGAGTCCTAGTCGGATTACAGGGGAATTCTAATAGGAGTCCGTCTTCATCCTTCCTTGCATGAGTACCCGGGGAGTATGCCCGACACACACACACACACACATGCACACGCAACCGCCGCCTCGCTAGTCCGCCGCCGCCGCGCCCGCCCGCCCTCCCGACCGCGCCCCTCGTCGTCGTCCGCCGGCCGGCCGCCCGCCCCCCCCGCGCCGTCCGCCGGCCGCCACCCCGCCCCCCTCGCCGCGCCGTCCGCCCGCCGCCACCCCGCCCCCACCCTCGCCCGCCGTCCGCCGCCCGCCGGTCGGCCGCCCGCCCCCGCCGCGCGCGTGTGTCGGCCGCCCTCCCCGCCCCCCGCCGCGCCGTCCGCCCCCGCCGCGCGCGTGCGCCGGCCGCCCTCCCACCCCCGCCCCCGCCCCGCCGTCCGCCGCCCGCCCCCATGCGCCGGTCCGCCGACCGGCCGGCCATCCGCCCCCACCGCGCGCGCCCGTCCCCGCCCCCGACCGCTCGTCCGCCCCCGTCGGCCGCCACGAGCCCCCTCCCCTACCCGCGCGAGCCCCCTCCCCCGCCCGCCTACCCCTGCTGGCCGCCACGAGCCCCCTCCCCTACCCGCGCGAGCCCCCTCCCCTGCCTGCCTGCCCCTGCCGAAGAAGGGATGGAAGGGAGAGGGAGCAATGGAGTAGGAGGTGGAGGAAAAGGAGAGGGAGGAGAAGGGTAGAGGAGGAAAGGAGGATCGAGAAGGGGGAGAAGCACAGGGCCAACGCCCGGGACAGTCCCGCCGTCGTCGTCCATCCACGTCCCGCCCGCCCATGCTATCGTCGTCCGCCCGAGCAAGGTGAGCCGGCATGTGAATGTGACTAGTGGTAATGACTAGTGGTAACTAGTGGTAGAATACTAGAATATGAATGTGACTAGTGGTAATGACTAGTGGTAACTAGTGGTAGAATCTCTAGAATATGAATGTGAATTGGCAATGCTTTGTTGAGTTCGATGAGAATGCATATATCTGGATGTCGGCCTTCATGTCGAATGCTTAATTGCAGGTTTTGACACCTCACTGTGCAGGGGAGGTGCTGCCGAAATTTTGAGTTGAGTTGTATTTTCACTTCTTTTTTGCAGAGATGGGCTAGTGGAAGGCAAGCCGGAGTACCTCGACAACCCTGATCTTCTTCGTTGTCGTTGCGGATCTGCCTGCACTGCGGTGCCTCGTCACCGGCACCCTAGGTATGAATAACCTGTCTTTTGGTCGTATGGTCGTAGATTGCGTAACCTAGTTAGGTGTCTCCCGTCCGAAAGAGATACGGCTGGAGGTATGCATTTCTGTGCATACCTACGACCGTATCTGTTTCGGATTGTCCACGTTATCTGGACAGCCCGCGGATCTGTAGATGAGTTAGTTTCCATGTCCTGTTCCAATCTGAGGCAGAGTTTTGGCATCACCTCTTGTTGTTCTCTGATACACAATCTCCATACTCAGACGTGTATCTAGAGAACAGCGGGGAGGTGCTGCCGAAATTCTGCCTCGATCGGATCGGGGCATGGAAGCTAACTCATATACGGATCCGCGGGTGGGATTAGGACCTATCCTCACCTATTAGACAGCAGGATCACGATGTACATGGATTTTATGGTTCGCATTCCTGATTGATAAAGGATGGAGGACCGTCAATGGATGTACACCGGCCGGAGAAGTAAGCATGATTTTGATGATGAATGGATGGTTAAGACCAATGATTTCTTGGAATTTGCATGGGCCAATTCTCGTGGTCATTTGCTAGTTTGGTGTCCCTGCACAAAATGTGACAACAGGAGGAGAGTTAGCAAGGATGATATGGGCCGACATCTTCTGTACAATGGATTTACCAAAGACTATACTGTGTGGATCTACCATGGTGAAGCACATCGTATGAGAGAGGAGGTGGTGAGACCACACCTAGATGCGTGCGATGATGATGCGGGGGTTGTAGACATGTTAGAAGATGCCCACCAAGCTCTTTTCAATGACACCCGTGATCAGGAGGCGATGGAGGAGGAGGCAAAGTTGTTCTACAAGATGATGGACTCGGCAAAGATACCTCTTCACGACAACACCACCGTTTCGCAACTGGACGCCATTGGGCGGATATTAGGGGTGAAATCCGAGTTAAACATCAGTCGAGCAGGCTTCAATAGGTTGTTGGTCATTGCTGGCTCCTTGCTTCCAAAGGGCCATTCCCTGCCAACGTCCATGTACGAGTCAACAACACTCTTCAAAGCACTTAAGATGTCGTATGAGCAGATAGATGCCTGTGTGAATGAGTGTGTCCTATTTAGGAAGGAACACGCGGATGCCACGCACTGTCCAAAGTGCAAATCCTCAAGGTTTGAAGAGGTACCAGCTGCAGATGGTCAGATGAAGAAGACTGATATCGCCCAAAAGATCGTACAGTACCTTCCATTCGTGCCGAGGATCCAGCGACTTTACATGACTGAGGAAACTGCCAAACAGATGACATGGCATAAGCATGGCATACGGTATAGTCCTGACAAGATGGTACATCCATGAGATGGTGAAGCATGGCAATACTTTGATGGACAACATCCTGAGAAAGCAGGTGAGGCGCGTAATGTACGTGTTGCGCTGGCAACCGATGGGTTCAATCCTTATGGAATGAGTACCGCCCCTTACACATGTTGGCCTGTGTTCGTTATACCCCTGAATCTCCCCTCCCCCCCTCCCCCCGGTGTCGCCTTCCAACGAGACACCATATTCATGTCCTTAATAATTCCTGGACACCCGGAGAGTAATATGGGTATGTACATGGAGCCTTTGTGGGTTGAATTGATTAGTGCTTGGGAGGTAGGTGTATGGACATCCGACCGAGCTCAAAGGGCAACCTTCAAGATGTATGTTTGGTACCAGTACTCTATTCATGACTTCTTGGCGTATGGGTTGTTCTCAGCCTGGTGTGTTCATGGAAAGTTCCCATGCTCAATATGCAAGGAATGTTTGAGGTTCATCTGGTTGCAGAAGGGTGCTAAGTATTCATCGTTCGACCAACATCGTCAGTTCCTACCTCTTGATCATCCATTTAGACAAGATAAGAAGAACTTCACAAAAGGGCTTGTAGTGACACAACCTCCACCGCAGATGCTGACTTGTGTTGAGGTTCGTGCTCAGGTAGAGGCTCTTGTGGCTAATGAAGGAGGTGGTCGTTATGTGGGTTATGATGAGCAACATATGTGGAGTCATAAATCGGGCTTACAGCGGCTCCCCTATCATGATGACCTTCTTGTGCCACATCACATTGACTTCATGCACACTGAGAAGAATATTGCAGAGGCACTTTTTTGCACACTCATGGACACCGAAAAGTCTAAGGATAACCCTAAGGCCAGAGTGGACATTGCAACACTATGTGATAGACCAAATCTAGAGATGAGGCCTCCAGAAGGCCGCAAGAACTGGAGAAGACCCAAGGCCGATTATGTATTGTCCATTGAACAAAGGAGGGAAGTACTTAAATGGATGAAGACGCTTAGGTTTCCAGATGGGTATGCACATAATGTGAAGAGGGGAGTCAATTTAACGACATTGCGAGTAAATGGCATGAAGAGTCATGACTACCACATATGGATTGAGCGGCTTCTTCCCACGATGGTTCGAGGCTTTGTCCTAGAGAATATATGGCAAGTGCTGGCAGAGTTGAGCTATTTCTTTCGGCAGCTATGTGCGAAGGAGATACCTCGGACCATATGTAGAGAGTTGGAGAAAGCGGCCCCTGTGTTACTATGTAAGTTGGAGAAAATCTTTCCACCTGGATTCTTCTTGCCAATGCAGCATATGATTGTGCACCTTCCATATGAGATACGTATGGGTGGGCTAGTGCAGTACCATTGGTGCTACCCAATTGAGAGAACTCTAAAGCTCGTACGCAAAAAAATGTAGAAATAAAGCTAGTATCAATTACTACATGACGTGCAGGTGACTCCTTGGTGGAGCCGCACCAAAGCCGACGCGTGGGCAATGGAGGTGCACAAGTGGTTCACGGAGGAGTACCAGCAGGCACACGACGCTGCACGCAAGAGGCGTTTGATGATGGAGGGCCCATCACACCACCAAGGCCAGCGGAGCCTTCCAGAGTACAAGGCGCTATGGGTACGCGGTTTCTTTAATCTATTTTCAGGCTCAAACTTGTTTCATCACACTAATCTTCGTCCTGCTTTTCTTGTAGGAAAAGACACATCCTGGCCAGGAATGCTCGGACTTCGATGCCTTGTGCATGCCACACAAGGGCAAGGCGACGTCCGATGTGTCCTACAGCGTGAGCGACGGGCCGGAGGCATACGACAACCCTAGCTTCGGCCGGTGCATCACGGAGTACACAGAGGCCTGTAAGCAGAAGTACGGGGAAGATTACAACCCGAGTGAGCATGACATCGATACAGACATAGTCATGGCCTTGGGAGGAGGAAAGAAGCACAGGAGGTTGTGGATTGGTGACGACATCATCGACAGTTCCAGCCTGAGACTTGCTGACGACCGAGCACGAAGGACGGAGTCTGACCCCCAGATACGAGCACGACTGAGCATGGGGATGGGCCATTTGAACGCCCTTGAGGTATGCACTAGTCATGTTATATTAATGTTTAAACACATTCTTAGATTTGCATTACTAAAACACTTAAGTCAAATGTTGTAGGTCGAGCTAGCAAAGGAGCGGGCTCTACGTCAGCAGCGAGCAGACCAGCTAGCACAGGAGCGGGCTCACAGCAGGAGTATTTTCGGTCGCAGCAGGCAATGGCGAGTAAGTTCGAGGAGCTTACTAGGTACCTTGCGACGTCAGGTGGTATGACTCTACCACTAGGACTCCTAGCTCCTATCACTCCCCCCCAGGTGTTTCCGACACAGCAAGTCCTCGGTACTCTGGTGAGTATGATACCAAAGAGTTTCTGGTTTTCCTGTCTAATCATGTCTAACACTTGCAATCTTGTATCCTTTGTGCAGCCTTTCTCGGCGGGTTCGAATCAACAGGGTCCAAGTGGTGAGCAAGTCTTCCAGTCGCCCGTCCCACCTTTCCCACCGCACGAGTACTCACTATAGGCCCTTGGACTTAGTTGATCATATTCTGAACTTGTTTCGTTGGATTCGAGACACTTTGTGGATTTGTGGACTTGTTTCGATGGACTAGTGGTGTGTATGAACTTGTGGACACATGTGGTGTATATGAACATGTGGATGTGATATATATGTGTTATCTATTGTTGTATGTGATATTGTCATATATATATATGTGTGTGTGTGCGCTTGTCAATGTGGAAAGCAAAAAAATAAAACAAAATGAGGCCTCTTTGCCGAGAGGGGCCGTCGGCAAA
Source organism: Cenchrus americanus (assembly GCA_947561735.1). Classification (NCBI taxonomy): domain Eukaryota; kingdom Viridiplantae; phylum Streptophyta; class Magnoliopsida; order Poales; family Poaceae; genus Cenchrus; species Cenchrus americanus. Next base: position 257,031,774 of record OX387245.1, read on the forward strand.
GGACCCTTTGCCGAGTGCTTTTGGCAACTACGCTCGGCAACTCTGGGAAAAATTTTCCCGGCTCGTGTGTTCCCAGCTTTGCCGAGAGTAGTTGGCAAAAGCCCTCGGCAAAGAAATTTTTTTAAAACATAAAAAAACATCTTTGCCGACGGCTTCTGCCCCGGACACTCGGAACAGGATTCTTTTCAAAAAAAAATAGAAAAACCATCTTTGCCAACGGCTTTTGCCGCGGACACTCGGCACAGGATTATTTTCAAAAAATAGAAAAACCATCTTTGCCGACGGCTTATGCCCAAGGCTCTCGGCGCAGAATTTTCAGAAAAAAAAATAAAATCCCCCTCTTTGCCGACGGCCCTGTCTCGCGGCCGTCGGCAAAGAAATTTTCAAAACCATTATCCTAACCCCCGTTAACGGCTACTTTTTTTGACCGACGGCCCACTGTGGGCTCTCGGCACAGCCTGTGCCGAGAGCCTGGAGCTGGGGTGCTCGGCAAAGAAACGTGGCCGAGAAAAAATTTCCCGTCGGCCCTGTGGCGAGTGCTACATTCGGCAAAGGCGTTGCCGAGTGTTTGAGGCCCTTTGCCGAGAGTTTCTGGCTCTCGACAAAGCCTGAATTTCCAGTATTGGCCGCTAGTCCCCACGCCTCCCTCTCCTGTGCTTAAGAATATCAAAATGCTAGCAGATCCTTCAAAAACTAAAATCCACCATCGTCCTATGCCATCGATTAGTGTAAATGCTTTTAGCGTCTGGCATCAAAGCTCTCGTTTTCCTAATTTGATCACATTGACCTCAAGTTAGTTTTGTCCGGCTTGTCTGGAGTTTTAGTTGGCGTTCAACATCTTTTGGCTTACTCCGTAAAATTTTGTTGCATTGCATAAGTTGTAAACCTGCTGGCTTTTGTTGACATGTATCCTCTTACACACAATATAATCTGATATTTGCATCCAAATAAAACCATGCATGCATGGCTACCCCCGTAAATCATGAATCAACAATGCATTGAGGAAAAGATCAGTCGTTGGACCACGCCCACAATGGAGAAACAAATTGCCGAAATCTCCATCAAGGAATAATAGATGGTCATCTTCGACAACAAAAATACGGTCACCCTATATCATCTTGATTTCAGCTATGTAAGACGAATAATGATTTATTCGACTAGACAGGCGAAAACATGATGCGAATTAGATTGAGATGCCGTGTGGGCCGAAAAGCGATTGGGTCAGAAGAGCAGGCAGGAGGAAGAACAAGACCTCGTAGACGACCGCATCAGCGGCCTCCCCGACGGCGTCCTCGGCGACATCATCTCCCTCCTCCCCACTAAGGGCCGGCGCCCGCACGCGGATCCTCTCCTCCCGATGGCGGCACCTATATGGCGCTCCGCCCCTTTCAACCTCGACGTCTACGAGCCACGGATCCAACGCGACCCCGCCGGCGACATCTCCCGCGTCCTCCACGCGCACCGGGGCCCCGGCCGCCGCTTCTCCATCCACTTGGGCCGCTGGGCCAACGCCACCGCCAAGATCGACGGCTGGCTCCGGTCCCCCGCCATTGACGGCCTCCGAGAACTCAAGATCCACTTCGACTGCGACCCCCACTGTCGTAGTTTGGAAACCATCAAAGTTGATTTTGAGTAGAAGTTGAGAATTTTTTCACCAAATATTTTCCGAAAAGAAAACGACAAATCCGAAAATTTTCCGATAAATCCGATAAACACGTTTCTCGTCGACCTCCGGTTTTTTTTCAATTACCGGTAAAGTAAACCTTGCCGTCGCCAGCTTCGAAGGATTCGTCTTCCCACATTGTGGAAGCAATACCACCATGCCGCTCCTCAAGCAGCTGACCCTTGCCCAGGTCAGGATCTCCGAGGCCTCCCTGCACGCCTTGCTCGCCGGCTGCCCCCTCCTGGAGAGCTTGCTGCTGCTTAGAAGCGAAGGCTCCGCTCGAGTGAAGATCGCGGCGTCCCCTTGCCTTCAGAAGCATCGGCGTGTCTTCTACATGCAGAGAAGGATTCCATCAGCTCGTCATCGAGGACGCCCCGTGCCTTGAAAGGCTACTCTTCATCGAATGCTTCGTTGCGATCGACATCTCCGTGCACCAAGATTGAGTATTCTGGGTCTGTGGGGAGCTCGTCGTCGGCGACACGCACAAACTTCGATTTGGCGCCACAACTCTTCAGGTACAATGCATCCCTACTAATTTGCCTACATGGATCTTAATTTGCCTACTAGTCAAAATGTTTGTAAATTCTATATATGATGCTCTGAAGAATTTGCCTACTAATCAAAATGTTTGTAAATTCTATGATGCTTTGACGACTCAGGGATCAACTGTTAATAGCCTGACCGCGGTAGTGGTGCCCGGTGTGAGGATTCTAGCTTTAAGTTTTGAGAAACCTGATGCGGTTATTAACGTGTTAGAGAAGTTGTACATCCAGGTGACTTAGTGTGCTGAAGAGTGTGTCTGTACCTGTATTCTTTTGCCAATTACTACTATATAATCGATGGTTGTTCTAATAAAGCTAGGTTGACAATGCATTGACACCGTTTTTTTAAATAATGTTCGCTTTGCTTTTTTCAGGGAACAAATTTTTGGGGGGCAAATAATGTGTCATGTGATAAATATTGGATACTTACCGGTACCCATGAAATCCGTCTGACGACGAAAAAGAAGCTCGTCTTGATGCAATTCTCGGCCACGTGTGTGGTAATTCAAGTGAGAATGCGCGTGCACTAGAGAATGATCTCATCCTGGATCTTTCTCCGGTCGACCGTAAAAAGAAATCTTCACTTGCCAAAAATCTTTAAAAAGGCAAATCTTCTAAAAAGCCTAAAACTCCTTCTAAAATCGTGATACAATGAAAGGGGTTTTCTGGAATAGCAGAGGTCTAGGTGACTTGGCTAAGCATAGATTTTTGGCAGAGTTAGTAAAAGAGGAACAGATTAATTTCATTGCCCTCTCAGAAACTGGTAGGGATGATTTCCCAGACCACATCCTTAAAAACCTGTGTGCTGGCCGGGATTTTATCTGGCACAGTATGGCACGACATGGTCGGTCTGGTGGTATCCTACTAGGTGTGGATTTGTCTGTTTTTGATATTGGAGCCATTGCAGAGGGAGATTTCTATGTGAGATTTACCCTAAGATGTAAGAGTGATTGTCGTATGGACCTCCCCGGGCCCACTACCTCGGTGGGTACCGGGACCGACTACTCGGTGGGCCCCCGGGACTACCGGCTTGCGCTACATGGCACCCGAAGGCGTGGAGCACAAGGACAACACGGGAGTAGTACTCGGTTAGGACTACGTACACGTTCCGCACCGTGTAGAGGTCTCCTAGACGTACTCGACTAGTACTCCTTCCCTACTCCGACTTGTAACCACCGCCTCCCGGACTATATAAGGCGAGGCGGGGACCGATCTCGGGATCACCTCATCCAATCTCAACTCACGGCGCACTATTGCACCATCCCGTAATCGTGCCCTATCAATCCCGAGCTACGCGGCATACGGGACGTAGGGTATTACGCACCTCGCGGCCCGAACCTCGTCTAAATTGTGTGCCACGTGTCTCTTCCTTCGAGTTACCGATCTCGGCGAGTCATATTCATCTACTTCGGGTACTCCCCATAGTAGGTTGCCGGTCCAAAACACCGACACCGGCGCGCCAGGTAGGGGCTCTCGCTCGAGATCACATGGCGAACTCGACGGCTTCCGTTCACATCAAGCCAACCGTCGCTTTCAACCGCGGCGACACCTTCGTCTTCGGCGCCTGGGTCTGCACTGCTGATGGCGCGGGCTCCTTCCAGCGCCGCCTGATCATGCAACCCGACTCGAGGACGCCTCCTTGTGACGCTCCCCCGAAGTTGTCACGGGCAAGCTCGCCGGCAAGTTCGGCGAAATTTCGCTTTCCAACCTCCACGGCGACTTCGAGCTCGAGTCCGTCTCCAACTCGAACCTCGACGTCGCCATGGGCCATCGCATGCGAGCCGGCTCCTCGGCCATCGCGGGCGGCCCCCTCTCCATGCCGGCGCTCCGCGCGTGGCCCTCGCGTTCCCGGCCCGGGCCCGCACGGAGGCTTCTACACCACGCGGGCCGGCAAGGAGCCCGTAACCGAGTAAAACTCGGACTCCGACGCCGTCCCCAACCGCGTCTCGGACTCCGGCCCTCTCTCCGAGTTCTACTCGAACCCGGACTACGAGTTCGACTTCGGGTCGGACCCGAGGAGCCCGAGTCCGAAGATGACTCCTCCGAGCTTCCCTTGCCGGGACCGGCCTGCGGGGCCGGTTATAAGATCGACGCCGGCCGGAAGATACGTCTGCGGCCGGACCGCAAGCCCGCCGAGGCGACAAAGGAGGACTCACGCTACGTCGCCTACATCGACTCGCTACCGTTCCGGGAGGGAACACCACTAGCCCGAGCCGACTCAAACACACCAGCCGAGGGTGGCACCTTCGAGCCAAGCTTGGGTACCCACGATCGTCAAGTCTTCATGGCTGCCGCGACACCCCGGGAACCTCGAGGCACGGCCGCGGAGCAAGTACTTGGAGGACATCTCCGCGAGACGAGGCGTCGCGATGCCCCCGCGGACGAGACCGACGCCAACGGGGACGCCGGCGCGAACGTAACGGAAGCGCAACGAACGACGCCGGCGGCTCGGGGACAACCTTCCCATCCGCAACCTTGCGGAAGCTCTCGAAAGCGGTTGAGAGCGAGTCCACACCACTCCTGAGCAATGCCTCATGTCGATCACAGCGATCGCACGCCAGGCTCAGGGCATACGAGCTGGGGAGGTCATCGCCAAGCTCGCTGAAGAAGCTTACTTCATGCGGGTAGACAAGAGAGTCAGCCAACCTCTCCCCGGCTAAGCCTCGCGACAACGAAGCTACTAGTCGCGGTGTTGACCCCGGTCCTAACCGTACTCGGGCGACATCACGGCCGACCCAAACCGTCGACGCTCCACCGCCGGCGGACCCTCACGGCAAGACAACGGCAGCCGAGAAGTCGTCCCCAACCGTGCCCCGGCCGGTGGCGGCGGCAACGACCCCGACGGTGGCGGCGGCGGCGGCGGCGGCTCCAACCACGGGGCCAACAAGAAAGCCGGAGGCGGCGGCGGCCCGCGGCGGCCGCGGCCACGCGCACGGCCACGCCTCGGCGCCTCTCGGGGCGGGTACGATGCTCGTCGGAGAATCGATGAATTACGGCAAAAGAAGTCGACGACCGGCCGCCGAAGGCGACGGCTTCCACCGCTTTCTCACCCCGGCTTCGCAACTTTGCTCCTCCCCGACAAGTTCAAGCCTTTGGGGATCACCAAGTACGACGCGAAGCGAGGATCCTATCCGGTGGCTCCGATGCTACGCTCTCTCCATCGAGAACGGCGGCGGCAACGGCGACACCAAGTGCCTTTACTTCCCCTTCTACCGGACCAAGCCCCACTCACGTGGCTCGAGTCGGCCGGACAAGCACTCAATCGACAAGTGGGACCGGCCGAAGGAACGGTTCACGAGCAACTTCGCGGGCGCCATGGGCCGTTCGGGTACTCGCATGGACCTCGCCATGATCAAGCGAGGAACAAGGCGAGACCCTCCGCAAGTACATGCGCCGCTTTTTCGACAAGCGCGCTACCGTCGTGGACGTCACCGACAAGGAGGTCATCGACCTCTTCCGGGACGGGCTCTACCATCGCCGCACCTTCGAGGACTTCGGTCGACGCCGCCCTAGGTCCATTCCCCACCTCAAGGACACGATCACGTCTGGGCGGATGAAGAGGACAAGGCCAACGCCAAGTACGACGCCATCCGCGGCAAGTCCAAGCAGAACCAAGGTGGCGGCAGCAGCAGCAATCCAAACCAAGGCGGCCGCAACAACAACAACAACAACAACAACAACAACTTCTCGGGTTCTAATCGCAAGCGCAAGCCAGACAATACCGTCGCGGCTATCCAGCGTCCTCCGAAAGGGAACTCGAAGAAGAACTCCGGCGGGTTCAAAGACCTGCTGAAGGAGAAGTGCCCGTGGCATCCAAACGGCAACCACACTACCGAGCAGTGCTACCAGCTCAGGCATGCACTCAGGGATACGCCGGAGCCACCACACCCTCACGATCAGAAGAACAAGAAGAAGGACGGCGACGACTTCCAAGAACCCGAGAAGACCGTCAACGTCCTCTTCGGCGGACTACCCGACGGGCGGGAGCGAAGGCTACTCGCCGTGAAGTGATGTCCATTGAACCGGCGGTTATGACCCCTCTCGGGTGGTCGGAGACACCCATCACCTTCTCCCGCGCGGACCAATGGACCGGCTTCTCCGAACCGGGACGTTTCCCTCTCGTCCCCGAAACCAACGATGGCGGGCTCTAAGCTCAACAAGGTGCTCATCGACGGCGGAAGCGGGCTCAACGTCCTCTTCACCAAGACTGCGAAGAAGATGAACCTTGACGTCACCCCCATGCTCGACAAGAGCGACATGCCTTTCTACGGCATCGTCCCGAGCAACGCGGCTATCCCACTAGGCTCGGTGGTACGCCGGTTACCTTCGGGGCGTCTCGCGACAACTACCGCACCGAGTACATCAAGTTCGAGGTCGCGGATATCGAGACTTCCTACCATGCCATCCTCGGCGGACCGGCCATCGCCAAGTTCATGGCGGTGCCTCACTACACATACTTGGTACTCAAAATGCCAAGTCCGGTGGCGTACTCTCCCTCCAAGGGGACTTGAAGATCTCTCACGGCTTGCGATACGAGAGGCCGTGGTGATCGCTTCAACAAATCAAGTACCCACCCCAATGATGGAGGTCTACGCCGCGTCGAAGAAGCTTGCCACAAGCGAACTCGACATCCCGCAGAAGTACGACGGCGCCAACAAGCCTCGGCCACCGAGGAGGTACTCGTCAAGTCGGTCGACCTCGGAACGGGCGACCCCACCAAGACCACCACCATCGGGGCCGGCCTCGACCCCAAATAGGAAGACGCGCTCATCGGCTTCCTTCGGGCTAACCGCGACATCTTCGCGTGGAAGCCGACGGACATGCCGGGAGTGCCCGGGGAGCCGATCGAGCACGCCTCAACGTCGACCCAAAGGCCACCCCCAAGCGACGGCACCTCCGACGCTTCGCCGACGACGGACGGGACGCCATCAAGAAGGAGCTCGCCAAGCTACTCGGCTGCGGCTTCATCGAGAGAAGTCTTCCATCTCGAGTGGCTCGCCAACCCCGTCCTCGTCCGCAAGAAGAACTCGAACGAGTGGAGGATGTGTGTCGACTACACCGACCTCAACAAGCACGCCCCAAGGACCCCTTCGGGTTGCCGCGGATTGATCAAGTCATCGACTCCATGGCGGGGCTGCGACTGCTCTGCTTCCTCGGCGCTACTCCGGGTACCACCGGATCGCAATCAAGGAAGAAGACCGGGGAGAAGACCGCGTTCATTACCCCGTTTGGCGCGTCTTGCTACACGACCATGTCATTCGGGGCCGAAGAACGCCGGCGCCACTTATCAACGGGCCATCCGGGCCTGCTTCAAGCGGCAACTCAACAAGAACGTCGAGGCCTACGTGGATGACGTGGTTGTCAAAACCGGGGACTCCGGTACCCTCATCGACGACCTTGAACGGACCTTCGCATCACTTCGCGAGTACCGCCGGAAGCTCAACCCGAACAAGTGCGTCTTCGGCGTACCTTCGGGTAAACTACTCGGCTTCATCATCGGCCCGGCGCGGCATCGAAGCCAACCCCGAGAAGATCTCCGCCATCACCGGCATGAAAGCTCCCACGAGCATCAAGGACGTCCGAGAAGGCGACGGGGTGCATGGCGGCATTGAACAGATTCATCTCGAAGCTAGGAGAACGGGGTCTCCCCTTCTTCAAACTACTCAAGCACCACGAGAAGTTCGTGTGGACTGCAGAGGCGGACCAAGCCCTTGCCCGGCTCAAGGACTTCTGTCGAAGCCGCCGGTCCTCACGGCTCCCTACAAGGGCGAGCGGCCTCTTGCTCTACCTTGCTTGCGACTACTCACGTGGTCGATCTTGCCATCGTTGTCGAGCGGCGGGGGAAGACGGCCACGCCTACCCGGTCCGGCGCCCGGTCTACTTCGTCGGCGAGGCTCTATCGAGTCCAAGGCTCGCTACCGGCCCATGCGAAGCTTCGTACGCTCTACTCATCACCTCGCGGAAGCTACGACACTACTTCCAGGAGTACTCGGTCTCCGTCGTCACCGACTACCCGCTCGGCGACATCCTGAGGAACCCAGACGCCACCGGAAGGATCTCCAAATGGGCCGCCGTCGCGAGCTCGGCGCCCTCACCATCGACTTCAAGCCACGCACAGCCATCAAGTCGCAAGCTCTAGTCGACTTCATGGCAGAGTGGCGGGAGAACCAGCTACCTGCTCCCGCTGTGCGACCAGAGCATTGGGTGATGTACTTTGACGGCTCACTCAACCTCGAGGGCGCAGGCGCAGGAGTGCTCCTGATCTCTCCAACGGGCGAACAACTCAAGTACGTCCTGCAGATCTTCTGGAAGGTCTCGAACAATGAAGCCGAGTACGAAGCTCTCCTACACGGGCTCCGCCTCGCGGCTTCACTTGGCATCAAGCGGCTACTAGTCTACGGCGACTCCGCAGTGGTCATCAACCAAGTCAACAAGTCACGGGACCGCAACAAGGAGAACATGGACGCCTACGCCTAGAAGTCCGCAAGCTCGAGAACAAATTCTATGGTCTCGAGTTCCATCACATCGTCCGCGACAACAACGTTGCGGCGGACGTCCTCTCGAAGCTCGGATCCACCCGCGCCCAAGTACCCGCGGGCGTCTTCGTCCATGAGCTTCACGCGCCATCCATCCCGAAGCCGGCGCCACCGACCACCTGCCCGGCCCATCAACCAGGTGGGCGAGGAGGTCATGATGATCGACGTGGACCGGAGGCAACCCTTCATCGACTACCTCGGCGAGCGAGAAGGTCCCCTCCGACAAGAACGCGGCCGAACAACTCGTCCGCCGCGCCAAGTCTTACGTCCTCGTCGGCGACAAGCTTTACAAGCGAGGCGCGTCGTCGGAGTACTCATGAAGTGCGTCCCTCGCGAAGACGGCAAGGACATCTTGGAGGAGATCCACAAGGGCGTCCGCGGCAACCACGCGTCCTCGCGCACGGCGGGTCGGCAAGGCCTTCGGCGAGCCTTCTGCGGCCCCACGGCCACGGGCGATGCCGAAGAACTCGTCGAAGGTGCCAAGGATGTCGGTTCTTCGCCAAGCGACAACACGTCCCCGCCTACAAGCTAGTCACCATACCGCCAACCCGGCCCTTTGCCCGCCGGGGGCTCGACATGATTGGGCCACGCGCCAAGCGCGCCGGGGAGGGTTCAACGGGGGTGCGGTGGCTATCGACAAGTTCACCAAGTGGATCGAGGTCAAGCCGGTCACATGCCCCAAAGGCGACGAGTACTCGACTTCTGGATGAACTTGTACACCGCTACGAGCTACCCCACCGCATCATCACGGACACCGGGGTCCAACTTCAACAACCACCGAGTTGCGGGAGTGCCGCGAGAACGGCGGGATCGACGTCGGATACGTCTCCGTCGCCCACCCACGGGCCAACGGACAAGTCGAGCGCGCCAATGGGATGGTGCTCGACGCCCTCAAGAAGCGGCTACACGACGCGCTGCTAACTCAAAAGGGGGCAAGTGGATCAAGGAACTACCCAACGCACTCTGGGGGCTGCGGACTCAACCATCCAAGCCAACGGGGGCAATCCCCCTACTTCTCGGTCTATGGCTGCGAAGCCATCCTCCCCTGCCCGACGTCATATGGAACTCGCCGGCGGTGGAGCACTACGACGAAGGCGTCTCGGAGGACGACGGACGAGTTGATATCGACGGCCTCGAAGAAGCTCGGCGTGCCGCCCTCGTCCAATCGGCAAGGTACCTGGAGGGTATCCGACGCTACCACGATCGCAACGTCAAGGAACGCTCCTTCAACGTTGGAGATCTTGTCCTCCGCCGTATCCAGAACACGGAAGGACTTCACAAGCTCAGCTCCCCCTGGGAAGGCCCCTTCACCGTGGCTAAGGTGACCGGGCCAGGCTCCTACCGCCTCCAAACACTTGAAGGCGAAGAAGTCAACAACTCGTGGAACGTCGACCAACTCTGTCGATTCTACGCCTAGTCTAAACGACTACTCCGGGGTTCAAGTCCACGCGACTACATCAACACCCCCTTGCCACAGGCGACCCTCCGGGTCCTGGCTTCAAGTCTCCGACTACTCTCTTCCGAGTCCCGCCCCGTGCGGCTACCTACGGACCACGGGCCGCAACGAGCATCAAGGACTCTAGCGGCGGTCTACTAAGAGACCACACTCCAAGATCCGGCCCCGCACGGCTACCTACGGATGCGCGATCCGGCCTACACGGCTACCTACGGATCACTCGGCGCAGCGGCTACCCGCTACGGCACCACTCGCCCGTAAGCGGCCTCACGGTCCGGCGACTACTTGTAATTGCGGCCACGGCCACCCGGGTGTACTTCTTCGGTAATAAATCTTGATTGTTTATCAACTTCTTTCTTGTCTACTCCCGCTACGGGACCACTAAGCCGAGTACTACTACTCGCACCTACTCCACGATGGGCGCTCCGCACTCGAGGTCGCGGTTACGAGTACTCATTGATGGAACATCACATTTCATTGATATATGAAAAAGTTCATTACAAGCTGTTTCCTATACAACTACGGCTACTAGCTATCTATGCGGGGCTACGGAGGTTCAACTTATCGGCTACCTGCTCCGCGATGGGAGCCATCTGCGCTCCGGCAACTCTGCGTCTTGCTCATCCGGCGGTTGGCGGCTACCCCGCCGGCGACTACCTCCACCGGGGCCTTCGGGAAGTACGACTTCATGAAGGCCGGCACTGCTTCGGGATTGACTTGGCCATGTGCTTCACGTAGGCGGCCGGCCGGCTTGGCGCCTCACGAAGTCGATCCGCCAACGGAGCGATCTTGGGGCCGCCGGGTGCGGCACCGGGAGCCTCGCGATCGGGAGGGCGGCCTCTTCAAGGTCCTTCGGTGGGCCGGAGCGCCTCGCGATCTTCGTTCAACATCGCAAAGATTTGTAGCGGTTGACGAGGTCTCTATCGAGATGCAATTCGCAAGTCCATGTGCTTCTCGCACTCGAAGGCCGGCTCCTTGTAGTCGAGTTCAAGTACACAGCGGGTTTCTTGCTCCCGGTAGAAGAGATTCTTCATGCGACCTCCGAGCCTTTCAGTCGCTCCACCTGGCCTTCGAGTTCTGCAACACCGGAACACAACAACGGGTCAGAGCTTGATGACTCCCAACAAGTACCCGACAAGTCAAGAGCCATACCTTTATTCTTGTTGCGGAGGCCTTTGTTCTTCCGCACCAGCTCGTCGCTCTTCGCACCGCAAGTCCATCACATCGTTGTGGTACTTGGCGAAGGCGGCGTCAAGCTTCGGCTCGCATGGCGGCCGCGTGCTTCCTCGACTTCATGAGCTGCTCCTCCGGGGCTTCGGCTCGCGATGCCGTGTCGCCGTAGCCTTGCGGTAGATTCGACTTCTCGCGGGATCGCTCCGCGGCGTCCCGCACAAGACAAGTTCAAGTCAAGCGAGTACTCAACGCAAAAGGCCGACTACTAGGGAGGCAACGGCCACGTACCTTCATCCTTTGTTCGGCTCGTCGCATCGCCTCCGGATGCTTTGCGCCAACACCGCCGGCTCGACGAGATCGTCGGCAAGCGGCTCAATCCCGCCACGGCTACTCGACGTAGCCTCCGTCATTGGCACCGAGCGGAAAGGCTCCGCGTCTTTGATCTCGGGAGATCGGATCGCCACCTCCGGGGCAACCCCCGGCGACGTGGTAGCCGCCTCCCCCTCGGCGGACTTCTCGACGGTTTCCCCCATGGGCTCGGGGGCTCCTACCGCGGCCTGCGGGGCTTACGGTGTCAACTCTCCGCATGGGTACCCCTGCGGGGATGTCACCTCCTTCGGCGCTTTGTCACCAAGGAACACGCGCATCGGTATCTACGACTACTCTTTTTGGGGCTCTACGGCTTCGGGAGGAGTACTCACCTTCGACTACGACCGCCTGCGGCGGCCCGGCGCTTCGGCGGTGGGGGCTCGGTCGCGACTTGGGCTTCGGAGCGGGCTCCTCGACGAGCTGCGCGGCCTTTTCCCGCTTCTCTCGCCGTGGGCTCCTCTCCGTCCCGGCTCAAGTCCGTGGATCTTACGCACAAGTATCCACGGAGGGTCGTCAGATAAAATCGACTACTACAATGAGTACTACTCATGAAGGCGTGGTACTTACAAGTTCGACCGGACGATAGTCACGGCCGGAGCACCGAGGATGCGGCGATATCAACCAGTCCACCCTCGGCGGGCGTTTCTTCCTCCGCCTCTCCGACTACCGCCTCCTCCACGGCGGCGGCGGCCGGCGCGGGGTTCCCCGCGCCCCTGCGGCTTCCACCTCTTCAACGGCGGCGGTCGCGGGTACTCTGCTCCCTTCTGGGGCAGGGGGCTGGCGCTCCAGCTGCGCCAGAAGTTCTTCGACGGTGGGGGCTGGACTTCGGCTTCCAGCCGGTTCCCCCACTGTGGGCCACACGCCCTCATCGCCTTCCTCCACAGGCTCTGCTGGCGGCCTCTCCTGCACAGAAGGACGACTACTCGTCAGCACCGTACTCGATCACTGGGTACTCGACTACTTCGCTCAGGATGACTTACCTGCGGGAGGCGTGGTCTGCGAGACCTTCATCTTCTTTGCTACCCGCTTCTTGGCGGGGGTTGTGCGGCTTCCTCGGCGGCGCGGCAAGGCTAGCCTCCGGAGCTAGCGGAGGGTCTTGGATGAGAGGTACATGAGGCAAGCCGGACGGCTAAACCTCGACCGCGAGCTGGAAGCGGTCTGCGGCGTCTCCTCGTCTTCTTCGTCATCGGAGGTATCCTCCACGATGACGGGATCGTCGTCGTCTCCGACTACTCGGCGCTCCTTCACCTTCTCCACCGTTGGGATCTCAATTCCGCTCGGTGGTGGCTGCGGCTCAGAGACAAACCGCTTCACATCATCATGTGCAAAAAGACACAAAAGCGTCAGCAACTCTGCTACAAGTGCCTACTACTCGACGAGGGGGGTACGGCTACTTACCTCGTTGGGCGGGCGCGCGGCGGAGTACTCCTCGACAGGGCACGCCGTGTACTCCGGCATGTCCTTGAAGATCCTCGACAACCTCTCGATGATGTCGTTGTCCTCAATTTCGCCCCCCGGCATCCGCGACGTGTCGTCGTCGCCGGTGTACTCGAAGCCCATCGTATCCCTCGCCATCAGCGGCTGGATCCGGCGCTTCATGAAGGCGAAGGCCACGTGTTCGGCCCTCAGTCCCGCATCCGCCGAGTCTTGATGCGTGCTAGCAACTCCGGGAGCCGGAGCCCCTCCTCCGCATGGTGGGCTCCGTGTTCCACCACTCTTGGTGCCTGGGCTGCCGCCCTCTCGGCTTCGGTAGCTCGGGATGGTGGTTCGTGATGTAGAACCACCTCGTCTTCCGATCGGTGTTGGAGTCCACGAGCTTGTACGCCGGTGCGCTCCGCGGCATCCTCCCTCGAGCGGATCCCGGCCCCTCCGAGCTACTGCGGGGTTGGAGGCGGGGGCTGCGGCTTCACGCGGAAAAACTTCGGAAGAGAACCCGGTGCGGTTTGATTCCCAAGAAAGCTTCGCGAGAAATGGACGAAGACGGAAGTGTGGAAGATACCGTTGGGGTTCAAGTTGAGGTACTCGATGCCATAGTACACGAGAAGCCCCTTGAAGAAGTCACTCGGCGGGAGCGCAAGACCGCGCTCCACGAAGCGCGAGAACATCGGGATCTCGTCTTGTGCCTTCTCCATCGGATAGGGATCTCCCGCGGCGGATCTCCACATGTCGATCTCCTTCTCCCCGATGAAACCGCCTGTTCAACGGGGGTCGGCAAGTCTTCGGTCTTCACCTTCGATTTTTTCCACTCGCGGCTTGGGTCGGCGCGCGGCGGAGATGTGGGCGGCGCCGCTTCGGTGCCGGCCGCGGCGGCCTCTGCATGGCTCCTCTTCCTCCCGCCGGCTTTCGACGTCTTCGACGGGGACGGCTTCATCCTCCAAGTACGGGGAGTCTTCACTCGCATCCGCTCGGGGGCTACCCTACGGCTTTCGGGTGGCGATGCGCTCGGATCTACTACGGTGGCGGTGCTCGGCCGGAGTGGATCTACTTCAAGGTTCAAGTGGCGAATGATGCGGCTCACTTGGGTGAAAAACCCTAAGGGTTTCGGCTTGTATTTATAAGCCAAAACGCCTCCGTAACGGGCGGTCCGAATAAGTCCACGCGCGGGCGACTCGGCGGCCGCGCGTGACTCTTCGTATTCTACTAGTCGACGCGCTTCATCTCGGGGGCTCGGCTAGCTCTACTCGACTACCTGGGACGCGGCTAGTTTCAAAAGCATCTCAGGACACATTCTCCAAGAAGACCCTTCAATTCGAGAGGAAGTACTTGACTCAAGGCTCGGGGGCTCCGTGCCACGTGTCCTTCGGTTTTTTCTCTCCGGATTTTTAGGGATTTTCTCGCCAAGACTTTGGATAGACCCTCAGCCAGAGCCTGCGGCTCGAGGCTCGGGGGCTACTCCACGTGGATTGCGGTTCTGCAAATCGCATCTTCTTGACGGCTCCGGCTTCAAGACAAGGCAGGCATTTTTGAAGACCTTCGAAGGCAGATTTCAAGGACGCTTGGGACTACTCGAGAAGACTTCAAGATTGCTCAAACATCAGCTGGAGTACATTCCAGCCTCGGGATGCTTCGACTACTCTTGAGGACTTTTGACTTGTAGCACTCAGGGACGCTTGAGAACTACTTGTTAAGGCCTTCAAGACTACTTGAAGCCATCCTTCTCGACTACAAAGTACTCGGGGGCTTGTCGTATGGACCTCCCTGGGCCCACTACCTCGGTGGGTACCAGGACCGACTACTCGGTGGGCCCACGGGACTACCGGCTTGCGCTACATGGCACCGAAGGCGTGGAGCACAAGGACAACACGGGAGTAGTACTCGGTTAGGACTCGTACACGTTCCGCACCGTGTAGAGGTCTCCCTAGACGTACTCGACTAGTACTCCTGCCCTACTCCGACTTGTAACCCTGCCTCCCGGACTATATAAGGCGAGGCAGGGACCGATCTCAGGATCACCTCATCCAATCTCAACTCACGGCGCACTATTGCACCATCCTATAATCGTGCCCTATCAATCCAGAGCTACGCAGCATACAGGACGTAGGGTATTACGCACCTCGCGGCCCGAACCTGTCTGAATTGTGTGTCGCGTGTCTCTTCCTTCGAGTTACCGATCTCGGCGAGTCATATTCATCTACTTCGGGTACTCCCCGTAGTAGGTTGCCGGTCCAAAACACCGACGGTGATGGCTTCAAATTTGTGTTGTATACTATCTACGGCCCAGCACAAGCTCAAAACAAACAATCTTTCTTGGCCGAATTAGCGAACACATGCTCTAAAGAATCACTACCTTATCTTATTGGGGGTGATTTTAATATTATGAGAGGACCGAAAGATAAAAGTGCCGGTGTGTTTGATCCTAAATGGCCAATTCTATTCAATGCTGTAATTGAATCTCTCGACCTTAAGGAGATAGTGATGACGGGCCGTCAATTTACATGGGCGGGGCCTGGGGATAATCCCACTTACGAGAAAAAACTGGATCGGGTTCTTGTAAGTACGGAATGGATTTCTGACCATACCCCGTTAATCTTAAACACAGGGGCGTCCACCCACTCTAATATACAACGCCCTTTCAAGTTTGAGAGAGGCAGGCTTATTAGAGATGGGTTTTATGATATGGTGGCCAATATCTGGCAATCCGAGAATACTGGACGCACGCCTCTCGAGCGGTGGCAGAATAAGACTCGTAGGCTCAGACAATATTAGAGGATGGGCTACTCATACAGCAGGAACATATAAAAAGGAGAAGAAGAGGTTGTTATCGCTCTTAGAAAATCTTGATAAAAAGGCTGAGACAACTTCTCTTTCTGATCAGGAAATCCATCTTAAACATTTCCTGAAGGAAAGTTTGGTTCTTCTCCTGAGAGAGGAAGAGTTAAAGTGGTACAAACGGGCTAAGGTTAAAACGCTGTTGGAAGGAGATGACAATACCAGATTCTTCCACCTAGTGGCTAATGGTAAACATCGCAAACAACATATCTATAAACTGGAAAATGATCGAGGGGTTGTGATTGGTGATGAACATCTCAAAAGTCACATTACTCAATTTTATAAAAGACTCTTTGGATCCCCTGAAGTGTCAGAGATATCACTTGAGGAAAATCAAATCTTGGATATTCCACAAGTTTCCCAGGAGGAAAATGAGATTCTCACCGGGGAGTTCACAGAGAGCAAAGTAAGAGAAGCGGTGTTCCAGATGGAACATAATAAAGCACCTGGCCCAGACGGCTTCCCAGTGGAATTCTACCAAGTTTTCTGGGAAGTAATCAAAGATGACCTTTTAGCGCTTTTCTCAGAGTTCCATCGAGAGGATTTAGTCCTTTTCGGTCTTAATTTTGGAAACATCACTCTTATCCCCAAAGTTCCAGTTGCAACGAAGATTCAACAATATAGACCGATATGTGTGTTAAATGTCAGCTTTAAAATCTTTACAAAAGTTGGCACTAATCGGTTGAATAGAGTTGCACAAAAGATGGTAAGTCCAACGCAAACTGCCTTCATGCCAGGCAGAAATATCATGGAAGGTGTTGTGATCTTACACGAGACCATACATGAATTGCATACTAGGAAGTGTGATGGGGTCATTTTCAAAATCGACTTTGAAAAGGCATATGACAAGGTTAAATGGTCCTTCCTTCAACAGACATTACGGATGAAGGGTTTCTCGCCGAAGTGGTGTCGATGGGTTGAAGGAATGGTCTCGGGTGGAAGTGTGGGAATCAAAGTGAATGATGAAATTGGTCCCTTCTTCCAAACGAAAAGAGGTCTCCGTCAAGGAGATCCGATGTCACCTATCTTATTTAACATAGTGGCTGATATGCTTGCTCTGCTTATCTGAAGAGCAAAAGCCGAAGGGCAAATAAGAGGTGTCATCCCTCATCTGGTGGATGACGGTCTGTCGATCTTGCAATATGCCGATGATACTGTTCTCTTCCTTGATCATGACTTGGAGCAGGCTAAGAATCTTAAGCTTTTGCTCTGTGCTTTTGAGCAGCTCTCTGGTCTTAAGATCAATTTTCACAAGAGTGAAATTTTTTGCTATGGTGCAGCAAAAGAGATGGAGGATATCTATACTGATCTCTTTGGATGTAACGCGGGAGAATAACCGTTTAGGTACCTCGGGATACCAATGCATCATAGACAACTCCTTAATTCAGCATGGAGCAAAGTGGAGGAACGGTTTCAAAAGAAACTCTCTTGTTGGAAAGCTAAGTACCTGTCGTACGGAGGGCGTTTGGTTTTACTTAATTCGGTACTTAGTAGCCTTCCCATGTTCATGATGTCCTTTTTCGAGATACCGAAAGGTGTTTTGAAAAAACTTGACCACTTTCGGTCAAGGTTTTTTTGGCATGGATCTTCCGATAAACATAAGTATCGACTTGCTAAATGGGGCATCTTGTGTCGACCTAAGGATCAAGGGGGACTTGGAATTTTAGATTTGCAATTGCAAAACAAATGCTTATTGGCTAAGTGGATAGTGAATTTGCTAAATACCGATGGGATTTGGCAAAAATTACTAACAAACAAATATCTTAATTCAAAGACCCTCTCTCAAGTAAAAGCTAAGCCGTATGACTCTCATTTTTGGAGAGGCCTCATCAAAATTAAAGATGAGGTGTTACAGCTAGGCTCCTTTTCTGTTAAGGATGGAGAGAAAACTAGATTCTGGGAAGACACTTGGGTTGGTAGCACTCCTTTCATATTCAGATATCCATCAATCTATAACATAGTGCGGGATCCCCATGCTACAGTAGCCAATGTCATGGCTACATCACCCCTCAATGTTTCTTTCAGGAGGGCACTGGTGGATAATAATCTGAATGCATGGAACAATCTTGTAGCACAACTTGCTAATGTTGAAATTGTGGAAGGATCAGATTCATTCCGATGGGATTTTACCCAAACTGGGATGTTCTCTGTTAAATCGATGTACTCATATCTTATTGATGCGTCGCCACCGTTTCGACATAAGAAGATTTGGAAGTTAAAGATTCCTCTAAAAATTAAGATCTTCCTTTGGTATCTACAAAAAGGAGTGATCCTAACCAAAGACAATCTCGCTAGGAAGAATTGGAGGGGTAGCCAAAAATGTGTGGGCTGTAACAGTAATGAAACTATTCAACATCTTTTTTTAGAGTGCCCGTATGCGAGAATGGTGTGGAGGATAGTTTATTATGCTACAGGGTTGACACCACCTAGATCAATAAGACATTTGTTTGGCTCTTGGTTATCTAATCAATCTAGTAAGGTTAGGAACTTGATCTGGGTAGGTGTGGCGGCGTTTTGCTGGGCAATCTGGAGATGCAAAAATGACATTATTTTTCACAAAATCAAAGTTAACTCGATTTTGCAGGTAATCTTCGGAGGGACGTACTGGCTACGTTTTTGGGCCCAGTTACAGCGTAGCGAGCAAGCCAAGGACACCATCTCCTTGATAAGTAGGAATCTAGAGACAACTGCCTTGGAGATGATGAAAGGAGGATGGCAACATATCTATCGTTTGCTTTAGTTTTCCTTATGTATCTGAGACTTTGGCTTGTTCTTTAACATTTGTTTTGAACTCAAAGTGTAATTTTAGGCTGTGTATGCATTCGTGCATAGAGGCCGGATATTGTATCCATTATCTAAAAAAATGACATCCGTCTGAGAAAAATCGTGTTGCCATACTATCCGGACAGCAAGCAGCATATTAACTTTGTCAAGTTCTTTGTGAGAAATGCGAGCCTGCTGGAGTTGATGAGGCTTGAGTTACCACACTATGGAAATGTTAGCGACGATGGGTGGATTAGAAGGCAGCATAAGCTCCTCAAGATTGAAAAGATGGCTTCGAGGCGCGCAAGATTTGATTTTGTATTCCGTAATTTTGACCCATTTAGACCTCTGTCTGAGTCTGAGGAGCTAGTACATGATATGTCAATACTCGTTCCCTTTCAAAGGATTCATGAGTAGGTCTGATAACACCATTGGGAGCTATTTGGTTTCCATGTAGGAATTAAATATCTAGCGAGTTTGTCACTTTTCAGTGTCTTGGCATTAATTTGCTATCCTTTTCTTGGAATATTGTAATTTGTCATCCCATTCGGTGCTATATTTTGTTTTAAATGGCGAAGATCTCTTGAGATGCACATTGTCTTTTACAGCTTGTTGTCATTAGAATATATGGTTGCAACTTGCACATATATATGCCCATCAACATATATATGTTTGTATGTGCTTCCTGCAGTGCTTAAAAATTTTAAAATGCTAGCAGATCCTTCAAAAACTAAAATCCACTATCATCATACTTTGGTATCTTCATGTGCTTGTTTTCATGCTTGAAACCATAGGCATTCTTTTCACAAGCTGAACACGCCTAACATCTCAATGGTCCCTTATAGATAACATGAAAAATATGCATACCAATTCATGCTTGACAAATTTGCTCCTTTTATATATAATATGAACGAACAATGTTGGATTGTGGTAGCATTATACATAGCACTTGCAAATTCGTTTGAATCTTTCGTCTCGCTTGTGAAGGAAGCACAACAACGTCTAAACCCAACACAAAAACAGGTAACTGATTAACTGAAATCTCTACCTCATCATCAAGGGGACATTTTTAAGTATGTCATTGCCACTGGTATGTACTCTTTTACACACAATCTGATATGCATCCAAATAAATCCAGACACGGTATATATCTCTGAATCTCCTGAATCAACAATGCGTCGAGGAAAATATCATTCATTGGACACCTTCGTTCGGACTGAGGTATTTCTTAACATATTAGAGCTGCAGTGGGCCGAAATAACGATTCGGCCAGAAGCCCAACTACTTCTATGTACTTGGCGATCGCACACACCGGCGGAGCTCGAGGACGCCCGTCTGCCTTGGCGTGCCACGCCGACGACCCGCCACCATGGGGGTGGTCACAAGAGCCAAGAGGAGTCTAGAACAAGGTCAAGAGCTCATCGTGACCGCATGAGCGGCCTCCCCGATGTTAGATATGTGTCAAATATATGTATAGTTCGGTTACAGTTAGACTTAGTTGTAATTTGGTAGGTTAGGGATAGAGTCTTGATCGTACTTTGTATCCCTACGGCCTATAAATATGAGGGCACTACCGTTGTAACCGTGAGACGACTTGGCGGCTGGTGTGGGCAGCGGCGTTGCCGCGGTGGTGCCCACATGCGAGTGTAGCTGAGATGTAGGCACATGGCCGAACCTCGTTAAAAAGCACATGGCCGAACCTCGTTAAAAAATATCCTGCCTCGGTGTCGTTCTTGTTTGTGTGATTTTGCTATTTGGCCCTCTCAACCTCGACCTCGGGCCCCCGTCCGCCGCTTGTCCATCCACCTGCACACCGGGGATGTCACCACGCGCACCACCTAGCTCTCTTCAGGTACAACTAGCCTGTTAGAACGGCACAGTGGAATCCGGCCCGACCCACTATACCCACGAGCCGGTACCCCAATAGGCCTTAGGTTCACCAGAGCTCACAACAACAAGGTCTTGGGTCCCCACCTATATGTTGCGCTCCCCCACAATCAATTCTCGATGTGGGACTAAACCCAACACAGCCAGGGGTATAACCTTAATGAATTTCTCACTTAATTTCATTCATGGTGGACCCAATGCGAGTCCCTTAATTTAATGTGCCTCTGATCAAGATGAGTGCAAATCATATGTTGCTTTTTGACGATCCAGGGATCAATTGTTAATAGCCTGACAGGGGCGCAACGGTGCCCATTGTGAGGGTTCTAGCTTTAGGCATGTTTGGATCACTTTTAGTCTCATGACTAAAATTAGTCAGACTAAAAAGTTTTAGTCACCCCCTAGTTTGGAAGCAAAAGCTAAAGTGTATTAAAAGAGTATTAAAGTCTCTATTTCTCTCTCCCTTTCTCTTCTCTCTCCTCTCCTCTCTCCTCTCCCACGGTGGGCATGACTTGGAGCTATTGGGAGCATGCATGTGGTCATTAATGAGGAAAGAGGAAGAGTAGATTTTAGTCCCTTTTAGCTCTCCCACCCCCTACTAGCAAAGTTTAGCCTCAAGACTAATTTTAGCCTCAATTTAGCCTCACCTGTTTGGAAGTTTAGCTCCTGCTAGAAGCTAATTTTAGTCCGGCTAATTTTAGCCCCTATGATCAAACATGCTATGTGAAACCTGATGCGCTTATTGACTTGATGACTTAGAAAAGTTGTACATCGAGGTGACTGTACATTTCTACTACTTGACACTTTCTGTTGTATCTATGATTATTCTAATTAAATTAAGCTATGTCTTGACCATTTCCATGCTTGACTTTTTCAGACAGCACATGTTGGGGACGAAAATGAATCATATGATGAATATTGGAAACTTGCTTATGATGGCACCCTTAACATTCGTCTAAGAAAAATTGTACTACCATATATACTATCAAGACAGCAAGTCGCATATTAACTTCGCCAAGTTCTTTATGAGGAACGCTAGTGTGCTGGAGTTGATGAGGCTTGAGGGTAAAATTTGGAGACGTTGGCAACGATGCGTGGATTATTACAAGACAGCGTAGTATGCTGCAGATGGGAAAGAGGGCTTCTAAGGGTGCACGGTTTGATTTTTGTATCCCATGTTGGGTCATCTAGTCTTCCGCCTGCCGAGCAAGTGCATGACCTGTCAATACTGGACCCCTTTCAAAGGATTCATAAGCAGGGGCGAAGCTAGACCCAAATTGACCATGGTGCACTCCTCAAGGAACTTGCATAATTTTACTAGATTATATGGTAATTTCGAGTATAATTAGTGGGTAATTTTTTTTACCCTGGTGCATCGGCACTAGGGAAGCCCAACGTGGCTTCGCCCCTGAATGCATGAAACAACATCCCGGCACTAATCTATGCAGATACTATATATGCGACTTCATGCATCATGATGCTTCAACCCTCGAAACCAAATTCAACGAAAAGGTGCGTGCAAACAACTGCAGCAACATGTAGTTCTTATTGTTCATAATCTCCAGTTGATATTCTTTTCTTCTTATTCTTTGGTAGATGTACAGCATCAAGAAAACATTCCTCAAGACAAAAAGAATCTGCGTCATTCAAGAACAATTATGCGGATTTATTCTGGACGAGGTTATTAGTACTGGGGGAGAGAGTTTTATGCAGGTTTATCATATATGCTTGTACCATCACGGAATACAGATGGGACAAGTCATGGCAACAAAGAAGCATCTGGAACCAAAGACAAATCATCTGGAAGCAAAGACACAGCAGCTCAAACCAAAGACCAATCTTCTGGATCCAAAGACCAAGCAGCTGGAAGCAAACAAAGCCGAGGAAAAAATAAACTCTGCTAACATTTGATCAAATGTATATTATTAATCTTAATTTCAGTATGCACAATATCCTCATGTGTAATATTATTTCCAAGTTCTTCAATTTCAGGACTTAAGCTTATATTGGTACATGCATACATATAATATATGTATAATAAATAATATTATACAAATAAATATATATGTATGCATGTATAATATTATATGGCAAACGACTTTAGATTACAGTGTATTAGGATTAGTATTAGTGCATTAAGCAAATACGATAGAATAAAAAACATAAAAGAAAACAAAAGGGGGAAAGAATATTTGTACCGAGTGGTGTGCAAACCCGTTACAAATGTGCCCCCTGCCACGTCTGGGTGGCGCCGCACATTTGTACGGGGCCGTGACTCCCCCCTACCGGGTATTTGACCCGGTACAAATGAGACCCCCTCATTTATACCGACAGGCTTGTACTGGCTCCATACCCGGTACAATTGAGGGTTTGGAGCCGGTTCAAATGGCCAATTCCCCGGTAGTGGAATGATTGCAAATTACTGTAGTGGTTGGGAATAGCAAAATTCTAGCAGATCCTTCAAAAACTAAAATCCACCATCGTCTTGTGTCTTCAATTAGTTCGTATGTTTGTTTTTCATGCCTGAAACTTTAAGCTTTTCATAAGTTGAACGCACTTAATAGCAATTCATCCATGTATTACTTCTGTGAAGCGAATATCATTAACTTTAATTTATGTATTTGTGAATCCTGAATGAACAATGCATTGGGAAAAAAGATCATTGGCGGCTTCTGAAATGGTTGCAATCGATTAGTAGGAATGCAAAATATAATGAGTTTTTTTGCACAAGAAAGCTGGTTAGCATCAAAATATATTGAGAAAAAGATCGTTGGACAGCCCGGCCTGACTTCCGTGCCGTCAAGGAAGGAAAAAATCCATTCCACAACCCTCAAGTATAGGTGCTATCTGAGTTTGGACCCCCAACCACAAAACCAGTTACTCCGGATCCCTGAAGAGTTTAACCCCCCCCCCCCAGTGGTTTGATGGGCTGTTTTGGCCTACATGGCGACATATCACCCCCGCCTACGTGGATTCGGCGCCACATCAACAGGAAGGATATAAATTATTGACCATGACCTAGGTGACACTGGATCTAACCTAGGTGACACTGGATCGAACAAAAAGCACATCAAACAAAGTGAGAGATCTTTAGATTTGTCTCATCTTCCTGCGGATCCAGTTTTCGAGTTTTGGTTCTGTCGCCTCACCTTCAAGATGTCGTTGCTGGCTCTCAATCACCACCGCTTTCGTCAGGGAGGGAGGAAGGGAGGGAACGGACGCCCGCCTCACTCGTCGTCGTTGAGGGCAAAAGGAATGGAGGTCCGCCACTAGGCCGCCGCCCGTCGTCGTAGGGATAAGGGATGGGGGATCCTTCCTGTTGATGTGGCGCTGAATCCACGTAGGCGGGGGTGATACGACGCCACGTAGGTTAAACAGCCCATCAAACAACTGAGGGGGGTGAAATGGACGGTTTAAACTCTTCAGGGACCCGGAGTAACTGGTTTTGTGGTTGGGGGTCCAAACTCAGACAACACCTATACTTGAGGGTTGTGGAATGGACTTTTTCCGTCAAGGAATCATGTTGCAATGTGGGCTAGAAAACTTATTGGGCCACAAACATGTGCAAAAGCCCATGAGCCAGCAATTATATATATGTCCGGCCTGCCTGACCGTTCGGGTTCACCGTTCCGAACTTCTGATTTCCCGATCGCCGCCGACCGGCGCCACCGCCATTCTGCTTCCAGGCTTTCGGCTACCGCCATGGGGGTGAGGAGGCTGGATGACGAAGAACGAGAGGTCGTTGACGACCTCAACAGTTGCAAGAAGATCAGGAGGCTGGAAGAAGAACGGGTCGAACTCGTCGACGACGACCGCATCAACGGTCTCCCCGACGTCGTCCTCGGCGACATCGTCTCCCTCCTCCCTTCCAAGGACAGCGCCCGACGCAGGTGCTCTCCTCCTGGTGGCGCCCCATCTGGCGCTCTGCTCCTCTAAACTTCGACTTCTACTACAATCATGTTCCTCTTGTTACTCGCACTGCCGGCGAGATATGCGACATCCTCTCCTCGCACCCCGGCCCCGCCCGCCGCTTCATTATCCGCATGCGCCACGTGCAGAGCAAAGACTATGTCGCATGAGGTCCCCCTCAACCAAGCGCGCTAGGGAAGAAGCCCTGTTGCGCGTCGCCTGCACCACAAAATGAAAATAAATATTAATTATGAAATTAAATGAGGAAATACAAAGATACCAAGGTGTCGTATTACATACTTCGGACACCAGACGGGGTGAAGCGGCATGTAGTGCCCCAGGCCTCTAAAACGCACGATGCCTAGCTCTACCCCGCAGATCGCGGAGTGGTAGGACCGGTGTACCCTGTCTGTCTGCTCGTCGAAGAGCTCGGGCAGCACGTACGGCAGGGGCTCCCGAGGAGGACGAACAACACCAATAGGGGGCTGCGGAAAAGGCGGCGCCTGCTGCTGAGCCATAGCTGCAAAAATATGAAATATCAAGTCACACATAATTTCTAAAGTATTTCTATAATTTCTAAAGTATTTCTATAATTTATAAAGTATTTCTAGAAATTTTGAAAGTATTTCTACAAATTCCAAAGTATTTCTAAGCATTTCCAAAGCAGTTTTACAATTTCTAAAGTATTTTTAGATATTTCCAAAGTATTTCTATAATTTCTAAAGTATTTCTGTAATTTCTAAAGTATTTCTAGGAATTTCCAAAGTACTTCTACGAATTTCTAAAGTATTTCTACGAATTTCTAAAGTATTTTTATAATTTCTAAACTGTTTCTAGAATTTCTAAACTATTTCTAAGATTTCTAAACTATTTCTACCATATTTAAACCAAATCAAATGACAGTAGGTCCCCAACGGTCAGTAAACTGCCATTTCAAGCGGCGGTTGGCCGCGGCGGTAGGTGCCTGGCCATAGGCCACGTGGGAGATGTTCCCACCGCCGTTGAAGTGGCGGTTGGCCCGCCCTTACCGCCGTTTGAAATGGCGGTTGGTCTCCTGCCGCCATTTCGAACGGCGGTTCGTGGCTATTTCTGCCATGTTGAATACGACTATTTATTTTCGTAAAATCAAAGAAAAATATATAAAAAATCCCTGCTGAGGTGTTTCCTATTGGGCTAGAATCACATTGCAATGTGGGCTAGAAACTTCTTTGGGCTAAGAAAGTTCGCAAAACAAAGACCCACTATTCCAGACCGCCGGTTTCCCTGATCGCTCGCATCGAATAAGGGAAACGATCTTATCTTAAAAACAATAAGATCGGGAATCTCTAGATCTGTCCGTGCTCAGTTCTTGGGATGTGCTCATAGGGGTAGGGTTTGCGTACGTGTATTCATAGGGGTGGGTGTGCGTGCGTGTTGTGGGTGTCTGTGTTGTACTGTGTCATTTAAAAAATAAGCGAATCGTAGATTTTTGGGATTCCATAACTGGATGCGATCAGGGGAAATCTACAATCTCGTATTGGGCCAAAGAATTTCATCGTTATTAAGCTATAAGATCGATTCCCCTGATTGCCGCCGGCCGCCGGCGCCGCTATTCCAGGCTACCGCCATGGGGGAGGTCACCGGAGCCAAGAAGAGGAGGCTGGATGAAGAAGAACGAGAGGCCGTCGACGACCTCAACAGCAGCAAGAAGATGATCAGGAGGCCGGAAGAAGAACGGACGGAACTCGTCGACGACCGCATCAGCCTCCTCCCCGACGACGTCCTCGGCGACATCGTCTCCCTCCTCCCCTCCAAGGACGGCGCCCGCACGCAGGTCCTCTCCTCCCGGTGGCGCCCCATCTGGCGCTCCGCTCCCCTCAACTTCGACTTCCACGACAGTCCTTTTCGTGGTCCTCGCACTGCCAGCGAGGTCGGCAGCATCCTCTCCTCGCACCACGGCCCCGGCCGCCGCTTCACTATCCACATGGGCTACGTGCGGAGAAAATACTACGACGCCGACGCCGCCGCCGCCGCCGCCGCCGCCGCCGAGACCCTCGACGCCTGGCTCCAGTGTCCCGCCCTCAACAACCTACAGGTGCTCCAATTCAGCCTCATCACCCTTGCGATTAGCAATAGTCTGCCGCCGTTTCCCGCATCAGTACACCGCTTCTCGTCCACCCTTCGCGTCGCCAGCTTCCGCGCCTGCAGTTTCCCGGATGGGAATGCCAGCGCCCTCCACCTGCCGCTTCTCAACCAGCTGAGCCTTGTGGATGTCAGAATCTCAGAGACCTCTCTTCATGCCTTGCTCGCCGGCTGCTCTGCCCTTGAGAGCTTGCTGCTCAAAGAGAACAATGGCTTCCCTCGAGTCCAGATCGTGTCCACTAGTCTCAGAAGCATCGGTGTTTGTTCTCCTTGGGGAGACAACAGGTTGAGGCAGCTCATCATCGAGGATGCCCCATGTCTGGAAAGATTATTAATTTTCAGATTCACGGACACAGACATCTCGGTAATATCTGCGCCGAGATTGAAAATTTTGGGGAGTGTTTCTAGCCGATTCCCCAGGCTCCAGTTTGGCACCACAACTTTTCAGGTACCAGCATCATTCTAACTTTCACCTTCATGCGCAATCCAATGTCCCTTTGCCTGATCATGATGTTAATTTTGTGCTTAACTCAGGGATCGAGCATTGTTACCCTGGCGACGGTGGTGCGCAGTGTGAAGGTTTTAGATTTCTACAGTGAGAACCTTAGTTTGGATGCGGTTATTAACCTTATTAGATGTTTTCCCTGCCTGGAGAAGTTGTACATCCAGGTGACAAAACCTACTCTTTAACGGAGCGTGCATC
This sequence comes from Cenchrus americanus, assembly GCA_947561735.1. Lineage (NCBI taxonomy): Eukaryota > Viridiplantae > Streptophyta > Magnoliopsida > Poales > Poaceae > Cenchrus > Cenchrus americanus. The sequence continues at coordinate 257,059,162 of OX387245.1, forward strand.
TGCGCTCTTTTGTCACTTACATGAAGGATTGGTCTAAATCTAGGTTCACAACTAACGCCAAATTCATGTTTATTTTGCTTTTTATAGACAACAGATTTGGGAGAGAAAAATATGTGGTATCGTAAATACCGGAATGCTGTTGGTACCCTTGACATCCGACTGAAGAAAATTGTGTTGTCTTACTATCGAGGCAACAAGTCACATGTTAACTTCGCCAAGTTCTTTGTATCGAATGCGACACTGCTCGAGTCAATGAGGTTTGAGATAAGAGATCAAAACGTTAGCAGCGTGTGGATTAAAAGACAACATAGGCTGCTCCAGATTGAAAAGAGGGCTTCGAGGGGTGCGCAGTTTTATTTTGTATCTCTTAACAAACGGATTGGGTCATCTTTCTGTAAGCCTGCTGATCAAGAACAGGTGCATGATTTATCAACAGACCCCTTTCAAAGGTTTCACAATTAGGTCTGATTCCATGCACCATGGATTGGCTATACTGTTTTGCCCAGACTTGATCAGTCCCTTGTTAGCAATGTCTTGACATTTTGTTATCTCATTTCCTGGAGTAATTTCATTTGTTAAGAGATTAAATCAATTAACTTTCAATTTTCATCTCTCTTATGTTATCCAACCTGGCAATGGCTTTCCTCTCTTTTCATGTTTCAGGCACGGGGTCAATGCCGTACAGGTTGCATTTGTGACGGGACACCAAACTGGAAAACTTAGGAGCTTAGAATTGGAGTGGAAATCCTAGAGGGTTAGAGAATGAATTTGTTTTTGTGAAGTTGGGCAATAGCGCTAACAAGGATAGTTGTAACTTTCAATTTTATTCAGTTGATGAGAACTGGCAAAGGAGTTATGCTAGATGTATGATTTACAAATATTCTCCAGACCAGAAATAGGCATGGACGTTTATGTGTATCTGAACATGGTAGGCATAGGAAGCCTAATGTGCTGCTTCAAATCATTTGAAGAACTGGACGTAGTTTCTCTTTTTTTACAAGGCATGTACTGGAATGCTAACATCAACATTTAATCTGATCCTTCTAAGCATAAAGCATGTTAAGCATTCTATGTTTTCAATTGTTTTGTGTTTGGTTTCTTACAAATGCCAATTTAAGCATTCCTTTTACGAGCTAGAAGTGCATGGTATTCCGAAGGGTGGAAAATTCATCTTTGTTTGAATGGTCCTCCTGTATCTTTTTTTTTGTTATTCCAGTTTTCCTCGAATTTTTTATTACAAATTTACAAGATATGTTGGATCTGAAACAAAACATTCAAGCAAAATGCAAAGCAAAACCATTGTTGCACAAATAATCTAGTGAATATCGACAACTTGAGCAAAAGGATAGAGTAGGAAATAGTGCCACAACATTGTTTCATAGCAGCATTTTGTGCTTTCAATTTTGATCATAGGCAGAAACCTGCAGATGTTTGTTGATATCACACGATCTGGTAAACATACAAATATATGTTTGTTGACATCAGCACAATCTGGTAAACATACAGGTTAATGCTTAGTGCTAATCAGGCTGCATTTCGCAAAAAAGAAAAGGTCAACTTGAAGTGTAAGTGGAAAATTCATCTTTGTTTGAATGGGTCTTCATCCATCTATAGAGGAAAAGAAAATTGCCTCTGAAGATAAGATATTTGCTTGCTTTGAGCTCATGATTGGTCTGGTTTTATTCCTGCCTCTTTTTTTTTTGAGAATTACTGGTTTTTATTCCAGCCTGGTTTTAGTTTGGCTCAACATTTTGTGCCTTGAAATTTGATTGTATATATGCAGAAACATGTTGACTTTTGTTGATAGTCCGTATCCGTATCACAATCTGTTGAACATCCAAACATATATGTGAATTCTGAATCAACAATGCAACGGGGAAAAAGATCATTAGACAGCTTCAGCCTGAGAAACCCTTACCCTCAAGCAAACCACAAGCACAAATAAATTACTGATAATATCGCAACCACAAGCAGTATTTGTTCCAGGCTTTTTCTGAAACCAATCCAAAACGTTTGGTCTCTTCTGGAGCTGCAAACAAACTTTGAAAGCAACGCTGGTTTCTCATGCAACAACAGCCCAAACACGCCAGATTCATCCAGACATGTTTCAACTCTGACATGGACATCGAAAAAATCAAACAACCTTACACTGCATGTTACAGACTTACAGTTCAGGTATATGCTGAACATACAAGTTCAGAATCCTGAACACAACACTGATGAAGCATGTTTCTGCTGAGCCGCCGACAGCCTCCCACAGTCCCACACCTGAGGGAGAAGCTGCTTCAGCATGCATAGCTAAGATTTGCTGTTGCCCTAATTTATATGCTAATTTCTTGACTAAAAATATTCCAAGATCAAATGAAACATATTCATTCCAGCCTCTCATCGCAAGCCAAAGTACTGACGTACACCACAGAATGCAGGGGTTACAGGCTTACTGAGAAAGACAAAGCATAACGCTGTTGATCAAGCAGAAAATTTAAAAATCTAAGACAATCCTAAACAAAGGTAAGCACCTTAAGGCCCTCACATGAGACCCGGATCATCTTCACTGAAGTTATCTCACAATAAAATAAAACTGATACGATCTTCCATTAACACTGCTACTACTACATCTTTTCCTCCTTGACCAAGAAGCCCTCACATGAGTAACTTCACTTTGTCAAGCACTCAAAAGCACCACTCTTGATCTCTCACCTATAGAGGCGTCCCAGTGCTGCAGAAATTAACAAATTTAAAGAAATAACATCAGCACCACTCTTACCCTCACTGGACATTTACTTTTAACAAAAAAGGGATCTGCATGTTGCTGCTAAGGGAAAACCAAACTGGCAAACATAATCTACTTTTGCCAGCTCCAACAATTAACACTCATTCAATTAACCCCTGACTGCACAAAAAACACCTAACTTAGCTGCAATTTCTTCTGCTAGTTTAGCTTTTTTTGGTCTACTCAGCATATATCTTCTATGGATCTTTACTGTTTTTCATAATTTAATTTTCCCTTGAACAAAGGAATCCAAAAAATCATTATGGATGAGGTTGCCACTTACCATTCATATCCTAATGAATTTACAATGCTGATTGCTAAAGATAGGCACTATGCTGATTGCTAAAGATAATCACATTCTTGGTTTCTGTCCTGCTAGAAACGTAAATATTTCATACTAAAAGGATCTAGACTCTAGAGACCATCGTGGCCCAGTAACACATCCTAAATTTCAGGCCAGTTGTCAAGACCCCATCCTCTGTCCATAATAGGTGCAATAAATGAATAAAGTCCCAAGTATGCCTCCCAATTCTAAGAATGGTCCATCGCAATTGTATTTGTGACATAAGTTAAAATCATGCTGTGGTAGTCTGCATTAATAAACGCATTGTTCTTCAACAAATATACATAAGCTTTCACATGAGCACCTTAAGTTTGTGAAGCACTTGAAGCATCCACTTTTGGTCCCTCACCACCTGTAGAGGCCATATCCAGTGCTACAAAATTGATAAATCTAGAAATAAAATCAGCTATCCACTAGTAAGTTTTTGAAAGGCTAACCAAACAAGAAAACAAGTTATCATCCACATATTCACTAGTTAACAGAACACTTGACCATTAAGATAACAGGACTCATAAATTAAGAAAAACAACTACCTTTCTTTAATGCAGATAACACCTAGTTAAGTGACACCAACATATCTTATTCTTAGCTAAGGAATGTACTGGTTGAAGATATGTGTGATGCTTGCATTTAAAGCATAAGCATAGAAACTTGTGTAGGTGATGTTCTTTTCTTAAATGGATGTTGGAGACCTTTCTGCCCCAGCACCCTCCATCCCTCCATGACATGAATTAGACGTGAATAAATTTCCCAAGTATGTCTACCCAACTCTAGGAATAGTCCATAACAAATAAAAGAAGCCATCTGTGACATAGGTCGATAGCACATTGCACATAAGCATCAGTTATATTTCCATACTAGTAACTGAAATAGTAATAAATCAGAAAATTGGCAATCACAGCTAAGTAACGTGTCCGTGTTAAAAGCATAGACAAGACTGTGATGCTAGTAGTACCTGGAGTGCAAAAGCTCATGTAGGGAACAACTCCGAAGTTGGAACTGAAATCTCCTACCCTCTCAGCCCGGACAGAGTTTAGATGAACAGTGAATAGTCCATCATCCGTCCACATGAAAATTACACTGACACCATCCGCTACAGCAACCACGTAAGGTGGGTGTGCGATAGTGTACGCGTAAGGTGAGACTGAGAAGTTACAATCCGAAACTGGTGGCAGCTTATCAAGGTCGATTACTCTTCGTTGTGCCCATCCAGCGTATCTACCTGCACTATCCTCCCTCAACCAAAGAGACAGTTTGGACTCCTGTATGGTGGCAAATCCAAGCGCACCATCCTCCGCTTCCATGAGGACAATGTGCCATTCATGGAATTCTGATGGTAGAGCGATTAACGACAGTTCTCGCCTTCCCAAATCATACTTCAGGATCCTGTCGTTCAGCCTGTAGGTGAAGTGCAGAGCATTCCCCACATGGGCACACTGCTGTCTCATGATACAACAATATTGGTGCTGCACTGTGATCGGTTCGCTCCACGCACCTTGCTCGGACGAGTATTCATAGGCGGTCGTGTGCCTCTCTAGCACCCCATCTGCCACGACGACGACGACGAAGGCCCCCCCGCGGCAGTGGAGATGGTCACAGCCTGGCGTTGCGCAGAGAACAGCGGCACTCCATGAAAGGGGAAAGAATTTCAGAATAGGCAGGCTCTGCACGCCGTCGGTGACGGGGTCCCACACGATGAACCGCATATCCGTGATCGAGAACGACTCCACATCGACCGCCAGGACGCGGCCGTGGTGGGCGTCGAGCGCGCGCCAGTTCTTCCGGAAGGCGTGGGGCGGGCGGAAGGAGGAGGCCGGCACGAACTCGGTGCGGTACTCGCGCTTGTAGATGTATCCGAGCATGGGCGCCGCGGGGTGGAGCTGGCGGAACCTGCGGCGGAAGCTGGCGCCGGAGACGAGGCGGCACCAGCGCTTGCAGACGAGCGCGGCGCGGACGAGGCTCGCGGGGTCGTCGGGCGGGACGCGGAGGAGCACCTCCTCGACGAGCTCCTCCACCAGAGGCCCCAGCGGCGGCGGATCCATGGCCGGACCCCGGCGGGACGGCCGCCGGCGGCGGTGGCGGCGGCGGCGGCGGCGGTGCTAGGGATTGGTCGGGGGATTGGGGGAAATGGGGAATCGCTCGGGAGACTGACTACTAGTGGAGTTGTTCTGACAAGTGGGGCCACTGGAGCAGCGAGAGTGAGAGTATCCTACCTGCTTGACCTGGTGTAGTGATCCCGGCCGCACGGCCTGGATCCAACGATCCAGATGATCCAGTTGCAAGCAAAGGCACCGCAGTTCAAGCGCAACCTGATAACCTGCTGACCCATTCTGACAAGGTGACAATACTACCTTGGTGTGCATGCTCTGAATTTATACGATCCCTTGAAACAAAATACAGCGGCCGCGATTGCCAATCCCTTGAGCTCCAACCTGTAGCTTAATCAGAAACTGAAACATCCGCCTAAATTTTTTGGGTTCAAATCTTGTGCCTTCAAATTTGGTTGCGTAAGAGCTGAAAATCTGCCGACCTTTGCTTGATATCACACAATTGGCAAAATATCCAAACATATGTCTGTGAGTGAATTCTGAATCAACAATGCATTAGGGAGAAGCTCATTGGACAGCTTCAGCCTGGAAGGTCTGGCACCACAAGCAGAAACAAGTTACTGACATCACCATCAGAGAATAGCAAGTTGAGATTCTGAGCTTTTCAGCTACAACAAAACACTCTGTCACCTATCATCTTGATTTCGTCAGCTATATAAGTAAAATGATTTTATTTTGCGAGGCCGACGAATCGACCATGTATGCTCTGCATGTTGATCATCAGTTGTGGCAAGCCGGCGGCTCTACCTCAGAGTATGGCATTGGTCGGGATGATGTACTCGTTGGTGAAGCTCTGCTCCGGCGTATGAGACCCTGAGGTAGAGCTGCTGGCCAAGATATTGCCGGTTGTCCCCCCCTCCCCCTGGTTGTCCATTGCTCAGGATTCCAGTGTTCAGTTTTCTTCAGGACTCCAATGTTCAGTTACCCTTTTTCTAGATAGAATGTTCAGGATTCAGAGCCATCTTGTTGAGCAAGCGCGAGCTCGCCGGAAAGCTATGTCCCCCACCCGGAAAAAAGTTCAAATAGCCACTGTTTTGGATCGCTACTGTTAATCGCGATCCGAATATTTTTCGTACAAAGACGACGAATCCTCCGCGGCTCCGCCGCCGCCCGCCGCATAGATCGCGGAGGCACATACGCGTACACGCACGCACAGCCGCCGGTCGATTCGGCCGGGAAACGCAGAGCCAAATTGAAAGGAGGCCGGGAGGGGCAAGGAGAAATCACCAAAACCTCGCTGGAGAAGCTCTGCTCCCGTGCTCCGGCGTCCACACACTGAGCTCAGGTATTGCCAGTCCTAGATCGCCAAGCACAGCTTGCACATCCCCTCGTTTTCCAGGATCGCCGACCAACCATCCATTCAGGTACACCTGACGAATCGAAGTTGCCAATGTTCAGTCCAGCATTGTTCAGAATTCAGAACTCGTTGGTTCTTTAGGAATCTGCTTCCAGGTACACTAATGCCTTAATCGCTTTTAAAAACCAAAGTTGGCCCTCCTGGCTTTACTTTTAAAAAATGTTTTCACCCCCAACAGAATTTGGAACCGCTTTCGCTTTTTTTTTCTTTTTTGAGAGTAGCAGCTTTTACAATTGGGAGACCAAGAGAGGGTGCTTCTCAGTCAAAGAGGAAATTGGTTAGTGGGAATGGATAAAAATAGAATTAGCTTTTTTGGCAAGAAAGCTGTTTAGCACCAATGAGATTAGTACTGGACATAATTTGTTGACCTTCAAAGATTCTGTGTTATGTTTGGTGCAATATTGGGTTTTAATGTGATCACTGCCGTCAAGTTTTATTGGGTTTTGTCTGTTTATTCAGGTTAGACCTGAATGTTTACTCGACTTCCAAGTTGCAATGCATGTGAAGATTGGATGTGGTTCCATTCTTGTTTAAAAAGAAAATGAGCGAGCATTTGAAACTGAAACACTACAAACCACTGCATTGTTCCCGCCTGAATACAGTTTGGATCAACATCTTGGGCCTTGAAATTTGGTTGCATAAAGCTGAAATCTGCTGACTTTTGTTGATATCACACGATCTAGTAAACATTCAAACATATCTGTGAACTCTGAATCAACAATGCACAAATGCATTGGGGAAGAGAATCATTGGACAGCTTCAGCCTGAGGCCATTCTTACCCACAGGCAAACCACAAGCATAAATAAATTACTGACATCACCATCAAAGAATAGCAAGTTCAGATTCTGAGCTTTTGGCTACAACAAAACACTCTTGTCACCTATCATTTCATCAGCTATATAAGTAGAATGATTTATTCTACAAGACATACAAGTAGTACGGCGAATCGATCCAAGTATACGATCTGCATCTTGTTCGTCGATCAGTGTGGAAGGCCGGCGGCTCTGCCACAGAGTATGGCATTGGTCGGAATGCTGTACTCATTGGAGAAGCTCTGCTCCGGCGTCCAGACCCTGAGGTAGAGCTGCTGGCCGAGGTACTGCCGGTCCCAGATCGCCGACCTCAGGTTCCACATTCCCTGGTTGTCCAGCGACACCAGGATCGCCGACCATCCGTTCGGGTACACCTGATGCCAACAAACAATTGCAAATGTTGAGTTCAGTTTCAGGCTTTCAGCAGTAGTGTTCAGATTTCCAATGTTCAGTTCAATTTTTCTAGACAGATTCAGAGACATGTTTTTAAACAATCCAGTTCCAAGAGACCTGAACTGTATGTCTTGTTTGCGCGTCTACCAAGTTGTAGGTCTGCCGTTGCATCTCAGTCCACTGGCCATTGCCGTACCTGATTGCATTCAGAGTTTCAGACGATGAACAAGTGTGTGTGAATGACAGAGTGAGTCTCTGTTTTCAGAGGGGGTGCAGAATAGCAGTGGCTGGATGCTCACCCGACGACCCAGAAGTCGTATCCGTCGAGGTGCCACGACTGCATCTCGTCCTCGGTGTTCTGGAACACGACCTCGACGAACTCGTGCAGGTTGAGCCTGACGACGGGCGTCCCGGCGCGCGGCGGCGCCCCAGGGACGGGCCTCGCCGGAACGCCGTCCCAGTCCATGACGTTGGCGAGGTTGTAGTTGTCGGCGAGCTTGAGCGGCGTGTCGGGGACGACGAACGACACGCCGTTCACGGCGCAGCGCCGCCGGCCGCCGGCGGCGAGCACGGCGGACGACGAGCTCTCCAGCACGAGCGTCCTCGACGTCGGGATGGCGCCGTAGTGGAACGAGCCCTGCGGGTTGGGCCGCGCCGCGCTGGCGGTGAGGTTCCACCGGAACGACCGCGCCTGGTTGAGGGACCAGTCGAACTGCCCCTCCGGCGGCGGCGGCGGGAGCGATCCGGGCGCCCTCGCCGTCGCGCCGGAGTAGTGCAGCGTCCCCACCGCCGTGAGGTTCGCGGCGGCGAACCGCGTGGACACGACGACGGCGTAGTCGAGCGGCGGCTGGTCGAGCGTGACGAGGAACGCGAGCGACTGGCCGACGTGGACGTCGAGGGAGTCGTAGGCGTTCTGCACGGGGTGCGTCCCCTCGACCTCCGCCAGCCGGAGCGAGTGTCCCTGGATCCTGACATTGACGGACGCCTTGAGCCCGACATTGGAGACCCGGAACAGGTACGTCCCGCCTCGGTCACCGACGAACGCCGCCGCCTGGGCGCCGTTGATGAGCAGGCCGTCGGGCGGCGGCAGCGAGGCAGCAGCCGCGCCCGCGCCGGCGTCGTCGAGCGCCTGGCGGAGCTGGACGTGGGTGGCCCTGTACCAGTCCCCGACGAGGAGTGTGAAGTCCCCCGCGGGGGCAGGGTACGGGACGGGGATGGCGGGGCGCTGGTAGACGTTGATGGCGCCGAACCCGCCGGCGGCGCGGTGGAGCGCGAGGGAAGGGAAGTAGAAGAAGGTGCCGATCTGGTCCTTGGCCTGGAACTTGTAGGTGTAGTTGCCCCCGCCGGGAGGGATGGCGCAGTTGGTCCCCGCCACGCCGTCCTGCCACGAGTTCTTGCGCTGCTTGATGCCGTTCCAGGTGAGGAGGAACGGCTCGTCGAGGTTGTTGACGACGTTGACGACGAGGTTGTCGTTGGTCACGCAGTCGATCCGCGGGCCCGGGAACTGGCCGTTGATCAGGATGCCCTGCCATTTGCCATTTGGTTGAGTTCGTGAGTGTAAAGTGGAAATTGTTGGCTACAGTGGAAATGAAACTGAAACAGAGAGTGGTAGCGGTTACTCCGCACCTTGAATGGAAACAAGAAAACACCAGAGATGGGGGGAATGTAGGCCGACAGACTACCTGCTGGGTGGTGCCGAGCGGGGAGATGGGGCCGTAGGTGACGGTCCAGGTGAAGTAGCGGTAGGGGTCGTCGGCGGCGGCGAGGGAGACGGCGACGGCGAGGAGGAGGAGCGGCGCCAGGGCCGGCGCCATGGCGGCGGCTGGTGGATCTTCTCTATCTAGATCTGTGGTGGGGGAACACGGGACCGCACGCACGCAGTTAATGGCGGAGTGCGGCGGCGGTGGGGGTGAGAGAGAGAGAGAGAGTGGTGGAGGTTTTATAGCTGTGGGGCGGCATGCGGCAGCTTTCTTGTTTCTCGCGGACCCTGGACCCTGGTCGGCGGTGCTGTGCTGTGCTCGAAGAAAAGAAAAGGCTACGCGGAGGAGGAGGAAGAAAAGGCAGGCGGGCGGCACGGCACCATTCCGCGTCGCGGCTGCGGCGGAGACGGAGGAGAGTAAAGGAAGCGGCAGGCCGGGACAGCTCCGGCCACCCTGTCTCCCTCCCGTCCCCTGCCGCCGTGCCTCTGCTCTGCTCTCTCTCTCCCTCTCCCTCGCCGTAGCATTCAATTCCTTTTCATTTCATTTCTATCTCAAACGAACCATCCTCGCGGAATGGAGAGTGTAACCGTCCCGGTTTTCAAGATGTGAAACTTTGGTACGAAATAGATGTCTCATTTAATGTATAGTTTCATTGCACAGTTTCATAGGCAACGGTCCCACAACATCTCTCATTGTATGGTTTAATTGCATAGTTGCATGTTGAAACTCTATTTGTGTCTCAATGGGGGTTTCACAGCTTTCAAACGCATGGGAAAATCGTGCCCAAAGGTTTCACCATGGTGAAACTTTTTCCTTCTCTCTCCTAAGGGTTTCATGCAAAAAGTGAAATTTTGCTGATGTGGCGTTGTATTTAATGTGCATGAAACACTCATGAAACTCCCATTGAGACCGGCCTAATGGCCGTTGGATCCTCCCGTACGCATTGTACTAGCTCCGTGGAGTGAAGACGGTGCAATGTGCCAATGTGCACGTTATTAACGAGGGAAACCAACCTCTCCACGCAAAATATGGAAACTTCAACCTAAACCACACGATCTCGATCCAAGGGAGAACTCGTGAGAGGTCGGAGGGGTGATTTGCAAAAGAGTGAAATGCATGGCGGGCCCTTGAACTGCGTTTCACTCTTTGCAAAATTCATGAGAGGTGGGGAGGGATGATTTGCAAAGGTGATTTTGCAAATCACTCCCCCCGCCTCCTCTAAGCGCTCTGTTGGATCAGCATCACGTGGCTCAAATTGAAGTTTCCATAGTTTTCACGTAGAGATTGGTTTACACCTGATACGTTACAAGAAGGTAATCCAAGGTTTTGTCTTTCATTTTTTTTTGAATAAGACAAATGTCTGAATTTTTTTTCTCGGATCAAAAGACATCAAAGGCTGTAATTTGGAACGGAGACGGTACAAACCATACTACTAGTAATTTGTGTTACTACATTGAAATGACTTACTACTACGCAAGTAGCGAAAATCCTGTGCAATATTACATACTCTCGTCGGCAATTATGTGTAGACTGAAAAGAAAAAGATTACCAAGAGTATCTAATTTCGGCTTAACGCTGCATTGCCTATATATATATATATATATATATATATATATATATATATATATATATATATATATATATATATATATATATATATATATATATATATATATATATATATATACGCGCTAATCTACACCCCGGGTGTAGAGTAAAATTCTACACCCATCGGTAATTACTCAATGTCAAACCGATTAATAATTACTTGAACTAAGTCCGGGATTACTCGAACCATGATCACCGGTCGGTAATCTCGCGATTTGGTTCGGTAATTTTTTACGCGATTTGGTTCGGTAATTCTTGTTAGGTGTAGAATAGATTCTACACCTAGGGTGTAGATTAGCGCTACCCTATATATATATATATATATATATATATATAGATCACATAATTTACGAAAACACGTTAAGCACTTTTTGCCAGCGCGCGACGATGAGGAGCATGGAGACCAGTATGCATGCACGCATTAACAATGAGGTTTATCTAAAGTTGACAGGTTCACCCAACACGTGATTCCGACCGTTCTCCATCCATCCCACCCCCGACAGGACTCTGCGCCGTAGCTGCTGCACGGCGCGTCGTGACCCTGTCCCCCCGTGGGGTCCGCGTGTCAGCGCCGATGTCTTCTCGTCTCCTCTCTGTTTTCAAGTAGTAGCAGTAATAATAATAATAATAATAATAATAATAATAATAATAATAATGGACTCCATTGCCCCACTTCATGGAGCGTCAAAAGGAAAAGAGAGAGAGAGAGCTAGCATAAAGGAAAAGTGTGCTGCCTTGTCCATTGCGTCGTGCTACTAGTTAAAGCCCTTTTCATCATGGGGGCTATAACACGTAATCTAATCTAAGGAGTCAACAAACGGCTTGGTTTTTTGTTAGACCGGCGCTCTAAGTTTTTCCTTTCTTCCGTTCATTACTTTTCCGTAAAGAGAAGACTGGTAAATGCCGGAATATATAAGATTTTGTTAAAATCAGTTACCTATGCTTTTGGGGGGGCTTCTTCTCTGACAAAAAGGAAATATTAACAATGCACATTTGCCCTTTAATCTGGTTGAACTGGTGGGTTCCTCAGACTATTACACATTTCCTCAAACTGGAAAGAGTAGAATTCTGCGTGGTTGTTCGCTAGCTTGGCACGGTGCATGGTTGGTTTGTTAGGCAGACCAAATCTTTCTGTGAGAGAATAAAATAAAACTCTCCACTAGTTTTGTGCTACTACTAGGGGTCGTGTGAGTAAGTATCGCCGATTTGCTCCGACACAAGTGGTTTCATGTTAGACTGGTGCGAGCCTTTCTTTTCTTCCATTTATGTCGGACTCTCATTATTAAATTAAATTACTTTATCGACCTATGCTTTTTTTTGTTGCTTCTCTGACAAAAAAAATATTAGTAATGTACATTTCATCTCAACCTAAACCAGTGGGTTTCTGAGACTATTCTATTTAATTTGGCCTTCCTAATAATTATGCACGGATTACTCAATAGGAACAAAAGTATTTGCGCAACAAAACCTTATACGAAAAGAACAAAATAAATAAAGTCTTACACTTAAGAACATGTCAAGCGAACTCAAAGAATAAAAGTCGTACAATTTGTTTGCATTGACAAAAAAAATGGTTTTTTAGGTGGAGCAAAATTTCTATGAAAGGGTAAAATTTTCTGCAAGCAAATCCGGTCTGTGTCATATGAATTTTGAACTTCTACATATGCTTAATTTTACTATAACTTTGTTAAAAAAATATCAGCTAAATGCTAAGGCGAGAAGGAGGGGGCTGATGGTGTAGTAGGGGCAAATGCCCCCCATCCCCACCTCGAATGCTCAACCACGAGAAAAAGTTTTGGATAGTTATGCTATACACACATAAATATTTTGTGTGTTTAATATATAGTTTGGATATGTGTAGTTAACTTTGATATTTATGAATTTATTGACAATGTTATTGTTGTGGATGCCTTCTATGGTCAGCAGTACAGCCGGCGCAAGAAGCAGGCGCCTGCTGGTTAGGTACCAGAGTTTGTTAGGGAGGGGATAAGCATTAGGAGATTTGGTTGTTAGCAGATTGGTTAGTTGTTAGCAGATTGGTTAGTGCCGGTGTTATATAAACTGGCTAGTGATTTGATTAGAGATCAAGCGAGAGATTAGAGATTAACTAGATTCGAGCCTCAAGAGGAGGGCGAATCTTACCTCTCGTAATCTTTGCCATCGTATCAATAAAGCTTCCTTCCCTAATCTATCATCTTTGGTATTCGCAGCCATAGCCTTCCCCTCGCGCCCCCACTTTTTTTCCCCACCCGTCCCGCCCCTTGCGCCGCCGCCCACTCCCCGCCGCGCCGCCGCCGACGAAGACGCGCGCGCAACGCCGTCACCCGCCTCCGCCGACGCCTCCTCTCGCGCCACCGCCGCCCGGTCCCTCGCCCGCGCCGCCGACGACGAAGCCGCGCCGGCAACGCCATCACCCGCCTCCGCCGACGCCTCACCGCGCCACCGCCGCCCAAGCCCCCACCCACCATCCGCCTCGCGCCCCCGGCCGGCGCCGCCGCACCACACTCGCAGGCCGCCGCCATGGGGGATGCCACCACCCTCGACGAGCTCAAGCAGCTCATCACCGCGCTATCCACCAACGTCACCACCCTGGCGGCTGATGTCTCCACCATTAAGGCGGATCAGGCGCGCCTCCATGTCGCCGTCAACAAAGTCCAATCGGACGTGGTGGGCGACGGGTCGTCTACCTCAGGCGGCAAGGGCGAAGTCCTCGCCGGCGACGGCACAGCGGGCGGCCCAGCGACGGCCACCCACAAACTCGGTTTCCCGCGTACGACGGAGGGTCCGACCCCCTCGCCTGGCTGCACAAGTGTGACCAGTTCTTTCGGGCGGCACGCACGCCGGACGAGGAGAAGACCTGGTACGCCGCCTACTACCTGGAGGGGGACGCCCAGCAATGGTACTTCCGCCTCGAGCGCAACCAGGGTGTGCCGACGTGGGACCGATTCGTCGACTTGGTGAGCCGCCGCTTCCCGGCCGCCGGAGCGCAAAGGCAACCCGCTCGGCGAGCTCATCAAGCTCCGCCCGCGCGGGCTCCGTCGCCGAGTTCCAGGATCAATTCCTGCGCCTCCTAGCTCGTTGCGACGGCGTCACGGAGCAGCAACAGATCGCCATCTACACAACGGGCCTCGGCGATCCCCTGCGCATCGACGTCGAGTTGCAGCGGCCCGTCACGCTGGAGGACGCCATGAGCCTCTCCCGGGCGTTCGAGCGGCGGAACGCACCCGTCGAGCATCCGCCCGCCCTCGGCCGCCCCCCGTCCCGTCCCTCAACACGCGCCTCCTCGGCTACGCGCGCCCCGTCACGCCGGTGCCCACACCGACACCGACGGCCGCATCCACACCGGGCGCCCCGCGGCGCCGGCCGACCGCCGGCGGGGGACACGTTTCACCGTGCTCACGGCGGAGGAGATGGCGCGAGCGCCGCGAGGCCGGCTCGCTACAACCGCCGGCGAAATACTCCAAAGAGCACCTCAAGGAGTGCACCATGAAGGGGATTTACCTCCTGGAGATACCTGACGACGCTCCCACGGACGACACTGTCGATGAGCCGCGTGTCTCCATCAACGCCATCACCGGCATATCCTCGGCGACAACGATGCACTTGGACGTCACGCTGGCCGGTGCCTCTGTGCGCGCCCTGGTGGACTCTGGTTCCACCCATTGCTTCGTCCACGACACCACGGCGCAGCGCCTCGGGCTGGTGCCGCTCGCGCAGCCCGGCCTCTCAGTCGGCGTGGCCAACGGAGACCGCGTGGCGTGCACAGGACTCTGCCCCGCTGTTCTGGTTCAGATTGGGGGCGAACACTTCCGGATCGACTTCTACGTCATCACCCTAGGCGGCTACGAGGTGGTGCTGGGATGTCAGTGGCTGCGCACCCTCGGCCCCATCCTGTGGGACTTCGATCGCTTGTCCATGTCGTTCTGGTGGGGCGATCACCGCGTGTCTTGGCGCGGCATCGATGCTCCAGGCGGCACCCACATCCGCACCATCGACAACGGCGACTTGATGCAGCTCCTCATCGCCGAGTTCGCGGCCGTCTTCGCCGAGCCTAAGGGTCTGCCTCCTCCTCGGCGGGCTGATCACCGTATTCACCTGCTTCCCGGCACTCCCCCGGTGGCGGTCCGCCCTTACCGCTACCCACAGCTGCTGAAGGATGAGATCGAGAAGCAATGCGCTGACATGCTGCTGCAAGGCATCATACGGCCCAGCACCTCGCCCTTCTCCTCACCGGTGCTCCTAGTCCGCAAGAAAGACGACACCTGGCGGTTCTGCGTCGACTACCGCGCTCTCAACGCGAAAACCGTCAAGGATAAATTCCCCATCCCAGTCGTCGACGAGCTATTGGACGAGCTACGCGGCGCGCGCTTCTTCACCAAGCTGGATCTCCGCAGTGGCTACCATCAAGTCCGCATGCACACCGACGACATCGCCAAGACAGCATTCCGCACCCACCACGGCCACTTTGAGTTCGTGGTCATGACGTTCGGTCTCACCAACGCGCCGTCGACGTTCCAGGCACTCATGAACGACGTCCTCCACAAGTTCTTGCGCCGCTTCGTCCTCGTCTTCTTCGACGACATCCTCATCTACAGCCCGACATGGACCGAGCACTTGCAGCACGTTCGCGCCGTTTTCCAGGTGTTGCATGACCACGAGCTCGCACCTCGCGCAGCAAGTGCTCCTTTGGCGCTCGGAGGTGTCTTATCCGGGCCACATCATTAGCAACGGGGGTCGCCATGGATCCCGCCAAGATCGACGCGGTGCACTCATGGCCTACTCCAACAACGGTTCGCGCGCTCCGTGGTTTTCTCGGCCTCACCGGATATTATCGCAAGTTTATCCAAGACTACGGTACCATCGCGCGCCCCTTGACCCGGTACTCGCCGAAACGAGAGTCGTTCGTCCGGTCGCCGGGCGGCGAATGACGCGTTCTCGGCACTTAAGTACGCACTCACCTCCGGCCAACTCTCCGGCTCCCGTATTTTGACAAGCCGTTCATCGTCAACCGTGACGCATCGGGCGGCGGTTTTGGCGCGGTGCTTCACCGGGACGGCGGGCCCATTGCTTACTACGGCGGGCCGGTGGCGCCACGAAGCCACGCCAAACTAGCGGCCTACGAGCGTGAGCTTATTGGCCTCGTCAAGGCGGTCCGGCATTGGCGGCCATACCCGTGGGTGCGGCCATTCGTCGTGCGCACGGATCATTACTCGCTCAAGTTCCCGCTGGATCAACGACTTTCCACCATTCCGCAAAGACACGTGGGTAAGCAAACCGTTTGGTTATGATTTCGGTGTGGAATTCCGGCCCGGGAAGAGCAACACGACGCTCGCCGACGCCCTATCGTGCCGTGACGAGGAGATGGGGGCGTCTTTTGCTATGTCGTCCCCGACGTTCGCCATCTATGAGGAATTCGGCGTGAGGCGGTGTAACGCCCGCGTTTTTAGCTTTAAATAAATCACCTAATAAATCATGCGTATTTTCAAAACCAACCCGCCGAGCTCAATTACCATTCAAACCCTAGCCACCGTTTTCTCCCTCTCTCCCCCCGCGCGCGTCTTGCGAATCCCGCCGCACCGCACCCTCGGCCGCACCCTTGCGCGCCTTCCCAACGCCGCGGTCGGCCACCGGCCGGAATCCCCGCGCACGCCGCGGTCCCGATGCCCGGTCCGCCTCGCCATCACCGCCGTCCCGAGAATGCGCCGACGCCCGAAAAAACCGGGGAAAACCCCGCAAAACCCTTCCCAATTTCCCCCTAACAATTTTCCAAAATCTCTTTCCTTTTCTCTTCTTCATTTTCCCCCTTTTTCTTCCTTTTTCTTCTCTTTCTTCCTTTCTTTTTTTCTTTTTCTTTCTCTTTTTCCTTTTCCTTCCTTCTTTTTCTTTTTCCCTTCTCTTCTTCCTTCCTTTTCCTTCCCCTCCCTTCTCCTTCCTCCCGCGCGCCGAGCATGCGCCCGACCGGCGCCCCCGACGGGGGTTGACCCGGGGCCCGCGCCCGCCGCCGCCCCTCCTCCTCGGCACGCCGGCAAGGTCACCGCCTCCTCACGCCACCGCGGCCCACGCCCGGCCGGGACGCCGGAGCCGGCCAACGCGGCCGGCGCCATTAACTCCCCCCCCCCGCCCCGAGCCATCACCTCCACCGGCCGACCGCGCCCCGCCCCGCGCCCGCACGCCGGGTCTCGTCCACGGCCTAACCCCCAAGCACAAGTTGACCCGTACCGGCCGAGCCGTCGCGTCGCCGGTCGCCGCCTCGCGAAGCTCCTCGAGCTCGCCGGAGGAAGCTCGTCGAGAAATATCTCCTCCCCAAGCCGCCATCCGCCTCCTATAAAAGGGGCCGACGGCCTCCCCGCTCGCCGCACCACACCACCACGGTCTCACAACACCTCCTCCCCTCTTCCCCGAGCACCACCGCGCCCTCGCCCCCTAGCGCCGCCGCCGCACCACCGCTCTCCCGCGAGCCGCCTCCACCGTGCACACAGCCCGAGGTGAGCACGGGAATAGGACCCCCTCGCCCCCCTCTTCCTTTTCCCCTTGTCCCCCGCCGTCGCCGTGGCCGGAGCCGCCGGCGGGCGCCCCGCCGGCCGGCCATGCCCACGCCCCCTCCTCTCTGTTCGATTCGAAGGGGGGGGGAGAAGATGGCACTTTTGCCAAAGACCCCCCCCCCCTTCCCCTTTATTTTCCTCAAACCGAGCCCTATCTTCCTCTCTCTCTTTATTCTTTCCCATCTAAGCCCCCGGATCAATATCTAATTATAGATTAAACACTCGCTATACCCTAAAATAATTTACAAAATGACTCTAACCTAGTTTATATTAGCATAATCACCCTTTTTACCATTAGTAGGAATTGCTAATAGGTCCCTAATCCCTATACCTCCCCTGTGACCCAACATTTACGATTAAACCCAGACCTCACCCCGCTATTCCCCCGTAGTACACCACTGAACCACCCCCTAGGGCTTATAAATACCCCCTCTCCGCTCACTTCCCCCTCCCCGAGCTCGGCCGGAAACGTGTGTGCTAATATTGCTTGCTTGCTTGTGTGCGCTATAGCCGACGGAGTAGACGGAGGAAGGTACCCCGAGCCGAGATCGAAGCCGACTACCGCGAGCCGAGCCCGAAGCCCCGAACGTCGAGCCGGCACTCCCCGAAGACTTCGAAGACGGCAAGTTCACCCTCATCCTTTGATGCATGTTTCTCGTCCTAGCTTTATAAATATACCATGTACCCATTTTATAAATTGCATATTGTTTCACCGCAAAACACGGTAGGATAGCCACCCTTGATTGCCATGATTGAACCTTGTTTTGGCCTCGAATGCTTGCTTTAAAATGTGTGAGTGCTTTCAAAAATGTGTGAGTGCTTTAAAAACAAAAAGGGGATATGTTTGGAAAATGAGTAAAGAACTGGGTAGACGGGATGGACGTGTGTGTCGGGGTATGGGTGGGCTCGTACCGTGTGGTTGAGCGTGTTGGGAGTTGTCCATCTTGTCGGTTAAGGACCGGGTTGCGTGACATCTCACCGACCCAAATTGTCGTACAACCACTCGACCGTTGTATGTGGCAACGGCTTAGCATAAACCCCACTAGTTAATCTACTTGCCATCCGGTGTGCGGGTGAGCGACGGGAGACCAAGGAGCAGGGGTACGCTCCGTGTGAGGTACGCCCGGTTATGTGGGATAACCCCTTGGTTGCTTCCGTGGTGGCTCGTAGTGTTAGCTAAGGTGGGTAATGGCTATGATAGGATCCGTACCAAGACCGAGGTGTCCGTGTAACGGTACCCTACTTGTGGGTAAAGATGTACAACCTCTCCGCAGTGTCAAACCTATTTGAATAGCCGTGTCCACTCGTATTGGACGAGTCACGGTGTGGTCACAAAAACTAGTGTTTGGGATGGGATGTTTTCCGGCGTGAGTTGTTTTCCGGGTGAAGTGTGTGGGCGTGTGCTCGGGCTACGACGGACGGGAAGTCCGTAGTTCCACGGTGGTTTTTCCTAAAACATTTGAGTTACTTGGGTTATGAAAATGATTTGCGAAAACCTTTTTGAAATGAACCCCCGCATGTGTAAATTTGCAAAATGAACCTTAACTTTGATCCTTGTTATACCTTATGCATGATTCTCGCTTTATAAGCCCCTCCGTGGGTGGGGTTGGATTTGCCTCGAGTACGTATGTGCTCACCCTTGTTTTACTAACTATTTTACGAGAGGAGGATCCCGATTACATTCCCGAAGACGTTGAGTAGGTCGTGCCCTACACCCAACCGTGCTCGTGTACCCGTGGCCCTACCGAAAGCTTCCATGGTGTGGTACTCGAGGAGGCTATGGAAGCCTTTGCTATTGTAGTTTGGTCGTTAGCGTTTGTGTTGTTCCTTGTAGCGTTGGCACTCCCGTGCCCTCTGTGTCGCCGTGATGTAAAAGACCGATTCCACCTCGTTGTAATAAATGTGTGACCAGCCTCCTAGGACTGGTATTTGTGTCACATTTAGTCACCTCTGATGAGGGGACGCTTCAGGTGGTATCAGAGCCGTAGGTTGGCCGTAGGACATGACCCCTAGGATATGAGATCTCCTCCGGCCCTCTCTAACCTTTCCTTTGCTAAGCTCACCTTTTCCCAAATCCTTACCTCGATTCTTGCCCGTTTCCGCATGCCTACCCCCGAGTGGAACGGAGGAATTTGCCCCCGTCCGGCCACGGCCTCCCTAACCTATTGCTACTCGGCCTAGAGCGCGTCGGAGTAAGGGATCCGCCGCAGTTCGTCTACGGGGAGTACGAACACTTCGGCACCCTTCGGTGTAAGCCGATCTT
Organism: Cenchrus americanus; assembly: GCA_947561735.1. Classification (NCBI taxonomy): domain Eukaryota; kingdom Viridiplantae; phylum Streptophyta; class Magnoliopsida; order Poales; family Poaceae; genus Cenchrus; species Cenchrus americanus. The sequence continues at coordinate 257,079,062 of OX387245.1, forward strand.
TGTGGGAAGAAGCACGCTTTACCCCGACATAGAGCCATGGTTCGTCTCCGCCACCGGTTTTCGCTTTGCCGACACCTACCCCAAGGTCGCTCGGAAGGCCCCCGCGTCGCCTACGAGTGGTTTATAGACAAGCACCTCCGAAAGACTCCAATGGGATTCTTTCCACCCTCCGGAGGAAGAGGACGCTCGTGGATTGATCGCATGAGAGGTTTAGAACGAGAAGAAGAAGACTTAGAAGAGGCAGTTTCCCACCTATCCATATACCTCAGAGGCCTAGACCACCTTTATCAGGAGCAAGCCCAGCAACTGAAGCAGCAGATCGACAGAGCGGAAAGAGCAGAACAGAGGATAGAACTAGAAAGGGTAAAGACCACCATAGCAGAAGTTGAGCTGCACAACATGAGGCAAGACTACCTCAGGGAAAAGGAACGATCAGAGATGTTCCACAAACAGCTATGGGATGAACTAAAGGAGCGAAGAAGCAGAGATGAAGGAGCCAGAGCAGAGGAAGATGAACCCGAAGAAACTCACTGGGACAAAGGGACCCAGACTGAAGATGAGATACTGGAGCAAGATCTTCCACTAAAGAAGCGCCGTATCCAGCTAGAGGAAGAATCACCATGAGGATGAGACTAGGGTGTTTAGGCTAGAACCCGAGTCCTTGCAATAATAAGTGTACCCCGAAGGATGTACCCCAACCTTCCTACTAAATAAAGTTATCCATCTCTTGTACCCCACCACAACCTGTTCAACTCTACCTTTGTTTTCAGATGGCGGAAGATGGATGGACCCAAGGCGTGTGGCCGGGAGGAACCCGGTTTTGCTCGCCCGCTCATCAACTCCCCGGGAGCGCCTCGGTATCACCGAGCGCCCTAGGTACTATAGCAGAGTACGAGCAACTCGACACTCTTCACTGTAGAGTGGTCCTCTCCGTTGCTAGAAGTAACCGCCACACCAACATCGAGCCGTGGCGCGTGACCGCCACAGGATTTCGACATCGAGACACCTATCCTTTGGCCCTCTGAAAAGCCCTCCGCTACCTGTGCCGGATCTACGAAGAACACCTCGTCCCCACACCAATGAGGTACTTCCCTTCCGCCATCGTAACCCCCGGTTTGTGCCCGCATGAGGAACCCGGAACGACGTCGACACCAAGAAGACCCGCCGTACCACGTAGTCGCCTACCTTGTCTCCCCGGACAAGCTCTTTGATGACCGGGCCGGCACTTGAGGGAGCAAATCAGCCGGCCGAGCAAGCGAAGTCACAGGTAAGGATGCACCAAGTCCGAGTGGCTCAAGCCGAAGCAAGGACCGCAGCAGCCCATAAGCAAGGAAGCCGTTGCCCAGAAAGCCTCAGAGGATCCGGGACCAACGCATGCAAGAATGGACCCACGGCGGAACACCCGTTCCGCCCATTGGAGAAGCTCAAGTCCCGCCGGGAACACCCCTTGTAGGATGGGGAGGAACTATCGAAGTCCCCCCAGACCACCACCCGCGATCACCGAACCCCCAACGGCCTACCGCCGAAGCCGCGGCACGGCCTCGGAAAACGGAGACCCCGAAGGCGGGAATGATGACGAGTTGCTCATTCCGCCGGAAGAACACTCGACCCCGGAAGATCGCGAGTAGTGTGCCCAAAACCCGGGGAATGAAGCCGTACGGGTCCAAGTCGCGCCCTTAGTCCTTAGTCGTGTAAGGTGTCCGCGTAGCCGGGATGTATCCTCCTCGCTGGTTTGTAATAAAAACTTATTTGTGCTTGCTTGTTTGCTATGTGCTTGTTCGTGTGCTTACCTACAGGAGTAGACCCCGCCCTTTCAAAAGAAATCCGACATAATCCACTTAAACATCACATAAAACTAGACTCTTAGAAAAAACGTTCCTTTACGCGATGGTTTCCGGGCGCCCGTCCGGACCCACCGATCGGACGCCGAGGGATCGCAAGCCGACGGAGGGAGCGTCTCCACGACCAGGAGGTCAACCAAAATGAAGATGGAGGAGAGAATGTGGTCCCCGCCACCACCACCCCCTCCTCCCGTTGACTTGGCACAAGTCTTAGCCAACCGACCGTCCCGATGGAGGCCATCTTCAACGCCGTCAACCGGCCAAGACCCCGAGTTATGAGCATGAATGAGAAGCTGATCGAGTTCCTCAGGACTAAGCCGCCCACCTTTAGCGGGTCGGTGAATCCTTTGGACGCTGACGATTGGCTGAGAGCCATCCTGAGGGAACTGGAGCCCCTCCACTGCGAGGACCACGACAAGATTCTCCCCGCGGCTCCACCAGCTCACCGGACGCCCCTAGCTCGGTGGGAAAATTACTGCGCCGCAGCCAAGGATCCCTCCGCCATCACATGGGAGGAATTCGTGGAGGAGTTCCGTCGCTACCACATCTCGGAGGCCACACTGAAGCGGAAGGCAGACGAGTTCCGCGAACTCCGCCAAGGCAACATGTCTGTGGAGGAGTACACGTATCAGTTCATAGAGCTGGCCCGCTATGCCCCCGAGGAGGTGGATAAAGACTCCAAAAAGCAAGAGATGTTCAAGAAGGGGCTGACTCCGGAACTGAGGACACTGCTGACTCCTCAGATTTACCCGGACTTTAACACCCTTATGAACATGGCAATACTCACGGAGAGAGCAAGGGCCGAGGAAAAGAAGGAAAACAAGCGCAAGTTCATGGAGCACAAGGCCAAGCAAAGAAGAGCGGTCCCGGAGGCCGAGAAACTTTGGACACCCCATGTCCAGGTTCCAAGCTCCTATGCAAAGCACGGAACCCAATCCCAAGCCACGAGCTCACAAGCCCCCCGCAGCCCGGCTCAAGCCCTCCTACAACCGAGTGCCATGAAGCCCCCACAGAACAACACCGACGGATCACTACCAACAACAACAACAGCTCCCGAGTGTGTTTCAACTCGCCGAGAAACCGGCACTTCATCGCCAACCGCCCCTATGCTAAAAAGCCGCCCACCACCACCTACTCCAACTCGGTGAACGGCCAAGGCCACTTGCTTCAGAGCCAACCGCATGCCGGTGCGCAAGCAACAATAACTTCGGCAACAACACCAAAGAACTGCGAGATGAGGCAGCCCCAACGGTCGTATGGACGCGCCCGGTGAATCACATCAATGCGCGAGAGGCACAGGAAGCACAAGGCGTAGTACTCGGTGAGTTCCCGGTCGCCCCGCTTTGGCTACCATACTTGTTCGATTCGGGAGCATCACACTCATTCATATCCTCAAGCTTTGTGGAAAAGCATAGCATACCCACAAGACTACTCAAGGCACCCCTAATAACTCGAACGCCCGGAGGTGACATTAAGTGTCAACTCGGGATGCCCCCGGTAAGGATTATTTTAAGTAGGGTAGAGTTCTTAGCAGGACACGGTAGTACCGAAATCCAAGGGGATAGATGTGATCCTTGGAATGGACCGGTTAAGCCAACACCACGGCCTCATAAGTTGCGCCGATAAAGTAGTACACCCGACCAATCCAGACGGGATACAAGTGACTCCGCCACACCCGGGGACACAAGTCGGATATAATGGTTTTCAACATAGAAGCCAAGTCCATAGAAGATATCCCGCAGTACGAGAATACCCGCATGTGTTCCCCGAAGAACTCCCCGGGATGCCACCGAGACAGGGATATAGAGTTCGTAATCGACCTTATCCTTGGAACCTCTCCCATAGCCAAAAGGCCCTATAGGATGGCAGCCCCCGAGTTGGCGTAATTGAAGAAGCGGCTAGCGTAACTCCAAAAAAGCGGGTTCATCGACCAAGCTCATCACCATGGGGAGCCCCGGTGCTTTTCGTGGAAAAGAAGGATAAGAGCATGAGGATGTGTGTGGACTATCGCTCGCCGAACGAGGTCACTATTAAAAACAAGTACCCTCTTCCCGTAATAGATGACCTGTTTGACCAACCGAAGGGAGCCAAGTATTTCTCGAAGGTGGATCTAAGATCGGGTACCACCACCTCAAGATTAGGGAAAGTGACATCCCCAAGACCGCCTTTGTCACTCGCTACGGGCGGTATGAGTTCACGGTGATGTCTTTTGGATTAACCAATGCACCAAAGATACTTCATGAACCTCATGAATAAGGTGTTCATGGAAGAGCTGGACAAGTTTGTCGTGGTCTTCATTGACGACATACTTGTTTATTCCAAGAGCGTGGAGGAGCATGAACAACACCTTCGAGTAGTGCTGGGAAAGTTAAGGGCACACAAGCTATACGCCAAGTTCAGCAAGTGTGAATTTTGGCTAGAGAAGATATCCTTCCTTGGGCACATATTGACTGCAGAAGGAGTAGCTGTAGACCCCGGAAAAGTCGAGACAGTCTCCAACTGGCAGCAACCAACCAACGTGAGTGAGATCAGGAGTTTCCTAGGTTTAGCCGGATACTACCGGAGATTTATCGAGGGATTCTCCAAGATCGCCCGCCCATGACGAGCTGCTCAAGAAAGAGAAGAAGTTTAATCGGACCGAGGCTTGTGAGAGAAGTTTCCAAGAGTTGAAGAAGAGGTTGACCACAGCCCCAGTGCTAACCCTGCCATACATTCAACGGGACTTTGTCGTGTATTGCGACGCCTCCCGACAAGGGTTGGGATGTGTTCTCATGCAAGATGGGAAGGTAGTGGCATACGCCTTCCGTCAGCTCAAACCCCATGAGCAGAACTATCCCACCCACGATCTGGAGTTTGCAGCCGTAGTGCATGCCCTGAAGATCTGGAGACACTATCTGATCGGGCAAGTGTGAGATCTACACAGACCACAAGAGTCTAAAATACATCTTCACCCAGCCCGACCTAAACCTAAGGCAGAGAAGATGGCTAGAGCTGGTCAAGGACTATAACCTAGAGATTCACTACCACCCGGGGAAGGCCAATGTAGTAGCAGATGCGCTAAGCCGGAAAACCTACGAGAAGGTAGCACCCAAAAGTGCCCAGCTACAAGAGGAGATGGCACGGCTCAACGTACACATCGTCCCCCAAGGCTACGTCCGCCAGCTGAGTGTTCAGCCTACCCTAGAAGAGAAGATCCGGAAGGCCCAAGAAGCCGACGAGGATCTGATGAGGATCCGCAAGCATACCGGAGAGAACAAGGCCCCTGACTTCGCAGTAGATAACCAAGGCACCCTATGGTACAAGAACAAGATATGCGTGCCCGAAGGTGGGGATTTCCGACAGCGACCATCATGGATGAGGCACACAACTCAAAGCATACTCCATTCACCCGGATCCACCAAGATGTACATGGACTTAAAGCGAAGTACCGGTGGAATGGGATGAAGGCGGACATTGCACGATTCGTCGCCCACCGTGACACTTGCCGAGGATAAAAGCCGAACATCGAAGCCACCGGATCGTTGCAACCCTTACCAATCCCGCATGGAAGTGGGGCGAGATAGGTATGGACTTCATAGTAGGGTTGCCAAGGACTCGTAAGGGACATGACTCCATATGGGTGATCGTGGACCGACTCACTAAAGTCGCTCACTTTCTACCCATACGAACCACTTATGGTGGAGAGAAGTTGGCAAAACTCTACATAGAAAACATAGTGAAGCCGCATGGAGTGCCTAGCGGAATAGTCTCGGACGAGGGACCCGAGTTCACTTCTAGGTTCTGGAAAAGCCTACACAAAGCCATGGGCACCAAGCTAGACTTCAGCTCAGCGTACCACCCACATACAGACGGACAGACCGAAAGGGTGAATCAAATTCTGGAAGATATGTTGAGAGCATGCGTCCTCACCTATGGCAAAAATTGGGAGCAGAGCCTGCCATATGCAGAATTTTCCTACAACAACGGCTACCGTGCAAGCCCGGGAATGTCGCCATTCGAAGCACTATACGGGAGAAAGTGTAGGACACCCCTGATGTGGTCGGAAGTAGGAGAGCGTGCCCCGGTCGGCCCGCGCTTATAAAGGAAGCCGAGGAGTGAGTAGCCGATATCCGAGAAAAGTTGAAAGCCGCTCACTCCCGACAAAAGAGCTACGCAGACAAGAAGAGGCGTGAAGCGAGCTTCAATCCGGGGACTTCGTCTACCTCAAGGTTTCACCCATCCGGGGACTCAGAGATTTCAAGTACACGGGAAGTTGGCCCCTCGGTACATCGGACCGTATAAAGTGCTCAAGAGAGTCGGAGCAGTAGCATACCGGTTGGAGCTACCCGAAGAAATGTCAGATATACACCCAGTGTTCCACATCTTCCAGCTACGCCGATGCTTGAAGGTGCTAGAAGAGAAGCGAGTACCGGTGGAGACCATCGATCTACAGCCAGACCTTAGGTACCAGGAGGTGCCCGTCAAGATCTTAGACACTGTGGTCAAGCGGACAAGAACGACCGAAGTACGGGTGTGCAGAGTCCAATGGAGCAGACACGGGGTGGAAGAAGCTACGTGGGAACGAGAGGATGCACTGAGGAAGGAGTTCCCCCACCTATTCGAAACTTAGCCGAATCTCGAGGACGAGATTCATTTTAAGTGGGGTAGGTTTGTAACGCCCCGCGTTTTTAGCTTTAAATAAATCACCTAATAAATCATGCGTATTTTCAAAACCAACCCGCCGAGCTCAATTACCATTCAAACCCTAGCCACCGTTTTCTCCCTCTCTCCCCCCGACGCGCGTGCCGCGAATCCCGCCGCACCGCACCTCGGCCGCACCCTTGCGCGCCTTCCCAACGCCGCGGCCGGCCACCGGCCGGGAATCCCGCGCACGCCGCGGTCCCGATGCCCGTCCGCCTCGCCATCACCGCCGTCCCGAGAATGCGCCGACGCCCGAAAAACCGGGGGAAAACCCCCGATAAACCCTTCCCAATTTCCCCTAACAATTTTCCAAAATCTCTTTCCTTTTCTCTTCTTCATTTTTCCCCTTTTTCTTCCTTTTTCTTCTCTTTCTTCCTTTCCTTTTTTCTTTTTCTTTCTCTTTTTCCTTTTCCTTCCTTCTTTTTCTTTTTCCCTTCTCTTCTTCCTTCCTTTTCCTTCCCCTCCCTTCTCCTTCCTCCCGCGCGGCCGAGCATGCGCCCGACCGGCGCCCCGACGGGGTTGACCCCGGGCCCGCGCCCGCCGCCGCCCTCCTCCTCGCACGCCGCAAGCAAGGTCACCGCCTCCTCACGCCACCGCAGCCCACGCCCGGCCGGACGCCGGGAGCGCCCAACGCGGCCGGCGCCATTAACTCCCCCCCCCCACCCGAGCCATCACCTCCACCGGCCGACCGCACCGCCCCGCGCCCGCACGCCGTGTCTCGTCCACGCGCCTAACCCCCCAGACAAGTTGACCCGTACCGGCCGAGCCGTCGCGTCGCCGGCCGCCGCCTCGCGAAGCTCCTCGAGCTCGCCGGAGGAAGCTCGCCGAGAAATATCTCCTCCCCAAGCCGCCATCCGCCGCCTATAAAAGGGGCCGACGCGCCTCCCCGCTCGCCGCACCACACCACCACGGTCTCACGACACCTCCTCCCCTCTTCCCCGAGCACCACCGCGCCCTCGCCCCCTAGCGCCGCCGCCGCACCACTCCTGCTCTCCCGCGGAGCCGCCTCCACCGTGCACACAGCCCGAGGTGAGCACGGGAATAGGACCCCCTCGCCCCCCTCTTCCTTTTCCCCTTGTCCCCGCCGTCGCCGTGGCCGGAGCCGCCGGCGGCGCCCGTCGGTGTTTTAGACCGCAACCTACTACGGGGAGTACCCGAAGTAGATGATCGTGACTCGCCGAGATCGGTAACTCGAAGGAAGAGACACGTGGCACACAATTTAGACAAAGTTCGGGCCGCGAGGTGCGTAATACCCTACGTCCCGTATGCCGTGTAGCTCGGGATTGATGGGGCACGATTACAAGATGGTGCAATAGTGCGCCGTGGGTTGTATGAGAGGGGATTGGATGCTAGAGATCGGTCCCCCGCCTCGCCTTATATAGTCCGAGAGGCGGTGGTTACAAGTCGGAGTAGGGAAAGAGTACTAGTCGAGTACGTCTAGGAGACCTCTATACAAAGGCGGAACATGTACGGATCCCTAACCGAGTACTACTCCCGTGTAGTCCTTGTGCTCCACGCCTTCGTGTGCCGTGCGCCGCAAGCCGGGTAGTCCTGTGGGCCCACCGAGTAGTCGGTCCCGGTACCCACCGATGTAGTGGGCCCGGGAGGTCCATACGACAAGCCCCCGAGTACTTTGTAGTCGAGAAGGATAGCTTCAAGTAGTCTTGACGGCCTTAACGAGTAGTCCTCAAGCGTCCCCGAGTGCTACAAGTCAAAAGTCCTCAAGAGTAGTCGAAGCATCCCGAGGCCGGAATGTACTCCACCGATGCGTGAGCAATCTTGAAGTCTTCTCGAGTAGTCCCAAGCGTCCTTGAAATCGCCTTCGAAGGTCTTCAAGAAATGCATGTCTTGTCTTGAAGCCGGGGGCCGTTATGGAGATGCGATTTGCCGAACCGCACTCCACATGGAGTAGCCCCCGAGCCTCGAGCCGCGGGCTCGGGCCGAGGATCCATCCGAAGTCTTGGTAAGAAAATCCCGAAAAATCCGAGAGAGAAAAAACCGAAGGACACGTGGCACGGAGCCCCCGAGCCTTGAGTCGAGTACTTCATCTCGAATTGAAGGGTCTTCTTGGAGAATGTGTCCCGAGATGCTTTTGATACTAGCCGCTTCCCGGGTAGTCGAGTAGAAGAAGCCGAGCCCCCGAGGTGAGGCACGTCGACTAGTAGAATTCGAAGAGACACGCGCGACCGCCGAGTCGCCCGCGCGTGGACTTATCCAGCCGCCCGTTGCGGAGGCGATTTGGCTTATAAATAGAAGCCAAAACCCTTAGGGTTTTTCACCCAAGTGAGCCGCAGTCATTTCCATTTGAATCTAGAAGCAAATCCACCCCCAGCAGCCTGCTGCCGCCGTAGTAGATCTGAGCGCATCGCCACCCGAAGCCTTTAGGGTAGCCCCCGAGCGGATGCGAGTGAAAACTCCTTGCACTTGGAGAATGAAGCCGTCGCCGTCGAAGACGTCCAAGGCCGGCGGGAAGAAGAGGAGCCGTGCAGAGGCCGCCGCGGCCGCCACCGGTGCGCGCCGCCCCTGTCTCCACCGCGCGCCGATCCAAGCCACGAGTGGAAAAAATCGAAGGTCAAGACGGAGGACTCGCCGACCCCCGCCGAACAAGTGGGTTCATCGGGGAGAAGGAAGTCGACATGTGGAGATCCGCCGGCAGAGATCCTTATCCGATGGAGAAGGTCGAAGACGAGATCCCGATGTTCTCGCGCTTCGTGGAGCGCGGTCTTGCGCTCCCCAGAAGCGACTTCTTCAAGGGGCTACTCGGGTACTACGGCATCGAGTACCTCAACCCGAACCCCAACGGCATCTTCCACACGTCGGTCTTCGTCCACTTCGCGAGGCCTTCCTCGGAATCAAGCCGCACCGGGTGCTCTTCCGAAGTTCTTCCGCGTCAAGCCCGCGGCCCCGTGCCTCCAACCCCGCAGTAGTCGGAGGAGCCGGGATCCGCTCGAGGGAAGACGCCGCGGATCGCGCACGGCGTACAAGCTCGTGGACTCCAACACGGATCGGAAGACGAGGTGGTTCTACATCACCAACCACCACCCCGGCTCGCCGAAGCCAAGCGGACGGCAGCCCTGGGCATCGTGAGTGGTGGAACACGAGCCCACCATGCAAGAGGGGATCCAGCCCCCGAGCCGCTAGCACGCATTCGAGTGCTCGAGAGAAGCCGGACCGAGGGCCGAGCACGTGGCCTTCGCTTCATGAAGCGCAGATCCGCCCGCCGATGGCGCGGGATACACCGGGCTTCGAGTACACCGCGACGACGACTCGTCGCGGATGCCGGGGGCGAGTTGGACGACAACGACATCATCGAGAGGTTGTCGCGCATCTTCAAGGACATGCCGGCGTACACGGCGTGCCCGGTCGAGGAGTACTCCGCCGCGCGCCCGCCCAACGAGGTGAGAGCCGTACCCCCCTCGTCGAGTAGTGAGTACTTGTAGTGGAGTTGCCGACGCCTTTGTGTCTTTGCACGTGATGATGTGAAGCGGTTTGTCTCCGAGCCGCAGCCGCCACCGAGCGGAGGGGAAGTCGAAGGGGCGCCGCGAAGTCGGCGAAGACGACGATCCCGTCATCGTGGAGGATTCCTCCGATGACGACGAGGAAGATGAGGAGACGCTTCAAGACCGCTTCCAGCTGCGGTCGAGGTTTAGCCGTCCGGCTTGCCTCATGTTCCACTTGTTCAAGACCCTCCGCCAGCTCGGAGGCTAGCCTTGCTGCGCCGCCGCGGAAGCCGCGCAACCCCACCAAGAAGCGGGTGGCGAAGAAGATGAAGGTCTCGTAGACCACGCCTCCGTGAGGTAGGCTATCTTGAGCAGTAGTGGTCGAGTACCCGTATTCGAGTACATTGCTGACGAGTAGTCTTCCTTTGTGTACAGGAGGTGCCGCCAGCGGAGCCTGTCGAAGAGGGCGACGAAGGCATGTGGGACCCGGTGGGGGAACCGGCTGGAAGCCGAAGTCCAGCCCCTACTGTTGAAGAACTCCCCGGCGCGCCCGTGGAGCGCCGCCCCCTGCTCCAGAAGAGAGCAGAGTACCCACGGCCGCCGCCGTTGGAGAGATGGAGGCCGCGGGGGCGCAGGAGACATCTGCGCCGACCGCCGCCGTCGTGGAAGAGGCAGAAGCCGCAGGGGCGGAGGAGGAGACGCCCATCGAGGGTGGACCGGTTGATATTGCCGCATCCTCGGTGCTCCGCCGTGACCATCGTTCGGTCGAACTTGTAAGTACCACGTTCTCACGAGTAGTACTTGCCGCAAGTAGTCGATGTGTCCGACGACCCTCTCGTGAATACTTCTCGCGAAAATCCACGTATCCGAGCCGGGACGGGGAAGAGCCCTCGACGGGGGGGGCAGGAGAAGTCGCGCCGCCCGTCGAGGAGCCCGCTCCCCGAGGCCCAAGTCGTGACCGAGCCCCCCGGCCACCGAAGCGCCGCCGCCGAGGCGGTCGTAGTCGAAGGTGAGTACCCTTCTTGAAGCTGTAGAACTCCAGGACGAGTAGTCGTAGGCACTGATGCGCGTGTCGTTTGTTGGCGGGCGCTGAAGGAGGTGACATCCCTGCAGGGGTGCCCATGCAGGAGTTGACACCGGAGGCCCCGGAGGCTGCGGAAGGAGCCCCCGAGCCCGTGGGGGGAGGTCGTCGAGAAGTCCACCGGGGGGAGGGCGGCCACCACGTCGCCAGGGGTTGCCCTGGAGGTGGCTATCCGATCCCCTGAGATCCAAGACGCGGAGCCTATCCGCTCGGCGCCGATGACGGAGGCTACGTCGAGTAGCCGCGGCGGGGATTGAACTTCTGGCCGACGATCTCGTCGAGCCGGCAACGGTGGCCCAGCACCTGGAGGCGATCCGGCGAGCCGAACAGTGGATGAAGGTACGTAGCCGTAGCCTCCCGAGTAGTCAATCCTTTGCGTTGAGTACTCTTCTTGACTTGAGCTTGTCTTGTGCAGGACGTCGCGGAGCGGTCCCGCGAGAAGTCGAACCTGCTGCAAGGTTACGGCGACACCGTGCTCCGAGCCGAGGCCCTGGAGGAGCAGCTCGTGAAGTCGCGGAAACACGCGGCCGCCATGCAGTCAAAACTCGACGCCGCCTTCGCCAAGTACCACAACGATGTGATGGAGTTGCAGGCGAAGGGCGACGAGTTGGTGCGGAAGAACAAAGGCCTCCGCAACAAGAATAAAGGTATGTCCTTTGACTTGTCGGGTACTTGTTGGAAGTCGTCAAGCCTCTGACCCGTTGTTGTGTTTCCGTGTTGCAGAACTCGAAGGCCAGGTGGAGCAGCTGAAGGCCTCGGAGGTCAGCATGAAGAACCTCTTCTACCGGGAGCAAGAAGCCCGCCAGGTACTTGAGCTCGACTACAAGGAGCTCGCCTTCGAGTGCGAGAAGCACATGGAGCCGCGGATTGCCTCTAATAGAGATCTCGTCAACCGCTACAAATCTTTGCGTGTTGAATGAAGATTGCGAGGCGCTCCGAGCCCACTCGAAGGATCTTGAAGAAGCTCGCTCTCCCGATCGCGAGGCTCTCGGTGCCGCACCCGGTGGCCCCAAGATTGCTCCTCCGCGGACCGTCTTCGTGAAGCACCAAGCCGGCCGGCCGCCTACGTCAAGCACATGGCCAAGTCGATCCCGAAGCAAGTCCCGGCCTTCATGAAGTCGTACTTCCCGAAGGCTCCGAGGAGGTGGTCGCCGGCGGGGTAGCCGCCAACCGCTCGGATGAGCGCACGCGTAGCCGCCGGGAGCGATCGCTCCCATCGCGGAGAGGTAGCCGAAAAACCGAACCTCCCGCAGCCCCGCATAGGTAGCTAGTAGCCATAGTTGTACAGAAACACTTGTAATGAATTATTCATGTATCAATGAAATGAAGTTTTCCATCAATGAGTACTCGTAACCGCGATCTCGCAGTGCGGAGCGCCCATCGTGGAGTAGGTGCGAGTAGTAGTACTCGGCTTTAGTAGTCCCGCCATAGTGAGTAGACAAGAAACAAGTTGATGAACGATCAAGCTTTATTACCGAAGAAGTACACTCCGGGTGGCCGGGCCGTAGTTACAAGGTAGTCGCTCGGACCCGGAGGCCGCTATACGCCCAAGTGGCGCCGTAGCGGGTAGCCGCTTGCGGCTCGGTGATCCGTAGGTAGCCGTGTAGGCCGGATCGCGGCATCCGTAGGTAGGCCGTGCGGGGCCGGATCTTGGAGTTTGGTCTCTTGGTAGACCGCCGCTAGAGTCCTTGACGCTCGTCGCAGCCCCGGGTCCGTAGGTAGCCGCGCGGCCGGGACTCGGAGGAGAGTAGTCCGAGACTTGGAGCCGGGACCCGCGGGGTCGCTTGCGGCGAGGGGTGTTGATGCGGTCCGTGTAGACTTGAACCCCGGAGTAGTCGTGTAAACTATGCGTAGAATCACCGTAGTTGGTCGACGTTCCACGAGTTGTTGACGTCTTCGCCTTCAAGTGTTTGGAGGCGGTAGGAGCCCGGCCCGGCCACCTTAGCCACGGTGAAGGGGCCTTCCCGAGTGGGGAGCCGAGCTTGTGGAGTCCTTCCGTGTTCGGGATACGGCGGAGGACAAGATCTCCAACGTTGAAGGAGCGTTCCTTGACGTTGCGATCATGGTAGCGTCGGATACCCTCCGGGTACCTTGCCGACCGGACGAGGGCGGCGCGCCCGAGCTTCTTCGAGGCGGTCGATATCAACTCGTCCGTCGTCTTCCGAGACGCCTTCGTCGTAGTGCTCCACCGCCGGCGAGTTCCATATGACGTCGGCGGGGAGGATGGCTTCGCAGCCGTAGACCAAAAAGTAGGGGGGATTGCCCCCGTTGGCTTGGATGGTTGAGTCCGCGCCCCCCCCGAGTGCGTTGGGTAGTTCCTTGATCCACTTGCCCCCTTTGGAGTTAGCAGCGTCGTGTAGCCGCTTCTTGAGGGCGTCGAGCACCATCCCATTGGCGCGCTCGACTTGTCCGTTGGCCCGTGGATGGGCGACTGAGACGTATCTGACGTCGATCCCGCTATTTTCGCAATATTCCCAGAACTGGTGGTTGTTGAAGTTGGACCCCAGGTCTGTGATGATGCGGTGGGGTAGCCCGTAGCGGTGTACGAGTTCATCCAGGAAGTCGAGTACTCTGTCAGCCTTGGGGCATGTGACCGGCTTGACCTCGATCCACTTGGTGAACTTGTCGATAGCCACCAATACCCTGTTGAATCCCTCCCCGGCGCGCTTGGCAGTGGCCCAATCATGTCGAGCCCCCGGCAAGCAAAGGGCCGTGTCGGCGGTATGGTGACTAGCTTGTAGGCCGGGACGTGTTGCCGCTTGGCGAAGAACCGACATCCTTGGCACCTTCGACGAGTTCTTCGGCATCGCCCGTGGCCGTGGGCCGCAGAAAGCTCGCCGAAGGCCTTGCCGACCGCCGTGCGTGAAGACACGTGGTTGCCGCGACGCCCTTATGGATCTCCTCTAAGATGTCCTTGCCTTCTTCACGAGGGACGCACTTCATGAGTACTCCAGAAGATGCGCCCCGCTTGTAAAGCTTGTCTCCGACGAGGACGTAAGACTTGGCGCGGCGGACAAGTTGTTCGGCCGCGTTCTTGTCGGAGGGGACCTTCTCGCTCGCCGAGGTAGTCGATGAAGGGTTGCCTCCAGTCCATGTCGATCATCATGACCTCCCGCCCACCGGTGGATGGGCCGGGGCGGTGGTCGGTGGCGCCGGCTCCGGATGGATGGCGCGTGAAGCTCATGGACGAAGACGCCCGCGGGTACTTGGGCGCGGGTGGATCCAAGCTTTCGAGAGGACGTCCGCCGCAACGTTGTTGTCACGGACGATGTGATGGAACTCGAGACCATAGAATTTGTTCTCGAGCTTGCGGACTTCTAGGCGGTAGGTGTCCATGTTCTCCTTGTTGCGGTCCCGGACTTGTTGACTTGGTTGATGACCACCGCGGAGTCGCCGTAGACTAGTAGCCGCTTGATGCCAAGTGAAGCCGCGAGGCGGAGCCCGTGTAGGAGAGCTTCGTACTCGGCTTCATTGTTTGAGACCTTCCAGAAGATCTCGCAGACGTACTTGAGTTGTTCGCCCGTTGGAGAGATCAGGAGTACCCCCGCGCCTGCGCCCTCGAGGTTGAGTGAGCCGTCAAAGTACATCACCCAATGCTCTGGTCGCACGGTGGGAGTAGGTAGCCGGTTCTCCCGCCACTCGCCATGAAGTCGACTAGTGCTTGCGACTTGATGGCCGTGCGTGGCTTGAAGTCGATGGTGAGGGCGCCGAGCTCGATAGCCCACTTGGAGATTCTTCCGGTGGCGTCTTGGTTCCTCGAGATGTCGCCAAGCGGTAGTCGGTGACGACGGAAACCGAGTACTCCCGGGAAGTAGTGTCGTAGCTTCCGCGAGGTGATGAGTAGAGCGTACAGAGCTTCGCACGGCCGGTAGCGAGCCTTGGACTCGATAGAACCTCGCCGACGAAGTAGACCGGCGCCGGGACCGGATAGGCGTGGCCGTCTTCCCCGCCGCTCGACAACGATGGCAAGATCGACCACGTGAGTAGTCGCAGCCTAGGTAGAGCAAAAGAGTCGCTCGCCCTTGTGAGGAGCCGTGAGGATTGGCGGCTTTGACAGGAAGTCCTTGAGCCGGGCAAGGGCTTGATCCGCCTCTCGGAGTCCACACGAACTTCTCGTGATGCTTGAGTAGTTTGAAGAAGGGGAGACCCCGTTCTCCTAGCCTCGAGATGAATCTCGTTCAACGCCGCCATGCACCCCGTCGGCCTTCGGACGTCCTTGATGCTCGTGGGAGCTTTCATGCGGGTGATGGCGGAGATCTTCTCGGGGTTGGCTTCAATGCCGCGCCGGGCCGATGATGAAGCCGAGTAGTTTGCCCGAAGGGGACGCCGAAGACGCACTTGTTCGGGTTGAGCTTCCGGCGGTACTCGCGTAGCGATGCGAAGGTCTCTTCAAGGTCGTCGATGAGGGTACCGGAGTCCCCGGTTTTGACAACCACGTCATCCACGTAGGCCTCGACGTTCTTTTTGAGTTGCCGCTTGAAGCTGTGCCCGGATGGCCCGTTGATAGGTAGCGCCGGCGTTCTTCAACCCGAATGACATGGTCGTGTAGCAAGACGCGCCAAACGGGGTGATGAACGCGGTCTTCTCATGGTCTTCCTCCTTGATTGCGATCCGGTGATACCCGGAGTAGCGGTGGCCGAGGAAGCAGAGCGGTGTCGCGGCCCGTCGTGGAGTCGATGACTTGATCAATCCGCGGCAACCCGAAGGGGTCCTTGGGGCGTTGCTTGTTGAGGTCGGTGTAGTCGACGCACATCCTCCACTCGTTTGAGTTCTTCTTGCGACGAGGACGGGGTTGGCGAGCCACTCGGGATGGAAGACTTCTCTCGATGAAGCCACCGCGAGTAGCTTGGCGAGCTCCTTCTTGATGGCGTCCCGTCCGTCGTCGGCAAAACGTCGGAGGTGTTGTCGCTTGGGGGTGGCCTTTGGGTCGACGTTAAGGCAGTGCTCAATCAGCTCCCTGGGCACTCCTGGCATGTCCGTCGGCTTCCACGCGAAGATGTCGCGGTTATCCCGTAGAAAGCCGATGAGCGCGTCTTCCTATTTGGGGTCGAGGCCGGCCCCGATGGTGGTGGTCTTGCTGGGGTCGCCTGTTCCGAGGTCGACCGTCTTGACGAGTACCTCCTCAGGTGGCTGAGGCTTGTTGGCGCTGTCAGACTTCTCTGGGATGTCGAGTTCGCTCGTGGCGAGCTTCTTCGACGCGGCGTAGACCTCCATCATCGCGTTGGGCACTTGGTTTGTTGAAGCGATCACCACGGCCTCTCGTATCGCGGTCGTGGGAGATCTTCAAGTCCCCCTGGAGGGAGAGTACACCGGCTGGACTTGGCATCTTGAGTACCAAGTAGGTGTAGTGGGGCACCGCCATGAACTTGGCGATGGCCGGTCTGCCGAGGATGGCGTGGTAAGAAGTCTCGAAATCCGCGACCTCGAACTTGATGTACTCGGTGCGGTAGTTATCCCGAGACGCCCCGAAGGTAATCGGCGCACCACCGAGCCCGGTGGGATGGCCGCGTTGCTCGGGACGATGCCGTAGAAAGGCGTGCTGCTCTTGGTGAGCATGGGGGGGACGTCGAGCTTCATCTTCTTCAAGGTTTTGGTGAAGAGGACGTTGAGCCCGCTTCCACCGTCGATGAGCACCTTGTTGAGCTTGGAGCCCGCCACCGTTGGCTTCAGGACGAGAGGGAACCGTCCCGGTTCAGAGAAGCTAGTCCACTGGTCCGCGCGGGAGAAGGTGATGGGTACCTCGACCACCCGAGAGGGGTCGAACCGCCGGCTCGATGGACGTCACTTCACGACGGGTAGCCTTCTCGCTCCTCCCCCGCCGCCGGGCGGTCCGCCGAAGAGGACGTTGACGGTCTTCTCGGGTTCTTGGAAGTTGTCGTTGTCGCCGTCCTTCTTCTTGCCCTTTTGGTCGTGAGGGTGCGGTGGCTCCAGCGTATCCTTGAGTGCGTGCCTGAGCTGGTAGCACTGCTCGGTAGTGTGATTGCCGTTCGGATGCCACGGGCACTTTTCCTTCAGCAGGTCTTTGAACCCGCCTGAGTTCTTCTTCGAGTTCCCTTTCGCAGGCGCCGGATAGCCGCGACGGTGTTGTCCGGCTTGCGCTTGCGGTTGGGACCCGAGTAGTTGCCGTTGTTGTTGTTGTTGCGGCCGCCTTGATTTGCATTGCTGCCGCTGCCGCCGCCCTGGTTCTGCTTGGACTTGCCGCGGATGGCGTCGTATTTGGCGTTGGCCTTGTCCTCTTCATCCGCCCATGATGTGATCATGTCCTTGAGGTGGGGAATGGACCTGGGGCGGCGACGACCGAAGTCCTCGAAGGTGCGGCAATGATAGAGGCCGTCCTGGAAGAGGTCGATGACCTCCTTGTCGGTGACGTCGACGACGGTAACGCGCTTGTCGAAAAAGCGGCGCATGTACTTGCGGAGGGTCTCGCCTTGTTCCTGCTTGATCATGGCAAGGTCCATGCGAGTACCCGAACGTCCCATGGCGCCCGCGAAGTTGCTTGTGAACCGCTCCTTCGGTCGGTCCCACTTGTCGATCGAGTGCTTGTCGAGCGACTCGAGCCATGTGAGTGGTGCCTCGGTCCGGCGTAAGGGGAAGTAGAGGCATTTGGTGTCGCCGTTGCCGCCGGCGTTCTCGATGGAGAGAGCGTAGCATCGGAGCCACCGGATAGGACCTCGCTTCGCATCGTACTTGGTGATCCCCAAAGGCTTGAACTTGTCGGGGGAGGAGCGAGGTTGCGAGCCGGGTGAGAAGGTGGGGAAGCCGTCGCCTTCGGCGCGGTGGTCGACTTCTTCCGCCGCAGCCTCCTCGATCTTCTCGGCGAGCGTCGTACCCGCCGTGCGAGGCGCCGAGGCGTGGCCGTTCGCGTGGCCTCGGCCGCCGCGACCGCCGCCGCCTCCACCCTCTCGTTGGCCCCGTGGTTGGAGCCGCCGCCGCCGCCGCCGCCACCGTCGTGGGTCGTTGCCGCCACCACCAGCCGAGCGCGGTGGGGGACAACCTCTCGGTTGCCTTGGTCCCCGCCGTGAAGGTCCGCCGGCGTGGGGAGCGGCGACGATTTGGCTCGGCCCGGTATGTCGCCTCGAGTACGGTTGGGGCCGGCGTTGGCGCCGCGACTAGTAGCTTCGTTGTCGCGAGGTTTGGCCGGGAGGAGGTTGGGCGACTGCGTTGTCGACCCGCATGAAGTAGGCTTCTTCGGCGAGCTTGGCGATGACCTCTCCGGCGCGTATGCCCCGAGCTCCGGCGTGCGATCGTTGTGATCGACATGAGGCATTGCTCGGGAGTGGTGTGGACTCGCTCTCGACCGCCTCGAGAGCTTCCGCAAGGTTGCGGATGGGGAGGTTGTCTCCGAGCCGCCGGCGTCGTTCGCCGCGCTTCTCCGTTACGTTCGCGTCGAGCGTCCCCGTTGGCGACGGTCTCGCCCTCGCGGTGCATCGGCGGACGCCTCGTCCGCAGAGATGTCCTCCGTGTACTTGTCTTCGGCCGTGCTCGAGGGTCCCGGGTGTCGCCGGCAGCCATGAAGACTTGGCGATCGGGGGTGCCAAGGCCGGACTCGGAGGGTGCCACCTCGCTTGGTGTGTTGGAGTCGCCCCGGGCCGCTGGGTGTTCCCTCCCGGAACGGTAGTGAGTCGATGTAGGCGACGTAGCGTGAGTCTCCCTTTGCCGAGTCGGGCCGGGCTTGCGGTCCGGCCGCAGACGTATCCGCCGGTCGGTGTTGATTTTATAACCGGCCCCGCAGGCCGGCCCTTACAAGGGAAGCTCGGTGGGAGTCGTCTTCGGACTCGGGCTCCTCGTGGTCCGACCCGAAGTCGAACTCGTAGTCCCGGTTCGAGTAGAGCCCGGAGAGAGGGTTGGAGTCCGAGACGTGATCGGGGACGGCGTCGGAGTCCGAGTTGTACTCGGTTACGGGCTCCTTACCGGCCCGTCGTGGAGTAGGAGCCCCCGTGCGGGCCCGCCCGAGGACGCGGGGGCCACGCGCGGAGCGCCGGCGTGGTGAAGGAGCCGCTCGCGATGGCCGAGCACCCGGCTCGCATGCGGTGGCCCATGGCGACGTTGGGTTCGAGTTGGAGACGGACTCGAGCTCGAAGTCGGCCGTGGTGGTTGAAGAGCGAAATTTCGCCGAACTTGCCGGGCGAGTTCGCCCGTGGCGACTTCGGGGAAGCGTCACGAGGCCCGTCCTCGGGTTGGGCCGCATGGTCGCGGCGCCGGAAGGAGCTCGCGCCGTCGGCCAGCAAGCGGACCCGGGCACCGAAGACGAAGGTGTCACCGCGGTTGAAGGCGACGCTTGGCTTGATGTGGACGGAAGCCGTCGAGTTCGCCATGTGATCTCGAGCGAGAGCCCCTACCGGCGCGCCACCGTGTCGGTGTTTTAGACCGGCAACCTACTACGGGGAGTACCCGAAGTAGATGATCGTGACTCGCCGAGATCGGTAACTCGAAGGAAGAGACACGTGGCACACAATTTAGACGAGTTCGGGCCGCGAGGTGCGTAATACCCTACGTCCCGTATGCCGCGTAGCTCGGGATTGATGGGGCACGATTACAAGATGGTGCAATAGTGCGCCGTGGGTTGTATGAGAGGGGATTGGATGCTAGAGATCGGTCCCCGCCTCGCCTTATATAGTCCGGAGGCGGTGGTTACAAGTCGGAGTAGGGAAAGAGTACTAGTCGAGTACGTCTAGGAGACCTCTATACGATGCGGAACATGTACGGATCCCTAACCGAGTACTACTCTCGTGTAGTCCTTGTGCTCCACGCCTTCGGTGCCGTGCGGCGCAAGCCGGTAGTCCCGGGGGCCCACCGAGTAGTCGGTCCCGGTACCCACCGATGTAGTGGGCCCCGGGGAGGTCCATACGACGGCCGCCCCCGCCGGCCGGCCATGCCCACGCCCCCTCCTCTCCGTTCGATTCGAAGGGGGGGGAAGAAGATGGCACTTTTGCCAAAGACCCCCCTCGCTTCCCCTTTATTTTCCTCAAACCGAGCCCTATCTTCCTCTCTCTCTTTATTCTTTCCCATCTAAGCCCCCGGATCAATATCTAATTATAGATTAAACACCGCTATACCCTAAAATAATTTACAAAATGACTCTAACCTAGTTTATATTAGCATAATCACCCTTTTTACCATTAGTAGGAATTGCTAATAGGTCCCTAATCCCTATACCACCCCCGTGACCCAACATTTACGATTAAACCCGGACCTCACCCCGCTATTCCCCTCTAGTACACCACCGAACCACCCCCTAGGGCTTATAGATACCCCCCTCTCCGCTCACTTCCCCCTCCCCCGAGCTCGGCCGGAAATGTGTGTGCTAATATTGCTTGCTTGCTTGTGTGCGCTATAGCCGACGGAGTAGACGGAGGAAGGTACCCCGAGCCGAGATCGAAGCCGACTACCGCGAGCAGGGAGCCCGAAGCCCCGAACGTCGAGCCGGCACTCCCCGAAGACTTCGAAGACGGCAAGTTCACCCTCATCCTTTGATGCATGTTTCGTCCTAGTTTTATAAATATACCCCGTACCCATTTTATAAATTGCATATTGTTTCACCGCAAAACACGGTAGGATAGCCACCCTTGATTGCCATGATTGAACCTTGTTTTGGCCTCGAATGCTTGCTTTAAAATGTGTGAGTGCTTTCAAAAATGTGTGAGTGCTTTAAAAACAAAAATGGGATATGTTTGGAAAATGAGTAAAGAACCGGGTAGACGGGATGGACGTGTGTGTCGGGGGTATGGGTGGGCTCGTACCGTGTGGTTGAGCGTGTTGGGAGTTGTCCATCTTGTCGTTTAAGGACCGGGTTGCGTGACATCTCACCTGACCCAAATTGTCGTACAACCACTCGACCGTTGTATGTGGCAACGGCTTAGCATAAACCCCACTAGTTAATCTACTTGCCATCTGGTGTGCGGGTGAGCAGCGGGAGACCAAGGAGCGGGGGTACGCTCCGTGTGAGGTACGCCCCGGTTATGTGGGATAACCCCTTGGTTGCTTCCGTGGTGGCTCGTAGTGTTAGCTAAGGTGGGTAATGGCTATGATAGGATCCGTACCGCACCGAGGTGTCCGTGTAACGGTACCTTACTTGTGGGTAAAGATGTACAACCTCCGCGAGTGTCAAACCTATTTGAATAGCCGTGTCCACGGTATTGGACGAGTCACGGTGTGGTCACAAAAACTAGTGTTTGGGATGGGATGTTTTCCGGCGTGAGTTGTTTTCTCGGGTGAAGTGTGTGGCCGTGTGCACCGGGCTACGACGGACGGGAAGTCCGTAGTTCCACGGTGGTTTTTCCTAAAACATTTGAGTTACTTGGGTTATGAAAATGATTTGCGAAAACCTTTTTGAAATGAACCCCCGCATGTGTAAATTTGCAAAATGAACCTTAACCCGATCCTTGTTATACCTTATGCATGATTCTGCTTATAAGCCCCTCCGTGGGTGGGGTTGGATTTGCCGAGTACGTATGTGCTCACCCTTGTTTTACTAACTATTTTACAAAGGAGGATCCCGATTACATTCCCGAAGACGTTGAGTAGGTCGTGCCCTACACCCAACCGTGCCTGTGTATCCAGGGCCCTACCGAAAGCTTCCATGGCGTGGTACTCTGAGGAGGCTATGGAAGCCTTTGCTATTATAGTATGGTCGTTAGCGTTTGTGTTGTTCCTTGTAGCGTTGGCACTCCCGTGCCCTCTGTGTCGCCGTGATGTAAAAGACTGATTCCACCTGTTGTAATAAATGTGTGACCAGCCTCCTGGGACTGGTATTTGTGTCACATTTAGTCACCTCTGATGAGGGGACGCTTCTGTGCGGACACGCCGCCGGGAGGTACCGCATCAAGGAGGACATTTCAAAGGGCACAAGAACCGCCGCATGGACCGTCGTCGATGGCCTTGTCCTCCATGAGGGCCGCGTCTTCGTGCCTCCCTCGTCCACGTTTTGGCCCCGCCTCCCCGGCCACGGCCCATGGCGCCGGGACATGAAGGCGTCCCGTGAAGACATTACGGCGGCCGGCGGCGTCTTTTTACATGCCCAACGCCGTGCGCTTGGTCAAGGACTATGTCAAGAGTTGCACCATCGCGGCCGCCGAAATAAATCGCAGCACTTACACCGGCAGATCGCCGCGCCCCCCCGGAAGTTCCCGGTGCGCTTGGGCGTACATCACCATGGATTTCATTGAGGGGTTTCCGCGTGTTGGTGGCAAATCGGTCGTCCTCACCGTCGTCGACCGGTTCTCCAAGTATGCACACTTCATTCCCCTTGGCCACCCATACACCGCCATCTCTCGTCGCTCGAGCATTCTTCGACTCCATTGTCCGCCTCCATGGGTTTCCTTGTTCCATAGTCGCGATCGTGACCCGGTATTCACTAGCACATTCTCGGACCGAGCTCTTCAAATTCGCTAGGGTCACTCTCCGTCTCGGACACGGCGTTTCATCCACAAACCGACGGTCAATCGGAGGTCACCAACGAATTCTAGGTGTCTATCTCGTGTGTCTTGCCGGGGACCGCCCAAAAGGGTGGTTGCGTTGGTTGCCGTGGGCGGAATACTTGCTATAATACTTCCTATCGACGGCCTTGCGCACAACTCCATTCGGGGTGGTTTATGGCGAGGGATCCGCCGACTCGCTTCCTTATCGGCCCGAGGTGCATCTCGGGTTCGGGCCTTGGACCAGCGGTTGCGGGACGGAGACGTTCTCGGCTCGGATCGGGGATCGCCTCCTCCATGCGCGAAGAGATCATGAAAGGGCGGCATGACGCCAAGCACCGCTTCGTCGAGTTTGCGGTCGGGGATTGGGTCCCCGCTCGCCCGCACCGGCGCCTCGGCTGCGGCCATCGCGGACAAGTTCGCTCGGAAGCTCGTGCCTCGCTATTACGGACCCTTCAAGGTGCTAGACAGGATTGGGTCGGGGGCATATCGCCCGGATTTACCACCACGTGCCCGATCCATAATGTTTTCCATGTTGTCTTCCCTCAAGCCTTATGTTGGGCCGCCGCCATCTCGCTCTCCGCACAGCCTCCCGGACATCAAGCATGGTCGGGTGCACGCGCACCGTCTCGCCGTTGTCAAAGCACGGTTGAACCGTGGACGCCGGGAATTGTTGGTGCGGCCGGGAGGGTCGAGCTCCGGAACTCGCCCGGTTGGGACATGTTGGAAGATTTCAAGCGGATTATCCGGAGTTTCGGCCTCGAGGACGAGCCGTTTTCCGTGCCGGGAGGAAGTGTTGTGGATGCCTTCTATGGTCGGCGGTACGGCGGCGCAAGAAGCAGCGCCCGCCGGTTAGGTACCGCAGTTTGTTAGGGAGGGGATAAGCATTAGGAGATTTGGTCACATTAGCGCATTGGTTAGTTGTTAGCGGGATTGGTTAGTGCCTTGTTATATAAACTGGCTAGTGATTTGATTAGAGATCAAGCAGAGATTAGAGATTAACTAGATTCAGAGCCTCAAGAGGAGGGCGAATCTTACCTCTGTAATCTTTGCCATCGTATCAATAAAGCTTCCTTCCCTAATATATCAGTTATCAATTGCCCTAGGCTATGTATTGTATGTTTCACATAGGCCCGAGCCCTAACAGCATGAAACTGACCCATCTCTCGTCAACATGTGTAGTGGTGGTCAGGCTGCACAAGGCTGTCACTCCGAAGGCAAAAAGTGGCTAATCCAGGTGACAGTAATAATGCTCTGTTTGGTAGAGTCCTACATGATTCTGATTCTCTATTTGAGTTGATTCTCTTTTATTCTTTAACAAAAAACTCTTGAACCGAGGATGGAGAATCAATCCATAGAATAGAACCAACTTTTGTCAGCTCTCATCCTCTTAGCTCATTTCAGAGAATCACTTCTCTATGAAAATTCGAGCTCATGCTGGAATCAGCGGAGAATCAGTTTCGAAAGCTATGCCAAGTGCACCCAAAGTGTTTTACAGTATATATATTACTACTACTAGGATCAGTAAGTGTTGTTAATCTGCTTGTAGCAGCAGCACCAAGCACGGATATATACCGTGCGTATATATATATATATATATATATATTTTTCGGGGGGGCATGACACTAGACAGTGGATTGAATTAAGATACTTGTTGCACGGTGACGACGAAGGGTATACAGAGGTACAAAAAAATATTACTCTCTATTTAAGCAGTCGTAGTGGTTTAGTACGTGGTTGCTTTTGGCACTGGGTTAGTAGCAGGAGCAACAGATAATTAATGACAGTAGTCCTCCATCTCAAATTGATCACACAACACACGCTTTAATCTGTTGACTAAAACCATGTGGACGCTGAACCGTGTCGGGCGGCCAGAGATATACTACCAAATTCCCAATTCAAATAAATATTCTCAGGTCTCAAGATGGAGAAGCCAAGAACAAGAAGAGCATGTATCCACTACTACTGCACTGTGTGTCGCTGGTGAAGTGGTCACGCATGCTTTCACTTCAGGAGCTAGAGCTACTGCTGCTGCCTTTTCCTTTCGGGCGGTGTCGGTAGTAGCCCTTTTTTTTTTATTGCTTCAGGAAACATGCGTATGTGCGCCGAAATGGAAATGTGCGCAGGGAGTCGAGCCTTCGAGGAGGGGGCGCAGTGTCGCCGTGATCTCCGCCGGCGACGCGGGCATGCATGCAATCTCTTCTGAGACAATTTTTTTCCCTTTCTGACGGGCGGCACAGAATTATATTTACCCCAAAGTGCAAAACTGAACTCAGAAAATATTAACTGCAGCAGCAAGCAAAAGTTTTCAACAAATGCCTTACTACTACTACTACCTCTTGGCTCTTGCTGAAGTGTTGATGAAGGCTGCAATACTCCCTCCGTTCCTTTAAACCGGACGTTTCGACAGGGTTACGGTAACCAAGGTGGAATTAATTAGGGGGTATTTTTCCATGTCTGCCCTCATTAAATAGAACTTCGGGTGCATTCCAACCGAGAAACTATAATAGTCCGTATGGCTTGTGCAAGGAAGCGAGAAGCCCATGCGCTTGGGTTCGACTCCGGCGCAGCCTCAAGTTTTTTTGCCGGAGCTCCATTTTTGCATGGGGAATTTGCATGGCGCCGTTTTGGATGGCGTGGTGTGGCCGCTAGGCGCGTTCCAATATCAATTTTTTCACCGATTTGACCGGGAAACTTTTTTTTGCGATGGCGCCTTGGTACTCCGACGTTACGCATTCACCGGCCTATTTAACCGCGGCCGCATTCCCCCGCCGACGCCGCCGCATTTGCTTTGCTTTGTTGTTGCCGTAGACGCTTGCTTTTCTTTTTGCCTTGCTTGCTTCCGGTGCATTATTCCCTGTCGACACACATTCACGGCGCGATGGCTGCCTTTGACCTCAATGTTCGATTAGAAGAAGATGATGACGACGGCTTCGCTCTGAACAATGGTACGGTAACACTTCTTTGCTTAGCCTCTTGCCGGCCTTGCTTGCTGATGGCGATGCTTCTTTGGTTTGCTTTTCCTTGCTTGCTTTGGTAGCATCTCTCCTCCCACTAATGACTCATTTCCTTCTTTGCCGTTGATCTCAATGTTCTTTAGAGGACGACGACGGCCGCGACAACATTCCCTTTGTCTCCGTCGAGCATGAAGATGATGACGGCAACGCTGCCTTTGATCTGAATGAGCATGAAAATGACGATGACAACGTAGTAGGTTTCGATCTAAACGAGCCTGTACATGATGAGCATGCCAACGGTACTATTACTTCTTCTTATCTAGCTGTTCAACTACTAAGTATGCTCAATTATTCATGTTATATTTTTTATAGGATTCGATTTGAACCTACCACTAGATGAATTTGGAGCGGTTGATTTTGAGTATGTGCAAAGCCTAGCTGGTAAGAATGCCTATATTTAGATCATGAATAAGCTTGTTTTTTATTCATGCATTTACATCATGCCGTGAGTATATACTGTACGCTTGTTATTTTAACCACGAATAAGCTTGTTTGTTTTTCCCATGAGTACTATGCTTGTTTTTATAGATCACGCCGTGAGTACCTTGAATAACCTTGTGTTTTCCCTTTTTTTAGATCATGATCATCAAACAGTCCAACTCAAGCATGACTATTGTGATACTGTTAGACAACAAGTTTATCAAGCACTATTGATGTGAAGTAAGAATGGACGGCTTGGTAAGCATGACACAACAATTGTTTCTCAACAATTTGGAGTGAAGATTAGAACGGTTCAACGCATATGGGAGAGAGGTAAAAATCAACTTGCTCAAAACATTCCGGTCAAGGTTCCTAATTTAAAGAAAGGTAGAAGTGGTCGTAAAGCAACCCCTATTAATTTGGATCATTTGAGGAACATTCCTCTCCAACAAAGAATGACCCTAGAAGATGTCTCTAGTAGACTTGGAGTTAGCAAAACTGTTATACATAGGTATTTGAAAAAGGGTATGCTTAGGCACCATTCTAGTAGTGTCAAACCTTACCTAACGGAGGATAACAAAAAGACTAGATTGAAGTGGTGCATTGACATGATTGACCAAAGTTTGCTTGATGATCCAAAGTTCAAAGATTTGTTTGACATTGTCTTTATTGATGAGAAGTGGTTCTATCTCTATCAAAAATCAGAGAGGTACTACTTGCTACCAGATGAAGATGACCCACACCGTATTTGCAAGAATAAGAACTACATTCCTAGGATCATGTTTTTATGTGTTGTTTGTCGGCCAAGATTTAGAGATGGAGTATGTGTGTTTGATGGAAAAATAGGTTGTTTTCCACTTGTTACTATTGAGCATGCTATTAGAGACAATCCTTATCGGTTGCGTGGTGAGGAAGTAATCAAGCCAATCCAATCAATCACAAGGGATATCATAAGGGATTTCATGATAAATAAAGTGCTGCCCCGCAATTAGAGCAAAATGGCCTAGAGAAGAAGTGCACAAGCCAATATACATACAACAAGATAATGCTCCTACTCATTTGAAAGTGGATGATCCTCGCTTTGTGAGTGTGCTAAGCAATATGGATTTGACATTCGTCTTATATGTCAACCCTCGCCAATTCTCCGGATTTTAACGTTCTAGATTTGGGTTTCTTTCGAGCTATCCAAGCAATTCAAGACAAGAAAAATGCTAAGACATTGAAAGATTTAATTCCAGCAGTGCATCAGGTAAAAGATCTAATTCCATTTGATTGTTTCAATAAAAAGCATGATAAGGCAATAAAAATCTAATTCCATCAACACTTGTTTTGTAGGCATTCTTGGAGTACAGCCCATGGAAAGCAAATAGGATATTTGTAACATTACAAACTTTGTTGAAGGAATCAATGAAAGCTAAGGGTTGCAACAATATAAAGATTTCTCACTTGCGAAGCAAAGACTAGAGAGGGAAGATAGGTCGCCACCGCAAATTCCTTGTGAACCTTCATTGCTAGCCGAAGCCATAAGTAGTCTCCCTGCAAATTAGAACATGCAATTCAGTTTATGCAAATTAGAAAATTGCTAGCCGAATGCCTACTGTTCCAATGCAGAGTAACTTACTGTTTGGCTTGCAATTTAATTTTTGGTGTTATTTTTTGCTTGTTTCTTCTTCTCCCTCTCCTCCAACTTCTCAATAACTTCTTCTGGGAGAATGATGGTGTTACCAGACATTTGAAGTTTCTTCACGTCGGGAATGTAAAACTCACAATCAAATTTTTCCATGTCATCAAGCACTTGTGCAAAGAAGTCATAGTCTTCATGCAAAAGGCCACAACGTGAACACCTGCGAGCGTTGCGGCGAGCTTGCTTGCAGGCTTCTCCGAAGACGCCGCCAGCGTGGAACGTGCTGCAGCGAGGACAATGGACCACTGCGTTGATGTCCAGCACCTCCTCGACGGAGTCGGGCACCTCCTCGACGGAGTCTGGCACCACCTCGACGGAGTCTGGCACCTCCTCGACGTCTAGCAAGACAGAGTCAGAAGGGTTGGTGTTGCTCTGGATGCGGCGCGGCAAGAACCAGTCGCCGCGGTCCATGCTCCACGCCACCGCGGCGCACCCAGCGCGGACCACGACGTCGGGCACGTCCTCGACTCGCCGGGCGCATGTGCCGCCCGAGGTGGCGTTCGTCGACGGCGGCCGGGCGGCGCCGAGCGCCGTGGCCGAGCGACGGCCCGTCCATGCTCCACGCCGCCACGACGCCCGAGCGCGGACCAAGGCGGCCACCGGCGTCGGGCGAGTCGGCGCATGGAACGGCGGGTGTGTGGCGCCGAGCGCCATGGCCGTCGGCGAGGTTCCGGGACGGCCTCCGTGCCGGTCCCGCACCGAGCCGCGCGCCGGGGTTCGGGGACGGCCTCCGCGCCGAAGGACACCAGGTCCTGCACCGAGCCGCTCACCGCCGCGGAAGCGCTGTCTCGTCGGTGTTGTTGGAGTCAAAGCTCAGGAAATCCATGGCGAGCAGGTGTTGTGGCCACGGGAACCGAGTTCTAATCGGCTGGAGCGGCGGCGGCGGCGAGTTCCTATCTGTGGCGGCGAGTTCCTATCTGCGGCGACGAGGAGATGAAGGCTGGAGCGGCGGCGGCGGGCCGGAGCCGTGAGGAGATGAAGGCTAGCGGTCCGTGGGGAAACGGACGACGCCGCGCGCGCGCGGCCCGTGGGAGACGGATGCAAGCGATTAATGCGGGCAAGTTACGAGACGGAGGAGTTAAACAGGCAGGCCAACGGACGGGAACGGGTGCGTGCGAGGGTAGTGTCGTCCAAAAACGCCGGCGCTGCATCGATAGCCGGTAGGACGTCAAGTTTTTCGGAATCGCTAGCTTGGCCCAGAACGTCCGTTTTTAAGGAACAGAGGGAGTACGTCCCTTGCCAAACATGAGTGTTTCTAAGTAATCATGATGTTGCGTGATCATGCTTTACCACTACTTGCCATCCTTCTTCTTCTTTTTTATCTATGTATTGTGCTCTCCTCGTCATTACGGCGCCGCGTGCTCTCCTCTGTCTGTGGACATACTATCCGTTACCACCTTATTAGCTTAGTACCATTAGAATGTGGTCAAGCTAGCACTCATGTTTCTTGCGTTGTGGTGGGACCAAGGAAACGTGGAGTCTCGATCGGTCAGGTAAATAAGACACATATATATATATAGCCTCGAGTCATACATGGGCCATCAATCACAATATGATATTTCTATCTTCTTCCAAAAGTATGAGAAGACGGAGGGGATTGGTTTGCACGAGAGGAGATGCTAGCTAGTAAAACTTAATTGGACGATTCCAGCCAAACTGAGAGGAATATAGGGGCTGCTACTCTAGCAGGCAGGGGGGGCAATTGTGACAACCCGCCCAGAAAATACCGTACTATCGCCTAAGACCGATCCACTTTGGTCGTTAAGCAATAGTAAAGTATCATCCTGTCGTTGGTTGCCGGGTTAACGGCCGGTAAATCACTTGGACATCGAACGGAGGATCGACACATGCATTAAAACTCACGCGAAGGCGAGTCCGCAGTACAACACGAGTTAACATAATTTATTACAAACCATTGTTCATGACATGGAGTAAAGTTTCGCAGTTCGAAAATACGGCAAATAAAATAAACTAGTGCAACGGTAGACATCACAGAGGCCATCCGTGATGTCATCACTTGTCGTCACCCATCCGATCAATCACACCCGCAACAACGATTTTAAAGCAAGGCCGAGTATACTAATACTCGGCAAGACTTAACCGCTCGGGTGATGACTACATCACCAAACTCTAGACATGAAAGGCTTTTGGCCGGTGGAGTTCCTTTTGCTAAACAGCTACTAAGGGTAGATCCTTACTTCCAAAATTTTAGCACAAGTTCTAGTTGATTACCATTTCTAAGTGTGCCATCTAATTAAATCAAGAATTGGACAAGCAATTAATTCATACAACAATATTCCTCGAGTTCCATCATTATGGGATATCATGGCCAGTTGATTAAGCAGTCTCGGATAACGGTGAGAGGCCGACAATCGATTGATTTAAACCTTGCAAGGTAAACCCAAACACATGGTAGGCTGCCCCCGCAAGGACAACTTTCCCGTGCCGTTTCCGTCAATCTTCGGCTCGGGAGCGGAACCTACATTCCTTGGTACAAGGTTTTACCGGATCGCTCCCACACGAACGTCCGTACTCACGCAGTACCACATTGTTGCAAGCGGGGGGGACACAAGTGCCCCGTGTGTAGTAGGGAACGGTTCCCTTACCGCGTCAATCGGGTACTAGGCTTACCGGTCCCATACCCGGCATATGTTTAGTACGTTCAAAAGCTTAGCCCACGAAAGCCACTGGACCGGAGCCCAAATCCCATGCTCTTACCACATGAGCAATCCATTTAAGGATATCTTATGATTCCAACATAAGAACCTATTCTCGCGAGTGACGAACATCACTCGACTTCTATCGGTCCTATAGCATAGCAGCTATCGACCTAGCATACTAGTGATAGAGCATAGGTACCTAGGGATCATGCATCTAGGGTTTCAAATCAACTCCTGAAACGTAAATGCACAATCGTAGCAAACATAATTGCATAAATTTCAAAAACAGGGTTAATGATCCGGGGCTTGCCTTCGATGGCAAGGTTGGCCTTGGGCCCTTCTGGACTTGGTCCAGGTCTTGCTCTACGACGACGTGGTGCACGTCTCCGTCAGCTCCTTTGTCTCCTCCGTCCGGCACACGCGTACAGCTACCGCTCGGAAGATCTACACGAGGATGCAAGTGCAAGATTTATTTGATGATTTGAATTTAATTAAACACAAACAATAAATGATAACAGTAGGGTGCATTAGTTGGACACATTCACCTAGATAAGAATACATTTAGCATACTCTTCCCAAAAAGGAACCATATGCAATTCTTTATTGAACATTTGAATAAAGGTTCTTAGTACACTTATCATTTCATGTGAAAGCTTCATTTCCTTTTGTCTTCTCCAATAAAGTGTAATTAAGATTTTTATTTAAGAATTAATTTCTTATTAGTGATGATAATTAATTACCTTTTAATTGTATTAAATAATACTTTCAAAACGGAAAAAGAATTAAATTAAGGATTTTCCTTATTTAATTTCCCTTTAATATTAAAAGGGCTTTTAATCTTTTTATTAAGCAATTAAATTACCAAAAATTAAAGGAGTGTATCTTAAGCCTACTAGCACCTATACTGGTCCATTGGACCCACATGTAAGTGTTGGATGCTAGGAAATTAAATATTGTGGAAAAATAATAAAGGCTAACTAGTGATTCAACTTAAATGCATATAAAAATAAATAAGCCTCAAAATGATCCAAACTTTCTTGTGCGTGCTCTCTAGTTCTAAACAAGTCTAAAAAGCCAGCATGTTCACATGGAATACCTACTGAACTTGGTTTATTAATTTACAAAGGAAAACATGCATAAATCAAGAATAATTATTTATGTTAATTCAAAAATCATGATTAATTCACAAGCGGTGACTTTTGACATCACAAGACAGTGTGCACAAGTTGGGCTCAAGAACATGAATATATTTAACATGAAAAATCATTTATGCAGATCTGCCTGCAATAGAAAAACATTTTTATAAAAAGATTTACTTTATAACTTTGTGCAATTTTTGGCATAGGAGCTAGTCATGACCTAACACACAACATATCAAAACATTAGCCACAGAGGATTTATAGTTTTTGAGTTATTGCACATCTAGGGTTTTCACATTTGTATTTTTCATGCAAAAACTAAAATGAATTAGCTCAGGCTAGAATGACAGAAGTTGTAGCATAATTCACAACGGATCCAACAAAATTGGTTTCACATTTTTCTGAATTTTCTGTGATTTTCTACGCAATTTACAAGAAACAGTAAAACAACTTTTACTATTGGAGTTTCTTTTTGCAGCAAGGCCCCTGGAATTAACTTCTCTTTTGCAATGTCACCCCTGGCCATGGAGGGCGGCGGCGCCGGCCCAAATTCCGGCGTGCCAGTGGGGGATTCGGCCGGGAAAGGGGAGGGGGAGGGTTAGGGGATCACCGTGGTTCGATTTGTGCCCGGAGTTAGGGTCGTGGTGGCCTGCGGTGGGGGGCGCAGCAGTCGCCGGCGGCGGCCGCCGCCGGAGCAGCAGGAACGGCGCGGTGGGCGGTTCCGCGGGAGGAGTGGCACGCCCGATGGTTGTGGTAGGTGTCAAGGGCCACGAGGATTGCCTTGGTTCGGTGTCTAGCCGGCCCGGCACGGGAGCTCGCCGCGGCTTGGTCCCGAACGGCGCCGGCGAGCGGCTTAGGTGCGGCGGGAGGGGCAAAAACCGGCGAGGGTTGGCCGACCGATGGGTAGGTGCGTAGAACGCCGGGCAGCAGCCCCTTATAGCCGGCCGGCCGCGCGGGCGGGGACGCCTAGGGCGCGGCCGCCGCGGGCGAGGCCGTACCACGGCGCGGCACGGTCGGGCCGCCCGGCGCGGTACCCTCGGGGCGCGGGCCCGGGGGCGAGCGGCCTCGGGGCACGCCCTCGGGTACGCGGCCTCGGGCGCGCGCGGCCTCGGGGCGCGCGGCCTCGGGGAGCGGGCGCGCGTCGGGGGCGCGAGCCACCGTACGGCGCGGCGCGGTGCTCGCGCCGGCGCGCGCGGCGCGCGACGCCGGTGGCGCGGCACGGCCGGCCTGCAGTGTTGCTGAGGACCTGTTCGAGCACTTGATTCTCTAAAAAGTTGAATAAAAGTGCACAAAGCAATGAATAGGAAAGTTGTAGATCTTAGTACCCTCTACAACTTTCACAAAGGCCGTCTAGTGTTTTTCTCAACGGATTTTGCAGGAACGTCGTGCCAACATTGAATGTCGGCCTGTTCTGAAAATCGGGAGGTACTGCCAGTCGATCGAGTTTTTCGCTAATTTCCACCAAAAATTTGAAATGCCAATCTACACGAAAGTTGTGTCCCTCAACAAGATGGACAACATCCAAAAAGGTAGATTTTGAAGTGTTTATGTGAATTTTGGGGAACGTGGCAAAAGTTCCGGACGACATTCGCTGACATCATTGTGCAAGCGGGGTTTGACCGTGTCTTTGGCCAAGGGTTGACCACGGGTGTGTGTAGGCTTGGTCAAGGGGTTCATTAGGGTTCAATGGCGAGGTTTTCGGGTGACGGCCCAGGTTGACCTAGGTTTGACCGGTGTTTGACCGGGGTTTGACCGGTTGACCTGGTCATTAGCGTTAATGATGTTAATTAGAAAATCGGGGCGTCACGACCTACCCCCTTAAAAGGAATCTCGTCCCGAGATTCAAAAATTTAAGACAAAGGTAGGGGTAAGGTTCTTACCATTTCTTGATTGAAGAAAACCCGGATACTTGGTGTTGAGGAAGTACTCGGTCTCCCACGTAGCTTCCTCTTCGGTATGGTGACTCCACCGTATCTTATACATCTTCACGGTATGTCTCCTAGTTTGCCTTTCTTTTTGATCTAGCACTCTCAGCGGATGCTCTACCACTGAAAGATCCGGCTCGATCCAAGCGTTCGCTTCCGTGATCACTTCTGTCTCGGGTACTTTCACACCTTTCTTCAATTGTGTCACATGAAACACATTGTGCACAGCCGAGAGTCGATCCGGAAGTCGGATACGATAAGCGACTGGTCCACATATCTCAATGATCTCGTATGGGCCAATATACCGTGGGGCTAATTTCCCTTTGACGCCAAATCTCTGTACACCTTTGGTCGGAGAAACCTTGAGGTATACGTAATCTCCCACTGCGTAGTGTCGGGGTGCTGTCCCTTTGTCATGGTAACTCTTTTGTCTCATTTGAGCCAACTTTAAGTTTTCTCTGATCACTTCCACCTTCTCTTCTGCGACTTTAACTAAATCGGGACCAAAGAGCGTTCGCTCTCCGCTTCGACCAATTCAAAGGAGTTCGGCATCTTCGTCCATAAAGAGCTTCAAATGGTGCCATCCTCAAACTAGCTTGATAACTATTGTTATAAGAGAATTCTCGCCAAAGATAGACACTTGTCCCAACTCTTATCAAAATGCATGATGCTTGCTCTCAAGCATATCTTCCACAATTTGATTGACTCGCTCGGTTTGACCATCGGTACGAGGATGATAACTTGAACTACGAATCAATTTGGTTCCCAAAGATTCATGCAATTGTTCCCAAAAACGAGCCAAAAATTGAGTACCTCGATCGAAACAATGGTCTTGGGAATCCCGTGCGGATGCACAATTTGATCGATATAGAGTTCTCGCATAATCTTGGACGAGTAAGTGGTGTGCACTGCGATGAAATGAGCAGTCTTGGTCAATCGGTCCACTATAACCCAGATGGAATCCTTCTTTCGGCAGTCAGGGGTAAACCCACAATGAAATCCATACTTATGTCATCCCACTTCCACAAAGGTATAGTCAACGGTTGAAGTACACCGGCTGACTTCAAATGGCTGGCTTTGACTCGATGACAAGTATCACACTCGCCACATATTTGGCTATGTCTACCTTCATGTTTGACCACCAAAAGTTTTTCTTCAAATCTTGATACATTTTGGTGCTTCCGGGATGAATAGAGAATTTGGAAAGATGAGCTTCGTCGAAAATTTCCTTTCGGAGTTCCGGATCAACAGAACTACGAGACGTTGCTCAAACCACACCACATCTTTTGCATCCTTACGGAAACAACTATATTTGGGGTCTTCTTCCGCTAATTTCCGTTTGATTAGCCGGACACCTTCATCATTGAGTTGAGCCAAAACGATTCCGTCATACGATTGGACTCGGTTGAGGTAGCATTCAAGCTTCCTAGCTCCACAATTTCCAATCGGAGCTTCCTCAAGTCTTCACACAAAGTCTCACTATACGACTCCACGGTTAAGCGATTGCAAGAACCTTTCGGCTAAGCGCATCCGCAACAACATTGGCTTTTCCGGGATGATAGTGTACTTCTAGATCATAGTCTTTAATCAATTCCAACCATCTTCTCTCGCCTCATATTCAATTCTGATTGGGTGAAGATATACTTAAGACTCTTGTGATCGGTGAAGAAATTTCAACGGTTTCCCATAAGATAATGCCTCCAAATCTTGAGAGCATGAACAACTCGTCGCTAACTCAAGATCATGGGTCGGGTAATTCACTTCATGGGGTCGAAGTGATCGTGAGGCATAGGCAATGACTCGATTTTCTTGCATAAGAACACAACCGAGACCAAGGCCCGAAGCATCACAAAAGACTTCAAACGGTTTAGAATTATCCCGTTGCCGCACTAGCACCGGGCCGTAGTCGGATGTTGCCTCAACGTGTTGAAAGCTTTTTCACAATCTTTGCTCCACACAAACTTAACTCCCTTCTTTAATAGTTCAGTCATAGGTTTAGCGATCTTGGAGAAATCCGGAATGAAACGACGATAATAGCCTGCTAAACCCAGAAAACTACGGATTTGATGTACGGTCTTGGGTGGTTTCCAATCCATCACCTCTTGTACTTTGCTGGGATCCACAGATATGCCTTCCTTGGAAATAGTGTGCCCCCAAAATTTCACACTATCTAACCAAAATTCACATTTGGAGAACTTTGCATAAAGCTTGTGATCTCGCAAACGTTGCAAAACAATTCGGAGATGTTCTGCATGTTCTTCTTCATTCTTGGAATATATTAAGATATCATCAATGAATACCACCACAAACTTGTCCAGCTCCGTCATGAATATAGAATTCATGAGATACATGAAATAAGCAGGTGCATTGGTAAGACCAAAGGACATTACCAAGTACTCATAAAGACCATATCGGGTGGAGAAAGTTGTCTTGGGAATATCACACGGTCTGATCTTTATTTGATGGTACCCTGACCGAAGATCAATCTTGGAGAAAACTCTGGCTCCAGCCAACTGATCGAACAGAACATCGATGCGGGGTAAAGGATACTTGTTCTTGATTGTTACCGCATTGAGAGGTCGGTAATCCACACATAACCTCAAACTACCATCCTTCTTCTTCACAAATAAAGCCGGGCAACCCCAAGGTGAAGAGCTTGGGCGAATATAACCCTTATCTAGCAACTCTTGAAGTTGGGTCTTCAATTCCGCTAATTCCTTGGGTGGCATACGGTAAGGTCTTTTGAAGATGGGGGGCGTCCCCGGTTGAAGTTCGATGACAAACTCAACCTCTCGGTCGGGTGGCATACCCGCAACTCATCGGGAAAAACATCCGCAAACTCTCAAACCACTCGGAATTCCTTCCAAATCGAGAAGTGATTGCCACATAAGAACGAGGATTCACATCATCCTTGAAAGGTAGGTATAGAGTCGTGGCTCCAACAATTGGTGAGTTGATCTCTACCACTCTCTCTGAAATATCCAGTACTACCTTATGACGGTTCATCCAGTCCATTCCTAGAATGACATCAATACCTTCTAATCCCAAAATGATAAGGTCTGTGTCAATTGTTTTGCTTCCTAATTCCAAGAGTACTCCCTGGTCACCAACTCGGAAGAGATGTTCCCTCCCCGCTCGTTTTGATTGTAAAAGAGTCTTTGGTGTTGCAGGAGTTGAGTCCTACTTTGCTCGGCCGTCTTAGCATTCATGAAACTATGGATAGCACCGTAATCAAACAACACACGGATGGGTTTGCCTCTAATAGAGAATGTGCCTATCATTACCGGTGCTCCTTCCGGAATATCACCCACGAAGTGAAACCGAGTCCGTGTTGACGGATAAAACTCGTATCCACCTACGATCCGCAAGCGTACGGACCTACACCTTTTTCACCACGGGATTCCCAAGGTTCTTGTCAATCCGCGGAGCAAGGGGATTACTAGCGCTTAACCAAGTACTAATCTAGTTGACTAAGGAAACCTTTGAAAGAGAGTATTAAACTAAAAGTAAAGACAATCTACCTAAGTTAATCTATGTTAAGTTGATCAAACAAATGTAGGGTTAAACTATATGGTAAAGGGTGAACACAAGAGAGTGAGCAAGAAAGATAAGCGTTCCCTCCCTAGGATCTAGGATAACATGGTATGCATCTACTACACGAAAGCGGTAAACCAATCTACCGGGGTTGTGACCACGGTTTCGCCCTTTCCCTCCTCTCGTATCGTCACTACGCGAAGGTATTCGTGACTAGACCTATGATGGACACGGTATGTTGATGGAATCTATGGGAGTAGTGGATATCATACGCCCGAAAAACACGGTGGCCTACCTTAATCATCAAAGCATCATCAACATGAAAACAATAGATTGGAACCACGAATCAAGTAGCAATTACATAGCATGTATCCATCTAATCCTAGGGATGAACGGAGACATTACCCCATCATCTTACACGGATTGAAGCACATAGGGGTGATGGAGACTCCGGAGAACGTCGTCGATGAAGATGGCGGCGATGGAGCTTGGGAACACCCCTAGGCCGCCGGCTTGGAGTCCTCCTCTTGCTTCCTTCTCTCCACCGGCGTTGATCCTTGCGACGAGCTCATCTAACTCTCTCCCTCATCTTGCGGCGGCGGTTTTCGGTGATTGGCGTCGGTAGGATGATTTGTTCGATGTGCTCGGTCGACGGCGGCGGAGGCAATAAATAGACAAACACCTAGGGCAAAGGAGGGACCGAACCGACCTCGGAGTGGGCCGGGCCGGCCGGACCGGGGCCGGCCGGCCCAGCCCACTTCGGCCCGGTTCGGCCCGGTTTTCTCCCCCGGTTGCTTCTCGCGTGATCCCTTATTCGTGTGCACTTGCATGTGGGCCTTTGACGTCGTTTCCTTCACGGTTTAGGCTTGAATCCTTGCTATGCAAGCTTCGCTGTTTTCTGGTTGAGTCCCTGAAGACTTGCACGTTGACGCTTCGGTCCTCGGGTCATTTGGAGTCATGTTCATCACGTGTCTTGACTCTTGTCGGGCTTCATGATCTTCTTCCAAAGTGCTTGGTGAACTTATCCCGAAAGTCTCCTCTTTAGCGTAGATTTCCGCGTAAACAACAAACTCCAAAATCGACATGCAAGTGTGAACTTGTTATATCATTAGTATGCCTAGTGGCGGGTTAGTTGCAAATCATAATTGAAACCAATGTATAACAAGTACTCTAGGTTGACGGAAATTCACCGTCAACATCTCCCCCATGCTTAAACCTTGCTCGTCCTCGAGTAAGTAATCCTTGCTTAAAAGGGAAATCGGTGTTGCCTTCCAATGTTGTCCCCGCACTTAGTCATTCATGACGAGGCAAATTGCTCTCTCTTAAAAATTTATTTTTAAGGTTCAAGTTGTGACCGGCTTCTTTTTCATTATGGAAGATAGACTAACAATAAAGAACAAGCCACATTTAACACGATGCTCTCAAACTTAAGTGAACTTCAAACCATTACCTTGTCACGTGGAAGATTTTCAAAAAGATGCATATCCAACATAAGTGAAAATCTCTTGCAAGAGCTCATGGAACACTCATCTCATCAAGTCACTCAAGCCTATACTAGATTATTTTCAACCTACTCTACTCATATGTGATAGTGGAAGGCTTATGTGGAGCTTGGAACGTTAAAAACAATCCTAGCAAAACATATATCCGAAATATTGTCAAATTAAGAGAGAGGTCTATTGGAATTACCGAGACTCGTCAAAAAGGCCATGGAAAATAAACGTTGGAAAGAGAGAGGGATGAAACACACACATTTAGATAAGTGGACATGTGCAAGTGGCAAATGGATGATCCCGAGGCACGAGTGAAGTCCTCGTTATCGGATTGCACATGGTTGGAAGATTTGAGTATGGATGTGTCATCAAGGCACTTGAGAACTTATGAAGCAAAAAGATCCGAGGAGCATCTTTATTATATTCTTTTTACTTTTATTTTATTTCCTTCTCTTTTTCTCTCTTTCTTTTTTTTCACTTTATTCTTGCTATTTTTCTTACTTTTCTTTTCTTCTCATCATAATTTTTTTCTTTTTTCAGTTTTTTTCTCTTTTTTTTTTCTTTTGCTCCTCAAAACTTTTTGCAACATAATACTTACATAGCATTTGTGTCAGAGAATGACTCCTCCCCCATGCTTGAACGATGCTCGTCCTCGAGCATAAAAAAGAGGGGAAATGACTGCTAAAGTAAGTATAAATTCCATAATCTTGCGGAATATTTGAATCTCCATCGAGAATTTTACTCCATACTCAAATTGGGTTGTGGACAAGGAGGTGATCACAAAAAGATGTTTTTGGTTTAGGGTGGATGCCCAGCGAAGTTTGTGAAATTTTCGATGTGAAAACCCACAATGCATGGACAAAAAGGCTAGCATGAAAAAGTTACGCAAAGGAATGACCAGCTTCTTAGTCTCGAACCATAGAAATCAATCCTAATCCAACTCATCAAAACATATGTTTGCAATCTACGGGTTTTGTTATCATAAAACATATATGTATATGGCTTTGGTAGGTAGAACTTTGCAAGAGCATCACAAATATGTAGATAGCATAAAAGTTGAGTTTTCATAAAAACAACAAGTTATCCGGCTATCCATAAACTTAAATCAAAGAGCAAAGATATGTATGTGGGTCTAGAGCATAGTCATTTCACCTCCACAAATAAAAGAGCCGGTATTTAAATTAATTTCAGATCATATTATAGGGAGCAATTAGCCAAGACATGTATAACTTCATGTAGGTAAAACAAAGCGGCAACTTTCATCATCTTTCCGTAAGCATAGGCAATATAGAACATCGAGGTGAACACATGGTCATGCTTATCTATTGAAAGTAAAAAGAAACCTAGGTTGTCCTCCTAGTAGCCATGTTATTGTTTGAAGAGAAAAACAAAAGGTTGCACCTAGTTGATGTTGAAGGCATACTTACAAGCATTTGTGTTTGGAAAAGAGAAGGTCCATGGAGATGTTACCATCCTTTGTAATTCTTCGTTGCCTTCTTCCGACATCTCCATGTATCGATGTGGCTTTTGCTTTTGTCTTGATTTATTAATGCTCCTAAACTTCTGAATTTGATCTTGTATGCTTAATGGAGTCATTGGTCACCCTTCTCTTCAATGTTGTCATCACCATCTCCTCTTTCTTGTTCTCATCATCTCCTTGCTGTCTCTTTTTCATGGATTTCCCCCCTCTGTCCAGAACAGAAAATATATCGAAATATGGCTCTATTGAAAAGTTTATGAAATTACCTTTCCAACGTGTGGTCATTCATCAAAAACGGAGTTCAAACAAGGGAGCTATGTCCGTTTTACTTCAGCACTGCGTGCTGTCCAAAACTGATTTCAGGACGTGTTGCACTCGGTGATTCGGGCATAACCGCTTGTAGGAACCTCCGATTGTCTTGATTCTTGATTTGTTGGAATCGTAACTTCATGGGGCTTCTAAATATCCAAAAATACCTAGTGCTTTCCCTTTGAGACCATGCAGAATTTTGATGAGATTGGTGACTTCTTGCGCATTGATCCGGAGATGTTAACGATCTTTATCATTCTATCTTCTAGAGTGTCATGTTGCACTTCCGTGTTGAAGATTCAGGGTCTCCCCCATGCTTAGCATTTTGCTAGCCATGGAAGAATAAGACAAAGCACTTCTTAGCCATCCTTCAATTTCCTTGTAGTGAGAGTCTTTATCTTGCCTGTAAGACGTTTTAAACGCACATTCTACCCCCAAGGTGACGGTTGGGAGTAGATAGAATTGCCAATAATCCAACAATGTCTCCTAAGATTCTTAACTTGCGGCATAATTAGTTTAATGAGGAATAAAAACCTAATGAGTGTACGTGGTGCAAGGTGTGTATGCACATGATAGGAAAGCATATAAACAAAGACAATGTTTTCACCTAGTTCTAAACACCATGTTTACAACTAGGTTGCCGAATTTCTCCATAGCCATAAAGGTTTATTTATCAAGGGTTAAAACACCATGTCTATCCCTAAATCAATAACCCTTATAGCACAATAAAAATTAAGCGCATTGCAGAGCTTATAAACTAACCAATGCAATATGAAAATGAAAAGCTAGCAAGGTTTATCGAACTTAACGATGATGGTCCGCAATCTTGTTTAAACACCACGTTTACACAAGATCACAAAAGGAAAATACCCATAGGGCCATATGAAGCATTAACATGGAAACTGAAGCATACATCATTAAGTATATAAAACAACCAAGCCAACTATGTGCAAAACATGTATACACAAAGAAACATCACGAGGATAACAAAATGCAATGCATGCAAATAAATAAGATCATGAACATGATGGTGGTTCTAAAAAAAGGAAAACTGAACTTAGATTAATAACCACAAGTTGATCATCATAAGATAGTGCCATTCTTTTATTTTCTCTAAGAAAGTAGTAAAAATATAAAGAAACGGGTTGCCTCCCGAAAAGCGCTTCATTTAAAGTCATAGAGCTCGACTTTCTCACATACCTTCTTTTCGTTGCATAGCCATGGCCCTTCATGCAAGAAGAAAAGGTACCAATGCAGCTTTAATTTACTTCCCATGTTGTGCTTGATTACTTATAGAAGACTTGCCCAAAGCATCCTTTTGTTTCATCGTTATCTCCTTCTTTATCATCCTTCGGTGCTGCCTTCACTCTATTATTTTTTTTTAATGTCCAGAACAGAAAGTATACTCAAGCTCTACTCCATTGCACAGTGCACAAAATTTCCTTTCTAACGAGTCTTCATTTGCTCAAATCGGACTCCGGACAAGAGAGTTACGTCGGTTTTACTTCGGCGATGAAATCTGTCCTGAAATTTCAGAACGCGCAACGCTCAATGTTTTCTCCATAACTCCTTGCACGGGTCTTCAAACTTGTTGGTTCTTGATGCGTTGGAATGGTAATTTGATGGAGCTTCTGAATATCTCATTTTCTTCATTTGTACACCTCTGAACAAGCTCTCAAATTGATGAAGACAGCAGCATCCATCGCGGGATTCGGAGAGGTTGATGATTTATCTTGCAACTCTTTCAGGCATGACTTCTTTTTTTCATTATTCAAGCCTTGTCTACATGGTTAGTGAAAATCGGGCCTTTCCCGACATATGATTCTTTAAGGTCACTAGCTTGACCAAGCGCAAAGCATGATCGAGATTTACAAAACTTATTGTAAACATACGCGTCCATAATTAACACCACATGTGAATTGTAGCAACAAGTCAAGGTGTAAATAAAAGAAGCATATGTTTC
This sequence comes from Cenchrus americanus, assembly GCA_947561735.1. NCBI lineage: Eukaryota > Viridiplantae > Streptophyta > Magnoliopsida > Poales > Poaceae > Cenchrus > Cenchrus americanus. Next base: position 257,121,142 of record OX387245.1, read on the forward strand.
ATGCATAGCACTTAGCTCATCATTAGGCAAAGGTTGTTTAGGTGTGAGATTAATTGGATCAAAAATAAATGTTTCCTCTTTTTCATTCTCAAGAAAATCTAGCCTATCAACATGATCACTATTGGAACAAGGCATAGACATTAAACTATCATTCATACTATTGGTTGAGCATGAGTATTTGAATTTATCATCATCAATACCAATAATATCTTGAGATTTCAGCGCGTACCTTGGCCTTAGAGATTTTTCAACAAGAGTGATATTTGGTTCATCAAGCGGTGTTGAAGGCGAATCGATCTCAACAAGTGTAGTTGCCTCTTCATCACCATCTTGCAATTTCTTCAACTCATCATGTGGAACATGTAATCCTTCAACTATGTACGCATTCATCTCTTCTTTGAAGTCTTCTTTATCAACCGGATCTTCATCTTCAAAGACTTGTATGATGCTTTCTTTATCTTCCATGTACCACATGTCATCAAGATCGCTCATTGTTGATTCACTCTTTCCTTCATCCTTGAGTACTTCCATGTCTTGATTTGCTAGTGTGTAGGCTTCAATAGCACACAAGCTATCATCTAGCTTGAGTCCTATCTCCTCCCATTTATCCTTTGAGTCACTAGGCTCATCACGGTTGTACTCTTCTCTTCCTTCATCATAAATCTTTGATTTGTCAAACCGGTCGATCCATCCTTCATCTCCTTCTTTTCTTTCTTCTTCAAACATCTTTTGGATCGACTCTCCACTCATCTCTTGATCAAATATATCTTCAACTAGTTTGGCAACGTGTCGGCGTTCCTCCTTCCTTCGGTAGCTAATTAGTGGGGCGAAATCAACTTGAACCCAACCGGATTGCTTGAACTCCGCCAATGGTCTAGCATTCCACATACTTCGGCCTACATTCATGTTAATTTCAACATTTTTAACATCCGAAATGACTTCTCTTACCTTGGGAAGTGGATCTTCACTTTCTTGTATGGTCGGTTCATCTTCCTTGACCTTCGGTTCATCTTTTTCGGAAATTTCAGCAAGCACCTTGGGCTTGCTTTTGTCATTTTGCTCCTCTTGACAACATCTTTGCCAATCTCGTATTGTTCTTTGTCCATTGCTTATCCTTTGTAAGATTTGTGCGGCTTCACTAATTGTTTTATCCATTATATTACCGCCCGCACACATGCTTACAAAACGAGACGAGTTAGGGGTTAGTGAAAAATAAAAGGTATGCAACATCAAGTCACCGAAAATCCCAAGTTCGGGCCTTGCTCAAGTAGTTCATTAAATCGGTCCCATGCTTCATCAATTCCTTCATCCTCTCCTTGCTTGAAATTGAGCACTTGCCTCCTTAAGTCTTGGACCTTGCTTATGGGAAAGAACTTCAAAAGAAACTTCTTCACTAGCTCATCCCAATTTCCTTTTGCTTCAACGGACGCAAGTGTGTACCATCTTCGCGCTTCATCTTCGAGAGAGAATGGAAAAAGATTCCACTTGAACCAAGCGGCCGGAACTCCTTTTTGTTGGACCGTGTTGCATAACATCGTGAATTCCTTAATGTGTCTATATGGGTTGTCATCCTCCAATCCTCTAAATGGTTTTGTCGCCACTAACTTGATGATTCCGGGCTTCAATTCATAGTGGGTTGTAGCAAGCGCCAAATCTGATTTTTGCATCTCAATGTCTTCCATTGACGGCATTGCTAGCTCCCTTAGCGACATCTCTTCGTCTTCCAATGGTGAGGTGAACAAATCCATCTAGGCACAAGAGTAGAAAGAAAAACAAAAAATATTTTTTTCCTTTTTTTAGGAAATAAGGGTTAGGTGTTAGTAATCAACAAAATTAATACTAGATTAAACGTAGCAAACTGGCTTGCTCCCCGGCAACGGCGCCAGAAAAGGGGCTTGTTGACGGATAAAACTCGTATCCACCTACGATCCGCAAGCGTACGGACCTACACCTTTTTCACCACGGGATTCCCAAGGTTCTTGTCAATCCGCGGAGCAAGGGGATTACTAGCGCTTAACCAAGTACTAATCTAGTTGACTAAGGAAACCTTTGAAAGAGAGTATTAAACTAAAAGTAAAGACAATCTACCTAAGTTAATCTATGTTAAGTTGATCAAACAAATGTAGGGTTAAACTATATGGTAAAGGGTGAACACAAGAGAGTGAGCAAGAAAGATAAGCGTTCCCTCCCTAGGATCTAGGATAACATGGTATGCATCTACTACACGAAAGCGGTAAACCAATCTACCGGGGTTGTGACCACGGTTTCGCCCTTTCCCTCCTCTCGTACCGTCACTACGCGAAGGTATTCGTGACTAGACCTATGATGGACACGGTATGTTGATGGAATCTATGGGAGTAGTGGATATCATACGCCCGAAAAACACGGTGGCCTACCTTAATCATCAAAGCATCATCAACATGAAAACAATAGATTGGAACCACGAATCAAGTAGCAATTACATAGCATGTATCCATCTAATCCTAGGGATGAACGGAGACATTACCCCATCATCTTACACGGATTGAAGCACATAGGGGTGATGGAGACTCCGGAGAACGTCGTCGATGAAGATGGCGGCGATGGAGCTTGGGAACACCCCTAGGCCGCGGCTTGGAGTCCTCCTCTTGCTTCCTTCTCTCCACCGGCGTTGATCCTTGCGACGAGCTCATCTAACTCTCTCCCTCATCTTGCGGCGGCGGTTTTCGGGTGATTGGCGTCGGTAGGATGATTTGTTCGATGTGTCGGCCGACGGCGGCGGAGGCAATAAATAGACAAACACCTAGGGCAAAGGAGGGACCGAACCGACCTCGGAGTGGGCCGGGCCGGCCGGACCGGGCCGGCCGGCCCAGCCCACTTCGGCCCGGTTCGGCCCGGTTTTCTCCCCGCTTGCTTCTCGCGTGATCCCTTATTCGTGTGCACTTGCATGTGGGCCTTTGACGTCGTTTCCTTCACGGTTTAGGCTTGAATCCTTGCTATGCAAGCTTCGCTGTTTTCTGGTTGAGTCCCTGAAGACTTGCACGTTGACGCTTCGGTCCTCGGGTCATTTGGAGTCATGTTCATCACGTGTCTTGACTCTTGTCGGGCTTCATGATCTTCTTCCAAAGTGCTTGGTGAACTTATCCCGAAAGTCTCCTCTTTAGCGTAGATTTCCTGCGTAAACAACAAACTCCAAAATCGACATGCAAGTGTGAACTTGTTATATCATTAGTATGCCTAGTGGCGGGTTAGTTGCAAATCATAATTGAAACCAATGTATAACAAGTACTCTAGGTTGACGGAAATTCACCGTCAACACCGCCCTCCCCGACTTGAGCAATCTTCTTCTTATTGCCCTTCTTGATGGGTTTGGAAACTTGTCTCCGAATGGGTCGGGTTAGCCGGTGCCGCCCGTTGGTCCGGCACGGTTGCCGGTGCATGACCTTGTGAAGTGTCCTGGTTCACCACACTTGAAACAACAACGCTCATTGTTGCCATTAGGACTAGGTACAGTGGGCTTGGGAGTCGGCTGTTGTGTGTTGGGAAGGTGAAGATTTTCTTGAGTCCGATCCTGGGACAACTTAGCCACTGACTTTTCCGACTGTGAGGCCTGCTGGAAGTCGGGGAAGGTCTTCCGCATAATGCGTATCTTGCAATGCTGTGCATTATGGGGCATGGAGTCAGCCTTTCTTTTCTTCTCAGCTTGGGCTCTCTTCATGGCATCTTCTTGGGAAATAGCCTTATTCACTAGCATGGGGTAGCTGTCAAATTTTACCGTGTTCACTGTTCAACAGCTTTACTATTCAAACCTTCACGAAAAAGCTCCATCTTCTTCGTGTCGGTATCCACATGATATCCTCCATACCGCAGAGGTTATTAAACTTCGCGCATACCGGTACACCGTGTCCGACCCTTGCTTGAGAGCCAATAACTCTCTCATTTTCCTATCGCAAGTGCTTTAGGAAGGTGATGATCTCTCGAAAGCCTTTTTGAATTCTTCCCAAGGGATTTCATACTCCGGTGGTTGCATGGATTTGTAGTGTTCCCACCACATTAAAGCGTAACCACGAAGCCGCAATGCCGCGAATTTAGCCTTGCGTCCTTCCGAACATGGCAAGGTAAACACCGCAAACATAGCTTCAATGGCCCGAATCCGTGCATCGCATCCAAGGGTTCTTCTCGTCCCATTGAACTCGCGGAGGATTCATATCCAAAAAGTGTTTGTACTCGGTCACTTGACCTTGGGCATTAATCCGATTCCCCCCGGGCTGCCGCCGCCGGGATTGCCGCCGCATGTATAGGAGAATTTGGCGCATCATCTCGGTTTGAGTAGCCACTATTGTCGGGTCCGGTGATGGTGGCGACCGGTTGCGGCCACTAGGATCACCGAAACCATTCGGAGGCCGCGTGTCGAGCCCACCATCCGAAAAAATTCGAGTTTTCATAAGTTACACATTCGTAAGCTTGTTCAACAAGTAGAACATGTACGACGAAAACTCAAATTGATCGAATAGCTAGACTCGAGACAGCTTGCACCGCATCGAATTGACAATTTCCAACATTCCGAAACCAAAGTTTCCGAATGTTCAAATTTCTCCCAAGCAACTCCGTAGGTTCATAAGACCAAACTTGATAGTCAAGGGTTAAGCTAGATGTGTCGTGAACAAAGTGCAAAGGTGCAAGATTCGGAATGACGTGATTCGGAAAGACGACAAGATATAGGTTTACTATTTGAGCAAAGCTTGAGATTTGAACACCTATGATCGTGCAAATACTTCTCGACAAGGATTTGGATAGATTGGGGGCACTTGGGGGTAGATCATCGTTACGGAAACTCTACGTAAAGGTCCGAGAAGAGGTCACGACAACGGTGGTCGACTAAACGGTTCAACAACACTTTAGATTCGGTTTAAAGGTTGTTATTAGATTATTACTTAAGGAAAACAACACTTGTGATCCATTTATCATTCAACAGTTTTTTAACATGATGCAAGAATGACCTATTCGTCCTCACCAATCAATTAAACCAAAAATCGGAGTTAGTGCCGGTGGTAAGGCAACAATTACGTCTCTCCCTATAATAACTAGTCGAGACTATCGGTACTCGCTTAGCAACTTACGAACGTGGTTAGTGTACCCGCGAAGATCACAGAACACAACGAACCTTTCATGCCAGACTCATGAAAGCGTCCACATACATTACCGTTCACTATAGAAACGGCACCCATGCGTTAAGCCGCCGCATGGACAGCGTCCAACCTCGACATACTCCGTTTGAATGGAGTATATCCTTGCCTCGCATGAGCGACATGCGGAATGCTCACGTATGAAACACGTGGCAAGACACAACTCCTAAACGTACACGAAGATGGGATCCGTGGAATGGATCACTCCATCAACCCTCGCAATTCCCGTGATGCGGAACAGACACGTATAAAACACGTGGCTCCTAGTTTGGTTGTGCGAGAAAGTAAGTCCGACATAAAGTAATGTGCCGGGAGTTAGCAAAAATAAACCATAGATTAATAAGCCACCCGAAAGAACCCAAAAATTCCCTCTAGGGCCTCTCGGTCTAGTTTATCCTTAACGGAACAACGCATTTTGTAAACACAACCAATCTTGGCAAGTTTTATTCAAAAACCGAGTGTTTAAGGTTGCTAATTAAACTCGGTGCATATAATCGCTACGATACCAAATGTGACAACCCGCCCGGAAAATACCGTACTATCGCCTAAGACCGATCCACTTTGGTCGTTAAGCAATAGTAAAGTATCATCCCGTCGTTGGTTGCCGGTTAACGCCCGTAAATCACTTGGACATCGAACGAGAGGATCGACACATGCATTAAAACTCACGCGAAGGCGAGTCCGCAGTACAACACGAGTTAACATAATTTATTACAAACCATTGTTCATGACATGGAGTAAAGTTTCGCAGTTCGAAAATACAACTGGAAATAAAATAAACTAGTGCAACGGTAGACATCACAGGAGGCCATCCGTGATGTCATCACTTGTCGTCACCCATCCGATCAATCACACCCGCAACAACGATTTTAAAGCAAGGCCGAGTATACTAATACTCAGCAAGACTTAACCGTTCGGGTGATAACTACATGACCAAACTCTAGACATGAAAGGCTTTTGGCCTATGGAGTTTCTTTTGCTAAACAGCTACTAAGGGTAGATCCTTACTTCTAAAATTTTAGCACAAGTTCTAGTTGATTACCATTTCTAAGTGTGCCATCTAATTCAATCAAGAATTGGACAAGCAATTAATTCATACAACAATATTCCTCGAGTTCCATCATTATGGGATATCATGGCCGCTGATTAAGCAGAGTCTCGGATAACGGTGAGAGGCCGACAATCGATTGATTTAAACCTTGCAAGGTAAACCCAAACACACGGTAGGCTCGCCCCCGCAAGGACAACTTTCCCGTGCCGTTTCCGTCAATCTTCGGCTCGGGAGCGGAACCTACATTCCTTGGTACAAGGTTTTACCGGATCGCTCCCACACGAACGCTCCGTACTCACGCAGTACCACATCGTTGCAAGCAGGGGGACACAAGTGCCCCAGGTGTAGTAGGGAACGGTTCCCTCACCGCGTCAATCGGGTACTAGGCTTACCGGTCCCATACCCGCATATGTTTAGTACGTTCAAAAGCTTAGCCCACGAAAGCCACTGGACCGGAGCCCAAATCACATGCTCTTACCACATGAGCAATCCATTTAAGGATATCTTATGATTCCAACATAAGAACCTATTCTCGCGAGTGACGAACATCACTCAACTTCTATCGGTCCTATAGCATAGCAGCTATCGACCTAGCATACTACTGATACAGCATAGGTACCTAGGGATCATGCATCTAGGGTTTCAAATCAACTCCTGAAACGTAAATGCACAATCGTAGCAAACATAATTGCATAAATTTCAAAAACAGGGTTAATGATCCGGGCTTGCCTTCGATGGCAAGGTTGGCCTTGGGCCCTTCCGGACTTGGTCCAGGTCTTACTCTACGACGACGTGGTGCACGTCTCGTCGGCTCCTTTGTCTCCTCCGTCCGGCACACGCGTACGCCTACCGCTCGGAAGATCTACACGAGAATGCAAGTGCAAGATTTATTTGATGATTTTAATTTAATTAAACACAAACAATAAATGATAACCGTAGGGTGCATTAGTTGGACACATTCACCTAGATAAGAATACATTTAGCATACTCTTCCCAAAAAGGAACCATATGCAATTCTTTATTGAACATTTGAATAAAGGTTCTTAGTACACTTATCATTTCATGTGAAAGCTTCATTTCCTTTTGTCTTCTCCAATAAAGTGTAATTAAGATTTTTATTTAAGAATTAATTTCTTATTAGTGATGATAATTAATTACCTTTTAATTGTATTAAATAATACTTTCAAAACGGAAAAAGAATTAAATTAAGGATTTTCCTTATTTAATTTCCCTTTAATATTAAAAGGGCTTTTAAGCTTTTTATTAAGCAATTAAATTACCAAAAATTAAAGAAGTGTTTCTTAAGCCTACTAGCACCTATACTGGTCCATTGGACTCACATGCAAGTGTTGGATGCTAGGGAAATTAAATATTGTGGAAAAAAAATAAAGGCTAACTAGTGATTCAACTTAAATGCATATAAAAATAATTAAGCATCAAAATGATCCAAACTTTCTTGTGCATGCTCTCTAGTCCTAAACAAGTCTAAAAAGCCAGCATGTTCACATGGAACCTCTACTGAACTTGGTTTATTAATTTACAAAGAAAAACATGCATAAATCAAGAATAATTATTTATGTTAATTCAAAAATCATGATTAATACACAAGAGGTGACTTTTGACATCACAAGACAGTGTGCACAAGTCGGGCTCAAGAACATGATTATATTTAACATGAAAAATCATTTATGCAGATCTTCCTGCAATAGAAAAACATTTTTATAAAAAGATTTACATAATAACTTTGTGCAATTTTTGGCATAGGAGCTAGTCATGACCTAACACACAACATATCCAAAACTTAGCCACAGAGGATTTATAGTTTTTGAGTTATTGCAGATCTAGGGTTTTCACATTTGTATTTTTCATGCAAAAACTAAAAGGAATTAGCTCAGGATAGAATAACAAAAGTTGTAGAATAATTCACAATGGATCCAACAAAATTTGTTTCACATTTTTATGAATTTTCTGTGATTTTCTACGAAATTTACAAGAAACAGCAAAACAACTTTTACTATTGGAGTTCCTTTTTGCAGCAAGGCCCCTGGAATTAACTTCTCTTTTGCAATGTCACCCCTGGCCATGGAGGGCGGCGGCGCCGGCCCAAATTCTGGCGTGCCAGTGGGGGATTCGGCCGGGAAAGGGGAGGGGGAGGGTTAGGGGATCACCGTGGTTCGATTTGTGCCGGAGTTAGGGTCGTGGTGGCCTCGCGGTGAGGGGCGCAGACGCGCCGGCGGCGGCCGCCGCCGGGAGCAAGCAGGAACGGCGCGGTGGGCGGTTCCGCGGGAGGAGTGGCACGCCCGAGGGTTGTGGTAGGTGTCAAGGGCCACGAGGATTGCCTTGGTTCCGTGTCTAGCCGGCCCGAGACGGAGCTCGCCGCGGCTTGGTCCCGAACGGCGCCGGCGAGCGGCTTAGGTGCGGCGGGGAGGGGCAAAAACCGGCGAGGGTTGGCCGACCGACGGGTAGGTGCGTAGAACGCCGGGCAGCAGCCCCTTATAGCCGGCCGGCCGCGCGCGGCGGGGACGCCTAGGGCGCGGCCGCCGCGCGGGCGGCCGTACCACGGCGCGCGCACGGTCGGGCCGCCCGCGCGGTACCCTCGGGCGCGGGCCCGGGGGCGAGCGGCCTCGGGGCACGCCCTCGGGTACGCGGCCTCGGGGCGCGCGGCCTCGGGGCGCGCGGCCTCGGGGAGCGGGGCGCGCGTCGGGGCGCGAGCCACCGTACGGCGCGGCGCGGTGCGCGCGGCGCGCGACGCCGTGGCGCGGCACGGCCGCCCTGCGGTGTTGCTGATGACCTGTTCGAGCACTTGTTTCTCTAAAAAGTTGAATAAAAGTGCACAAAGCAATGAATAGGAAAGTTGTAGATCTAAGTACCCTCTACAACTTTTACAAAGGCCGTCTAGTGTTTTTCTCAACGGATTTTGCAGGAACGTCGTGCCAACATTGAATGTCGGCCTGTTCTGAAAATCAGGAGGTACTGCCAGTCGATCGAGTTTTTCGCTAATTTCCACCCAAAATTTGAAATGCCAATCTACACGAAAGTTGTGTCCCTCAACAAGACGGACAACTTTCATAAAGGTAGATTTTGAAGTGTTTAGGTGAATTTTGGAGAACGCGGCAAAAGTTCCGGACGACATTCGCTGACGTCACTGTGCAAGCGGGGTTTGACCGTGTCTTTGGCCGAGGGTTGACCACGGGTGTGTGTAGGCTTGGTCAAGGGGTTCATTAGGGTTCAATGGCGAGGTTTTCGGGTGACGGCCCAGGTTGACCTAGGTTTGACCGGTGTTTGACCGGGGTTTGACCGGTTGACCTGGTCATTAGCGTTAATGACGTTAATTAGAAAACTGGGGCGTCACAAGCAATGCCCCCCATCCCACCTCGAAGGCTCGAACACAAGAAGAAGTTTTCAAACACAAGACACTCATAACCGTCTCCACTAATTCTATAATCATGTCCATGGACTGAAGCCATGAGTCCTCCAAGGGTATATCAGTTCGTGTAAAATGTGTATACCGAAAAAAATCATTGTCGATGCATTAAGATAACTGAGTTACTACATGAACGAAAACCAAACAAAAATATGTTATTAACGGTGTAACCAAATTGAAGCTGTGAGAATTTTGGTGAACCCAATACCAAGTACTCCCTCCGGTCCCATATTAGAAGTCGTTTAGGACAGCGACACGGTCACCAAAGCACAACTTTGACTTCTCTTTTCTATAAAAATGTTTATTGGAAAGTTATATATGTATATTCTTATGAAAGTAATTTTCAAGGCAAATCTATTTATATGATTTTTACATTTTCAAACTCAACGACTTAAAAGTTATTCATGATTTATATTCCCAATGTTTGACACAAGCCTTGTCCAAAACGACTTCTAATAGGGAACCGAAGGGAGTAGTACCATTTTAGTGGACCCAGTACTAGGTTTTTTTAGATAATGGACGACAGCCCGGCCTCTACACCCGTAGGTGTACACAGCTAAAGTCTTATTACAGAAACTAGAACAAATAAAAATTTAGTACAAAGGAGATTTATGTACTAAAGAACTACTGCATCCAAAAGATCAAAGTCTACTTCTCAAGAAGTGCTAAAGATCTAAGTCGCTTCATGGCGGTACAGCCACCATGCCGTGAACTACTTGCACCCAAGATGACCTTGGAAGAGACTAGATGTAGAGCCTAGGAAATCCAACCTCACCGCACCCGACGAGTCGACGAAGAAATGTCGCCTTCCCGACTGCCTCCACTGCTTCTGGCAATTGTTTTTCACTGATAGATTGGTGAACGAACGACTGTCGTTGCAAGCCGGTGTAGAAGGGGATCGCCATCGGGATCGGCGACCCCGTCTTCTTCACCTCGACCTCCTCCTTGGTGAACTTCCCTGTGTCGCTGCCGTCAGGTTGCAAGTGAACTTCCAATGTGACGCCTTCAGGAAGGGAATATCGTCAGAGAACGACATCGTCACACACCCAGAGGGTTGAGTTTTCACTCGGAAGCTTTTAGATGAAGTGTTCGCAACAACACCTCCACTGAGGAAGGCAACACTCCAAGCGCTGCTGTTGTTGGCACTAGCAGAGAGCTAGGCAAGGCGTTAGCCCGGAACTTCGAGTAGGACCTGCAACATGAGATGACAACCGACTAGCCGAAGCACCCAAGGGTAGGCCGCGCTAGAATCCTCAACGGAGATGGAGGAGATTGCCGTACAGGCTGTGGTGGTGCGCAGTCCTGTCGTGGAGGACGGCGGCGCGGATTGCCGCTGCCTCCACGCGCCCTTGCACGCCACTGACGGTCTCCGCCGCCCCTCACGTCGAGCATCCCACCACCGATTGGATCTCGGCTCGTGGGTGCCGGACCGGTGACGAGGATACCGGATCTCGTCGGAATCGACCGGACTCCGGGGAGGATGGGGGGAGCCAACGCGACCATGGGTGGAGCTCGGAGTTGCGGAGACGAGATGGGGCCTACCTCCCCGTTCCCCTCGTGGATCTGGTCACCAAGAGGTCGGATCCACCGCCGGCTGGAGACGGGGAAGAATGGGGGAGCGGCAAGGTGGTTGGGGTGGGGGCGGAGGGAGGGTCCCGAGTGGAGAGGTGAGACGAGTGCCCTGCCGCCGCCATCCTAGCCGTGCGCGCGGACTCCGGCGACAACTCCGGCGACGGCGAGGGGAAGGGAGCGGACGGGCGGGCTGCTGGCGGCGGCGGGCTAGGGTTCGCCCGTCCTTGAATTGATGCCGATGGGTCAGACCCAGTACTAGGTACTACCCAATTAAATTAGCTGATGAAAAATAATATCAATATAAGATACTACAAGGTACTATCTGGCACTATTCAAGCACTGTCGGACAAAGTTCGACAAAAATATTACGAGATCAAAGGTCCTACAATAGTGATGACCTTCTACGATTACAGTTTTTCTCTGCGATTTTGGCCATCCATTGTGTGAGTTAGCAAAATAATTGCTAATAATTTAAAACCATTATAATGAGTTAGCAAAATAATTACTTCATTTTACTCGGCATTTGCTTTTGCTAAAAAACAAACAGATCGAGCCAGGCTCTTCCAATTTCCAGTAATCAAGTTGTCTCTGACTTCCGAAATCCGAACCCTAAGCATCTAACAGACTGAAACATTAAACTTTCAGACTTTGGAAATCGAATTGGGTAAAAAAAACTAATCAAATAAACACGTCAAGTAACAAATCATACTAGAGAGTTGGTTGGGATAACCTGTTGCACCTAAATTGAGAGTACGAGATCGTCGACCTCATGTTAGGGCCTCTAGCAGTCTAAGGTTGTTGCTAATTGAGACTATTTATCTGAACGATTGCTTGCTGGACTGAACGATTGCTGGCTGGGCTGGGCTGTCGATGTCAGGGTTTACCGATGTCATGCACCTAATTAACATGTGGGTAAGTTAGAGCATCTCCAAGAGTTTGCCAAATTTTACTTGGCAAATCCTGTTTTGCCAACTTCTAAAAAGCTATGCAAAGTAAAAAAAGAATTCATCTCCAACAGTTTGGCATAATTCACTTGCCAAATCCAGATCTAACTTACATCAGGAATCCTGAGAGAAACAAAATTATGTATGTGCCCTTTCACCTCTTGAAAAACTTACATCAGGAATCCTTCTCTATTCTTTATTTCTTTTTCACCCTCCCACCTAGAGGGAAACAACGATGGCAACCACGATCCGCGCGTGCATATATGCGCGTGGGGAGGTAAGTTTTGCCAAGTTTCTATTCTTTGCCAAGTTGGTTTGCCAAACTGTTGGAGGCCAATTTTTCTTGTTTTGCCAAAATTATATGGATGCCAAGTTGGTTTGCCAAACTGTTGGAGTTGCTCTCGGTTAGCTAAATAGTGTTAGTTAGCTAAGTTTGAAATTCTTTTGCGAAAAATTTTGTATGTAAGGTGTGACCAACAAAATGCAAAATGAACTTTTGTTAACATTTGGCAACGATTTTTGATGGAAAAGAAGTGAGCTTACATATTAAAAATGAGGTTGCAAAATTGAAAATATTGTCGTCTTTTGACCTCAGCGCCACAGATTAGGGCGCCGAGACGTGCAAGTAGGGATGAAAGCGGGATAATACCTTTACCACTGGAGCGGAGCGGATATTACACGGATGCGGTTACAAATGCATATTTTTTATTTTGTGCGCTAAAAAATTATGTATAGGTAAAAGATCAGTGTACGAGCCGTATTGGGCTGTCATATTAGTCAGATATCCTATTATAGGCCTCGGATTATCCGCATTCAATTATCGGATAATCCATATCCGTCAGATATCACTAACACCATATCCTAATGTGCATCCGCACACAATCGGATTCGGATTATCCACATCCGCATGGATATCAAAAACTCTTCTCCATATCCGTATAATTCGGATTCGGATCGGATCAGATGCGGAAATTATCCACACCACTTTCATCCCTACGTGCAAGCTCGGCGCCGCAATGCCTGACGCCGAGGTTAAGGTCTATTTTCTGAATTCTTAGTACATATCTTGGCTCTTGGCAGAGGGCAGAGTATAGTTGAGAATTGGGATGATACATAGATCGAGTTGGCCCATCAGAGAATGTCTCTCAGCAGAGTTACAGATGATTGCCCCTCATCGCCGGCAGAGACCCAAAAGGAAAGCATGCGTGACCACTTCACCATGGTCTTGGCTCTCGAGACCCTGACAATATTATTTTGAATTGGGATCCCTCCGGCCGGCCGACACGGTTCAGCGTCCACATGGTTTAGTCAACAGATCGATTAAAGCGCGCGTGTGTGTGATCAATTTGAGATGGAGAGGACTGCCACTGTCGATCTGTTGCTCCTGCTACCCAGAACCCAGGGCCCACACAGCAACTACGTACTAAACCACTGTTAACTGTTATTTTAACCTCTGTATACCCTTTGTCGTCGTTCATTGTGCAACGGTATCTTAATTTAATCCACTGTCCAGTGTCATGCCCCTGCAAATATGCTACTACAAGCAAATTAATAATACTTACTGATCCTAGTATAGTAGTAATATACTACAGAACACGCTGATTCTCCGTCGATTCCAACAACAGGTTTCATGCTGTCAGGCCTGTGTGGAGATACATACTATCCGTTACCATTGCCGCCTTTAGTTTAGCTTACCATTAAAATATTGCACGGTGACACCTAGATACGTACAACCGTACAAAGGCTACAACAATATTACCCGGGAGGCCACTCTCTTTTAAGTTTTAACCTGGGGGCTTATCCCCCCCCAAAGAATACCACTCGACTTTGTTAGTAGCAGGTGAACCCATTGCGTTTGAGTTGAGTGTGTGCAAGTGCCAGCCGATGTCGATGTAGTTTGGCACATATGAAAGGGTCATATCCATTTTCACTCTCCTCACATTGCATACCTATTCTGACCAAGCAGGAAATAAGAGGAGCTTATGTATGTTTTCCAAAAGGTACTCCCTCCATCTCAAAATATAAGGTTGTGGAGGGTTCAAATTTTATACCAAAATATAAGTTTTGTAGGGATAGGACAAAACTAAGGTTGGTGAGTGGGTGGAGAGTTGGTAGGTAATGTAAAATAAGGGGTGTAGATGTCATTTGATCCAATTGTTGTTTCTTAAGTTTGAACTCTTTAATACCTTACATTTTGGGACGGAGGGATTAGATAAGTAACTCGTTTTTAAAACTCATATGAGTACAATATTTCTTACCTTCAACAACATTTGTTGACCTTCAGCAACATTTTTTTAGAAAAAATGTCTAACTTAATTGCTTTAATCATTTCTTGACATGAGCCAACTTTTTTTAATATCTACTAACATTTTATCCAACTCTATTACATTATCCTCAACAATTTTTCACATGTACCCGCACCAACGTTTTTTTGCATTTACCAACTTTTTTACATAAAAAATTGTTGAAATAGTTCATCTAAAACGTTGAGATGGTCTAATTATTGGGCTACTGCTTGACTATAGATGGTTGGTTATCTTTCTTCTGGAAAATGGATAGGATTTCCGTCCTGTAACAGTCACGTATATGGGCCTGAGTCAATAGTGGGCTAGCCAGCCCTTTCACAGGGGTCAGTCAGCAAAGGAATCTCAGCCCGTGAAGAAGAACGAATGAATGGGCCTATTTTCCTCCCAAAAACAAGAAGTCTCAGCCCGTCATTTCCGCCTATATTTCTTTCTCCTTCAAAAAATGAAAAGGAAGAAGAAAATAACAGCTGCCCATATTTCCGCCCACATATTTAGCAGCTGGGGGGAGTATTTTGTAACAAAACCTTACAAGAAAATGACATGATAAACAAAGTCGTAGCCCCCTTAAGAACTTGATTGTCATATAAACTCAAAGAATAAAATTTTGCACAATTGTTCGCTATGACAAAATGGTTGTTCAGGTGGAGCAAAACTTTATATGAGTAACAGTTTCTACAAGGTGGGATAAAAAAGATTCAGTCCTCCAATATGAACTCTGAAACTCTAACTTTACTGTAATTTTTTCCGTCATTTTCCCTTTGACCTAAAATGCTAGTGAACTTGCGAGAGGTATTGGACAATTCCAACCAAGCGGAGGGAAGGAGCTGATAGTCTAGTACACTAGTAGGCAGGGGAGGGGCCAATGCCCCCCAACCCACCTCGAAGGCTCGAACACATGAAAGAGGTTTTACACACAAAACACTAAGATATGTATGTATATATATATATAGACAATATCCGTATGTACTTAGAAATATACGTAGAGTTAGTTTTAATATGTATCGATAATAAAAGCCACGGTTGAGCATGACCCTCAGTTTGCATGTGGATAATTCAATCGATGGTACTAGTGTTTCGTTAGAGCATCTTCAACAGTTTGTCAAAATTCAGTTGGTACTTTTTTTTATTTTTTTTGTAAAAACGCTGAAAACGCTCCTCTAACAGCTTGGCGAAGGACTTAGTAATTTTTGGCAACTTGAAAAAAAAAACCTGCCTCCATCATGTTAACATACGCGCATGTACTCCGGTCGGCGTCGGCGTGGAAGCCAGGTGGGAAGGTGCAAAAAAAAGAAATAATGAACAGAGAAGGGTTCCTGATGCAAATGTATACGAAAGAAAAAAAATATTTGTCAAGTTAAAAATAGCAAACTCATGCAGATGCTTTTTTTAGCTTTTGGCAAATATTTTAGCACTTAGCAAATATAAGTTATTGCTAATTTCCTCGTAGTAGACATACACAGGATGCAGTACATCCGTACCAAAATATAAGGTCCCGGAAGGATATGACAAAATTGAATGAGGTTGTTGGGTAGGTGGAGAATTTGTTGGTAGTGTAAAATGAGGGGTATAGAGGTCATTTCCTCCTACTTGTTGTTTCTTAAGTTTGAACTCTTCGGGACCTTATATTTTAGGACGGAGGGAGTATATTCGTCCGTGGAAAGATTTTGTAAATAAACTTTATTTAGTGCTATACTCCACAAAGTAACAAAGATTCCTCAGCGCTATAATTTTGCCGGCCCAAACCAAACATGACCAAAGAAAGAAAGGGGCATCGGCCTAATATTCCCTACTAGAAAAACAAGAAGTCGGCATCTTCTTCTCTTCACATCTTTCCTCTTCTTCCATAAAAAACAAGAAGAATAGTAAAGGTTGTCCGCTAGAGAGAGCGAATATTCAGAATATCTTTCTGAAAAGAATAGTAAAGAAGCGAATATTCAGAGCATTCTTCCCGCATCGCACATCCAAGAATTTTTATCCCCCAACCACATATCCGCTGCACTGGGCCTGCTGTCAATTCCATCCATCGTGTCTCTCTGTCGCTTGCTTAGAACAAGCCAAAGTTTTACACAAACATTTTGTTAAAACTGACTGAAAGTCTGAAACCGACACTCCCCACGTACAACATCCTGCTGTTATAAACACTGTACTACATCCCAATCACCTCGATCGATCAACAGCCGGTCCTGAATCCTTTGTTCCTTTTTATATATACATACAAACTGCAATTGATTTGAAATGTTTGCCAATAAAATAAAATAAAATAAAATAAAATAATAAACTGCAATTTGTCTCTCCATCCTCTTTGAATTCGCGCCAAAGACCTGACCAAGAACAGGTATATGCAAGTTGGGAAGAAAACGCACGCAGTCAGCAGCACTCAGCTGTGTGGATAAGTGCAAGCCTTTTTTTTTTTTTTTTGCGAATTAAGTGCAAGCCAATTGTCCGACCAGCCACGACAGCGACGGCGGCCATTATTGTTTATCGCCGGAGAGCACCGGCGGCATGCAACCGCCACCGCCGCCATTAAAGTACATGCAGCTTCTTCCACGATGAGGATGAAGAGAAGGGGTTCTTGGCGTGCCGACGCGCTCTACTGGTCTTCCGGCGAGCAACGGGTCAGTTTCTTGGTGCCGGCTGGGGTTGAAACAAACTGACCTCTCTGAATTCTTCGCCTGGGGTTGGCATAAAAGCTCGGGTTTCGCGACTCGTGAGTTAACTCAGTTTGTTTACAGGTTCGGCTCGGTTCAGCTCGGCTCGAGCTTTGAAACGAGTCGAGCCGAGCCGAGCCGAGCCTCAATTTAAGCTCATGCTTGTGTACTGCTCGTGATTAGCTCGTTAGGCTTGATAAAGATGAAAATATCAAAATTGTTTATTGTTCAACTTGTAAGTCAAATCCAGTACAAAATAAGTCTATTCCGAGCTTTGAAATATCTATATTATCTTTTTTATTGACTTATGTTATATATTTTCATAATATAATCACAAATTCAACTTTTAAATATTATTAGCATACCTAAATTATCATATATTGAATAATATTATTTTTATTATAACATTAATGTTCAATAGTACTAGGCTCGTGAGGCTAACGAGCTAGCTCGAATTTTTCAAATGAACTGAGTTGAATTCGATTTTTAACTCGTTAGTTTAACAAGTCAATTGAGCTCAACTCGTTATGGAACGAGTTATAATGAGCTGAGCCTTAACGACAGCTTCTTGAATCTTGAGGATGGAGAACAAACAACCTGTGTTGGTTTATCAGGATGCATGTCAGCAAGGACCACCCACACCTCCATCAAGTTCCAAGAAACAAGGACAGCATCCAAAGTCTCCATTCAATGCTGGAATATATCACCAACATCTCTCTCCTTTTTTAAATTTCTCGTCACATCTATGAATTGGTCCTGCTGAATTATATGCACCTCGAAACCACATTATACAGAAGTAATAAAACCTGGGAAAAGGGCATACAAGAACAATCAGAAACTGGACACATGAGTCTTGCAACAATTCATTTTCAGTAACAATTCAGCAAAAACCATTTTATTCAACAGAAAGGGGGAGAAGGTTATGTATATATCATATAATTGTCAACGGATTTTACATAGGTAAGTAAAACTCTCTCGGGGCGAAAATTGTAGCTCTGCCCTGAACATGGATTAACAAGCCGCAAAACTGAAACTCATCTCTTTGCCGATGTACAAACCCGACGCTGACGCACCATCATCAGTTTCATCTCCCCTGTATTTGTATATAGATATAAACTACACTACAGTCTCCTCATGGCTCCCTCCTGAAGCTTGTTATAAACTACACTACAGTCTCCTCATGGCTCCCTCCTGAAGCTTGTGAGCGGCGGCTCGGTGATCCGCCAAAGGTTTCTATTTGAACACTGATGGTGCAATGCAACCGCCTCTTCATCATTTCCAGCCATAGCTCTCAGACCGGCCATCTTCCTCCTCATAGCTGACGGTGGCCGCTGATGAGACGGTGAGGCCTGAGGTTGAGATGTGGAAAGGGCCTTGGGGAGATCCAGATTGCGAGCTGCTTAGCTCCGGGGGGATCCACAACCCTCCCACAAGCACAATTGGTTGTCTTACCGTGGCAGATCCTGGCACCCTTCGGTTGTGCAGCCGATATTTCTAAACAATCAACGTCGTAGAATCCAAGTTAGGAAAGTAGTAATCCTCGCAAATCATAATAGCAAGATTAATTGAGTGAATGTTCTTGACACGGACTGAAAGAAGATTGCTTGTGTTTTGATGAACTGCGCTCACCTGAAGATGGCTTTTCACCTCATCGTTTGTCAGGCCATCCACCTTCATCAGTTCCCTGATCTGCTTTGGTGTGGCAACTGCAGCCATGTCGTGGAAATGGAATTCATTAATTTCACGTTTGTGCTTGCTTCTATCACAAGGAGTTGGGAAACGTAGCCCACAAAAAGCGCAACACTGTTGTGAAAAAACGCTCACCCTGGGGCCCACCAAGTTGGATCAAGGCTGCGACAAACTGCCGGTGAAGCTCTGGCGACCATGTGCGCCTGGCCTTCCTCGCCTGCTGCTGTTGCTGGGCTGTCTGCTGTGGTTGAGACTGGAGGCTCAGAGAAGGGGCAGACGGCTCCAGGGCGACAGCCCTCGCCGCTGCCTGCGCGCCGACGACCTGGCGGCGTCTGTCCTCAGTGGCACCGGCGGGAGCCTTGATCGCCGGCGGCGACAGCAGGGACAGATCCAACACCCCAGCGTCCGCGGCCTTGTCTCCCACTCGCAAGCACAGAGGCGCGAACGCCGGTGCGCTAGAGACCACGGCCTTGAACGGCACGAAGGCGCCGCCACCGCCGGACTCGGCCTCCGACGAGCTCCTCCCCTTGTCTTTCTTCTTCTGCGATCGTAAAGCTCCTAGTTTTAGGTGGCCGACATGCCAAGAATTCACGAACGAACGATGAGCAAGGGCAAATCACCCGAATCATACCTCTGATTCCGCGTCCTCCTCCTCCCGGCCGGAATCACCGGTCCAGAGTTGCGCCGTGCTCATCCACTTGCTCTTGTCCCCGGCAGTGCTGTCCTCCTCCGCTACCGCCGCGGCGACCTTACGATCACTCGTCGCCTCCTTCCCCGCCTCAGCCTTCATGGCATCGATCACTGCACACATGCCACCGCATCGCTGCGTAAATAAAACCACCCACCACCCCAAAAAAAAAAGGATGGCACTCGGACACAAAAATCACGGGGGGGGAAACAACAAGAGGAAAAAAGATTTGCTCACCTTCAGCAAGGAGGCGCGCGCAGAGCGGGAGCTCCCGGCGGAACATCTCGATCTTGCCCCGCTCCTCCTCGAGGCGGCGGATGCAGGCATCCACGTCGGACATCGGCCCGTCCCTAGCCTGCATGACAACCTTGGAAGCGAAGTACCTCAGATCTAGGCTCAAATCGGAGCCCACCCCGATCTCCAAGGCGTCGAGCCCCATCGGAAAAATGGACTGAATCTACACTATGGTAGTGGAAGGGGAGGAGAGCTGTGGTGAGGCGGGTGGGTGGGGAACAACAGGAGGTGGGGTAAGGCGAGCTCCATTTATAGTGAAGGGAAAAAAAACAACTGAAGTCGTATCTTTTGTAGATTTAGCATGCCATTCACTTTAAATTGCTACTCGTTTTTTTTTTTTGGTGCAGTTTTTAGTGAACAAATACCCATCTGGAAAGGGGCTTAAATATAACGCGTACTGCCTCTTTTTTAATATATATTAAGGAGGTTTTTTTTTAAAGAAAGGAAGCTTCGTGACAAAGAAGGATGAGAAGATACCATGTAGGTAGGGATGGATGCCCCTGTTGAAGATATATAGGAAGGAATTGGCCTCCTCACACTGTAGTACGTCTCTTTATTGCGGTGGTGACGTCATTTCAACACGGCGTGTAGTATATGCATACGGCAACGGGGTATCCTTCCTACAAGATATCGTTTGTTAGGGCCGGGGAAATACCAAGAGGAAGACAGAGAGAGATATAGAGAGAGAGTGTGTGTGTCCAGTAATTAATCGTTTGGTGCTGATCCATCCACCGGCTGCAAGTTAAAAGCGACAGTGCAAGAAGCCGATGCAATGCAAATAAAATACTACTAAGTTGGATTCCTGCCGTGCGATATTTTCGGACGTACGTACGCACGTACGTACGGCTGGCTGCTGATTCAGATTCTCCGATGCCCCTCCATTATCCCACTCGATGACCCCCACCTTTGAATGAAGAATCCAAGCATCAACACCCGAATTCATTCCCAGCAGATTTTGTTTAAAATCCCCCCCCCCCCCCCCCCCCCCCCCGTCTTTTATTTTTCATTTTTTGATTGATGGTGATGACAGAGAGAGAGAGAGAGAGAGAGGAGAGGAATGGGAATTTACATCTGTCTAGGTGCGGAACTGCGGTAGTAGGCAAAAATCGAGGGGTGAGGGGAATCTGTAAGAAGCAGCTCGGAGAGTTGCAGGCACCCGGCCTTAAAAAAAAATTTCAGGAGGAAGAGATGCAGCGCATACTACTGGTGAGGTGGTGGTTGGTGCCGGAACCGGAATCGAGAGAACAGTACAAGGGAAGGAAATGATCGAGAAGAGGCGGCTCGCGCGGGGGTTGAGTTTGATTGCGCGGGTAATCCGCCCGCCGCCTGGGTACAGCGAACGAACGAACTCAGGGGCAGCAAGCATGCGCAGGGGGGGGGGGGGGGGGGGGGATTAGTAATAAACAACCCCAGCAGCAGCTCAGCAGGGCTGATTAAGAGCAGGAACGAGCTGCTTGCAAAGGAGGAGGGGGGTGAGGATGAGGAACTCACCTCACCTGGTGCGTGCGGGGGCCGCGCCGCGCGGATCCGAACGAATCTGGCGCCGGCGCCGGAGGCCGGCGGCCGGCGACGGGGCGGGGGGGCGCGTGGATTGAGGGGCGGAGGAAGCAGAGGCGCCACGCCACGGGAACGGGGGGAGATGGGATTGGGATTGGGACTGGGGGACTGGGAG
Organism: Cenchrus americanus; assembly: GCA_947561735.1. Classification (NCBI taxonomy): domain Eukaryota; kingdom Viridiplantae; phylum Streptophyta; class Magnoliopsida; order Poales; family Poaceae; genus Cenchrus; species Cenchrus americanus. Next base: position 257,142,595 of record OX387245.1, read on the forward strand.
CGGGCATGGCAAGGAGGAGGAGCTCTGCGCCTGCCGCGCTCGCTTTTAAAGAAGAGGACTGACCGGAGGAGGCGCGGCCGGCGGCGGTCGGTGCTCGAGAAGGAGAATATTCCCCTGCCGCGTGGGCCCGCCGGTTTCGTCGATGTCGACGTGTCCGTGCAGCGCGGCCACGCGGAGACGCGAGCGACGCCGCCCCGCCCGGCCCGGCCGTCCGGCGCGGTTCGCCGCGTCGCGCCCGCCCCCAACAAAGCCACGCGCGCGCGCCATCAGGACAGCCTGTTCGCTCAGCTTAGACCGTCTCCAGCGGTTTCTGTATACGGGACTGGATCTGCAATTTGCAGAAAGAGGTGACACTGTTTTGCTTCCAGCGGTTGCTGCATTAGGTTCTGCAATTTGCGGTTGGCCTCCACCCATCGCTCATATTCAGGTTTCTCTCTCCTTTCTTCATTCCAACCGTCCGCCCCTGCCATCCACCTCGCGTCCGCCTCCCTCGGTCCCTCCACATCTCGCGACGGCTCTGCCCGCAGCTCGCCGCCGTCTCCACCGACCGGCACCCGCAGCGGCAGGCCACCTGCTTCTTCCCGGCGGCCTCCTCATCCCGCCCAGCCGCGCCGGCGAGGGAAGAGGAGAAGGGCGGGGCGGCGTCGTGGGGAGGCCGGGGTGGCGCCGTAGCCCCGAGGTGTCGAGGGAGCCGCGTCCCGGGTAGCCGCCGGAACCGGGGAGGCAACCGTCCGATGGACTTTAGTGGCCGGATGCGCAACGTTGCTTTGGGACAAAAGTTTTTTTGCGGATACAAACCCTCTCTCTCTCTTGTCCGGAAACGGTATGTTGCGGATCGGGCTGCGATTGTTTCTGCCGGAGACGGTCTTATCGGTCGCCGGCCCAGCGATAACTTTTCTCTTAGAACAAATCACCACCGAAGAACTGTACCAAAGAAGATTTTTCTCTCGGAACAAACCATCACCGCGCCCAACCGAATGGCTTATGCTCTACGTTCCAAAGTCTTCATTATCTGCGCACTTCAAACGGGGGGGTGGGGGTAATTTGTTTTGTTTTGCTATCCTACCATGCATTCCCATTGATAATTAAAAGGTAGATAGATGCGACAAAGCTCGGTAACGGGGAAAAGGTAAAGAAAGTATGCATGGAATCAACACCCAGATCCACCACCCAGAAGCACGCATTAGTATGCAGCATGCTCTGTTTGTGTGGACTGTGCGCGCCCACAGGAAGCAAACTTGTGTGATCTCTCTTTTTTTTTTGCTGCAATTATCGACGCCAAATTGATCAGATCTTCCCGTTGCAAGCGTGCGTGTCGCCACTCAACTTTTTTTTTTATTCGGTCGTTGAGTTCGATACACATATCCAAAAAAATACAAATGAAATTGTGGTTCCGATATTATGATCCTGGTATCACAGCACACACATGGAATCTAAACTCTTCATATATTTTGTGTTTCTAAAACATGGGGGATTGTACCCCCCCAAAAAAAAAAAGATTACCCGGACATGTGTACCGCTCAGACACCCTTCCAACCCCCCAAAAAAAAAATTGTGCCAATAAGTTTCCTTTTCTTGTTCGGGACGATGTTGGTCGCGCGTCGGATTCTAATTCTTGCATTGACGGAGAGACATCGCTTCGTGTAATATTAACCAGATAATCGAGGCACACCTATAACCTAACTAAAGGTGCCGGGGGAATATCCGAGACGGCATTGCTCGATGCACAATTGCCGCTCACTAGCAAATGCACTCAAAGCATAGATACCCGAGAATATTCATAGCTAGTGAATCATTCTTCTTCATTCACAAGAAGAGGCCCCCAAGAAGACATTGTAAAGTGAAATCTAAAGGAATATTATGCATGGCCATGGATGCTAGTAGCTGCCGCCAGTCCAATCCAGCAAGGCGTGGTAGGTTGGCAGCTTGCAATGCTGCTGTGCATAGCGAAACGTTTGTTGTACGATCACACACAGGACTTGTGCTTGGGCCATCACGGGGTCAGGTTAAAGTGCAGATTCACGACATGAATTTCAGACGGCTCCTCGGCGCCTCGAGGAGGCAGTAGGTATCTTGGGGTATCTGACCCCTCCACGTGGCCTCGCTAGCGTCCTGATTGCTCTGCACAGTTGAGTTGAGCCACTCTTCCAATTCCAATGAGGTGATGAGGAGCTAGAGAAGCTTCTCCTTGACAGCTATGGTGGCTTTGTTCGTGATAGTTTATTCGCTACCACTCCTGCACACATTTTGTCCATCAACAAGGACCTGATTATGCCCCCTTTTTGTGAAGCACACTTTGCGGAAATTTGCTATACTACTTGAATATAGAAGAAGATATATGGCCTTAGTTTATCTCATCATCAAGAAAGTCCGGCTCTTTGACCGAGCTCAGCACATCTTCCTTTTATATTCAAAAAGATGAAATTAAAAGAATAAGTAAATTCAGAATACAAATAGTTTAGTGGTGGTAAGCCATGCTTAACCTATTAATCGCCTAGTCGTGACACGTACGTGTGAGCACGACCTTTGTTATGTTATTAGCATTTCTCGGTTTCTTCATTTAGGTACCCTTTCCGAGATGCGTATCTTTGAAACGACTTCGATCTTCTTGATGAGTGAGTGAGTGAGTGGTCAATTCGGCTGGGAGGTCTTTTACTGTACACAATACCACCCAACGGTAGTACGGTGGTATTATCGGTTTATTTCAGTTTTTTTTGCTATGGGTAAAATGGTAATTTACTCGATGTATATTGTTTGGAAAAGATTTCCCCGCTGCCAAGGTTACATAAAAAAAACATGATTTCATATATTACCACAATATTATTTTGTATATTTCCGATAGTACCCATGTACTACCTATACCACTTATAAATACCACTCATACCACACTGAAAAAACCGGTGGTACAGAATTAATCTCAACTGTTGGATCCTTACATATAGATCCTTTTATATTGCGTACGAGTCCTTTTCAACCGGTGGTACAGGGTAGTATTGTGTACCGTAAAAAACCTCTCGGCTAGAGGGTAACATATATATAATTTTTGCAGGGGCTAAAAATATCGCCTTTTTTTTTGTATAAGCAAGCTGTGCATGACGCTGCCAATAAATTACGCTATTTTTGTAGTGAACAACTGGGAACGGAATAAGCAGCAGCAGATTCGTTGCATTCGTCCTGCATTTAACCGTTTTAGCATCCATGTTCATTCCCTCTTATGTTGCATCCTACTACTGCAAAGTGCAAACAAGTCTAAAATTAAGAACTGGCGAGAATTAAATGAGCAAAGAAAGCACTCACTCCTCACTGCCCTGCCCAAATACGTCCATCTCGACAACTGATGGTTGCACAAGGAACAAGGACGCATTATGCTTCATGAACTTAACCCTCTTGGCATCCACGTTCACCATCACATATAAAAAAAAACTCACCTCCCTTTCATGAGGAGATCATGCATGCATACAGCCCTTATCCTAATTAAACGAAGCATGACCTAATTAAACAAAGTTTTGACCTCGACGCTCTACAGTTTTAGTATAATGCTTTCAGTCTATGACTTCGCCTACAATAATGTCACCAGGAAGGAAGTAGCCCAGAAGAGGCTCTGGCGTGAACCCTGACGCCCTGTTCACTTGGCTTATCGCCCACCGGCCAAATGAAAGATTTTCTCTCACAACAAACCAACACCAAAGAACCGTGCCAAGATTTTCTTCTCTCGTAACAAACCAAGACTACCATCAGCCACCAGCCAACCGAACATGCTGTGAAACTCTGAAGTCCCAAGATGAGAGAGAGAAAGAGGAGCTTCACCTTGTGCTGCACCTGCAAGGCTGCAAGTGGGGGAGGGAACTTTAGTCACCCGTTTGGCTGGCGCGACTCAACTATTAGTCGTGTTACGGAGCTTGACACTACTAAAATGACTAATTCTTGGAAATATTGTTCGGGCCCGGGAGGGGTTGTTCTTAAAATATTAATTTAAAAATGGTTAAAATAAAAAAATCTGAAAATGGTAACCGTTTTGATTGTTTCCATTTTTACCGTGTTTTATCACGTATTGGTTTTAACTAATTGTTCTCATCATACTATTTCGTTTTGATATGTTCATTTGATAAAACAAATACATTTGTCAAATTTATGATACATTTATTCAGCTTGTGAAATTTGTGATATCGTATTCCGACCGTTTCCGACCGTGACTACAACTCATGATTCACGGTCTCGACTTGAGTGGCTGTAAGAACCTGATCGATCTGCACAAATAAGAGTCGTTTTCACTGCAAAAAAAAAAACAGCAAGACGGTCCATGCAAATAGCGCAGCCAGCTAGATTTTCGTTAATATTAACATTGGAATGTTTTGTTTTAAAATAAATGAATATAATCATATCATTGTAGCATATCAATATATTATTGTATTTTCTATGGTCATATTTTGTCACATGTCATTTTAAACATGAATTTAACATGACCAAGGGAGATGCGTTATATCGGAACACAATTTGGTATTTATTGAAGAAAGATAAAGATTTATATTTTTTTTGCGACGAATTTTCAACGATCCGCGATAGAATGATTGTGTCACAGATTAAACAGTTTCTTGTAGTGCTGATTTTAGCAAGCTGTTTGTTAAGGTTCCTTTTGATGGAACATGAGAATTTTGTTTCTTGGAGGTGCTTAGGGCAGCTATAATGTGTTGCAAAAGTGACCTATGTACGTAGTTCTTATACAGTCCGGTTCAGCATTGTGGAGTAGGTAATAGCAAACAGCATGCAACAACCAGGGTTCACCTAACCGACTAGAACCGGTCCGGAAACCGTGGTTACCGGTCAAATCGGTTCGGACCGGTTCCGGTTCCGGTCAGTTCCAAACCACCCAAATTCAAATTTTCAAATTTCAATTCAAAAATGGAAAAAATTCAATACAAAACATCCCAAAAATACTTCAAGGTGTGTAGAATCTAATGGTGTCAAAAATTTTTAAATATTCATTCATTCATTATAATTTGCATGCTTAGAGGTTCAAACAAAAAAGAAAAAGTACAAAAAATTGTCCAGTAGAAAAAATACTAAATACACTAATATTTGAAAAAATTTTACACCATTAGATTCTACGCACCTTGAAATATTTTTTAATTTTTTTTATTTTCCAATTTTTAATTTAAATTTGAAAACACGTCAAATTCTTCACTGATTCGGTTTTGTTTTTCAACAACCGGTTACCGCTCAAACCGGTCCGGTTTACTGGTCAAACTGCTCGGTAAACTGCTGGAAACCAGACCAGCTAACCGGAACCAGAGCGTGGCGGTTCGGTCTCACCGGTCAGGAAAAAAACCCGGCAACACCTAAAGGTACCCATATAACTAAAGACTGTCCATATGGATGAAATAATCATTTCTCTCTCCTTTTTCATCTCTCATGATAGGCTAGGTAGTTGGACTACCACGGGTCCCACCCTCTTGGGCTTACCACTATAAGGTTTAGAATAACTATTGCATTGTAGTGTCTTCGCTGTAATAATTAAAATTTGATTTGTATGCAGCCCTCTTAGGTTCTTGACCAGAGAGGAAGTTGTACCGGGACTTTGTGGGTCAGTTTGACACACTCACCAACACTGAAGTCAGGTAGACGTTGTACTCATAGCCAGCTATCGCGGGCCGCGCACCATAGGGTTTCTCATCATTGTGCTTCCGAGACCAGCAGTATTGGAAGATGAAGACGTCATTTGTGTTCAACATCTACGTGAAGTAGTACATCGTCCATAGGGTGACGAGGCAGTTCGGCCTCTACCAGACGTCACTTGTGCCTATTGCACAAATAGTTATTGCCGACATGCATAAATAAATTATCTCAATTTCTTAATATTTTACCGCGTATGAAGATTGAATTACTGATAAATTTGTTTAATTTGTGATAGATGGTCGCGAAAGTGAGTTCGGACGATGACGCTGTGGGCCGAGAAGATGTAGTTGTACGCAGATGCTTGGCCTGTCGCGTCGGAGGACGTCATCATTGAGGCACACCCCCACGACGGGGTGGTATGGGCAACATACCTCCTAATGTATGTTCTAGACCCGCCACTGATCCCGTACGTGTACAGGACCCTTCTGTCTGCCACGTACCCAGTGTGACGGGATCAGAACTACGACCAGGGGGTGAGTTTGGAGGTGCAATCAAATTTTTCCCATGTTACAAATCATTATAATGTGTTGTGCTAATTTGGTTTGCAGATCGACGTGATTGCGAAGATGGTGCGGATTGCGAGAGATATGAAGAGTAGGTTGTAGTCGGGGCGAAAATTGTAGCTCTGCCCGGAACATGGATTAACAAACCGCAAAACTGTAAGCTAGTATCATCTCTTTGCCGATGTACAAACCTGACATCAGTTTCATCTCGAGCACCCAAGGCCCGACGACCTCCCCTGTATTTGTATACAGATATAAGCTACGCTACATTCTCCTCCTCATGGCTCCGTCCTGAAGCCGAAATTAGCGGCACCGGACCGGCCTGTTCATCATTTCCAGCCATAGCTCTCGGACCGGCCATCTTCCTCCTCACAGCTGACGGTGGCCGCTGATGAGACAACAAGGCTTGAGGTTGAGATGTGGAAAGGGCCCTGGGGGGATCCAGATTGTGAGCTGCTTTGCTCCTGGGGCATCCACAACCCTCCCACAAACACAATTGGCTGGCTTACCATGGCGGATCCAGGTGCCCTTCGGTTGTGCAGCCAGTATTTCTGAACAATCAACATCGCGGAATCCAAGTTAGTAAAGCAGTAATCCTCACAAACCACAGCAGCAAGATTAATCGAGTGAGGATGTTCTTGACATGGATCGAAATAAGATTGCTTGCGGTGAACTGCTCTCACCTGAAGATGGCTTTTCACCTCATCGTTTGTTAGACCGTCCACCTTCATCATCTCCCTGATTTGCTTCGGTGTGGCAACTTCAGTCATGTCATGGAAATGGGAATTCATTAGTTTCACTCTTTGTGCTTTGCTTCCATCACAAGGAATTAGGGAACGTGGCCCGCAAAAATCGCAACAATCTCGTGTGAAACGCTCACCTTGGGGCCCACCGAGTTTGTTCAAGGCTGCCACGAACTGCCGGTGAAGCTCAGGCGACCATGTGCGCCTGGCCTTCCTCGCCTGCTGCTGCTGCTGCTGCTGCTGAGTCTGAGCATGCAAGTTGAGTGTAGGGCCGCCAGATGGTGACATGGGGGCAGAAAATCTTGCAGTGGCATTCTGCCGGTGTTCATCAACAGCAGGGGCCGAAGAGATGGACGTCTTTGCAGCCGGTGGCAGCAACGACAGACCAGCAGGCAGCCTGGCCGTGCCGGTAGCATTGTCATCCCTTCTGAAGCGCGGCGGCGGCACCGCCGGAACAGCCTTGGGCTCCGGCGAGGTCATCTCACTCCGTTGCTCTTTCCCAGACTGCAAAACACGTATAATCAGTCTCTGCTGTTTTTTCGGATTAAAAAATCAAAAGTAAAGAACGCAAGAGAAACTCGAGCACTTACATAAAAATCAAAGCAAACAACACACCTTGGATTTGGATTTGGATTTGGCGTCCGAGTCCACCCAGAGCTGCGCGGTGCTCATCCATTTCTTCTTGTCGCCGTCGTCTGCCGCCTTCGTCTCCAACTCCAAATCCCCGCCTCTCCTCGCGGCCTCGTCATTCAACTCCTCGATCACTGCACATCGCCGCATCATCAGCCAAGCAAACCACGTGTGGCGGAGGAGAACCCGAAAAAGGGAAAAAAGACGAAACGATCGAGAGCTGGTCGATGTCCCTCACCGTCGGCGAGGAGGCGGACGCATAGCGGGAGCTCGCGCCCGAACACCTCGATCTTCCGGCGCTCCTCCTCGAGGCTCCTGATGCAGGCCTCGATCCCCGCCGCCGGCGGTGCGCCCTTGGACGCTGCCGCCATCCCGTCGGCGCTCCGCGCGGCGAACAGCCCGAGGTCCAGCCCCAGATCCAGGCCCATCCCGATATCTGCCACGTCGAGCCCCATGCACGCACGCGAACAAGCACCGCCACCGGGAATCTTTTGGCGCCACGCGCACAAGAATCGACGACCGGCCGAAGCCGCGAAGAACAAGAACGAAGAGGGATCCTGCGTGTGGTGGGTGACCGTATGTGGAGGGTCCGGATTCGGAGGTGCCGCGGCCGCCTTGGGGGATATATAGACGGGCGGCGGTGGCGGCCGGGAGGGGGCGGATGGAATCTGCGAGCTAGCTGGACGGCAGGATGGGAGGAGAGGGGCGGAGACGACGCGGCGCGTGGGGTGGGTGTGTGGGTGGGCGCGTCGCGGTGCCGATTCCTCACGTCGCGTCCAGCGCGAGAAGCTCGCGCGCGGCGGACGTCTCCAAAAACACACTCGGGGGCGGCACGGCAGAGAAAACTATGCAGAGAAAAATATTGTACATTTATATTTTTACGACCGATTTATTGTAAGAGGAAAATATGTATTAAAAAGATGAATCCGGACGGTCACACTTCGCGGCATGGTCTCGAGTTACCACTTCTCACGCCTCCTCTCCCGACAACGACGTCCCCGCGCTTCCCCGATTCCACGGCCCTCTCTCTGAGCATTTACACCGGCAAATTCTCGAGAAAATTCAAGCTTCTCAGGAAAATCCTCAAAGTTTGGTCTAAGAACTTTTGAAATCCCTCCAAATTGATCTCTAAATGCAATTTTACCATTGAATTTTGTTGATAAGCTTCAGGAAATCAGAACCTTATACCCTCTCAGGAAAATAACTTCGGAACTTTTATGAAAGGTTATATCAATAATCTTCTCCCCCGTGCGGGGAGTTTATTGGAAGCAAAGATTCACACAAAGTTTAGTGCAGTTTGGAGATGAAAACACCACATTCTTTCATGCTATGGCCTCTGAAAGGTAATGGATGAATGAGGTAGGGAGTTGACTGACCATCAGGAAGAGCTGCTCTCTTCTACTAGGAATTCAAAAGGAGGATGGGGACTATAGTGAACATTTTCATGCAGTTTAATTTTCATAATCTTATCCCCATGTGATGATTTGGAAGAACTTTGCCTATGTACAAACGACTCATTAGTTTCATCTCCAGCAGTCAAAGCCCATCGATCTCCCCTATATTTGTATATAGGTAAAAAGCTGCACTACATTCTCCTCATGGCTCCCTCCTGAAGCTGTAAATTGGTGGCATTGCGATTCGACAAAAGTTTCTCTCCGACCACCGATGATGTGCAACTCGGTTCTTCATCATTTCCGGTTGTAGCTCTCGGAACGTCCATCTTCCTTCTTGCGGTCGATGGTGGCCGGCGATGAGACGACGAGGCTCGAGGTTGAAAAGTCGAGAGGGCCTTGTGGAGATCCGGTTGTGAGTCGCTCCGCTCCTTGGGGAATCCACGGCAAACCCACAAGCACAATTGGCTAGCTTAGCATGGTGGATCCAAGCGCCCTTCAATTGTGCGGCCGATATTTCCGAACAATCAACATCGCGAGAATCCAAGTTAGCAAAGTAGTAATCCTCACAAATCACAGCAACAAGATTAATTCGGTGAATGTTCTTGACATGGACTAAAAGAAGATTGCTTGTGATGAACTGATGCTCTCACCTTAAGATGGCTTTTCACCTCATCGTTTGTCGGACCATCCACCTTCATCGGCTCCCCGATTTGCTTCAATGCGGCAACTATAGCCATGCCATAGAAATGAAATTCATTAATTTGTTGTGCTTTCTTCTATCACAAGGAGTTAGGAAATCTAGCCCGCAAATATCTCAACAATATTGTGAAAAACACTCACCTTGGGGCCCACCGAGTTGGCTAAAGGTTGCGACGAACTATCGGTGAAGAAGCTTCGGCGACCAAATATGCTTGGCCTTCCTCGCTAGTTGCTTTCGCCGCCGAGGCGTCTCTGCTTTTGTTGAGGATGGAGGCTCAACAAAGGCGCGAACGGTGCCATGCCGATTGCACTCACCTCTACCTTTGCGAACCATAGGATCCGGCGGTGACTCTCGTCGGTAGCGTTGGCGAGAGCCATGATCGTCGGGGGTGACCGTAGGGACAAATCGACATCTCAATGTCCACCGCCTTGTTGTCCACTCTCAAACCCGAGAGATGCGAACATCGGCGCACGATAACCCACAACCTTGAACAACACGAACGCGCGCGCCGCCACCGCGGGACTCGACCTTCTGCGAGCTACTCCCCTCATCTTGCTACTACGATCATAAATATCCGATTTTTAGGCCAACGACACGTCAAGAATTCATGAATCGACGATGACCAAAAGAGCCGGCACCCCGAATATTACCTCTAATTTTGCATCCTCCTCCCACTCGATATCACTAGTCCAGATCGAGTTGTGCCATGCTCATCCACTTGCTCTTGTCCCCCACGGTGTCGTCCTCCTCCACCGTCGCCGACGCGACCTTGCGATCGCTCCTCGCCTTCTTCCCTACCTCTCGCCTTCATGACATCAATCACCGCACACACACGCCGCATCACCGTGAAAACAAAATCACGCTCAAAAAAGGAAAAGCACACGAACAAAAAAAATAATGGGATAAAGGAAAAGATTTGCTCACCTTCGGCGAGGAGGCACGCATAGAGCGGGAGCTCACGTCGGAACATTTCGATCTTGCCCCGCTTATCAAGGTGATGGATGTAGGCATCCACGTCGGACGTCGATGTGTCCCTAGCACGCCCGACGGGCTTGGAGGTGAAGTATCCGAGATCCAGGCTCAAACCGGAGCCCACCATCCCAATCTCCAAGACGTCAAGCCCCATCAGAATCGAAAATGGATTGAATTTGTGCTGGTGGAAGGGGAGAGTTGCGATGAGATTGATAGGAATAGAATGAGGTGGGGGAAGGTGAGCTCAATTTATAGAGCATCCTGCAGAGAAGAAAAACTGAAGATGGGAGTGGTGGAATCTCCGAACCGACAATGATGAATTTTCACGTCCATTCATACATTTACATACAAGCCCTTTATGTTTCCGTAATTTTCACTGATATTTATGTACGTACCACTTCCTATTTTTGTAAATAAGAAAGATTTCCGAAGATTTTGTATAGGACCCTCATGCTCTTATTATACTTAGATTGATCATATCTTTGTGATAATTTAGCATGTTATTCACTTTAAATTGCTAATTTCTAAACTATGTTCTAGGATCCAACTCTTGGAAGGTATCATTTTTTCATAAATTATTAAAAAGGTTGTTCGGTCTTTGCAAAGTTAAGTGAGAATATCGATCTTGAAATAGGCATAAATATGGGTTCCAGTAATGATATATAGAAATTAATGGTTAAGTGTAAAGAGAAAATTTTGGACTTCTGTGAAAAGGGAGGATCTTGCTTCTCGGACGGCCTACTAGGATTTGATATGAGTTAATTAATTGATGGTAATATAATTGTGGATTTCATTCAATGATTGCTATTGTATTTTCCAGCTGAATCATTAGTTGCTAAGATATGTATCCTCGAGAATGATATTGCCATTAATGCTGCTTCTATTGATTAGTAAATTGTGGGGCGACGGTGCCTAGCATCTCATGTTTTTCGTGCTCCTTTTGATGTTAGACAGTCTGGCTGTTTTCCATTGGTTTCAAGATGAGTTGTAAACTTGGTGTTCCACCTAGCTATGTATGACTAGTATCACTAGAGACCAGAATACACATATCATTCATGGACACTTTTTATATTGTTATACGAAGATCAAATCAGGACGGAGGGAGTACCTCATTTTATGAAAGACATGTAGATTTGTTTGAAAACACTCATAGTCCTTTGATCTTTTTTATTTCAGACACTAACTTCGCATTCTCTCTATCTAGTTCTTTGATCTTTCTTTCGGAACTACGAAGAGGACGAGCCATGTCCGACCTAAACTTTTTTTTTACAGGATCGGCTCGAAGCTCGACCCACGGTGACACTAGAGCACGACCCACATCCGTTGCGAACACCGCACAAATTTGGTCACACAAATGGAATATACCTGTTATTTTTCTACAAGCAAATTAAAAGGAGCTTCTTTCATGCATGACAGCATGCACGATGGTTATTAAAAAAAAGAAGCTTCATCTATCACAAAGAAGAAGAATAACAAGAAGATATACCATGTAGGATGCCCCTTTATTTGAAGATAGGAAGGAATTGGCTTGCTCTTCACCCATTGTCTCTCTTTATTGCGGTGGTGACATGATTTCAATATGGCATATGCATACACATGAACGGAATATCCTCCCCTACAAGATATCAATCGTTTGTTACACAAGGATATATAGCTGGTGGTGTCACACCCCCCACTACATACTTGTGGTGTTTTGGTACCATCTCTGGTGATCAAAAGGCACATTATGCATGTTATTGTGAGCTTTTAGTTAGTTAATCCATGCACTTTCAAGATGATCAGTCTACTTAATTGCTCCTACTACTGACAAAATCACACAAATGACAAAATTAAAAACCGGCCGGGTATAAAATCAGAGAGAGAGAGAGAGAGAGAGAGGAATCCCCATCAGCAGCTGTCTGTCTCCAATCGTTTGGTGCTCATCCACCAGCAAAGCGACAGTGCAAGAAGCCAAATAAAATTTAAGTTGGGTTCTTTGGTATGCATGCCATGCGATTATTTTTTTGGACGGCTGCGGATTCAGATTCTCCTGATATATGCTCCTCCATTCGACGTACTCCACCTTTGAATATAATCCAACACTTCAAATTCCCAGCGAATTTCGTTTAAAATTTCTCTGTTTCTTGATGAGAGAGACAGAGAGAGAGAGAGAGAAATATATCCTCTACTTTAAAGGTGCGGTTCGTGTATTTATGAGATGCTTTTCTTGGACCTAATATATGCGACAGAGGAGAACACAGGGGCATTCTCGTCATGGTCTGAACGGACACCTCACGCGCACTCGGTTCGCCACGTACTCCTAACTAGGGCGGGCAAAGGCCACTTTACAAATCTGTTCCATCCGCCATGCACCTACATTTGCACCTATGCAAAGAGATCACTTCTGGACACTTTGTAAACTATATTTACACAATAAAGAAAATATCTCCCCGTTCCAAATTTGTGCACGTCTTTTAGTTTCTTTTTTTTTTAAAAAAAAGTTTGTATAAGAGGTAGTTTGTTGTAGAAGCAAAAATCGAGAAAACTTCTTGTAGATGAGGTGCTCCTCATCATCCGGTAAAATTCACAAGAAAATCATTCATTCCGTAGTAGTACCATACCATATGTCCTCGTCTACCGTTGAAAAAAATTAACCGTGGTTAATAAATCTTAAGAAATGAACTCAGGAAAAGTTGGATAGTACCAAATCGACGTGTCGGTATATTGTATTTAATACTAGCATGCATGCGCAGCGTGATGTGTGTCTAGCTAGGCAAGGCAAGCTATACTACGACACATGCATGCATGCATGCATGCATGCAGTTTGTTGCGAATTGAATAAATGATCCAACGTCGTACGATGCGATAAGATCTCTTTGTTTTTTTTTTAAATATACATATACAAAGTTTTTGTCAACTCTTGCCCGGCCGTAGTACTACTACTCGCACGTACTGCAGTAGTAGTCGCTAGCTAGTACACAGATCGTACAAAAGCATGTGGCATTTATCAGCTGGTCTGTGTTTGACAAGCAAGCATAGATTGTTGATTCAAAATCGAAAACTTTGATTCGAGAAATGAGTTTCGAATTTCTTTTGTCACCGTCGATCGAGCACGTACAGGCCCTGCGCGCGACGACGTGGGGTGCCAGCGTGGCGACACGAGCAGCAGAGCAGGAGTGGAGTGGGGATGCATGCAAACGGGGACAAACGGGCGGCGTACGTGCATGGTGCGCTCGCTCGAGGGGGGAATATTCCCTGGCGCGTGGGGCCCAGGACGTCGACGGTGTCCGTGCAGCGGCGCGGCCACGTGATGAGGGTGACGCCGGCCGGCCGGCGCGGTTCGCCGCATCGCGCCGCGTGCCCTCGTCTCTTCTCTCCGCCGTCCTGCCTGCCATCCATCCCAATTCCCAGGTTTTCAGCCTTGGCCGGTGACCCGATGGCCAAGTCTTCTGATGCGTTTCGAGAGAAAATCTTGTCACTGGTTCTTGATGGCCATTTGTTACGAGAGAAAATCTTCTTGTTAGTGGGCGATTAGCCAAACGAAACCGGTCGGTTTCTCATGGTAATTGATAGACACCTCGCCTACCACTGAAACATGGAAGTGTTCGGCATGTCTTATAAATGTATAAGCCGACAGATTGGCTGTGAGAGAAAAAATACAGCGTAAGAAGTTACAGTGGCAGAGACCAGAGAGCGCCGGTCGTCGTACCTGCGCTCTCTTATCCCCACACACACACCCCTATCCCTATAGGATGTACTGTGTGCACATTTTCTCCCTCGTCCATCTTTGAGTGAAAACCTTGTTTTTTTTTCCCATCCAAAACCATGGGCTTTTCGAGATTGGAGAGAAATTAAAATTGCCCGACAAAAGTTTATATATACATACTCCCGGTCCCATTGTTCGCGCGCGTTTAATTACCTAGTTACTACATTAATTTATTACCATGCCAAATAAATGCACATATGTTATTCTTTTAGTTTACCAAAAAGGAAAGACTGTATTCTTCTTTGGTAAAAACCGGCGATCAACGAGAAAATTCACACAAGTGGGGGCAGTTAACAAGTTCTATGTGCAGAGTAGCGTCTAAAACAAGGACATGTCATGCTCTATATATGTTCTCTCGTGCTCCAAAGGTCTCAACTATTATCTGCGCAATTCAAAACATGTATTAATTCGTTATCCTATAGTCGTGAAGTCAATCAATTGTTTAAAATCATGTACATGCATTCCCATAAAAGATAGATGCGACCAAACTTGTTAACAAAAAGGTAATATATATATATATATATATATATATATATATATATATATATATATATATATATATATATATATATATATATATATATATATATAACACACACACACACACACGCAAGGCACTACAATTCTACAAAGACCACTCTATGTGAATGGAAAAGAAATCGACATTGACCTGATGTGCATCTTACATATTTTGGGTGCCACACCCCAACCGAAAAGAGAGAATCCTGGACAGCACGGTGGTATCTTTTGGCACCTTTCAAAGTGGTGGATTCTAAGGCAAGCAAAGATGCCTGAGGATACCAACACTTTAGGAATTTGGATGTTGTAGTGTGCACTTGCTGAGGAATCTCTCCCATCCCACCACCCAAAAGGAGTCCATACTGTGCCCACAGGAAGCAGGAGAAAGCAAAAGCATGCAACACACCATTAGATTAGTGGTGAATTGGATTCCCACTGATTAGCAGGGGAAAAAAAGAGCACCTTTCCGTGATGCCAATTGCAGTAGTGATGCATGGAGGATGAGAGGACTTATTAGCCAAGTGGTTTTGATGCTCTCCTCCTTTGGGGTGATGCCAACCCCTGGGCTGCACGTACTGGTTGGTCCCTTTCTCTCTGCTGGCTAGTGCAGTACAGGATTCGATCCCTAGCTAGCCTCCCTCTCCCCCCCTTCTTTGAAGAATTCCACATGATGCTCTCATGGTGGTTATGGCCAAAGAGAGACGATCTTGCATGATTTTTTTTTGGTTGCAATTATTGACACCGAGTTGATAAGATCTTCCGCCGCAAGCATGTCGCCACTCAACTCCTTTTATTCCAATTAAATATCCCGATATACAGACGATAGATAAAGTATAGTCCGTGGCGGCACATGCATTATCTATATGTGTTAAAAGTGATGGTAGTATGTGAACTTAACACCTAAATTTGAGCCGAAGAAAACTTGGACTTAGTTCTTTGTTCAGAGCGATGTCGATTGCACGTCGGATTTGAAATCTCGACGGAGAAGCATTGCTCAGTGCAGTGTTAACGAAATAATTGAGGCACACCTAACTAAACTAAATGTGCTCGGGAATATCCAACGTGACATCGCCGGATGTAACTACCCTCGCTCGCTAACATATGCGTTCGGATCCACCCATCAGCGACTCAACTGATGAAGAAGCGTCTGTTCGACAGGCTTTATCACCATGCCAACAAGATCTTTTACGTCCGAACAAAAGCCAAGTACCAAGAATGACAAGATCTTTCTCTCCGTAACAATCAAAGACTCGCGTATCACCACAAGTAAACGAACAGGTTGGAGGGCGAGAGCAAGTCAAAGCACAGATACCGGCCCGAATATTCATAGCGAGTGAATCATATATTCTTCTTCCTTCACAAATCACAAGGGAGAGGAGACCCCCCAAAAGATATGTAAGAAATACAGTAAAATCCAAGGAATATTATGCATGGGTGCTAGTACTAGCTGCTAATTAATCCAAGGCGTGTGGTAGTTGGCGTGCAGCTTGTACGGTCACAGCAGGTTGTATGTGCTGGGCTGGGCCATCAGGGGTTAATTAGCTAGCTTAGCTTCACATGAAATCCCCAAACGGCCGGCTCCTCGGCGCCTCGAGGAGGCAGATCGAGGAGGTATCTTGAGAGAGTATCTGACCCCTCCACGTGGCCATGCGCCAAAAGATTGCATTGTATCTATTCGTACGACTTGTACTAATCTCTCCTCTCTCCATCTCTCTCTCTCTCATCCTCTCTCTCTCCTCGTTTTGTCCTGATGATATGGCTGGCCCCTCCGGCATGTGTGTCGTGTTCCACAATCGAGCCACTAGCTCTTTCCGATGAGACGATGAGGAGTAGAGAGAAGCTTCTCCTTGACAGCTATATATGGCGGCTTTGATGCATGATAGTTCATTTGCTACCACTCCTGCACATTTTTTGTACGTCCATCACCTGGTACACTTTGTGGAAAAAATTTGCAACCTGATCATGTTCACTGCTGCCCGTCGTATCGTGGTAACATGCGCCGACTTTTTTAATTTTTAGCGCTTTTTGCGAAAGATTTTCGCAAGTAGACCCTTTTTGGAAAGATTTGAAAAAATGGACCACTGAGCTCGGCGCCGTGGATCATGGCGCCGAGCTTCGTCTCGGCGCCACGGATCATGGCGCGAGGTCTTGGGCCCGAAAACAATATCGATTCTACTCTTTGAAATTCTTTTGTGAAGAAATTTGTATGTTTTCATGGTCAACAACATACACAAAATGTTTACTAAACATCATACTACATTTGGGATCCAAATTCTTTCAATGTATATATGAAAACTTTTTCAGAATAGAATTTCAAAGTTGCATGCCAGTTAATGTTTTAAGGGTTCTCGCACTTAGAATTTTTCAAAGCATGAGTAAATGCTTGACAGCAATACTTTCAATTTTGGAATGTCATTTTAAATATGTAAACTCACTTAGTTTTTATTCACAAATGTTGTAAGATGTTAAACAAAGTTCATAGATTCCATTTTGCATGTTATTGGCCACATTTTACATACAAATTTCTTCACAAAATAATTTCAAAGTAGGGTAACTGATATTATTTTTAGGCCCAAGACCTCGGCGCCATGATCTGTGGCGCCGAGGCACGTAACCTCGGCGCCATGATCCACGGCGCCGAGCTCGTGGTCCATTTTTTGAAATCTTTCCAAAAAGGATCTACTTGTGAAAATCTTTCGCAAAAAGGGCTACAAACCAAAAAAGACGGTAACATGCGCCCGTTCGCTTGGCTTATCGGCCTCCCGTGGCCAATACTTTCCTCTCGGAACAAACCGGCCACTAGCAATCGGCCAAAGCAGGATCGGGACTTCCTTGACCGTCGCTGCCCTAGCGCGATCGGGACTTCGCGTCGGCCCCGCCCTCGCGCGGATCTCCTACATGCGGGAGACGGTATATCTCTCCTCTCTCCCCTCTCCCCTCTCTCTCCTTTCATGCATTACATCTTCGTACACACACGGTAACAGTTCCGCACCCAGCTAGATATGCACATAGGAGATCCTATAATCTATCAATTAGTAGTACCAAAATTGTTTGGTTTCCACAATCAGCCGACAATTGTCAGTGAACTGGTAATCTTAAGAAGGGCTATTGCAGGTTAAAACTTAAATCAAAGTCTACTAGGCATATATACTGGTTGCTGATTGGCCCCCCCGGCCAGCTGCCCACGGGAATCGGAATCCTATATAGCTTCCGTGTTGGAGGGGGCACATGCTCCGGACGATCCCAGACACGAATGCCTCTTGCGCCCTATTTTACTCCCAATAATCACCAGCTCGAACTGGCCTTTAGAAACCATTCGAGTCATTCTCTCCTCGGAATTTCGGATGGTTGTGTTGACCCGGACGCTGGGCGGCATTTGTTAACCAGGTGATCTCGATGCGAGATTCTCTGCACAGCGACAAGGAGATGATCTTCTACAATTCTAATAAGGCCTAGAATCATGGGAATATCTCGTCGAGATTCGACCGATGGCCAGCGAATTCACATTCGTATCGTCGTCGTCGTCGGAGGAGGAGGAAGAAGAAGATCACGATGATGATGGTGGACCGCCACGCCTTATTAGTTTATCTGATCAAGAAAGTCCGGCTAGCTCTTTGACCGAGCTTTAATTAATCATCAGTACATTTTCCTTTTATATATATAGTATATATCATGCTTCTCGAATCTGATCTCCCTCTCCCTAGTACTATAAATGAAATTAAAAAAATTAAATCAACACCAATCTGATGTGAGCACGACCGTTGTTATATTAGTATTAGCGTTTCTTGGTTTCTTCATTTAGGTATCCTTTCGGAGATGCGCATCTTTGAAACGACTTCAATTTTCCTGATGAGCGAGTGAATGATGAGTCAGCGAATAATTTTTTTTTTTTTTTTTGCAGCAGGTTCGTTGCGTTCACACCCTGCATTTAACCGCTTTAGCATCCATGTTCATCCTTCTTGTGTGTTTCACCCAACCTTTTTTTAATTTTTTTTTTTGCTGAGAAGGTGTGTTGCGTCCAACTGAAAACAACTCTAAATGGAGCTGGCAAAAATCAATATCTCCGGCTATACACTCGAGCTGCAATTAAGGACGCATTATGCTTCCTGAACCTAACCCTCCTCACATCCTTGTTCATCAGCACACGCAAGAAACCTCACCTCAATTCACAAGGAGAGGAGCCTGATGACCGGGCTATGTTCGGCG
Organism: Cenchrus americanus; assembly: GCA_947561735.1. Classification (NCBI taxonomy): domain Eukaryota; kingdom Viridiplantae; phylum Streptophyta; class Magnoliopsida; order Poales; family Poaceae; genus Cenchrus; species Cenchrus americanus. Next base: position 257,161,680 of record OX387245.1, read on the forward strand.
GGAACTCGTGCTGATTCGTGGGGCAGATTTCCACCGAAAGAAAAAGTGAGGATGACTGATTTGCGCGATAAATTTATTATCATGAGAGAAAAAGTATTGTACAATAAGCAAGTCGAACAGAACCAATTCCTAAACAAAGTTTTGACCTAGACACTCTATACAGTTATAGTGATTGCAGCTAGCCCATCCCCAACCCTATTAACAACTTTGCCTGAAGATGAGAGAAAAAGAGGCGTTTCTCCTTGTGCTGCACCTGCAAGGCTGCTGCAACTGGGGGAGGAACTGAAAGGCTACTGACTGTTTCCGGAGCTCCATCCCTTTTGGCTTTCTGATCCGGAGGCAAGGCAGGGCCCCTTTCTATCTGGCTGGCTTTTGCAGGCCTGAAAAGTGGAAGCCGCCACTAGAGATCTTCGTTCATGCCGTGCGTCCTGCTGAAACACTTGCAGCACTGCTGCACTGTGCAGGGGCAACAAGATATTTGCCTGTGTAGACTGTAGAGCACTACTACTAGAGCAGCAGAGTAGCCTTCTGACGTCTGACACTGAACGAACACGGACAGGAGGGGCAGGGCAGGCAGGGCCGGTGTGTCTCTGTTCTGGACTGCACCGGCCACCGGCGCCATTGCTAGCTTGCTGCTTGATTTTCATCAGAAACGTGCAGTGCAGCGCAGCCACATGTTGAGTGTCAGCAGATCTGCTGACTGAAACAGAGCCCAATTTAGGTTTGGTGGTAGGTGCCATTCAGCCATTCAGCCATTCAGTGAGAGGGGGCTCCTCTGTTTCTATATGATCATTGCAGCCAGAACCCAGAAAGAGTGTCTTTCAGGAATTGGTGAAATGTAATAAGAGACTGATGCTCTGAAAAAAAAGGAGAAAGGAAGCAAAGCCAGGTTCGGAAATCGCCCCTGCCGCTGAATAGAATCAGGTACAGATAAGGTAGCTTCAGGAACCTGTTCGATCTGCAGAAATAAGAAGAGTCCTTTTCACTGTAAAAAAAAAAATGGGCGTCAGAACAATCCACTGCAAATGACATAAAGCATCACAATTATCTTCACAAAGACAATTTGCAATTGCAACGACGAGAATGCTACCGATCGAGCACTGACGGCCAGCCAAATCGCGGGGAGGCGACACCACCTGGACGGCCGCGGCTGATCCAGCGGTCGCTGTTGCAGGATGCAACTGGGATGGGACGGAGTTGGGTGTGAATGGAATGAATGAGCTAAGCCATGGCGGATTCTTTCCACTCTGGTTCCCATAGATGCTTCCAATTCCTTGTGATGGATAGCATATCGATGGGATGGGACCGCGTCGCCTGATCGCCACGCATTATTGTTCACGTTCTGGAGCTCGACGGATGGCCGGGCTTTGGGGATTGGGATCTTGGAGTCTGGCTCCCCCACCGATGCGGCGATCTCCGGCGACATGGACACCCAACCCAACTGCTAGAATCCGGCCAGCCAGCAGCCGCGATCCGATGGCGACGTCCTCCTCCTCGTCATCTTCATCACCACCATGAATGATCGATCGATCTCCCAACCAACAACTCCCATTTTTGTCACCTTGTTTGTTCAGTAACCATCGAGTTTGGGTTCAAGGGTTGTTGGAGTCTTGGAGTGAAGAGAGAAGAGGGAGAGAGATAGAGTCATAGAGAAGCTGCTGTGCTGGCTCCAATGGAAATCACTACCCGTGTGGCAGACTCATCAAGGCAAGGAAATGAAGGGGAAAGGGCCGGCCGGCCGGCCCCACTTCACGTGGCGGCGACAGCGCCCACTTCGTCCTCTCCGACAGGACCTTGGCTGCATGGCATCCGCGGCAAATGGCCGGCCGCCGGGCCGGGGGAAACGGCGACGGCGACGGCGACGGCGAAGTATGTAGCGATGACCCGGGCGGGCCGCGCGGCCACACAGTGGGTGGATTCGGCTGGATCGTGTATCCGATCCGCGAATCTTTGCTCGGCGAGGAGAGAGCAAGATTCCCCCGCAACTCGCCGCCGCCGCCGACGACGACGACTCGCCGCCGCCTGTAACCTGCAGCAACATGGGCCCGGTTGTTTTGTTGTTGCAGCATTGCATGCAGCAGGAGGACCCAGATTGGATCTGCAAGTTTCAGAAGCCCATTAGCCCAGTTTTGTGTGTGGTCACATTTGGCCCACAAACAGAAAATTTCCTTTTTTTCCCTTTCTTTCTTCGATGTAAAGGAATAAAATAGGGACATTTCTACTAGGTGGTTACTGTTTCAACTTCTTCAGTTTGACATCAATTTGGATTTTTTTTTGGGCATTGCTATTAAGTTTACATTTAATTTTTTTTTCTCTCGTGAATTGGTTCTTCTTTCGACATGTAGCACGATAAATTACTCCGTAAATGTTGAGCTCATGAGTTATTTTGTGGTGGGTTGATTCACTTCCACTCCAACGGATTTAACACATTGTGGATGTTAACTAATGCATGCTCAAACTTCACTCTCCATCCATCGGCTCATTCATCACTTGCACCTTTGAGGAGCACGTTGCTTGATGTCACATTGCTTCGCAATGCTTTCCCCCCTTTTTTATTACGAAACAAACACACCCTTATTCCTTTCGAAGCTGGCATATTATGAATAAATAGTACCCCTTTTAACCCCCCCCCCCCCCCCCCCGACACTCAAGAGTGAACCATGACAGGACAACACATTCAATCCGTTTTGGTTTTAGAACAAGAACATATTGAAAATGACCTTTCCTGCCTTCGTAATGAAGCGAAAGGCGACTCCTCTTTCCACTGCTCCCGTCTCGCCACCCTCCTGTCCGCCTCCGGCGAGCTCACCAAGGCGCGTCCGGAGAGGGCCCCCCACCTTCATAGCTAGTAGTAGTAGCACCGAGTACTAGTTTTTTACCTTCCAATGCCTTTGTGCTCTGCCTTCATGGCCTCGCCCTACCTCGTCGTCGCCTTCGCCGTCGGTGGAGTCGCCGTTGCGATTCTCGTCACTACCTCCGTCGATGGCTCGATATGTGGTGATAAAATAAATACTCCCCTCCATCTCGCAGATCCCCCTTCCTTCGTCCTCGCAGCCGTTCCACCTCGTCACCGTTGGGAACTGCTTCGCTTCGATCCAAAATCACCACATGTCGTCACCCCCCAACCGGCAGCCTATCAACTCGATGCTCCCCTCTCCAGCTGGGAACTTGCAGATCTGGTGCCGATCCGACAATTTCGCCATCCCCTGGGATCCTGGCGTGAGCTTCGCCTACCTCCGGCGTCTTCTCCAACAAATATCTTTCGGCCGCCGGCGTGCGCTGCCCAAGCAAGCTCGCGAGTCCCAGCTTCAACCGACGCTCTGCGCAATCGTCCGTCCGCGTCTCCGGCGCCCCTGCGGCCCTCCGACGGCGGCATCGCCAACTCCGGCACCGGCGCCCGCGTCTTTGCCCCCTTCCTCTCGTCGAAGAAGGACCTCGCTGTAATTTGGTCCTCTTTTGAGGGCCTACATGTAATTCGACTGCTGTTTTAAACATATTCAATGCTTCTTGTAATAAAAAAAAAAGAAAGATGCAAAGTCGTGTGAACGCGACAGGGAGTGAAAGGCAGAATTTATATGTGTACTTAAGGACCAACCGAATCGGAATGAATGAAAAGGAGACGAAAGTGTTTGACTGGTTGGACTTTCTTTCGGCGACGCCGCGTGAGCTGTGAAAAACTGAAAATGTCAGCGATCCTAACGGAACGGAACCCCGCGAAACCAACGACCGCCTCCCAAAACGACAAAAAATAAAATTATTAAAAAAAAAGAGGGGGAAAAAAGGCGCCACCCCCCGGCCCCGCCCCCCGCCCAAATGGAGGAGGAGGAGGTCGCCGCCGCCGTCGCCGTCGCCGTCCACCCCCTCCTCGCCCCCCGCCTCCAATGCCATTAGCCCTACGCGCACGGCGCGCTAGCTAGGGTTTCGTCCCCCCCCCTCCTCCCTTCCTCCTCACCACCCACGCGTGACGATGCCGTCGTGGTGGAAGCGCTCCAAGTCCGCGTTCCACCGCTCCTCCGTGCTCCCGGCCTCCACATCCACGCCGGCATCCCCCGCCCGGGCGTCCACCTCGCGCGCCCAGCCCGGCGGGCGCCGCGGCGGCGGCGCCGGGGAGGAGGCGGAGGCGGAGGCGGAGGCGGACCTCCTCGTCGCGGTCGCGCCGGCGCCCAAGCTCACGCGGCAGCGGAAGATGCGCCACGTCGGCGGCGTCGACGTCGCGCTCGGGGACCTCGTCGTCGTCGTCGAGGCCGACCGGAGGGCGTCGTCCTCGCCCCCGCTGCACCGGGGCCGCGGCGCGTCCGAGGCCGTCGGGATCCCGGCGTCCACCCCGGTGTCGAGGTCCTCCAGCACCAGGGAGCCCGTCGCGCAGCCGCCCAGGTCCGCCTCCTCGCCCGTGCTCCACCCGCTGCCGCTCCCGTCGCCGAGGCCCGCCGACCTGGAGGCGCAGGACCCGCCCGCCGGGGTCGCCGATGCGTGGACCGCGCCCAGGTGCGTGTCGGTTCCCTTTCTTCAGAGTCTCCGTTTCCCCCTTTATGATTGTTTTTTGCCCAATTTCATTTCATCTGAATTGATTGATTGTTTCTGCCAATTTAACCGTCAAGGAAGGTGCTACATTTGCCATCAATTTGCATCTGGCATTTTACCACGGTAGTAATTTACTGTGCGATTTAGGAAATACTGAAGACATCAATATTCATTGGTTTGGTTGTCAGGAGGAAATGTTGCTTTCAGTAGTTAAGAATTAAGATTAAGAAAGGGGGCTTAATGATTGGTTACTCAGGGATCGTTAGCATTTATTGTGCTGTGCAAATGTAGGAACAGGGGATCAGAAAAAGGTCCTCTGTACTAGAATGTTTGCTTGAACTGAACTTTCAACAGGATCGACAGCACTTGACAGTTGCTCAAAACGGGCATCCATCCTCTGGCTTCCATCAGTCCTGTGCTGAAGTTAATTAAAGAGCATTTGTGATGGTGTTTGAGGTTTCTAGTAAATTGATTTAGCTCAGTTGTACAGAGAGATATTCGACAGATGAAAAATAGCACAGCAACCACCTGATTGCCCCCTTTTCTGGCTATGTATAACCTGCATCTGTTCTCATATATTCAAAATGGGCAATTTCTATATATGTTTTGAGCTCAGCAGAAGCTAGTTTTCATTACTTTTGAGTTATCTCCTGATCCTTACGAGTTCTGTGGTTATAGGTTCACAAGCCAGACTGTACACAAGTTTCCTGAGCAAAATGAATTACTACCAAATGGAACAAAGCGGGTTACCTTTAGTCACCACAGAAATGCTTTCCGTGAGAAGTTCCAGGATAGGAGTTCAGCAGAAATTATGGACTTTCGGTTGAATATTCCTGCTAAAAGTGCTCCAAGCAGTGCCTTCTCAAGTCCTGCGTGCAGCCCTCGAAAATTGAGCTATTCTGACTTCTCAGCTACTGCAGCACCTGCACAAGGACACCTTGCATGGTCCGCTCCATCTATCCGATCTACTGATTTTATGGGGGCTTCATCCCCTCGAACTTCACCTGAAAAATATGCAGGGATTCCGGACCTATCTTCTTTCTCTAGTCCATTGAGAAGTACTGTTCTTATTCCAAGGAATACTAGTGCCCCTCCATCACCAATGCACTCTAAATTGCACACAGATAGCAATGTTTCGTGCTTCCACCCATTACCACTCCCTCCTAGTGCTTTAAGCCCAATGCAAGCAGGTTTCAGCAATCAGTCTGCTCCGAAAGCTGAAATGCCTTCAGTGGCTGGTCAGTGGCAAAAAGGAAGGCTTCTAGGTAGTGGCACATTTGGCTGTGTGTATGAAGCTACCAATCGGTATGGAAGCATATTTTCTATATCACTGCAGCTAGCACGTCATGTTAACTCTGAACTTCTGAAGGTTGTTACTGCCATTTACTTGCAGGCACACTGGAGCTCTCTGCGCAATGAAAGAAGTCAACATAATTCCTGATGATGCTAAATCTGCGGAGTCCTTGAAGCAGTTAGAGCAGGTTAGTAGAATTTTTGGCAGTGTGTCTTACGTAATATACATACTTTTTATTTGCAGAAACGAGTAATATTTGATTAATATTTGAACTTTTGTACACACCTTTTGTTCCCTCTGAATAGTATGCTATTGTAGTTATGCCAAGAAAAGCCAATAGCTGCTTGAGTATGTTGTGTCTTGAATATTTACCTGCAGCATCTGTATGGTATATCTAGACAACTCCAGCTATACCATCTATATGAGAGCGTCATCTGAATTCTCCTTGTAATTTTTAATAGTGGTTCAGTGAAATGCCCTTTTCCTCCTCTGTAATGGCTAATGATCTACATGCAAGTTTTACGGTAGCCTTTGCTGACATACTTTCATATGTTTCAGGAAATAAAGTTCTTAAGCCAATTTAAGCATGAAAACATAGTGCAGTATTATGGCAGTGATATTGTAAGTTCCCCATTGTAACTCTGAGCTAAGTAACTCTGCTTGTTAGTTCATCATGTAATCTATGCGGAGTCTTGCAGATTGAAGACCGTTTTTACATTTACCTGGAATACGTTCATCCGGGTTCAATTAACAAGTATGTCAAACAACATTATGGAGCAATGACAGAATCAGTTGTTCGCAACTTCACCCGCCATATCCTAAGGGGTCTATCATTTTTGCATGGGAAAAAGATTATGCATAGGTGTGCAAATCTCTGTCACTGTTCAAATGCAATTTCTTTTAATGCCAGGTCAACTGTTATGTTAACTCGTGGCTTTCTTCATGCTTCTTCTGCCTGCTTGGGAGCTATCAGTAAACTTTGCTATTTTAGATTTTCCCACATAAACGTCTTTAGGAGAAACTTTCCTTAAAATGTCTTTAGGTGAAAGGTAAATAAAAATCTACACTTGCAGGGACATCAAGGGAGCAAATCTACTAGTTGATGTTCAAGGTGTAGTCAAATTGGCTGACTTTGGAATGGCCAAACATGTGAGTAACATCATATGGAGTTCAGTAACATTTTTCATGTGGCACTGTTGACAGTATTTTGTCCTTTTAACAGCTAAGTACCGCAGCTCCAAATCTTTCACTGAAGGGAACTCCGTACTGGATGGCACCGGAGGTATTCTTCGACATTCCTTGTTGCTTGTATTACTACCAACTTCTCATGCGACTAAGCACCTAGTTTCCTATACAAAACATATCCAAAAAATTCCTTTGATCTGTTATAGAGTTTGTAATGGTGCATGATACAATAGTACTATAATTCTTATCTAACATTATCCTCTTTTTAACACTGGTCTGTCAATTGCAGTGTGAGCCCAGTGTTTTTTTTGAAGCTCTGTACTTAGTGAAACTGCAAAGTACAGTGGGAGCTCACAGCCTATCACATTGGCTGCTTAAATTCAGTGTGGGCAACTTAGGAATAGTAACAGATCTTAAGATGATGAGATATGGGTTTTTCTTCATTTTTGCAATCACATAGTACTGTTATGTACATGGATTCACAACTGGACCATTAGGCAGGCAGTGATAGACATATACAAAATAAAACAACAGCATTTTTTCCTCCCTCAAAAGCCAATATTTTGTCACAAATGAGCCTGCTACATTATTTTTCTACTTCATGTTTTAATTTGCGTATCAAAATTAGTTAACATGATTGTGACTAATAAATTTAGCTGTAGTGTTGTGTTGACAAAATTATGTTTCTTCTTCAGATGGTTCAGGCTACACTAATGAAAGATGTAGGCTATGATGTCGCTGTTGATATATGGAGTCTTGGCTGCACCATCATAGAAATGTTTGATGGAAAACCTCCTTGGAGTGATCTTGAAGGGGTAATGAGTTAATGACTTGAAGCATGCTTGTATTTAGTAAATTCTACAACATGCATTGCATGACTTAAGTCTTCCTAGTCTGCTTAAGCTCACTTGAAATGGAGCACCTCCCCTCTAATATGCAGGCTGCTGTGGTACTGTTACCCTTCACGTGATGTTCATGAATAAGATTATTTACTTCATGCTGCACTGCATTCTATCTATTAAATCAAGTTATTACGGCAGACTCTTTACTTGGAGAAGGGCATATTGATATTTCCATTATACAGGATACCTTTTCTTTATTCCTAAAAAAGTCTACGCAAATCATTCTCCAAAGGCTCTGCCCTTCAGCCATGCCATCTGAGCTCCTCTCATCACAGTCTTGCAGACTTACAATATTTGCCCCATAGTCATCGGGATCCTTGGCCAACAGATTTTTTTTGGTATTGAGGTGGTACTTGAGTTACATGCTCGCTATGCAAATAGTCCTATGTACATCATGTTGCATGCTTTTTATTTGTCACTGGTTTTCTTGGTATATACAGAAAACTTTGATTCTAAAGTTCCTTATTATAAGTTACACCTTTTGTCTTACAGCCCGCCGCGATGTTTAAGGTTTTACATAAGGACCCACCAATTCCAGAAAATTTGTCCCATGAAGGCAAAGAGTTTCTGCAATGCTGTTTTAAGAGGAATCCTGCAGAGAGGCCAACTGCAAGTGAGCTGCTGGATCATCCATTCATCCGCAATTCAAGTCACTATAACAAACATGGATCCATACATTCATTTGCAGGGATTAAAATCAACGTAGGTACCTTTTTCTTTTCTTGCATGACCAATGAGGGTTAAAAATAACCCTGAGAATGGCATACATATGATGCCACTGCTGCATTTCAGGATATTGGTCACAGTTCAAGAGACAACAAATCAACCTCAAGGAGTGACTCCAGCGTGAAAGTAAAAAATATCAATATGTGAGTAGTTCTATTTGAATTATAGTTGTGCTGTCATGAATAAATAAACTGCTAGTTTTTCATCACTAGATCTTAACAAGTTTCTTTTGTTGCCAGTGAACCAAGCAGAGTTGCTAGGTCTGAATCAACTTTTCGGCTGGCTCCACTAACAATCCAGGAAGCTACTCAAAACTTTTCGCCTCGGCCTTTAAGTTTCAGCAATAATCCCAGTTTAGCAGCGAATTTTGTGAACCCCATGCATTTTCCAGGTGCAAACCCACAGCCTAGTCCATTGCCAAGGCCTAATGGGAAGGAAGTTCTGTTCTGATAGTGGATGGTGTCGCATGCCATTTAGAGTGCCACTTCTCTCAGTTGCAGTTCCAGTCTAAACGTGCCTTGCAGAAACCTGTGCAATTAAGGTGCTGACTGCTCAAGAAGCACTGCAATCCAGAAGGACTCGGCTAACAGCCCGGTGGGTGACGGAGCTTCTATGGCGTTTCATCTGCAGGACGCAGCTTCTTATCTTGACTAACCAATCTTTAGGAAGGATACATAACCATATGAATTTGTACAGTTTACAAGGGTTCTGATGAGAGATCCGTGAAAGCACGGATGTAAAGTGTCTCAGAAATTGTTGATGGCATTTTCTTTGTAACATAGGAATAGGTCTAGTTGTATGTAAAACTGTAAGTTCCCAAATTTTCAGCCAATAGAAATTAGCTGGAGCTCTGCTGCTTTCGAGGCACCGTGTAATCATATTTTCGCTGTATCATTAATTATTCATTTTTGGCCAAAATATCAGAGGCCCATAGGCTTATCTGTGTACAAAACAGGTCAGGTTTTGCATTTTACATTTGTGGAAATATTTTATAAGTGCTCTAAATTACCATGTGACTGTCTGTGTAAAATGTTTACCAACAAACAGGAACAAAGAATCACTAGATAGACCAACAAAATAATAAAGATCTGCTAGCATTTGACAGTTCACACGCAGTGCAGTTCGTACTGAGAAAACACAAACCCTAAGTGCTTAAACTTAAACGTAACAACCACTCAACCAGGTGCACTAGTCTTCAGGCACATATACTTCCTTACTAAATTCTCGATAGATGTAAAATGTCATGCATATTCCTGGGCTAGAGAAGCTCCAAAACATTTGATACAATTCCTTCGCCTTGATTTCAGGGATCGAATAGTAGAAAGTTACTTTAATCTGTTTTAGCACTGTCGCCCAACTGAATAACCGCTTGACAGAAGCAACTTCATGTTCAGATCCTCTCAGGTGACTGATTTCAACTACTTCAAGATGATCCAATGAGAGTCCCTCAGTTTCCCACTCCGCTGGCTGATGACAGATACAACCTGATGGGCATACAGTTTGTGCCTGACACAAAGAGTATATCGACTTAATAAGATTAACTGATTATGACTGACAAAAACAGAGAAATATTAATTTGACAGATTCCTTGATACTTTTGAGATATGCCAATATATCATCAGGGCATAATTTCTTTTATAAAATCCCACAAACCACCATAACATGCAATCAGCAGTCCAAATTCAAGAAAATTGAGTTAACCGTAGGGCATATGTTGTCAATGGATGTAAGGAGAGTTTTTTTAAAAAGAAAAAGTATATCTAAACTTCTAAAGCAACAGCTAATTCAACTTTTTCCTGTGCCATATTATTATCTCTCAACTATTTATATTACAGAACTGAACTGTCAAACTGCCATTCAACAACACAGTCAAATTTCTGATCACTGCCACATGACCACATATTTCAAACATGCTGACAACTAAAATAACAACTATTTACAGCATAAATAGTATATCACTGAGTTAAATTTATAGATTAAAGTTTCATTAATAGGAGATAAATAGGCCACATATTTACCATAGATATGCCTTAGCATGTTAAAAAAGGGGGAGAAATGCAAAACCCCCAAAATGCCACTTCTTTTTTTTTTTGACTATAAGGAATATTAGATAAACAAGGGATAGCTTTTGCCCCGTTCGAAAGGACAGTTTTACCTCCGAGATGGTAGGAGCAGAAAGCATGTCCATTTGCAGTTACAACCAGATACAGAAATGTAATGTTAGGGAGCACCGTCATGTCCTCCATCAAGTATTGATAGTTCTCTATCTCCTGTGTATCCATAGTACAAAGTAAAAAGAACAAGCAATACATGAAAGTTAGAAATAGAGAAACATATCACAACTTCAAGTGATTATCGCAAGCTGCCTATTGTCGTGAGCAAGCAGGAAATTGTCGAGCTATCTAGCTCACTTTGGGTTTCTTATACGAAACCTATTGATACGCACACGCCAGCGTCATCGACCACTTCGACTACATTGCCGACCTCTACACCAACACCTGCAGGACCAATCACACGTAGCCGAGGTAAAAAGATACAACAAGAGGTGCACGCGCTACTTTGTGAACTTAAACTCAATTCTAATGATAACTTTATGCTACCTAAGTCTTGTATGTTGATACTTCTCGGGTACGTTGAAGAGAATCATCAAGACGAAGGTCACGAAGCTAGAATCGGCAAAGTTCTCGTCATTCAGCAAGGCCATTCGGCAATCGACAATCCATTCGGCAATTTGCCAATCCATTCGGCAATCCATTCGGCGGTTTCACGAAGCATAAGTTCGGGCATTAAACTGTACCAATCTACGAAGTTTCCCATAGCATGCTATACACCGTTGGAAAGATAATCGAGTTAGCTTTGCAACGCATCTAGTCCCACGTCATTTGAAGATTCCTAGAAGAAGTTATGATCAAAACAATGAAGACTGCTCAGCAGTCAAACAGTCACGCGAAACAACTCGAAGGTCATCTCGGGAGATCCTTTCACATTGGCGACGTATTCGGTTTGTTTTCGTGTTTCCACCCACCTAAGAGGGTTGTTCTTAGTATAAATACCCCTCATATGTAAGCTAAAAACAACTTTTGATGAATTGAGATAATCCAAGTGATTTCGCAGCCGAAATTTGCCCGAGTGCCTTACTCACACCCTTGTTCTTCCTTGTTCTACTTGGACTTGTGAAGAGATCTCTCCGAGGTCCACTAGTTCGTGCTTTGTGAGTTCCGGTACGGCTGCCTCACCTTGTGTGGATTAGCTCCGGTTGTGGTTCTCGCGGTCGTTTGGAGATCGAGTCGAAGTCCTCGTGGTTTCGGTGTCTCTCTCCCCGTCGTTTGGGTCGCATCCAACCTTGGCTAGGTATAAAGCTAGTTATCCGCTGATCTTCGGCAAGTTCTCATCTAATTCCGGTAAGTTATCATCCTCTTTCCGCTACCCCATCGTCGTTTTTCAAGTTCAAGACCTACTTGCCGTGAAGATCGGGCCATACTCGTTCTAACGCCGGTTAGAACCTATCATCCGGTATCGAGCTTTCGTTGCCACGGTAGGTCTTACCATCATCATACATTTATCCCTTTGATCATTTATCACATATATTTTGTTTTATCCTACGAGTCCGAGCCATAAAAATTACCTATAACCCTTTGGCGGTACTTGTTTTTCCTTGTGTTTGTGTTCATCTAGTTCATAGTCACCACTTGTCTCTATATTGTGTTGTTCATTTGTTTTTTTTCGCATCCCTGTTAGTATTATAAAAAAAGAGAGTTCTGAAAAAAAGGAAGAGAAAGTAAAGAGTCAAAAAAAGAAAAAAAAAGAAGAAAAAAAATAAAGAAGAAGAAAAGAGTTTGAAGGGGAATCGTGTTCTTTGTGTGTTGCTGAAATTTTCAAATTGCATATTTCTAGTGGTGTTCTTGATAGCAGCATTTCATATCTTTTGAGCACAACAACCACTTGGTTTACGATACCGTAAGCCCTCCTTGTTTAGCCACCTATAGCTCCACTTCAAATCCGAAACCGGGACATCTCAAATCGTAATCCTTACGACCTCACTACCACCTCCGTGAAGCTGCCAACACTAGCACAATCACGGTCCTTGAGGACGAAAGGCAGAACTTGGGTAAGTAAGTGGTGAGTTTGAGTGTTTCCACAAATACTTCATATTCCACATATTTCTTGTTGTCCCTAACATGGTAGGGTCAGATTCTAGTGTTCATGGTGAGCGCCATGAAGAGGATGAACGCCGGTTTCTCGGGGGTGAGATGCGTCGCATGGCGGACTCACTTATGGAGGCAATGGGAAGGATGTTTGATGCCCGCCTTCCAGCGGCGGGGGGACGTGGACCACGTCGTGATCAAGAAGACCATCATCGGGAGGAGTCCGGAGATGAGAATTACGGTTTCGGCCATGGATTTGACCGGTCCGGTGATGGCCGAGGAGGACATGGTGGTGGTCGTCGTGCCTGATTTCGATAATCGGTGTGGTGGTCACCGTCCCGACTTCCATAATCGGCGTGGCGGACGTCGTGCACACGAACGTCATGTGAGATTTGAAGACGAAGAGTTCGAAGATCATGAGGAAGGGTCTAATGATGAAAATCCCTTTGGTCGTGGTGGGAGATTTGACCAGGCGTCATCATCATCGACGTGCTGATTTTGAAGATAGGGGATTTCACCGCGGTCGCCGTCAATATGACGACCCCGATAATATTGCTCGTGTCAAGTTGAATATCCCTAAATTCACCTGGAAAGGAGAATGCGGATGAGTTCCTTGAATGGGGTGAACAATGCGATCGGATTTTTAGGGTGCATAATTTCTCCGATCGGCCGCCGTGTTGATTTAGCCTCGGTTGAGTTCTCCGGATATGCTCGACTTGGTAGAATCAAGTGCAAGAGAATCGGCTTGAGTTGGGTCTAGGATACATCAATACTTGGGAAAGAATGAAGCAAGTAATGAGAAGGAGGTTTGTTCCATCTAGCCATCAGCGTGATCTTCGAAACCGATTGCGGATGTTGAAGCAATGAAAGAGGACTGTTGATGAATATTTCAAGGAGATGGAGTTGCTGTTGGTACGGACTGGAATCAGAGAAGATGCAGAGTCTAAGATGGCAAGATTTTTGGGAGGACTTAATGAAGATATTGCTGGTTTTGTTGAGATGTTTCCGTATCGTACTTTGCAAGATCTAGTTGATCAAGCCATGCGTACGGAGAAGAAAATTCAGCAAGAGTCTCGGGGAAAATCTTATGGCGAGTCAATCTATCGCTGCCCCATGGCGCAAACAGCAGTCCGGCACTTCTTATGGCGGACACCGATCCCAAGGGACTTCGGATAAACCTTCTACATCTCATGGTACATCAAAGATGGCTGTTTCTAGCGCATCTTCACCTGCAAATCAGCAGCGACCTGTTGCCCGTTCAGCAACTCCAACTCATGCTTCGGCCGCTACATCATCTACCCTAAGCGGGGAAATTGTATGCCATAAGTGCCACGGGCGTGGCCATATTGCTGCTCAATGTCCTAGTAGGAGGACAATGTTGCTTGAATGATAAAGGAGAATGGGAATCCGAAAGTGATCCGGAAGATGAGGGTCCAAAATTTGATGAAGAAATTGAAGAAGAGGAGAATGAAATTCAGCCGACGAAGGGGAACATAATTGTTTTATTTCTCTGCGTGTGCTTAGTGTCACCGCCGAGAAGGAAAATAATGGACAACGACACAATCTGTTCCACACCGGAGGCATGATCAAGGACAAGCTTTGCCGCATCATTGTTGATAATGGAAGTTGCAATAATATTGCTAGCCAAGAATTGGTGGACGATTGGGGCTGAAATCAAGACGTCATCCCGGTCCATATAAGATGCAATGGCTGAATGATTGTGGTGCGGCTGCGTGTCGATCATGTGGTGAATGTTCCTTTCTCTCGTTGGAAAGTATACGGATCATGTGGAGTGTGACGTGGTACCTATGCAAGCGTGCCAACTGCTGCTAGGAAGACCATGGTTATATGATCGAGATGTTCGGATTTTTGGAAGAACCAACAAGTCGTCTTTTGTGTACAAAGGAGAGCGAATTTCTTTGCTTCCTTTGACCCCGGAAGAAATATTGAAGGATGATCTCAAGAAGAAACAGGGAGAGAGTGAAAATCACCTTAGAGTGACCCACAAAAATGGTGAGGAAGAGTGTCCAAAGCCAAAAAAAAACCCACAGCCACAAATAACCCAAAAACCGGGAAAAGAGGGTTTAGTAATGATGGCTAGGAAGGGGGACTTAAAAGAATTGAGTGAATCTAATGCTATGTTCTTTGTACTCATGTACAAGGACACCCTTTTTTCTACTAACACCTTACCTTCTACTTTGCCAAGTGTTGTTCTTGATGTGTTACGGGGCTTTGAGGATGTTTTTCCGGATGAGGTGCCACCGGGTTTGCCACCCAAGAGAGGGATCGAGCATCAAATTGACTTGGTTCCTGGTGCTTCACTCCCAAACCGAGCGACCTACCGCACCAATCCCGAGGAGACAAAAGAAATTCGAGAGGCAAGTGGAAGAATTGACTAAAAAAGAGTATGTACGGGAAAGTCTTTCACCTTGTCTTGTCCCTGTTTTATTAGTTCCTAAAAAGGATGGATCTTGGAGAATGTGTGTGGATTGCCGTGCTATTAATAACATTACGGTAAGGTATAGGCATCCAATTCCAAGATTAGATGACATGCTCGATGAGCTTAGTGGTGCTATCATTTTTACTAAGATTGATTTAAGAAGTGGATATCATCAAATTCGCATGAAAGATGGAGATGAATGGAAAACTGCATTTAAAACAAAATTTGGTTTATATGAATGGTTAGTGATGCCCTTTGGCTTAACCAATGCACCAAGTACATTTATGAGATTGATGAATCATGTGCTTAGAGCTTTCATCGGCAAATTTGTTGTGGTCTATTTTGATGATATCTTGATTTACGGCAAGTCTCTTGAAGAACATGTTGAACATATTCGGTGCGTGCTTGCTGTCCTACGTGAGCAAAAATTATACGCTAACCTTGAGAAGTGCACCTTTTGCACCGACAAGGTAGTTTTTCTTGGTTTTGTTGTTTCGAGGTCAAGGAGTGGAGGTGGATGAAGAAAAGGTCAAGGCCGTACGAGACCGGACGCCTCCACGAACGTGAGCCAAGTGCGAAGTTTCCTTGGACTCGCTTGTTTCTACCGGTGGTTTGTGAAGGATTTCAGCACTATTGCTGCTCTCATCAATGAGTTGACCAAGAAGGAAGTACCATTCAAGTGGGGAGATGTTCAACGAAGGCCTTTGAAGAATTAAAGATGAAGCTTACAACAACCCCTGTCCTTGCACTCCCGCATTTCGGCAAAACATTTGAAATAGAATGTGACGCAAGTGGAGTTGGGATTGGAGGCGTGCTGATGCAAGAACGAAGGCCAATTGCGGTGCCTCAAGTTTTGCTTCCCTCTCTTGGTTTGCGGTTTGCGGAGAATCCGTTGTTAAACTGTTTCCATTTTTTTCCTCTAGATGATGATCATCTTGGTCCGTGTTTGTAGCCGTGTTCTTCTTCGATTTCTTCGTGGAGGCATAGTGAGTTTTACGTCGGCTTATCCCAAGGTGGGCGCCAATGTTGGGGATTTAGAAATCGGATGGAACCCCGAACACGAGCGAGAAGGAATTCACAATATGAAAGACAAGAAATCTCCGAAAGCCCTTATCTCCCCTCAAAAGATGTGAACCCCTTTACACGTGCCCCCCGTCCCCCTTTTATAGGGAGACGAAGGGACTTTTACATTCCGATATTAGTCTCTCGATCTAGAGAATATTCAAAATGGGAATATATATGAATGTCTTTTTACACCCCGTAATCCGCGAGCTAACTTCGGATATTTACAAGCTCGCCATCCATTCACACCTCGAACCTGGACTTTTGATGCCCCGCCTTTGACCTGGCTCGTTCACGGCTTCGCCTTCATTCACGAAAACTGCTGTGTATCTAGGCTCTGTCTTCGGAAGTCCGAACTCAGCTGTGAAGTTAAGTTTCCTGAATGGCCAGATTCTCCGAAGTCTCCAACTCCCTGAAATTGCGAACAAATTCACGAACAAAACTCAGGAACTCAAACTCCTTCAGCGAACATTTTGTCCGAAGGTTTTAACTGGGTTAGAAAGTCTTTCGTTCATACTTCGCACATGTTTAAGTTCATAAAAGTCGAACTGCATTCTTCGGAAACCACAGAACAATGTACATCGCCTGGCCCTTTTTTGTTTATATCACTGATTTCATGAAGACACCGAAACCTACGAAGATCCGAGGATGAAAGGTTTTTACCCAATTCCCCAACAATCCATACTTGGAGACACCAAAATATATGGAGAGAACAAACCTCAACCTAGATAATTCCAATGTGAAGCGTTCTGACCTAAAGCTCCCAGCGTATCGCTTACATTATCAGCAAGAATTGGAATCTTAGTTCTTGAACAAGAATGAAAATCACGTTTAACACAGCTAGCCTAGAACACGATTCAGGGAAACAAACAAGAGAAGCGATCGATCAGGCTAGGCAGAGATCGATCAGTTACCCATCCTTTTCCTATATGCTGTTTTTAGGAGTTCCTGTGCTTCTTTCACGAGAGAAGCGAGAGACCTCACAGGCTTGATCACCTCATCAACGACCACCATCCCCAGCGCAGAGCATGCAGTCATCGACCTCCGACATGGTTTCGGAAGCCTTCGCCAGCGTTTCCTTGAAATTATGCTCGTTGAAACGTTGGACGCAGCTGGGCTGGGCTTGAATCAAAGCTACCACCAAGTGGCACGTAAGCTTCGCTACTTCCAAACACTCGGGCGTGCAATGCCCGGCCGTTTCTTGTCACACCTGTTTTCCAAAGAAAACCAAGTGCAGACCTATATGCATACCGGGATCAAGTTTCATGCATATAGTGACATAAAAGTGTATACGAAACGAGTATCACGAAAGAAAAAAAGGATTATCGAGAGATTTACGCTTAATCCGGAAACGAAGGCTCCAAACATCACGGGCAATCGGCGGGGGTTGCGTACGCCTAGCACCGCAACATCTTCATGGCAGCTTCCTCTTTACGAGCAACATTGTTTATAGCAAGGGTGAGCACTTGTCGTACTCGGCAAGTGTGGGGAAAAGAATGAATGCAAAGGCTTTATAGTGGACTGGGCTATAAGCATTTAAGCAATTTTAGTTGGTCAAATTTTATTAGCACTCGATTACTAATAAAGTATAAGCTTATAACAACCCACATTAAGCATAAGATAAGAGATACGCCATAAGCACATGGCAAGCACAACCGAGAGAACACGATTTAAGTCCATATTTAAGTTCAATTATCATGTGAGGGTCCAGGCCGCTCTTGACCGTGAGCACGGCTAATCGATTAGTTTTACACTCTGCAGAGGTTGTACATCTTTACCCACAAGTCGCGTAAAAGTCCCGAAGAACTTTAAACCCAACCATGCGATGCTGCGCATGCATCATACCACACTACCGAGGTGTGATTGCATAGGGACGCTACGAGGCCTTTACAAAGAGTCCTCCCGTGCGTATTAGTCCATAGTAGTATGTCATAGAGGCTATCTTTCGTACCACACTTCTATTACGGACGGTAAGCCATAGAGTCTTCCGTTCCATCACCGCTCCGAATAGAAGAGCCATAAAAGCATTCCTCCGTCCCCAACCTACTATGCGAGTAATAACCACACAAAGACTTCCCTAATTAATCGGCCAAGACCGAGCCATATAGTCCTTGTGGTTGCACCGTTGTCTGGGTGGTTCTCCATGTTCCGATTAATCATATGATCTTGTATTAAGCATCCAAAGATATAACATAAAGGTAAAACAAGTTCATCATTGTTGTTCATTAAAACCACCATAACCCAGGTATAGCAACTAAGCATAGCTACCCAACATAAATGTAAACCCAAGTTAACAAGGAATGACAATCAAAGACTAGGATAAACCTTAATAGAACCCGTCAAAATTAATGCAAGCAATGTAATGAGTGATTAAATATAGTTGTTAGGACAAAATCAAGGACACACTTGCCTTTAACCAAAGAGTAGTTGCTCGAGTCTTCAACTTCAAGCTCTTCCAAATTTCTCGAACGACGTTCACTCTAAGCGCATCAATCATCGGGCACAAACATACACAAAGCAAACAAACAAGCATATACTAAGAACAAAGCACTAATCATAAGAAAGCTTTAAAAGAACGCACTAAAGGATAGACTTGATTAGATGGATCACTAAAGAACACAAAGGGTGCTTGGAAAGGCTTGGTTAGCTTTAAAGAGATGGTTGCGGAAGATTGAGCAAGGACCGGAAAGATCACACTGGGATAGAGTTTGATTCTATTGGTTACGCAAGCGCGAGAAACACTGAAAACAAAACTAAGCTCGAAACTATCGTGAGATCATTATCAAACAACAAGAGACTACGCTTGGCATATTTTAATTAAGAAATCATGTGAAAGAATATTTCGAGAGAAATACTCTATGTTACCATTAAACTAGTTACATTTAATTAAAGAAATCACGATAAACCTAATCATGTTTTATTTATAACATTCCGGTAGAAGTTATGTCAAATTAACAATTACTTTAGAAAGATGAAGCGGGTGTAAGATATCTAAACGAGTAACTTTATATCACGTGTTCAACTAAACATATTTATATTGAAAAGGCATTTATGAAGTCATTAGGCATATTAACTTTATTATGAAAACCGGTGTTTAACTCTAACATCTTTTATTTAGAAAAACTAGTTATAAATAGGGATTAACCAATTACATCATGATTAAAGAAAACCGGATTAGAACCTATTCACTTTTTATTCATAAAAGCATTGGAATAAGAATTAGTCAAGATTAACATGCATCTTTAATATTAAAACAAGTAGCAGGTGATACACGTGCTAACGCATAAGTTATGGTGAAACGAACTAGAACAGCACAAACGGACTATCAACGCATAAGAGAACCTTAAGATGGGTTTAGGAAAACTAGTTTACGTAGAGAACTAGATCGAAGGGCAAGAACTGAGCAAAAGGTAAGCTAAACTAATTGGTAAAGGAACTGATAACAAGATTAGCTCTGAAGAAAGGTATAGCTACGAAAGATTGGGCATAAGAACATAGCTGATTTATAAAAAGACAACCTAACAGAGATGGGATAGACATCAACTAGCTAGATGCTGATATACAAGATTCTAAGATAAACATGAAACAAGAGTGATAAGATTACTTGATAGGCAAATGAGCGGTGCAAACTACTCACATAGACAAAGCTTCTAAGATAAGCGAAACTCTAAGGCTTGATTAGATGCACACGGTTAAGCTTGGGCCAACACTAGAAAGGTTTAGAGCTTCGATAAACTTGATCAAAAGAGATACTAAGATAAAAGCTGACGCCGAACGTCTAACGAATTATTTGCATTTATGAGAGAACAAGACTATGAGCTAGGTTCATTTTAATTAACAAAACAAATATAAAGGATATTTCAGAAATAAAATACCCTATGTTGACATTAATGCAATATTAAACTTTATTTGCGAAACCGGTGTAAAGAACTAGTCACGTTTTATTAATAGAGATTCATATATTGATTAAACCGATTAGACATTTAATTTAGAAAAACTAAACTATATGAACAATCTAAACGAAACTTTGTAATTCGAGTAAATCATATTATTATTAAAAACATTATGGTATTGACATTAATCAAATTAATATTTATTATAAAAGCCGATGTAAAAGCCTAATCAAATTTTTAATTAGAAAAGATTAATTAACTATTAAACAAATTAACATTTGGTTTACGAAAACCGGGATAAAGATCTAATTAACTTTTATGTACAAAAACATGTGATAGAAACATTAATCAAATTAAATTTGCTTGTGGAAACGACATATAGATCTATATAGCTTTTATTTGGAAAAGACATGCATAGCTAGTCATTAATCAAGATTAATATTAATTTTATTTTCATAAATCAAAACATGGTGAAAACACACCACTAACGTGTGCTTTACATTATTATGGACCTAACGAAACTTGAACGGATTAAATCGGAGCTAAAACGAAGGAGATATAGGTAAAACAAGATTGGAAGGACCTTTACGCGATTATCTATAGATTTAAAGGGTTAGCAGAGAAGATCTGCAAGTGCTCGCAAAACTGATAAAGCTCAGGGTTAGATCTGAAAAAGTGCTTGGGAGGGATCTGGTTGCATGGATCTAATAGATCTAAGGGGTTTTTGCGGAAATTTGCGAGACACAAAATTGGATCTAATGATTACTGGCTCTTGCAGGGGCCTTCTTGCAAAACCTCCTTCTTCTACCTCAGGACCGAACGGAGGCAGAGAGAGAGGAATCCCGCCGGCGGCTGCGGGGAGGGGGCCGGCGACCAAGGCCGCTAGAAGCTCGAGCGCCCTAGGGAAAAGGAAGAGAAGATCGAGGGGACCAAGATTGAGTGCTCACCTTGGAAGGGGGCGAACGGGGGCGGCCGGAATCGAAGAAGATGCGGAGCTCGGCGACGGCCGGCTCGGTTCAACGTGGTTTGGGGGCTCCGGCGGTCCGGAGGTCGAGGGAGCGAGGCGGGATACGCTCGGCTCGACGCGGCGGTGCTCGTGACGGCGTCCGTTTGCCTCGAGGAAAAACGACGGCGACGCACGGCGAGGAAACGCGCGCGGCGGCGCTCCTTCGGCTGCGGCTCCGGCGGTGGCGGCGCGGTGCTGCACGGGCGGCGCGGGCGGGGAACAAGGCGGCGGCGCGGCGGCTCGGCCTCCCCCCCTTTATAGGGGCGCGGGGCCCGAGACCCGGGCGCGCACGCCGGGGACGGGCGGCGGCGCCGCCGCCGGCCGAAGAGGCCGCGGCCTGCGGCCGCGCGGGCTCCGCCGGGCCCCGATGGGCTTCGGTGGGCCTGCGGCTGGGCCGGTGCGGGCGGAGCGGGTTGGGTCGGGCCTCTGGCTCGGCCCAATCCAGTAGATTTTCTTTTTTTTGAAATATTTTTCAGTGCAAGAACAAATCCAGGAAATGCCCAGAAAATGTTTAGAGGCACGAAAAATACCCAGAAAATCACAAAAATTCCAGGAAAATTCCTAGAGATAGCTTATGACATGAACAATCCAAATAAAGCATTTAGTGCTCATGAAAAAGATTTTAGAGCCTTCTAATAAATAGAAATAGCTCAAGGAAAATGAGAATAAATTCAAGAAAAATCCGGAAAATTCTCGAGAGAGTTGGACAGCTCCTAAACGCATTTTTGAAACCTTTTTCACTCAAGAAGCACCAAGATACACCGGCATGAATGCAACACTCACAACTTTTATTTAATTGAGAAAATCAAACAATGAATTTTTCCTATACTATATTCCCTGTGAAGAAAAATAAATGTTGGAAAAATTTTAAAATTATGAGAAAATCGTTATTTAATTATTCTTTCTATTCACATCCTGAAATTGGAAATTTCAGGGTGTGACATTTACCTTCATCATCTCCTTAATTGAGCTTCTTCACCAGTGTCTCGTCTCCCGGCCGGGGTGGCACGAGCAAAATCTTCT
Organism: Cenchrus americanus; assembly: GCA_947561735.1. Classification (NCBI taxonomy): domain Eukaryota; kingdom Viridiplantae; phylum Streptophyta; class Magnoliopsida; order Poales; family Poaceae; genus Cenchrus; species Cenchrus americanus. Next base: position 257,183,877 of record OX387245.1, read on the forward strand.
CCGCTCATGGTATTCTCGTCGCACATCACCGTGGCGAGGGATAACGTGGCTGCCCTTGATTTTACTTCCTCGGATCGGATCGCTTCTCGACCCCGCGCGCGGATGAGAATACGTAAGAGGGAAGCAACAAACGTGGTTGTTTCCATTTTACGAGAGCTTATCTTACCGAGTGCCTGCGATGATGTGATTTAACACAAGAAGACCAGCAATGTCATAAACATATCATACGTGATGCAGATTATTCGTGCAGCTCGTCTCTGGTCTAGGAATCAGCGTGTTGTTATGCGCATAAATTAAGATGACTGCATTGTACTGTATTGAACAAATTAAGATGCTCCCTTGGAATTTCGTCTGTATATTTATCTATATATCTAATGCAAGAACTAATTTGCAGCTAAGATGGCACTGCATTGATGAAAAAAAATGTTTCCTCAACTATTAAATATATTATAAAATGATATATAATTTGGATCGGAAGGGATACTATATGTCGACCCACTAAATGCATTTGAAATGGGGGGAAATATTCTACACTACAGAAGTAAGAGCATTTACTGACATGTGAGAGAATGGGCATAAGTTCAAAAGTGATGCAGAGGTAAAGTACATAGCGAGTTACCTCGGTCGGCAGGTTTTCAATTTTTGTTAAAGCCCTTTTGGCTGCATCTGCATTTGTTCCCAATTTACTTGATAGTATTATTAGATCGTGCTCCTGCAACATGCACAAGGGATCAGCAGTGTTATAATCATATCTTACATGATACAGAATGATGTAGAAGGATTATGTCGTGGTATACGTATACTGACAGGAGCTAATAAATTACTCGAACACAAGTTAAGATGGCCCCATGTGGTTTCATATGTATATATCTATCTAATGCAAGTACCCATTAGCTAGCAGCTTAGATGAATATCGATGACATAACTGCCTAGCAAATAAAAATATCACTACTGTAAACTATCTTACAAAAGTGGCATAAATTTCAGATCCAAATATGGAGACTAATTTTGATACACTAAATATGTCCAAACAGTTAAGGAATATATTTCTACACTATAGATGTATAAGAGAATGGATTGACATATATATAAGAAATCGGTAATGAGATCAAAAGTGATTCAGATACAGACAGAGCGAGTTAATTAGCTTGGTCACTAGGTTTTTTGTTTCTCTAGCAGCCCTTACAGCAGCATCTGTAAAATTTCCTGTTTTACTAGATAATATTTGATCGAGCACCTGTACCAAACATAATTTAGCACTACGGATCAACAATCTTATAATCATATTATACATGATACAGATCGAGTGAATCATCTCTAGTAGAAGAAAGGAGTTAGCTCATGTCTAGTGGAAGAAGGATGATGTCCTTTTATCTGTATGCATGCAAGTTATTGAAAGGAGTTGATGAATGGCTTCAATAAATTAAGATGGCCCCTTGCAATATTCTTACTCCCTCCGGTTTGGTAAATGAAGTCGTTTTGAACATTGAGAATATAAATCATGATTAACTTTTAAGTCATTATAATATGCATCCCTGCTGTCCGTTACCTACAAAGCCCAATTCAAAGAGCTCCCTCCGACGCCTGAACTAGCTTCCATCTGGAAAGTTTGCCCCCCCAAGTGCAAGTTCTACGCATGGCTCATACTCCAGGACCGTGTATGGACCAGTGATAGACTCTAGCGGAGAGGTTGGGACCACAACCCCGTTTGTCCACTCTGCAGACAGAATACGGAAACGGCGCATCACTTGCTCGCGGACTGTCGTTTCACGCGCCGGGTATGGAACGAGATCGCCACCTAGATCGGGCTGCCTGACCTGCAGCCGACAGCTTGGCCAACGTCCTCAACTCCATTGGAGTGGTGGGTCACTTTCACCTCGTGACAGCTTATGAGCTGCAAAGCCTCACATTGCCTGGCGCTCCTAATAAGTTGGGAAATCTGGAAGGAGTGAAACTGCCAGATCTTCAATCGTAAGGAATCCCCTGTCCATAGCCTTGTCTGTAAAGTTAAGCAAGAGCTCTCTCTTTGGCTCTCGACCGGAGCTGCTTGCCTCGCGTCGCTAGGTGTACAGTTATAGGCCTCGGTTCTGTTTTTCCGCTTCCGGCTAGCCGGCTGTAACCCCTCTCTTTTTCAATGAAATAGGCACTATCTTGTGCCTTTCGTTCAAAAAAAAAACTTTTAAGTCATTGAGTTTGGAAATGTGAAAACTACATGAATAAATTTGTCTTGCAAAATACTTTCATAAAAGTGTACATTTGTTAGTTTTTAACAAATATTTTTATAAAAAGAAGAAATCAAAGTTGTACTTTGGAGACCGTGTCGCTGTCCTAAACGACTTTATTTACCGAACCGGAGGGAGTATGCAAGTAGCAGCTGAGATGGATACTGATGACAAATTGCCAAGAAAAGTAAAAATACTAAAAATATAGGTTATCTTAACGACAATGACATATACTTTGGATTGGAAGGGATGATACTAATGTTGAACCACTAAATATGTTTCATCACTGTTGATGAAAATGATTCTAAACCACAGATAGGATATTGGGGGCAAGATCTAAAGCGATGCAGAGGAAGCAAGTTACCTCAATCACTAGTTTTTTTCTTTTGTATAACAACACTTTTGACCACATCTGATCTGCAGTTTTCCCCATTTTGCTAGATAATATTTGGTCAAACACCTGTGGCAACATAATTTAGCACAAGATCCTGCTATAAGTTATTGAAATGGGTTAATGACTTACTTGAAGAACAAAAATTAATATGACCACTTGCAGTTTCTTATGTTTATCCATCTAATGCAAGTTCCAATTGCTCCCCCTATTTCAACATGTGAGACGTTTAATTATGCTATGTTTTATTATAAACTACTCTCTCTTTATAATATTTAGGATAAGCTAATGAGTTCCAAAATAGTGGTTGCATCTTACACACTAAAGCCTTGTGGCGCCGTCTCCATGGCTGCTAAGCAGCCTGCTCACCACTGTGAGCGAATTGCTTAGCATCCCAACCATCTTCTCGTCCCGTGCGGCGTTGCTGAGGACGTCACGGCTGCTCAGTGGCGACGTGATCTCGGAGACCAGCCGTTTGGTGTCTGCTGACCTCCGTGCAGTTTCCTCGGTCTCGTGTGAGCCTCTCAAGAACCAACAGGCCTTGAGAGATCAGCTCCTTGGCTCCTCTGATTTCGTAGGGAGCTCCCTGGCTTCCCCTCTAAGTCTATGCGGGCGTCTTCAAGCCCTTGTCGAAATGCCTCACAGCCTATTCTGATTAACCTCCGTACCGAGGCTATTCTTCCCTTTTTCTTGGCTACTGAACTGGCACAGATTGTTGGTGTTCATGGCCATCATCATCAGATTTGGTCTTTGATGTGCACTATGTGGGCACCATCAGATTTGGTCTTTGATGTCGCTGTTCGTCCGTCTCGGCATGTTGTCCTCCTCGCCGTAAATGGTCAAGTAGTACTAAGCGCTGAATAAGCTCTGTAGCAGGAGCAGAGCATAGAATATGTCCAGTGCAGGCTTCAGTTTCGCGACGTCGTTGGCTCGACGACCGCTGCAGTGCTCAGTCAGGTCTTGCCCTGTATCTCTCCTCTGCCGCTGCGGTGCTCGGGCCGTGCCCGTCAAGGCGGCCATGCGTGACAGCCGCGCTCGAGGCTGCCGGTGTCATCCGTGTGCACACGGGGTCCTACCTGCTACTCGCGTCTCGCCTCCGCCACCGCGGCGCTCGGTGTGTGCGAGCCGAGCCCACGGATGAGGCCGTGACGGCCGCGCTCGAGGCCGCCTTTCACTGAGGCGCCCTCCGAGCAAGACACCCTTATCAACTATGGAGAAGATCGAAGACGGCAGCCTTCGGCTTCGAGCATATGATGTTGGCGACCCAACAGCTAATGATGGCGGCGGTGCTGGTGCGGGCTTCCGTGGCATGGTCGTCCGCGCGTGCCGGGCCTGGCTGCCGCTAGCATCTTGGCTTCGCTGCCGTGAACGCTGTGCCTGCAGGAGCTCGGTGACCGATAGATGTTGCAGAGGCGTGCGTGATGCTATGGGGCGAGATGCTATGCTACTGGATGGGGCTGGGACGAGAGGGGATGGCGAGTGGAGTGCGCGCGCTCGTGAAAATTGGCTACTGAGGTGGCCGGATACCGAGTCGGAAAGCTAGATGTGTATTTTAAAGAGATTGTTGGATTTTATTTTTACCTCAATTTTATTACTTTTAGCCGGTCAACTTGTTTTGCAAAGGCTCCTGGAGATGCTCTTAATTAGTTGGTCAAAATTTTTTTATTGGACTCTCAGTTGGTGAATTTAGTTGTTCACTGCTTTATATATTTCAAACAAGTTGCAAAGAAAAAACACGCATTTTCCAGACCAGGTACCAGAGACAAAAATTTTATCAATAAGGAGGCACACATACTACCACATGTGCTTACCACACTTAAACTTCGAAGCCAGCACAAGTTCGGATGCCAACGTTGCTGACCTTCTAATAAAGAACCTAAATCTGATTGAGGAGGAAGAGGTGGCTGCGGCTTTCAACGACGATGAAGATGATGAATCTAGCCCTGTGGTGAAGTGTGCACTTGTTGGCATGCATGGTTCTCTCGCCGACGACGACGGTGCATGCTGTGGTGGATTCAGGGTGCGATGAAGCCAGCTTGGGGGGAACCCTGCGGGCCTGAAGATCAGGATGATCGTGCGAAAGGGAGGTAATCTCTTTGTTGCGGGGTTCAGGTTCAAGCAAGACATGAAGAGAGCTTTAGGGCTCTCCATGGCTGGTGGGAAGCACACAGTGATATGATAATGCGTGATTACAATGAGAATCTAAAACCCTCGGAGACCTGTTTTGGTCGTACGTATGTATGGGTTCGAATCACGGATCTCCCATTGGGGTGTGGGTGAATAAGAACATAGGAGAAAGGGCCATGGCCCTGATTGGTGATGTGAAGAAGATAGATGTGGACAAGATGGCAAGCCTAGTGGCCCCTTCCTGCGTGCTCGTGTGGCCACTGATGTGGCGAAACCAGTGCGCAGGGGCGTCTTGCTGAAAAAAAAAAGAATACACCTCCTGAGTGGTTTGATCTCCAGTATGAGAAGCTACCATACTACTGCTCACATTTGCAGTCTGACAAGCCACTTATCCATAATGCGGAAGGGAAGCTGCCATATGATGTGCAACTCAGGGTGCATGATCCAAAAAGGAAGAAACTCCAGAGTTTTTCAGATGCAGCTGCTGAAACATTTGGAAGTGTGTCGTCATCCTCAACGAAGTAGCCACAGGGTTCATCGAACCTGGACGGGGGTCATCGGTCAGAGTGGAAGGACACTAAGGCGGATAAAGAGGTAGATGATGAGGTTTCCTCCCCTCTTAAAAAGACTAACACTACGGGAGAAGCAAAATTCCCCGAGTGCCACGTGCTTCCCCCGAGTGCCAAAAATCGGGCACTCGGGGAAGACAATCTTCCCGAGTGTTGCACTCGGGGAAGAAAAGCACTCCGGGAAGATGGCCTTCCCCGAGTGCCTGAAAGGGCAAAGCACTCGGGGAAGAAAGGCACTCGGGGAAGGCCCTCTTCCCCGAGCGCAACACTCGGGGAAGACAAGCACACGGAAAAAAAAAGTTGCATTTGACGGCGCAAGTAGACGGAACCGTTTAAAAAAAAATTGGAAAAGCTCTTCCCCGAGTGCCTAGTCATTGGCACTCGGGGAAGGCTACCTCTTCCCCGAGTGCCTTGTCCCTGGCACTCGGGGAAGGCCTCTTCCCGAGTGCCTAGTTTCGGCACTCGGGGGAAATATTTATTTTTTTTTTGTTTTTTTGCCCCAATTTTTTTGTGAGGCCTTCAAACTTTATTTAAGACTCCTTGCCCAACTTTGGCTTACATTTGAAGTTTTTTGTTATATTTCGTTAGTTTTTTCTTTTTCTTGAATTTTTAGGAAAAGTTCAAATTTGAGCTGCAGTACATGAAATCATATAATTTGGCGATTCGAAAAATGATATTCATGATATTTGGTGTATATTGAGGCCTTATCCAACCACTCACATGAAATATCGAGCATCTTGTTGCCGTGACATGACTAACAACATACGGGAAAAGTGTTTATGAATTACGAGAAAATCCGGACGAAGTCCGAAAAACACGTAACTTGTCGGGACACCGTGTTATCACATGTAGAGGTTGTGTGCAACGATTGAGAAGATTTCGAGCAAGTTGCGATGTGTGATGCCCGAAACCCGGACATCTCCACACATGATCCATGTGATAACACATCGGGAGATGTGTGAGTTGTAGGCATCAAACGTCGCGACTTGCTCAAAATCTTCTCTAGTCTTGCACACAACCTATACATGTGATAACACAACTCCCCGACAAGTTTCGTGATTTTCGGACTTCGTCGGATTTTTTGTAATTTAGAAACACTTTTTCCGTATGTTGTTAGTAATGTCACGACAACAAGATGCTCGATATTTCATGTGAGTGGTTGGATAAGGCCTCAATATACACCAAATATCATGAATATCATTTTTCGAATCGCCAAATTATATGATTTCATGTACTGCAGGTTCAAATTTGAACTTTTCCTAAAAATTCAAGAAAAAGAAAAAACTAACGAAATATAACAAAAAACTTCAAATGTAAGCCAAAGTTGGGCAAGGAGTCTTAAATAAAGTTTGAAGGCCTCACAAAAAAATTGGGGCAAAAAAAACAAAAAAAAATAAATATTTCCCCGAGTGCCAGAAACTAGGCACTCGGGGAAGGGCCTCTTCCCCGAGTGCCTAGTCATTGGCACTCGGGGAAGGCTACCTCTTCCCCGAGTGCCTTGTCCCTGGCACTCGGGGAAGGCCTCTTCCCCCGAGTGCCTAGTTTCGGCACTCGGGGAAATATTTATTTTTTTTTGTTTTTTTTTGCCCCAATTTTTTTGTGAGGCCTTCAAACTTTATTTAAGACTCCTTGCCCAACTTTGGCTTACATTTGAAGTTTTTTGTTATATTTCGTTAGTTTTTTCTTTTTCTTGAATTTTTAGGAAAAGTTCAAATTTGAACTGCAGGTACATGAAATCATATAATTTGGCGATTCGAAAAATGATATTCATGATATTTGGTGTATATTGAGGCCTTATCCAACCACTCACATGAAATATCGAGCATCTTGTTGCCGTGACATGACTAACAACATACGGGAAAAGTGTTTATGAATTACGAAAAATCCGGACGAAGTCCGAAAAACACGTAACTTGTCGGGACACCGTGTTATCACATGTAGAGGTTGTGTGCAACAGAGAGAAGATTTCGAGCAAGTTGCGATGTGTGATGCCCGAAACCCGGACATCTCCACACATGATCCATGTGATAACACATCGGGAGATGTGTGAGTTGTAGGCATCAAACGTCGCGGACTTGCTCAAAATCTTCTCTAGTCTTGCACACAACCTATACATGTGATAACACAACTCCCCGACAAGTTTCGTGATTTTCGGACTTCGTCCGGATTTTTTGTAATTTAGAAACACTTTTTCCGTATGTTGTTAGTAATGTCACGACAACAAGATGCTCGATATTTCATGTGAGTTGGTGGATAAGGCCTCAATATACACCAAATATCATGAATATCATTTTTTGAATCACCAAATTATATGATTTCATGTACTGTAGTTCAAATTTGAAGTGTGCCTAAACATTCAAGAAAAAGAAAAAACTAACGAAATATAACAAATAAATTCAAAAGTAAGCCAAATTTGGTGTAAGAGTTTTAAATAATGTGGGAAGGGCTCACAAAAAAATTGGTGAAAAAAAACAAAAAAAAATAAATATTTCCCCGAGTGCCATGTTTGAGGCACTCGGGGAAGGCTACCTCTTCCCCGAGTGTTGGTAGTGGGAGCTCTCGGGGAAGATAAATTCAAGAAAAAAAAACGGCACCAGCTTTTCCCTCCCTATACCCCGGCCCCGCGCCCCCACACAAAAAAAGAAAAAAAAAATAACCGCGCGTCCGTCCCCCCCCCCCCCCGCGACCCCGCGCCCCGCGTCCGCCCCCGCCCGCCGCGCCGCCGCCCCCCGCCCCGCCCGCCGGCGCCCCCCCCCGCCCCGCCGGCGCGCGCGCCCCGCCCCCGCGCGCCGCGCGGCCCCCGCCCCGCGCGCCGCACGGCCGGCCCCTGCCCCCGCCTCCCCGGCCGCCGCCGGCCGGCGCGCCCGGCCCCGACCCGCCGCCGGCGCGCGCGCGCGCCCGGCCCGCCGCCGCGCGCGCGCGCGCCGCCGCCCTGCCCGGCCCTCGGCCCCGGTCCGGAGCGGCCCGCGCCGCCGGATCCGGGCCGCCCGCCCCGCCCCCGGCCCGCCGCCGCGCGCGCGCCCGGCCGCCCCGCCCGGCCATTCGGCGCGGCCGGCCGCCGGATCCGGCCGCCCCGCGCCGCCCCCGCCCGGCCCCTCCTCGACGACCCGCCCGGCACCTGTCTTGCGGTATTGTTTTTTTTTTGTTTTTTTTTTTCTTTTTCGCTTTTCCCCGGATATGCAAATTGCAAAATCACAAAACTTAGATGTTGAGGTGCTAGCCAGTGGACATTAGATTAGGAAGTACAAAATTGAGGGCTTTTATGCATTCATATAACCGGAGTTCTATATAACCGTCATATAACCGGAGTTCTATATAACCGGAGTTCTGCCTAATTCAATTATAATGTACTGCCAATTTAGTTTTAGGTTGATGGAGGAGATAGGGATGGAACAGTTCAAGGTTGTCTCATTGTGGATGTGTGGCCTTCGTGCCGGAATTGTGGATGCGTGGCCTTCGTGCCTTATATGTGTAGTCGGCCATCGAGCCAACATCTTTCTTGCGGGTTTTGGAAACCTCCCCGTGCGGGGAGGTTATGCCGAAATTTTGTACTTATAGTCTTGTTTTTTTTGTTTTGCGGAGAGCGGGACTGTCGGAGGGAACTCGGAGCACCTCGGCTTGTCTCCACCGCCACCCTAGGTATAATTGAGCTCTTTCCTTACCGTTGTCGTATGTCGATCGGTGTAGCCCAATTAGGCGTCTCCCCGTCCGAAACGGATACGATTGGAGATATGCGAATCTTTGTATATCTTTATGACTGTATCTGTTTCGGATTGTCCACGTTTTTTGGACAGCCCACGGATACGTAGATGTGTTAGTTTCCATGCTCGCTCGGATGCGAGATGGAGTTTCGGCACCACCTCCTCGTTGTTCTCCGGATACACACTCTCCCTTCCGGGACGTGTATCGGGAGAGCGACGGGGAGGTGCTTCGCCGAAATTTCGTCTCGGATCGAGTAGAGCATGGAAACTAACCTCATCTACGCATCCGCGGGTGGGATTAGGACCTATCCTTACCTATTAGAAAATAGGCACGCCATGCGGATGCGATTGATGGTTATGTTACTACATTATGTGTATATGCTAGAGAATGGATAACCGTGATTTGGATGTACACGGGACGCCCAAGTCGAGGCTCAAGTAACTCGTGAATGGATGGATAAGACCGAGAAATTCGTCTTTGGAAATGTGTTGATTTGTCGGCCTTCGTGCCCGAGTTGTTGATTTGTCGGCCTTCGTCTTGGAAATGTGGTTGTCGGCCTTCGTGTCGACCTTTTTGCGAGTTTTGGAAACCTCCCCATGTAGGGGAGGTCTTGTAGAAATTTTCAACTTTTCTTTACAACTTGGATTTTTATCTTGTTACTCACGTGCAATTTTTTTTTATTCGGCGGCTCTCGGGGGCGTCGTCGAACCATGTCGGAGGGTCGCCGGGGATGCACGTCGGGGCATCCCCGGCCGGAGCTTCGCGGGGTCGCACGTCGGGCGGGATCCCGATTGCCGTGAGCCACCCGCGGACTCGTTTATATGTATTGAACTTGTGAACTTGGAATAATGTGTACTTTTGGATATGTGGTTTGTATGTGTACTTTTGGATATGTGGTTTGTATGTGTACTTTTCGATACGTGGTTTGTACTTTTGTGCACTCATTTTTATGTATTCCGGATATGTTTGGCCACACTTTTGGATGTGTCGTTTTTAATTTATAAATGTGGTTTGTGAGATATTGAAGTTGAATTGTGATTTATATATATATATGTTTTATTTGTCACAACGTAAAGCAAAAGAAAAAAACAAAAAAAAACAAAAAAAAAGGGGAAGGAGGCTTCCCCGAGTGCCTGGGCACTGGGCACTCGGGGAAGAGGAAAAATAAAAAAAAACAGCACCCTTCCCCGAGTGCCCTGCGCCTGGCACTCGGGGAAGACCAAAATTAAAAAAAAACCACAGCACCCTTCCCCGAGTGCCCTGCGCCTGGCACTCGGGGAAGACCAAAAATAAAAAAAAAAGCAGCACCCTTCCCCGAGTGCCCTGCGCCTGGCACTCGGGGAAGAATTTTCAAAAAAAAAAAAAAAAATTCTTCCCCGAGTGTTGCACTCGGGGAAGAGGTTACAAAAAAAAAAGGAAAATTCTTCCCCGAGTGTTGCACTCGGGGAAGAGTAAAAAAAAAAAAAAAAACCCGTCGACGGCGTTAAATCTTCCCCGAGAGTGCTACCGTGGCACTCGGGGAAGTCTTCCCCGAGTGCACGATTTTTGGCACTCGGGGAAGAGCTCTTTCCGTGAGAAGCATCCCCGGAAGCTCTTCCCCGAGTGTTGCACTCGGGGAAGGCTTCCCCGAGTGCTTTTGCTCTTCCCCGAGTGCTTTAGGCACTCGGGGAAGAAGGCGGCTGCTGTAGTGTAAGAAGAATGGGGAGAAGGGGAAGGACACCTCTGACAGCGAGATCTGGAGGAGGGACCCAGCAGCGGTGACGACAACTAGAGGAGGAATCCAGCGACGACGACGACGACGACGATGACTAGGAGGAGGAGGAGGAGGGATCCAGCCACGAGGTCAACGCGAGGATGAGCACATGGCGGCGAACAGGCATCGACGAGGAGTAGTGAGAGAGAGATGCACACGCATAATTTATTGTGACTATATATGGATTGATTCGAACCATGCATAATTTATCATAAGTAATATGTTGAACAAGAACACATGTATTATTTCATCATTGACATATTTTCTTTTTGCTCTCCTATTTCAATCTTGTAGATTGAACTGTTCTTTCTTCCTTTAAAATCCACCATTCCCGTCCATGACGACTCGAGCATGACAGTGTTCAGCAAGCTCCTAATTGGGTCGGCACTCCTCAAGGCATATATATAATTGGGTCCATCCTCGTGTCTTAACAACTTTGGGTCCACATATGCCCAAAGAGATGGTGCAAGATCACAATGGCCATGGCCATGCTTGGATGGTATATGTTAGTGTTAGTGGTAGTGGTAGTTTTTAACACCTCCAAATTAACACATAAAAAACTAACACCTTGGATGTTTGGATGGAGGTGTTAGTTTGCATTTAAAGTAACTTTTCCAATCATTTGAAAAAGGAGAGGGAGAGAGAAAAGGGGTGGGGTCCACCAAACTAACACCAATTACCACCTCTTTGAGGTGTTAGTTTTTTGGAGGTGTTAGTTCCAACTAACACCAAACTAACACATGTGTTTGGATGAAAAGTGTTAGTTTTGGTGTTAGTTTGCTTCAAACTAACACTAACACCCCCATCCAAACATGCCCATGTCGCAGTGGTATCCTACACTTGGTTGGTGTTTTTACAGATGATGATGGGAATCTGCACCAAATCACAGTCGTGGAGGAGGAGATTGTGTTCCTCAACATCCTCACACTAGCATATAAAGCAATGGACCTATAAGCATGTTGTAAATATAGTCAAGACCTATAGCTATTGTAATATAAATGATGGATGCTGAAGTGAAACCAGGGGAGCTCATGCTCATTAGTTTTTGCATTTTGCTATCATTAGGTGTTGTGATTTGTGAGAGGTGGGCGGATGAGATAGTTGTTGTAGGAGGTCTTTGTACACATTAACATTGAAGTTTGGGAGGACCTCAGAATTTTTTATCACCTCAATTTGACAATCTTGATTTAATAAAATAAAACTTCCCTTATTAAAGGAGGAGGATGAGGGGGGGGGGGGGGTGAACATTGGCTATCTCAAGAGCTCTTCTCCATTTAAAACGAAATGTGGCACCAAATAGGATGACAAATTACAATATTCCAGGAAATTATAGAGATACTCTGCAAAGTGACTAAAGCTCGCAGGATATTCCCACACAAAAACAAAATATCTCTCGGTGGTGTTATTAGAGCTAATGAAACCTCTGAAAGGGGTCGAGTATTGACAGATCATGTACTTGCTCAGCAGTCAGCAAACTAAATGAACCAGTGCCAGACACAAAATCAAATTGCACCCCCCTCGAAGCCCTCCTTTTGATCTGCAGCAGCCTACGCTGTGTACTAATCCACGCGCCATCGCCAACGTGTCCGACTTGTACCTCAAGCCTCATTGATCCCAGCACGCTCGCATTTAGCACGAAAAACTTGGCAAAGTTGATATGTGATGACTCACTGCCTTGATAGTTTGCTAGCACAATTTTTCTCAGACGGGTGTCAAGAGTACCAATAAGTTTCCGGTATTTATCGCACGATACATTTGTGCCCCCCAGCAGACATTATCTGAAAAGGCAAAGCAAACATACAAATGTTTTAGAACTACGATCGATATATAATAGTGCATGATACGTGGCAAAAGAAATTTGCAAATGCAAACACTCTTGTCCACAGGTCCGGAGAGTGGGAGTCACCTTGATGTACAGCTTCTCCAAGTGGGGGAAACACTTCATCAGGTCAATAACCGCATCCAAACAAGGTTTCACACCAGATAAAGCTAGAACCTTCACATGCTGGGGCACCACCGCCATTTTTGAGCTTAAAGCATTCGATCCCTGTAGTGTCATCGAAACATAGAATTTACACTTATCTAGATCATGCAAATTAATAAACGTACGTACTCAGATCTGTCGTTCCATCATGAAGGTGAGAATAATAATTAACGATGCCTGTACCTGAAGAAGAATTGTGGTGCCAAATTGAAGTCTGTGGAAGATGTTGTTGAGTTACCCAAGAACAGCCAATCTCGGCGCAGAGATCACCGAGATGTCCATCGTCTCCAACTCATTGGAGAATAGCAATCTCTCCAGGCATGGGGCGTCCTCGATGACGAGCTGCTGCAACTTCAACTCCATTTCTGTCCAACTAGAGCCCACACCGATGCTTCTGAGGCTAGGGGACACGATTCTCACTCGATCGAAACATGATGGGCTGCCAAGTAGCAGCAAGCTCTGCAGGGCAGGGCAGACGGCGAGCAAGGCGTGCAGGGAGGACTCCGAGAGCCTGACATTGACAAGTCTCAGCTGCTTGAGCAGCGGCAAGCTGAGCGCTCCGGTGTCGTCGCAATTGCTGTTTCCGCAGTCCGGGAAGACGCAGGATCCGAAGCTGGCGACGGCGAGGGTGGACGAGAAGCGGCGGAGCACCGACGCCGGCAGCGGCGGCGGCGGAGGCCCCCAGCGCAGGGGGCCGTGGTCGAAGTGGATCTCGAGCTCCCGGAGGCCGTCGAGGGCGCGGGACCGGAGCCAACCGTCGAGGGATGCCGTGGTCGAGGGCAGGCAGCGGTCGTGGACGGAGAAGCGGCGCGCGCCGGCCCCCCTGTGCGCGGAGAGGATACCGGAGATGGCGCTCAGAAGGGTGCCTCTTGCTGGATCGGGGGACTCGATGTTGAGGGCAGCGGCGGAGCGCCAGATGGGCCGCCAGCGGGAGGAGAGGATCTGCGTGCGGGCGCCGTCCTTGGTGGGGAGGAAGGAGACGATGTCGCCGAGGACGCCGTCGGGGAGGTGGCTGATGCGGTCGCCGACGAGATCCTCCTCCTCCCCCTCTTCTTCTTGCAGCCTCCTCTTCTTGGCTCTGGCGACCACGCCCATGGCGGCGATGGGGCGATGGCGGCCGCTGGAATTTGGAGGTCGGGGATGTCTGTCTGTCTGTCTGCGTGCGATCCGAAGTAGGAATTGGGCTCCTACGCATGTTTCTGGCCCAATTGGTTATTTTCCCCCACCGCGAAACATGGATCCTATCTGGCTTTCGGTAGTCCCCAATTTGTCATTTGGCCTCCAATATTCACTAACGGAATAGCAGACTTTGCCCGGAGTCGAATAAAAAACGCTCGACAAAGAAGACTTTGCCGAGAGCCATATAAAAAACTCCCGAAAAAACACTCGTCAAAGTGGCTTCTTTGCCGAGAGCCAACAAAAAAACTCTCGGCAAAGAAATAAACACTCGGCACAGATTTCTCTCGACAAAGAAATTTTTTTTGCTCTTGACAAAGAAATTTAAAAAAAAAACCACTTTTTACCTCAATTTTTTTGTATCCTCAACATACACATATACAAAACTTATGCTCAAATTTGGCATAATTTTACCTCTGTTTGCTATATACAACAATTTTACATCAGCCTAGGTAATTTTTTTCGTATACGTCTGATATGAACTGCAAGTGCGTGAAACCATAGAGTAAAGCTGGTGAAAAATGATATTCATGTTCATGAGACATCTATAAGACCATGTGCATAAAATGAAGCTAAATTTCCGACATTTGGTTCTCTAATCATGATGAAGATCGTGAGATAGACCGGTTTAAAAATTGTATAAAATTCAAATGAAGTTTGAAAATCACAAAAATTTTCAAGTACTCATGATATCAAATGAGGAGGTTGTGAAAAAAAGCGAGAATGTTTTGAACACCGGGACACGTATCTTTGTTTAGAAACTATAACATCGCTCGGGAAGTTTCTAAGAATTCGAACTAATATGTCACTAGGTTTGGAGTCTAAAAAGAAATTCAAAGCCGAGTTTGACCAAAAAACTTTTTATGAGTAATATACATTATAATCAGTGATATGTCAAATTTTGGAAAAATTTTACATTAATTTGCCATTTTTAATAATTAATTTGATTAAAATTGTCTCTTTGTCGAGAGCCAAGTTGGTGGGCTCTCGGCAAAGAAAATTTGGCCCACCACGCCCACCTCCGGCCCAATTGCAACCCACCGACCCGTCGCCATATATAATCCGCCTCCCACCCCCAAACCCTAGGCAACTTACCTCCCTCCCCGGCCACGCAACAACCGCCTCCCTCCCCGGTACCGCGCGCCACCCCTCTCTCTCTCTCCACGCCACCGCCCTCCTCTCCCCTCCACACCGCCACCCTCCTCTCTCCCTCCCTCCGCCGGCATAGCCGCGCCGCCGTAAGGAATTGGATGCTCGTTAGCCTAAGAGGGGAAGGGGTGAATTAGGCAATCTAAAACCTTAACCTATGGCTTCACTATTTTATACAAAGATAAACTAGAACATACTATCTAGATGTGCAACTAGGGTTGTTCTAGTGTGAAACTCCCATCCCAAAACAAGGTTTGCAACCTATAGTTAGTCCTAGCATGATACTACTCTAGGAATGTAAATGCAAGCAAAGATTGCAATAGAGTAAATGCGGAAACGTAAAGGGGATGAGAGGAAGCAAACTCTTGACACGCGATTTATCCCGTGGTATCGGTAGGCACTAAGCCACCCCTAGTCCACGTTGTTGAAGCACTCACACAAGAGTATTGCTTCCCGATCACCAAGTCTCTCCCAAGAGCACCACTTGACTCGCCACAAAGGCTAGCCACTTAGGCACTTGCCAAGCTCCCTTGGTCACCTTGATGCCGCCTACACTAAGGAGCTTCTCCACCAAGGAAGAGGGTCTCCACGTCCCCCACACAAAGTGTCCTCTCGGGTACAAACTAAACCTTTTCCGTGTATTCTTGTTCGATTTTTATTTGAGATTTAACTTGAACACAAGCACATGCTTTGCTATCACGGGATCACTTATATTTGTCACGAACGTGTTAATAATTTTTGGAATTAAAATGTACCGAAAATTGCCTAGTTTCCTAACGAATCAATGCATGCATGAAAACTTGTTCACTAAAAAACGAAACCCATCTAGGTTCAACTTAGAGGTGAAGTTTTATGCAGCTTACATTTATAATCAGATAAAATTCAAATTCCACTGCAGAAAATTCTCAAATAACTAACCTGCAAAGACTCCCCAATTCTACCTCAAAACAGATAACCAAGGGGCCTGGACTTCGCAACATACCACACAGTTGGTGAATTATCTCAGTTGTGATTTCCTCACCCCTCAATCAAGAAAAATATAAATAGAAATAGACAGACAGACATGGCCTCACTACTCACAAAGACACATGCACGATCAAAGATGGAGAAGAAAAACAAAGAGAACATTTGAAACCAATTGTAGCATAGGTTGAAATCAATGTATAGCGTCAGTAAATAACAACGCTGGCCATTTGCAAACAAGGTAAATGAGTTGTGCGACCTAGAGTTAAAAATATTTGTACTGCATTTAACTCAAGAACCATTGACTAGCACTCTTGGTTTCGGCCTTTTCGGTCCTAAACCCTAAGCACAAAAAATGAACCATTACCACAAATATAAATATGTTCAGTTTGAAGTATGCATGGAACTGCTGAAACTACTGCTTGGGTCAGCAGGAGGTCCTAGTGAAAGATGAACCACAGAGAAGCAAGGCATTCCACAATAGGTTCAACTTAGAGTTGAAGTTGTATGTCAAAATTCAAGTTCCACTGCAGCAAATTCCCAAACAATCACCCTGCAAAGATTACCTAATTCCACATCGAAACAAGATAATCAAGGGGTCTGGACTTGTAATGTACCACAAGATTGTCGAATTATCTCACCTGGTGATTTCCTCAAGTTAACAAAAAAAGAAGAATTACTAGAAAAAACAAAGGCAGACATGCCCTCACAGCTTCTCTCTCAAAGACACATGCACAAACAAAGATGGAGAGGGAAAACAAAGAAAACCTGTAAACTAATTTTAGCACAGATTGAAATCAATGTACACGATCAGTACATAACAACACATGCCACTCACAAGCAAAGTAAATGAGTTATGAGAGGAAGAGTTAAAAGAAATTGCAGAAGATTGCTTACCTTACATCTCTGTTACTTTATTATAAAGTAAAGTTGACATATACTCGCAAAAAAAAAGTAAACTTGACATAGGTTATCAGAAAAGTTGCAGAAAGTGGTCAGGTTGGTACAGTGAATGGAATATAATTAGCTTCTACATAATACTGTCATGTTCTCACCAACTGACCAAAGAGGTTTCCTTTTCTGTATGGACGCCAAAGGGATTGGGAAGTAACACAGCATACCGAAAAAAACACTAAAATCACAATGGACACACCAACCAGCTCATCTGGTTTAAACTTAAAACAGAATGTATCACTTAGTCTGTTTACCAATTACAATATTTTAGGAACAGAGATACCAGATATCAAAATGCTGCAAACAAGTGACTAATCAAGTTCTGTAAAAATGGGGTAGCCTAGCGGGGCCAGTCGTGAAACCTTACAAAGGGGTCGACTATTGGCAAATCATGTACTTGTGCTTCATTCACATGGCCAACATGTGCTAGTGCTTCATTCACATTGTCAAACTGCCCAGAACGGACTTTAGGACCCACAAAATCAAACTGCGCACTGCTACAAGCCCTACTTTTAGTATGTAGACGCTTATGTTGTCTCTCAATCCACTCAGTGGTAGGCACTATCCCTTCATTTAACTCAAGAACCATTAACTCTAGCACTCTTGCATTCAGTACAAAGAGCTTAGCAAAGTTAACATGGGATCTGTTGCCTCGATAGTTCAACAAAACAACTTTCTTCACACGAATATCAAGGGTACTGACAAGATTTTGGTATTCATTGTACCACACATTTTCATACCCCGCCAATGTTGTCTGTAAAAGCAAAACGAACATAAACACATTGACAAGCTAGCTTTATAACAAGTAAAGCAACAGCAAGTGACAAAAGAATTAACATCCAATTGGAAGGTAGGTTTAGTCACCTTGATGTACAACTTCTCCAAGCAAGGAAAGCATTGCAGAAAGCCAATAACCACATCCATATTTAGATGCTCATTCACTAAAGCTAAAATTTTCACGCTGGGCACCACCGTGGCGACGCTAACAAGCGGTCCCTGAGTTAAGCAGAGAATGCAAAGGGGTTAACATCATGATACTAAGGGGTTTGGTATTCCTCGTGAAGTTGAAAGTGAGGAAGTCGCAGATTATACCTTAAAAACTGTGGTTCCAAACTCATATTTGGAGAAGTCATCGGACAGTGGCCCCAAAATATCTAATTTTGGAGCCGAGATAACCGAGATGTCCATTGCCTTGCGAGTCCCAATTGAAAAAAGAAGCAACCTTTCTAGACAGGGAGCATCCTCCAGGGTGAGGTGTTGCAGTCTGGAGTCTCCGCGACCCGGGTTCACACCAATGCTTCGAACAGTGCGAGACACGATTCGGACTCGAGCGCAGCCGCTGTTGTAAGACAGCAGCAAGCTCTGCAGGACAGGGCAGCCGGCGAGCAAGGCATGCAGAGAGGTCTCCGAGATCGTGGAATGCGAAAGGCTGAGCTGCTTGAGAACCGGCAATTGGAGCGGCACGCTGTTGTTTTCCTCCGGGAACGCGCAGCCGCCGAAGCTGGCGACGCGAAGAGTCGAAGAGAGGCGGCGCACCGACGCCGGCAGCGGCGGCGGCGGCGGCAGAGGACTCCATCCACGCGGGAACCTGGACCCGTAGTGGAAGTCGAGCTCCTGGAGGTTGTCGAGCGCGGGGCACCGGAGCCAGCGGTCCAGCTTCGCGGCGGAGCGGGTCCCGCTGTCGACGTACGGGAACTCGTGGCGGAAGCGGCGGCCGGGGCCCCGATGCGCGGAGAGGGTGCGCGAGATGTCGCTGTCGCTGATGTTGCCGCGGAGGAGGCGGGGGGTGTTCATGTCGGAGTCGAAGTTGAGGGGAGCGGAGCGCCAGATGTGGCGCCAGCGGGAGGAGAGCACCTGGGTGCGGACGCCGTCGCTGGTGGGGAGGAGCGTGACGATGTCGCCGAGGACGGCGTCGGGGAGGCCGCTGATGCGGTCGACGAGCTCCTCGTCTTCCTCCTCCTCTTCCGGTCTTCTCTTCCACTTGTCTCCGGCGACCGTCCCCATGGCGGGACGGCGGCTCTGCACCGGCGCCGGCGGGGATCGGGGAAGATGCCGGCTGATGCTAGATCGGGAGGACTTGCTCGATTGGTTTGTCTCCAGTTTTTGGTGGGGTGCCCTGTTCCATTTATAACATGATGACGTGGATTTGACATGGTTCTTTGAGGAAATCGTGTGCACGACAAAGGAAATACACAATGGCAATTAATTGGAGGACAGAAACCTGAGATGGAAATTACAAATTTTCCTTTACGCAACTTTATTGTCGAATTGCTATTTACATGGGGTAGCTAAAATTTTTTTTTTCCAAATGACGCCAAAGCGTACCAAATCATATAGATATAGATATGCTCACAGTCGTCAGTACATTCCAAAGTCACTTGTATATATAAAGAAGAAAAAATAAACTAATGTTTTCTTTACAAGCATTAAATTATATATGTGCAATGTACTGCTACGTCGCCCATCTTTGTGTTGCCTTCCGACATCTGTCAGCAACAACTAAAGAACAACATGAACAAAGCAAATATGTGGATAACCACTTACGGAAGTATCAAAGTAACCTAATCATTCGAAAATTCACCCTCCCCACCTTATCTCCCCACTCCTCGCTTGTTACTCATCTGTATCATGGTCATCCCCCATCCCCTCCCTCCTCACTCATCCCCTGCCTACTCATCCTCCACGCACCCGCTTCTACCTCATCTGTCGCTTCACCACAGACCGCCTACCCCTTAGGGGACTGCAAAATTCCATCTTTTGAAATATTACTAGGTTCGACGCATTGGGGGAAAAAGTCTAACAACCCCAATATCAATTTGGGTTACTGAGCTTTTGTACAGTAGCACAACAAAATCGAGTGGTGGGCCCAGGATTTTGACTTTGGGTATTCAAAATTGTACATGGTGTAAAATTTTTTTTATTTTGACAGCCTAAAGTACACATAAATATATTCATATAGATGTACTCAATTATGAATATGGCAACGGGAAATATCTCAAATATATAGAGACTAGAGAGTACAATCATAAAGGAAAACATCAAAAGAAATGGATAAAAAGCAAAGGAAATGGATAAATAGCTTACAAATTACAGGACAACTTTCCGGTCCTTCATGCTCTGAAAATAGGATATGATGTCCCCATCCTTGGTTTGCCAGAAGAACTCCCTCTCGATGAATGTAACCAAGCAACCATTCAAATATTTCTGCCCCATCTTGCTTCTTTTCTTGTTTTTGATCAAGTTCATTACAGAAAAGATCCTTTCAACACCAAATTTGTTGCAACAGGAAGAACTAGCACCAATTTGAGAAGTTTGTAAACAATATCATACCGAGAAACCTTGCTCGTTTTAACAAGCATCATGGACAACTCTGCTAGACTTCTCAAGTTTGTGAAGTTTTCATCTTTCCTCACATCATCAATATAGCGGTTTAGTTGAAAGGGCAATTGATTCATTTCTTCAAGTGGAAAGTCATGAGGATAGAACCCAAGCAAGCTTAACCAAGTTCTCAACATTAAAAGCATGAAAGGAATTGGCTGGACTGAATGATGCCATGCATCTAAGTAGCTGAGTGTTTACCTCATCAAACCTATTATTAAGCTCTTGGACTTGCCTATCAATGATACCCAAAAACATATCAACATGATATCTGTGGTAATTGATAGCACCTCTAAAGAAATTCTTTGACCTTTGCATAGGAACATACTTTCCATTCATGTCAACAACTTTAACTTTGTGCTTCTCACAAAAAGAAGTAACCTTCTTGAGAAATTTCTCCCATCCAGCATCTTCTCTCAAAGCATTCAACTCTACCTTTGTGAACTCAAGAAGATCCATTGCATTTACAATATCTTGCTCTCTCTTTTGCAAAGCATTGCATAAGTCATTTGTGTATCCAAATATTTCATTCATCAAGTGCAGGAGGAAAACAAACTCAAATGACTTAAATACTGTCAACATAGTTTGAGCTGCAACAGCTTCAGTAGCATTACTAGCCGTACCTTTTTCATTCCCAATTTTGAAGAGAACTTTTCTGATTGAGGGATATAAAGCCATAACATGCATAACAGTTCTGTAGTGAGATCCCCAACGTGTATCACCTGGCCTTGCTAAACCCATCTCTTGATTCAACCCTTGCCCAGTTTCAATTTCACCCAATTTCAATGCTTCAACCATATAAGCAGCTTGAGCCACGCGAAGCATGCGAATCTTCTTACAAGACATCCCTAGAACATTCAACAAATATGCAAGTTGCCCAAAGAACCAGTTGCAATCTAAATTCTGCTTAGCAACAGCTACAAGGGTTAATTGAAGTTGATGGGCAAAGCAATGGACAAAATAAGCTGAAGGCGACTCATCCATAATTAGTTTCTTCAAGCCATTAACATGACCCTTCATATTATTAGCTCCATCATATCCTTGACCACGTACCTTAGATAGGGGCAATTGATATTTCATAAGCAAGGACTAGATTGCTTCTTTAAGAGTCAATGATGTAGTATCTTCAACATGGACAAGACCAAGAAACCGCTCAACCGGCTCTCCCTTTTTATTGACAAACTGCAAGACAATAGCTAATTGCTCTTGTTGGTATACATCACTTGATTCATCAGCAAGAATTGCAAAACATTCATCACCAAGTTCCTCTATGATAAATTTGGTTGTTTCATGAGCACAAGAAGCAATAAGCTGTTTCTGAATCTTGTGGTCTATCATTTGACAATTTTGTGGAGCATTTTCTAGAACCACCTTATTAACTTCTTCAAAATTTCCAGCCAACCATGCCAAAAGTTCCCTGAAATTCCCTGCATTGTTTGACTCCTTTGTCTCATCATGGCCACGAAAAGCCAACCCCTGACGCAAAAGAAATCTGATGCACTTAAGTGACCATGTCAACCTAGCAAGATAATCAGCCTTGTACTGTGCAGTGTTTGAGGCTACAGATTCACGAATTGATGCTTTAGGTGTCATGAACTTGTTGTATTTCTCTTCAGCTTCACTATGAGCACTATTGATATTCCCAATATGCCTCCTAATTCTCGCTTTTCATATTCCAATTCCGAAATCCTCCATCAACAAAAGCATCTCCTCCAGCAAATTTAGAACTATCTTTAAACAAATAGCAAAAGAAGCAAAATGCAGCATCTTTATCCACACTATACTCAAGCCATTTGTACTCATCAAACCACATAGGCTGGAATCGGCGCATACCTCCACAATCATGTTGAGGAAAATCTTCCCTTTTTATCTTTGGTTGACATGGCCCTAATGCAATGTATGCCCTTCTAACTGCATCTTGGTCATTGACAAGATAGCTTGAGATAGGGAACCTTAATCCAGGATCATGCTCAATGTTATAGTCATCATTTTCTCGCATCACTAGAATTAGCTTCATCCACGGACATAGACTCATCATCTTCCCTTATTGGGGTCTCGGCTTCATCATTTTGCTTTGTTGTCCTTGCTCATCCGCCACCGGTTCGGGTGGTTGTGTGCTAGCTCCAATGCCACCGTGCCCTTGAAATACCACCAATTGCATCCGACTTTCATTATTAGATTGAGGAACATTACGGCCCGAGATTGCTTCTTCTTCGCAGCGTCTTTCCAAAAAAAATCTTAAATCGGTGGCGGCATTTCCCCCCCTTCTTTCTCTTCATGTTCCGGACCTAACACCTACAAATCGAAATCTCCCGGGATCAATCTTCAATTGCGGACATACTAATAAAAATATGAGGCTATGAATCTAAAGTTCAAAAATAGAAACTCACCAGTCACCACCACACCAATCAATTACTCAAATGATTTGCCACTTTGCAAGAGTGTCGAACCGGTCAACCGGAGGAACCCGAGCGGCCGACGGCCGAGGCCCTCGCCGCTTGGCGCTGCTTGCGGCGGCGGCCGCCGGGGGGGCCTCCGGGCCCGCCCACACCGCCCGCCGGTGCCGCCTCGCGCCTCCCCCTCCCCGCCGTGGCCGTGCCGCGCGAGGGGCCGGGGGCGGGCCTCTCGCTGCCGCGCCCGGCGGCCGGCGCCCGGCGTGGTGGCTCGCGGGCCCGGTCCGCCGGTCGGCCGGCCCCGCCGCGGTGCCGCCTAGTGCACCGCGCCGCCGGGATGCGGGGCCTAGGGGGAGCGGGTGAGCGGCGGAGCCGCGGAGCGCCGAGCGCCGACCGCGCCGTCGGGCGACCCGCGACCGGCTCGGATAGCACCGAAGGGACAAGGGAGGCCGAGGCGTGTGCGTTCGTGTGTGGCTCGCGAGCCGAGGCCCGGCATGGGGGGAGGGAGGCGGGGCTAGTTGGGCCCAAACCGTTGGGTGGTTGGCCCAATTTGGCGAAATAACCCGTACAAGGGCTCCGAGTTGCTTTGTATTTTTCTTTTTAGTTGAATACACATGATGTATATACTATATATATTCAGTTTTTTTGCAAAAATAATTGGTATTCAATGAATACCCTTGAATACCAAGTGGGCCCGCCCCCCGAACAAAATATATCATTCTGTCAGGACACAAAACAATGACAAGTGGCAACTCAATTTTGTTGAATAATAACGTAGTTTTATGGAAGCATGTGTACACATGCATTATGTCCCGCTGGTAACACTACAGGAGCCACCTGCTTCCCCGAGTGCCTCAAGCACTCGGGGAAGAGCCAAAAGCACTCGGGGAAGCCTTCCCCGAGTGCAACACTCGGGAAGAGCTTCGGGGAAGCAGCTCACGGGAAAGAGCTCTTCCCCGAGTGCCACATATCGCACACTCGGGGAAGAGGTGTTCACGGCGTCTGTGCCGTTTCCTTCCCCTTCCCCGAGAGTTTTCTTATCCACTCGGGGAAGAAATTTTTTTCTGTTAAAAAAAAAAAACTCCGCCGCCGCCGCAGGGCCCGCTGCACGCCACCGCACCGCCACCGCCGCCGCAGCAGAACCTCCACCAGATCCACCACCACCACCGCACGGCGCCCACCACCACACGACACCACCACCAGAACCACACAACGCCGCCACCACAACACCACCCGACGATAGAGAGACAAAGAAAGAGAGGGGGCGCCGCCGCCGCCGCACATGTCGCACCACCACCGGATCCGCGCCGCGCCAGGAGAAGGTCGAGGCCGCGCCGACACCACCACCGCCACGCCGGGAGGAGGACGAGGTCGCGCGCGGCCGGGGAGGAGGGACGAGGGCCGCGCGCGCGGCCGGGAGGGCGGTCGAGGTCGCGCCGCGCCCGGAGGAGAACGAGGCCGCACGCGACGGAGATCGAGGCGCACCGGGCCGGATCCGCCGCCGCCGGCCGCCGCCCCCGCCGTCGCTCCCTCGCCACAAGGTGAGGGGCGAACGGAGGGGGGAGGAGGGGGGCGCGCGCGCGCGCCGGCGGGAGGGAGGCGCCGGTAGATCCGCGGGCCGGAGGGGGTGGCGGCGGAGAGAGACGGAGGTGAGGTGGCCGGGAGAGGCGGGCGGGGGTGGCCGGCCGGCCGGCGGCGGGGGGGGGGGGGGGGGGGACGGACGGGGCGGGGCCGCGCGCGGGTAGGGATGGGGGAGGGGGGAAGGGGCTTAAGTAGTTAGGGTTCCACGCGTTGGGCCGGCAGATGGGCCGTGGGGATGAGGTGGGCCGGGGTTATTTTGGGCCGGCGAGGAAGTTTGGGCTTCAATTCCCCGAGAGCCGTAGGTCAAGCACTCGGGGAAGAGGCTCTTCCCCGAGTGCCGCACTGCGGCACTCGGGGAATAATTTTTTATTTTTTAGTTTTTTTGCCTCAATTTTTTTGTGAGGTCACCCCACATTATTTTAAACTTCTTGTTCAAATTTCAGGTAATTTTAAATTATTTTGGTATATTTCATTAGTTTTTTTCTTTTCGTTGAATTTGTTTACATACTTCGAATTTGAACTGCAGGTGCATGAAGTAATGAGATTTCTTCATTCAAAAAATGATATTCATTATAATTGATGTATTTTGAGGTCGTATCTAGGAACTCACATAAAATTTTGAGCGTCTTGTTGCCGTATCATGACCAACAACTTGCGTGAAAAGTATTAGTAAATTATATAAAATCCGAACGAAGTCCGAAAATCATGAAACTTGTCTAGATGTCATGTTATGTCATGTAGAGGTTGTGTAACACAATTGAGAAGATTTCGAGCAAGTGGCAATGTCGGATGTCTAAAACCGAGACATCTCCATCATTCTTCAAGCATTGCAAACAGCTTAATAAAATATCATACACCAACATGGCTAGTGCCATTATAAGGTTTTGGGATATGCAACGATTTCAACTAACCATCATACTGCACCATGCCCAGATAGTCCAGATGACAAGGAGCAAGTAGTAGTTAGTTCCTTGACAATGCTTACTGTCAACTTCTGCATCACTCCTACCAGACTGAATAGTCAAGTCACAAAAGAAAACTTCAGGATCATATCTGCTAAACTCAGTGATCACTAATCCTTCGAGGAGATTTGACTAGTGTTCCACTGTTTTCCAGTTCCATGAGCATAAATTTGCCCCTGAAACAATAACTAAACCTTAGTAAATCAACCGATACATTGTTCAGTCAGATAAAATTAGTGGCAGCCCTAAGATTATCAGATAATGCCTGAATACTTTTCAGATATGACAACAAAGTCTAACAGATTGCATGATTGATTGTTTGATGATACACTGTTTTATTCTTTTTATACACATAAAATTACTGAAAGTTCAGGCGTGGTTCAAACTTCAATCAAATAGCACATGTTCAAGAAATATTTGACTGACACTATGGCTTGGGTTATCATTAGAAGCATGGGACCTATAAAAAAGAATACATACACTACCGAATCTTGCTACTATCTCCTGACTCGTCAAAATTCATCCTACCATCATATTGATGTTGTCATTAATGGCATTGTGTACAGAGAAGAAAACGAAAAAGACTGCAGTGACTAAAGTTACAACCTGCTGCCTTATCCTTGGGGTGTATACAACACCTTAAAGAAGCCCCGGTACATGTGAAATTCAAAGCATACTTCTGGACGAGAGTTGCCTTGAAACATCTGGCACAATTCCTTAACCATGCTTTCAGTGACAAGACTATTAAATGTTACAGTCACCTTTTTCAGCGTTGTCGCCCAATTGAGTAGGCGTTTCACAAAAGAAACTTCATGCTCAGATCCTGTAAATTCAATAATTTCTACTGCTTCAAGGTGATTCAACAAGAGATCTTCAGTTTTCCAGTTTGATGACTGATCACAAATACAACCTGATGAGCATGCTGTTTGTTTCTGAAACAAGGAGCATCTCTTAGTAATTAACTGACCATTAAATAAAAACAGAGGGAACTCTAAATTAATCAGATTGCCTTTATAATGAATACTACAAGATTTGTCATCAAAATCAAGCAAATGGGGAGATATGATTGTTCTGTGCTACTAACATGATTTCTTAGAAAAATAAAGCAAAATCACAGAATCGCCAAGGTCCGATTGTGTTGTTTCAACAGAGTGATTCCCAGCTCTTATTAAGGAGAAATGAATCATTCTATCAATAGGCCATATTCGACAAGATTTTTCAATTGACCTTACAGAGCTTTGGTTATTGCATGATGACTCATCAATATTGAGCCTGCCATGCAACAACCTAGTCATTTTGCTCTCCACTGACATCAATGGATAGAAAACAATTCAGAAAAGACAAATATTTACAGCCCAAGAGTATACTGCTCATTCAAAACTACAGAGCAAAGTCTTTTCATTAGGAAATATCAAAACCGTAAGTTTACCCCCAGATGAACTACAGCATACAGACCAGTAGCAGATCAGGAACTGGTGTGCCAGGAAATGCAAATGACCAAATGTATATTTATTTTTGTGAGTTCCATGTTAAACTAAGTCAGAGAAGAGAGATAGCTTTACCTCCACGCCGAAGTGTCTACGACCAGGCAATTGCAGCACTAGCTTTCTTATAGCAGTACACAATCTAAGAACATGGAACGAGCTACCCCCGAATGCATGTCCGTTTGCCATTACAATCAAGTTCAAGTTCATTATGTCAGGGAGCAATGTCATGTCTTCCATCAAGTATTGGTATCCATCAATGTCCTGCATGTTTGTAGGAAGTAACCATTAACAAATCATATATGACAGTTTGGAAAGAGACAAACATCTCAATTTTAAGTGGTTATTAACTTATTGTAAGCTAACAAGCCTAACTTGGATTCCCATACAAAAAAACTGTCAGTTGCGAGATCCAAAAAGATATATATATATATATATATATATATTGGATCTCATGTCTAGCCAAGATATATTAGAAAAGATTTATTTTGGATGTCATGTCTAGCAAAGATATATTAGCAAAGAAAGAAGACTGAGTGCTCACTGCTTAAAATGTTGCAGAGACATGAGTAAAATGAATTTTTTGTTGTTACTGTTAGACACTACCATCATCTGGAGAATTAGTTATGCACATCCCCTCACAATGCATTGGACAAACATTACAAATGGAACATCATTCCTTTACTTGACTATGGCACTTGTTTCAATGTTAAAGGCAAAGCTGTTTCCTTCTAAACAAATTAAGTCTTATGTCATTATGCTCTGTCAAATATCAAATATCAGGACTATGCATAAATACTTAGTAGTATAAGAACGGATTTCAGTGTCCAATTCTCAAATATGTCCCCAGTTGAGTTAATACGATGACACAATTTCAAATAAGAGGAAGTGAACTTACCGGCAGATAGGCCAGTGCGAGACAAAGACTTTGGATGACCTTAAAGTGACCCAAAAGCCTTAAGCAAGCATGATTGTGCGCAAAGTCATCTACACCATACACGAAAAATACGAATGCATACAGCGATTCAAGGTGTTCCATTCTTCCAAGCTGGACAGTGCTTGTATCGAACAAATCAATCCATTTTAGCGACACCAGCTGAGAGGCTGAGATGTTGGCAACCGGTTGGTTCTCGTCACCAAGGAAGCAGTCCACCACAGCTAACTCCTTCAGTGCCGGCGCCACCACGGTGAGCTTCTGCAGGCCACGCAGTTTCGTCAGCTCCATTTGCAGAAGAGACCCCGATTGCACGGTGAGATCCTCCAGGCCCCAGGCGCAGCGGACGGCGAGCATTTGCAGGCATGGGCACCGCGGCGAGGAAACGGCGTCGCCGAGGCGGCACGGCCCGTGGAACCGGACGCTATCCAGGGTTAGCTCGGTGAGCCGGGCGAAGACGCCGGCGGGTGGCATGGCGACGCCGAGAAGGCCTAGGTCGAGGCGGACAGCGGTGGCGCGCTCGAAGCAGGGCAGCTCGAGAAGGCCTCCGTCCTCGGAATCGCTTCCGAGGTTGGTGAAGACGAACTGGCCGCAGAGGCGGCGCGCGGCGGCGGGGAGCCAGGGCGCCACG
This sequence comes from Cenchrus americanus, assembly GCA_947561735.1. Lineage (NCBI taxonomy): Eukaryota > Viridiplantae > Streptophyta > Magnoliopsida > Poales > Poaceae > Cenchrus > Cenchrus americanus. The sequence continues at coordinate 257,212,230 of OX387245.1, forward strand.
GACTCGGGTGTGGCGTCGATGGCCCCGACGAGGAGGTAGCGGAGATCCGCCCCGTGGGCGGCGATGGCGGGGCCGACGCTGCTGGGCACGGGGCCCGCGAAGGAGAAGCAGAGCTCCGGGAGGAGGGCCCAGACGCGGCGCCAGCGGCGGGAAAGGGCGCGCGTCCGGGCCGCCTCGAAGGTGTTGGGGAGGCGCAGAAGGATGAGGACGAGGACGTCGTCGGGCAGCGCGCTGAGGCGGTCCTCGCCGGCGCCGGATCCGGGGGAGAGCTTCGCGCGCTTGGCGGCGCTCCCGCCGTCGCTCCGATCCATCTCCATGGGCGGCGGAGGTGGGTGGGGATCGAAGCGGTTTCAATCGGAATTTGGAATTGGGATTTGGGAACGGTAGAAATGGGTACCACTGGAAACCAGCAGCAACCATTCAACATGGATTTTTTTACTGGGATTTGATTTCAGATAAATTTTAAAAAATCTTCTTAATTAGATAGACTCATATGTGTTTTTTCTTACTGAGAAAGCAAAAGTTATAGTTGTCTGTTCTACTATTTTTATAATCCATGATAGAGCAACTCCAGCCGTCTCTTCATTTTACTAGCTATTGACTATTCCAACAGATTAGCTATTTTTCGTTTTCCCTGCCCACCACTCACTGACACATGTGGCCCCACCTGTCATCTCTTTCTCCCCAACCATATCCTTCCTCGGTTCCTCCTTCCCCACCTAGTCGGCCTCCTCCGGTCTCTCTCTAGCCCGTGGTCCGTCCGCCCGGTCCCCATGATGCACCAATGAGGAGCGGGATGGTGGCGGCGCGGGAGCTCCAGGGCCACCGTTGCCGCAGGTACGGCTGCTCGCCGCCGGGGCCCGTGTCGCCCTCCGTCGCGGAGCTCCGTGCCGCCCTCACCATGGATCCCGCGCCGCCCTCGGTCGCAGATCCCGCGACGCCCTCGGCCGCGGATCTCGTGACGCCCTCACCGTCGTCGCCATGGATCTCGCACGCCCTCCATCGCGGATCCCGTGCCGCCCTCGCCATGGATCTCGCGCAGCCCTCGGTCGCAGATCCCGCGACGCCCTTGCCGCTGTCGCCATGGATCTCGCGCTGCCCTCCATCTCGGAGCCCGCGCCTTCCAGTACCCAGTGGCGAGTCAAGGGGTCGCGCAGCTCTCACCTGTGCACTGCCGGGGCTCGTACCGCCCTCTCGTCGCGGAGCTCGCGAAGAATTACCATATATGTGCAACTATCGATAGAGTACATGTAAGTCACACTCATGGTTGATACACGAGCGTCCTCGGGTTCTGCCTCCAGATGAGAAGTATTGCTCTACAACCTTCAACGAGCGGAATACCTTTCTAGTAATTAGATCCGTGTAGTACTACAAAATCAAACAATGAGTGATAAGAAACTAAAACCAAAAATTTTGACTGAATATATAGGCTCTATGCTCCAGGTATCAAATTTATGTGATCTTTTCTAATGCCACCATCAATACATTTACTTAACACAGTTTCACCTATCCGGGTGGAAGAGAATCGATGCTGAACTCAAGTTGCACGATGATTTGCATCCATGTAATTAACTCTAAATGTTAGTTCTGATCATAATTTTGAAGAATTTAATATAATATATAGGTACAATGTTATATATTTAATTGTCAAAGAACTAGCATGCTAATCCTCACGTAAATTATGTTTAGTGCTTGTGTCACAATCTCAATTAACAGATTAAGGGAGCTTTGCCTCATCCATGTAGCACAATACTTCATTTTTTGATGTAGCCAGACTCCGGTAGGCAGGTAAAGATAAAACAACAAATGTGAAGTATTGTTCTACAGTTGTCAACAAGCGGAATACCTTTCTAGTAATTGGATCCGTGCAGTACTACAAAATGAAACAATGAGTGATAAGAAAACTAAAACCAAAATTTTCGACTGAATATATAGGCTCTATGCTCCATCTATCAAATTTACATAATCTTTTATGATGCCACCATCACTACATTTACTAAATACAGTTTCACTTACCCGAGTGGAAGAGAATCGATGCTGAACTCAAGTTGCGCGATGATTTGCATCCATGTAATTAACTCTAAATGTTAGTTCTGATCATAATGTTGAAGAATTTAACATAATATATAGGCACAATGTTACATATTTAAATGACAAAGAATCAGCATGCTAATCCTCACGTACATTATGTTTAGTGCTTATGTTACAATCTCCATTAATAGTTTCAAGGAGCTCTCCCTCATCCATGTAGCACAATACTTGTTTTTTGAAGTAAGCCGGACACCGGTAGGTAGGTAAAAATAAAACGACAGAAGAGATGATATGTTGAAGATTCTATACAGATAGTTGATATACAAAAAAAAATTCATTGTTCTTTCATATATTTAAGCATCATTGTGTTTCCTTAATTCTTACCTTGAACTTCTTTTTGTTGTCATCTCCAACTCTGATCTCCAAAGCCCACCCGTGCATTCCTCTATGCCACTAAGCCATGGGTCCTTCGTAGACATACGTACACATCCATTGATTTCACAAACCACATATGTGTGATGTATGATTACATTTCAATCCAATTGTGTGTGTGTGTCTGTGTGTGTGGACCCAGGCAGACATCGAAGTTAAAAAACTCCTTTACAACAACTCATATTTGAGCATTTTCGCATAGTAAAAAGTTGTTAATTACACTGGAGTTCAAAATTTGAGTGAGGGTTTCAACCTTCACTCACCTCAACATGGATCCTCCCTTGTGTGTCTTACTTCTGCGCATGAAAATAAGAGGAAATAAACTTATAATTTACCTGATTGGCTACATATTTTGAGATAATGAGTTGCCTAATCATATTTGTTATGTGGTACACACATAGGATAGTAATTTGGGATAGAGGAAGTACTATTTATTAGTGGGAGAAGAATTAGCATATATATGTAACTATCGATAATGTACATCTCAGTGACACTCATGGTTGGTACATGAGCGTCATAAGGTTCTTCCTCGAGATGCGAAGTATTGTTCTACATCCTTCAACGAGCGAAATACCCTTCTAGTAATTGGATCCGTGTAGTGCTACAAAATCAAACAATGACTGATAACAAAACTAAAACCAAAATTTTCGACTGAATATATAGGCTCTATGCTCCATCTATCAAATTTACATGACCTTTTCTGATGCCACCATCACTGCATTTGCTGAATACAGTTTCACTTACCCGGTGGAAGAGAATCGATGCTTTGAACTCAAGTTGCGTGATGATTTCCATCCATGTAATTAACTCTAAATGTTAGTTTTGATTATAATGTTGAAGAATTTAACATAATATATAGGCACAATGTTACATATTTAAATGTCAAAGAATTATCATGCTAATCCTCACGTACATTATGTTTAGTGCTTGTGTCACAATCTCCATTAACGAGATTCGGGAGCTCTCGGTCATCCATGTAGCACAATACTTTGTTTTTTGATGTAAGTTGGACTCCGGTAGGGCGGTGAACATAAAATGGCAAAAGAGAAATGATATTTTGAAGATTCGATGTAGATAGTTGATATACACAAAAATCCATTGTTCTTTCATATATTTAAGCATCGTGTGTTTCCTTAATTCTTACCTTGAACAACTTTTTGTTGTTATAATGTCCAACCCCGATCTCCAATGCCCACCCGGACATTCCTCCATGCCACTAAGCCATGGGTCCTTCCATACACATGTACACATCCATTAATTTCACAAACCACATATGTGTGATGTATTGTTACGTTTCAATCCAATTGTGTGTGTGTGTGTGTGTGTGTGTGTGTGTGTGTGTGTGTGTGTGTGTGTGTGTGTGTGTGTGTGTGTTCTAGACCCAAGCAGACTTCTAAGTGAAAGAACTCCATTACAACAACTCAAATTTGAGCATTTTTTTATTGTAAAATTTTGTTAATTACACTAGAGTTCAAAATTTGAGTAAGAGTTTGTGCCTTCACTCACCTCAACATGGATCCTCCCCTGTGTGTCTTGTGCGCATTAAAAGAGAAAAAATAAACTAATAATTAACCAGATTGGCTACATATTCAAAGATAATGAATTGCCTAATCATGTTTGTTATGTGGTACACACACATGATACTAATTTGGGGCGGAGGAAGTACTATTTTTTAGTGGGAGAAGAACTACCATATACGTGCAACTAACGAAAGAGTATATGTCAGTGACACTCATGGTTGGCACACGAGCGTCTTCAGGTTCTCCCTCCAGATGCGAAGTATTGTTCTATAGCTGTCAACGAATGGAATACCTTTCTAGTAATTGATCTGTGTAGTACTACAAAATGAAACAATGAGTGATAAGAAAACTAAAACCAAATTTTTTGACTGAATATATAGGCTCTATGCTCCATCTATCAAATTTACATAATCTTTTCGATGCCACCATCACTACATTTACTAAATACGCTTTCACCTATCCGGGTGGAAGAGAATCGATGCTGAACTCAAGTTGCGCGATGATTTGCATCCATGTAATTAACTCTAAATGTTAGTTCTGATCATAATGTTGAAGAATTTAACATAATATATAGGCATAATGTTACATATTTAAATGTCAAAGAATTAGCATGCTAATCCTCACGTACATTATGTTTAGTGCTTGTGTCACAATCTCCATTAACAGATTCAAGGAGCTCTCCCTCATCCATGTAGCACAATACTTCGTTTTTTTATGTAAGTCGCACTCCAGTAGGCAGGTAAATATAAAATAGCAAAAGAGAAATGATATGTTGAAGATTCTATACAGATAGTTGATTTACACAAAAATTCATTGTTCTTTCAAATATTTAAGCATCATTGTGTTTCCTTAATTCTTACTTTGAACAACTTTTTGTTGTTATAATGTCCAACCCTGTCCAATGCCCACCCAGGCATTCCTCTACGCCACTAAGCCAGGGGTCCTTCCATACACATGTACACATCCATTAATTTCACAAACCACATATGTGTGATGTATTGTTAGTTTTCAATCCAATTGTGTGTGTGTGTGTGTGTGTGTGTGTGTGTGTGTGTGTGTGTGTGTGTGTGTGTGTGTGTGTGTGTTACTTTCTAGACCCAGGCAGACATCTACGTGAAAGAACTCCATTACAACAACTCAAATTTGAGAATTTTTTTTATTGAAAAAAGTTGTTAATTACACTAGAGTTCAAAATTTGAGTGAGAGTTTGTGCCTTCACTCACCTCAACATGGATCCTCCTCTATGTCTTACTTGTGCGCATTAAAAGAGAAAAAATAAACTAATAATTAACCAGATTGGCTACATATTCAGAGATAATGAATTGCCTAATCATGTTTGTTATGTGGTACACACACATGATACTAATTTGGGGCGGAGGAAGTACTATTTTTTAGTGGGAGAAGAACTACCATATACGTGCAACTAACGAAAGAGTACATGTCAGTGACACTCATGGTTGGTACACAAGTGTCTTCAGGTTCTCCCTCCAGATGCGAAGTATTGTTCTACAGTTGTCAACAAGCGGAATACCTTTCTAGTAATTGGATCCGTGCAGTACTACAAAATGAAACAATGAGTGATAAGAAAACTAAAACCAAAATTTTCGACTGAATATATAGGCTCTATGCTCCATCTATCAAATTTACATAATCTTTTATGATGCCACCATCACTACATTTACTAAATACAGTTTCACTTACCCGGTGGAAGAGAATCGATGCTTGAACTCAAGTTGCGTGATGATTTGCATCCATGTAATTAACTCTAAACGTTAGTTTTGATAATAATGTTAAAGAATTTAGCATAATATATAGGCACAATGTTACATATTTAAATGTCAAAGAATTAGCATGCTAATCCTCACGTACATTATGTTTAGTGCTTGTGTCACAATCTCCATTAACGAGATTCGGGGAGCTCTCCGTCATCCATGTAGCACAATACTTCGTTTTTTGATGTAAGTTGGACTCCGGTAGGCGGGTAAACATAAAATGGCAAAAGAGAAATGATATTTTGAAGATTCGATGTAGATAGTTGATATACACAAAAAATCCATTGTTCTTTCATATATTTAAGCATCGTGTGTTTCCTTAATTCTTACCTTGAACAACTTTTTGTTGTTATAATGTCCAACCCCGATCTCTAATGCCCACCCGGGCATTCCTCTAAGCCACTAAGCCATGGGTCCTTCCCAGACATATGTACACATCCATTGATTACACAAACCACATATGTGTGATGTATTATTACATTTGAATCCAGTGTGTGTGTGTGTGTGTGTGTGTGTGTGTGTGTGTGTGTGTGTGTGTGTGTGTGTGTGTGTGTTCTAGACCCGTGCGCGACATCTACGTGAAAGAACTCCATTACAACAACTCAAATTTGAGAATTTTTTTTATAGTAAAAAGTTGTTAATTACACTAGAGTTCAGAATTTGAGTGAGAGTTTTTGCCTTCACCCACCTCAACATGGATCCTCCCCTGTGTCTTACTTGTGCGCATTAAAAGAGAAAAAATAAACTAATAATTAACCAGATTGGCTACATATTCAAAGATAATGAATTGCTTAATCATGTTTGTTATGTGGTACATGCACATGATACTAATTTGGGGCGGAGAAGTACTATTTTTTAGTGGGAGAAGAACTACCATATACGTGCAACTAATGAAAGAGTATATGTCGGTGACACTCATGGTTGGTACACGAGCGTCTTCAGGTTCTCCCTCCAGATGCGAAGTATTGTTCTATAGCTGTCAACGAATGGAATACCTTTCTAGTAATTGATCTGTGTAGTACTACAAAATGAAACAATGAGTGATAAGAAAACTAAAACCAAATTTTTTGACTGAATATATAGGCTCTATGCTCCATCTATCAAATTTACATAATCTTTTCTGATGCCACCATCACTACATTTACTAAATACAGTTTCACTTACCCAGGTGGAAGAGAATCGATGTTGAACTCAAGTTGTGTGATGATTTGCATCCATGTAACTAACTCTAAATGTTAGTTCTGATCATAATGTTGAAGACTTGAACATAATATATAGGCACAATGTTACATATTTAAATGTCCAAGAATTAGCATGCTAATCCTCACGTACATTATGTTTAGTGCTTGTGTCTCAATCTCCTTTGACAGATTTAGGGAGCTCTCCCTCATCCATGTAGCACAATACTTTGTTTTTTGATGTAAGCCGGAGTCCGGTAGGTAGGCAAACATAAAACGACAGAAGAGATGATATGTTGAAGATTCTATACAAATAGTTGATATACACAAAAATTCATTGTTCTTTCATATATTTAAGCATCATTGTGTTCCCTTAATTCTTACCTTGAACTTCTCTTTGTTGTCATCTCCAACCCTCATCTCCAAAGCCCACCCGTGCATTCCTCTATGCCACTAAGCCATGGGTCCTTCGTAGACATACGTACACATCCATTGATTTCACAAACCACATATGTGTGATGTATGATTACATTTCAATCCAATTGTGTGTGTGTGTCTGTGTGTGTGTGTGTGTGTGTGTGTGTGTGTGTGTGTGTGTGTGTGTGGACCCAGGCAGACATCTAAATTAAAAAACACCTTTACAACAACTCAAATTTGAGCATTTTTGCATAGCAAAAAGTTGTTAATTACACTGGAGTTCAATATTTGAGTGAGGGTTTCAGCCTTCACTCACCTCAACATGGATCCTTCCTTGTGTGTCTTACTTCTGCGCATGAAAAGAAGAGGAAATAAACTAATAATTTACCAGATTGGCTACATATTTTGAGATAATGAATTGCCTAATCATGTTTGTTATGTGGTACACACATTGGATAGTAATTTGGGACGGAGAAAGTATTATTTCTTAGTGGGACAAGAATTACCATATATGTGTAACTATCGAAAATGTACATGTTAGTGACACTCATGGTTGGTACATGAGCGTCATAAGGTTCTCCCTCCATATGCGAAGTATTGTTATACAGCCTTCAATGAGCGAATACCTTTCTAGTAATTGGATCCGTGTAGTACTACAAAATCAAACAATGAGTGATAAGAAAACTAAAACCAAAATTTTCTACTGGATATATAAGCTCTATGCTCCATCTATCAAATATACATGACCTTTTCGATGCCACCATCACCTCATTTGCCGAATACGCTTTCACCTATCCGGTGGAAGAGAATCGATGCTTAACTCAAGTTGCGCGATGATTTGCATCCATGTAATTAACTCTAAATGTTAGTTACGATCATAATGTTGAAGACTTGAACATAATATATAGGCACAATGTTACATATTTAAATGTCCAAGAATTAGCATGCTAATCCTCACGTACATTATGTGTAGTGCTTGTGTCACAATCTCCATTAACGATTCGGGGAGCTCTCCCTCATCCATTTAGCACAATACTTTGTTTTATGATGTAAGCCCGACTCTAGTAGGCAGGTAAATATAAAATAGCAAAAGAGAAATGATATGTTGAAGATTCTATGTAGATAGTTGATATACACAAAAAATCCATTGTTCTTTCATATATTTAAGCATCATTGTGTTTCCTTAATTCTTACCTTGAACATCTTTTTGTTGTCATGTCCAACCCTGATATCCAATGCCCACCCAGGCATTCCTCTACGCCATTAAGCCATGGGTCCTTCCCTACACATGTACACATCCATTAATTTCACAAACCACATATGTGTGGTGTATTGTTATGTTTCAATCCAAGTGTGTGTGTGTGTGTGTGTGTGTGTGTGTGTGTGTGTGTGTGTGTGTGGGCCCGCGGCGGACATCTAAGTTAAAAAACTCCTTTACAACCACTCATATTTGAGCATTTTCGCATAGTAAAAAGTTGTTAATTACACTGGAGTTCAAAATTTGAGTGAGGGTTTCAACCTTCACTCACCTCAACATGGATCCTCCCTTGTGTGTCTTACTTCTGCGCATGAAAATAAGAGGAAATAAACTTATAATTTACCAGATTGGCTACATATTTGAGATAATGAATTGCCTAATCATGTTTGTTATGTGGTACACACATAGGATAGTAATTTCGGACAGAGGAAGTACTATTTCTTAGTGGGAGAAGAATTACCATATATATGTAACTATCGAAAATGTACATGTCAGTGACACTCATGGTTGGTACATGAGCGTCATAAGGTTCTCCCTTCAGATGCGAAGTATTGTTCTACATCCTTCAACGAGCGAAATACCTTTCTAGTAATTGGATCTGTGTAGTGCTACAAAATCAAACAATGAGTGATAACAAAACTAATACCAAAATTTTTGACTGAATATATAGGCTCTATGCTCCATATATCAAATTTACATGACCTTTTCTGATGCCACCATCACTGCATTTGCTAATACAGTTTCACCTATCCGGGTGGAAGAGAATCGATGCTTAACTCAACTTGGGCGATGATTTGCATCCATGTAATTAACTCTAAATGTTAGTTACGATCATAATGTTGAAGACTTGAACATAATATATAGGCACAATGTTACATATTTAAATGTCCAAGAATTAGCATGCTAATCCTCACGTACATTATGTTTAGTGCTTGTGTCTCAATCTCCTTTAACGATTCAAGGAGCTCTCCCTCATCCATGTAGCACAATACTTCGTTTTTGGATGTAAGTCGGACTCCAATAGGCAGGTAAACATAAAACAACAAAAGAGAAATGATATGTTGAAGATTCTATGTACATAGTTGATATACACAAAAATCCATTGTTCTTTCATATATTTAAGCATCATTGTGTTTCCTTAATTCTTACATTGAACATCGTTTTGTTGTCATGTCCAACCCTATCTCCAATGCCCACCCAGGCATTCCTCTATGCCACTAAGCCATGGGTCCTTCCCTACACACGTACACATCCATTAATTTCACAAACCACATATGTGTGATGTATTGTTATGTTTCAATCCAAGTGTGTGTGTGTGTGTGTGTGTGTGTGTGTGTGTGTGTGTGTGTGTGTGTGTGTGTGTGTGTGTGTGTGTGTGTGTGTGGGCCCGAGAGACATCGAAGTTAAAAAACTCCTTTACAACAACTCATATTTGAGCATTTTCGCATAGTAAAAAGTTGTTAATTACACTGGAGTTCAAAATTTGAGTGAGGGTTTCAACCTTCACTCACCTCAACATGGATCCTCCCTTGTGTGTCTTACTTCTGCGCATGAAAATAAGAGGAAATAAACTTATAATTTACCAGATTGGCTACATATTTGAGATAATGAATTGCCTAATCATGTTTGTTATGTGGTACACACATAGGATAGTAATTTCGGACAGAGGAAGTACTATTTCTTAGTGGGAGAAGAATTACCATATATATGTAACTATCGAAAATGTACATGTCAGTGACACTCATGGTTGGTACATGAGCGTCATAAGGTTCTCCCTTCAGATGCGAAGTATTGTTCTACATCCTTCAACGAGCGAAATACCTTTCTAGTAATTGGATCTGTGTAGTGCTACAAAATCAAACAATGAGTGATAACAAAACTAATACCAAAATTTTTGACTGAATATATAGGCTCTATGCTCCATATATCAAATTTACATGACCTTTTCTGATGCCACCATCACTGCATTTGCTGAATACAGTTTCACCTATCCGGGTGGAAGAGAATCGATGCTTAACTCAAGTTGCGCGATGATTTGCATCCATGTAATCAACTCTAAATGTTAGTTCTGATCATAATGTTGAAGAATTTAACATAATATATAGGCACAATGTTACATATTTAAATGTCAAAGAATTAGCATGCTGATCCTCATGAACATTATTTTCGGTGCTTGTGTCACAATCTCCATTAATAGATTCAGGGAGCTCTCTCTCATCGATGTAGCGCCATACTTCATTTTTGGATGTAAGCCGAACTCTGGTAGACAGGTAAACATAAAACTGCAAAAGAGAAATGAAATGATGAAGATTTTATAAAGATAGTTGATATACGTAAAAATCCATTAAATTGTTCTTTCATAAATTTAGGTATCATTGTGTTTCCTTAATTTTTTACCTTGAATATCTTTTTGTTGTCATGTCCAACCCTGATCTCCAATGCCCACCCAGCATTCCTCTACGCCATTAAGCCATGGGTCCTCCCCTACACATGTACACATCCATTAATTTCACAAACCACATATGTGTGGTGTATTGTTATGTTTCAATCCAAGTGTGTGTGTGTGTGTGTGTGTGTGTGTTTGTGTGTCTGTGTGTGTGTGTGTGTGGACCCAGGCAGACATCTAAGTTAAAACACTCCTTTACAACAACTCAAATTTGAGCATTTTTTGCATAGCAAAAAGTTGTTAATTACACTGGAGTTCAAAATTTGAGTGGGGGTTTCAGCCTTCACTCACCTCAACATGGATCCTCCCTTGTGTGTCTTACTTCTGCGCATGAAAAGAAGAGGAAATAAAGTAATAATTTACCTGATTGGCTACATATTTTGAGATAATGAGTTGCCTAATCATATTTGTTATGTGGTACACACATAGGATAGTAATTTGGGATAGAGGAAGTACTATTTCTTAGTGGGAGAAGAATTACCATATATATGTAACTATCGAAAATGTACATGTCAGTGACACTCATGGTTGGTACATGAGCGTCATAAGGTTCTCCCTTCAGATGCGAAGTATTGTTCTACATCCTTCAACGAGCGAAATACCTTTCTAGTAATTGGATCTGTGTAGTGCTACAAAATCAAACAATGAGTGATAACGAACTAAAACCAAAATTTTCGAATGAATATATAGGCTCTATGCTCCATCTATCAAATTTACATGACCTTTTCGATGCCACCATCACCGCATTTGCCGAATACGGTTTCACCTATCCGGTGGAAGAGAATCGATGCTTAACTCAAGTTGCGCGATGATTTGCATCCATGTAATCAACTCTAAATGTTAGTTCTGATCATAATGTTGAAGAATTTAACATAATATATAGGCACAATGTTACATATTTAAATGTCAAAGAATTAGCATGCTAATCCTCACGTACATTATGTTTAGTGCTTGTGTCACAATCTCCATTAACAGATTCAGGGAGTTCTCCCTCATCCATGTAGCACAATACTTCGTTTTTGGATGTAAGTCGGACTCCAATAGGCAGGTAAACATAAAACAACAAAAGAGAAATGATATGTTGAAGATTCTTTATAGAGATTTGATATACACAAAAATCCATTGTTCTTTCATATATTTAAGCATCATTGTGTTTCCTTAATTCTTGAACATCTTTTTATTGTCATCTCCAACCCTGATCTCTAATGCCCACCCGGGCATTCCTCTAAGCCACTAAGCCATGGGTCCTTCCCAGACATATGTACACATCCATTGATTACACAAACCACATATGTGTGATGTATTATTACATTTGAATCCAGTGTGTGTGTGTGTGTGTTGTGTGTGTGTGTGTGTGTGTGTGTGTGTGTGTGTGTGTGTGGGGCCCGTGCGGACATCTAAGTTAAAAAACTCCTTTACAACCACTCAAATTTGAGCATTTTCGCATAGTAAAAAGTTGTTAATTACACTGGAGTTCAAAATTTGAGTGAGGGTTTCAACCTTCACTCACCTCAACATGGATCCTCCCTTGTGTGTCTTACTTCTGCGCATGAAAATAAGAGGAAATAAACTTATAATTTACCGCATTGGCTACATATTTTGAAATAATGAATTGCCCAATCATGTTTGTTATGTGGTACACACATAGGATAGTAATTTGGGACGAGAGGAAGTACTATTTCTTAGTGGGAGAAGAATTACCATATATATGTAACTATCGAAAATGTACATGTCAGTGACACTCATGGTTGGTACATGAGCGTCATAAGGTTCTCCCTTCAGATGCGAAGTATTGTTCTACATCCTTCAACGAGCGAAATACCTTTCTAGTAATTGGATCTGTGTAGTGCTACAAAATCAAACAATGAGTGATAACAAAACTAATACCAAAAAATTCGACCGAATATATAGGCTCTATGCTCCATATATCAAATTTACATGACCTTTTCTCGATGCCACCATCACCTCATTTGCCGAATACGGTTTCACCTATCCGGTGGAAGAGAATCGATGCTTAACTCAAGTTGCACGATGATTTGCATGCATGTAATTAACTCTAAATGTTAGTTCCGATCATAATGTTGAAGAATTTAACATAATATATAGGCACAATGTTACATTTTTAAATGTCAAAGAACTAGCATGCTAATCCTCACGTACACTATGTTTAGTGCTTGTGTCACAATCTCCATTAACAGATTCATGGAGCTCTCCCTCATCCTTGTAGCACAATACTTCGTTTTTTTATGTAAGTCGCACTCCAGTAGGCAGGTAAATATAAAATAGCAAAAGAGAAATGATATGTTGAAGATTCTATGTAGATAGTTGATATACACAAAAAATCCATTGTTCTTTCATATATTTAAGCATCATTGTGTTTCCTTAATTCTTACCTTGAACATCTTTTTGTTGTCATGTCCAACCCTGATATCCAATGCCCACCCGGCATTCCTCTACGCCATTAAGCCATGGGTCCTCCCCTACACATGTACACATCCATTAATTTCACAAACCACATATGTGTGGTGTATTGTTACGTTTCAATCCAAGTGTGTGTGTGTGTGTGTGTGTGTGTGTGTGTGGGCCCAGTGCGACATCTAAGTTAAAAAACTCCTTTACAACCACTCAAATTTGAGCATTTTTTGCATAGCAAAAGGTTGTTAATTACACTGGAGTTCAAAATTTGAGTGAGGGTTTCAACCTTCACTCACCTCAACATGGATCCTCCCTTGTGTGTCTTACTTCTGCGCATGAAAATAAGAGGAAATAAACTTATAATTTACCAGATTGGCTACATATTTGAGATAATGAATTGCCTAATCATGTTTGTTATGTGGTACACACATAGGATAGTAATTTCGGACAGAGGAAGTACTATTTCTTAGTGGGAGAAGAATTACCATATATATGTAACTATCGAAAATGTACATGTCAGTGACACTCATGGTTGGTACATGAGCGTCATAAGGTTCTCCCTTCAGATGCGAAGTATTGTTCTACATCCTTCAACGAGCGAAATACCTTTCTAGTAATTGGATCTGTGTAGTGCTACAAAATCAAACAATGAGTGATAACAAAACTAATACCAAAATTTTTGACTGAATATATAGGCTCTATGCTCCATCTATCAAATTTACATGACCTTTTCGATGCCACCATCACCGCACTTGCCGAATACGATTTCACCTATCCGGTGGAAGAGAATCGATGCTTAACTCAAGTTGCGCGATGATTTGCTTCCATGTAATTAACTCTAAATGGTAGTTCGATCATAATGTTAAAGAATTTAACATAATAGATAGGCACAATGTTACATATTTAAATGTCAAAGAATTAGCATGCTAATCCTTACGTACATTATGTTTAGTGTGTGTGTCACAATCTCCATTAACGATTCAAGGAGCTCTCCCTCGTCCATGTAGCACAATACTTCGTTTTCCGATGTAAGTCGGACTCCATTAGGCGGTATACTTAAAACAACAAAAGAAAAATAATATGTTGAAGATTCTTTATAGAGATTTGATATACACAAAAATCCATTGTTCTTTCATTTATTTAAGCATCATTGCGTTTCCTTAATTCTTACCTTGAACATCTTTTTGTTGTCATGTTCAACCCCGATCTCCAATGCCCACCCGGGCATTCCTCTACGCCATTAAGCCATGGGTCCTTCCCTACACATGTACACATCCATTAATTTCACAAACCACATATGTGTCATGTATTGTTACGTTTCAATCCAAGTGTGTGTGTGTGTGTTTGTAAACCCGTGCGGACATCTACGTGAAAGAACTCCGTAACTCCTTTACAACAACTCAAATTTGCGCATTTTTTGTATAGTAAAAAGTTGTTAATTACACTAGAGTTCAAAATTTGAGTGAGTGTTTGTGCCTTCACTCACCTCAACATGGATCCTCCCCTGTGTGTCTTACTTGTGCGCATTAAAAGAGAGCAAATAAACTAATAATTGAACAGATTGGCTACATATTCAGAGATAATGAATTGCCTAATCATGTTTGTTATGTGGTACACACACATGATACTAATTTGGGGCGGAGGAAGTACTATTTTTTAGTGGGAGAAGAACTACCATATACGTGCAACTAACGAAAGAGTACATGTCAGTGACACTCATGGTTAGTACACGAGCGTCTTCAGGTTCTCCCTCCGGATGTGAAGTATTGTTCTACGTACCGTCAACAAGCGGAATACCTTTCTAGTAACTCGGATCCGTGTAGTACTACAAAATCAAACAATGAGGTGATAAGAAAACCAAAACCAAAATTTTCGATTTAATAAATAGGTTCTATGCTCCATCTATCAAATTTGCATAATCTTTTCGATGCCACCATCACTACATTTACAAAATACAGTTTCACTTACCCGGTGGAAAAGAATCGATGTTGAACTCAAGTTGCGCGATGATTTGCATCCATGTAATTAACTCTAAATGTTAGTTACGATCATAATGTTGAATAATTTAACATACTTGTATAGGCACAATGTTACATATTTAAATGACAAAGAATCAGCATGCTAATCCTCACGTACATTATGTTTAGTGCTTATGTTACAATCTCCATTAATAGTTTCAAGGAGCTCTCCCTCATCCATGTAGCACAATACTTGTTTTTTGAAGTAAGCCGGACACCGGTAGGTAGGTAAAAATAAAACGACGAAGAGATGATATGTTGAAGATTTTATGTAGATAGTTGATATACATAAAAATCCATTGTTCTTTCATATATTTAAGCATCATTGTGTTTCCTTAATTCTTACCTTGAACAACTTTTTGTTGTCATGTCCAACCCTGATCTCCAATGCCCACCCAGGCATTCCTCTACGCCACTAAGCCATGGGTCCTTCCCTACACACGTACACATCCATTAGTTTCACAAACCACATATGTGTGATGTATGATTACATTTCAATCTAATTGTGTGTGTGTGTGTGTAGACCCGTGAAGACATCTATGTGAAAGAACTCCATTACAACAACTCAAATTTGAGATTTTTTTATTGTAAAAAGTTGTTAATTACACTAGAGTTCATAATTTGAGTGAGAGTTTGTGCCTTCACTCACCTCAACATGGATCCTCCCCTATGTGTCTTACTTGTGCGCATTAAAAGAGAGAAAATAAACAAATAATTAACCAGATTGGCTACATATTCAAAGATAATGAATTGCCTAATCATGTTTGTTATGTGGTACATGCACATGATACTAATTTGGGGCGGAGAAGTACTATTTTTTAGTGGGAGAAGAACTACCATATACATGCAACTAACGAAAGAGTACATGTCAGTGACACTCATGGTTGGTACACGAGCGTCTTCAGGTTCTCCCTCCAGATGCGAATTATTGTTCTACAGCTGTCAACAAGCAGAATACCTTTCTAGTAATTGGATCCGTGTAGTACTACAAAATCAAACAATGAGTGATAAGAAAACTAAAACCAAACTTTTCGACTGAATATATAGGCTCTATGCTCCATCTATCAAATTTACATGATCTTTTCTGATGCCACCATCACTGCATTTACTGAATACAGTTTCACCTATCCGGGTGGAAGAGAATCAATGTTGAACTCAAGTTGCGTGATGATTTGCATCCATGTAATTAACTCTAAATGTTTGTTCTGATCATAATGTTGTAGAATTTAACATAATATATAGGAACAAGGTTACATATTTAAATGTCAAAGAACTAGCATGCTAATCCTCACGTACACTATGTTCAGTGTTTGTGTCACAATCTCCATTAACAGATTCATGGAGCTTTTTTTGTAAGCCGGACTCCAGTAGGCATGTAAACATAACACGGCAAACGAGATGATATGTTCAAGATTCTATGCAGATAATTGATATACACAAAAATCCATGGTTCTTTCATATATTTAAGCATCATTGTGTTTCCTTAATTCTTACCTTGAACATCTTTTTGTTGTCATCTCCAACCTTGACCTCTAATGCCCATCCGGGCATTCCTCCAAGCCATGTGTCCTTCCTAGACATACGTAAACATACATTGATTTCATAAACCACATATGTGTGATGTATTATTACGTTTGAATCCAATTTGTGTGTGTGTGTGTGTGTGCGTGTGTGTGTGTGTGTGTGTGTGTGTGTGTGTGTGTGTGTTTGGACCCAAGCAGACATCTAAGTGAAAAACTCCTTTACAATATCTCAAATTTGAGCATTTTTGTATAGTACAAAGTTATTAATTGCACTGGAGTTCAAAATTTGAGTAAGGGTTTGTGCCTTCACTCACCTCAACATGGTTCCTGCCCTATGTGTCTTACTTGTGCGCATTAAAAGAGAGGAAATAAACTAATAATTTACCAGATTGGCTACATATTTTGAGATTATGAATTGCCTAATCATGTTTGTTATGTGGTACACACACATGATACTAATTTGGGACGGAGGATGTACTATTTTTTAGTGGGAGAAGAATTACCATATATGTGCAACTATCCAAAGAGTACATGTAAGTGACACTCATGGTCGGTACACGAGCGTCCTCAGGTTCTCCCTCCAGATGCGAAGTATTGTTCTACAACCTTCAACGAGCAGAATACCTTTCTGGTAATTGGATCCGTCTACAAAATCAAACAATGAGTGATTAGAAAACTAAAACCAAAATTTTTGACTGAATATATAGGCTCTATGCTCCATCTATCAAATTTACATGATCTTTTCTAATGCCACCATCACTGCATTTACTGAATATAGTTTCACCTATCCGGGTGGAAGAGAATCGATGTTGAACTCAAGTTGCGCGATGATTTGCATCCATGTAATTAACTCTAAATGTTAGTTCCGATCATAATATTGAAAAATTTAACCTAATATATAGGCACAATGTTACATATTTAAATGTCAAAGAATTAGCATGCTAATCCTCACGTACATTATGTTTAGTGCTTGTGTCACAATCTCCATTAACAGATTCAGGGATCTCTCCCTCATCCATGTAGCACAATACTTCAAATTCTGATGTAAGCCGGACTCCGGTAGGCAGGTAAACATAAATCGGCAAAAGAGATGATACGTTACAGATTCTATACAGATAGTTGATATACACAAAATTTCATTGTTCTTCCATATATTTAAGCATCATTGTGTTTCCTTAATTCTTGCCTTAAACATCTTTTTGTTGTCATGTCCAACACTAATCTCCAATGCCCACCCAGGCATTCCTCTATGCCACTAACCCATGGGTCCTTCCTAGACATACGTACACATCCATTGATTTCACAAACCAGATATGTGTGATGTATTATTACGTTTCAATCCAATTGTGTGTGTGTGTGTTTCTAGACCCAGGCAGTCATCTAAGTGAAAGAACTCCATTACAACCACTCAATTTTGAGCTTTTTTCTTGTAGAGTAAAAAGTTGTTAATTACACTAGAGTTCAAATTTTGATTGAGAGTTTGTGCCTTCACTCACATCAACATGGATCCTCCCCTGTGTGTCTTGTGTGCATTAAAAGAGAGGAAATAAAATAATAATTTACTAGATTGGCTACTTATTTTGATATAATGAATTGCCTAATCATGTTTGTTATGTGCTACACACATAGGATAGTAATTTGGAATGGAGGAAATACTATTTTTTAGTGGGAAAAGAATTACCATATATGTGCAACTATCGAAAGAGTAGATGTGAGTTACACTCATGGTTGGTACACGAGCGTCCTCATGTTCTCCGTCCAGATGCGAAGTATTGTTCTACAACCTTCAACGTGCGGAATACCTTTCTAGTAATTGGATCCATGTAGTACTACAAAATCAAACAATGAGCGATAAGAAAACTAAAACCAAAATTTTTGACTAATATATAGGCTCTATGCTCCATCTATCAAATTTACATGATCTTTTCTGATGCCACCATCACTGCATTTACTGAATACAGTTTCACCTATCCGGGTGGAAGAGAATCGATGCTGAACTCAAGTTGCGTGATGATTTGCATCCATGTTATTAACTCCAAATGTGAGTTCTGATAATAATGTTAAAGAATTTAACATGATATATAGGCACAATGTTACATATTTAAATGTCAAAGAATTAGATGCTAATCCTCACGTGTTTAGTGCTTGTGTCACAATCTCCATTAATAGATTTAGGAGCTCTCCCTCATCCATGTAGCACAATACTTCAAATTTTGATGTAAGTCAGACTACAATAGGCAGGTAAACATAAAATGTCAAAAGACAAATGATATGTTGAAGATTCTATACAGATAGTTGATATACGCAAAAATTCATTGTTCTTTCATATATTTAAGCATAATTCTGTTTCCTTAATTCTTACCTTAAACATCTTTTTGTTGTCATCTCCAACCCTGATCTTCAATGCCCACCCGGGCATTACTCTAAGCCACTAAGCCATGTGTTCTTCCTAGACATACGTACACATACTTTGATTTCACAAACCACTTATGTGTGATGTATTATTACGTTTGAATCCGATTGTGTGTGTGTGTGTCTAGACCCGTGCGGACATCTACGTGAAAGAACTTCATTACAACAACTCAAATTTGAGAATTTTTTGTACCGTAAAATGTTTATAATAACACAAAAAAATTGGAGTGAGAGTTTGTGCCTCACCTCAACATGGATCCTCCCCGTGTGCCTTATGCGCATTAAAAGAGAGGAAATAAACTAATAATTTACTAGATTGGCTAAATATTTTGAGATAATGAACTGCCTAATCATGTTTGTTATGTGGTACACACACAGGATAGTATTTTGGGATGAAGGAAGTACTATTTTTAGTGGGAGAAGAATTGCCATATATGTGCAACTATCTAAAGAGTACATGTCAGTGACACTCATGGTTGGTACACGAGCGTCCTCATATTCTCCGTTCAAATGCGAAGTATTGTTTTACATCCTCCAACGAGTGGAATACCTTTCTAGTAATTGGATCCGCGTAGTGCTACAAAATCAAACAATGAGTGATAACAAAACTAAAACCAAAATTTTCGACTGAATATATAGGCTCTATGCTCCATCTATCAAATTTACATGACCTTTTCTGATGCCACCATCACTGCATTTGCTGAATACAGTTTCACCTATCCGGGTGGAAGAGAATCAATGCTTAAGTCAAGTTGCGCGATGACTTGCATCCATGTAATTAACTCTAAATGTTAGTTCTGATCATAATGTTGAAGAATTTAACATAATATATAGGCACAATGTTACATATTTAAATATCCAAGAATTAGCATGCTAATCCTCACGTACATTATGTTTAGTTCTTGTGTCTTAATCTCCTTTAACAGATTCAGGGAGCTCTCCCTCATCCATGTAGCACAATACTTCAAATTTTGATGTAAGTCAGACTACAATAGGCAGGTAAACATAAAATGTCAAAAGACAAATGATATGTTGAAGATTCTATACAGATAGTTGATATACACAAAAATCCATTATTCTTTCATATATTTAAGCTTCATTGTGTTTCCTTATTTCTTACCTTTCACATCTTTTTGTTGTCATGTCCAACCCTGATCTACAATGCCCACCCGTGCATTCCTCTATGCCACTAAGCCATGTGTCCTTCCCTACACACGTTCACATCCATTGATTTCACAAACCACAAATGTGTGATGTATTATTACGTTTCAATCCAACTTGTGTGTGTGTGTGTTCCTAGACCCGAGCAGTCATCTAAGTGAAAGAACTCAATTACAACAACTCAATTTTGGGCATTTTTTTGTAGAGTAAAAAGTTGTTAATTACACTAGAGTTCAAATTTTGATTGAGAGTTTGTGCCTTCACTCACATCAACATGGATCCTCCCCTGTGTGTCTTGTGTGCATTAAAAGAGAGGAAATAAAATAATAATTTACTAGATTGGCTACTTATTTTGATATAATGAATTGCCTAATCATGTTTGTTATGTGCTACACACATAGGATAGTAATTTGGAATGGAGGAAATACTATTTTTTAGTGGGAAAAGAATTACCATATATGTGCAACTATCGAAAGAGTAGATGTGAGTTACACTCATGGTTGGTACACGAGCGTCCTCATGTTCTCCTTCCGGATGCGAAGAATTGTTCTACGGCCTTCAACGTGCGGAATACCTTTCTAGTAATTGGATCCATGTAGTACTACAAAATCAAACAATGAGTGATAAGAAAACTAAAACAAAAATTTTTGACTAATATATAGGCTCTATGCTCCATCTATCAAATTTACATGATCTTTTCTGATGCCACCATCACTGCATTTACTGAATACAGTTTCACCTATCCGGGTGGAAGAGAATCGATGCTGAACTCAAGTTGCGTGATGATTTGCATCCATGTTATTAACTCCAAATGTGAGTTCTGATCATAATGTTGAAGAATCTAACATAATATATAGGCACAATGTTACATATTTAAATGTCAAAGAATTAGCATGCTAATCCTCACGTACATTATGTTTAGTGCTTGTGTCACAATCTCCATTAACAGATTCAGGGAGCTCTCCTTCATCCATGTAGCACAATACTTCGATTTTTTATGTAAGCCGGACACCTGTAGGTAGGTAAACATAAAACGGCAAAAGAGAACTGATACGTTTAAGATTCTATACAGATAGTTGATATGCGCAAAAATTCATTGTTCTTTCATATATTTAAGCATAATTCTGTTTCCTTAATTCTTATCTTGAACATCTTTTCGTTGTCATCTCCAACCCTGATCTCCAATGCCCACCCGGGCATTACTCTAAGCCACTAAGCCATGTGTTCTTCCTAGACATACGTACACATACTTTGATTTCACAAACCACTTATGTGTGATGTATTATTACGTTTGAATCCGATTTGTTTGTGTGTGTGTTTCTGAACCCAAGCAGACATCTAAGTGAAAGAACTCCTTTACAACAACTCAAATTTGAGCATTTTTTATAGTAAAAAGTAGTTAATTACACTAGAGTTCAAAAATTGAGTTAGGGTTTGTGCCTTCACTCACCTCAACATGGATCCTCCCCGTGTGCCTTATGCGCATTAAAAGAGAGGAAAGAAACTAATAATTTACTAGATTGGCTAAATATTTTGAGACAATGAATTTCCTAATCATGTTTGTTATGTGGTACACACACGGGATAGTATTTTGGGATGAAGGAAGTACTATTTTTTAGTGGGAGAAGAATTACCATATATGTGCAACTATCTAAAGAGTACATGTCACTCACACTCATGGTTGGTACACGAGCGTCCTCATGTTCTCCGTCCAAATGCGAAGTATTGGTTTACATCCTTCAACGAGCGGAATACCTTTCTAGTAATTGGATCCGTGTAGTGCTACAAAATCAAACAATGAGTGATAACAAAACTAAAACCAATGTTTTCGACTGAATATATAGGCTCTATGCTCCAGCTATCAAATTTACATGACCTTTTCTAATGCCACCATCACTGCATTTGCTGAATACAGTTTCACCTATCCAGGTGGAAGAGAATCGATGTTTAACTCAAGTTGCGCGATGATTTGCATCCATTTAATTAACTCTAAATGTTAGTTCTGATCATAATGTTGAAGACTTGAACATAATATATAGGCACAATGTTACATATTTAAATGTCTAAGAATTAGCATGCTAATCCTCACGTACATTATGTTTAGTTCTTGTGTCTTAATCTCCTTTAACAGATTCAGGGAGCTCTCCCTCATCCATGTAGCACAATACTTCGTTTTTTGATGTAAGTCAGACTCTGGTAAGTAGGTAAACATAAAACGGCAAAAGAGAAATGATATGTTGAAGATTCTATATAGATAGTTGATATACACAAAAATCCATTGTTCTTTCATATATTTAAGCATCATTGTGTTTCCTTAATTCTTACCTTGAACATCTTTTTGTTGTCATGTCCAACCCTGATCTACAATGCCCACCCAGGCATTCCTCTATGCCACTAAGCCATGTGTCCTTCCCTACACACGTACACATCCATTGATTTCACAAACCACACATGTGTGATGTATTATTACGTTTCAATCCAATTGTGTGTGTCTGTGTTTCTAGACCCAGGCAAACTTCTACGTGAAAGAACTCCATTACAACAACTCAAATTTGAGCATTTCTTATTGTAAAAAGTTGTTAATTACACTAGAGTTCAAAATTTGAGAGACAGTTTGTGCCTTCACTCACCTCAACATGGATCCTCCCCCGTGTGTCTTGTGTGTATTAAAAGAGAGGAAATAAAATAATAATTTACTAGATTGGCTACTTATTTTGATATAATGAATTGCCTAATCATGTTTGTTATGTGCTACACACATAGGATAGTAATTTGGAATGGAGGAAATACTATTTTTTAGTGGGAAAAGAATTACCATATATGTGCAACTATCGAAAGAGTAGATGTGAGTTACACTCATGGTTGGTACACGAGCGTCCTCATGTTCTCCGTCCGGACGCGAAGAATTGTTCTACGACCTTCAACGTGCGAATACCTTTCTAGTAATTGAATCCATGTAGTACTACAAAATCAAACAATGAGTGATAAGAAAACTAAAACCAAAATTTTTAACTAATATATAGCCTCTATGCTCCATCTATCAAATTTACATGATCTTTTCTGATGCCACCATCACTGCATTTACTGAATACAATTTCACCTATCTGGGTGGAAGACAATCGATGCTAAACTCAAGTTGTGTGATGATTTGCATCCATGTGATTAACTCTAAATGTGAGTTCTGATCATATTGTTGAGGAATTTAACATAATATATAGGCACAATGTTACATATTTAAATGTCAAAGAATTAGCATGCTAATCCTCACGTACATTATGTTTTGTGCTTTTGTCACAATCTCCATTAACGAGATTCGGGAGCTCTCCTTCATCCATGTAGCACAATACTTCGATTTTTTATGTAAGCCGGACTCCGGTGGCAGGTAAACATAAAACGACAAAAGAGAAATGATACATTTAAGATTCTATACAGATAGTTGATATGCGCAAAAATTCATTGTTCTTTCATATATTTAAGCATAATTCTGTTTCCTTAATTCTTATCTTGAACATCTTTTCGTTGTCATCTCCAACCCTGATCTCCAATGCCCTCCCGCGCATTCCTCTATGCCACTAAGCCATGTGTCCTTCCTAGACATACGTACACATCCATTGATTTCACAAACCACATATGTGTGATGTATTATTACGTTTCAATCCAATTATGTGTGTGTGCGTCTAGACCTAGGCAGACATCCACGTGAAAGAACTTCATTACAACAACTCAAATTTGAGCATTTTTTGTACTGTAAAAAGTTTTTAATTACACTAGAGTTCAAAATTTGAGTGAGAGTTTGTGCCTCACCTCAACATGGATCCTCCCCGTGTGCCTTATGCGCATTAAAAGAGAGGAAATAAACTAATAATTTACTAGATTGGCTAAATATTTTGAGATAATGAACTGCCTAATCATGTTTGTTATGTGGTACACACACAGGATAGTATTTTGGGATGAAGGAAGTACTATTTTTAGTGGGAGAAGAATTGCCATATATGTGCAACTATCTAAAGAGTACATGTCAGTGACACTCATGGTTGGTACACGAGCGTCCTCATATTCTCCGTCCAAATGCGAAGTATTGTTTTACATCCTTCAACGAGTGGAATACCTTTCTAGTAATTGGATCCGCATAGTGCTACAAAATCAAACAATGAGTGACAACAAAACTAAAACCAAAATTTTCGACCGAATATATAGGCTCTATGCTCCATCTATCAAATTTACATGAGCTTTTCGATGCCACCATCACCGCATTTACACTAGAGTTCAAAATTTGAGAGACAGTTTGTGCCTTCACTCACCTCAACATGGATCCTCCCCTGTGTGTCTTGTGCGCATTAAAAGAGAGGAAATAAACTAATAATTTACTAGATTGGCTACATATTTTGAGTAATGAATTGCTTAATCATGTTTGTTATGTGGTACACGCACATGATAGTAATTTGGGACGAAGAAAGTACTATTTTTAGTGGGAGAGGAATTACCATGTATGTGCAAGTATCGAAAGAGTACAGGTGAGTGACACTCATGGTTGGTACATGTGCGTCCTCATTTTCTCCGTCCAGATATGAAGTATTGTTCTACATCCTTCAACGAGCGAAATACCTTTCTATTAAATGGATCTGTGTAGTACTACAAAATCAAACAATGAGTAATAACAAAACTAAAACCAAAATTTTCGACTGGATATATAGGCTCTATGCTCCATCTATCAAATTTACATGACTTTTTCTGATGCCACCATCATTGCATTTACTGAATACAGTTTCACCTATCCGAGTGGAAGAGAATCAATGTTGAACTCAAGTTGCGTGATGATTTGCATCCATGTAATTAACTCTAAATGTGAGTTCGGATCATAATGTTGAAAGTTTAACATAATATATAGGCAAAATGTTTCATATTTAAATGTCAAAGAATTAGCATGCTAATCGTCGAGTACATTATGTTTAGTGCTTGTGTCACAATCTCCATTATCAGATTCGGGAGCTCTCCCTCATCCATGTAGCACAATACTTCATTTTTTGATGTAAGTCGGACTCCAGTAGGCAGGTAAACATAAAACGGCAAAAGAGAAATGTTATGTTGAAGATTCTATATAGATAGTTGATATACACAAAAATCCATTGTTGTTTCATATATTTAAGCATCATTGTGTTTTCTTATTTCTTACCTTAAACATCTTTTTGTTGTCGTGTCCAACCCTGATCTCGAATGCCCACCTAGGCATTCCTCTACGCCAATAAGCCATGGGTCCTTCCCTACACATGTACACATCCATTAGTTTCTCAAACCACATATATGTGATGTATTATTACGTTTCAATCCAATTGTGTGTGTGTGTTTCTAGACCCAAGCAGACATCTAAGTGAAAGAACTCCATTACAACAACTCTAATTTGAGCATTTTTTATAGTAAAAAGTTGTTAATTACACTAGAGCTTAAGATTTGATTGAGAGTTTGTGCCTTCACTCACGTCAACATGGATCCTCCCCTGTGTGTCATGTGTGCATTAAAAGAGAGGAAATAAACTAATAATTTACTAGATTAGCTACTTATTTTGAGATAATGAATTGCCTAATCATGTTTCTTATGTGGTACACACACAGGATAGTAATTTGGGACGAAGGAAGTACTATTTTTTAGTGGGAGAAGAATTACCATATATGTGCAACTATCGAAAGACTACATGTCAGTTACACTCCTGGTTGGTACACGAGTGTCCTCATGTTCTCCATCCAGATGCGAAGTATTGTTCTACAGCATTCAACGTGCAGAATACCTTTCTAGTAATTGAATCCATGTAGTACTACAAAATCAAACAATGAGTGATAAGAAAACTAAAACCAAAATTTTTAACTAATATATAGCCTCTATGCTCCATCTATCAAATTTACATGATCTTTTCTGATGCCACCATCACTGCATTTACTGAATACGGTTCACTTCCCGTTACGTTCGCGCCGGCGTCCCCGTTGGCGTCGGTCTCGTCCGCGGGGGCATCGGCGGACGGCTCGTCTCGCGGAGATGTCCTCCAAGTACTTGTCCGCGGCCGTGCCCGAGGTTCCCGGGTGTCGCCGGCAGCCATGAAGACTTGACGATCGGGGGGTACCCAAGCTCGGCTCGAAGGTGCCACCTCGCTTGGTGTGTTTGAGTCGGCCGGGCTAGTGGTGTTCCCTCCCCGGAACGGTAGCGAGTCGATGTAGGCGACGTAGCGTGAGTCCTCCTTTGTCGGCTCGGCGGGCTTGCGGTCCGGCCGCAGACGTATCTTCCGGCCGGCGTCGATCTTATAACCGGCCCGCGCAGGCCGGCCCCGACAAGGGAAGCTCGGAGGAGTCGTCTTCGGACTCGGGCTCCTCGGGTCCGACCCGAAGTCGAACTCGTAGTCCGGGTTCGAGTAGAACTCGGAGAGAGGGTCGGAGTCCGAGACGCGGTTGGAGACGGCGTCGGAGTCCGAGTTGTACTCGGTTACGGGCTCCTTGCCGGCCCGGCGTGGTGTAGAAGCCCTCCGTGCGGGCCCGGCCGGGAACGCGAGGGCCGCGCGCGGAGCGCCGGCATGGAGAGGGGACCGCCCGTGATGGCCGAGGAGCCGGCTCGCATGCGATGGCCCATGGCGACGTCGGGTTCGAGTTGGAGACGGACTCGAGCTCGAAGTCGCCGTGGAGGTTGGAAAGCGAAATTTCGCCGAACTTGCCTTGGCGAGCTTGCCCGTGACAACTTCGGGAAGCGTCACAAGGCCCGTCCTCGAGTCGGGTTGCATGATCAAGCGGCGCCGGAAGGAGCCCGCGCCATCGGCGGTGCGGCACCCGGGCGCCGAAGACGAAGGTGTCGCCGCGGTTGAAGGCGACGGTTGGCTTGATGTGAACGGAAGCCGTCGAGTTCGCCATGTGATCTCGAGCGAGAGCCCCTACCTGGCGCGCCAACGGTGTCGGTGTTTTGGACCGGCAACCTACTACGGGGAGTACCCGAAGTAGATGAATGTGACTCGCCGAGATCGGTAACTCGAAGGAAGAGGCACGTGGCACACAATTTAGACAGGTTCGGGCCGCGAGGTGCGTAATACCCTACGTCTCGTATGCCGCGTAGCTACGGATTGATAGGGCACGATTACGGGATGGTGCAATAGTGCGCCGTGAGTTGAGATTGGATGAGGTGATCCCGAGATCGGTCTCTCGCCTCGCCTTATATAGTCCGGAGGCGGTGGGTTACAAGTCGGAGTAGGGAAGGAGTACTAGTCGAGTACGTCTAGGAGACCTCTACACGGTGCGGAACGTGTACGAGTCCTAACCGAGTACTACTCCCGTGTTGTCCTTGTGCTCCACGCCTTCGGTGCCGTGTAGCGCAAGCCGGTAGTCCCGGGGCCCACCGAGTAGTCGGTCCCGGTACCCACCGAGGTAGTGGGCCCGGGGAGGTCCATACGACAAGCCCCCGAGTACTTTGTAGTCGAGAAGGATAGCTTCAAGTAGTCTTGACGGCCTTAACAAGTAGTCCTCAAGCGTCCCCGAGTGCTACAAGTCAAAAGTCCTCAAGAGTAGTCGAAGCATCCCGAGGCCGGAATGTACTCCGCTCGATGTTTGAGTAATCTTGAAGTCTTCTCGAGTAGTCCCAAGCGTCCTTGAAATCTGCCTTCGAAGGTCTTCAAAAATGCCTGCCTTGTCTTGAAGCCGGAGCCGTCAAGAAGATGCGATTTGCAGAACCGCCATCCAGTAGAGTAGCCCCCGAGCCTCGAGCCGCGGGCTCTGACTGAGGATCTATCCGAAGTCCCGGCGAGAAAATCCCGAAAAATCCGGAGAGAAAAAACCGAAGGACACGTGGCACGGAGCCCCCGAGCCTTGAATCGAGTACTTCCTCTCGAATTGAAGGGTCTTCTTGGAGAATGTGTCCTGAGATGCTCTTGAGATTAGCCACGTCCCAGGTAGTCGAGTAGAAGTAGCCGAGCCCCCGAGGTGAGGCGCGTCGACTAGTAGAATACGAAGAGTCACGCGTAGTCACCGAGTCTCGCCGCGCGTGGACTTATCCGGCCGCCCGTTGCGGAGGCGTTTTGGCTTATAAATACAAGCCGAAAACCTTAGGGTTTTTCACCCAAGTGAGCCGCGGTCATTCGCCACTTGAATCTTGAAGTAGATCCACTCCGGCCGAGTATTGCCGCCGTAGTAGATCCAAGCGCATCGCCACCCGAAAGCCGTAGGGTAGCCCCCGAGCGAATGCGAGTGAAGACTCCTCGTTCTTGGAGGATGAAGCCGTCCCCGTCGAAGACGTCGAAAGCCGGCGGGAAGAAGAGGAGCCATGCGAGAGGCTGCCGCGGCCGCACCGAGCGGCGCCGCCCACGTCTCCACCGCGCGCTGACCCTAGCCGCGAGTGGAAAAAGTCGAAGGTGAAGACCGAAGACTTGCTGACCCTGTTGAACAGCGGGTTCATCAGGGAGAAGGAGATCGATATGTGGAGATCCGCCGCCGGAGATCCCTATCCGATGGAGAAGGCACAAGACGAGATCCCGATGTTCTCGCGCTTCGTGGAGCGCGGTCTTGCGCTCCCAGCGAGTGACTTCTTCAAGGGGCTTCTCAGGTACTATGGCATCGAGTACCTCAACTTGAACCCCAACGGAATATTCCATACTTCTGTCTTCGTCCATTTCTGCGAAGCATTCTTGGGGATCAAACCACACTGGGTTCTCTTCCGGAAATTCTTCCGCGTGAAGCCGCGACCCCGCGCCTCCAACCCCGCAGTAGTCGGAGGGGCCGGGATCCAGTTGAGGGAAGATGCCGCTGAGCAGTACCTGGCGTACAAGCTCGTGGACTCCAATACGGACTGGAAGACGAGGTGGTTCTACACCACGAACCACCATCCCGAGCTGCCGAAGCCGAGCGGACGGCAGCCCAAGCACCAAGAGTGGTGGAACACGGAACCCACCATGCAAGAGGGGATCCAGCTCCCGGAGTTGCTGGCACGCATCAAGACCCTGCGGGATGCGGGACCGAGGGCCGAACATGTGGCCTTCGTTCCATGAAGCGCCGGATCCGGCCGCCGGCCGGCGCGGGATACGATGGGCTTCGAGTACACCGGCGACGATGATACGTCGCGGATGCGGGGGGCGAAATTGAGGACAACGACATCATCGAGAGGTTGTCGAGGATCTTCAAGGACATGCCGGAGTACACGGCGTGCCCTGTCGAGGAGTTCTCCGCCGCGCGCCCGCCCAACGAGGTAAGTAGCCGTACCCGCCTCGTCGAGTAGTAGGCACTTGTAGCAGAGTTGCTGACGCTTTTGTGTCTTTTGCGCAGGATGATGTGAAGCGGTTTGTCTCCGAGCCGCAGCCACCACCGAGCGGAATCGAGGTCCCAACGGTGGAGAAGGTGAAGGAGCGCCGAATAGTCGGAGACGACGACGATCCCGTCATTGTGGAGGATACCTCCGATGACGAAGAAGACGAAGAGACGGCGCAGGACCGCTTCCCGGTGCCGGCGGTCGAGGTTTAGCCGTCCGGGCTTGCCTCATGTACCTCTCATCCAAGACCCTCCGGCTAGCCTGGAGGCTAGCCTTGCTGCGCCGCCGAGGAAGCCGCGCAACCCCGCCAAGAAGCGGGTAGCCAAGAAGATGAAGGTCTCAGAGACCACGCCTCCAGAGGTAAGTCATCTTGAGCAAAGTAGTCGAGTACTCAATGATCGAGTACGGTGCTGACGAGTAGTCGTTCTTGTTGTGCAGGAGAGGCCGCCAGCAGAGCCCGTGGAGGAGGGCGATGAGGGCATGTGGCCCACAGTGGGGGAGCCAGCTGGAAGCCGAAGTCCAGCCCCCACTGTCGAAGAACTTCTGGCGCGGTTGGAGCGCCAGCCCCCTGCCCCAGAAGGGAGCAGAGTACCCGCGACCGCCGCCGCTGAAGAGGTGGAAGCCGCAGGGGTGCAGAGAACTTCTGCGCCGGCCGCCGCCACCGTAGAGGAGGCGGTAGTCGGAGAAGCGGAGGAAGAAACGCCCGCCGAGGGTGGACTGGTTGATATCGCCAGCATCCTCGGTGCTCCGGCCGTGACTATCGTCCGGTCGAACTTGTAAGTACCACGCCTTCATGAGTAGTACTCACTGTTGTAGTCGTTTTTTATCTGACGACCCTCTGTGGATACTTGTGCAGAAAATCCACGGACTTGAGCTGGGACGGAGAGGAGCCCACGGCAGCAGAGGCAGAAAGGGCCGCGCCGCCCGTCGAGGAGCCTCGCTCCGAAGCCCAAGCCGCGACCGAGCCCCCACCGCCGGCGCGCCGCCGCCGAGGCGGTCGTAGTCGAAAGTGGGTACTCCTCCGAAGCTATAGAGCCCCAAAAAGAGTAGTCGTAGATACCGATGCGCGTGTTCCTTGGTGACGGGCGCCGAAGGGGGTGACATCCCCGCGGGGGGTGCCCATGCGGGAGTTGACACCGCAGGCCCCGCAGGCCGCGGTAGGATCCCCCCGAGCCCATGGGGGAAACCGTCGAGAAGTCCGCCGAGGGGGAGGCGGCTACCACGTCGCCAGGGGTTGCCCTGGAGGTGGCGATCCGATCTCCCGAGATCCAAGACGCGGAGCCTATCCGCTCGGCGCCAATGACCGAGGCTACGTCGAGTAGCCATGGCGGGATTGAGCTGCTTGCCGACGATCTCGTCGAGCCGGCGGTGTTGGCGCAGCATCTGGAGGCGATGCGACGAGCCGAACAGTGGATGAAGGTACGTAGGCATTGCCTCCCGAGTAGTCAATCCTTTCGTTGAATACTCTGCTTGACTCGGATTTGTCTTGTGCAGGACGTCGCGGAGCGATCCCGCGAGAAGTCCAATCTGCTGCAAGGCTACGGCGACACGGTGCTGCGAGCTGAAGCTTTGGAGGAGCAGCTCATGAAGTCGAGGAAGCACGCGGCCGCCATGCAGTCGAAGCTTGACGCCGCCTTCGCCAAGTATCACAACGATGTGATGGACTTGCAGGCGAAGAGCGACGAGCTGGTGCGGAAGAACAAAGGCCTCCGCAACAAGAATAAAGGTATGTCTCTTGACTTGTCGGGTACTTGTTGGGAGTCATCAAGCTCTGACCCGTTGTTGTGTTCGGTGTTGCGAACTCGAAGGCCGGTGGAGCGACCGAAGGGCTCGGAGATCGGATGAAGAATCTCTTCTACCGGGAGCAAGAAGCCCGCTGTGTACTTGAACTCGACTACAAGGAGCCGGCCTTCGAGTGCGAGAAGCACATGGAGTTGAGAATTGCATCCGACGAGACCTCGTCAATCGCTACAAATCTTTGCGAGAGTTGAACGAAGATCGCGAGGCGCTCCGGCCCCGGGCCGAAGGACCTTGAGGAGGCCGCCCTCCCGATCGCGAGGCTCCCGGTGCCGCACCCGGCGGCCCCAAGATCGCTCCATTGGCGGATCGACTTCGTGAGGCGCCGAGCCGGCCGGCCGCCTACGTGAAGCACATGGCTAGGTCAATCCCGGCGGGTGCCGGCCTTCATGAAGTCGTACTTCCCGAAGGCCCCGGTGGAGGTAGTCGCCGGCGGGGTAGCCGCCAACCGCTCGGATGAGCGTGCGCGAGTTGCTTTGGAGCGGATGGCTCCCATCGCGGAGCGGAGGTAACCGATAAGTTGAACCTCCGGTAGCCCCGCATAGATAGGCGGTAGCCGTAGATGTGTAGGAAACGGCTTGTAATGAACTTTTTCATATATCAATGAAATGAGATGTTCCATCAATGAGTACTCGTGACCGCGATCTCGGAGTGCGGAGCGCCCATCGTGGAGTAGGTGCGAGTAGTAGTACTCGGCTTAGTAGTCCCGTCGTAGGGGAGTAGACGATAACGAAGTTGATGAACAATCAAACTTTATTACCGAAGAAGTACACACCGGGTGGCCGGGGCCGTAGTTACAAGTAGTCGCCCGGACCCGAAGGCCGCTTACAAACTCGAGTAGTGCTTTGGAGCGGGTAGCCGCTTACGGTGAGTGATCCGTAGGTAGCCGTGTAGGTCGGATCGCGGATCCGTAGGTAGCCGTGCGGGGGCCGGATCTTGGAGTGTGGTCTCTTGGTAGACCGTCTGCTAGAGTCCTTGACGCTCGTCGCGGCCCCGTGGTCCGTAGGTAGCCGCACGGGCCGGACTCCGGAGAAGAGTAGTCCGGAGACTTGGAGCCAGGACCCGGGGGGGGTCGCATGCGGCAAGGGGTGTTGATGTAGTCGTGTAGACTTGAACCCGGAGTAGTCGAGTAGACTAGGTGTAGAATCGACGAGAGCCGGTCGACGTTCCACGAGTTGTTGACTTCTTCGCCTTCTAGTGTTTGGAGGCGGTACGAGCCTGGCCCGGTCACCTTGGCCACGGTGAAGGGGCCTTCCCGTGGGGAGCCGAGTTTGTGAAGTCCTTCCGTGTTCGGATACGGCGGAGGACAAGATCTCCAACGTTGAAGGAGCGTTCCTTGACGTTGCGATCGTGGTAGCGTCGGATACCCTCCGGGTACCTTGCCTTGATTGGACGAGGGCGGCACGGCGAGCTTCTTCGAGGCCGTCGATATCAACTCGTCTCGTTGTCCTCCGAGACGCCTTCGTCGTAGTGCTCCACCGCCGGCGAGTTCCATATGACATCGGCGGGGAGGATGGCTTCGGAGCCGTAGACCGAGAAGTAGGGGGATTGCCCCGTTGGCTTGGATGGTTGAGTCCGCGGCCCCCGCAGTGCGTTGGGTAGTTCCTTGATCCACTTGCCCCCTTTTGAGTTAGCGGCGTCGCGTAGCCGCTTCTTGAGGGCGTCGAGCACCATCCCGTTGGCGCGCTCGACTTGTCCGTTGGCCCGTGGGTGGGCGACGGAGACGTATCGACGTCGATTCCGCCGTTCTCGCGGTACTCCCGCAACCGGTGGTTGTTGAAGTTGGACCCCGTGTCCGTGATGATGCGGTGGGGTAGCCCGTAGCGGTGTACGAGTTCATCCGGGAAGTCGAGTACTCTGTCGGCCTTGGGGCATGTGACCGGCTTGACCTCGATCCACTTGGTGAACTTGTCGATAGCCACCGGTACCTCCCGTTGAAACCTCCCCGGCGCGGCTTGGCGGTGGCCCAATCATGTCGAGCCCCTAGCGAGGCAAAGGGCCGGGTTGGCGGTATGGTGACTAGCTTGTAGGCGAGGGACGTGTTGTCGCTTGGCGAAGAACCGACATCTTTGGCACCTTCGACGAGTTCTTCGGCATCGCCCAGGGCTGTGGGCCAGTAGAAGGCTCGCCGGAAGGCCTTGCCGACCGGGCGTGCGGGAGGACGCGTGGTTGCCGCAGACGCCCTTGTGGATCTCCTCCAAGATGTCCTTGCCTTCTTCGCGAGGGACGCATTTCATGAGTACTCCGGAGGATGCGCCTCGCTTGTAAAGCTTGTCGCCGACGAGGACGTAAGACTTGACGCGGCGGACGAGTTGTTCGGCCGCGTTCTTGTCGGAGGGGACCTTCGCTCGCCGAGGTAGTCGATGAAGGGTTGCCTCCAGTCCACGTCGATCATCATGACCTCCCCGCCCACTGGTTGATGGGCCGGGGCGGTGGTCGGTGGCGCCGGCTCCGGGATGGATGGCGCGTGAAGCTCATGGACGAAGACGCCCGCGGTACTTGGGCGCGGGTGGATCCGAGCTTCGAGAGGACGTCCGCCGCAACGTTGTTGTCGCGAACGATGTGGTGGAACTCGAGACCATAGAATTTGTTCTCGAGCTTGCGGACTTCTAGACGCAGTAGGCGTCCATGTTCTCCTTGTTGCGGTCCCGGGACTTGTTGACTTGGTTGATGACCACCTGCGGAGTCGCCGTAGACTAGTAGCCGCTTGATGCCAAGTGAAGCCGCGAGGCGGAGCCCGTGTAGGAGAGCTTCGTACTCGGCTTCGTTGTTTGAGACCTTCCAGAAGATCTGCAGGACGTACTTGAGTTGTTCGCCCGTTGGAGAGATCGGGGAGTACCCCCGCGCCCGCGCCCTCGAGGTTGAGTGAGCCGTCGAAGTACATCACCCGGTGCTCGGTCGCACGGTGGGAGTAGGTAGCTGGTTCTCCCGCCACTCTGCCATGAAGTCGACTAGAGCTTGCGACTTGATGGCCGTGCGTGGCTTGAAGTCGATGGTGAGGGCGCCGAGCTCGACAGCCCATTTGGAGATCCTTCCGGTGGCGTCTGGGTTCCTCAGGATGTCGCCGAGCGGGTAGTCGGTGACGACGGAGACCGAGTACTCCTGGAAGTAGTGTCGTAGCTTCCGCGAGGTGATGAGTAGAGCGTACGAAGCTTCCCGCACGGCCGGTAGCGAGCCTTGGATTCGATAGAACCTCGCCGACGAAGTAGACCGGGCGCCCGGACCGGGTAGGCGTGGCCGTCTTCTCCGCCGCTCGACAACGATGGCGCATCGACCACGTGAGTAGTCGCAGCCGAGGTAGAGCAAGAGCGCTCGCCCTTGTAGGGAGCCGTGAGGACCGGCGGCTTCGACAGGAAGTCCTTGAGCCGGGCAAGGGCTTGGTCCGCCTCTGCTTGTCCACACGAACTTCTCGTGGTGCTTGAGTAGTTTGAAGAAGGGGAGACCCCGTTCTCCTAGCTTCGAGATGAATCCGTTCAATGCCGCCATGCACCCCGTCGGCTTCGGACGTCCTTGATGCTCGTGGGAGCTTTCATGCCGGTGATGGCGGATATCTTCTCGGGGTTGGCTTCGATGCCGCGCCGTGCGATGATGAAGCCGAGTAGTTTGCCCGAAGGTACGCCGAAGACGCACTTGTTCGGGTTGAGCTTCCAGCGGTACTCGCGTACCGATGCGAAGGTCTCTTCAAGGTCGTCGATGAGGGTACCGGAGTCCCCGGTTTTGACAACCACGTCATCCACGTAGGCCTCGACGTTCTTGTTGAGTTGCCGCTTGAAGCGAGCCCGGATGGCCCGTTGGTAGGTAGCGCCGGCGTTCTTCAACCCGAAAGACATGGTCGTGTAGCGATACGCGCCAAACGGGGTGATGAACGCGGTCTTCTCATGGTCTTCCTCCTTGATTGCGATCCGGTGATACCCGGAGTAGCGATCGAGGAAGCAGAGCGGTCGCGGCCCCCGCCGTGGAGTCGATGACTTGATCAATCCGCGGCAACCCGAAGGGGTCCTTGGGGGCGGTGCTTGTTGAGGTCGGTGTAGTCGACGCACATCCTCCACTCGTTCGAGTTCTTCTTGCGGACGAGGACGGGGTTGGCGAGCCACTCGGGATGGAAGACTTCTCCGATGAAGCCGCACGCGAGTAGCTTGGCGAGCTCCTTCTTGATGGCGTCCCGTCCGTCGTCGGCGAAGCGTCGGAGGTGTTGTCGCTTGGGGGTGGCCTTTGGGTCGACGTTGAGGCGGTGCTCGATCGGCTCCCCCGGGCACTCCCCGGCATGTCCGTCGGCTTCCACGCGAAGATGTCGCGGTTAGCCCGAAGGAAGCCGATGAGCGCGTCTTCCTATTTGGGGTCGAGGCCAGCCCCGATGGTGGTGGTCTTGGTGGGGTCGCCTGTTCCGAGGTCGACCGACTTGACGAGCACCTCCTCAGGTGGCCGAGGCTTGTTGGCGCTGTCAGACTTCTCTGGAATGTCGAGTTCGCTTGTGGCAAGCTTCTTCGACGCGGCGTAGACCTCCATCATCGGGGTGGGTACTTGATTTGTCGAAGCGATCACCACGGCCTCTGTATCGCAGTCGTGAGAGATCTTCAAGTCCCCTTGGAGGGAGAGTACGCCACCTTGGACTTGGCATTTTGAGTACCAAGTATGTGTAGTGGGGCACCGCCATGAACTTGGCGATGGCCGGTCCGCCGAGGATGGCATGGTAGGAAGTCTCGATATCCGCGACCTCGAACTTGATGTACTCGGTGCGGTAGTTGTCGCGAGACGCCCCGAAGGTAACCGGCGCGGTACCACCGAGCCTAGTGGGATAGCCGCGTTGCACCGGGACGATGCCGTAGAAAGGCATGCTTGCTCTTGTCGAGCATGGGGGTGACGTCAAGGTTCATCTTCTTCGCAGTCTTGGTGAAGAGGACGTTGAGCCCGCTTCCGCCGTCGATGAGCACCTTGTTGAGCTTGGAGCCCGCCACGTTGGTTTCGGGACGAGAGGGAAACGTCCCGGTTCGGAGAAAGCCGGTCCATTGGTCCGCGCGGGAGAAGGTGATGGGTGTCTCCCGACCACCCGAGAGGGGTCATAACCGCCGGTTCAATGGACATCACTTCACGGCGAGTAGCCTTCGCTCCCCGCCTGTCGGGTAGTCCGCCGAAGAGGACGTTGACGGTCTTCTCGGGTTCTTGGAAGTCGTCGCCGTCCTTCTTCTTGTTCTTCGATCGTGAGGGTGCGGTGGCTCCGGCGTATCCTTGAGTGCATGCACGAGCCGGTAGCACCGCTCGGTAGTGTGGTTGCCGTTTGGATGCCACGGGCACTTCTCCTTCAGCAGGTCTTTGAACCCGCCGGAATTCTTCTTCGAGTTCCCTTTCGGAGGACGCTGGATAGCCGCGACGGTATTGTCCGCTTGCGCTTGCGGTTGGAACCCGAGAAGTTGTTGTTGTTGTTGTTGTTGTTGTTGTTGCGGCCGCCTTGGTTTGGATTGCTGCTGCTGCCGCCACCTTGGTTCTGCTTGGACTTGCCGCGGATGGCGTCGTACTTGGCGTTGGCCTTGTCCTCTTCGTCCGCCCAGGACGTGATCATGTCCTTGAGGTGGGGAATGGACTTGGGGCGGCGTCGGCCGAAGTCTTCGAAGGTGCGGCGATGGTAGAGCCCGTCCCGGAAGAGGTCGATGACCTCCTTGTCGGTGACGTCCACGACGGTAGCGCGCTTGTCGAAAAAGCGGCGCATGTACTTGCGGAGGGTCTCGCCTTGTTCTCGCTTGATCATGGCAAGGTCCATGCGAGTACCGAACGGCCCATGGCGCCCGCGAAGTTGCTTGTGAATTGCTCCTTCGGCTGGTCCCACTTGTCGATTGAGTGCTTGTCCGGCCGACTCGAGCCACGTGAGTGGGGCTTGGTCCGGCGAAGGGGAAGTAGAGGCACTTGGTGTCGCCGTTGCCGCCGCCGTTCTCGATGGAGAGAGCGTAGCATCGGAGCCACCGGATGGGATCCTCGCCGCGTCGTATTTGGTGATCCCCAAAGGCTTGAACTTGTCGGGGAGGAGCGAGGTTGCGGCCGGGGTGAGAAGGCGGGGAAGCCGTCGCCTTCGGCGGCGGTCGTCGACTTCTTCTCGCCGCAACTCTTCGATTCTCTAGCGAGCATCGTACCCGCCGTGAGAGGCGCCGAGGCGTGGCTATGCGCGTGGCCGCGGCCGCCGCGGGCCGCCGCCGCCTCCGGCTTTCTTGTTGGCTCCGTGGTTGGAGCCGCCGCCGTCGCCGCCGCCGCCGTCGGGGTCGTTGCCGCCGCTACCGGCGGAGCACGGTGGGGGACGACTTCTCGGTTGACGTTGTCTTGTCGTGAGGGTCCGCCGGCGGTGGAGCGTCGACGGTTTGGTTCGAGGCGGAATGTCGCCCGAGTACGGTTAGGGACCGGGGTCAACACCGCGACTAGTAGCTTCGTTGTCGCGAGGCTTGGGCGGGGAGAGGTTGGGCGACTCTCTTGTCGACCCGCATGAAGTAGGCTTCTTCGGCGAGCTTGGCGATGACCTCTCCCGCCCGTATGTCCCGAGCCCGACGTGCGATCGTTGTGATCGACATGAGGCATTGCTCGGGAGTGGTGTGGACTCGCTCTCAACCCGCCGAGAGCTTCCGCAAGGTTGCGGATGGGAAGGTTGTCTCCGAGCCGCCGGCGTCGTTCGTTGCGCTTCCTTCGTTACGTTCGCGCCGGCGTCCCCGTTGGCGTCGGTCTCGTCCGCGGGGGCATCGGCGGACGGCTCGTCCGCGGAGATGTCCTCCAAGTACTTGTCCGCGGCCGTGCTCGAGGTTCCCGGGGGTGTCGCCGGCAGCCATGAAGACTTGACGATCGGGGGTACCCAAGCTCGGCTCGAAGGTGCCACCTCGGTTGGTGTGTTTGAGTCGGCCGGGCTAGTGGTGTTCCCTCCGGAACGGTAGCGAGTCGATGTAGGCGACGTAGCGTGAGTCCTCCTTTGTCGGCTCGGCGGGCTTGCGGTCGGCCGCAGACGTATCTTCCGGCCGGCGTCGATCTTATAACCAGCCCGCAGGCCGGCCCCGACAAGGGAAGCTCAGAGGAGTCGTCTTCGGACTCGGGCTCCTCGTGTCCGACCCGAAGTCGAACTCGTAGTCCGGGTTCGAGTAGAACTCGGAGAGAGGGCTGGAGTCCGAGACGCGGTTGGAGACGGCGTCGGAGTCCGAGTTGTACTCGGTTACGGGCTCCTTGCCGGCCCGGCGTGGTGTAGAAGCCTCCGTGCGGGCCCGGCTGGGAACGCGAGGGCCGCGCGCGGAGCGCTGGCATGGAGAGGGGACCGCCTCGCGATGGGCGAGGAGCCGGCTCGCATGCGATGGCCCATGGCGACGTCGGGTTCGAGTTGGAGACGGACTCGAGCTCGAAGTCAGCGTGGAGGTTGGAAAGCGAAATTTCGCCGAACTTGCCGGCGAGCTTGCCCGTGACAACTTCGGGAAGCGTCACAAGGCGTCCGTCCTCGAGTCGGGTTGCATGATCAAGCGGCGGCGGAAGGAGCCCGCGCCATCGGCGGTGCGGACCCGGGCGCCGAAGACGAAGGTGTCGCCGCGGTTGAAGGCGACGGTTGGCTTGATGTGAACGGAAGCCGTCGAGTTCGCCATGTGATCTCGAGCGAGAGCCCCTACCCGGCGCGCCACCGTGTCGGTGTTTTGGACCGGCAACCTACTACGGGGAGTACCCGAAGTAGATGAATGTGACTCGCCGAGATCGGTAACTCGAAGGAAGAGGCACGTGGCACACAATTTAGACGAGTTCGGGCCGCGAGGTGCGTAATACCCTACGTCATGTATGCTTTGCGTAGCTACGGATTGATAGGGCACGATTACGGGATGGTGCAATAGTGCGCCGTGAGTTGAGATTGGATGAGGTGATCCCGAGATCGGTCTCTGCCTCGCCTTATATAGTCGGGAGGCGGGGTTACAAGTCGGAGTAGGGAAGGAGTACTAGTCGAGTACGTCTAGGAGACCTCTACACGGTGCGGAACGTGTACGAGTCCTAACCGAGTACTACTCTCGTGTTGTCCTTGTGCTCCACGCCTTCGGGTGCCGTGTAGCGCAAGCCGGGTAGTCCCGGGGGCCCACCGAGTAGTCGGTCCCGGTAC
This sequence comes from Cenchrus americanus, assembly GCA_947561735.1. Lineage (NCBI taxonomy): Eukaryota > Viridiplantae > Streptophyta > Magnoliopsida > Poales > Poaceae > Cenchrus > Cenchrus americanus. Next base: position 257,251,969 of record OX387245.1, read on the forward strand.
CCACCGAGGTAGTGGGCCCGGGGAGGTCCATACGACAGGCCGTGTGCGCATTAAAAGAGAGGAAATAAACTAATAATTTATTAGATTGGCTACATATTTTGAGATAATGAATTGCCTAATCATGTTTGTTATGTGGTAGTATTTTGGGACGAAGGAAGTACTATTTTTTAGTGGGAGAAGAGTTACCATATATGTGCAACTATCCAAAGAGTACATGTCAGTGACACTCATGGTTGGTACACAAGCGTCCTCATGTTCTCCGTCCAAATGCGAAGTATTGGTTTACATCCTTCAACGAGCGGAATACCTTTCTAGTAATTGGATCCGTGTAGTGCTACAAAATCAAACAATGAGTGATAACAAAACTAAAACCAATGTTTTCGACTGAATATATAGGCTCTATGCTCCAGCTATCCGGGCGGAAGAGAATCGATGTTTAACTCAAGTTGCGCGATGATTTGCATCCATTTAATTAACTCTAAATGTTAGTTCTGATCATAATGTTGAAGACTTGAACATAATATATAGGCACAATGTTACATATTTAAATGTCTAAGAATTAGCATGCTAATCCTCACGTACATTATGTTTAGTGCTTGTGTCTCAATCTCCTTTAACAGATTCAGGGAGCTCTCCCTCATCCATGTAGCACAATACTTTGTTTTTTTATGTAAGTCAGACTCCAGTAGGCAGGTAAACATAAAAAGGCAAAAGAGAAATGATATGTTGAAGATTCTATGTAGATAGTTGATATACACAAAATCCATTGTTCTTATATTTAAGCATCATTGTGTTTCCTTAATTCTTACCTTGAACATCTTTTTGTTGTCATGTCCAACTCTGATCTCTAATGCCCACCCAGGCATTCCTCTACGCCTCTAAGCCATGGGTCCTTGCCTACACACATAAACATCCATTAATTTCACAAGCCACATATGTGTGATGCATTATTACGTTTCAATCCAATTGTGTGTGTTGTGTGTGTGTGTGTGTGTGTGTGTGTGGTGTTGTGTGTGTGTGTGTGTGTGTGTGTGTGTGTGTGTGTGTGTGTGTTGTGTGTGTGTGTGTGTGTGTTGACCCGGGCAGACATCTAAGTGAAAGAACTCCTTTACAACAACTCAAATTTGCGCATTTTTTGTATAGTAAAAAGTTGTTAATTCCATTGGAGTTCAAAATTTGAGTGAGGGTTTGTGCCTTCATTCACCTCAACATGGAGAAGAATTAGCATATATATGTAACTATCGAAAATGTACATGTCAGTGACACTCATGGTTGGTACATGAGCGTCATAAGGTTCTCCCTTCAGATGCGAAGTATTATTCTACAACCTTCAACAAGCGGAATACCTTTCTAGTAATTGGATCCGTGTAGTACTACAAAATCAAACAATGAGTGATAAGAAAACTAAAACCAAAATTTTCGACTGAATATATAGGCTCTATGCTCCATCTATTAAATATACGTGATCTTTTCTGATGCCACCATCATTGCATTTACTGAATACAGTTTCACCCATCCGGGTGGAAGAGTATTAATGTTGAACTCAAGTTGCGCAATGATCTACATGCATGTAAATAACTTTGAATGTTTGTTCTGACCATAATGCTGAAGAATTTCTTTTTAACTATCCCTCCTACTGCATACCTTGCTGGCCTACGCTATGTTTCGAAAGCTCTACCATCTGGAAAAATTAGGCAATCAGTTCGAGTTTATATCACATTGCAATATTGTACTTTTTATAATATGCAGTTGTTGAGCCTATCATCCAATTTTGACACTATTAACTAAATTGTAACCCATTCTCGAATATTGCAAGACCGTAATCCGAGCGAGTTCGATCATATTGTTGAGGAATTTAACATAATATATAGGCACAATGTTACATATTTAAATGTCAAAGAATTAGCATGCTAATCCTCACGTACATTATGTTTTGTGCTTTTGTCACAATCTCCATTAACAGATTCAGGGAGCTCTACTTCATCCATGTAGCACAATACTTCGATTTTGTATGTAAGCCGGACTCCAGTAGGCTGGTAAACATAAAACGGCAAAAGAGAAATGATACGTTGAAGATTCTATACAGATAGTTGATATACACAAAAACTCATTGTTCTTTCATATATTTAAGCATCATTGCATTTCCTTAATTCTTACCTTGAACATCTTTTTTTGTCATCTCCAACCTTGATCTCCAATGCACTCCCGGGCTTTCCTCTATGCCACTAAGCCATGTGTCCTTCCTAGACATACGTACACATCCATTGATTTCACAAACCACATATGTGTGATGTATCATTACGTTTCAATCCAATTGTGTGTGTGTGTGTGTGTGTTTTTTTTTCTAGACCCGAAAGCAGACATCTACATGAAAGAACTTCATTACAACAACTCAAATTTGAGCATTTTTTGCACTGTAAAAAGTTTTTAATTACACTAGAGTTCAAAATTTGAGTGAGAGTTTGTGCCTTCACTCACCTCAACGTGGATCCTCCCTTGTGTGCCGTGTGCGCATTAAAAGAGAGGAAATAAACTAATAATTTACTAGATTGGCTACATATTTTGAGATAATGAATTGCCAAATCATGTTTGTTATGTGGTACACACACAGGATAGTATTTTGGGACGAAGGAAGTACTATTTTTTAGTGGGAGAAGAGTTACCATATATGTGCAACTATCCAAAGAGTACATGTCAGTGACACTCATGGTTGGTACACAAGCGTCCTCATGTTCTCCGTCCAAATGCGAAGTATTGGTTTACATCCTTCAACGAGCGGAATACCTTTCTAGTAATTGGATCCGTGTAGTGCTACAAAATCAAACAATGAGTGATAACAAAACTAAAACCAATGTTTTCGACTGAATCTATAGGCTCTATGCTCCATCTATCCGGGCGGAAGAGAATCGATTCGAACTCAAGTTGGGCGATGATTTGCATCCATGTAATTAACTCTAAATGTTAGTTACGATCATAATGTTGAAGACTTGAACATAATATATAGGCACAATGTTACATATTTAAATGTCCAAGAATTAGCATGCTAATCCTCACGTACATTATGTTTAGTGCTTGTGTCTCAATCTCCTTTGACGATTCGGGGAGCTCTCCCTCATCCATGTAGCACAATACTTCGTTTTTTGATGTAAGTCGGACTCTAGTAAGCGAGTAAACATAAAACGGCAAAAGAGAAGTGATATGTTGAAGATTCTATATAGATAGTTTATATTCACAAAAATCCATTATTCTTATATTTAAGCATCATTGTGTTTCCTTAATTCTTACCTTGAACATCTTTTTGTTGTCATGTCCAACTCTGATCTCTAATGCCCACCCAGGCATTCCTCTACGCCTCTAAGCCATGGGTCCTTGCCTACACACATAAACATCCATTAATTTCACAAGCCACATATGTGTGATGCATTATTACGTTTCAATCCAATTGTGTGTGTGTGTGTGTGTGTGTGTGTGTGTGTGTGTGTGTGTGTGTGTGTGTGTGTGTGTGTGTGTGTGTGTGTGTGTGTGTGTGTGTGTGTGTGTGTGTGTGTGTGTGTGTGTGTGTGTGTGTGGACCCAGGCAGAAAGTGAAAGAACTCCTTTGCAACAACTCAAATTTGAGCATTTTTTGTATTGTAAAAAGTAGTTAATTACAATGGAGATCAAAATTTGAGTGAAGGTTTGTGCCATCACTCACCTCAACATGGAGAAACATTAGCATATATGTGTAACTATCGAAAATGTACATGTCAGTGACACTCATGGTTGGTACATAAGCGTCATAAGGTTCTCCCTCCAGATGCGAAGTATTGTTATACAGCCTTCAACGAGCGGAATACCTTTCTAGTAATTGGATCCGTGTAGTACTACAAAATCAAACAATGAGTAATAAGAAAATTAAAACCAAAATTTTTGACAGGATATATAGGCTCTATGCTCCATCTATCAAATATAGGTGATCTTTTCTGATGCCACCACCATTGCATTTACTGAATACAGTTTCACCCATCCGGGTGGAAGAGTATTAATGTTGAACTCAAGTTGCGCAATGATCTACATGCATGTAAATAACTTTGAATGTTTGTTCTGACCATAATGTTGAAGAATTTCTTTTTAACTATCCCTCCTACTGCATACCTTGCTGGCCTACGCTATGTTTCGAAAGCTCTACCATCTGGAAAAATTAGGCAATCAGTTCGAGTTTATATCACATTGCAATATTGTACTTTTTATAATATGCAGTTGTTGAGCCTATCATCCAATTTTGACACTATTATTAAATTGTAACCCATTCTGAATATTGCAAGACCAAAATCCGAGCAATATTATACCAGGAGTGCAAAAGCTCATGTAAGAAGCTCATGTGGATTGTCTTTGCCTCATAGGTCTTTAGATCAATTGTGTACAATGTAAAGAATGCCCTCAGGAAAATCACATCAATACCATCCGCGAAGCCAACCACATTAGATAAGGTGATCGAGCTATCACCTGGGAACAACTTCTTGAGCTCAATGACTCTATCTTGTGTCCATCCCACATCCACTTCAGGGCCAGCCTTCCTCCAAATGCAGTGTTTGGACTCTTGTACGGTGGCTAACGCTAGCCTGTCATCAGCCGGAAATGTCGCCAGAGGCCGAGTGTCTGTGGCACTCGACATCTCGTGTGATTCCAAGTCATACTTTATGAGTGTTTTTCTGAACATGAACCCAAAGTAGAGTGCCTTCCCCACAAACACATTGGGAGTCAAGAAGACGAGACAACTCTATATATGTTGTGATGGGCTCGCTCCAGGTACCAGCATCAGATGAGTAGGTTGTTGTGCTATAGCGAAGCCCAGCATGAACAATGAAACGAAAAGCTAAAGCATAAAACATGAAAGACAAGAAAGTAAACTCTCAACAGTGTAATTCTCAAAAGTCGATCCCCTTTACAAGTGTCGGTCGGCCTCCTTTTATAGGGAGACGAGCGGACTTTTTACATTCCAAAATTGACCTTGTGTAGAAAGAATCTAACTAGAATGTACTAGGCTAATACTGGGAATTCTCCATTGGGTCTTCACATATCAGCGCTTTCCTGATTTCACGCCGCGTATCACGGCGCTTTTTCTGGGATATGCACATGCGCCTGTCGGGTGAAGACCTTCAATTTGGAGACATCTTTCGCCTAGTCAATCCTGTTACCTGAAAACATTCGTTAGACAAAACATTGGGAAATGAATTGTTAGTGACGGCGAAGCCCCAAGCAAAAATAAGGTTGTGATTTCTCTCAGGTCGAGGATTCGACCCCTGGACTTCGTCTCGAGAATCCTGACAACGACAAGATTTAGGCAAGACTGGGACCCTTTTTAATGCTGAGCCTTTCGGGTGACGAAAGGTGAGTAGCGAAACTTGAGAAATTAAAAGGAGAGAAAGACTAAAAGGCTTGGGGGTTTCGCTGTGTCACGCCCGATGTTACAAGGAAAACTGGATGCATCTCATATGTGCGCTAGGATCAAGTTTACACACATATGATAGACGTCATGAGTGAATATCCATAATATAACATTCAAAATCGTACAAAGGTTTAACTTTATTAAAGTATCTTTATTACACTCAGACGGTAAACTCAAAGGTCTTTAACATCGAACAACATTAACTAAGACGATAAGCTTCATCTTCGATCTTCCACGGGCACTTGACTGGGGGATCGCATGCCTCAGAACTCATCGTAGTCATTGTAGAACTCCTCATCGTTGTTCTCCTCTGAACAACGGTAAGCAAGGGTGAGCACACTTATGGTTGGAGCTCAGCAAGTGGGGGAAAATGCAAGGCATCAAGGATAGGCTAAGGTTTTGCAGCGGTTAGCATTTTAATGTTGGTCAAATTTTATTTAACAACAACTAGTTACTAGATGTAAGTTCATACCAACCCACTTAAGCATTTAGAAAAGCATCTCTTCTCAAAAAACCCACAATAAACCATGATTTGATTCCATCTTTAAGCTTGATTATCATGTGAGGGTCCAAGCCGCTCTTGACCGTGAGCACGGCTGGTCGATCAGTTTTCACTCTACAGAGGTTGTACACTTTACCCACAGTTCGTGTTCCCCATGTTGCCCAGGTTGATCAGACCCTTAAACACTTCCAAGGTGAGTGGCTAGGGGTCCACTACAAAGCCTTTGCAAAGGAATGCAGAAGACCAACAACCCGCGACAGTTACAGTAGCGGAGCGGACCATAACCCTTCTTAGTGGTCAGCACCTTAGCAAAGGCTGCTACCCCAAAAGAACCGGGCTATACCCCTTCAACTCCGGCCCCCTGTGCTCCTTTCGGATAAGGCTATCACATAGTTCCAAAGCCAAAGCCATATAGACTATGGTTGCACTGTTTTCTTAGGTGGTTCTCCATGTTCCGATTAAATTAAGGTGTTCTTGTATTAACCACGAGCATCACCATAAAACATGTATAACTTCCATTTCTATAAAAGATCATTTGCAACCAACCCAGGGTAAAGCAACTAAGCATTATCTACCCAAAATATTTATTTAAACAGGGTTGTTCCAAGGAATCATGGATAAAATCTAGTCATGTCCTTAAAAAGGATTTCCCATCAAATTTATGCAATATCATAAATGGTAAACTTAAATGTCATGCAATTATATAGGATGAAATAGAATATGCAGGGGGAGAAGACCATTTGCCTTTCTCGCTTAAAAACTCAGATTCCTTTTCCTCGAAAAGTTGTTCTTGATCAACACCAATGGGCTCTTCAGTTGACACACGCATGATATCTACAAGCACACACAAGAAAGCATAGAATAAATAAAACAGTACACCAAGCAGATCCAAAAGCTACTAACACGCTGCTAAAACAAACGAGCTCGCTGAGACGATCGCATGGACACCAAGAACGCTAAAACGGATCTAAGACGACAAAGATATGACCAAAACATGGTCTAGGGGGCTTAACTGCGAAGAAAAACCAACTACCAGGGACTAAACTGAAAGAACCAGGGGCTAAAACCTAAAACACCTAAGAACCGAGGGTTTAGGGTGTAAAAGGATGTCTAAAGACCGCGAGTAGGGAAAACAGAGAAGCTTAGAGGCTAGGACGGTAAAAACAGGACTTAGATGTGACGATCTTTAAGGGTGGAAGGGTACGCTTGTGAAACTAGAAAACTGTAAAAGACGGCAGCGGCCCTGAGTTGACCGGTATGACCTCTGGTTGACTCAGGCGCGGGCAGATCTGGGTCGTCTGTACACTGATGGACGGCTGGCAACGGCGGCTGGTGGCAGGCGGCAGCAAAGACGCCGGAGACAGGCTGCACACGGCGGTGCGCAGCCACGGTCTCACCAGAGACGCTAAAAACGAGCATCCGACCAATATTTTCAATGGGGTTTGTTCCTACGCATAGCAGGGGAAGCGGCAAACCTAACCAAGGGCTCAAGGATATGATTCAGGTGACCATGGCATCTCGCACCGAAAGGGGGCGGCGCGGCCTACTCCAGCGGACACGGAGTAGCAGAGCTACGGCCCTAGGGAGGGAGAGAAAAGGGTGGACGGGGTGTAAGCTGCTCACCACGCAGACGGAGGAGCAACGGCGAGGGAGATCGAAGGCAGCGGTCTGAGGTTGACGGTGACGCTCCGGTGAAGAGGACGGGGAGATCCGGGGCGGCTCGGTCCGGCGGGGAAGGAGAGGCTCCGGTGAGGTAGGACTCTAAGCGGGCGTCTTGCGCGACGAGGGAGGAAAAGGGGAACCCGAGGAAGCTACTCCGGTGATGTCAAGCTTCGAGGGCGGCCGACAACAGCCCCGTGGTGAAGACCGAGTGACGACGGCATGTGCGTGAGGATGGAGAGGTGCGGAGCAAGGACGGCGCGGAAAGGGCGAGGCCGTAGAGCTCGTCTTTTATAGAGCGGGGAGAGGGAGAGGGAGAGCGACGGCCGTGGTGGAATTTTCATCAATGGCCATGGTGGCCGGCCTTTACTGGAGACGGAGTGAAGGAGGGGAAACTGAAGAGGGACTGAAGGAAATTGAAGGGGAAAGGGTTTGGGTCCGCGGTGGCAATTGAGGTGGTCGCATATGGGCCGGTGGTGGTGGAGGCCCATAGGACCACGACCGTCTAGTTGTGGATGTACCACCGCAGGTGGGGAACTATCAGTTCCAACGCCTTGTCGGTGATGGGATCCCAAACCATGAGGGCGAGTCCCAACCCGGATTCTACCCATAGAGTCTATATATCGAAGACTCTATCACGGGGAACTATGGTCTCAATGCGAGATTTTGTATAATGTAGCCTATCTAATATTACTCTCGGATCTTCTCGCTCCCGTACGTTTTATTAAATAAGCAAACACGTTGAGCATGCGAGCAGCCACATGGTATCCACACGAGCCTCGTTACGCGGTAAATTTGATGTCTAACTTAGACTTGGGTTTCTTAGTTTTTGTTAACACCAAAATTTGGTAAGGAGTCGACTTGTGGGTCTCGGTTCGATAAAGAGTCCGTCCGGTGGAAGGAAGGATCTTTTCGGAGATATTCGGCAAAGAGATCTCGGTCGGCTATCCGCTCCCGGTTCGGCAAAGGAACGAGAGAGCTGATTTTGCGGGATTGAATGGTGACGTGGCTCAATCGGGGAGAACGAATGGATGGATAGGCGATCGAGCTTAGAGATAAGTTAGGTAATGAATCCATTCGAAGTTGTACTTGACGGGGTATAAATATGACCCCCGAATGTATGTAAAAAGGGACAATCATTCTTCAATACACACCGGCCTTACGCCAAACCCTAGAGTCCTTTTGTCGTGTCGTCGAGTTCTTCGAGAGGGCCAATCGATCCGTCGACCTCCGTGAGTACCGGCAACCTTATATCATGTCTAGTATCATGCGGTGGATTTAGATCGATGCAAGTAGTCTTGTTACCATGCTTCGTGTCATGCGGTAGATTCAAGCTTGGTTCAAGAGGGTTTCTTGTTAGGTCATGAGCCATGCGGTGGGCTAAGATCTAGCTTGAAGCTAGTTATCGGCTCTATTGGATTACGGCAAGATCCAATAGATTCATTAAGCTAGTTATCGGTTCCAACGCCTTGTCGGTGATGGGATCCCAAACCATGAGGGCAGTCCCAACCCAGATTCTACCCATAGAGTCTGTATATCGAAGACTCTATCACAGGGAACTATGGTCTCAATGCAGATTTTGTATAATGTAGTCTATCTAATATTACTCTCGGATCTTCTGCTCCTGTACGTTTTATTAAATAAGCAAACACGTTGAGCATGCAGGCAGCCACATGGTATCCACACGAGCCTCGTTCTGCGGGTAAATTTGATGTCTAACTTAGACTTGGGTTTCTTAGTTTTCACATCTCTCTCATCATTAAATTGCTTGCCACATTATCAAATTGCTTATATGGGGCAATGTAATTAATGACTATGGACTCTATCATATAATCTGGATTTAGGACTTAGGAGTGCCAGGACGACATCCGAGGAGTTCCAGCTCCCACTCCGAGGGCACTGGAGGCGGACACGGCCGTGGCGGGCGTCGAGCGGGCTGTAGTCGCCGTCCGCCGAGGTCCGCGTACGGCGAGCAGAATGCCACACAATCATCAGAAGAAAAATATAGACTAATTCCAAACGTATCCTTAACTTGGTGCTATATCGTGCAATACAAACACAGTTTCGGCGAGCATCACACAAAACCAGGCACAGGCACAGGCTCATCAAGGACAGCAACTTGATAAGCGCCCAGATCGAGCAAGCCAGAGCGAAAAGCACGCCCATCAACGCATCAGCAATGCCGCCTGCCTACTACTACACACAGAGACGTCCATTCCTTTCAAGGCTTGCCGATCAGCATATATCTCAAAGACATTCTGCTCTTTCATGTCATTATTGGTGCCGCAGTGGGGATCGCAAAACTAATCACAACAGACACCACAAGTAGCTCTTTTCCGGTTAATACATGGCAACTGGTATATATGTCGACACATTACGATATTCCAGAGGGAAAACAGTAAACAAGCCTGCCATCATCAAGGTTAATTTGTGGGGAGCGGCGACGGCGGCGTGGCTCTCGAGATCGAAGTTGAGGGTGGAGCGGAGCGCCAGATGGGGCGCCACCGGGAGGAGAGCACCTGCGTGCGGACGCCGTATTTGGTCGGGAGGAGGGAGACGATGTCACCGAGGATGCCGTCGGGGAGGCGGCTGATGATGTCCTCGCGGCGGCCTTCTTCTTCTTCTTGGAGTCTCGTCTTCTTGGCTCTGGTGAGTGGTGACCATCATCCCCATCGAGGGATGCTTGCGCCATGGACACGGGTGGAATGGAAATATGAAATTACGGCACGGCGCGGCGAGGAGCCGAGCACTGTTGGGACTCCGATGGGCACTCGAGCCGGCGTGGCGTGGAATGCCGGGGAGGCGAGGGTTGGATATTCTGAATCGGAAATTTGGCTGTGCACAAGCACGAGTAACTGAGTACTATGCTCAAATAAAGACACTTGCTTTCATTTTCAGAAAAACAACACAGGAATTTTTTTCTTGGGTTCCCACCATCCAAACTATGGTTAATCTAGATTTTTATCTTTAAAAACTAATTGATACTACTTATAACCGTCTCAATTTGTTTTTTTTATCATTTAGTAGTGTGATTATTCATCCCCATTCTATTTTCTTCAGTTAGTTTTAGAGAATACCGTGAGCCCATCCAAAGACCCATGATTTATCTTTTTGCCACTATACCTCCGCCACTTTAAGGGAGTGTGAAAGAATCTATGTGCTATTGATACAACCAAAGGGCGTGTTTGATATGGGCCAAATTTGGCCGGCCAAGCCCACCGGAGCCACTTTTGTGTGTTTGATTTCCATTCAATGTTCCTGGATCCCACAAAGCAAAAAACCTTCTCTCTCCTGACTCTCGGCCTACGCTCTGGACTTTCGTTTTTCTAGAGCCAAGCTTGGCCCGTGCTCGCGTGAGCCACGGGTGAGGATAGTGATACCTCCCCTCTCACCCACCGCCACGGTACCACTCCGCGCCTGCCCGGTGACGCCACGAAGCCCAGGCGGGCGCGCCATGAGGAGGAGCCGGCGCTGGGGTGAGGTCCCCACGGTCACACCTGCGCTCGCGGCGGCGACGGCCGGGGGCGGAGCTCCCCCCGCGCTCACGGTCGCGCCCGCGTGTGGTGGAGGTGGCCGTGGGCGGAGCTCCCTCGCGTGGCGGCATTGTCCGGCGGAGGCAGAGGGCGGCGCTCGGTGCCGGCGCGGCCTAGCAACTATTCGATGCAATGTCGCAAAGGATTTTTTTTATCCAAACCTGTTTTTGGCCTTTTGACTCTCCTTAGCTACTAATCAACAATATATGTGCCACACGAACCATCCAAAGGACACATATGCAACAGTATGATGTCTATAATGCCCTAGATAATTACAATGGATGCATTTGCTTTTTTTCCTTCTTAATTGTTTTAAATTATTCAAACAGTAGCAAGATTTTAAAGTACTTATGTTTTTTTAGAATGACACGGTACAACACGCAGGCGCTCACAACACGCACCCACACTCACCCCTATGAATACACGTACGCAAACCCTACCCCTATGAGCACTGGCAGATCTAGAGATTCCCGAAGTCACCAATGGCGCCTCGTCGTCGACGGGAGCGTCGCTTACAACTTAACGCATACGCCGGTAAAAATCCTGAAAAATACAGGAAAAAAGGTGCGAGCACCAAGATTTGAACCCCGGTGAGTAGCGTCGCACCGGACCGTCCTGCCATGGGACTACAAGCCCAATCGCAAGAAATAAAACCCTCAAGTATGATTTGGGCACACGGGGATTTTCTCACGTGAAGAATCCACTCACTCCTAGCGCATTCAACTCACCACCATGGAGGACGGGCAGCAGCTGGGACTAGTAGTAAGTACTTCCTCAGTCTACACTTTACATACTATCAACAGACGGAGAATTTGGATGGGGAGGAACCAAAATCATTGATCTCGAAAAATGTGGTAACTATGTCCCGCCGACCATCCCGCCCTTTTTGATAAGCATGTTCGTTTGGCTGGTGGCTGATGGCTGGTGCTTTGGTTTGTTCCGAGAGAAAAGTCTTGCGGGCCGATTGTTGGTGGCTGGTTTGTTCGAGAAAAATGTCTGCCGGTTGGTAGGCGATAAGCCAAACGAACGGGCGTTTGTGGGAGACGTTGGTCTTGTTTTCATGAACGCCGGAGATGATGGAATCTTTGAGTGTCCACATAATAGTTGATAATAGTTTGGGTGAAATTGTGTAATAACCATTATGAATGTCATGTGGTGCTTTTAGCATTGGCGGGATTGTTGTTTTTTCTGTCTTTCTTTTTTTGATGAAACAGGAGGGGGAGCCCCTACTGATTATATATTTAAAATTAAAAGTAACCAAAACTAGTACAGCCAATCAAGAAACAAAAAAAGTAAGGTAAAAAATCAAAAAAATTACACATAAGTTTCTAGCCATAAGGACATAAGATGTTTGAGACTAGCTTTTGCTCTGAGAATAACTAGAGCAAATTCCTTCCGAAAGCAAGCCTTGGCCGACTGCAAAGAGGGTTGCAACCCGTTGAAGATGAAGTTCTTGCGGGCCATCCAAATAGACCAACTCATGATTATGATGACATCCATAAAGAAGGGCAGGTGAAGTTGCTGACGAAAAGAAGTGAGGACAACAAAGGGATCCCCAATGGGAATAAATAGGTGTAGAGATGCCCAGCAACTTCGAGCAAAATGGCAATGTAAAAAAAGATGCTCCAGAGTTTCCTCAACATGGAGATTGCAGAGAACGCATTCGTAGGATGGCAGGGTTGCTGCATTTTCCCAGTTTTAATTTGCAATGAAGCTCTGCAAGTTGTCCATGCATGGTTGAAGATGAAGCGACATTCATGGGGATGACATCAAAGAATTTTGAGCCTGGATGGCCGGAGCCATGACACAGCGGCGTATAGTATAGATATGCAGCTCTTCTGCAAAAAAAAACAACTTGTTCATCAGCAAGGAGGTGCGCGGGTTCAGGGAAAGTGTGAAACTAACATTAGTTCCCACGAACCGACAAGCCTAGCCACGCATTATTTTTTCAGACAAATTTGGGGGAGAGATCCCCACCTACTTTTTCATTGATTGAAAGGGCTTCAGGACGAGGCCATTACAAAGATCGTCTCGGCAAGCCGAGGAGAACAACATGAGGTCGACAAGATTGAAAAGAGAACTTACCGTGTGTTTGGTTGGAGAGGCGTGGTTGGATGGGGAGCGACGGGAGCGGAGAGGCACCGGAGGGAATATACCCTCTAAATGCGGGTTTGCTCCGTCCCTCAGATTTCGGTGGACGAAGCCGCCCCGCTCCTCTTTTCTCTCTCTCCGTGTCTCCTTCGTCTCCCTCCCGTCTCTCCTGTCACTGCCACCTCTCTCTCCTCTCTCTCTCCAGCGCGTCGGAGGCCATGGCGCCCGGCGGACCTCACGCCCGGAGCCCACTCGCGGCGAGCTCGCGCGCGCGCCCGCGGAGCCCGCTCGCGGCCGGAGCTCGCGCGCCGGCGGAGCCTACCCGCGCGGCCGGTGGAGCGCGCCCGCGGCCGGAGCTCGCGCGCCCGGCGGTGGCGGAGCCCACCCGCGCGGGCGCGCAGCTCGCCCCGGCTAGCGGAGTGCGCCTGCGGTCGGCGGAGCCCGCCCCTTTGCCCCGAGCTTGCCTCCCCGCCGTGATGTGTGTAGCCGTGCTCGCCCGAGCGCGACCGGCGGCAAAGCTCGCTCGCGGCCGGCGGGGCTCGCCCGCCCGGAACCGCATCTACTCTGTGCTCGCAGGGATCCCAAGGAAGAAGACAAGGAAGAAGATAAGGTTGAGGAAAAAATAAAAAGAAAAAGGAAATGAGTGAGAGTATGATAGGTGGGGTCCATTTGTGGCAGATGGGGTCCGCACTAACACCGTTATGTTGTCCTCCATCCCAGATTTTCAGATCCTTCATCCAAACAAAAGTTGGAACGAACTCATCCCCGACCCAAAAATATGAACCAAACTTAAGAGGGGTTGGAGCCGTCCCCAAAACAAAGGTCGGTTCCGCTCCGCTCCCGTGGCTCTCCAACCAAACACACGGTTACATAAGAGAAAACATAAAAGAACTCCATGTTAACCCTACAAAATGGCACAAGCTCTACATAACAGAAGGACATGATAAAACCAAAAGCATTCTACCAATCATTCATGAGAGCCACTACCAAACAACTTGCTTGCTAGGCCCATTGTAGCCAAATTGCCACCACTGCCCCTCGCAGCGACGTACGCCGCCTTGTGGCCACCCTCCAGTGAATTGGGAGGATTTGCCAATAGAATGGAGGCTAAGAACAAGAGAGGCAACTGGACCAAAATATCACAAGAAACAACATCCTCCCTTCGAGTTGAGACAACACACAATGGATCAAAGGTACATATAGGTATTGTGTACCATCATCCAACACCCTTTGAGGGGAGGAAGCCTCAGAGGAGGGACAATTGGCAAAGAGACACCCAACATAGGATTTTGACATCTTCATCAACAAGGAGAGCACCGACAAATTAGAGGTGTCAACAGTAGCCACTCGTGAAACCTCAATAGAAACCAAAGAAGCTCCAACAACCTTCTAGTCTACTGCAAACACAAAAGGGGTGGTTATCCATGAGTGCTGCTACGAGCAACTTACTTTCCAGGTTCATATAGGCCAAAGTGCCACCCACACCCCTCGCGGCTACGCCGCCCTGTGGCCACCCTCCAACAAATTGGGAGGGCTAGCCGACAGAATAGGGGCTAAAGGTGGGAAGCAGCTTGACCAAGATGTCGCTGAAAAACGACGACCTCCCTTTGAGCTGTCGGTAACACCAATGAAAGCACATCCAAATGTCTCATATCACCACAAAACACCCTTCGAGGGGAGGAAACCTCAAAGGAGAGATAGCAGACAAAAACAACACTCGATATTTGATATGCTACCTCCATCAACAAGGAGAGCGCTGACGAAATAAAGGCGCCAACAACAAACACTTGTGGAATATGGCGGAGGGGCAATGGTCATCACCGACAGCGAAGGCACAAGGAAGAGGAAGCCTTTTGATGAGGCCTTCAAGAAGGAAGACAACATCCAAGGATGACATCATCACTAGCCCGCGCAGGCGGGCAATAGCTATCGCCTAGGCCACAACCACAGAAGATGTTGATTCTTACTAATGGGAAGGTCAAGGTGGAGTGGATCTCTAGTTGAACACGCAGGGACAACTGGAGTGGAGGTGGTGTGGAGGATGTGTGGCGCCTCTGCAGTTGAGCCATCGACACGCATCCGACGAGGAGGGAGAGAGTGGAGGGTCGAGTCGCGGCGGAGAAGGGTGTAGGTCTTCTTGGAGCGACACGGTCAAGACTGTGGAGTCCATCCTCCACGACCGCTGCTCTGGCCCGGCGGGGGTGAGCTACCCCGACGGCGGCACCAGCCACGACCGGGGAGCCGGAGATGAGAGGATCATTGCTGCCCCCTACCGCCGCACGCAGACGCATGGCGGCTGCCGGGGATGAGACGACGAAGGGGAAGGGGTGGCAGCACCAGTTGTAGGGGTGGCACGAGGTCGGTCCAGACGTCGACGTGAGAGACAGAGGAGGTGTCAGTGGAGGTGGCGGCGGATTCAGGGTTAGAATAGAATGGGGAAAAGGTAAGTGGGAGGGGCAAACGTGTTGCGGGGTCCGTTGGCCGCCACGTCACCACCTTCCTGGCGGCCGGTCGGACTTCCGATAGCCGCTTGGGCGACAGCGAGGTGGGGGTCGAGCGCGGAAGGGTGGCGGCGATAGATCTAGGGTTAGCACTGAATGGGGGAAAATGTGAGTGGGAGGGGCAAATGTGTTGCCGGGTCCATTGACCGCCCCGCTACCTGCTTCCTAGCGGCCGGTCGGACTTTCAGCGGCCGCTCAGGCGATAGTGAGGTGGGGGCCCTAGCGCGGTGGGGTGGCGGTGTGGGCGGCGTGCTCACTGGGGGGATTGTTTAGTCAGCCTAGCCAAGCCTGACGTGTTTGTGGTTGGTCAGACATAGTACAGATAATTGATGCATGAATTGTTCGGGAAGGTAACACACACAAAACACAAAAATAGAGGTGTAATTGCTGCTTCCGACCTTCTGTCACGATAAAAATTAGGTGAAGGGATGCAAGTTCCACTTGCCACAAGCACAGAATTCACCTACGAGGCAGAATGCTCACTCATCATGGCACTCTGCCACATGAAGCTCCTTGTGTTTGTGGCAGCCTCATCCTGTTCTGGTCAAACAGAAAATAACTGAACCAAACAATCATTTTTTGTTCACTGAAGCTCAGCTCAAAGTAACAGACTAATATACCCAACCCAAGCAAACACAGAATTGAGAACGAGCCCCGGCTCGGTTGGCTAGCACAGCGGCTGTGTGTGCTAGCAACCCGTGTTCGAATCCCTCTCGACACGGGTTTATCTCAGCAAGGATTTATTTCCAAAAAAAAACTCACCGGTGAAGCCGGGGTTCGGGGGTTTTCTAAACCGGAAGTTAGCTTTCTCCTCTGAATGAAAACGTGGGGGCAGTCTTACCCCACCTGCTTAGTTTTTTAGCAAACACAGAACTGATCATTAATTTATGGTTCAGGAAGTCATCTAAAGGGAATCATGAACATTGTTCATCCTCTTGATTATTGCACCATGACCAGCACCAGCTGCAATCTTGTTCCATGCATGCAGGCTGATAAATCGTTCGGGAAAGTGAAACAAAAATAACAAAGAGGAATAAACTAGTATCCGATTTCAGTAATGAGCAGAGTTTCACAGACAAGTACAGCATGTCAAGGTCCACACACATAAACACCATACTCTATAGCATAGCCAAAATTCCTAGTCCTGTTGCATATACATAGTAGAGCAAATCATACTATTCTAGCAGTAACCAAAAGCAAAAATAATGCAAATTATACTACTCTAGCTGTCATCACGAAAGAGATTAATGTCAGTTATTCCTTTTTTCACCTGAGGTTTACCTGTGCAGTGTGCACAACATCTGAATGGTGACAACGGTTTTGTACTCTTGTCCCCTGCTGTGTTGTTAATTCAAGATTCATATATGCACAATGTGTTTGACTTTTATGTTTACCAGGTTAGCCACAAAAGTCACCATCACAACAATGAATTAGCAAGCTTCTGGCCCTCCGAGTAATTAGGAGCCAGATGAGGTCATCAACCACACAGTATCATGTACAAAAAAAAACATGCACATATGAGATTGCAGTGTTTAAATTTCATGATGCTCATTCGTTTCATGTCTTCACCGATAGATAGCAGAAATACTGGAGCATATATAGTCACAGATCAACTAGGATACTGCAAACGGGTTACCAGCTTAGATTCAAGCCTGATTGAGCTTGAAACAGAAGATCAAGCTGAAAAGTTCTTAAGAAACTAGAGCTTAAAAACACATAAACTCTGAAGGCTAGCCTAGTCTCACCGATGCTAAAAGCGTCGGCCAGCCATAGAACCATGCGGTTTGCCATTACTACCAGTCCATTTTCCGTTGATCAAGAAGCTCTCACATGAGCAGCTTAATTGTTTCATGCACCTGAGGCACACACGCCTGATCCTTCGGTCCTTCCTCAGTACACGCTGCTCCAAGTGCTGCACAAATGTACAAGATTTGAAAATAAAATAAGCTTACTGATGGATGAGATGAATGCTATATGATTGCTCCTCACCAACTAAACAGCAGCAGCTTATTATTCACAACAATATCTGTATAAACTCACTAGATGAACACCAATATTGCCATCGATTTGGATGTTGTTAAGTAACATTGACAGATGACATCTAAAACATGAAAAAACTCAAAGTAATTTCTTTTTAACTATCCCTCCTACTGCATATATACCTTCCTAGCCTAGGCTAATTTCTAGAGCTCTACCATCTGGAAAATTTAGGCAATCAGTTCGATCGGTTTTGTATCAGGTTGCAATATTGCACTTTTAATAATATGTATCCGATCCCGCATCCCCTTCAGGGGATATAGCCTTCCTCCAAATGCAGAGTTTGGACTCTTGCACGGTGGCTAACGCTAGCCCGTCATCGAGCAGGAAATGTCGCCAGAGGTCGAGTGTATGTGGCACTCCAATTACAGACACCTCGTTCGATTCCAGATCATACTTTAGGAGTGTTTTGCCGAACACGAACCCAAAGTAGAGTGCCTTCCCCACAAGCACGCTGGGAGTCAAGAAATCGTCCAGGGGCAGCTCTGTGTCTGTGGTGATGATGGGCTCGTTCCAGGTACCAGCATCAGATGAGTAGGTAGAGATGAATGCCTCCCCGCCAATACCACCATAGCCCGCACAAACGACGAGGAAGGGTCCGCGGTGGCAATCGAGGTGGTCGCATGGGCCGGTGGCGGTGGAGGCGCATAGGACCGCGGCCGTCCAGTACCAGTAGTGGATGTACCGCCGCGGATGGGGAACGGGCAGCTGCAGCGCCTTGTCGGCGATGGGATCCCAGACCATGAGGACGACCTCCGAGGAGTTCCAGCTCCCAGGGCACCGGAGGAGGACACGGCCGTGGCGGGCGTCGAGCGGGCCGTAGCCGCCGAGGTCCGCGTCCGGCGAGCAGAAGGCGGTTGTGGCGACGAAGCCGGCCGTTGGACCCTTGAAGTCCCCTATATTGCAGAGGAACCCGAGCATGGGCGGCGTGCGGTGGAGCTCGCGGTACCTGCGGCGGAAGCGGTGGCCGGAGACGAGGCGGCGCCAGCGCTTGCAGACGAGCGCGGCGCGGACGAGGAGCGCGGGCTCCTGCGGTGGGAATCGGAGGAGGATCTCCTCCTCGATCTCCTCCATCAGCGGCGGCGCCGCGGTGGACGATGGTTGCGGCGGCGGCGGCGCGCGGTGGCGGACGTGGTGCCGCCGGTTTGGTCGGTCGGTCGACGAGCAGGCGAGTGAAGCGGCGCGAGGCCCCGTCCACCCAGGTTGTGTGGCGGCTCCGGCCGTCTGGTGCGGCCTCCTCCTCGAGCTCCTCCATCGCCGCCGCCGCCGCCGCCGAGAGCGAGGCTGAGCCTGAGAGACTGAAGAAGTGCCTGACCGATCAGATTCTACTTCTCCCCAAAAGTCAGACCGGGCCGGGCGGCAGTCGAATGAATGGTTCAAGGCCCAAATTAGCTAGGCTGTCGAATGGTCCAAGGCCTGCGAGCTTCAGCCTTGAGGTGAGCGGTTAAAACACGAAGGTAAGAATGCCGAATTTTTTTAATATATTTTTTAATCATTTTGCAAATTACACAACCGTCTGTAAATTTAGCAGATTTGGCAACCAACCGTCACGCGTCATGGCCACAGCGGTTGGGGCAAACCGCCGTGGGCCATGGCGGGCGCGAGCAAACGCCGTGGGCCACGGGCGGCCGAGCCCAACCGTCGTGGGCCGTGGCCCACGCGCGTAGAGTCATTTAAATTTTTTGATAAAACTTTAATAAATGTAGTAGAAATGAGTAAAAAACACTAGGTTGTAATAAAGAAAAGCAAAGTCACATAATAAAAAATAGTCATGATGACAGATAACAGTGCTCATGTAGAAACAATATGAGACCTAATCTAGCATCGTCTGGTCTTCTTGAGCAGCCTGCTGCGGCGTGCGTCTGCTCGCGAGGGTACGTCAACGAGTCAGGAGGGTGGATCTGCCGACGCCTAGCATCGCCTGTCGGCTGTGGTGTCGCCACTACCGCCATCGACCGTGCAACCTCGTGGGACGACCCTGGCAGCCCTACGCTCGCGCCTGCCAGCTTTGAGCCTCCTGAAGACTGCAGTGTCCCACCGCTCGCGCCTTGCAGCTGCGAGGCTCCTCGCCGCGCCCCACCGGTCGCTCCTGGCAGCTGCGAGCCTCCTGGTGGTTGAATTAACTAAACGCATTTCTACAATTTTCTAAACGAGATAAATTAATCTTCTACATTTTCTAAACAAATAAAAGTATTTTCTACAATTTTATACAAATTAAACTAATTGAATTAACTAATTTCTAAACTTTCTAATCTATAAACTAATTTTCTAAATTTGAACTAATTAAATTAACTAATTTCTAAACTTTCTAATCTATAAACTAATTTTATAAATCTAAACTAATTTCTAAATTTTCTAATTTATAAACTAATTTTCTAAATCTAAACTAATTATATTAATAAAAAATAAAGAAGAGAAAACTTACCATAGGAGAGGAAGGGAGGCGGCGGCAGGGGTGAGGGGGACGGCGGCCGTCGTCGCCCTTTATATAGGCACAGCTGCCCGCCGTCCCCGCACGGGTTTAAATTCCTACGTCGTGGGCCATGGCGGACGCAGCACCAACCGCCGTGGCCCACGCGGTAGGTTCCCGCGGGGCCCGCCCCTAACGGTCGGCCCCCTTACCGCCGTGGGTCACACAGTTGGAGGTGCTACCGCCGTGGCTCACGGCGGCCGCCATGGCGCACGGCGGTTGTTGGTTGTCAAATCTGCTAAATTTTCAAAAGGTCATATAATTTTGCAAAATGATTAAAAAATATAAAAAATTCGAGATTGCCGCAACCATCTGAAGAAAAACACAACTCTAGACTATTTTTTAAAGACGTGTCCACACATTTTCATTAAGAATATGAGAGAGTTCTGATAAGCTTAAGAAGACAAAAACAACAACGCCAAAGCCTGACAGGAGTGAAAGATTACAGCCAAAGCCTAAGGCGATCAGGCAATTCCAGCGAGCTTTAGCCTTTAGCTGCAATTTATATATTTTTTCAAGGTTTTCAAAAAAAACAAATGACAGTTTCAAGAATTGTCAAAACTATAACATTGTCGTCATACCTTAGGGCGGCCACCATGCCATGGGGTGTTTGCAGGACCAAGCGTCATATCATACGCCGGTTAGACCACTCGCCAGGCATTTGAACGTGCGCATATACTATGAGGTATAAGTGTCATACCGTAGGGCGTCTGCACTCCAAACGGCGTACTCTGTGGCATTAGACCAAACGTCATATAGCAAGACGTTTGCAGGCGGTTGGTTCCCCACCCCTATAAAACACCAGATTTTAGATGAAAATATCATAACAATTTGGAAAAAAAGAAAGAGAGGGTGGATGCATGTTACGACTAGGTAAGGCACATGATTAGGGTAGTAGAAGTGTCGTACGTGCCATTGCAAAGTTGTGTGGTTGTTTTATGTAAGTCTTCTACATTAAGTGATGAAACTTGTAATTTCATTTATTGTAGTCCAATTAAAAAACACGTTTTGATACGGCAGCGGTAGGCCCTTATCGCCGTGTCATATGACATTTGCATCTTGCAACCGCCCGTACCCCCATTTTGACACTTGCGATCCCGCATGTGCGGGCGGTAGAAGGCAAACCGCCCTACCATATGGCGTTTAGGTTAGCCATAGGTACGGCGAGTTAGACCATGTTTGGATGGTGAAAAGGAAGAGTAAAGTTGCAAATGAATAGTGATCGAATAGTGTTTCGATGAGAGAAGATGTGATGAATGTGATGGGTAAATAGTGTTTTCTCTGTTCCTTTCCAACGAAGAGAACAGGGCCTTAACTTCCTTTTCAAGTGACACGTCACTAAACGCCGTACCACGCGGTGGTTGGCTCATAAGACCGTCTCCAACAACGATGCGAACGCGGATCCGCGTAAACATCGGCTTGCGGCGGGAGATGAGATTCACATGCTTGCAAAAGAAGAAGCTTTGCGGCGGCAAAGCGCATCCCTTGGCGCATCTACTTGCGGTCGTTGGTTCCGCGCGCGGGCCGCCGCACCACCGAACTCGAGCGGCGAGTGGAGGCGCGGTGGAGGAGCCGGAGGCGCGGCGGCGGACGGGGTGCGCCTTCCTCGCGTCTTTGGAGGGCTGCGGCGGTCGCTCTCGCTCGAGCTACCATGGTGGCGCGCAAGGACTCCACCGCGCCCGCGCGCGCGGGGGGGGCGCGGGGCGGGGAGTCCACCGGCTAGGATGGCGCGCGGGGACTCCACCGGCTAGGAGCGAGTGTCGCGGCCTCCCGCGGCCGGGCGCGACGGATGCGCCCTCCTCCGCGGATTGAGCGGCCTGGACGAGCCTCTACAGCTGCGCTGGTGGAGGGAGCGATTTGCGGTCGTGCGGGTGGGCGTCGCGGTCGTGGAGGTGGCGGCGGTGCGATTCATCCCGTCCATCGGCTTCCCGGTGTGCCACGGGAGGTGGGATCGAGCTCTTCTGCCTCCATCGGATCCTCCGCCCCATCTCTCTCTCCCCCTCAGATCGAGAGGTGTAGGAGAGGGAGGATATCGTGACGCGGTGGAGGTGAAGAAGTGGAAGGACGTCGTGGCGAGCTCCCTCCTTCCTTATCGCCCCCTCCATCTCCGGCGGCCTCGATTTGGTCGCCATCGCCTGAGATTCGCGCAAGTGCTCGAATTCATAGGTCAACGGCGAGATCCGCAGGGTGTAGAGGAGGCAGCACAGCATGCGAGAGGCGGCGGCGACGGGGAGCAACTCGGTGACGAGAGATGGAGAGGGTGCGCGGCGCAGGGGAGGGAGGTCGACGCGCGGAGCGACGAGCGAGGAGGCAGAGGCGACCCGACGGGTGGGGAAGGAGGAGGCCGAGGTGGGACCCGCTGGCGGTTGGGATTGGGAAAGCCCCCAGAGCCCCCGAGAATGCAACACTGCCGCCTTCAGCTGCAAAACGCAAAACCTGTTGCGGCTCTTGCTAGAGCCGCTACAGTGCGCGCCTGATCTGCATTTTGCAGATGCAGATGCTTTTACAGCAACTGCTGGAGACAGTCTAACAGTCGTATGGTTAGCGGTAATAGTATGGTACCAAGAGAAATTGACATGTCCTATTGGGTGTCAAATTTCCAGATTTCTCCCATTTCCTTGGCACTCTCATCACTTCAGTCTCGCACACCCGACCACCGACCAAACCCTAGATCTGTCGCCCGCTCCCATCGCCGGGGGCCACAATGGGTCCACCGCCGCCAGCACCGCTGCCGGACGAGCTCGTCGAGGAGATCCTCCTCCGCGTCCCGCCGTCCGACCCCGCGACCCTCGTGCGCGCCGCCGTCGCTCGAAGCGGTGGTGCCGCCTCGTCGCCGGCGACGGCTTCCGCCGCAGGTATCGCGCCCACCACTGCGTGCCCCCACGCTAGGCTTCTTGTGTGACCACAGGGACAACAACGGCTTCTCCACCAGCTTCGTCCCCGCGTCCTCCTTCCGACCCAATGCCTAGGGCGCCGAGCACCGCGAGCTGCACCCGGAGGACGCGCGCCACGGCCGCGTCCTCCTCCGTGTCTCCCCGGTGATGTTCGGCATCGAACTACGCCGGTTTTGCCTCGTCGTCTGGAACCCCATTTCGGGCCACCGGTTCGTGCTGCCGAGGCCGAAGGGCTTCTGCGACAAGTGGATCCGGAAAGCCATGGTGTTTTGTGCTGCTGCTCCCGCCGTCTCGTGCGACCACCTCGGTTGCCACCGTGGGCACTTCACAGTTGTCCTCATTGGCAATTACCCAAATGGTATGCTCTCCTGCGTCTACTCATCACAGGCTGGTGCGTGGAGCAAGATCACCTTTGCCCGGCACCTCGGTTGGGCCTGCCGTTTTGATGAGTACAGTGAGGAGGGTGGCGCCCATGTAGGGGATGCACTGTACTACATGTTGACGCGGGGAAATAAAATCCTCAAGTATGATTTGGGCACGGGAATTTTCTCGTCATCGAGCCACCTCCTCTCGCTCTCACGTGAAGAATGCCTTGTCGGTGTTTTAGACCGGCAAACCTACCAAGGGGGTGCCCGAGGTAGTAGATTGTGCGGTGGGGATCGTGATCGGGAGACCGAGAACTCGAAGGTGTGCGCATGGACACGGGACACAAGATTTATACGGTTCGGGCCGCCAAGGTGGCCAACCCTACGTCATGTTTGGGGGATCAAGTATGGCGCCCCGCGCTTGGTGTTGGTTGAGATCGGGTGCCGGCTAGGTACCGGCCCTCCTTTATATAGTCCGGGGGGCGGGTTCCTAGTTGGTTACAAGGCGAGAGTCCTAGTAGGATTACACGGAACGAGTCCTAGTAGGATTACGGGGGAATTCTAGTAGGAGTCCGTCTTCATCCTTCCTTGCATGGGTACCGGGGAGTATGCCCGACAAGCCCCCGAGCACATTGTAGTCGAGTGTAGTAGTTCGAGTAGTCTTGAAGGCTCTACGAGTAGTTCTTGAGCGTCCTCGAGTACGCATGGAGAAGTCTTCAATAGTACTTGAACCGCCACGAGGCCGGAAGGTGGTACGACTCATTTGTCTTGAAGTCGAGATTATATGGAAGTGCGATTGCAAAATCACACTCCATATGGAGTAGCCCCCGAGCCTTAGGTTGAGTTGCGGACTCTAGCCGAGGGTCGGTCTTGATTCCAAATCTTCGTCTTGAAAAAATTGAATGATGGGTGTAGCATATCGACCCCCGAGCCTTGAAATGATTAGGTATCAATCCAAGGGTCTTCGGTATCCACGAAAGCCATCATTCGAGCACTCTTGCGGCGTGTAGCCCTCGAGATAAGAGAGCCATATGAGCCACATCAAGTAGTTGTTGGTACGAGCCCCCGAGCTTGAGAGCAAGCGAAGTCTCTCGGAGTCATCCTCGAGTAGTAATTTGAGTGTAGCCCCGAGCCGGAGAGATTCCGAATAGTAGTTTGGCGTCGAGCCGTGGAGCTTGAGAAGTAGTTGTGCCGTCAGAGCGGACTTTAGATGCGACCGAAGTCGACTTTAAATGCCGGCAAAGCGGACTTTAGATGTGACTTGAAAACCGAAGTCGACTTTGTGCTGCGCGAAGCGGACTTTGATATGCGACTTTGGAAGTCGACTTTAGGTTGCCGTGTGAAACGGACTTTAGATGCGACTACAGTAGTCGACTTTGCGCCACACGGAGTGGATTAAGATGCAAAAAACGAAAAGCACTTTCCGAAAAGCCAAAGCGAATAAAAAATCAGAGAAAACGAACAATTTTGCCACCGGAGCGGGCTTAAGATTGCGACCGAAGTCGGCTTGTGCCACCGGAGTGGGCTTGGGTGCGACCGTTAGCGTCGACTTGTGCCACCGGAGTGGGCTTAAGTACCGAGCCATGGATTTCGGACCCAAGGTGCGGTTTCCGCGAGAGAGGGGTTGTGCCACCGAGTGGGCTTGGATGCGACCGTTAGCGTCGACTTGTGCCACCGGAGTGGGCTTAAGTACCTGAGTCATGGATTTCAGACCCAAGGTACAGTTGCCGCCGAGCAGGCTTGTGCCACGGAGTGGGCTTGATGCGACCGTTAGCGTCGACTTGTTCCACCGGAGTGGGCTTAAGTACACGAGCCATGGATTTCAGACCCAAGGTACGGTTGCCACCGTAGTGGACTTGAAGGTGCGATCGGAGTCGACTTGTGTACCTAGGCCATGGATTTCAGACCGAAGGTATGGAGCGTGAGTACTTACGGTACTTGGACCCATGGTACAGAGCGTGAAGACCACGTGCAGCTAGGTTCCATAGTCGCCAGGACCCGTGGGCCACTTACAGCTAGGTTCCATCGAAGCTTACACACGTAGTATGCCACCGAAGCAGGCGAAGATGCGACCGGAGTCGACTTTAAGTTGCCGCACGGAGCGGACTTTAGGATGCGACTTTAAAAGTCGACTTTAGATTGCCGCGCGTAGCGGACTTTAGAAGCTGCCTCCTAGGGATAGCCCCCGAGTTGATGAAGTAGACTCGTGGTGACTTGATTAATATACCCCAAAAGTAGTCAGCAAAGTGTAGCTCCCGTGAAAACCCGCCGAGAAGCGTACACAAATGAGTAGTCGGCAAGTAGTCCTACATGATGAGGAGAACAAGCCAAGAAAAGAAAACAGTAATCATTTAAATAAATGACTTAGTTGTTCTTTGCTGGCGGCAGCATCGTTGATGAAGCCGTGGCGGTCGGCGATGGAGCCGCGACGGTTGTTGCTGAAGTTGACTAGTCGAGTTGATTCCGACTAGTTGGGGGCGTGATCGCCGTTCTCGACTAGTTTGGAAAACTAGTCGAGATGAATGGTCGACGATGCGACCGAAAGACGACGTCGCGGCGGCGCGCGGCGTACTCGAAGTAGAGCCGGTGTTGCCGCGAGACGAAGTCGCGGCGCACGCAGCGGCCGACGATGAGCCGCGTGACGGGCCGTGCGACGTGCGAGGCACCCGGACGCGCGGCATAGGCGAAGTAGTCGACGACGAGCGGCGCAACGAGCCGCGCGATGAGCTCGCGTGACGCGAGTAGTTGACGACGAGTGATGAGCCGCGCGACGTGCCAAGGCACCCGGACGCGCGCGTAGGCGAAGTAGTTGACGACGAGCACGCGCGAGGCGGAGTAGTCGACGACGAGCGGCGCGACGGGCCGCGTGACGAGCCGCACGACGTGTTGAGGCACCCGGACGCGCGGTGTAAGAGAAGTAGTCGACGACGAGCTCGCGCGAGGCGGAGTAGTCGACGACGAGCGGCGCGACGAGCCGCGTGACGAGCCGCGCGACGTGCCGAGGCACCCCGGACGCGCGGCGGAGGCGAAGTAGTCGACGACGAGCGGTGCGACAAGCCGCGTGACAAGCCGAGCGACGTGCCGAGGCACCCGGACGCGTGGCGTAGGCGAAGTAGTCGACGAC
This sequence comes from Cenchrus americanus, assembly GCA_947561735.1. Classification (NCBI taxonomy): domain Eukaryota; kingdom Viridiplantae; phylum Streptophyta; class Magnoliopsida; order Poales; family Poaceae; genus Cenchrus; species Cenchrus americanus. Next base: position 257,278,572 of record OX387245.1, read on the forward strand.
GAGCTCGCGCGAGGCGAGTAGTCGACGACGAGCCTGCGCGAGGCAGAGTAGTTGACGACGAGCGGCGCGACGAGCCGTGTGACGAGCCGCGCGATGTGCCGAGGCTCCCGGACGCGCGGCGGAGGCGAAGTAGTTGACGACGAGCTTGCGCGAGGCGGAGTAGTCGACGACGAGCGGCGCGACGAGCCGTGTGACGAGCCGCGCGAAGTGTCGAGGCACCCGGACGCGCGGCGGAGGCGAAGTAGTCGACGACGAGCCTGCGCGAGGCGGAGTAGTCGACGACGAGCCTGCGCGAGGCGGAGTAGTCGACGACGAGCGGCGTGACGAGCCGCGTAACGAGCCGCGCGACGTGCCGAGGCACCTGGACGCGCGCGGAGGCGAAGTAGTCGATGACGAGCGGTGCGACAAGCCGCGTGACGAGCCGAGCGACGTGCCGAGGCACCCGACGCGTGGCGTAGGCGAAGTAGTCGACGACGAGCTCGCGCGAGGCGGAGTAGTCGACGACAAGCTTGCGCGAGGCGGAGTAGTCGACGACGAGCGGCGCGACGAGCCGCGTGACGAGCCGCGCGATGTGCCGAGGCTCCCGGGACGCGCGGCGGAGGCGAAGTAGTCGACGACGAGCTTGCGCGAGGCGGAGTAGTCGACGACGAGCGGCGCGACGAGCCGTGTGACGAGCCGCGCGCAGTGTCGAGGCACCCCGACGCGCGGCGTAGGCGAAGTAGTCGACGACGAGCTTGCGCGAGGCGGAGTAGTCGACGACGAGCTGCGCGACGAGCCGCGTGACGTGCCGAGACACCCAGACGCGCGGTAGAGGCGAAGTAGTCGACGACGAGCGGCGCGACGAGCCGCGTGACGAGCCGCGCGACTTGCCGAGGCACCCGGACGCGCGGCCGAGGTGAAGTAGTCGACGACGAGCTCGCGCGAGGCGGAGTAGTCGACGATGAGCGGCGCGACGGGCCGCGTGACGAGCCGCGCGACGTGCCGAGGCACCCGGACGCGCGACGTAGGCGAAGTAGTCGACGACGAGCCGCGCGACGTGCCAAGGCACCCGGACGCGCGGCGTAGGCGAAGTAGTCGACAATGAGCCTGCGCGAGGCGGAGTAGTCGACGACGAGCCGCGCGACGTGCCGAAGCAACCGGAAGCGCGACGTAGGAAAATTGATTCCGTTTTGACAAGAGCAAGGCGACTTGCTTGAATGGATCTCTGCGAGTCGACAAGTAGATTGATCTTGTTGACGGGGGTCCTTCGAATTCGCCTGGTGGTGATGATCACCCCCTACCGGCGCGTCGACCGGTGTTTTAGACCGGCAAACCTATCAAGGGGGTACCCGAGGTAGTAGATTGTGCGGTGGGGATCGTGATCGGGAGACCGAGAATTCGAATGTGTGCGCATGGACACGAGACACAAGATTTATACGGGTTCGGGCTGCCAAGGTGGCCAACCCTACGTCTTGTTTGGGGATCAAGTATGGCGCCCGCGCTTGGTGTTGGTTGAGATCGGGTGCCGGCTAGGTACCCGGCCCTCCTTTATATAGTCCAGGGGGCGGGTTCCTAGTCGGTTACAAGGCAGGAGTCCTAGTAGGATTACACGGAACGAGTCCTAGTAGGATTACAGGGGAATTCTAGTAGGAGTCCGTCTTCTTACTTCCTTGCATGGGTACCGGGGAGTATGCCCGACATGCACTCACTCGAGCGCATTCAACTCACCACCATGGAGGACGGGCAGCTGGGACTAGTAGTACTGCGTCAGTCTGCACTTTACATACTGTCAACAGACGAAGAATTTGGATGGGGAGGAACCAAAATCATTGATGTCGAAAAATGTGGAAACTACGCCCCGTCTGTTGGCAAATAAGCCACGCCATGGTGTGTGGCTGGGGTGCATTGGTGTGCGGGTGTCCAGATCGTTGATGTGTTCACGTTCTGGCTGCCTGTTAGCTTGTGTCGTCATGTGTTGTGTCCATGGTGTGTAGGTCCGGTCCGTGTACGTGTGTGCGTCACGGTGTCCAGGTTGTGTTAGTTGCATGCGTAGGTAGTAGAGCAACTGATGGTTGGCGATCAGCTCGGAGGAAGGCGGCTTCGTGCGCATGAGTGCGTGGCCCATGTACGAGTGGGGGCCGAGTCTTTAGGAGCTAGTGTGTGCGTGCGCGCCGGTGCCGCAGGGGCAGTTGCTAGGCGCTGCAGCTATAAAGGGTGATGTAATCTCATCTGTAAGGGTTGAGCCAAGCGAAGCAATGAAACAATAGCCAAGGCCGTCAGTGCGGCCGCGGCGTTCGTCGCCGGAAACCTTGTGTTTGTGGGTCTGTGCGCCATTGATGTGTGCTTGAGCTCCCTCGCGTTCGTGAGCGTGAGTGATTGATCCATAAAGTGCTCTTCAGTTCAGATTCAGTTTACAAGTGGAGGTGTCTCACATCTGCATGGTGGATGGATTGAAAAGATCATCTGGAGTGAATAAAAGAATATTTGCAACCCTTGCCTCTTGGCAAATGGCAATGAAGTTTAAGTTGGTTATGCTGCGCGAGCTTGAGCTCTTTGTTTGAATTTCCCACGCTCGTGCAGCCTCGGCTGGCTACGCTACGCTACTAAGCGATGGACTGTTATATGCATACATTCCAGCAAGTTCAAATTGCTACTCATCATGTGGATATTCTTCCATGCGTGTTTCTGGTATATCATAGCTAATCAACTTTTCACGCACTTGCTCGGCCTTGCTTAAAGAGATCGAACGATGGACTAATCTGATCTGTTTTCTAGCTTTCTTGCCCAACTCACAAGAGTCGCTTCATGGTCAGTCCCTTCCAAATCAATGATTACCATTCCTCGAAGACGATTCAGGGTGAGTTCCTCGGTCTTCCAATTCGATGGTTGATCACAAACACAGTCTGATGGGGACACCAATTGTGCCTACAATGAGTAGGTTATTGGATTCATGATATCAAATGCAACCAGGAACGGTTAAAAAAATGAATGAAGTGAGTATATATTATCATCCTGTGGACATACCAACAGATTTTTGCAAAAAATAAAAAAGCAAAAAGAGCACCAGCACTTTGTTGGAAGCCAATGGGAGCTGGCCGACATGTATGGCTAGGTACCCCTCCAGTACTATGGGGAATAAATGTATTTTTCATCGCTCAAGTATTGCAAACGTGTGATATTCATCATTTTATATTTCATTTGATGCAAATCAACCCCTTAAATAACTAAATCGGTGCATTTATCATTCCCACATTAGTTTAATAATTATTTTGGTATTATATAACACTGATTTAGGTCATGTAGCTATCTTGCTAAAAAACTGTTTAGCAACATCTCATGTTAAATCAATCTCTATAATAGTTCAGTGAGAAAATGAGAACTTTCCATCAAAAAATTCGCTCAAAAATCCATTAATTTTTTGATAATTTTTGTAGTGGGTACAACGGCGAGCGGGTAAGGGAGGGTCGGGTGAGACCGTGAGAAAAGGCAGGCACTTTGGGCAGAAACATTTTAGAAAGCGTGAAAAATTTCGTTTTCGCTGCAATGGGCAGCGAAATCTTTCCATTTATGAGAGGTCCGAGCTGACAGGTGGTCCTCTGTGAGAGGTGGGTATGTTTCCCCTTGGGTGAGAAAAGTTTTCTATTCTCTCACTTTTATAGTATAGATAAGGCAATTTAGAGGATTTATTTATCTCTTTATGCACCAACTCAGTAAGTTTAGAGGTTGATTTACACCAAATAAAATATGAAGGATGGATGTCACACTTTTGAAATACTTGATAGATAAAAATACACTGTTCCTAATCCTGGATGTACACATTGTATAATTAATAAATAATAAAATCCCTGTCCTCTAAAAAATGTTTCGTGGGCCTCCGGTCACTCCGCCAGCCACGGGAGGAGAAGGCTAACAAAAAAAAGTTCTCCAACATTTGTTGAACTCATCCTTTTATTTTACAAAAAAATGTTGTGATATTTTTGGAAAAATGTTGGTCTAACATTATTAGGAAAAGTGCTGGTCCAACTTTTTTATTCGGAAAAATGTTGGTCAACTTTTTTATTCATTGAAAATGTTGAATTGTTCATCACTAGTTGAACTTCTTGATTATAGAAACGGAAATATGAAGCTAGGCTGAAAGTAGACTTTGATGGATTTTTATACTTTTGATGCTTAATCGTCGTCCGGCGGTATAGTTGCTCTGAGATTGTCAAATTCAGAGTTGTTGCTTCGAGATAACAAACAGAAAAAAAGGTTCACCTCTTTTATGAAGGTTTGTTTTCAAGGGAGCCTATTGGTTGTGATTTTGGTCCCTATTACAACGTGAAGATGTGAGGGGGAGTAGTCCGGGCGGCAAGCAAAGCACTGAGTCATCACTTTGGAAATATTCGCCAAGAGATGGAGAAGTAATAATAGACTTTGCTTATGATCTCCCTAAAAGTTGGTGGACTTTTGTTTCTATTTTGGTGATCAGCTTTGAAGCTGAATTCACTGTAAAAATTGGGTTGTGTGCAATTGCAGAGGCCGGAGATAATTCCATTGTCAAAACAAAAATAATTAAAGCGATACAATTTTCTTCCCGATGCTCATCCGTATATAAGATAGTCAGACTTCACCATTTATTTATAAAATGAAAAATGTTGTGAAATCTGGCACTGCTTCATCATTGTAGGGATGAGGGGGGGAAATAAATGAAAACATATATATCTTTCATGCCACGTTCTTCATGGAGCTCAAATCATCAGCAACACCTTTCACAAACTGGTGGAATCCTTCGAATGTTGCAGTAGCAGCAGGCCACAGTGCAGTTGTTGTTGCAACCTAAAAAAAAAATTGTCCAGCAGAGCTGTAATCTATGCTCATACCAATATTATTAATCACTTTGTTAAGCCTGTGGCAAAGCAATCTATATCGAGTACTATCGCCTAAGAAATGGCCAAAGATAACCGATCACTGAAAAATATATACGAGCAGCAGAAGGCATCCTAGATGATATGTAGGCGAAAGTTTGGAGCCCCAAATAAACAAAGTAGCAGGAATTTGGAGTTGAGTTTCAGCAATAGGTTTTTACCGTATACAATGATGCGTCGAGGTTTTTGGATGCTCATCGAGCTTGTAACTGGTGGTTGTGGTGTGACTAAAACAGCTGCCGTAGTTAGCAGGAGGATAGAGATGAAAGCTGCCCTCATGGTGTTGATAGACATCTTCAGCTTTGGCTGGTGAATTGCAGCTTCCAGCTTGAGACGATGGTATATATAGTGGAATAGTGCACCTTTATAGAAGTTGAGCTCTAGCAGGTGAGGATTAGGAGGGGTGGAGGAAGGAATGCAGCCACTAATACTGTCCTTTTTTTTTGTTAAGTGTGATGGCAAAATTAGATCCATACCGTTAAAGAAACCAATGCATAGATATATACCATTAAAAAATCCAGCTATATAGCATCAAAAGGTTGGAAGTTATAGCATGATGAAGGAATGCAGCCAATAATCCATGTTCTTTTTTGTGAAGGCAAAATTAGATCACACCATTCAAAGAACCAATGTATTCATTGTCAAAAAAAAGAACCAATGTATAGATATATACCATTAAAACATTCACCTAAGTAGGCAAGTAGCCGTGCTTCCAATTTGGGGTGATATCAATAAAAGCAGAGAATGCCTCTTTTATATAAAAAATGTTATCCTAAAAAAACTAAATCTAGTCCACAACTGTAAATTCCAAGAATTGACAAAAAATTAATTGTAATATCCGAATCCACGACCCTTTTACGAGTTGCAAATTCCGAAACATAAGAGTTAAGATTGTGTAATTGGTTTTGCTTGCGCTGCGTTTTTTTTCTGAAAGTTCTTGCAGCGAGATCTTTCAGCCCAAAAGCATAATAAGCTCGAACCCCCTCCCGGCTATTTGTTTGGGAAAGGAAAAAGGCCTTTTAACATCCTCAACTGTCATCAAAGTCTGATTTTCTTCCCCCATCCACAAAACCGGGTATCTGACATCCCTCAATTATCTAATTCGTTTATTTTCAGTGGTTTTGGTGTTGGGTCCCACAAGTCATACACAGTTTGCGGTGCGTCCCACCATGTGCCTTTCTTCTCCCCCATTATCTCCTCCCCTTTCTCCTCCATAGATGCCCCGCTATGCTCCCACCGCAGGCCGCGCGGCGTGGGGGCAAGGCTCGCACACCGCTCTGGCTCGCATCAGGGTCGCGCACCGCGCCTTTCTGGGCCACATCGCCCAAGCTACGACGGTCGTCGGTCGCGCTAAGCTTGGCATCATGGCCGCACTGGTCGAGTTGACCACCAATGTGCTTACCGTGCGGGCCAGGGCCGCCGCACCGTGCCGACCGCACTGCGTTGGCCCGGCCGCTGGTCTGCTTCCATGCGGGATGGCTATGCTACGCTTGCCGTCGCTGATCGCTCTTGGCTTGGCCGCGCCATGGTGGTCTGGGATGCGCCGCGCCGGCTGAAGGTAGAAGAAGTCAAGAGATTTTTTTTTATATAAGAAAAGAGGTAGAGGAGGCTACGAGTAAATGTTTGTACACGTGGATCACTTCAAAAACAGCCTATGGATCAAATGCAAACAGATTAGATAGGCAAGGGATGTCATATACACGGTTTTGCATACGAGGGACGCGATAGTCAGATTTTAGTGATAATTGAGGACGGTGAAAGGACTTTTCCTTTGGGGAACCACCACCAAGGCCCAAAAGGTCGAAATCACATTTGGGCCCAGAACCTTGACGCCAACGGTTCACGGCCCACGTCGCGCTTCTTCTTCTCCCCTGTCCACCCCTTCCGGCCTTCCCTCTTTCCTTCCCCATCAGCGCCGCCGCCCCTTTCCGCCGCCGCCACCTCCGCTGCTTGCCTCTCCAATCCAATACCCCGAACGCGTGTGCCGCCCGCCCGTCCGTCCTCTAAGCTCGAACCTTGGAGGGTGCAGTTTCGGCAGCAACCCCACTCCGCCACCCTTCGCCGCCGCCGCCGCCGCCGCCATCCTCTCCGCAGGATGGGGAAGCGGAAGCCCATGCCTTCCGCCGCCGCTCGAGGTACGAAACGCCGCCCCAACCAATGCGACCCCCCCTTGCTTCCATTGGGGAGATTGTATTGACGTCCTTCCCCCTCGTGTTGCTGCTGCTGTAATCGCAGGAGCGAAGAGCCGCCCGAAGAGGCCAAGGTCAGCCAAGCAGGCAGCTGAGATGCGGGAGGAGAATCCCCATCTGTCGGAGCACGACGACGGTGTGGTTCTCTTCTTCCTGCATTGCGTTGGACTCTTCATTTAGCGTGTCTCTCCTATGAATTCCGGCGGATTGATTCGCAATTCCTCTCTTTATGGCCATCGTTATTAGCTAATAAGCAAGAAAAAGCTTTGAGTTGCTAGTTTGTGCCACCGGGAATTTTACCATGGGGTTACTCAACTGACCAGAGAGTTAAGCCCAATTGGGCTGTTGGGATTTACTCCACTTTTTTTTTATTCCTGCAGCAGAATAGTGCTTGCATCTTTTCTTCCTACTGAACTTGAGCATTATGTGCAGCAGAAACTGTAGATACTGAATCTAGAGCAGCGGAGGCTGTTCAACACGAGGAAAATTCCAATGGGAGAGTTCAAGGCATAGCACAGAGTGATGACGATGACACAGAAGATGAGCACACCACTTCTAGTGGTGATGCGCAGGGTGATTCGATAAACAATGGCAATGATTGTTCTGATGAAACAGAGACTTCATGGTTAGTGCTGCTAATATGAGGCTTTTTTCTATATAATTTGTTAGCCATCTATCATCTTTATGGAGTATACACTTCCATGTTTGCATTCAGAATGTTAACCTGATGTCATCTGTTTACCTTATTTATTTTTGTATACAATTTTGTTTGGTTAAATCGTACTGTACATATTATAGTAATAAGATGCTGAGCGGATCACTTAATTTTTTAGTACTTTATTCAATAGTCATTTTGATCTGAAGAGCTATTTTTTTAGACCACTGAGGTTAGTCCTCAATGTTTTTTGATCAGGTTAGAATTGAACTGGCAATTTTCCTTTGAAATTCCATCTATGATTGTAAGAAAGCAAAAGTGACAAGTAAACCCTTTCTATAGATCATTTCCTGTTCTAGCACGCTCTCGTTTTTTTAATGTTGTCTCCCTTATCTATGTTGCAGTTCATTTCATCGTCATGTTAGCCGCATCATAACAAAAGAAGAAGTCAAGGCATTGATAAAGCAGAACTCCAAATTTAAATGGGAAATGCCTGCTGTGGGCATTCCAAGGTCCAAATGGGTTGGAACAGGTGAAAAAATGCAGGTACAGTTTCGGTTATCCTTATGTGAGTTATGTCATGTCATATACTTTGAATTTTTCATGTCAGTCATCTGAATTTGGGTGATATGTGTAAGTCTTTCAGTCTGGAGATATGCTATTATTTCAAGTGCCAATGCTATATTGCCCTTGAGTAATGCTGTTCGAGAAACATAACGATGCCTTATTAGATATCATACCACCTCCATCGGATTTTCATGTTTGAAGGCTAAATTGAATCACACATCATACAAAATTATAGGCGAACATGATCTCAGCCGTGGAAGCTGCTTACTAAACTTATATGAATTTGTTGCTGAACTTTCAAGTGTGTTTTTGGTACATGCTAATGTTTTTTCTTCGGAAGGGAGTGAGTTACCAAGATAATACATTTGTGTTTTGTGTGCTTTATGGATTTTGTTAACTGTCCATAACTCATCTTACTATTTGGAGTTGCGAAACTGGGAATCAATGTTTGGGGAAGGAAACATTGATAGTTGTTTCGGGGAGCAACACTTGTTTCTGTGACTTTTTAATATTTTTACGATATATTGTGAATTTATGCAAATTTTATTAAGCACAAGACCCACTAAATTATTGCTCATGTTCATTTTTTGTTTGCGTATGCCTCTTTGACTCACTAAACTAAATGTCAAAAATAATCAAATAGCTGTGTGATCAGTTACCTTACTGCTTGTGCATGACAAGTTCTGGGATGATTAATTTTAAGAAGAATCTCGATGCTTTGTTCTTTTAGGAAGCTTGCGATGATCATCTTCATGATGTCAAGGGAAAGTTGAGAAACCATTGGCAACATACGCTTTCAGATCATTTAAATTCTCGATTGGGCTTCTTCTCTCTCTGTAAGTTTCCTTTTTTTCTTGCAATAAACATCATCTCTTCTTTAGCTGCCTTGAGCGCAGCTGCGAAGGTCACGGTTCTTTCTTGTCGTCGGGAGAGCTCCAACTCCTATAATATCCCAGAATACGGAGTTTTAGATTACAATGAATTGTTTTAAGCTTCTGTGTCTTAAATGAGAGCAATATAGCTCACTGAAACACCAGCCTTCAGTCTACCTCCAGCTCCAGCTCCACGACTTTGTGGAGCTGGAGTTCTTCTGAACAGGCCATTATGGCTACTGAGTCAAAGCAGATATATTATTATTGCACCCTCAGTTATCTTGGCCTAGAGCGAATAAAGGTTCCTGTTATCAGAATTTGTGATAGAGCATAGCAATGTTTTAAAATGTGTGCCTAAGTTATTCTAAATCCTAAAGAGTGAAGTCTTTTCATGTCATATGGCTATTCAATCCTAAAGAGTGAAGTCTTTTCATGGTGTATCCCTATCCAATCCTTGGTCTAATCATATTCGAGGAAAAGAAGGGTTACTGATACAGTTTTAGCATCATCAGTCAATTCCCAACCCTACTTTCTCCGATACAGACACACAGTGATGAAAGGGCCAAATTAGGGCTGCACCTTGTTAAATTTTCTCACCGGTATGATGTATGGTATAATTTCTATTATCCTTATGTCAGATATAATTTTATTCTTAATGGATTACTGCAGGTAATAGTTATCGTGACATAATGCATTGTAATAAGAAGCCATTTTATCTGAAAAGCAATGGTGTGGATTCCAGTACTATGGATGCATATCTTATGCATGCTGTAAGTTTTACTATCTCTTTCTGGTCATGTTATTATAATATTATCCTGGACCTCTTATGGTGCTGGCTAATCTGAAAAGTGTACTACTTTTGCAGTTGAATCATGTTCATAGAACACGAGATGTTGTCATTAGAAATGACGCAAAGCTTAGAAATGATGCTGACAAAGATATTTTGGATGATGATACATACCTTGATCAGGGTTTTACACGCCCAAAGGTATATCACATCAAGAATGTTGAAATATTGAGCAGTAACTTAGATTGCATTAATAGATTTTCTAGTTGTTTTGTGCAATGCTGCTTTATTTGTTTCTTTGTGATGTGTGTTTGTGAAAAGAAAAAAGTCATTTATGCAAGGTGGATAGGTTTGTAATAAGTCTTGATAGTTGGTTTCTGCACTATTATTTGCAATTTATGATGAGTTATGTTTTGTATGTGACTCTAGAGCTTGGCTACATTATCCTATTGTGTTGACAATAAACCATGGCAGCAAATAGCACCTTAACGATAAACCTTAAGATTCAGTTGACCTTTCTGTTCATTCCCTGAATTTTCAAATAACACTTGTTCGCAGCAAAACTTAATGCCTTTTTTCCATTTTAGTGTGCACATTACAGTTACGCTAGTGCAGTCTCAATAACTATGCCTTTTGAGAATCTTTCATGCACCAAGGGAGCCCTGCAGGATGGGGCATCTTTTATTCCTAACAATTTGGTTTAAACAAATAATATTGTCTTAAACTCCACGCAATAGTAGTAAATAAAATAACTAATTGGTTATATTTTATTATAACGGATCAATTTCCAGTTGTCTTGACTTGAGGTTATCAGGTCATGTGTCTCACGGTGTGCAGCTTCAGCACATCGCATGGTCTTGGAGGTGAAGCTCTGCCATTTGGTAGATGTCCTCCAAAAAGCAATCCACAACATGCTTAGAAATAACTTTGGTTGACTTTGAGCATATTTAAGTAAATAGTATCTAACTGGACACTGCATGCAATAGAAATTTATTATCCCATAGATAATCACGGGAATGTAATCGTACTCCAGTATAAAATAAATACATTTTGGATATGCAGATTCTATTTACGAAATTCATTTTATGTGTTTGAATTGGGATACTTGAAAATTGATACAGGTATGTTTTTGTCAAAACTTTCATAACAGTGTACTTTCATAATATATATATATATAAGTACAACAAACATTAGTGACTAAAGTTGTGTTTTGGGATCATGTTGATGTCCAAAATGGCATTTATTTATGACTCGATGAAGTCCTATTTTCTCATGCAATTGTCAATATAAGTAAACTTGGCTGGCATGCTATCACTTTGATGCAGGTCATATAGTATCCTTTTATGTACCATAAATCCAATCTGAAGTTACATTAATATTTGTCTTAATTTCTTTTGTCTAAATACATATTTAGGTTCTTTTCTTGTTACCACTCAAAAGTTTTGCACGGCGCATTGTGAAGAGATTGATCCAGCTTTCCCCGTTGCAACAAAAGGTAGAAATTCATTTTTCTTGTAAATGCAACGATTTGGGTTCTGATTTCTTAAAAATACGAAGCAAATTTATAAACTGAATTTAATCGACCCTATACATACATTTGATCCTGCATACTGCTATCTGCTGATAATAGCTGATATGGTTATATACACCTATAACCATTTTAATAGCCTGCTCATATGCTTTTGTTTCTGATGCTAACTGATATCTTCCTTTCTTCTGTAGAATGCCATGGGGCAATTTAAAAAGGAATTTGGTGAATCAGATGATGACATGCCTGAACATAGCACGAAACCTGCGGACTTTGACCTTCTTTTTGCTGGAGATATCGATGATCACTTTCTTTTTGGCATAAAATTAACAAAGTAAGTATGCTATATAATTAATTAATAGTTCTTAACTTGCTTTGCTTATAATAAAATTTTGTTTCAGACTTAATTTTGTCTCTCACCACTTTAAACATATAGTTGAACAGTCTTTTGTCCTTTTACTATCACATGGCTGCGAAGTGAAAGTTTGGATAATAGATATCGAGTTCTGGATATATAACAATATACTTTGCTACTTTCCCACTAGTTTCAATCAGCAGCCTTTATCTAAGTCCTTGTTAAAAATTCATTTGCCTGGACTTTGCTGAATCCTTACCTTCTACAAAACAAGCATATGCCACATGCTTTACTTTAGCTCTTGCAATGTTTTGATAATTGATCTTCTATTTTCAGAACTTGGCATCTAAATTCAACTGTCCTCATTCATGGAACTCACATCTGCAAAATAATTTGATTGCAAAAATAATATTCGGCAACAGATAAACTTGTGTTCGTGAGAATATAAGCTCTTAATAACTTTGGTAGCACATTGATGACTGAGGACATCTTGGTGTTTAATGTTTGAACTAATGCTTCTGCAGGAAATCTATCAAGCTTTACAGTAACTTCTATTCGTCTGATATCATAGTTGCATCTCCTTTAGCGCTTAAACGTGTGAGTATTGTTTTAAACAACTGTTTTTCATCAGACTTCTTGACCTGTACTTATGTCCTGTAGCTGTACATTACTCTTATTCTGGGAAGTCCTATTGTCCTTTTGATCTAGAACTTGATGTACTCCTGAAAAGTATAAGGAAATTGCTACAATATTTAGGGCATGACACTGGTGTTCTTTCTGTTGGTTTGCAATGCTGCTAGGTTACTGATGTATGGGAAGTTGAAAGGGAGGAAGTTCACATAACCTGTCATGATAATAATGGCAGAACTTGATTAGGCCATTTAAGTTATTTGGATATGGCACAAGTAAATGTAAATAGCTCTACACTTCCAGCAGTGACGACTTTGGGAAGTAGCAACTGATGTATGACAGTATCCTGCGGAAAATTGTGGTTTAGGAAGTAATTAAGGAAAACCTGGAGATTGGTTGTTGGATTGGTCCCAAACAGTGTCACCTGTCGATCGGATGAAGGAAACAGTATAATTATTTAAAACTGTAAGCAGCAACGTCATTGATCAAGCTTTAGGCATTACTTGCATGATTGGAGAATTGTCTGATAAACTGAACTTTGATGGGGTAAAGCACTGAGGCCATTTCAACGTCATTACTTTAATCTTGTCAATCTTTATCTTGTCCCCCTTCCTTTAGTAGCAAACTCCATTCCTGCAAACGAGACAATTCAGCAAAAGATACACTGAAACTTCCTCTTAATAGCGCATCTTGTTCCTTGTTTGCCAAATTGCTCAGGCAAGTCTTAGAAAAAAAAAAAGAGAAAGGCCTAACTGATAGGTCACAACTCACAACGAATTTGTTTGGGATCCAAATAGACAAGAAGTTTGCCAGCGATTATGGGTGGTTGTCCCATCTGAAAGTCTTGTGTACTTGTCATTAAAAAAAAACTTGTGCCGCGTACCATTGGAATTTAACTTTTTACCAATCAGAAATTTTGATCTATGTTTCATTTATTTTTATTGTCAAAACGCCATTTTTTTTGCAATAAAATGCATTAAGTTGTACTTGTGGAACATGTAGTTATAGAGTTGTAATGAAGTCTGCCAGCGATTATGGGCGGTTGTCCCATCTGAAAGTCTTGTGTACTTGAATTTTTTTTAAAAAAACTTGTGTAGCGTACCATTGGAATTTAGCTTTTTACCAATCAGAAATTTTGATCTATGTTTCATTTCTTTTTATTGTCAAAACGTCAATTTCTTTGCAATAAAATGCATTAAGTTGTACTTGTGGAACATGTAGTTATAGAATTGTAATTTATACTTTATGCTTTTCTTTTATCAGAAAATTGATGGAGGAGAGCATGGCAAGGAGAAGGATTTTGATTTCCTATCATCAATTGAAGTTAGTTCCTTTGAACCTTATTATGATCTATTCGCCATTCATCAGTAGATACAAGTCCTCCTTTTAAACCATAAATATATGCCCACAGTCTAGATTCACATGGGGGGAAATACATTATAGGATCTTTCATCAAAAGTAATCCAGAATATTGTACCTTGCAGGTTGCTAATGAATTAGGACAAGAACTATTGCAAAAAATTTGTATCTCAACATAGACTTGTACTTAGGAATGGAAGAGAGTGCATTTTTTTGTCCTAACTCCTATGCTTATCTTTGTATGCAGATAGTGGTTGTCGATCATGCAGATGTGATATCTATGCAGGTAGACATCAATGCTTACATATTTTTCTACTTATTTAGGTATAACTTTTGGTACAAATGACAGTTTATGCATGAATGTGCAGAACTGGGCGCATCTGGAGGCTGTGTTTGAACAACTAAATCATTTGCCATCAAAAGAACATGGAACCAATGTGATGCGAATTAGGCCATGGTACTCCTATTTCCTTGATTTTTTTTTAAGTTCATCCTGTGAAGTATTACGGACAGTCAATTGTCATGGCAATTTATTATTATAATTATCTACATATATTCTCAAACTATATCCATATTAATTAAGCTTGTACATTGACGCTCAAGGTACTTGGATCAGCATGCACAGTACTATCGTCAGACAATACTGTTAAGCTCTTATCTTACACCAGGTACGGTTTCAGCTAATCCTCTTGTTTTTCGGTAGTGTAGAGAATGAAGATGCTCAGGGTGAACTGCAGGACCTTAATTTGCTAATAGGTTCATAATTTAATGGTGCTACGAAGACTTCTCTTTCAACATCTCTAGCATAACTGTCCATATGTTTATAGACCTATAAATATTTGTAATTTCAATTATTTGCCATGTTATGCAGAGGTTAATGCTTTATTTAATGGATTGTGCTTCAATTATGAAGGAAAGGTACATGTCATGCTTGAAATCACTGAGTCAGCTGTCTTTTTCTCCCTTTAAGTCTTTAAGAGTGTATAGTTGATTTCTATATTACTGAACTCATATATACAATCTTTCCCAGATTAAAATGACAACCGAGTATGCAGGTGTTCTTCCCAAAATACAACTTGAAGTGCAGCAGGTGAGCTGAATGCTCTTATCTGTTTTGATTCTGCCATGTTGTTGCATATAAAGTGAACAAACTGTAAAGTTTACACAGATATATTTATATTTAAACAAACAAAGTTTTAATGCCATGGATTCAGAATCCTCCTGTGTTGTAGTAGACTAAATTTCATGCATAATGTTGTATCTTATCTACCAGAATAGTTCTGCTTTACTGATATAATCTTATTCATTGTGCAATTTCTAAACAGGTGTATGAACGATTTGATGCATCTTCTATTGCTGAAGCAGATGATGCTCGCTTTGATTATTTCTGCAACAAGGTTTGTTATTTTGTGCTTGATGTCTGCCATTGTACAGGTAGCACAAATAGACATTACATTTCTTTTAATTAAGGATTGATTTACTAGTTAAAGAATAATCTCAGCAACTTTGTCCAATGCTTGAAAGTGTACTTAGGTTACTTCAGATTCTACTAATGCCCTAACAAATGGAGCTATCCTGACAATCAAGTCAGCAAACTTAGCTTATAACCAGCTAACTGGTGTAATCAACTTGAGTAACTTAATCTCTAAGCAAATAGCAAGCAGCTAGACTTGCTCACTAGCCTACTCAGCTGGGCTAGCTGAAATATGTTTCTTGGTGGGCTCGCTGTAGGTGTGGCCCACCAAGACAGTCTCTGTGTTACTATAGAAAATTTTACAGTTTTTATTTCACCACTTTTCTTGTAGTCTGTTCCTTATAAATTTGTTTTAATATATTATTTAATGCTCGTTTTAATTTTTTTATATGTTATAGGTATATCCAAAGATTCAGGAAGATGAGGTACGTCAAGGTCGGGGAAGCTGAGGCTTCTTCTTAGTTAATACCATGGGGGTTGTCTTTCCCTCACTGGCCGAGTTTTTTTTATTATGTTATTACTTCTGTATGTGCAAAGCATTCATTTTTGTTTGGTACTTTTGAAATTTTGTAGGAGTATTAATTTTTTAATGCTCAGCATGCACAATTCTTCTGTAAAATTTGATAATGTTCATGCTCCTATAGTGACTCCCTCGCAATATTCACTAATTTTCTAATGCAATGCAGGGTGGATTATTGCTATTTGTTAGTTCATACTTTGAATATATTCGTATAAGCAATTTCTTAAAATCTAAGGAAGCACCTTTTTGTCGGGTCGGAGAGTGAGTAGACTTTCCTTCTCTTGATTGTTTTATGTGTTCAATTAAATTATTTTCTTTGTCTTGAAGACAAGCGGTAACTGTCTCAGTATACTCCCATATCAGGGCTACATCACAACAAGACATATCTCGTTCAAGACTCTGGTTTTTTGAGGGCAAGAAAAAGATCTTGCTTTATAGTGAAAGATCTCATTTCTACCACCGATATAAGGTAATAAGAAGAAAAAAAATGCCTGGAGCTTGTGATTCCTGTTATTTTTGTGTTACCTGTATTGTCTAGGATATTCATTATTATCTTTTTGCCATGCAGATCAGGGGAACAAAGCATTTGCTAATTTATTCATTGCCAGGGAGAAAAGAATTTTATCCAGAGGTATTGACTAAATTGTCATTGTGTGTGCATCTCAAGTTTTTTTAATATATTTGGAAATTTAATGTCCTTCGGGTTTGTATATTCCTTTCAGCTTGTAAATATGCTAGGTGAATCAGAAAACCGGAAGTGCAATGTCCTTTTTTCTCGTCTAGACCTTCTTAAGGTGAGGTCACTTTCATGTAGTTTAGCTCCATCAGTTCAGCTGTTAAATAGCTGTAAGAAAGATTTTATGAATAGCTTTTAATGTTAGACTCATACTACCACGTAGTATGGATTCAAGAGGAAAATCACACGCTTTTAGGTTTTGAGTTTCTCCATGTTGTTCTCTCGTAATTTATTTGGTGTGTGTGTGTGTGTGTGTGTGTGTGTGTGTGTGTGTGTGTGTGTGTGATACCTCTGCACCAGCATGACTCCAATGCACCCTTGGAGTGAACTGACTTGTTGCTAACTTGCAGTTAGAGCGGATTGTTGGGACATCTTCTGCACGAAGGTTGATTTCCTCGGACAAGAGCATGTTTGTCTTCTGCTGATGTCGCCATGCTGTAGCTGAGTAGGTGACCATGTGAGCGATCAAGTTTTGTAGATGCATATTGTTCGAACTTGATGAGTTTATGTCTGTACACATTTATATGTGGGTACCTGTTGCTCAAGGAATGCTCATTTACACAGACAATATGGATCATTCGTTGAACTATCCTATGGCATAACATTGCAGTGACAAAATCGTAATAGTGCCCCCACATTTCCAGAAACAATTAGTCAGTAGAAGCTTTCCAAGAAACAATTATGCATTACAAGCTTTCCTTCCTTACAATTAGTCATTCCAAGCTTTCCAAGAGAAGCCAGTCCAATGCTACTTCTTCAAGGTGATTTAAAGTGAGTCCCTTGGTCTTCCGGTTCGATGGTTGATCACAAACACAGCCTGATTCACATTTGCGAATGTGCCTAGACCAAGGAGCAGATTACTATAGTCAGGCTGCAAATGCAATGACAAAGGGTTGGAAAAACAAATACATTGGATATTGTCAATGCATGGATGTGTCAAAACACAGAAAACAGCATGCTATTTTATTGGAAGCCAATTAATTGCAGCAATATGGATGTTATATACAACATATACTGACAAATATTTAGAGGATGGCGCTTATTACAAATTAAAATATTCTCAAGCAAAGTATATTTGTCACACCAACACCTAAAGTGAAGACACTCAAAGATCGGTTCAAATTGTGCCCAAAAAGAATCAAGCATATTGTAAGTTCCTGATGTGCTGCTTATTCATAAGAAGTCGCCAAAAAAGAAAGACCATTTGTTATTTTCCCAACTGCAGAGCACCACCCAAAAAAAGAAAAGAAAAAAAAACTGAAAGTACATGCCCCAAAGCTGCATGAATGTTCTATTACTCAGGTCTACAGCTGAATAGTACCATGATAATATAACTGAATTGTTTGTCCTGAACATCATATATTTAAGGACAGAGGGAGTGATAGTTCTTGAACGCAATGTTAGCTTTGTCACACTAACAGCATAGAAGCAAGTTACATCGATGTACATAAGAAAGAATGTGAACTCACCGTGGGATAGGCAAAGATGGATTTAGAGCAACTCAAGAGACTAGCTATCTTGGCTTAACTAGCTAAAAAATAGAAAACTTGTCCAAAAACTCAATCCAACAGACTAGCTAAACTTGCCCTCGCTATCCTCCGCTAGCTAAACCGGAGACTTCGCTAGCCATCTTTGGCTAGCCAGTCCCACTAGCTATCCCCTCGTATATAAGTATGGCAGGCGGGACCCACCAGAGGTGGAGCATACAGAGAGTTGATTTTAGTGAGTCTGTTGGATTTCACCAACTTTTTGCTAGCTATTTCATTTTACATACTAGCCAAATCAGGATTTTAGCTAGTGATTTCTAGAAATGCTCTTGGAGTTGCTCCTATAAGCGAATGGACGACCTGAAACCGCTTCATGAGCGACCGGAACATATGGTTGTTTGCAGAGCCATGATGCCCATATACACGGAAATCGCCAAGGCCAGCAGAACTCGGACCATACGGGTCATTCCACGTGAGCATGCACCACCACCTCAAGGGTGCGTTTGCGACCCCGTACCTAGCCGGCTCGGCCCGCCCGATAGGACCGAGCTCGACGAGCCGGCCTCAACCGGTGCAACGGCTTGTGTTTGTGTCCACGTACCAAATGAGACTGGCCTGAACGAGCTGGTGTTTGTCATCGAGCCACAAGTAGATACGGCTACTCTGCACTACCATTTGGTAGGCTTACCACCACACTGTATAACGTTCCTTCTTCTTGGCATTTCATCGAGCGCCCAAGGGGTGTACCTCATCGTGACCATGGCTGCTGCAGAGCTCGTCACCGTGACCAGGCCAGAACGAAGAAGATGGGGGGAGGGAGACGGCGGTGACCTCCGCTGCAGCTGGGAACGCGCGGCGGACGGGGCGCCGACCGTCGTAGCTGGCGCTCGCCGCGCCGGGGGAGCGAGCGGGGGCGCGGAGGCGGCCCGGCGCGGCCCGTAGCGGCGCCCCCCCAAAGCCAAGTCCGGGAGTGAGTGCCTCGATCGGCGGCTCTCACTAGCTCCCTCCACGGTCCACACTCCCCCCCCGCCGGCCGCCACCCAAAGCGAGAGGACGATGAGCTCGTGGTTCTACAAGCCGCGGCGGCGCAAGAGGTGCGGCGGCGGTGGCGCGACCGCGGGCGTCGTCGAGCCGCCGGTGGCGCCGGCGCCGAGCCCATGCTCCCCGAACGGGCGTCCTACTACGTCCCGAGCCGGGAGCGCGCCCTCCCGCCGCCGCCGCCGCCGCGCCCCGCCACGGGGGACAACCCCAAGCTCCGGGACACCCACTTCCCGCGCGGAAGCCCCGCGGCCGGCGAGCGACGACATCGTCTTCGACGTCGTCGTTGCCCGCCGCGGCGACCGCCGGTCCAACCCCCGTGCCGGCGGCGGCGGCGGAGCTCGGGGGCCGCGGCCCATCCTCCTCCACCGGACAGGGGAGGCCGCGGAGTCCGTGGCCTCGCGAGGCCCGTCACCCTCGCCGCCCACCGCAACTCCATCCTCTTCGGATGTCCGTCCCCTTCGAGGATTCCGAGTGGTGGACCGACGTCCCCATACTTCCCCATCGACTACATGGTCTACTCCTCGCTCGTCCTCATCATCGCCGCCGTCCCCGACCCCGCTTCCCCCTTGCTTCGACGGTGGCGTAATCCACCCTCTCGCTTGACAAGTTGATCCAACCTTACGGGGTGCGAGCGGCGCCGCATCATGTTGGGAGGTGACTTCATCGCACCCCCGCGAGCCCACGAGCGCCGTGCACGGCCGAGCTCGCCAAAAACGCCACCGAGCGGCGTTTCTCCGCAGCCCGGCTCCCGCGTCGTTTTTGGCTCCCCGCGAGCCGGGCTCGCTCACGGGACAAGGCCGCAAACATGCGAGCTTGCATCCCACGAGCGCGAGCTGCGGGGAGCCACCCTCACAAACGCACCCCAAATGTTGGCAACCGGACTCGAGTGGCGATGCCAAGAAAGCATTGAGTTACTTCCAACTGAAGGAGTTCTGGTGCCACGACAGTGAGCTTCCGCAACCCATACAGACGCGGAGGCGACGAGGCGGGGGTCGGTGTCGGCGGCGCCCAGACCCAACGCCAGCGGCGGGAGAGGACGCTGGTCCGACAGGCGGCGGCGGTGCCAAGGAGTACAAGGATGAGGACAAGGACGAGGACGTCGTCGGGAAGCGCGCTGAGGAGGTCCTCACTGGCGCCACCGGAGCGCAGCGCATCAGGGACTTGGCGGCGCCGCTGGGCCGCGCCTATACAAGGGTCGACGCCCCTGCACGCGGCGGTTGCGCCTCCCCCTCTCCTCTTGTCTTCCTCGTCGCCTTCTTCAGTGTCCGTCAGGTATGTTTCCAATACTTTCCTCGTATGTTTATTCAATATGGTAGAAATAGTTTAGAATTCTTAGAAATAGTTTTTAAAAAATCTAGAAATAGTTTAGAATAAATCTAAAAATAGTTTAGAAATTATAGAAATACTTTAGAAATTGTTTCTAAATTGTAAAAATACTATAGAAATTGTAAAAATACTTTGAAAATTCCTAAAAATACTTTACAAATTATAGAAATTCTTTGGAAATTCCTAGTAATACTATACAAATTATAGAAATGCTTTGAAAATTCTTAGAGATACTTTACAAATTGTAGAAATGCTTTGGAAATTCTTAGAAATACTATGGAAATTGTAGAAATGCATTGGAAATTTCTAGAAATACTATACAAATTGTAGCAATGCTTTGGAAATTCGTAGAAATACTATAGAAATTGTAGAATGCTTTGGAAATGTGTAGAAATACTTTACAAATTGTAGAAAAGCTTTTGAAATTCATAGAAATACTATACAAATAGTAGAAATGCTTTGACAATTCCTAGAAATACTATAGAAATTGTAGAAATGCTTTGGAAATTCTTAGAAATACTATAGAAATTGTAGAAATGCTTTTGAAATTCCTAGTAATACTATAGAAATTGTAGAAATGCTTTGAAGTTCCTAGAATTACTTTACAAATTGTAGAAATGCTTTGGAAACTCCTAGAAATATTGAAATTGTAGCTAGAAATACTTTAGAAATTGAAGAAATGCTTTGGAAATTCCTAGAAATACTATAGATAGAAATGCTTTGGAAATTCGTAGCAATACTCTACAAATTGTAGAAATGATTTTGAAATTCCTAGAAGTACTATACACATTGTAGAAATGCTTTGAAAATTCCTAGAAATACTATAGAAATTGTAGAAATGCTTTGGAAAAATCTTTAAAATACTTTAGAAGTTGTAGAAATGAGTTGGAAATTCATAGAAATACTTTATAAATCGTAGAAACGCTTTGGAAATTCCTAGAAATACTACAGAAATTGTAGGAACGCTTTGGAAATTCTTGGAAATACTTTAGAAATTGTAGAAATGCTTTGGAAATTACTAGAAATACTATAGAAATTATGTGTGACTTTATATTTCATTTTTTCAACTATGGCTCTGCAGCAAGCGGCGGATCCGCAACCCCCCTGTTGGTGCTGTCCGCAGCCCTCGGGAGCTCCTACCGTACGTTCTGCTCTTTCTCTTCGACGAGCGGACAAACAGGGCGCACCGGTCCTACCACTTCGCGATCTGCGGGGCAGAGCTAGGGACCGTGCGTTCTAGAGGCCCGGGGGCACTACATGCCGCTTCACCCCAGCTGGTGCCCGAAGTATGTAATACGACACATTCGTATCTTTGTATTTCCTCATTTAAACTCGTAATTTATATTTATTTTCATTTTGTGGTGCAGGCTACGCACATCAGGGCTTCTTCCCCTAGCGCGCTTGGTAGAGGGGGACCTCATGCGGTCCGCTTTGCGACCGGTGGAGCGCAAGTCGCACTTTGGCTTCGACTACCAGCTGGTCTGCGCGCTCCTGGACCGGTGGCACCCCGAGACGCACAACTTCCACTTCTCCTGGGGGAGATGGCAATGACTTTGGAGGATGTGGCCCTCCTCTTCGGGCTACCGTGCTCAGGGGAGCTCATGGGGGCTGCTGACCCCCGAGCCGTGGCGCGACATCCTCCTAGCGAGGTTCACCGGAGTGGTGCGCTGTCACGGCGCGCCAGAGGTGCCTGACTTCACCAACTCCCACAGCCCCACGTGCACTTGGTTGCACAAGTACAACGTACATTCCTCTACCTATCATTTTTTAATAGTATCAGTTTGCAGCCTCTCACTGAATTTTGAATTTTTTCAGGCCTCGTTCATGAGGGACGACGCCGATGAGCACATGAGCAACAGGTACTTAGAGGCATACCTGTTGTGGCTTTTTGACTACGTGATGTTATGTGGGTCTCAGGGGGACGCGGTGTCGAGGTTCCTGATCCCCCACGCGTGGAGGGTCGCCGATGCCATCGTGGAGGAGATGCCCCAGATCAACTGGGGCGCTGCGGTTTTGACCGCGACGTACAAGGGCTTGTGCACCAAGACGGGCACCCAGTAGATCCTCCTTAGATGCCTGCTTCTGCTGCACCTGTGGAGCTACGAGCGGCTTCCCGCCGGTCGGCCATTAGTCGACCGATCGTTGTACCGCGCGCTGGAGGAGGGGCACGACCCAGCAGACAGGCCGACCATGGGGTCGATGTGGTGCTAGTGACATGTTCGTACTTTGAGCTAACTTCATTCGTTAGGTATCTGAAAGTAATGCAATTCGTCGAGCTAACTCATTCTCTTGTTTGCAGCTCTCTTGGACGGAGTAGATCAGGAGGTCGTACGTGGACTTCGTCGGTCAGATAGACACCCTCACCGATCGCGAGGTTATTTGGCAGTCGTACACCGACACCTTGGTCGCTATGCGTGCACCACAGGGTCTCTCATCCCTGTGCTTTCGGGGCCGTGACTTCTGGTTATGGATGACGAAGACGCCGCACATCCACGACATGTACGTCGAGTGTGTGTTGAGGCAGTTCGGCCTCTACCAGGCTTGCCTCTGCCTGTCGCACACACCGTCGACCCTTCCGTGCACCTGTAAGTTCATTCCAAACTTAAATAGTTTCTTTGGACGGGTGAAGAAAGTTAGTTTGCTGACCAATTTGTTGTTTTTTGTTGCAGGTGGACGAGGAAGGGGTCGGGGACTTCGACCCTTTTTTGGGGAAGTTGCAGCAGTACCTAGACATGTGGGTGACCGCCACGCAGAACGTCGTCATCGAGCCGCGCTTACACGACGATGACTCTTGGAGAGCGTACCTGCAGTGGTACACGGTGAGGATCCGGACGCACGTGACCTACGTTCCCAGAACCCTCACCTGGACCTCATGCAAGCGTCGACGTACCCCTACCGACGGGACCAATCCCACAACATCTTAGTAAGTTCTTTTCCATTAATTCAAAATAAGTCACATCCGCTAAAGTTTCATTATACTAACAATCCGTCCGATCTTAATAGTACGACACAGCTCAGGAGATGTACCACCTGGCCCAACACGTGGGCTCGACGATGGACCAGTTGTCATTAGACCAGATACGGACATAACTGCAGAAGATGGTGGGACTGAGCCAGCGGATCATGCAGGTGGTGAACTTCTGTGACGACGAGGGTTACCTCCTTCCCCACCACCCCTCCTCCTCCTCCAGCAGTTGTGCATCCACCTTAGCTTTGTACCAGGCACCGACACATCCACCGCTCGCGTCCCACTGCGTCCGCTCCGTACCTGGCGCAGCCGAGTGCTTTCTACGCCACAGGTACATGACGGGACGTACACATTTTTTGTTGCTAGCTATATTATTTAGAGAGTCCACTACATATTTTATTGATCCATGACGATCTAATATTTTATAGAGAGATCGCCGACACCTACGGGACCGGGGCCTTCATCATGGGCAGCAGGAGCTTCACCTCGTCGACGCGGCTAGTGTTGAGCCACCGTTCGGCGGCGGCAACGGCTAGTGTTTGAGGCACCCGGCAGCCACCGTGTTCCCGGACGGTACCGCTTCGAATGACTACTACAGTAGCGACACACCAACGCTGGAGTTTCTGTTGGCCAACTTGTTTGGCGGCAGCGGCGACGAGATCGGTGGTACGCAGCTGTCGGGAGCCCCGCCCGTGACCTAGCCTATGCAGGAGCAACAACACGCGATGATGGAGGACTTCCACGACTCACACAGCGTGCAGGCGAGGCTTTGGACGTGACAGCGTCGGTGGAGGCGGAGGCCCGGGCAACCGGAGGGGGGCGGCCTCGTCGGGCGCCGTGAGTCGGTGACTCCACAGGCACCGACCGGAGCGGGGGCCGGCACGTCGGGCTCGGCGACTCCGCAAGCGACCACCGGGGGGGGGCATGTCGGGCTCGGCGATTCCACAGGCAGCCACCGGAGGGGGGGGGGCTGTCCCATCGGGCTTAGGTGCTCCCTTAGTGACACCACCCCCGAGCTGGCGGTCGGAGGACACGATCACCATCCACGCAACCCTCTCACGTACCCGACCCACCACACGAGGGCTGCACAGAGGGCGACCACAGCGGCGAGCAGGAAGGAGCACCAGGGCCCCCCACGACCGACGAAACGCGATCGTATTTAGATTTGTATTTGGACACTTGTCGTGTACATCACTTTGTTTGTTTTATGTATTTTCGTATTCAGTTGCATGTTATTTCGCATTTATATTATTCGAAAAACAAAAAGAAAAAAGAAAAAAGAAAAAAAGAAAACAAAGCCTACCGCCAGTTGAACCGACGGTAGGCTCAATGAAACCGCCATTTCAACTGGCGGTTGCTGCAAGCCAGACTGCCGCCAATCATACCGGCCCTGCCGCCGCTGTTGCAATCCTACCGCCAGTTCAAACGGCGGCAGATACTAACCGCCGTTTGAGGCGGCGGTAGGTTCCTACCGCCATTTGAAACGACGGCAGGTGCCCAACTGCCATTTCAAACGGTGGTTCGTGGCTATTTCCGCTAATGTTGAATCCGACTATTTATTTTCGTAAAATCAAATAAAATTAAATATAAAAAATTCGCATTGAAATGTAACAGGGACAGCAAACATATATGCAACAGCAAGCTGGTCTAAAAAAAATATGCAACAGCAAGCAAAAAGTTTTGTGGTTTTAATTTTTTGAGAAAAAAGTAGAGATCACAAACAGGGATATAAAGCTTTGAAACCAAATTCAATTTGGTCAGATATACTAAAAAAAGATCGATAAATTACAAACAAAGAGAAAAACACACATCCATAAGCCACATTATGTTTCTTTTCCCTTCACAATTAACTAATTTTCAGATTTCACTTCTACAAACTAAGTTCTATTTTGAAATTTCACATGCTTCTATGTCCCTCCATCTATTTTTTTTGAGTGTGTCAGACCCGTGGCCGTCGGCGATCGCTGACGACGTGAGAGAGACGCGATTGGGGATCGAGATGCGGTTGAACGACCGAGGAAAGGTTCCTCGCGCTCGAGTTGTATTTGCTTGAATGATAAGTTGGTTCTTTCCTGTTCGATTACAGCACGTCTTATAGCCAAAGCTCTCTCTCCTCTCTTACAGCCAGGGCCCACACGTCGGTGCCCAGCACACACACAACTGTTAGACTAACACAACACGTCGAACACGTATTCTCAGACGCCCGCTTCTTCCTCCGCAGACACGCCTTCTTCCTGAGGCGTGACATCTCCCCCGGCTTGAGCTATTGATTGCCCCCAAGCAACCGCGTCAGGGAACCTGGTCTTCACGACATGCCAATCTTCCCACGTAGCTGACGTCTCCGGCAGATTAGTCCACTTCACCAAGACCTGAGGAACAACACGATTACCTTTCTTCACCAGGCGCCTGTGGAGCACAGCCTCTGGTAATAAATCTTGAGTACTAAGATCCACCAAAGTCTTGAAATCAGCAAGCACTGGGGAGTAGTCAGGGGTGAATGGCTTCAATTGGGAAACATGGAACACCGGGTGTATCATACTCCCTTCTGGTAATTCCAGTTTGTAAGCAGCTTTCCCCACTCGCTCTAGCACCCGAAATGGACCAAAGTATTTGAATGCCGATTTAGGAAAAGGACGATTCACCACAGACCTATGGCGATTTGCTTGCACTTTCATCTTGTTTTGAGCTCTCTGAAGGTGCTCTTTCAGGTTAGCCATCTGAGCTACTCTGTCTTGAACAGTTAGAGCAGCTTCAGAGGTAGAAGAATCCAGTCCAGAGAGAGAAATACCAGAGTTTGTATCATATCCATACAAAGCTTTGAAAGGAGTACATCCCAAGGCTGTATGATAGGATGTATTGTACCACAGCTCTGCTAGAGACAACCAACTTTTCCATTTATTTGGGGAATCGTATACAGCACATCTGAGATACATTTCTAAGCATTGATTGACCCTTTCAGATTGTCCATCAGTTTGGGGATGGTAAGCTGAACTTCTCAACAGATTTGTATCAAACAGGGCAAAAAGTTCTTTCCAAAAAACACTTGTAAAAATTATATCCCTGTCGGACACAATGGACTTTGGACAGCCATGCAACTTCACCACATTATCCAAGATTGCTTTAGCTACCACTTGAGCTGTAAAAGGATGTTTCAGTGGAATGAAATGAGAGTACTTCGTACACCTGTCAACCACCACCAAAATGGAATTGTAACCTTCAGACACTAGAAGTCCTTCAATAAAATCCATTGTCAAATCTTGCCAAGCTCCTTGAGGTACTGGCAATGGTTGCAATAGTCCAGATGGATGGGAATTTTCGTGTTTAGCGTCACACCCGACTTTCCAAAGAAAACCAAGTGCATACCTATATGCATGCCGGGATCAAGTTTCATGCATATAGTGACATAAAAGTGAATACGAAAACGAGTATCACGTATGAAAAAGAAAGATTATCGAGAGATTTACGCTTAACCCCGGAAACGAAGGCTCCAAACATCACGGGCAATCGGCGGGGGTTGCGTATGCCTAGCACCAGCAATATCTTCACAAGACTTCAAAGTAGCATCCTCTTTACGAGCAACAATGGTTATAGCAAGGGTGAGCACTTGTCGTACTCAGCAAGTGTGGGGAAAAGAATGAATGCAAAGGCTTTATAGTGGACTGGGCTATAAGCATTTAAGCAATTTTAGTTGGTCAAGTTTTATTAGCACCTGATTACTAATAAAGTATAAGTTTATACCAACCCACATTAAGCATAAGATAAGAAATACGCCATAAGCACATGGCAAGCATAACCAGAGAACACGATTTAAGTCCATCTTCAAGTTCAATTATCATGTGAGGGTCCAGGCCGCCCGTGACCGTGGGCACGGCTAATCGATTAGTTTTACACTCTGCAGAGGTTGTACATCTTTACCCACAAGTCGCGTAAAAACTCCGAAGAGTTTTGCACCCAACCACGCTGTGCAAAAGTAGGCACAATACCACACTACCGAGGTGTGGTTGCATAGGGACGCTACGAGGCCTTTACAAAGAGTCCTCCCGTGCGTATTAGTCCATAGTAGTATGTCATAGAGGCTATCTTTCGTACCACACTTCTATTACGGACGGTAAGCCATAGAGTCTTCCGTTCCATCACCGCTCCGAATAGAAGAGCCATAAAAGCATTCCTCCGTCCCCAACCTACTATGCGAGTAATAACCACACAAAGACTTCCCTAATTACTCGGCCAAGACCGAGCCATATAGTCCTTGTGGTTGCACTGTTGTCCTGGGTGGTTCTCCATGTTCCGATTAATCATATGATCTTGTATTAAGCAATCAAAGATATAACATAAAGGTATAACATGATTCATCATTAATGTTCATTAAAACCACCATAACCCAGGTATAGCAACTAAGCATAACTACCCAACATAAATGTAAACCCAGGTTAACAAGGAATGACAATCAAAGACTAGGTAATCCTTAATAGGAACCATCAAAATTAATGCAAGCAATGCAAAGTGATTAATCATAGTTATTGGGACAAAAGATCAAGGACACACTTGCCTTTAACCAAAGTAATGTCGTTGCTCAGAATATCTTCAACTTCAAGCTCTTCCAAACTTCTCGAACGGCGTTCACTCTAAGCGCATCAATCATCAGGCACAAACATACACAAAGCAAACAAACAAGCATATACTAAGAACAAAACACCAATCATAAGAAAGCTTTAAAAGAACGCACTAAAGGATCGACTTGATTAGATGGATCACTAAAGAACACAAAATGTGCTTGGAAAGGCTTGGTTAGCTTTAAAGAGATGGTTGCGGAAGATTGAGCAAGGACCGGAAAGATCACACTTAGATTGAGCTGAGAAAAGAACGTCTAACGAACGTTTTGCATATATGAGAGAGCAAGGCTATGAGCTAGGTTCATTTTAATTAACAAAACAAATATAAAGGATATTTCAGAAATAAAATACCCTGTGTTGACATTAATGCAATATTAAACTTTATTTATGAAACCGGTGTAAAGAACTAGTCAAGTTTTTATTATTAAAGATTCATATATGAATTAAACCGATTAAACATTTAATTTAGAAAAACTAAACTATATGAACAATCTAAACGAAACTTTGTAATTCGAGTAGATCATATTATTATTAAAAACATTATGGTATTGGCATTAATCAAATTAATATTTATTGTAAAAGCCGATGTAAAAGCCTAATCAAATTTTAATTAGAAAAGATTAATTAACGATTAAACAAATTAACATTTGGTTTACGAAAACCGAGATAAAGATCTAATTAACTTTTATGTACAAAAACATGTGATAGAAACATTAATCAAATTAAATTTGCTTATGAAAAACGATATATAGATCTATATTGCTTTTATTTATAAAAGACTTGCATAACTAGGCATTAATCAAAATTAATATTAATTTTATTTTCAGAAACAAGACATGGTGAAAACTCATCACTAACGCGTGGTTTACATTATTATGAATCTAACGCAACTTGAACGGATTAAATCGGAGATAAAACGAAAAAGATATGAGAAAAACAAGATTTGAAGGACCTTTACGCGATTAACTATAGATTTCAAGGGCTAGCTAAGAAGATCCGCAAGACACATGCAAAAGTGCTCGCAAAATTGATAAAGCTCGGGGTTAGATTTGTAAAAGGGTGTTGGGGGATCCGGTTGTGAAGATCTAAAAAGATCTAGGGTTTACCTTATAAAAGATGCAAAGACCTAAACTAACATATAGGTTTCGGGATCTTGTAGGGGCTTAACCGCAAAACAGGGCGAGGCTTCTTCCTCCCCCGGTCCGTGGCGGACGGCGGGTCCGGGCGGCCGAATCGCCGGCGCGACGGCGAGTCAAGGGCTCGGCCCGCAAGAGAAATCGGAAAAGGAGCTCAAGAGAATCTCGTAGGTATGCTCGCCGGCGGCGAGTGCGGCGGAGTCGGCGGATTTCGGGGTTGACGGCGACGACGGTCCCGGCTCCGGGCGGCCAAATCGCCGGCGGCCCGGGCATCAAAAGGCTCGGTGAGCGGCGTACGGGGTAGAGGAGGGGAAGGAGACCTCGCGGAGTGGCTCACCGATGGAGGAGCCGCCGAGACGCGGACGGAAACCCGGCGGCGAGCGGAATTTGGCCGGCCGGCGGCTCGGGCTTCAAGGTGTTGCGGCGCTCCGGAGCGGGGACGACGGCTAGGGCTTAGGGCGTGGCGAAGGCGCATTAGGTCTCGAGCGGCGCACTTTATAGGGGCGCGCGGGTGGCTGCGGCATGGCGCGCACGCCAAGAACGACGGCGGCGGCGGCTGCCGTGTCCGCCATGGACACCGGCGCGCCCGGCCCGTGATGGGTTCCGGCGGGCTCGCGGCCGGGCCGGAAGGTGGCTGGGTCGGGCCTTCGGGCTCGGCCCGGTTAGATAGGTTGATTTTTCTTTTTTTTTTCTTTTTTTTTCGAAATATTTTCCTGTGCAAAGTTAAATCCAGAAATATCTAGATAAATCGATAAAGCCACGAAAAATACCCGAAAAATTCCAAACATTTCAGGAAAATTCCCAGAGCTAGATTAAGACATGAACAATCCAAATAAAGCATTTGGTGCTCATGAAAAAGATTTTAGAGCCTTCTAATAAATAGAAATAGCTCAAGGAAAATGAGAATAAATTCCGGAAAAATCCGGAAAATTCTCGGGAGAGTTTGGACATGACTCCTAAACGCATTTTTGAAACCTTTTGCACTAAAGAACCACTAGATGCATAAGCATGAATGCAACACTCACAAATCTTTTATTTAATTTAGAAAATCAAACAAAGGATTTTTCCTATACTATATTCCCTGTAAAGAAAAATAAATGTTGGAAAAATTTTAAAACTAGGAGGAAATTGTTATTTAATTATTCTTTCTATTCACATCCTGAAATTGGAAATTTCGGGGTGTGACATTTAGCTTGTTGACGGATCGACATTGTTTCACAAATGGTTCCACATCGATTTCAATCCCTTCCAATAGAATAATTGCTTGATTACGTAATAAGTGGCTTTCATGCTGAGTGTCCTCCAATGGGACTAGAATGCGAGCGACAATAATTCAAGTCCGAAGTCTTTGAATTCGAGCAATCCACACTTTACCTTTGAACTTGATCACACCTTGGTGCATTGAAAATCCGTGCTCATCTGGTGAACAGATTGCCAATTTAGTAAGCAATTCCTGTGGTACAGGATCAGTCACAGAACTGTTCAAGACTTCTTGCATCAAGAGAGGAGTGGCCTCAGAGACACCCTGAATGGCCATTAGATGACTCACTCTAGACAAAGCATCAGCTGCCACATTATCTTTCCCTTTTCTGTACACTACTCTGAAATGAAGCCCCATCAGTTGGGTCATAGCCTTCCTTTGCATCTCAGAATGTAGATTTTGTTCAGTGAGATAGGAAAGGCTCTTGTGATCAGTTCTGATGATGAATTCCTTCCTCTGCAAGTAAGCCCTCCACTTCTCTATAGCCATAATAAGAGCCAAGAACTCCTTCTCATAGATAGATAACTTCTGGTGATGAGAACCCAAAGCCTTGCTAAGAAAAGCAACAGGTTGGTCTCCTTGCATCAAAACAGCTCCAATGCCCAAGTCACAAGCATCATTCTCCACAATAAAGGGTTGCTCAAAATCAGGCAGAGCTAACACAGGCACAGTAGGCATAGCTTGTTTCAAACTGTCAAAAGCCTATTGAGCTTCCACAGACCAGGCAAATTGTTTCTTTTTCAATAGATTAGTCAATGGTCGTGCAATAATGCCATAGTGCTTTACAAATTTTCTGTAATAGCCAGTGAGGCCCAAGAAACCCCTTAACTTAGTCACAGTTGTGGGAACAGGCCATTTCAGCATAGCAGCGGTTTTCTCTGGGGCAGTTGCCACTCCTTCAGATATAATGTGTCCCAGGTATTCCAGTTTGGACTGAGCAAAAGAACACTTACTACATTTCATGTACAATTGATGCATTCTAAGTTTATCCAACACTTGTCTCAGATGTACCACTTGTAGTTCCAGAGATGGACTATACACCAATATATCATCCAGAAAAACCAGCACAAATTTCCTAAGAAAAGGCTCAAGGGTTTCATTCATGAGACGCTGGAAAGTAGCTGGAGCATTAGTCAAACCAAAGGGCATGACTCTGAATTTATAATGGCCATGGTGAGTTTTAAATGCAGTTTTGTATTCATCCTCAGCTGCCATCCTGACCTGATGATAACCTGACCTCATATCTAGTTTAGTGAAAAAATGTGTTCCAGCTAATTCATCTAGGATTTCATCTATCACTAGCATAGGAAATCTGGTTTTGATAGTAATGGAGTTGAGTTTCCTATAATCCACACAGAAACGCCAAGTACCATCCTTTTTTGAACTAGCAAAACTGGAGAGGCAAAAGGGCTAGTGCTGGGTACAATCAAACCTGCTGCTAAAAGAGCTTTAACTTGGTTTTCTATCTCATCCTTGTGCAGAGGTGAATATCTATATGGTTTGGAGTTAACAGGCACAACATTTGGCAATAAAGGAATATGATGATCATGAAATCTAGAAGGTGGGAGAGTTCTAGGGTCCTCAAAAACATCAGTATACTCCTCTAACAGGTGTTGTATTTCCACAGGAAACACTGAATCAGGAGTAGGTGCCATGACCTCCACCACAGCAAAAGCTCCTATATCATTACCAGCTACCCATTTGACCAATTGCTGAGCAGGTAATTGTTCCAGAGAAAGCTGAGCAGGTTGAACCCCTTGAAGCACAATATCCCTCCCATTTTCAACAAAACTCATGGTCTTGTGCTCCCAATGACAGCTCATAGGACTATGTTGCTTTAACCAATCATATCCCAGAATT
This sequence comes from Cenchrus americanus, assembly GCA_947561735.1. Lineage (NCBI taxonomy): Eukaryota > Viridiplantae > Streptophyta > Magnoliopsida > Poales > Poaceae > Cenchrus > Cenchrus americanus. Next base: position 257,310,822 of record OX387245.1, read on the forward strand.
GCATCATAAGCTCCCAAGTCAAGAACCTTCATATCAGTTTGTAATGTGTGGCCCTGAATCCACCACTGCAGCTGATGAACCTCTTTATCAGTGACTAAGAGATGTCCATTTGCCAGCTGGACTTGCTTGGATGACACAGCTGTGGGTGTGATACCACATTTTTGTAAGAAAGAAGGGCTCACAAAAGTATGGGAACTGCCACTGTCAACCAATATTAGCATCACCTTGTTCTTGACCATGGCCTCTCCCTCAGATGTTCCTGCTATTGCATTTAGAGACAAATAACAGAATTCAGCAGACAACTGATCCTCTACTCGATGCTGTTCCAGCACCTCATCTGTGAGGTTCACATCCAAGTCATTGACCACTAGGGCATTGACATGGGCTTTTAGGTCTCTTAGTACACTTAGCCAAATGTGTAGCATCAAATGGTTCAGTAGAAACATAAATTGTTTGCTTTACAGTAATCTCTCTTCTGCCTTTCTTTGCTTAGTTGTGAGGGCATCAGAGTCATGGGCTTCGGATTATTTCTTGCAGTATTATTACTGTAACTTCGAGGTGGATACTGCTGCTTCTGATACTTCCCTTTCCCTTTGTCAGCCAATTGTTTCTGCACTTTGGCAATTCTAACAGCAGTCTCCATAGATTGAGGTAACTGTGACTTTACCATGGCAGCAATTTCAGGTTTTAAGCCTCTTGTAAACTGAGTAATAAAAAACATCTTGTCATACCCAGTATTATGCATCTCAATAAGAAGCTGGAGTGACTTAAACTCAGCTATGTAATCATCCACAGAGATACTTTGTTTCAATTCCAGTAACTCTGTCAAAGCATGTACATAGTCATATGCTCCAAATTTAGCTTCTAATGCACACATAAACTTTTCCCAAGTGGTTAATTCTCCTTTCAACCTCTGTACCTCCACCCAACGACCAGCATTGTCTTTCATGTGCATAGTAGCAGTGGTCACCCACAGACATTCAGGAACATTATATATGTGAAAGAAATCCTCACACTTATGACGCCACACCTTAGGATCTTTCCCAGAGAACTCAGGAAATGACAATTTAGGTACTGCATTCTTATAACCTGAATTGTTCTCCCCAAATCTATGTTTCTGTCCACCTCCAAAAGCATGGGAAAAAGGCTCACCATACATATTGGTAGAAGACTGATGATGATGTGGCCTCGAGTGAAATGGATTTGTTGTCTGTTCCCCAAAATTCAGTTGCTCCTCCTCCTGGACCGGACAACCCACAGAGAGTTGTGCAACAGCCTTGCCTGTATTCTCGATCTGCTGTGCGAGTTTGGCCTGGTCCTTGAGTACCTGATCCATTATCTTCGCACCCAAATCTTGGGTCACATTCATTTGTTCCTACATACGGCTGATGTTGCCGACGCGTGCGAACAACAGATCCAGATTCTCATTGATATGATTCCAGCGCTCGTCCTCCTTCCGTTGCTCCTCCTCACGTCGTGCTTCCTCGCGGCGTCGGTCCCCTTCCATTGCCTCCAGTACAAGCCTTGTCTGCACTGATGGTTTTGGAGGTGCCGTGATGAAGCCCCTGCTGCTGCTTAAGGTCCAGCCAATTCTTGCCGCGTGCCGCTCTAGTCCAGGCGAGACAGCTCAGGATTGCTCCCTCGCCAGTTCGCTCACCGTGGACTCCCCCGCCGCTTGAGACCGGCGACGACCAAGGGATTTAACACACAGACGAGCTGTGCAACCCGAGTCGATTCCGGTCTCCCGCCGTCGCCGCCGCGCTCAGATTTACGTTGGCGCACGGAATTTTACACCCAGACAATTGCCGAGAAATCCTAGCCTCCGCAAATCCACCGCAAAAATGTGAAGAACACCAGGTAATCGGGGCGAATCGAGTGGGATTTGACACGGGTGAGCCGCAACCACTCGTGGCTGGCCGAGGATACACCGTGTCTGATACCAACTGTCAGACCCGTGGCCGTCGGCGATCGCCGGTGACGTGAGAGAGACGCGATTGGGGATCGAGATGCGGTTGAACGACCGAGGAAAGGTTCCTCACGCTCGAGTTGTATTTGCTTGAATGATAAGTTGGTTCTTTCCTGTTCGATTACAGCACGGCTTATAGCCAAAGCTCTCTCTCCTCTCTTACAGCCAGGGCCCACACGTCGGTGCCCAGCACACACACAACTGTTAGACTAACGCAACACGTCGAACACGTATTCTCAGACGCCTGCTTCTTCCTCCGCAGACACGCCTTCTTCCTGAGGCGTGACAGAGTGCTTCCAAGTATCATATCTATGTTTTTATTTTTACAGCGGGGAAAATACAATAACAAAATACAAAAGAGTGTGCTTTGCAATATTTTTCCCTCGGGACAGTAATTCAATAACAAAAGAGTAAGCATAAGAAATAAAGAATGGATGGTGTTATGAAGTGCATCAATTGTGCTCAAAACGATCTCTTTTCAAACACCGAAGTTGCTCTACGATTTCAACATAGAGCACTCAAACAGAACTGCAATTCGTTTTCTTTTTAAAACACGGACTCCAAATGAGCTTTCAAAAAGGCCTCCAATGATTGGTGGGCCTATTTTATTTTGTCCATTTATTTTTCCTTCTTTACAAAATGATGGGGCAGAGCCCGGATTTACCGACGTCATGCGTTAAGTGTAAGCGGTATTCCCGTCGACAACGAGATGTCAATGGTGAATTCGGGAATCTTCATATCTGCCGGGTACTCAGTTCTCTGAAGGTGCTCATAAGTGTAGGGTTTGTGTATGTGTATTCATAAGGGTGAGTGTGCATACGTGTTGTGAACGTTTGTGTTGTACTGCGTAATTTAAAAAAAAAACAGGCTAGCAGCAGCCTGCACAATGTAACCAAATTTAACTATTCATAAGGAAAAAAATGTAACCAAATTTAACTTAGTTTATGAGAAATGAATAACACTTGATCAAACATGGAGAGAAAAAAACATCCCTTACAACATTTTTCCCAATAGTTTTCTTCACATCTTGTCAAATTCGTATGTTTAAAACTAAATTGAATCCTTTTTTGCATTTTCTAAGGGGCACATTCGCTCGGTTGACGGCAATTCCGCCATTTACACCTAAGCAAAATGAGCCTAGCCCGATCCCAACAACCTAAGTAGCCCCGCCAAAAAAAAAACGATTTCAAATGTTGTCTAAACATCATTGCATTTGGACCATTTCAAATTCGTTCTTTTTTTTTTGAGAATTAGGGGCCGAGAGGCTAGCGTAGCCCCCTGCGTCTACGACGCTAGGTACCAAGTTCTCTCTATGATAGTCTCGACCGTTGACTCCCTCACGCTAGCGAGAGGCCACCACGGGGTTCGAACCCGGGTTGCTTGACTGAGATCGAGCTCAGCTAGCCACCCAGGAATCTCCCCCTACCCAATTACATCGACCATTTCAATTTCGTTCATTTTTATTTTTATCTTCATCTTCGCTTTCGTGAGTATTCGTGCAATGCATAATCTCCTCACCCTACAACAATACAATGTTGGGATGACACACTGAATATCAGTACTTCATACGCAAACAAGTACGCGATACACTGAAACCACAATACGTAAAAGCCAACAGCCCGCCCCATGCATGCGACCGATTCCATTGCAACATCTTGTAAGATAAGCTGGCATTTCAACGTTTAAATGCAGCATAGAACACCATATTGAGAGGAAAAGTGAATGCTAAAAAAGCAGTACTTGATTCCTTAGCTTGCAACAAAACTAATCACTGAATCACTGATAAGGGATAGTTCTTCGGCTTCTGGGGCAAGCAAGTACGTCGACTTCGTATTCTTATCGCGATATATGTAGAACTCCACGAGCGTCTCTGACCTGGAAAAGCTTGATAATGTTTGGAGGAGCTCCCTTGCTTTGCTTTTACTGACTGAGTAGTTGAAAGTCATTCTAATCTTCTTCAACACCGTCGCCCAACTGAACAGTCGCTCCACGAAAACAACTTCATGATCAGCTCCGTTCAGGTCGGTGAGCTCTACTTCTTCAAGGCAATTCAGCGAGAGTTGCTCAGCTTTCCAGTCCGCTGGTTGATCACAATTGCAGCCTGACTGACATGCAGACTGTACATGGAAGGACGAGCATGATCAGAGAAAAGATAACAGACAGTACAACGGATTGCAGACATCAGGTACATGTCATCAACATTTTTTAACCAATGAATAGCATTGATAAGTTGTTTGAAGACGATTAATGCACAATATAGTCGCTATGAGCATATATTTTCTTTATAAATTGCACAGATCCTTAGGTTTTGTAAAATCAATAGCCATGAACAGTAGTATCCATACCAGTAACAACTGTATATGTCAACTGAAAATTTTGTGTTCAGTTCCTATTTGCATACCATCAACTGGACTCCCTACCAGCATATATCAGATGCCACAAATTTAGAACTTTCTCCTACATACATTATTTAAAACTGTCTGGTGAGAAAGGACCCTCTTATGCTAAAACTGAATCACCACTGCTGTTTGTTTTTTCTACCTACTAGCAGACCAACTTAATAAAGAAAGTGTACATTCTTGCTAGAGTCAGTGAGTCACAAGATAAACTGTTGCCATTAGGAGGTAGCAAAACATATATTTTGTAATCGAAACTTTGGAGCAGAGGATCAGTGTCAAAACAATAAAAAGAATGGGAATTCCCCATAGTCAGGCCAAATTGCGGCAAAAAATGGGAAATGCATGCTATGTTGTTTCCGGTTTCCAGTCATTTTCTTAGCTATTACTTGTGTGTAAACAAACATATATTTACCTCGAAATCTATCTCTGTATGTAGCACCAGCACCAATCTTCTTATACCAGTACACCGACTGAGCACATGAAATGAGCTGGGTCCAAAGTCATGTTCTCCATTCCTTACCTCCATGGTTAGGTATGTAGTGGGGGGAAGAATTGTTATGTCTTCCATGGAGTATTGATAGTCACCAATGTCCTGTCGATTCATAAAAAGTTATAGGAAATAAGAACTTCCAAAGGTTATGATACATCCAATTTTCAAATAACTGATTGCCACATGAGAAATCATTGTTGCATCCTACCTAGTTCTCTATGTATTTCTCGTGAAAACTGGCTAGAAATGCTCTAGTTGCTGAAGTAATAAGAATACATAGTTACATACTGTGTGGGTAGACGAAATTTATGTTTGTCCATGTGAATAATCAACAATCTAGTAAAATTCATGCTAATACAACATCACAGATTCACATTACACAAGTACATGATCTTGTTCAACTTAGGGGTGTGAATAACGAAAGAAAGCGTGAATTTCCACCAATAATCTATCAAACCCTCATGAGGCATGACAAATTTCACAATGGTACATCCCTTGGTTAGGACACTTGTTTTTGTTGGATTAATTGGGCCTTGGGCCATTTAGTCTCAATTAATCTTAAGAATTAAAAGGTCCACAAAATAAATGCTAGGGATCCAATCCCGTATTGAAAGCCAATGAGAATCTTAACTAACTTAAAGGGTGGACCAATGGTGGACCACTTGTGAAGTTGGTAAAAGGAGAAGGGCGTGCCACACGCGCGCGCGCTCGCTCGCCTCGCCGCGCCTCGCCGGGCCGTGGGCGTGGCGAGTCGAGACCGCGTGGCGTGGCGTGGAGAGTCGAGTCGAGACCGTGACCGTGACCGTTTTTGTCATTCATGTCGGTCATTCATGTCGCCCATAATCCTCTGTATTAAAACGACCGTTACTGTTAACTGATGACGTTGAATACGGCGATTCTTGGTAACTTGTCGTTTAATGAGAATTATGGTGGTCAGAAGCGTCCAGGTTCATTCCCTCCTCCTCTCCTCTCGCGTCTATATAAGAGGACTCCTTCCTCCGGCACGGACACATTCTCACACTCGGGTACTCCCCGCTAGGAGACCTCTCTCTTCTCCCTCGGTGTTGATGCTCTCTCGCCATTCCCAACGCAAGCTTTGCGCGCACACCGTTTGCGTGAGCGGTTGCCTCCGAACCTCGTCCACCTAGCGATCCCGCTCGGGATAGGCGGGCGATAAGGTTTTTGGGGAGCGTAACCGTACGCGCCCTCGCTCGCTCTTCCGTACGTCTACGTCCCCGTCTGCGAGAACGACTACTTCCGGTACGACTACGTCCTCCGCGAGAACGACTACTTCCGCACGACTACGTCCTCCACGAGAACGACTACATCAGCGTGAACGACTACTTCCCGAAGGCCGTTCGTGGGACTTCACTGCAACGACTCGCCACTGCATCAACTCAGTACGACTACACCGAACAAGGTCCCTCCACGACTAGCATGTCTAGTCCAAGGGATAACGGCGCACCGGTTGACTCTGTCAACCGTCCCGCCTTTGGGTACCAACTAAACCTTTTCTGTGTATTTTTGTTCGAGTTTTATTTGAGATTTAACTTGAACACAAGCACCTGCTTTGCTTTCACGGGATCACTCATATTTGTCATGAACATGTTAACAATTTCGGAATTAAAGTGTACCGAAAATTGCCTAGTTTTCTAACAATCCAAAAACCTTATCTTGTTGATAGACTTTCGGTAACTAGTTTCGCCGCAACGCTCAAACCAAATGTTTTCGATGGTTCAAATTACAAGCGTTGGAAGCAAAGGGTTACGTATTGGTTGACGGCGATGAGCATCATGCATGTCATACGGGGAAGCCCGAACAGTTTTCTCCGAGGAGGAGAAGGCTTTCGAGGCAGCCGATAACCTGTTTCGTGGTGCCATCTTGAGTGTTCTCGCTGAAAACCTTGTGGACACGTACCTTCTGCTGCCAAGTGGCAAAGATATTTGGGATGCGCTTGAGGCTAAATTTGGGGTTTCTGATGCTGGTGGTGAGCTGTATGTCATGGAACAGCTCTATGACTACAAAATGGTTGAAGACCGTTCTGTGGTAGAGCAGGCCCATGAGATTCAGGCGCTAGCTAGAGATCTTGAGAATTATAGCAAGGATGCACCATGTAAGTTGCCCGACAAGTTTGTGGCCGGAGGTATTATCTCCAAGTTACCACCTTCTTGGAAGGACTTTGGAACCTCTCTAAAACACAAGAGGCAAGAGTTTTCTCGTTGTCGATCTTATCGGCACTCTTGATGTTGAAGAGAAGGCGAGAGCAAAGGACAAGACACATGGTAAAGGGATTGTTGGGTCTTCTAGTGCTAATTTGGTGCGGAAGAAGAACAACAATGCATTCAAAAAGAAAAACAAGCAACATCAAAACCAACCAAAGGCTAAGCGGACGGCTCGGTTCAAGCGAGAAAAAGCCGCCAACCGGAAAGTGCTACTGCTTGTGGCGGCCACGAAACACTTTGCCGCAAAGTGTCCGGATCGCAAGGATAAGAAAGATGGCAAAAGTGCCAACATGGTTATTAGTGAAACTGGTGGAACGTCGGGGTACGGTAATCTTTTACCTACGGTTCTTTCGGTATGTCGGTCCACCCGATTGGTGGATTGATACGGGTGCTAATATTCATGTTTGTGCCGACATTTCCTTGTTTTCCCGTTACCGGGCGGGGCGGAATTTCCTCCTTGTTGATGGGAAACGGATCACATGCGCGTGTTCTTGGTGTTGGTTCGGTCGATCTGAAGCTTACTTCGGGAAAGACCGTTCGATTGAAGAACGTGCAGCATGTCCCTACTATCAAGAAGAACTTAGTCAGCGGGTCTCTACTGTGTAGAGATGGTTTTAAATTAGTCTTTGAATCCAATAAATGTGTAATTTCTAAGTTTGGAAGTTTTATTGGAAAAGGTTATGATAGCGGAGGCCTGTTCCGCTTTTCTTTGTTATATGATTGTAATAAAGTTGTGAACCATGTCTCGAATGTTAATGATGAATCAAATGTTTGGCATTCGCGACTTTGTCATGTTAATTTTGGTTGTATGATGCGTCTTGCAAACTTGAGTTTAATTCCGAAATTTACCTTAGTCAAAAATTCTAAGTGCCATGTGTGCGTTGAATCAAAACAACCTCGTAAGCCTCATTTTTCGGTCGAGGCGAGAGACTTGGCTCCTCTAGAACTAATTCATTCGATTTATGCGAGATAAATGGTGTGTTGACAAAAGGTGGTAAAAAGTTTTTCATGACTCTTATAGACGATTGTACTAGATTTTGCTATATCTATTTGTTGAAGTCTAAAGATGAAGCATTACAATACTTTAAAATCTATAAAGTTGAAGTAGAAAACCAACTTGAGAGAAAGATCAAAAGAATTAGGTCTGATCGTGGTGGAGAGTACTTTTCTAATGTTTTCAACCGCGTTCGTGAGGAACACGGAATAATTCATGAGAGGACGCCTCCCTATTCACCTCAATCAAACGGGGTAGCCGAAAGAAAGAACCGCACTCTAACCGATTTGGTTAATGCCATGTTAGACACAACGGACTTTCCAAGGAATGGTGGGGTGAGGCTATATTGATCGCATGTCATGTCCCGAATCGTGTTCCTGTAAAGAACAAAGAGATAACACCATTCGAGGAATGGGAAAAGAAAAGGCTAACACTTTCATACTTACGGACTTGGGGATGTTTGGCCAAAGTGAATGTGCCTATAACCAAGAAACGTAAACTAGGACCTAAAACTGTCGATTGTATCTTTCTTGGTTATGCTCTACACATTGTGGGTTATAGGTTTTTAATATTGAAGTCTGGAGTACCTGATATGCATGTTGGCACCATCATGGAATCCAGAGACGCTACATTTTTTGAGGACATTTTTCCTATGAAAGAGATACATAGCACATTTAGTCATGAATTGTCTATTAATAATGAACTCAAAGAACTTGCTTTTTTGATAGAACACAATGAACAACCACATGAGAAAAATCCTGAGGAGGATGGCAATGAAGCTCTTAGAAAGAGCAAGAGACAGAGGATTGCAAAGTCCTTTGGTGATGATTTCATTGTGTACCTCGTGGATGACACCCTAGAACCATTGAAGAGGCATATTCCTCTCCGGATGCCGACTATTGGAAGGAAGCGGTTCGGAGTGAGATGGACTCTATTATGTCTAATGGTACTTGGGAGGTTGTGGAGCGTCCCTATGGGTGCAAACTCGTAGGATGCAAGTGGGTGTTCAAGAAAAAGCTTAGGCCCGATGGTACTATTGATAAGTACAAGGCAAGGCCGGTGGCTAAAGGCTATACTCGTAAAGAAGGAGAAGATTTTTTCGATACTTACTCACCGGTTGTCCGATTGACCACTATTCGAGTACTACTTTCCTTGGCGACTTCCCATGGTCTTATCGTTCACCAGATGGACGTTAAGACAGCTTTCCTAAATGGAGAGTTGGAGGAGGAGATCTATATGGATCGACCGGATGGATTCGTTGTAAAAGGTCAAGAAGGGATGGTGTGTAAATTGGTAAAATCTTTGTATGGTCTTAAGCAAGCTCCTAAGCAATGGCATGAGAAGTTCGACAAAACTTTAACGTTTGTTGGCTTTGTTGTGAACGAAGCCGACAAATGTGTGTATTATCTCTATGGTGGGGGCGAAGGAGTGATCCTATGTTTGTATGTAGATGACATACTGATATTTGGGACAAGCCTTAATGCGATTAAGGAAGTGAAAGAATTCTTGTCTCAAAGCTTCGAGATGAAAGATTTGGGGGTGGTCGATGTGATTCTAAACATTAAACTAGTGAGAGAAGGTGATGGTGGGGTTGTTCTTACACAATCTCATTATGTGGAGAAAATCTTGAGTCGTTTTGGTTACAACGACCGCAAGCCGGTTCCAACACCTTATGATGCTAGTAAAATGTTAAGGAAAAACATAAGAATAATGAGAGATCACCGAGATACTCCCAAATCATTGGTTCACTAATGTACCTAGCTAGCGCTACTAGACCCGACATCGCATATGCCTGTGAGCAACCGAGTCGATTCGTGTCTAACCCGGGAGATGCTCATTGGGAAGCTCTTGAACGGGTAATGCGCTATCCGAAAGGAACATCGAACTACGCGATTCACTATCTTGGGTATCCTAGGGTACTAGAGGGTTATAGTGATTCGAATTGGATCTCCGATGCGGATGAGATTAAAGCCACAAGTGGATATGTATTTACACTTGGAGGTGGCGCCGTCTCTCGGAAGTCTTGCAAGCGCGACCATCTTAACGAGGTCAACTATGGAGGCGAACTCACCGCATTGGACACCGCCACGCTTAGGCCGAATGGCTTCGTGAACTCCTTATGGATTTACCGGTAGTTGAAAAACCGATACCGGCGGTCCTCATGAACCGTGATAATCAAACGGTGATTGTCAAGGTGGATAGTTCAAAGGACAACATGAAGTCATCTAGGCATGTAAAGAGGCGGCTGAAATCCGTCGGGAAAATGAGAAACTCCGGAGTGATAGCCTTGGACTACATCCAAACGGATAAGAATCGCGCATCAATTCACAAAGGGTCTTTCACGTAATGTGATAGACAATGCATCCAGGGAATTGGGCTTGAGACCCGTCGGCCGTTATTCGGTAGTGGTAACTTGTCCTATGTGATCGGAGATCCCGTGAATTAGGATAGTGCAACAAACTATTGTTTAACAGAGAGAAGAGAACCTTTGTAAAGGGCTCATTCCAAGTAGAGATGCATTTCTCTTCTAAAATCTGTATGGCAGGTTGGTGAAAAACCTTAATGTGATCCGAGTGGCTCAAAGAGGAGCAAAGATGTTGGCCTACGAACATCTTAAAGGATTGCACCTATATGGGTCCGATTGCTAGTCACAATCTATGAGATAGGGTGATCTCTAGATACCCATGAAAGGCACGGAGTATGACTTATACGCTCCAACCCGAGGGGATGCTTATAGCAGCCTAGTACCGGCAAGGGGCTCTAGTCAAACTTGTTTGCACGAAACCTGTCAATTCAAGGCATAGTCCATTGGTCGGTTGTGAATGAGTGTAGCTTTTGTCTCAAGTGGATGTTCAACTTAACAGCCTCCACCATAAAGTCGGTATATCAAAACAAGAGTTGAGAAGAGGACATTTCTTTGTGTACCTTGAAATTCTTGGTGGGGGTTGTTGGATTAATTGGCCCTTGGGCCATTTAGTCTCAATTAATCTTAAGAATTAAAAGGTCCACAAAATAAATGCTAGGGATCCAATCCCGTATTGAAAGCCAATGAGAATCTTAACTAACTTAAAGGGTGGACCAATGGTGGACCACTTGTGAAGTTGGTAAAAGGAGAAGGGCGTGCCGCGCGCGCGCGCTCGCTCGCCCCGCCGCGCCTCGCCGGCCGGGCCGTGGGCGTGGCGTGGCGTGGCGTGGCGTGGCGAGTCGAGTCGAGTCGAGACCGAGACCGAGACCGAGACCGAGGCGTGGCGAGTCGAGTCGAGTCGAGTCGAGTCGAGACCGAGACCGTGACCGTGACCGTGACCGCATCATTCATGTCGGCCATAATCCTCTCGTATTAAAACGACCGTTACCGGTAACCGATGACGTTGAATACAGAGCGATTCGTAACTTGTCGTTTAATGAGAATTATGGTGGTCGAAGCGTCCGGGTCCATTCCCTCCTCTCCTCTCGCGCCTATATAAGAGGACTCCTTCCTCCGACACGGACACATTCTCACACTCGGTACTCCCGCTTAGGAGACCTCTCTCTTCTCCCTCCGTGTTGATGCTCTCTCGCCATTCCCAACGCAAGCTTTGCGCGCACACCGTTTGCGTGAGCGCTTGCCTCCGAACCTCGTCCACCTAGCGATCCCCGCTCGGGATAGGCGGGCGATAAGGTTTTTGGGGAGCGTACCCGTACGCGCGCCTCGCTCGCTCTTCGTACGTCTACGTCCCCGTCCGCGAGAACGACTACTTCCGGTACGACTACGTCCTCCGCGAGAACGACTACTTCCGGACGACTACGTCCTCCACGAGAACGACTACATCGGCGTGAACGACTACTTCCCGAAGGCCGTTCGTGGGACTTCACTGCAACGACTCGCCACTGCATCAACTCGGTACGACTACACCGAACAAGGTCCCTCCACGATTAGCATGTCTAGTCCAAGGGATAACGGCGCACCGGTTGACTCCGTCAACCGTTCCGCCTTTGGGTACCAACTAAACCTTTTATATGTATTTTTGTTCGAGTTTTATTTGAGATTTAACTTGAACACAAGCACATACTTTGCTTTCACGGGATCACTTATATTTGTCATGAACATGTTAATAATTTCTAGAATTAAAATGTACCAAAAATTGCCTAGTTTTCTAACACTTTCACGGTTGTAAAAATAAGCTATCCATTCTATACTACGACACATTGACTATGAAACTTGGTTGGTTCTGATGTATAATGTTAAAGTGAAGCTGTTTTTCCTAAGACAAGGCTCAAAACTTTATATGTCCAAAGTTACTTCACCGCATTTGCTTAATCTTATCACCTGACAGCAATAATTAGTTGCTAGTAAAGATGAGAAACTCACCGATAGATAGAAGAGTGCGATACTAAGAGTTTGGATGGATTGAAACTGCCGCAAGAGCTTTTGAATGCCGCGATTATGTCCACAGTCATGCTTAGAATATACCAAAACAAAATCGGTACCCAGCAATTGCAGTTGTCCAAAGTTACCAAGCTGGACAGAGCTTGGATCATATGAATCCTTCCACTCCAGCAACACAAGCTGAGGGGCCGAAATGTCGGCTACTGGTTGATTACGGACAAAGGACCTATACAATTTCAATTCTTTGAGCCCAGGTGCAACAACAGTAGTGAGCTGTCGCAACCCATTCAGATAGACCAGATGTACTTGCAGGAGAGATTCTGAGTGGATGGTGAGCTTGTCCACACCACTGGCGTGACTGACTATGAGCTTTTGCAAGATTGGGCAGCGCTGCGATACGACATCACCAAGCTCACATGGGCCATGGAGTCGGACGCGATCGAGTGCGAGCTTGACGAGGCAGGCGAACGTGCCGGCCGATGGCAAAGAGAGGCCCAGTGCCCAGAAACCCTAGGGTGAGCGCGATTCCGGTCGCCTTCTCGAAGCAGGGCAGCTGAACGGCGCCTGTCTCACCGGCCTGACCATCTTCTTCCTCCTCGTCGTCGTCCTTCCAAGTGGTGTTGAAGTAGAAAAGATCACCCGAGAGGCGGCGCGCGGCATCGGGGAGCCAGGCCCCCAATGTGTCCGGGGTGGAGTCTCCGGTGAAGGCGAAGATGAGGCGGAGAGGCGGGGGCGCGTCAGGGGCGGCGAGAACCTCGCGGATGCGGTGGCCGTCGGGGACGTGGCTGAAGCGGAGCTCCGGGAGGAGGTGCCAGACGCGGGGCCATCGGCGGGAGAGGACGCTGGTTCGGGCTGCCTCGGCGGTGGTGCTGAGCCGCACAAGGATGAGGACGAGGACGTCGTCGGGGAGCACGCTGAGGCGATCCTCTAAGGCGCCGGCGCCGGCGCCGGAGGACAGCTTCGCGCGCGTGGCGGCAATTCCGCCGCTGCCGCCGCTCAGCGGCATGCCGAGATCTGGGAGGAATGACTTAGGTTACAGAAATAGAAACATTGCGCCGATTCCTTTTCATTTCGTAAAGATCACACCATATTACCGTTAAAGATCTCAAAAGTCAACGACACGTGGGGTTCACATGAGTCATTGACATATGAGATCGATAATACATATCTAACTTTTGAATCTTTTAGTGGTACGAATCCAAATTTGTAATGATGAGATTACGGCTCATCATAGAAAAGTCTGGACCGGTTTGACCGCAAAGATGATATATATTTTTGGGAAACGTTGTTCAACAACCCTCCCCCCTCCCTGTTTATAAGATGAAACTAGTGATCCAAGTGCAATTAGAACTAAAAGAACTTGACCTGTGAGGGAAAGACCGCCCCCGCGGTATTAATTAACAAGAAGCCTCGACCTCCCCGAGAAAATCCCCGAACCCGGGCCCTATTCTGACACTGGGAGTCGTAACTCGTGGGAAACTACGGGCGTGTTTGATTTGTGTGCCCTACAAGACCTAGCCGACGAGCCAGGCTGAGGCCAACCATGGCCTGATTCTCCAGGACTCATCCTTTTGTTTGATTTCTTTGTTCCCAGTGAGCCAGGTCAACTTAGGATTGTGTTTGATTTAGGACAGAAATGGATAGGATGACCTTGTATCAACAGTGGGGTGAAGTTACCCTCAGTTCTTCCTTTGCGACATTGCATCGAATAGCTGCTAGGCCGCGTCAGTGACGAGCGCCCCCTCCGCCTCCGCGGGACGCGAGGGAGCTCCGCCCCCGGCCGTCGCCGCCGCGAGCACAGGCTTGGTGGAGCTCGCCCCGGCCACCGTCGTCGCGTGTGGGCACGACCGTGAGCGCGGAGGAGCTCGCCCCCGTCCGTCGCCGCCGCAAGCACGGTCTCGGTGGAACTCACCTCGGCCACCGCCGCCACGCGCGGGCGCGAACGCGAGCGCGGGGGAGCTCGCCCCCGACCGCCGCCGCCGCGCGCGGCGCGAGCACGAGAGCGGGGGAGCTCGCCCCCGCCGCCGCCGCGAGCGTGGGCTCGGTGGAGCTTGCCCCGTCCCGGTCCCGCCGCCGTGAGCGCAGGCGTGACCTTGGGGGACCTCGCCCCGGCGCCGGCTCCACCTCCTGGCACGCCCACCTGGGCTTTGTGGCGTCGTCGGGCACGACGACGAGGCGGCGCGGAGCGGTACCGTGGTAGTGGGTGAGAGGGGAAGTATCGCTCGTGGCTCGCGCAAGCACGGGCCAAGCTTGGCTCAAAAAACGAAATCCAGGAGCGTAGGCCGGGAGCCAGGAGAGAAAAGTTTTTTTCTTTGAGAGAGCCTGGTAATGGAAATCAAACACGTGAAAGTGGCTCCGGTGGGCTTAGCTGGCCAAATTTGACCCATATCAAACACGCCCTACCTACCTGGGCTGGGCCATAGACGAAAATTCACCCCACCCGAGATTCGAACTCACGACCTGTGGGGTGCCGCTGGTGTGCTTTGACCAACTGGTCTAGCACCCTTTGGCAAGTGCAATCAGAACTGGACTGGACATTTGAGTAAGTTTTAGTTTTCAGGAAGTGGTGCCTGTCTACAGGTCTATTCGAGAGATGTGCTGGTTAGATCGTTGCATAAAGTTTCAATGTCTATTCACAGTTAATAAGTTCTGAAATGCACTGGCGCGAGATGAAGAAAAAATCATATGGAAGAAATTAATTTCATAAGTACAAAAAAATGCTGAGTTACTACAATACATCTGTCGAGAGATGAAGTTGCTTCAACTCCTGGTTCATGTCTTTATGAACAAAGAACCTATACTTAGTCTTACACACAAAATTCTCCCGGGGAACTATATATTCGGCAAAACACAGGAAAAGCTTACATGAAGTCAGCACTGTATACGAAATACAAAATAGTGATTTGCCCTCGGACCAAAAATTCAGTAACAAAAGAGTAGGCATAAAAAAATAAAGAATGGATGATATTAGGAAGTGCATCAATTGTGCTCAAAACTCTCTTTTCAAACACTGGAATTGCTCCCCGATTTCTACATGGAGTACTCAAATAGAAATGCACTTCAGTTTCTTTTAATAATATATCGTGATATTTCAACATTAACAGATCACCCAATCCACATAGATCATCCACTACTGGACCTTATAAGGAAAAAAAACATTAACATGCAGCATACTACGGCATACAGAGAAAAACTAAAAGATACAATCAGTGAGGCAATAACAGAGAACGATCAACCCTCCACGGCCTTAGCCTTCTGGTGCAAGCAGGTATGCCGACCTCATGTCCGCATCACGGAACAAGTGAATTCCACAGATGTTTCTGGCCTTGAGAAGCCCGCTAATGCCTGGCGGAACTCTCTGATCTCGCATCCAGTGACCTGGTAGTCAAATGTTATTCTTATGTTTTCCAGCACAACTGCGCAACTAAACAGTTGTTTCACAAAAGTAACTTCACGCTCAGCTCCTTGCAGGCCAACAATGTCTACATGTTTAAGGTGATTCAGCACAAGTCCCTCGGTCTTCCAGCTTGTTGGTTGATCACAAATGCAGCCTGATGGACATGTAGACTGCACCAATGAACGAGGAGCACCATTGTCAGATGACATCAAGAAGAAAGAAATAGCTTGGCCATGCCTGAACATATGGTATCAACAGAGTTTTCTTGAAAGAATGTTATTGCTAATATGTTCAAAATCAAGTGACTGAACTACTGAAGCAATATGGTTGTTATGTGCAGGGAATTGTACAGCAGAAACTATATTTGTTAACTGCACAGGCCCTAAGATGTCGTACGATAAATAGCTTTTAAACAAAAATGAATATAATTAATCTTAGGCTATGGATGGGAACTTGAAAAACTTTTTGGATCCTATGGATTGGGATGGAAGTCCCCAGTATTTAGCACAAAATTCCTGCTATACTTCTCTCCATCCACAAAGAGGGACATTCTAAGCTAAACTACATCATAATAAGATGAAAGCCCCCAAATGTGTTATCTGGATTGAGTCTGCTATCAGTCAACTTCAGTGACTGCCACATGCGTCACAGGCTGAAAGCATTTAAAGGATAATACTTACTACCAAGGAAAGGATGCTACTTTGGGACTTGCAGAAAAAAGTATTGTCATTTGAAGATACATAGATATATGCACTTGCAAATCAACAACTTGGCACGAAGCACAAAGTTTTAGTGTTAAAACAATAAGAATGGGGAAATTCAACCCAACTATCAAGCCAAATTGTGCCAAGAAATGCAAATGCAATATAGCCTTCTGTCACTTCATGGTTACTTGAATAAACACACGGAGCTTTACCTCCAAGTTCCTATTGTCATGTAAGGCAAATACCAATCTTCTTAGACCAGTACACATCCTCAGCAGATGGAATGAGCTGGCTCCAAAAGCATGACCTTCATTGGATACAGCCAGTGTCAAGAACTTAATTTGAGGAAGCATTCTCATGTCTCCCATCAAGTATTGAAAGTCATCTATGTTCTGTCAATCCATAAGAAGTTAGCAGCAAAATTTGCGATCATTGTAAAGGTCGGCAGGGAATAAAGAGACATTTAGACTTCAAATAACTGATTGCCTCACGCAAAAAGGTCGTTAGAACCTGACAAGTTTGTTTAGTATTTCCTATCCAAAACTTGCCATTGCACATCAAGATTAAGTATGCTAAACACCTACAAATATGCTTTAGCTGTGAAGTCACTTCCCAAATGCGAAACATGCATGGTGACAAAAATACAAACTGTCAAAATACAAATAATAAATTTGCCATGTTTTAACCACTCAAGAGAATGAGAGTACATGAACCATTGAATAACTAGGATACTAGATCAGGCTAGCATCAATGCATCACAGTTTCAAATAATGAAACGACACCATTACGAGGGCAGTTGTTTCTAGCCCCACATGTTGGAATGGGCTACTCTCAAATGTTATGATATTAGATAGAACAGTTGTTGCAGTGATGTTTAGCAAACCCCAACCTAAGCCACATTATTCAACTAGGGCACTTGTTGTAATGTTGAACTCTAAGTCTCTAAGTTAGTTTTGTCACAATAATATATAGCACGCTAGCAAGTGACCCAACATTAAGTACTTTGCAACAGAATTAGGATGTGCACTCACCTTCCGATACATGAGAATGAGCCTAAGAGTGTGCATGACATGGAATTGCTGCAAGAGTCTTAGACAATGGCAATTCATATCTCTAATGGCCTGTCGTCCATATACAATAAAAAGGGTGTGCAGCTGTCGGAGTTGCCCCAAATTGCCAAAATGGACATACTGCGGATCATAAAAATCTGTCCACTTCAGAGACACCAGCTGTGGCGCCGAGATGTTGGCAATCGGTTTGATCGGATCATTATCAATGAAGCTAAAAGTCATGGCTAACCGCAGGAGAGCAGGTGTCACAATTGTGAGCTTCCGCAAGGAACGAAGTCTCTCCAGCTCGATTTGCAGGAGAGACTCGGAGTGGATGGAGAGATTAGGAAGCCCCCCGGAGTCATGGATCTTGAGCTTCTGCAAGCACCGGCACCGCGGCGAGGAGACTAAATTGCCAAGCTCGCACGGGTTACCGAACCGGACCCGACTCAGGTAGAGCTCGGTGAGCCGGGCGAAGATACCCGTGGACGGCAAGGCGAGGATGAGAAACCCTAGGTTGAGCACAATCTTGACGGCCTTCCCGAAGCAGGGCAGCTGAACGTCGTCCTCCTTCAGGAAGTCCTCCTCACCACCGTCATCGTCGTCGTCGACGTGGTCCCCCGGGACCATGTTGTTGTGGTAGATAAGATCGCCGGAGAGGCGGCGCGCGGCGACGGGAAGCCAGGCCGCCGCGGAGCCGGGGGCGGCGCCTTCGGTGGTGACGGAGAGGCGGCGGAGCTCCCGGGCTTCAGGGGCGTCGAGAAGCTCGCGGATGCGGGAGCCGTCCGGGGCGAGGTGGAAGCGGAGCTCCGGGAGGAGTGCCCAGACGCGGCGCCAGCGGCGCGAGAGGGCGCTGGTCTGGACGGCGGCGGCGGTGGTGTCGAGGCGGAGGAGGATGAGGACGAGGACGCCGTCGGGGAGCGCGCTAAGGAGGTCCTCGCCGCCGCCGCCGCCGTCGGAGGGCTTCGCGCGCTTGGCCGCGATCTCGCCGCCGCCGTGCTCCATGGAAACGGAAACGGAATGGATGCTGCTGTTGGGCCTCAGGCTCGAAGCATTTGTGGGCCTAATTCGCAGCAGCCTTGCCAAATGTGCTGAGCACATGAAATGTGCTGGGTTATGTAGTGGGGGGAAGCATTAGTTTGTTCGGCTGATTCGATGAATAGTGCTCGGCCGGTAGAATGAATAGTGTTGTGTGAGAGGAGATAAGTCGGGATAAGTCGAGCTCAGATAAGCCGAACGACCTCTATGTCGTCCATCTCGAATATCGATAGTCATCAATGTCCTGTCGATTCATAAAAAAGTTATAGCAAATAAGACCATGGGAAGGTTACGGTACATGCAATTTTCGAATAACTGATTGCCACACCAGAAATTGCTGTTGCACCCTACCTAGTTCTCTATGTATTTCTCGTGAAAAAATGTGCTTAGCAAATTTGGACCACAGATGCAATGCAGAAATGCTTTAACAACTTCGGAACAGGATAATAATAATAATAATACATAATTACATACCGTGTGGGTATAAATTTATGTTTGTACAAGTTCTAACCACCAACCCAGATCGAGTCCGTATCCTTGTGACTAATCAACAAATCTTATTCAACTTATGGGTGTGAATAGCAAAAACAAATGTGAATTTGCACCCATATTCTCACGTATCATTATCTACAGGACAACTCTATGTATCAAACCCTTGGTGTCCGGAAAATCTCTATGGTTGTAATAATTAGTTCGGTCCTTTGGTACTCGCTTGAACTCGTAATTTCGTTGCTTCTTAGTAATGAAATTCGGGCAAGGCCCTTGATGGAAAAAAAAAAAAACAGGACAACTCTATGTATCAAACCCACATGATGCGTGACGTGACTAATTCCACAGTGGCACATCTCTTGCTTAGGACACTTGCTTCAGGGTTGTAAAAAAGAGGCGGGCGAATGTGCCAGCGAATGGCAAAGTGAGGCCAAGATTCTCTAGTTGGAGCCGAATTCCGGTCGCGTTCTCGAAGCAGGGCAGCTGAACGGCGCCCTGTGTCTCATCAGCCTGGTCCACGTCCTCCTCGTGCTCCGAGTTGTAGTAGAAAAAGATCACCCGAGAGGCGGCGCGCGGCATCGGGGAGCCAGGCTCCCAATGTGTCGGGGGTGGAGTCTGCGGTGCAGACGAAGATGCGGCGGAGAGGCGGGGGGCGCGCTGAGGTGATCCTCCAAGGCGCCGTCGCCTGCGCCGGACAAGGATAGCTTCCCGAGCGCGCCGCCGCCGATCTGCGCCATGGGAGTGAGATCAGGACTGGGAGGAGTGATTTGGGTTCACACTGGGTCGGGGATTCGGCCCAGTTTGTTTTTTTTTAAGCGGCCCCAGTTTGTTTTCGCTTGTCTGGGAATCTAGCTAGACTCGGTCTTCACTGTTGAAAAACAATTCTGAAGACTCGGTGAGAATCTGCTTGCTGGATAAGCTGCCTATGAGTTTGAAAACATTTTACAAGGCAAATGCACGTGATTTGAAATTCGAATTTGTGATTCATTCTTCACGGTTGTTGATTCAGCGATCCAAGTGCAATCAGAACCGCACCGTACATGCTGAATAAGTTTAATATTTTCAGGCAGCGGGATTGGCACCTTCTGAGTTCTGACCTATCTACACGTCTATTCGAGCGTTGCATAATAAAGTTTTAAGAGTTGTCTCCATCCACATAGTGATTAAGTTGTGAAATAAATAGGTACCAATGTGGAAAAGTCATATGCAAAATTATTATAATCATAAGCTCATGAACAAAGAAGCTACTTAGTATTACCCACAAAATTCAGGGGAACAATTCCGCAAAACACAGGACAAGCTTACAATAAGTCAGCATTGTACATCACACAGATATGCCGTATAACCTAACTCGAACAAAAAAACATATTCCCAGGCTATGAATCAACGAATGCTCCAAAACCATAAGCCGCAAGACCTGTCAATCAAAAACAAGCTGTAAACAAGAAAAATAACTATTATTATGTGTCGGTAATTAGAAAAAAAGGATCTGATGCAGTATCACTATAATGTGAAATGTCAAATGCGATATAAGTTAGAATCTGTTTGTGTAAACAAATAGAAAGGATTGATACTTACAGAGGAACTAAAGAAGATACACTGAGAAATGACTTATGGGTGGACAATCTATATGGCCGTCACCAAGCAGTGTGCTATCAGCAGAAAAGACAGTTATCTACACTGGAAGACAGATGTTAGATCATGGTGGTCAGCCTTTAGACTAGCTCGGACCGCTCAGCAATTAACAGCGCCTCAAGTTCTTCTCTCCGTTTCTCCAGCTCCTGAAATACCATGCAAACATTAAAAAGAAAGGAGATGGTGAAGACCCAGAACAAATTATTCTTGTACCATTTAGGATGTAAGCTTAACTTTGAAACTAAGAGGAGTAATTTTGGCAGCATGTTATTCAATAGAATGCTATGACCAACAAAAAATAATAAAAATCATGGTTTGCATCCTCCTTTTCCTTCTTTGCAGGCTCTATATCCTTTTTTGTAAGACATGCAATTCTCTTGTGAATACACATTTCACATGTCATACAGGTTCAAATAGTTCTAACTTGTATTTTAAACTTCACTAAACAGGTTGATCAGTTTTTGGGCTGGAAAAGGGTTCCCCCCTTTTAAATGTCGTGTTTCTATATTTCTAATATGCTACACTTGGTTTTCAGCTACAATTACACATTCTCCTGAACTGTCCCACGTGAAGCAAAATAAGTAGGAAAAGACCCAAAAAAAACTGGCTGCAACAATTAGGAACTACATGTGGAAGATCCATCTAAGCAACACTGAGTAAATGTAAAACATGGAAACTCCAGTCTCAGGATTCCATGATGTCACAGCTAAAAGCATGAATCAAATACTTACATGCAGATCCTTGACTGCTTGCTCCCGTGATGTTGCTTTCTGCTGCCTAGAACGTTTTAGCACACCAATGCACAATATCCCCTACATTTTCAAAGCTTCTTTTAGGTATAAGATATTTGTGATGATGCAATAAAAGAATGCAATGTTGACCATCTATCTGTTCCAATAGCACATCATAAGCTCATACTAGTATTTTTCCTATGATAGACACAGCTGGTAGGGACAACCACAACTTCATGAGTAATCATGATATTATTTAAGAGTGTTTGCATGAGAATTTTTCAGCCTGTACAACAAGTACTCAACAGATTCATAATGCTAGATTGGTCAGTAGTTACTGTAATAATTTACCTAAACAAAACATGACTGAAAATTATAAGGCATCAATAACTCAATGTCCTAAAATATTAGTTCAGTCATTTTACAGTGTTATGTCAAAATTATCATTATTATCAAGACAGTTACACAGTCAATATCAAAATTCTCTCTTACCGAGATAACATAAACAGCCCCACATGAAAGAAGCATATAGCTGGCAATCTCCTGGAGCAAAATCAGATCATTCCTTTCAATACTTGGGTACGCCTTCGTCATGACAGCAACACTGCCAGGAACCAAAAGTAAAAGGACATCAAGAGAGGAATAAGCATGTAATACAATGCAGCATGTGCAAGAATAATTAATAGGATTCTTCCCACATGGCAAGAAATTCAAAAATGAAAGTGCTCGTAATATCAGCACTTCGTGCAGTTGCATGTAATTGACTCAAGTTTTTACTTAGTGCCCGTAAAGTGAACCTAAAGAGAACAATATGCTCAATATCACCCGGATAACAAGAATATTACTCTGTAATCTATATTCATGATACAAAATCTTAATTGCCAAAGTTTTCATCCAGCATTCTCAAACATCAAATCAAATGTGTACATGTAAGATTATTCTTTCATTCGTAACCACCCTGGTTGAAACTATGTTATATTTTTTTAATACCTAGGCGATCTGGAGAGACATGCAGGAAAAGCCAAGATGCAATTTCACGTGGTTAACCAGAAAAATATTCTTGCAACAGTAAATGATTACATGCTAACATAGACAAGATATGCCTGAACATGTGAAGATGACAACACAGTGACAGAAAGAATAGAACTGTCATGTGGCATCAGAGAATATAAGTGATTATGAAGACTAGAGTTGCTTTATAGCTGATCTTAATACAGTACCATCATGTGGCTTTAGAGAATATAAGTAACTATGAAGATTAGAGTTGCTTTATAGCTGATCTTAATACAGTACTATTACGAGCTTATCATCTCAAAGTAATGAGTTGTGATTATAGTTGCTCTTCAAATCTCAGTCCCGATTCTTAGAGAAAGCAAGTTTTGACTTGTCTTTATAAGTAGATAATTTTTTTGTGTCATGAAACAACCAACTGAACAACACAAGTTAATGCCTCACCATCACATCTACAATTTCCTCTGATCTCTGGTTTTGTTTTATCACTTGTAAAAAATGAATAACAAAAGTATTCTACCATATCTAAGGGAATACTATCTGGATGGGCACCAAGCGTAAGTGATTCACTCAACTGTACATCCAAGTAAATGCACAGATTGAGTACTGGGTTGCGGAAAGAAAGTTGAAAAGTGAAATATATGGTCATCCAGAATACTTACAAGATCTGAAGCATTCCCCGTGCAGGCCAGTATTCAAATATCTGATTACATAAAAAGAAAAACATGACTAAATCATCAAGCCAGTTAACTTGTCAAAATATACTAAGCTAACCTCAACAAACTCAATTTGGCACAGTATTCCAAAACAAATCGGCAGTGGAATAAATTTTGTTTACTGAAACAGTTAAAGGTCATAATGAAAATAACATCAGAACAGAACATATGAACGCCTAAACTTTCAAACTTATCTGTACTGCTAAACACGACAATTGCCTAAAATGAAGTGAAACATTGAGCATCCATACACCAAAAGTCCATGGCACTCCATGATACCAAGCAAATAATGTGTAGGTTGAACACCATAGCACAGCTTACAAACTGAACCAGAGCCAATCAGATTATCAGATGGTGCGCTAGATATACAGATCAGACATCTCCATAAACAGCTCAGATCATATATTGCAAATGTTAAATTGCTGACAGATTTGTAAATTAACAAGTAAGGTAAACTCGAAGGGTCAGAAACGCTCATATCAAACAGAGTGAGGAGACAACCAGACTGCAAGAAAGCTCACTACAGTGGTGCTGCGCAGACTAATGAGTGCCCCCAATCGACTGAATCGTTTGATGGTATGACAAATCACAAAACATTCCGGGGCAACTCAGATAGTGACTAATTAGGCTCTAATTCAATAATCCCGTCGTTTCCGAAAACGACAGAGCAACAAATCCGCAATCTCTCACATTCGGAATCGAGAGATTGGGGGAGGGGGAAAGAGAGCGGGACCTTCCAGAACTTGATGACGAATCCCCACTCGGTCTCGAGGACGCCGACGAAGAGCGAGAACACCACCGCGTAGCACCTGAAGATGCCCCCGAATATCTGCAACGCGCGCATCCATCCATCCCCCCCGGATTCAACCCGTCGTCAGTCACCACGCACGCAGAATGCCAACGGGGCGGGCGGCTTTAATGAACAGTAAACTTACATCGGAGCCGGCGCGGAAGGCCTGGGCGGCGGAGAGGACGTTGACGGCGACGCAGAGGAGCGCGGTGGCGACGGTGACGACGCTGAAGCAGCCGCAGACGATGAGGAGCGGGTCGGAGCCGGCGGCGCGCGGGGGCCGGCGGCGCTGCCGCGGCGCGTCCCCGCCGTCGCCCGGCGGGGGGGACGAGGAGGGCCCGGCGGCGGCCGCCGACGACGAGGGCGACGACGTGGAGGAGGCCCCATTCGCCATGGCTAGGGTTCGGGAACGCGGCGGAGTGCTTCCTTGGGGGCGAGGCGAGGCGAGGCGAGGTGAGGAGCGAGTGGAAGGAAGGAATCGCGAGCGGGGAGGAGCGAGGTGGGAGCCGCCGGAGCCCGTGCGCCGCGCCCACGGACTGGGCTGGTCCGGATCGTGGGGGATCTGCGGTGTTGGTGGACCTGGTGCAGGAGCACAGGTGCTGTGAGAGGGGGGGGGGGGGGTGTGGGGCTGTCAGAGCGTGGGGGGCCAGACGCGATTCGACACGTGGGCACGTGACGTGAATTGGGCATTTTCCTCTCATCCGATTCACGCAACGGTGCCCGGCGGGGCACGTGGGCCACTCACTCGTGTTCCAGAGTGCATTCCAAAGTGCCGGTTATCGGACCTGTTTGGATCCACGCTAGAGTTAGTTTTGGGCTATTTGGAGCTAACTACCACAAAGTATAAGGGTTAGATTGAAATTTAGTTCAGATCTAACCCACCCAAAAAACTATCCCACCCAAGAGGGGCTTATTGGGGCTAGTTAAGTGTTGGGTCCACCAAAAAGTAACTTTTCTCTCTCCCTCCACCCACACCTAATGATTGAAAAAGTACATTTAATGTCATTCTAACCCTTTCATCCGAACACCTCTGTAGCCTGTAGCTTAGTTTAGTTTAGGGCTAAATCTGTAGTTAGAAACTAGCTCTAACTCTAACCCCGCTAGAAAGTATCCAAACGGGGCCATTGTTGATTTTTATCGCGCTTGTTTCACCATCATTCATGTTATTGAAAAAAACTGTATAAATGCGTGAAATGTTAAGTTATACTTAAAATACTTTTGACAATGAGGTAACCGTTTTGAAGAATTAGTACAAATAATTAGTAGGTGCACTACATTATAATCAACTATTTGCACCTCTACACCGAGATAGTGTAGTTTTGAGCATGCATGAACGATTCTATTGTTCGTATTTTTGAAAACCAACCATGCAGAAGTAGAGTTGTTGAGTATATTAAAAAAACAAATTAATATGAATTGTTAAGATCTCATAGGCAAGTGTGCGACAAATGGAAGGAAATTAAACCACAAACAACAAAGCTTACAATGACTTGCCCAACATTATAGCACAACAACAACGCGCCTCCCGATGAGTTGCTCACACCCAAGCTCCTAAGTTGCAACCAGGGACGAAGCCAGTGGTAGAGTGGGGGTGGTGACTTGAGCCTAAGGGTGCAAATGGTAACTATTAGGTGCACATCTAAATCTCTTTAGTTAATTATTATTTGTACTACTTCTTCAGAATTGGACTAAAGAGGTGCAACTCTAAACTAAAGAGGTTCGGAGTTGCACCACATTAAAACCTATTTGCACCCCTACTTGAGCCCCTCCAAAATCCTATGGAACCCTTTAAATTTTTTTAAAAAAAGAAGGAAATGGAAAGCTGGAGGAGAAGGAGAGAAGGACCCCGTGATGCAAACTCCGCCCTGCAATGGTATGCAATTCACCTTTGAACGTGCACCAAAGAGCAAAGGCAATTTCAATAAGAATTTTAATTAGTTCTTAAGTTACAAGGTCGTTGCTATATATGAGTGTGGCGATCTGCAGAGGAGGCTAATAGGAAGATGATCACCTAGAACCAACCAAAGTGCAGAAGTTGATAGCTTACAACAATGTTGAGATTTAGCCATTTAGATATGTTACGTGTGTATTAAAATAGTAGTATGCAAAATCACTTGCTCTAGCAAAGCGATATGTAAATCAAGGGTCGCACATGCCTAATTTCTTAACGTTGTCGGAGAGCTAGAAATGAAGCATGCACAAAGGCTACGAACATCCAAGTAATAGCCACAGAAAAAAAAACAAAACAAAACAAAAAAAGAAAGAAAGTTCATCTGCTGAAATTGGAGAATGGGGGTCGAGCCGCCGCGTAGTTTTCTTGCCACTCGTGCTTTTCACTTGCGCCCTATTTTTTTTATTAGCCATCAGGCTATCAGCTAGCCGTACTTTTCTCTCAGAACCAGCCACTAGTCATGAGTCAAATAACAATTATTTTTCTCACAAAATAAATCAGCACCGGCCACCAGCCAACTGAACATGCTGTTGGTTTCAGCCTAAACCAACTGCAAAAATACTCCATCCGTCTAAACACTTGTCATTGTTGACTTTTGATCATAACGTTTGCCATTCATCTTATTTTAAAAATTAGTGTAAATTTGTGAAACGTAAGTTATACTTAAAATACCATTCATCTGAACTTTCTGTCCCAGTTCATCTGCATATCTTCGTACATGTTTCTCTATCACGAGCTAACTCACTCGCTGACCGACAGACTGCGTGCTTCCCTCCTGTCGTCGATTTTAATCCTCGATCACCAACGGCGGCCATTCAGAGCGCCGCTGAAGCATTCAGGTAGCAATGACCATGAGTTGCAACGCGACTGAAGCTCGAGCAGCTGCAATCACGCGCGAATCGTTGCGAAAAAGTTTCAGTACTGAACTGCTGATGGCTAGCGATCGCTTCATCGCCCGGAGCTTGCGTTGCATCAGGAGGAGAATGGACTGGCCGGCGGGGACGAAGAAGACCCTACAATACAAAGCAGGCCGCCGCCACCGCACTGCACCATTGGGACGCTGGATCGCTGTAGAAGCAACGGCGGGGCTTGCCGTACTGACGTCCCGTCCATCCAGGCCGGAATCCGGCGGTGGTAGGAAGACTAGGAGGATGATCCCACGGGCCTTGGGGAGAGCATAGCCGGAGGTGAAACTTCCCGGCGCGACTCGCCGCCGCCGTCGCCGGAAGGGAAAGGGGAGCACGGTGGATTGCCGCCGCGGAGCAAACCAGGGGCTATTTTGAAAAGTATAAGGGGCACTTATGTAAACTATTGGATCGCGATCAATGGTCGCGATTCAGTTTTAGGGGGGTTAGTGTAAATAACTGGATCGCGGATCCTAATCACTACCGGAATCGCGCTCTTTGCCGTGCGCCGACGACGCACGGCAAAGGGACGAAAACGCACGGCACCGCCTTTGCCGTGCGCCTTTTCCCAAAGCGCACGGCAAAGGGCGCCCGGCTCATTTTTACCCGGTAAAGAACTTTGCCGTGCGTTTTGGGAAAAGGCAACGCACGACACAGTTGGTTGCCGTGCGTAATAAGCGACGCACGGCAAAGAAAAGGTGTTGACGGCCGTCCGTGAGGAGACGGCGTCACACCCTCTCTGTCGTGCGCCGCGTAGCACGCACGGCAAAGAGTGGTCAAGGCGCAAGGTTGACCCTGGCCTTTGCCGTGCGCCGTGCTACGTGGCGCACGGCAATGATTGGTCCAGGCGCACGGTGGACTGCTCCCTTTGCCGTGTGCCGCGTGGCTAGACGCACGGCAAAGGTTGGTCCAGGCGCCCGGTGCACCATACCCTGTGCCGTGCGTCTGATGGCTTGGCGCACGGCAAAGAATGGTCAATGTGCCGTGCGCCGCCACAGGCGCACGTCAAAGGGACTATTCTGGCAGCCCTTTTTGGTCGATTTGCCGTGCGCCTGCCCCACGGCGCACGACAAATGGACCAAATTTTTTTATTTTTTTTTCTGTTTTCACGTCCAAAAATTCCCAAAAACCATATACATGACATATATATCACAATATCCATCACAGGCATCATATATATCACAACATGCATCATATATGTCACAATATCCATCACAGGCATCATATATAATAATATACATCACAAATCCACACCGAAGTCCGAAGTTCATCGATAAGTGCACACAAAAGTCCACAATTCATCGACAGTGCACATAGTTCATCACAGTTCATAGACAAGTCCACAATGCAAATAAAAAGGTGCGGCTCACTGAGGCGGTGGCGTACTGCGGAACTCCGGTCGAAACAACTGCTGCTGGATCACCGGTGACAAGGCTGGGGACCCATGCAGAGTATTCGATGCCGCCGATATGTTCTTTGAAAAAAATAGTAAAAGGTATGTGAGACAAAGAAAGTTGTCCAAGTTATAATCTAAATTGTCTAAGTCTCTACTTTGTCTAGGTTTCAAAGTGAGTCTAAATCTCTACGTTCTCTAAGTCTCTAATGTTCGAAATGAAAGAAGAAAGATGTCAAGTAACTCACGGCGGGGAGAACCGGCCGTAGGGGGAGGGAGCATCATCGGCGTGGGCATCGGGGGGAACACGGGCGGCGGGGGCATCGGTAGACCACTCGAAAAGCTTGCATGCATGCTTGCATGTGTGCGGTCATCTGCGGCTGCCTGCATCGGCCCCGGGTGTGTGGCCATCGCCCGGGCCACCCGCTCGGGCCACCCGATCGGCCACCTCCTGCCGCTGTCTTGCTGCCCCTCTCTTGTTCTTCTACATGTTCTCGCTCGACCGCGGTTAAGGCCGCCTGCAATTGTTCATCCAATGTTACAACGAAAAGTGAAGATATGTAGAAATTCGGTAACTTGCCGTAAATCAGAAATAACCTTGAGTCGCTCCATCTTGGCCAGTGCCGCCGACGGCCGTGGGCGTATGGGAGGGGCATTCCCGGTGTCCTTTGCCTTTACCGCCGCGAGAGTCGGAGTACTGGCCGTGTCCAAAAGGCTGTCGCCCATGTAGTAATGGCCGTGCTTCTTCCCCCCACCAATCCTCATGACCGTCTCTCCATCAAACGACGCACGGATGGGATCCCACTCTGGCCCATGGATCTGCCTTCCCGTCTCCGCATATGTAGTGAAGCGGGAGTGGATGGAGGGATTGCTGTACGCCTCCGGCGGGTCGTCGGGTTGTAGGTGGTCTCGGACGCGGTCGCCTTGCCCTTGTGGGCCAACATGTATGCATCACGTCGGTGCACTCAGCGTCTCCATGTGCCCGGGACTGAAAAAAATCAAGTTGATTAGAAATTAGATAGAATTGAGCTTTACAACAAAGAAATGGATCCTTTCATACCCATCTTTTCTTGTACTGTGCAGCCGTGAGGTTTCCTTGATGGTGTGTTGGGTACGTCATCAACAAACGCTTCTGCCGGCCAGCGTCGTGCTTCTCAATCCACTCCGGGCTGAACCACCTCGCCACTATGCGTTTCCAGCAGTCAGCATCGTTAACGCACCACCACGCAGGCGTCTGCACGTGATCAAGTGAACGACCTGTAAGAATATCATATTAAGTGATGTCCGAAAAGCTGAAGTGCAATTTTACCTCCTCGTATTGCTCCTGGGTCAGCCTGAGGTGGTCGTGATCTGGGTGCTTTGGTTTCGCTCAAGGTGCGCAAGGCGACGGTTGGGTTGGCGCGGGTGATTGCCGGTGGCTCGGCCACGACGGCGAGAGCAAGAAGGACGGCGACGCAGTCGCGACAAGGGCAAAGCCCCGGGAGACGAAGACGGCTCGGCGGCGCGGTTCCTCGCGCAGCGTCGACGTCCCTCACACGGGCGTGTGTGTGCGCGCGGTTGGACAAAGTAAGACACGAAGCGTGAAAAAAAGATGTTAGGGCACCGATAGGGTAGAGAAAAGAGCGGTCTTGGCCGGTGTCAACCCTCGACGACGAGGTCGCGGGTCGGACGGGAAACAGGGATCCCCGGCGGTGGACAAAGCGCCGGCAAGGCGGCTGAACGAGAGGTGAGCGTGCCAGCATGCGAACAGAGCATCAACGGCTCGCCCGACAAGCACAAGGGCGTGGTACGGGCGACACGCGCGTTGTGCAATCGTGAGACTAGGTGTAACACGGCGAAGTGGAGCGACATGAAGGCAAGGACTAGGGTGTCCACACTGGCGTGCTCGCTCTCTCGCGCGCGTGCGTGCGGGCGGTGCACTCGTTCGGCTAGGAAGGCCGAGTCTCACCCTGGCGGGCGTGCGTACATGGGTTGGACAAGGAGAGCAGAGGGGTTCGACCCCTCGGGTGTATGCGTTCGCATTTGTGCAAACGTCGGCGGCCTGGCCACGGGGGCGACACAAAACCGACGGCGCGTGCACGGTGATGACACAGAGACAAGATGCGAGCAGATTTAAGCGAGGCGGTGTTCAGGGTCAAGGTGGCCAAAAAGGTTCGAACTTGGGGTCGATGGCTCGACGGACACACGTGCACCGGTGCGTTGGGGTTCACGGCGACGACACGGCGGAACGTCGAGCACGGTCACAGATAGGTGAAGCAGGGGCTCGGCCCCTCGGTTGCGTGCGCTTGTGTGCGTGCCGAACGCCGACGGCTCGGCCATGGCAGCGACACAAAATTGATGGCGTGCACTAGGCAAGGGAACAGAGAAAAGGAAAACGGCGAGGAACGGCCCGGCGGCGTTGGTTGGGGACATACGCCGGCGAACGACCTCGCGTGTGCGTGAGTGCGCGTGCACAGGTTCGGCCAGGAAGGACAGGGCCTCGACCCGGTGTTGGTGTGTGCGGGTAAAAGGTCGGCGGCACAGCCGTGGCGATGGCACAACGCCGACAACATGTGCACGACAAGGGTTTGTGCTCACACGACTCCAGGCCAAAGAAAGGCAGGGCCTTCGCTCGACGGTGGCGTGCTCAGTGTGTGGGTGCCGACGGCGGCGGAACTCGGCGTGCGCTCGTCGGGACAAGATCAACACGATGCAAAGCAAGGAGCGCGCGCGTTGCGGTAGGCAGTGGCACCTGCAAACGACCGGCTCTGCTCGATGACCGGCTCTCAAGCGACGGCGGGTACGCGCGCGGCGGCGCGGTGCGGGACAGCAGGCGACACACAAACAGCGAGCGCACAAGGCTCGGTCCAGCCTCGGCTCGAAGGCCGGGTCCACAACAAGGTCGAGGGGGTTTCTCACCTCGCGCTCTGGACACGGCGGCGAGGAGGCGGTGACGAGCAGCGTGGAACGGCCTGGAGCAGGGGAAGCAGGGCGGCGCGGTCCATGGCTTCCACAGCGACTTCTCCTTGGTGCAGCAGCCCCGCTCCTTGGCGTTCCGGTGAGGTGGCGGATCAGCACGGTGGAGAGGGAGCAGGCGGTTCGGCTCGGTGAAGGGGCGGTGAAGATGTAGACAGGGGTGGCGTCGCCCTTGGCCGGTCCGGTCCCGGCTCCATGGTGAAGGGCAACTCCCGCGAGCGGCTCCGGCTTCAGGCGTCGGCGACTTGAACTGCTCCGGCTCCGCAGTCCATGCACGGGCGTTCCCCCGTCCAGCGGCCTCGCCGCGGGCGGTGGCGACGTGGCAGTCCGGCGGCGCGGCGACCTCGGCTCCTCCACGGGCGGCCTCCAGCTCTCCTCTTTCCCGGCCCCTCCTTCTTCCCCTCTCCTCCTCTCTTCTTGCGGTGGACAGGGAGAAATCCCCCATGGGGCGGCGGCGCGATACAGGGAGGAAGATGGGGCGGCCGGCTTTATAGGGCGGCGCCTAGGGTTTCGAGGGCGCGGGAGTGGGCGGCGAGGATGTGGCTCAGGGGTGCGTGGAGCCCATCCGGCGGCGCCAGCACAGCAGGGTGGTGGCCATGGGGGCCGGCGCGGCTTGCGTCGCCCCCTGCCCCGCGCCCCCACGGTGCGTCACGGGGAAGACAGCAGGGAGAAAGGGATAAGGATGGTGGCTGACGGCTAGGGCCCACTTGGCAATGAAACAAGAAGAGAGGTGGGTGGTAGACGGGCCGGCTGGCTGTGTTGGGCCGAAATGCAAAGGCGGGCTGCGGCTTAGGCGATCCAGAGGAGTAGCTTGAGGTGGTCTAGAAGACTTAGTGCACTGAGTTGAGGCCCAAAGTGGCAGGGAAGGTTTTTCCTATTTTCTAAACACCTTCACTCCTATTTAAGCTATGGTTCGAATTTGAATTAGAATTCAAATTTGAATCCCACACAATTAAGATGCAAAATAAATCCCATAAAATCCAAGGTTCTCACACTAGCAAATTATAATTCCTAGTTTATGTTTTTGCTCAAATTAAATCTAGGAAATTAGGGAAGGTTCAAAGAAGACAGCCTTACATCTTAATTATGCACTCAATTTCAAATCGAAATTTTGAAATCCACATTTTCGCATTGCTAACATCCCGGAGGAAATTCCAGAATGTTACACCGAGTGCCCAGTGCCCCCTCACCGGCGACGTCCCGCTCCTGGCCTCAGTCGTAAGTCCTACCTGCTTGTCCGCCTCCAATCGCGCGATCTCGTGCGTTCGAAATGGGTGTTTCATTTCAATTTGCAATGCTTTGCTTAGCTACTGAGTGTTTTTCTTAGCAAGCTTAGCTAACGAGTTATGACTTATGACCATGCATGGATGCTGCATCTAGATTCCGAATCGCGATTTTCGCTACACACATGATGATTTTTTGCCGAATAAATCTGATGAGAGCACTATAAAGACTACTGCACTGTATCTACTGCGTCAACCGTTTGTGTTGAGCTGCAAATTTTGTTTTTTTTTTTAAAAAAATTATGGAAAGCTGCAAGTTTTATACTGTAATCCAGCGCAGAGTCTCGCGGATATGAAATAACAAAGCTGTGTGATAAGTCATCCAAGTCTGCTGACAGTCTGACATGAATAAATTAAAGGTCTTCACCTAGGCCACTGTGAGTGATCATACTGTAAGTTTACAAAAATGTATAGATCCGTGTTAATCGGCCCCAGGAATTCGTAGGCTGGCCTAATTGTTTTGAGGTGGGGAGAAGTATATAGAAGCAGAAATTCAACACAACTCAACTCAGCGAGGAACGCAGAAGCAGAGACTATACTAGCTTGATCCTTTGTACTTTTGTAGTGGACATTTATTCTGTGTTTTCCTTTTTGTTTTACATATGCACAATTTCTGGCCAGTATTTCAACAACAGTAAGTAGCATTGAATTTTCTCAAATATATCCATTGATGTCAGAGCTGACATCAACAACAAGCTGTCCGCCGTTGACTCTCGATGTAAAAAAACAAAATTCGATTATTATAGTATATGGTTAACCAACATATATATAATATATGTATATGTATATAATACGTTGAATAGTTTATGAAAAAAAACCCTGCATAGAATTATTAATCACATATATACGTGGTATAATTTGCGAACATGATTCGATCCGTATTCATTGGATCTTAAGAGTGCATGTTGCCGGCATGTGAAAACAACGTGGACCAAATAATGTCGTCTTGGCCTCTTGTTGCTTGATGATCGATGAATATATAGGAGGAACTGGAGCTATTCCGTCCACCAACAGTTAGTTGCAGGAGCGAGGGATAAGCCTCCTGCAATTAACAGGCCGGAGCCCGGAGGAAGCTGCTAAGCGCAACTTAACTTCTCCAGGAGAACAAAATAAACATGGTACGTACGTAAACTAGCTTTATATGTCGCATAAATTCATGGCATTCTTTCTTTTCGGAGTACTGGTTTAATACTTTATTAATTCGGACTTGCTACACCAGGACTTCCTCAAATTTATTACTTTTATCTCTATATATTCATCATGCCAATCCCATATAAGCTTTCCTACATATCTAGACATACATACATCTAGATCCATAACGACAACTATTTATGTAGAAAAATCTCGAAACGAATAGATCTAAAACAAAAAAGTTATTTGGGACGGAGGGAGGACGTTGTAAAAGAAGTTGCAAGAAAGCAGGCACATCAACATATCTGTTGACAAACATTTCTTTCATATACCAATAAAATGATTTAGGCATTTACAAGACTTGTTCCTCTTTTTTCAAGGTGGATTACCGCCCCATGGAGAATGTGGAGCAGCACTTGGAAAATGCAACATCAACAGCCTCTCTGCATTATCTGTGGAGAAACCCTAGGGGCACAGTGCTCCGTATCCAGGCATTAGCAATGGTGGCCATCGTCCTCTCCTTTGTCCTTCTTGTCTATGGGTCATGCCGTCGCTGGTCCAATCGCTGGATTATCCAAAAGGGCTTCTTGGCAGCACAGGTGGTGTCTTTGTCCCTTGGGACTTACAGCATTGGTCTGATGCAGTCCTCACCGGTGAAGAGCGAGATGTATCCTGTATGGGCTGTCGCCTTACTCACCCTCTTTGGCTGCATGGATCCAGTCACATCCTACAACGGCCTTGACTACAAGAGCCCACTTTTGAAGATGATATTTCAGCTTTGCCTCTACTGTGGGTATGTCGGGCTGATGAGTATCTCGTCCATCTCCGATGTTGCTGGACAGTTAGCCATCAGTGCACTCTGTACCATCACCTTCATCAAGGGCTTTCATAGGTCACTGGCGCTTGTCTTGCCGGGCAGAAAGCGGAACCAGCTAGAAGAGCTCGATCCTAAAGAACCGGAGTCTTTATTTGGAAATTCGCGCCATGATAAGCTTTTAGTCCATCTACTCATTTGCCGTTCCGAAAGAGAAAGATACACCGCAGAAATGAGGAGTAACAATGTTATGGCTACCATAGAATCTAGGCTGCAGAGCAAGCAGTTCCAGGATCGGTTAAAGGTCACCGCAGAGGACGAGACAATGATTGAAGATGTGTGTCTCGGCTACTCTCTATCTCATTTCTTAGAACGGCATTTCTTTCGGTTGGACACCAGTAAGGAAATGTCGAGCAAAAGAACCCAATTTAATCTATTTTAATGCAATCCGGGCATCGACTACAAGAGGATCTTGAAGGCAATTGAGGTTGAGCTGGCTTTTCTCTACGAGATCTTTTTCACTGGCAATGAGTTCATCTACTACTACGAAGCGAAAACCTGTAGCTTCTGGGCGCTGGCTTCTTTCGTCGGAATATGTTTTGTCGGGGTAGTGACTGCCCTCCCTGGTACATTGACCTCTACCTACCGTCACAGCACATCCACTGGCGGCCCTGGTGCTATCGTCGTTGTTGTTGACACCACAGCAGCTGACCTTATTGCCACTCTTGTCATATTGGTGTTTCTGTCTTTACTGCAACTGATGCAGTTGTTGCGGTGCTAGACGTCGAATTGGGCGGTGGTCGCCTTCGCTCGCGAGTACACCGTGAGTGCACCAATGGAGGAGAACGGGTCAGGGAAGAAGCATCTGAGGTGGTGGTGGTGGTGGCGGTGGATGAGATTGAAAGCGTTTGGAGTTACCAGGATGAATTGGTTTGACAATAAGCTCCTCTGGCAAGATAAGCTGGGGCAGTATTCACTAATCGAAGAGATCCAAGGGAGGGACGACGGATCCTGCCGCAGGGGTTATTGCTTACGGGTCATCATTCGGAGCCCTTGGTGCTCCTGGATATGTGGTCGCTTGTCTTGGGCGCTTGGATTGCATTACATTGGACAAGTGGTCCGGGAGTTGTCGGGCCTCGACTCCCGTGGTGGAGCTGCCGTCAGGTTGCATGAGGATGTGAAGGCGTCCGTCGCCGACTTCCTGGACGAGATGAAGAGCACGCGAGTAGAGAAGTGGTGGTGGTCCTCGTTTGAGGACAATGGGGTATGCAAGGACTTCGTCCCCTTTAGAAACGAGGACGAGAATGAGGCTGCCTACTGGTTCACGCAGCTTGTCCTGGTGTGGCACGTCGCGACATGGTACTGCGAACAAGCAGAGCAGCAGCAGCCGCAGGGCACACCCGCAGGGCGCAGCAGCGAGACGGCAGCAGCAGAGGGCGGAGACAAGAGAGACAAGAATCGGCGCGTGGCCATAGCGGCTCATGGAAAAGCAGAGAGACAAGAATCGGCGCAAGGAAAAGCATGGATTATTCGGAGGCCAAATACGAGGATCGGACGCAGGACTTGTTCATGTGGGGCGTGTATGTTGGGAAGATGCTTCGCGACGAGATGCGGCCGCTTCCGGGGTGCACGCGGCGCCGCTCCGATGGCGATGACCCCTGGGAGGTGCTGGCGCACCTCTGGGTCCGGACGCTGCTCTACGCCGCGCCCTATGGAAATGTGGAGGTGCACAGGCAGCGCCTCTCGCAGGGCGGTGAGTTCATCACCCATCTCTGGGCCCTGCTCTACCACCTCGGCATCGTCGACGAGTGGCAACATGTTGAACCACCACCAGTCTTCAATCCTACCACTATGGTAGGCCGGTGTTCCACTTCCACTTCCACCAACGGCTTTTGGCGAAATTTCGGAGGACCGTAAGAGCATCTCCAAAAGGATGTGAAAAAATTGATGCTAAAACAATGTATTGGGGCCTATGCTAAAAATTTTATTTTCCTAAAAACATATCTCCTACAAAGAATGCTAATAACTATCTCCCAATATTCCAAAACAGCCACGTGGCGGATTGCGAGCGAGAAAGAGGAAATCGGAGGGATTGGGAAGATGTACGGGGTGCCAATATATGCGGCTCGGCCTGCTGTTTTTTGGGCTCCCCAAAAGATTGGGAGGGTGATAGGGTCTCTGTTGGAGTGCTCTTTTTTCTTATTTCTCCCTAAAACAATTATTAGGAATACAATTAGCACTCTTTTGGAGTTGCTCTAAGGCCCTCCTCAATTTTAGTACCACTGATGAACTGATGCTGTTACCGGTAGGAGCGAAGTTCAATCCGCGGATCCATCCACCCACACCCTTTGATATCGAGATGTTGTTGTTGAACTGGTGCTGTTTCGCTGGCCATTATCTGTGTCTCAATGTTATTTGTAATAAATGCAACCCTTGTTTTCTTCAAAAAGCTGACGTGCCTTCTTTCTCTCTGTCTTATGGACGCATCATCCTTGAACTGGATCGAGAGAACTGATGATCCTGCATGCTCATCCGGTGGTAACAAGAGCATCCGCTACTCCGTTATGAGCTCAATCCAGTTCGTATATATAGGACGACGACGATGATCTTTGTAGGCAGTGACGGATATAGGATTCGGATGCAAGGGTTGAATACCTTCTTCTACCTCTAGACACTAGAAAAATTCCATTTATAGCAGAAAATTTCAAAAGAGATCGAAGAAGAGCTCCATTGTTGTGCGAGACGTAGGGGGGATGCAGCCCCCCTCCGCCCTCCTCGCTGCTCCGTCCCTATCCGCATATCGGAATCCCACCACAAGCAATTTGTGCTTGGCCGGCACGAACGGAGAGAGGAGGACGACGGAGTCAACGTCGGATTCGCATGACCGAGCACATCACGGTGTAGAGCTCGACGAGGGAAACTCCAGGGTGGTTTCCATTTGCACCGTAAGTGCACTTTGTTTCGCCGGAAGTTCGCCGGAATTTAGCGGATGCAAAAGTTCGGCGAGGGTTTGTGGGAGCCAGGGTTATCGAAACGGGATGAGGTTGGCGGCGTTGGAAAGAGGACACCGAGGAGATCATCGGGAGCAATTTATTGGCCGAGATTGAGTCCGATTTTATTTTCCCTTTTTTCTAATTTCGAAAATTAATTTTGGATTAAAAATAATTCCAGGAAATCCGGAAATCATAATTAAATCACGAAAAACACTCCGAAAGCTCAGAAAAATTTAGGAAAATCACTAAAGAAGATTTGGGATGTGAGGAACCCAAATAAAATATTTGGAGATCAAGAAAAAGATTTTAGAGCATTCCTATAAATAGAAATAGCTCGAGAAAAGTGAGAATAAATTCCAGAAAAGCTGGAAATTCTCAAAAGATTTTGATCAACACCTAAACGTATTTTTAAACCTTTTACACTCAACAAACACTAAATGCATTGGCATGAATGCAACACTCACATCAAACCAATTTATTTAATTCGAGAAAATCAAACAAAGACTTTTCCTATACTAGATTTCCTATAAACAAAATAAATGTTAGAATTTTTTTTTAAAATTATGATAAAATCATTATTTAATTATTATTTCTGTTCACATCCCGAAATTGGAAAATTTCGGGGTGTGACATCGGTGTGTTTGGGGTTTGGTCGCTACAGATCATCCTGCCGGCCAGCCGCTGGCCTAGGTGATAAATAATCTCCTTGCCAAACACTTTTTTAGTTTGAAAGTAATGCTGTGCAGAGGGTGGGGTTTGTGCTCAGCCTCACCGCCTCAGGATGTTTAGCATCATCCATTCCACGACTCAGCCAACGACCGACGTTCATGGCCTGTGGCTACTGGCTAGTCGGTAGGACTGGGGCGGCCGGGACGCCGTGGCACTAGCGCTCTGCGGGCGCAGCTAGACATCACCGAACAACGCATGCGCGTCTGATTGTTTCCACGCACAACGCATTAGGCTGGTCACACTTGTCGTACTCAATTTACATACCATAAACGAGAATATTTTGCCTACCATCAAGATTCTTCGGTACCGTGTCGCTTTCCCGCACCCGTCGTCCCTTATATCTCATACTCCATATCAACTACCATGTGTGGAACCCATATGTCATACACTACATCTTAATTTATCCCCACCAACCTCCCCCTACCCCCGCGCGCGCCTCCTCTACTTCCCTCCCCGCCCTACCCACCGCGGCGGAGCTCGCCGGCGTGGTCACCCACCACTCCGGTGGAGGAGCTCCCCACGCTCCTCACCGACCCGACGGCCTCAATCTACGGCGGGGAGGAGGAGGGGCAGCGGTGTCCGGGAGATCCATCGCCTCCTCCTCGAGAGGCCCCGGCGGCGGAGCTCGTTCTCTCCGCGCGGCGGGGGCGGAGGTGGCCGTGGTGTTGTGGGGTGGCGGCCGACGGCCTCCGGTGCGCCACTTCTACCGGCCGGGAGCGGCCCGACCTCCCGTGGCGAGCGGCCCGACGTCTCGTGCTTGGGGTCCATGTCCCTCGCCGTCCTCCCGGCCGAGGCGAGGATCCGAGTGACGGTGCGCCTCGAGAATGGTGGCACCGACCTCCTCCCCTCCCCAAGCCCTCGCGGTGGACCGCGCTCGCGCCGCTCGGGGACGAGGCCCGGCGTGGTGGCGGCCGTGGAGCGTGTGGCCCGCCGGCATATGGAGCAAGGGCGTGGCGCTCCATCCTCTTCCCTTGCTCGCGGCGGGCGGGTGGCCCGGAGCGGGGGACCCCGTGTGTCGGTGGTGGCGGGACGGCCTCGGGACAACGACGGCCTCCTCACTCCTCGCGCTCTAGTGGTGGCGGCGGAGGAGCTCCATCTCACGCTCGCCGGTGACCGCATGCCCCGGCCCTCCGGCGGGTGGGGGTCACCTCCCCGCGGCTCACCTGCTCGCTCCCCGGCCCGCGCGACGACGCGGAGGAGCAGGAGCTCGTCGGCAAGCGGAATGGGGATTGCGCCATTGCGGCGTTCACCCCTCTTCCCCTACGTGCACGACGGCGAAGTGGGGAACTCCATCCTCTTCCCCTTCTCTCGTGGCGGGCGGTGGCCGGGCGGGGAACCCGTGCGCGCGGCGGGCGGCCACGGGACGGCGGGCTCGAGCTCGGGCTCTCCGGCGTGGTGGGCCTCCCCGTGCTCCTCTCCGACGGCGGCGTGGTCGTGCTCCTCTCTCGATGGCGGTGTGGCCGTGCTCCTCTCGGATGGCGGCGTGGCCGTGCTCCTCCAATAACAACGACGAAGGCGTAGCCGTGCTCCTCTCCCCCGACGACGGCGGCGGGGACGGGCTCGGGAGGCGCGTGGTAGTTGGGCGCGGGAGTGCGCGAGTCCAACGTGGATGATGGCGTCCGTCCGCAGAGCGCGCTAGAAATAGCGTGGGGAGGGAGATACGGGGAGGTAGTGCTGCTCTCCCGGTATGCCGGTGCGGGCCTTTTGACGCCAATGCGTATTGGGTGGGCGTCCCGCCCCGTGCAGGGTAGCACACCCATTGCGACCAGCCTTAGTAGTAGATTGGGCTGGACTGCTTGCGCATTAGTTCGTTTCTTTTTACTGACTAGTAAAATGCATGTGCTGCATGCACGTGTAAAAAAATAACAATAAGTAAAACATATATTTCTAAAATAAATGTACATGAGCATATTTAGTAAAAAATCTCATAATACAATAATTTTATTACCAAAGACAAAATAAGATAATAACTAAAGTGTTTTCAAAATTCATTAACCATCAAATTAAGACGTGGTTACAATCGAACTATCTGCACCCACTCATCAAACGGGAAGTGTGACATGAAGCATGTGCAGTCACCTAGAGCGCTACACAATATATGGGATTCATTTACAAAGCATCAAATCAGACCAGTCATTGACAATGGAATAGTTATTTATTCAATCATGCACATTGAAATTAATCTGTAATTAAAACCTAACTTATTCCGTAATGATCTTTCTCTGCTTGGTCCATTGGTAAAACTTTTTGTACTATCACAACTTAATATTTTTATTATTTTAATATAATTTTAGTAACACACATAAATCTCTACCTAATATTAAAGCAAGGACCATTTCTCGCCCACTTTTTCGTCCCACCCGAGCCTCTGTCTCTATCCTCACACTTCCTCCGACGCCCCAACCCGGATCCGAAGCTCGGATGAACAACCGAACATGCATGTCCAGGGAACCGGCCGACATCTCATCCGCATCCTCGAGTATCCCGATAATAGGCTCCCTCGTCCTTGTTCAAGGCCCCGGAGAAGGACGGCGACGGCAAGGTGTCGGAGTTCGAGCTGCGAGCCAAGATGGCGGCGGGGGCTCGGCGTGGAGGAGGCCGCGACCGTTCATTGAGAATTGACGAGAGAAAAAATACCACAAACCGAAGTATTCATCACATAATTACTTAACCATCACATGAGTAAATCAACTAATTTCAACACATGCAAATCACAAGTTTGATTCAATTCACAACACAAGTTTCTTTTGCATCACAAATTTGATTCGATTCACAACACAAATTTCTTTGAATCACCAGGAAAAATCGAGAAAAAATGGACGAACCAAGCGGCACGCCATGGCCGCTCCCCACGCCGGCGGTCGGCGGCCGCGCCCGCGCAAGGGCCGCGCGCGCGAACCCCGCGCCGGCGGCCGGCGGCCGGTGGCCACGCCCGTGTCGGGGCCGCGAGCCACGCCCGCGCGCCCGCGCGCGGTGGTAGTCCGTCCCGCGCCGAGGTCGTGCCGCACGCCGGGCCGCCCGCGACCGCCGCCCCGCCCGCCCCCGGCTCGATCCGGATCTACGGGGAGAGGAGAGAAAGAAATGACATAGAGAAGGAAGGAGGAGGAGGTAAGGTTTGACCGGTGTTTCGAAAAAAGGAGAGATGAGACAAGGAAATAGAAATCATTGGTGGGTGGAACGGCTTTAGTCACGGGTGGTGTTTCCACCCGAGACTAACGGGGGTCCTTTTAGTCTCGGGTGGAAACACCAACCAGGACAAGAGAGTAGGGGTGTCCGCGGGCAATTCGGACCACGTCGATGAAAGCCCTTTAATCCCGGCTTCAAAAACTCAACGGGACTAAACACTACGGGAAAAACGATGATTGCCGTGCGTTTCAATCTTTGCCGTGCGCATATTTTCGGGCGCACGGCGCATT
Source organism: Cenchrus americanus (assembly GCA_947561735.1). Taxonomy (NCBI): domain Eukaryota; kingdom Viridiplantae; phylum Streptophyta; class Magnoliopsida; order Poales; family Poaceae; genus Cenchrus; species Cenchrus americanus. The sequence goes on from OX387245.1 coordinate 257,352,389, forward strand.
TTCCACGGCGCACGGTAAAAAAAAGCGCCCGGTAAAAAAATAGTTTGCCGTGCGTTTTTATATTTTCGCACGGCAAATAAATAGTTTGCCGTGCGTTTTCTTTGTGGCGCACGGCAAACATTTTTTTCCCTAGTGGACGTTAACCCCGTTAGGTTGTTCGTCGCCTTTGCCGTGCGTTAGGCTACGACGCACGGCAAAGACATTCCCTTTGCCGTGTGCCATCGAAAAACGCACGGCAAATATATACGTTTGCCGTGCGTTTTCACACAGCGCACGGCAAAGTATTTCTAAAAAAATTGTTTTTTGTACTTCTTTTAATTTCTCCACTACAAAAACATTATTTTGTACTTTATATTTCAAATTTATACATGTCTCGATTAATTTACTAATTTTAAAAATTATGTCTCACTTAAAGAATTTTTGTCGTATAAGTCAAATTTGAACTGCAAGTGCATAAAGTAATGTAGTAAAGTTTGTGGAAAAATCATATTCATGTAATTGAATCATTTTTAAGACCTTATCCATGAAATTGGATGAAATTTTGAACATTTTGTTCGCAAATCATGAGAACCCACATGCGGTTGTATTGTTTTTTAATTGTATAAATGTAAATAAAGTTTGAAAATCATGAGATTCATCGAGGGCTCATGGTATCCTATGTGAGGCTTGTGATAAATCATATAGAGTGTTTTGAGCAAGTTGTCATAGATGGTGCTTAGAAACCGAAGTATCTCGCTAGAAGTTTCGAGTCTTGCGACACACTTGATTCAGTTTGTAGCCATAATAAAATTCAAATTTGAATTTGAATTCAAAATTTTTTATTTAGGTAATATACAACTTATATTGTCACATTTTAATTTATGGTAATTTTTTGGATCTGTTTGATAATTTTAGTACATTAACACTAATTATGAGGATGGAATGAAGATAAATGGAAGAAGCCTTTGCCGTGCGTTTTCTGTTTGGCGCACGGCAAAGTTACCTCTTTGCCGTGCGTTTTCTGTTGGGCGCACGGCAAAGTTTCCCCAATGTATGTCCTCCTAAGTCCCAAATCCAATTGCCTCTCAAAACAAATTTGAACTACAAGTGATTTAAATTATAGAATAAAATGAGTGAAAATAATCTATGTAAAATTTTGGTTGACTTGAAATCATTTGATAATTTTAAAATATCAAACGCAATAAAAATTTTTAATGATGCAAAAAGTGTTTGCCGTGCATTTTATTATGTGGCTCACGGCAAAATAAATGTTTGCCGTGCGTTTTTATGTGTGGCGCACGGCAAAGCCCACTTGAAACCGGCCCAAATTCACCCGCTCACTGTGAGCCGTCGATTGCGATCTCACGGTCTACGTTAGACGAAGACACACATATATATAAACAAAACCCTAACCCTATCTAACCCCACACCCGCAGCCCCCCTCCCCTACCTCACCCGCAGCCCCCCTTCCCCTACCTCCTCTTGCATGCCGCCGCCCCTTCCTCCTCCCGGTCCGACGCCGCCGCCCCTTCCTTCTTCCTCACACGGCGCCGCGCGTCGCAGCCCCTACCTCCTCCTCCCACGGCGCCGCGGGCCGCAGCCCCCCCCTCCTCCTCCTCCCACGGCCGCGCCGAGGACGGGCGGCGGCGGCCCGAGGACGGGCTCCCGGTGGCGGAGGCGGCCTCCCTCCGCCGGATCCGCGCTCGCCGCCCGAGGACGGGCTCCCGGTGGCGGAGGCGGCCTCCCTCCGCCGGATCCGCGCTCGCCGGCCGGGGACGGGGCTCCCCGGTGGCGGAGGCGGCCTCCCTCCGCCGGATCCGCGCTCACCGGCCGGGGACGGGGCTCTCGGCGGCGGAGGAAGCCGAGAACGGGCGGCGGCGGCGAGGCGGCCTCCCTCCGCCGGATCCGCTCTTGCCGGCCCGACGACGGGCTCCCCGCCGGCGGAGGACCCGAGGACGGGCGGCGGCGGCGACCTCCTCCGCCGCCGGATCCCTCTCGCCGCCCGAGGACGAGGCTCCCCGGCGGCGGAGGAACCCGAGGACGGGCGACAACGACGGAGGTGACCTCCCGCCTCCGATCCGCTCTCGCCGGCCCGAGGACGGGCTCCCGGCGGCGGAGGCACGCCTGAGGTCGATGCGGAGGCGCGTGGCGGTCGGTGGCGCGGTGTGGTGACCCCCTGCCGGTTGTTCCGGCGTGTTGTATTTTTTTTATTTCCTTTTGTTTTGATTGCCGTGCGTGAAAGAGTGAGGCGCACGGCAAAGGTGCCATTGTTTGCCGTGCGTCCCATTCCTGCCGCACGGCAAAGTCCTTTGGACGTCGTCTCCTCCGTTGCGCCGTCCGTCACCCCAGGCGTGCCGTCTGTTACTTTTGTTTGCCGTGCGCCGCATGTGACGCACGGCAAAGTTTGTTCACCGTGCGTTATAGAAGAAGGCGCACGGCAAAGGGAATTTGCCGTGCAAAAAGCTACCGTGCGCCCTTTGCCGTGCGCCTCCACAAAAAACGCACGGCAAAGCCTTTGCCGTGCGTTTTTTAGCCTTTGCCGTGCGCCCGAGACGCACGGCAAAGCACGTGTTTCCCGTAGTGAAAGGGGTGTACCAAAGGTCATGATTCTACCGGTGTACACAGCTTGGAAGCCATGCTGTGCTCACCGCCCTGCACACCTTTCTTCGACGGCTAGCAGCTGCATATCTCCCAACTTTGATGGCTGAGCGTAGCGCAGGAATGGCAGCATGACAGGAACAGTGAGGGAAGAGCTTCCGCGGTCAAAAGAAACTCACCTGATAGTGATAGGGATAAGAATAAGGGGCACTATGGTATTTTTCATCTTGTTTTACTTCCCCAGTGTTTTGATATTTTCTGATTTATATAAGCTAATATTTTAGCAACAAAAAAGTGAAAAACTACATATTAGGTGTTTGAAAAGCAGGTATTCAAACGTACACTTGATCACCATGATTTATCTATCCATGCGTGAATTTAGTAGTGCTAAACAACCTACATGACAATTAGAATATGTTTTTTCAACTCTTTTCTTGTATTTCTTGATCATATGGATATGAATGTATATTTTGTATGTCTTCATGTGACTTATTTAAATATAACGTGTATCTTATTGTGTAAGCTCAAATAAGGCTGCAAAGATCAACTTTTTACTTGATCATCATGATTTATGTGGTCATAGATGAATTAAATGGTTTATAGACACCTAAATAGACAATCCTTTTGTATAAAGCTCGTCCGTTTAGTTGTCCGTGTATGTCAAATAGACAACAGTTGTCTACACCGTTGTACATGCCGTAATACTCCCTCCTTCCCGAAATATAAGGCATTTAAGGATTTCTAAGACAAATTAAAGGAGGAGAACATGTGCTCTTCAATTTTGACGCGGAGAAAATGTTGTAGACGAACACAACCCAATCCCTCCTGTCCAAGAAGGAATTTTCGATCTGAACTTGGATCCCGGTAAATTTTGATTATTTGCGCATCCATCCTAAGATTACAAAATGTGTTCATGTACTTTACCTTCTCGGTAGATATAGATCAAAACAATGGCACATAGCCCGCCCTCGATATCAAGATTAATCATATCTATCTTTTTCCTCGATACGAGTATGGTGGTGTATCGGGGATACGTATTCGATACTGGTACGACACTTGGGTGAAGTGTCGGGGTAACATAGCCCGCCCTGGCTCGTCACCCCCTCCGCCGCCGTCGGCGTGGTCCGGGCGCACCACTCCTCGAAGAGCCCCCTGACGACACTGTGGTCACCGACGCCGCCCTTGTTGTCGCTCCACTCATCCTCCACAGAGATCCACGTGCAGTAGATGTAGTCGTAGCCGTCAGCGCAGCGGGCGAGGGCGGCGCGGAAGACGGGGCGTGCGCAGGGTTTAAAAAACCGCTACAGTAGCGGTTTTCAAAACCGACAAACTGCATGTTTGTTTGGCTGGTGGCTGATGGCTGGTGCTGGTTTGTTCTGAGAGAAAAGTATTGTTGGCTGGTTGTTGATGGCTGGTTTGTTGTGAGAGAAAAGTACTGCTGGCTGGTGGCTGATAAGCCAAACGAACAGGGCGAAAACCGGACCGGTTTACCGAGGCTTTCGAGCGGTTTACCGAGTAGGCGGTTTAGTAGGTTCAGTTTTATCGAAAAAACTGGTCGGTTACCCCTACCGATCCGCGTAGGTAAAATCGGTTACTGCGGTAACCAGACCGGTTACCAACGGTAAGGGCGTCTCCAACAATCTAACTTAGAGCTAGTGAAACTAATTTTTTAATCATGAAACATTGCAAAAGACAAGAGACTAACTAGGAGAGAAGAGATAAGCTCGCTCAATTCCCAATACGCTGTTCTCTCACTGCACAATATTGAAAGCTAGTTGTTGCACTCTTTTCTCGTTTAAATTCATCAGCTTAGAGCTAGTGCTAGCTCGTACGATTGGAGACGCCCTAAGGCAACCCCTAGGTACGCGCTCGACGCTAGTGTCGCCGCGCTTCTACAGGAAGAAGGCGTGGTCGGCCAAGCGGGAGGCCCTCCCGGGGTCCAGGGACTCGAAGAACTCGAAGCTGCGCTGCCGCGCGGCCACCGCCGCTACGTCGCACGTCACCGGAGACTCTTCCGGCGCCGGGGATGGCAGGCTCGGCGCGGTTTCCATGTCGATCGAGATCGACGCACAATGACACAGCTTTGCTGCGGCCTTGTCGATCCATCTTTTTGGGTGTACCTCAGTTGTAGGTAGTATAATAGAATATGGACTCAAGCTGTCCTTCACAACGGATTGAAGCCTGTATTTGTACTGGATCACGAATCCCCTCGGTTTATCTGAAAATTTTCGGCCTGTTCGTTTGGCTGGTGGCTGGTAGCTGGTTTGTTCTGAGAGAAAAGTACTGCTGGCTGGTTGCTGGTGGCTGATTTGTTCTGAGAGAAAAGTACAACTGGCTGGTGGCTGATAAGCCAAGCGAACAAGACGTTTACTACTGCTGTACTAACTCGTGTATATACTACTCAAAGTCCAACCACACATTTGGATTTTATACCGCGAACCGGCCGGTTTTCACGAAGAAAAAAACAGCCTGGTTTACCGGTGAAACTGGGAATCCTAATTTGTAGGCACGGTTTGGGGACCGCTGGCGCAAGTTGCAGACAAGCCATCAGTCAAAATATCAATCAACCCTTCTAATTTTGCTATCCAGACTTCATAACTAGGAAATACGTACATCTCGCAGTATCGAAATTATTGAGGGTTTTACCTGTATGCCATTAAAAAAGATGATGCCGACCTGTGTGCCACCAGAAAAGTTGCTCACACCTATGTGCCATCGACCTAAACTTTTTGCCCTCTACGCCATTCCGTCCTAACTCCATCCATTTCTCACCGTTAAGTCGCCTGACATGTGGGTCCGGCCAGTCAGAAAGTCTAAAATGCCCTTGTTTCAATCCTCTTCTCCTCTCGCCCCACTCAGCGCCTCCTCAACCTCTTATCCTCTACAGCCTTTGTCTCTTGCGACTCGTAGGCACTTGGCAGTTACCACCTGCTGGCTTGGTTGGCTGGCTGTGGTGGAGACCCGCACAGGTGCGTGCCGGCGGACCCGGAGGAGCAGACATGGAGGCGGCCCAGTGAAAGGACCTTGATGTCGCCTAAAGGGGGGTGAATGGGCGAGACGACCAATTTAAACTCCTTCTCCCCAAACACTTGAGTTGACAGTGCTCCACCGGTCAGACCGGTGGTGGTGACCAGTTAGACCGGTCGGGCACTGGACTTCACAGGTTACACCGGTCAGACCGGTGCGCCTTACCGGTCAGACCGGTGTAGCACAGAGAACCTGCAAAAACAACTTCAAGCACCTCTTGGCTTCTAGCACGAACTAAACTTAGGGTGTGGCTTTTGTAGATGATCACAAGCAGAGTAATGAGCCCTGCACACACAAGTAACACACCCAAGTAGATCGAAGTGGAAGCAAATGTAATATGCTAGAAAAACAACTTAGAGAGTCAAACCACACGAAGAAGCAAGGATTTGTTTCCCGAAGTTCACCACCCACTGAGGAATGGCTACGTCTCCGTTGAGGAGCTTGTAAGGGACAATTCCCACAACAAGCCGGGTCTCTTTCAACCACTTTCCTCCTTTCCACTAATGTGATCTTTTCCACGAAGAGGCAAGATCGCAGCCCTTACAAACTTCCCGCTGCTCACCACAACCTTGGGAGCTAGCCGGCGACACCTAGCCGTCTAGGAGGCAAACCTCCAAGAGTAACAAATACTTCAAAGTTTGTAGACTCGAAACCAAAGTGCTCAAGCTATGGAAACTGCTCTTATTAGCTCACAAAGTCACTCATAGGCTCACTTCCTCAACCCAACACAAAGATGATGGCTTGAATCCACAAATCTCACAAAGAGATGGTTGGGGAGAGCCACTAAGGCTTAGAGCTAGTTAGAAATGGTTTGGGACCTCAGCAAAAACACTAGAAACAGCAACCCTCACTTGAAGAGGGCTTGGGGTATTTATACCCCTCAAAGGAGAAAACTAGCCGTTAGTCCCCGGCAAGACCGGTCGGACCGGTGCCCCACACTTGGTCGGGACCGGTTTACGAAAAACTAGCCGTTAGGCTAGCGGCACCGGCGGACCGGTGCCTCCGACCGGTCGGACCGGTCGGTGTCGGTGTTTTAGACCGAGCAACCTACTACGGGGAGTACCCGAAGTAGATGATTGTGACTCGCCGAGACCGGTAACTCGAAGGAAGAGACACGTGGCACACAATTTAGACAGGTTCGGGCCGCGAGGTGCGTAATACCCTACGTCCTGTATGCTGCGTAGCTCTGGATTGATAGGGCACGATTACAAGATGGTGCAATGGTGCGCCGTGAATTGTATGAGAGGAGATTGGATGAGGGGATCGGTCCCTGCCTCGCCTTATATAGTCCGGGAGGCAGGGTTACAAGTCGGAGTAGGGAGAGAGTACTAGTCGAGTACGTCTAGGAATCCTCTATACGAGCTGCGTAACATGTACGCCTCCCTAACCGAGTACTACTCCCGTGTAGTCCTTGTGCTCCACGCCTTCGTGTGCCGTGTAGCGCAAGCCGGTAGTCCCGTGGGCCCACCGAGTAGTCGGTCCCCGGTACCCACCGAGGTAGTGGGCCTAGGGAGGTCCATACGACAAGCCCCCGAGTACTTTGTAGTCGAGAAGGATAGCTTCAAGTAGTCTTGACGGCCTTAACGAGTAGTCCTCAAGCGTCCCCGAGTGCTACAAGTCAAAAGTCCTCAAGAGTAGTCGAAGCATCCCGAGGCCGGGAATGTACTCCACTCGATGTTTGAGCAATCTTGAAGTCTTCTCGAGTAGTCCCAAGCGTCCTCGAAAACGCCCTCCGAAGGTCTTCAAAAACTCGCTCGTCTTGTCTTGAAGCCGAAGCCGGTATGGAGGTGCGACTTGTAAAACCGCACTCCACATGGAGTAGCTCCCGAGCCCCGAGCCGCGGGCTCCGGTCCGAGGGTCCATCTCGAAGTCTTGACAAGAAAATCCCGAAAAATCCGGAGAGAAAAAACCGAAGGACACGTGGCACGGAGCCCCCGAGCCTTGAGTCGAGTACTTCCTCTCGAATTGAAGGGTCTTCTTGGAGAATGTGTCCTGAGATGCTCTTGAGACTAGCCACTTCCCAGGTAGTCGAGTAGAAGTAGCCGAGCCCCCGAGGTGAGGCGCGTCGACTAGTAGAATACGAAGAGTCACGCGCAGCCGCTGAGTCAGCCCGCGTGGACTTATCCGACCGCCCGTTACGGAGCCGATTTGGCTTATAAATAGAAGCCAAAGCCCTTAGGGTTTTTCACCCATTCAAGCCGCAGCCATTCCGCTTGCATCTTGAAGCGAATCCACTTCCGGCGCCCTCGCCGCCGCCGTAGTAGATCCAAGCGCACCGCCACCCGAAGCCTTTAGGGTAGCCCCCGAGCGAATGCGAGTGAAGACGCCTTGCACTTGGAGGATGAAGCCGTCGCCGTCCAAGACATCCAAGGCCGCCGGGAAGAAGAGGGGCCGCGCAGAGGCCGCCGCGGCTGCCACCGAAGCGGCGCCGCCCATGTCTCCACCGCGCGCTGATCCGAGCCGCGAGTGGAAGAAATCCAAGGTGAAGACGGAGGACCCGCCGACCCTCCTAAACAAAGTGGGTTCATCCGGGAGAAGGAAGTCGACATGTGGAGATCCGCCGCGGGAGATCCATATCCGATGGAGAAGGCCGAAGACGAGATCTCGATGTTCTCGCGGTTCGTGGAGCGCGGTCTTGCGCTCCCGGCCGGCCGACTTCTTCAAGGGGTCGCTCGGGTACTACGGGATCGAGTACCGAACTCGAACCCCAACGGCATCTTCCACACGTCGGTCTTCGTCCACTTCTCGCGAAGCCTTCCTCGGAATCAAGCCGCACCGGGTGCTCTTCCGAAGTTCTTCCGCGTCAAGCCGCGGCCCGCGTGCCTCCAACCCCGCAGTAGTCGGAGGGGCCGACATCCAGCTGAGGGAGGACGCCGCGGAGCAGTACCTGGCGTACAAGCTCGTCGACTCCAACACGGACTGGAAGACCAGGTGGTTCTACATCACGAACCACCACCCCGGCCGCCGAAGCCGAGCGGACGGCGGCCCGGTGCACCGTGAGTGGTGGAACACGGAGCCCACCATGCAAGAAGGGATCCAGCTCCCCGAGCTGCTAGCACGCATCAAAGTGCTCAGGGAAGCGGGACTGAGGGCCGAGCACGTGGCCTTCGCTCATGAAGCGCGAGGATCCGGCGCGCCGATGGCTCGGGAGACACCGGGCTTCGAGTACACCGGCGACGACGACGCTTCGCGGGTGCCGGGAGGCGAGCTGGACGACAACGACATCGTCGAGAGGTTGTCGCGGATCTTCAAGGACATGCCGCCGTACACGGCGTGCCCGGGCCGAGGAGTACTCCGCCGCGCGCCCGCCCAAGGAGGTGAGTAGTCGTACTCCCTTGGTCGAGTAGTGATTACTTGTAGTAGAGTTGCTGACGTCTTATGTCTTGCGCAGGATGATGTGAAGAGGTTCATCTCCGAGCCGCAACCGCCACCGAGCGGGATCGAGATCCCGGTGGAGGGGAAGGTGAAGGAGGGCCGCGAAGTCGGTGAAGGCGACGGCACCGTCGTCGTGGAAGACACCTCCGACGACGACGACGAAAACGAAGAGACGCTGCAGGACCGCTTCCGACCGCGGTCGAGGTTTAGCCGCCCCGGCTTGCCTCATGTTCCGCCGGTTCAAGACCCTCCGACCAGCCTCGGAGGCTAGCCTTGCTGCGCCGCCACGGAAGCCGCGCAACCCCGCCAGGAAGCGGGTGACGAAGAAGCTGAAGGTCTCGGAGACCACGCCTCAGGAGGTAAGTTGTCTTGAGCAGAGTAGTCGAGTACCCGTTGTTCGAGTACGTTGCTGACGAGTAGTCTTCCTTTGTATGCAGGAGGTGCCGCCAGCGGAGCCCGTCGAAGAGGGCGACGAGGGCGTGTGGGAGACGGTGGGGGAACCGGCTGGAAGTCGTAGTCCAGCCCCCACCGTTGAAGAACTTCTGGCGCAACTGGAGCGCCAGCCCCCTGCTCCAGAAGAGAGCAGAGGACCCGTGGCCGCCGCCGTTGGAGAGGTGGTGGCCTCAGGAGTGCAGGAGACGTCTGCGCCGGCCGCCGCCGCCGTGGAAGAGGCAGTAGCCGCAGGGGCGGAGGAGGAGGCGCCCGCCGAGGGTGGACTGGTTGATATTGCCAGCATCCTCGGTGCTCCGGCCGTGACCATCGTCCGGTCGAACTTGTAAGTACCATATCCTCGCGAGTAATACTTGTTGCGGTAGTTGATATTGTCTAACGACCCTCTGTGAATATTTCTGCAGAAAATCCACGGACCTGTCCTGGGATGGGGACGAGCCCTCAGCAACGGTGGCGGAAGAAGTCGCGCCGCCCGTCGAGGGGACCGCTCCCGATGCCCAGGCCGCGACTGAGCCCCCGGCTACCGAAGCGCCGCCGCCGGAGGCTAGTGTAGTCGAAGGTGAGTACCTTGCGTGAAGCTGCGGAACTCCAGGAAGAGCAGTCGTAGGCACTGATGCACATGTCGTCTTGTTGACAGGCGCTGAAGGTGGCGACATCCCTGCGGGGGTGCCGATGCAGAGTTGACACCGCAGGCCCCGGAGGCGGCGAAGGAGCCCCCGAGCCTATGGCGGAGGTCGTCGAGAAGACCGCCGGGGAGAGGCGGTCACCGTGTCGCCGCAGAGATTGCTCGGAGGTGGCTATCCGCTCCCCCGAGATCCAAGACGCGCAGCCCATCCGTTCGCGCCGATGACGGAGGCCACCTCGGTAGCCGCGGCGGATAGAGCTCCTTGCGGACGATCTCGTCGAGCCGGCGACGGTAGCCAAGCACCGGGAGGCGATCCGTCAAGCCGAGCAATGGATGAAGGTACGTAGTCGTAGCCTTGGAGTAGTCAATCCTTTGTCGTTGAGTACTCCTCGTGACTTGAGTTGTCTTGTGCGGGATGTCGCGGAGCGATCCCGCGAGAATTCGAACCCTGTTGCGGGGATATGGCGACACCGTGCTCCGAGCGAGGCGCCGGAGGAGCAGCTCGTGAAGTCGCGGAAGCACGCGGCCGCCATGCGCTCAAAGCTCGACGCCGCCTTCGCCAAGTACCACAATGACGTCATGGAGCCGCAGGCGAAAGGCAACGACTTGGTGCGGAAGAACAAGGGTCTCCGCAACAAGAATAAAGGTATATCCTTCGACTTGTCGAGTACTTGTTGGAAGTCGAGAAGCATCCGACCCGCCGTTGCATTGCCTGTGTTGCGCAGCTTGAGGGCCGTGTGGAGCACCGAAGGCCTCGGAGACGAGCATGAAGAACCTCTTCTACCGGGAGCAAGAAGCCCGCCGTGTACTCGAGCTCGACTACAAGGAACTCGCCTTCGAGTGCGAGAAGCATATGGAGTCGCGGATTGCCTCCGACAGAGATCTCATCAATCGCTACAAATCTTTGCGTAAATTGAACGAGGATTGCGAGGCATTGCGGGCCCGCTGAAAGAGTTGGAGGAGGCCGCTCGCCGATCGCAAGGCTCCTAGTGCCGCACCCGGCGGCCCCACGATCGCTCCTCTGGTGGATCGCCTTCGTGAAGCTCCAAGTCGGCTGGCCGCCTACATCAAGCATATGGCCAGGTCGATCCCAAGACAAGTCTTGGCCTTCATGAAGTCGTACTTCTCGAAGGCTCCAGTGGAGGTGGTCGCCGGCGGGGTAGCCGCCAACCGCCGGATGAGCGTATGCGCGTAGCCGGCCGGAGTAGATGGCTCCCATCACGGAGCGGTAGCCGAGAAGCCGAACCTCCGGTAGCCCCCGTAATAGGTAGCTAGTAGCCATAGTTGTACATGAAAACAATTGTAACGAATTGTTCAAGTATCAATGAAAGAGAATTTTCCAGCAATGAGTACTCGTAGTCGCGATCTCGCAGTGCGGAGCGCCCATCGTGGAGTAGGTGCGAGTAGTAGTACTCGGCTTTGGTAGTCCCGTTGTAGGGAGTAGGCGGTAAAGAAGTTGATAAACAATCGGACTTTATTACGAAGGAGTACACCCGGGTGGCCGTGGCCGTAGTTACAAAGTAGTCGCTCGGACCGGAGGCCGCTTACGCCTAAGTAGAGCCGGAGCGGGTGGCCGCTTGCGCGCTTGATCCGTAGGTAGCCGTGTAGGCCGGATCGTAGATCCGTAGGTAGCCGCGCGGCCGGATCTTGGAGTGTGGTCTCTTGGTAGACCGCCGCTAGAGTCCTTGACGCTCGTCGCGGCCTCCGTGGTCCGTAGGTAGCCGCGCGGGCCGGACCCCGGAGAAGAGTAGTCCGAGATCGGAGCCGGGACCCGAGGGGTCGGCTGCGGCGAGGGGTGTTGATGTAGTCGATTAGACTTGAACCCCGGAGTAGTCGTGTAGACTAGGCGTAGAATCGACGAGTTGGTCGACGTTCCACGAGTTGTTGACGTCTTCGCCTTCAAGTGTTTGGAGGCGGTAGGAGCCCGGCCCGGTCACCTTTGCCACGGTGAAGGGGCCTTCCCAGGGGGAGCTGAGCTTGTGAAGTCCTTCCGTGTTCGGATACGGCGGAGGACAAGATCTCCAACGTTGAAGGAACGTTCCTTGACGTTGCGATCATGGTAGCGTCGGATACCCTCCGTGTACCTAGCCGATTGGACGAGGGCGGCGCAGCCGAGCTTCTTCGAGGTCGTCGATGTCAACTCGTCTCGTCGTCTTCCGAGACGCCTTCATCGTAGTGCTCCACCGCCGGCGAGTTCCATATGACGTCGGCAGGGAGGATGGCTTCGGAGCCGTAGACCGGAAGTAGGGGGATTGCCCCGTTGGCTTGGATGGTTGAGTCCGCGGCCCCCGCAGTGCGTTGGGTAGTTCCTTGATCCACTTGCCCCCTTTGGAGTTAGCGGCGTCGTGTAGCCGCTTCTTGAGGGCGTCGAGCACCATTCCATCGGCGCGCTTGACTTGTCCGTTGGCCCGTGGGTGGGCGACCGAGACGTATCGGACGTCAATCCCGCCTGTTCTCGCGGTACTCCCGGGACCGGTGATTGTTGAAGTTGGACCCCGGTGTCCGTGATGATGCGGTGGGGTAGCCCGTAGCGGTGTACGAGTTCATCCAGGAAGTCGAGTACTCGTCGCCCTTGGGGCATGTGACCGGCTTGACCTCGATCCACTTGGTGAACTTGTCGATAGCCACCGCACCCTCGTTGAATCCTCCCGGCGCAGCTTGGCGGGGGCCCAATCATGTCGAGCCCCCGGCGGGCAAAGGGCCGGGTTGGCGGTATGGTGACTAGCTTGTAAGCCGGGACGTGTTGTTGCTTGGCGACCATCGACACCCTTGGCACCTTCCCGACGAGTTCTTCGGCATCGCCCGGGGCCGTGGGCCGCAGAAAGCTCGTCGGAAGGCCTTGCCGACCGCCGTACATGAAGACGCGTGGTTGCCGCATGCCCTTGTGGATCTCCTCCAAGATGTCCTTGCCTTCTTCACGAGGGACGCACTTCATGAGTACTCCCGAAGATGCGCCCCCGCTTGTAAAGCTTATCTCCGACGAGGACATAAGACTTGGCGCGGCGGACAAGTTGTTCGAGCCGCGTTCTTGTAGGAGGGGACCTTCGCTCGCCGAGGTAGTCGATGAAGGGTTGCCTCTAGTCCACGTCGATCATCATGACCTCCCGCCCACCGGTGGATGGGGCGGGGCGGTGGTCGGTGGCGTCGGCTCCGGGATGGATGGCGCGTGAAGCTCATGGACGAAGACGCCCGCCGGGTACTTGAGCGCGGGTGGATCCAAGCTTCGAGAGGACGTCCGCCGCAACGTTGTTGTCGCGGACGATGTGATGGAACTCGAGACCATAGAATTTGTTCTCGAGCTTGCGGACTTCTAGGCGAGGGCGTCCATGTTCTCCTTGTTACGGTCCCGGGACTTGTTGACTTGGTTGATGACCACCGCGGAGTCGCCGTAGACTAGTAGCCGCTTGATGCCCGGTGAAGCCGCGAGGCGGAGTCCGTGTAGGAGAGCTTCGTACTCGGCTTCGTTGTTTGAGACCTTCCAAAAGATCCCAGGACGTACTTGAGTTGTTCGCCCGTTGGAGAGATCGGAGTACCCCCCGCGCCCGCGCCCTCGAGGTTGAGTGAGCCATCAAAGTACATCACCCAATGCTCGGTCGCACGGTGGGGGTAGGTAGTCGGTTCTCTCGCCACTCGCCATGAAGTCGACTAGTGCTTGCGACTTGATGGGCGTGCGTGGCTTGAAGTCGATGGTGAGGGCGCCGAGCTCGACAGCCCCACTTGGAGATTCTTCCGCGTGGCGTCTTGGTTCCTCGGGATGTCGCCGAGCGGGTAGTCGGTGACGACGGAGACCGAGTACTCCCCGGAAGTAGTGTCGTAGCTTCCGCGAGGTGATGAGTAGAGCGTACGGAGCTTCTCGCACGGGCCGGTAGCGAGCCTTGGACTCGATAGAACCTCGCCGACGAAGTAGACCGGGCGCCCGGACCGGTAGGCGTGGCCGTCTTCCCCGCCGCTCGACGACGATGGCGCATCGACCACGTGAGTAGTCGCGGCTAGGTAGAGCGATGGCGCTCGCCCTTGTGAGGAGCCGTGAGAATTGGTGGCTTTGACGAAAGTCCTTGAGCCGGGCAAGGGCTTGATCCGCCTCGGAGTCCACACGAACTTCTCGTGATGCTTGAGTAGTTTGAAGAAGGGGAGGCCCCGTTCTCCTAGCCTCGAGATGAATCTCGTTCAATGCCGCCATGCACCCCGTCGGCTTCGGACGTCTTTGATGCTCGTCGGAGCTTTCATCTTTGGTGATGGCGGAGATCTTCTCGGGGTTGGCTTCAATGCCGCGCCGGGCGATGATGAAGCCGAGTAGTTTGCCCGAAGGGACGCCGAAGACGCACTTGTTCGGGTTGAGCTTCCAGCGGTACTCGCGTAGCGATGCGAAGGTCTCTTCAAGGTCGTCGATGAGGGTACTGGAGTCCCTGGTCTTGACAACCACGTCGTCCACGTAGGCCTCGACGTTCTTGTTGAGTTGCCGCTTGAAGCAGGCCTGGATGGCCCGTTGGTAGGTAGCGCCGGCGTTCTTCAACCCGAATGACATGGTCGTATAGCGACGCGCCAAACGGGGTGATGAACGCGGTCTTTTCCGGTCTTCCTCCTTGATTGCGATCCGGTGGTACCCGAGTAGCGGTCGAGGAAGCAAAGCAGTCGCAGCCCGCCGTGGAGTCGATGACTTGATCAATCCGCGGCAACCCGAAGGGGTCCTTGGGGCAGTGCTTGTTGAGGTCGGTGTAGTCGACGCACATCCTCCACTCGTTCGAGTTCTTCTTGCGGACGAGGACGGGGTTGGCGAGCCACTCAGGATGAAAGACTTCTCTGATGAAGCCAGCTGCGAGTAGCTTGGCGAGCTCCTTCTTGATGGCGTCCCGTCTGTCGTCGGCAAAACGTCGGAGGTGTTGTCGCTTAGGGGTGGCCTTTGGATCGACATTAAGGCAATGCTCAATCAGCTCCCTGGGCACTCCCCGGCATGTCCGTCGGCTTCCACGCGAATATGTCGCGGTTAGCCCAAAGAAAGCCGATGAGCGCGTCTTCCTATTTGGGGTCGAGGCCGGCCCCGATGGTGGTGGTCTTGCCGGGGTTGCTCGTTCCGAGGTCGACCGTCCGACGAGTACCTCCTCGGTGGCCGAGGCTTGTTGGCGCTGTCGGACTTCTCTGGGATGTCGAGTTCGCTCGCAGCGAGCTTCTTCGACGCGGCGAAGACCTCCATCATCGTGTTGGGTACTTGGTTTGTGGAAGCGATCGCCACGGCTTCTGTGTCGCAGTCGTGGGAGATCTTCAAGTCCCCCTGGAGGGAGAGTACACCGGCTGACTTGGCATCTTGAGTACCAAGTAGGTGTAGTGGGGCACCGCCATGAACTTGGCGATGGCGGTCCGCCGAGGATGGCATGGTAAGAGGTCTCGAAATCCGCGACCTCGAATTTGATGTACTCGGTGCGGTAGTTGTCCCGAGACGCCCCGAAGGTAACTGGCAGTACCACTGAGCCCAGTGGGATAGCCGCGTTGCCTGGGACGATGCCGTAGAAGGGCGTGTTGCTCTTGGTGAGCATGGGGGTGACGTCGAGCTCCATTTTCTTCAAGGTTTTGGTGAAGAGGACGTTAAGCCCGCTTCCGCCGTCGATGAGCACCTTGTTGAGCTTAGAGCCCGCCACCGTTGGCTTCAGGACGAGGGGGAACCGTCTGGTTCGGAGAAGGCCGGTCCATTGGTCCGCGCGGGAGAAGGTGATGGGTACCTCCAACCACCGAGAGGGGGTCGGAACCGCCGGCTCAATGGACATCACTTCACGACGGGTAGCCTTCGCTCCCGCCGCTGCCCGCGCTCCGCCGAAGAGGACGTTGACGGTCTTCTCGGGTTCTTGGAAGTCGCCGTTGTCGCCGTCCTTCTTCTTGCTCTTTTGGTCATGAGGATGCGGTGGGTCCGGGGTATCCTTGAGTGCATGCCCGAGTTGGTAGCACCGCTCGGTAGTGTGGTTGCCGCTTGGATGCCACGGGCACTTCTCCTTCGGCAGGTCTTTGAAACCGCCAGAGTTCTTCTTCGAGTTCCCTTTCGCAGGGCGCTGGATAGCCGCGACGGTGTTGTCTGGCTTGCGCTTGCGGTTGGGACCCGAGTAGTTACTGTTGTTGTTGTTGTTGTTGCGGCCGCCTTGGTTTGCATTGCCGCCGCTGCCGCCGCCCTGGTTCTGCTTGGACTTGCCGCGGATGGCGTCGTACTTGGCGTTGGCCTTGTCCTCTTCATCCGCCCAGGACGTGATCATGTCCTTGAGGTGGGGGATGGACCTGGGGCGGCGGCGACCGAAGTCCTCGAAGGTGCGGCGATGGTAGAGGCTGTCCCCGGAAGAGGTCGATGACCTCCTTGTCGGTGACGTCGACGACGGTAGCGCGCTTGTCGAAAAAGCGGCGCATGTACTTGCGGAGGGTCTCGCCCTGTTCCTGCTTGATCATGGCCAGGTCCATGCGAGTACCCGAACGGCCCATGGCGCCCGCGAAGTTGCTCGTGAACTGCTCCTTGAGCTGGTCCCACTTGTCGATCGAGTGCTTGTCGAGCGACTCGAGCCATGTGAGTGGTGCTTGGTCCAAACAGAAGGGGAAGTAGAGGCATTTGGTGTCGGCGTTGCCGCCGCCGTTCTCGATGGAGAGGGCGTAGCATCGGAGCCACCGGATAGGATCCGCTTCGCGTCGTACTTGGTGATCCCCAAAGGCTTGAACTTGTCGGGGAGGAGTAAGTTGCGAAGTCGAGGTGAGAAGGCGGGGAAGCCGTCGCCCTCGGCGGCGGTGGTCGACTTCTTCCGCCGCGGCTCCTCAATCTTCGGCGAGCGTCGTACCCGCCGTGCGAGGCGCCGGAGGCGTGGTCGTTCGCGTGGCCTCGGCCGCCGCCGGCCGCCGCCGCCTCCCGGCTCTTGTTGGCCCCATGGTTGGAGCCGCCGCCGTCGGCCGCCGCCGCCGTCGGGGTCGTTGCCTCCGCCACCGGCCGGAGCGCGGTGGGGGACAACTTCTCGGTTGCCTTGGTCTTCTTGTGAAGGTCCGCCGGCGTTGGAGCGGCGGCGGTTTGGATCGGGCCGGAAGGTCGGCTCGAGTACGGTTGGGGCCGGCGTTGGCGCTGCGACTAGTAGCTTCGTTGTCGCGGGGTTTAGCCGGAGGAGGTTGGTTGACTCGTTGTCGACCCGCATGAAGTAGGCCTCTTCGGCCGAGCTTGGCGATGACCTCTCCGGCGCGTATACCCCGAGCTCGGCGTGCGATCGTTGTGATCGACATGAGGCAATCGCTCGGGGGTGGTGTGTACTCCTCGCTCTCGACCGCCTCGAGAGCTTCTCGCAAGGTTGCGGATGGGGAGGTTGTCTCCGAGCCGCCGGCGTCGTTCGCCGCGCTTCTCGTTGCGTTCGCGTCGAGCGTCCCCGTTGGCGGCGGTCTCATCTGCGGTGTGCATTGGCGCGCGGCTCGTTCGCGGAGATGTCCTCCGGGTATGCGTCCCTCGGCCGTGCTCGAAGGTCCCGGGGTGTCGCCGGCGACCATGAAGACTTGGCGATCGGGGGTGCCCGGGCCGGGACTCGCGAGGGTGCCACCTCGGTTGGTGTATTTGAGTCGGCCCGGTTAGTGGTGTTCCCTCTCCGGAACGGTAGCGAGCCGATGTAGGCGACGTATCGTGAGTCTCCCTTTACCGGGTCGGCGGGCTTGCGGTCCGGCCGATGGGACGTATCTCCCGCCGGCGTTGATTTTATAACCGGCCCCCGAGGGCGGCCCCGACAAGGGAAGCTCGGTGGAGTCGTCTTCGGACTCGGGCTCCTCGGGGTCCGACCCGAAGTCGAACTCGTAGTCGGGTTCGAGTAGAACTCGGAGAGAGGGCGGAGTCCGAAGCGCGATCGGGGACGGCGTCGGAGTCCGAGTTGTACTCGGGTACGGGCTCCTTGCCGGCCGGCGCGAAGTGGGAGCGCTCGTGCGGGCCCCGGGCCGAGGATGCGTGGGCCACGCACGGAGCGCCCGCGTGGTGAAGGGGCCGCTGCGATGGGCGAGCGGCCCGCTCGCATGCGATGGCCCATGGCGACGTCGGGTTCGAGTTGGAGACGCGACTCAAGCTCGAAGTCGGCGTGGTGGTTGAAGAGCGAAATTTCGCCGAACTTGCGGCGAGTTCGCCCGTGACAACTTCGGGAAGCGTCACGAGGCCCTCGTCCTCGGGTTGGGCCGCACGGTCGCGGCGGCGGAAAGAGCCCGCGCCATCGGCGGTGCGGACCCGTGCGCCGAAGACGAAGGTGTCGCCGCGGTTGAAGGCGGCGGTTGGCTTGAAGTAGACGGAAGCCGTCGAGTTCGCCATGTGATCTCGGGCGAGAGCCCCTACCTGGCGCGCCGGTGTCGGTGTTTTAGAGACCGGCAACCTACTACGGGGAGTACCCGAAGTAGATGATTGTGACTCGCCGAGACCGGTAACTCGAAGGAAGAGACACGTGGCACACAATTTAGACGAGGTTCGGGCCGCGAGGTGCGTAATACCCTACGTCTCGTATCTTCGCGTAGCTCGGATTGATAGGGCACGATTACAAGATGGTGCAATGGTGCGCCGTGAATTGTATGAGAGGAGATTGGATGAGGTGATCGGTCCCCGCCCTCGCCTTATATAGTCGGGAGGCGGGGTTACAAGTCGGAGTAGGGAGAGAGTACTAGTCGAGTACGTCTAGGAATCCTCTATACGGTGCGGAACATGTACGGCTCCCTAACCGAGTACTACTCCCGTGTAGTCCTTGTGCTCCACGCCTTCGGTGCCGTGTAGCGCAAGCCGGTAGTCCCGGGGGCCCACCGAGTAGTCGGTCCCGGTACCCACCGAGGTAGTGGGCCCGGGGAGGTCCATACGACAGTCGAGCCCGAGTTACCCCAAAACCTCTTTTAAAGAAGCTAGCACTTCACCACCAAGATGAAATGACCCAGGTTAGGTTAGGAGGGTTTGTTAGCACGCTCAAAGGTTAGATCTCTCTTCGGTCAACTAAAGAGCACTTTGACTTGGTTAACTCGCTAAGTTGCATCCCTCTTGATAGTACGGCATACCTATACTCAAGAAAAGAATAAAAGAGCTTTGATGACCTCTTGAGCTTGAACAACTTCACTTCTTGTCATACTTGATCTATAACCACTTGAGGGCTTTCAACATAGCCTTTGACTTGAGCACGTCCATACTTGAGCTAGTGACTTAGGATCTTTCCATATAGCATAAGAATGCACACTTGGATCCATGGTCACTCCATGTTGCCAATCTTAACGAGTTGATAACTTGCAAAGCTTTCCTCGGTTAAGATTTGAATATGATACTTGAAGACCCCACGGATGCTAGACCTTCGCCTTAGCAAAACACGAATGGCGACTTAGCTACGGCCCCAAAGATTGCTTAGTCCCTCACCCTAGCTATCTCGGTTGATCTCTTCATCACTTATCCAATCCACTTTGAGTTCCACTTTGCTTCACACGCAATTAACCTTCATTTGAAAATCCCGCTTCAAATGCTTGATCTTGATTGACAACGGATATGCAAGCTTCCATTTTTAGAACCATGGTGTGTACACTCATCATCTTGTTCTCTTTCAATAAGCTCATGAAGTTTTGCACCATATACATGTCTTTAAAGATGTGAGCCGAAATATTCATCCACAATTAAGTACATCAAAGGTTGCTTGTGAATATATAGAGAAAACCTGCTCACAATCTTAGACACAAACATTAGACCTTTAATTGCATTGTCATTCAATTCACCAAAATCCACTTAGGGGTCTAGATGCACTTTCACCCAGCTGGTAAGCGATCCGTCCGATCCGATCCCGACTCTTGTACCATGCCATCTTGTTTCGATTTTCGAGTCCATCTCGTTTCATTTCCAACAGATGGTTCATACTTCGCTGATCCCACGGCTTGCTTCGACTTTTGATTGCACATACACTCAACAGAATCTCTAGCGCTGAAGTCAACGCCTATGCCAAGCATTCTGATCATGCTCCCGCTCTGTTCTGTGCTTCAACGTTTTCCATCAGATATTTAACCGAACTGACTCTGAATTCTGAAACAATACTTTACTGCAGGTATTGAGTGAGAAATCGAACCCGCTGCTCGGCAGATCATCTAGTCCATCCGGCGTCACGCTGCTTGCCTGCTTCAACCTCACGCCGACAACCAGTGACGGATCTAGGATTCAGATGTAGGAGGGGCTCAACATCTTTTTCTACTTCTAGACACTAGAAAAACTTCATTTATAGCAAAAAAAAATTTAGAGGAGGGTGAAAGAGGGCTCCATTGTTGTGCAAGTAAGGGTATGAACACCTTCGTCTACCCCTAAACACTCATTTATAGCAGAAAATTTCAAAGAAAACTGAAGAAGAGTTGCTTTATTACGCAGGCAGTAGGGGGGGCTGGAGCCCCCTCCGCCCCCTCGCTGCCTCCGTCCCTGCCGACAACGGCGCCTACTCCTTCCTTGACACCACCAGGCCCCGCGCCACGAGGTTCAGCAGCGGGTCAGCGACATCCGAGGACTGGCCGTCACCGGCGTTGACGCCCAGGCTGCTGTCTATCATGTCCGGCTCTAGTCCCGACAATTACTCCTCATACGAAGACTCGTCATCGCCGGCGCTGACGCCCAGGCTGTTGTCCATCATCTTCGACGCGAACACACACGCCAGGGGCGCCGAGTACCTGGACCTGATGAGGATGGAGGTCGACGCGCAGCTCGGCAAGCTTTGCGCCCGCCGCCGCCGATTCGCGCCCACGATCTCCTCGCCAATGTTCTCGCAGTTGCCGCGCAGCCCACTCCCACCCTCCACTCCGTCAGTGAACTCCGCGTGGGGAGGGAGAGTGAGAGCTGTTACTGCCGTGTTGCCGCAGGCCTGTAGCGAGAGCGCCCCTGCGCCATAGCACCGCTCGGCTGACCCGTAGCAGTGCAGAGGATGGAAACAAGGGCATTTTAGACTTTGTAACTAGTCGGGCCCACTTGTTCAGGTGACTTAACAGTGAGAAATGGATGGAGTTGGGATGGAATGGTGTAGAGGACAAAGAAGTTTAGGTCGATGGCACACAGGTGCGAGCAACGTTTTTAGTGGCACACAGGTCGGCACCATCTTTTTAGTGGCGTACAGGTAAAACCCTCGAAATTATTGTTTGTGATCAGTAAGATTGCGTTCTTATTATAAAAAATCTTAAAATACATAAAAAATAAAAAGAGGCCCGCACGGTCAAAGCCGGAGACATTTGAGCCCAAAACAGCAAGCAACCCAATTGTCCCCCCACACAGAGTTCTTCCAGGCCCATCCACGGGCCCATCATCACCGTGGTCGGCCCACTAGAGAATTCACACCCCCTCTACAACCCACAACACTCGGCTCCTCCTTCCCCCCTCCCTCCCTCTCCACCCGCGCCGCCGCCGCCGCCGCCGCCCCCTCCGCCCCTCGGGCACAGCGCCGGCCATGGCGCTCGCCTTCGACGAGTTCGGGCGCCCCTTCATCATCCTCCGGGAGCAGGAGAAGAAGACGCGCCTCCGCGGCCTCGACGCGCAGAAGGCCAACATCGCCGCCGGCAAGGCCGTCGCGCGGATCCTCCGCACCTCGCTCGGGCCCAAGGGCATGGACAAGATGCTCCAGTCCCCCGACGGCGACGTCACCATCAGTACGCATCCGCCTCCCTGCTGCTTCTGCCCCCCTTGGTGCACGCACAGTAGCGGCTCCTGGTTTAGCTTGGGGTTGGGATTTTTGGTGGGCGGCTAGGGTTTTAGTCGCGCGTGCGGGGGGGGGGGGGGGGGGGCTTGAGATCTAGGTTTCTCTTGACCGTTGCTCGTGTTGGGGCTCCTGATTTAGTCAAAGCGGCGTCTGGGTTGTTGGCAACTCGCCATTTTCTGTTTTAGTTGCTCATGATCCCATTTCAGTGCCAGCCTACGTCTGTTTCGCCCCCCCTTGTGCTGCTGTTATGCTCAATTGAATGGCCCAGAGCTTAGTATCTGTGCAATGGATCAATTGGGACATGGAGTGTTGATTTGGACTTCTGGAGATCTAGTTTAGTTTACCGCAATTGCTGTCTAACTGTTCGCCAGTTCAGATTTCAGGGTTGTACATATAAAAGTTATCTCACAGTTTCATTTCTTGTTATATTACTTTGCTTACTGAAAGTGCTACCTTTGTGAATCGCCAGCGAATGATGGGGCGACGATCCTGGAGCAGATGGATGTTGACAACCAGATTGCCAAGCTGATGGTGGAGCTGTCACGCAGCCAGGACTATGAAATCGGGGATGGTACTACTGGGGTCGTCGTCATGGCAGGGGCTCTCCTGGAGCAGGCAGAGAAGCTTCTGGAACGTGGTATTCACCCGATCAGGGTTGCCGAAGGCTATGAGATGGCGTCAAGGATAGCGTTTGAGCACCTAGAGCGCATCTCCCACAAGTTTGAGTTCACTGCCGACAACATTGAGCCACTGGTTCAGACCTGCATGACAACTCTATCGTCAAAGATGTAAGTTGTAATGAACTGTGATGTTCGGTTAAATCACATAGCTTTATGGTACAGAACTTACTATTTTGATATGGCCTTGTGGTTATTGTTTACATAGTTTCTCAGAGAGCATAACAGAAAATTTTCTGTTAGGCAAGTGGTACCTGCTGTGAAACTATTGAGGCTTTTCCATTTTATCCGAGCCAGCCTTATAGGACTCTAGTAGGTTAGAAGATTTTAGTGGTTCTCACATGTTACTAATCATTGATTTAGAACATCAACTATGTAGTTCTTCACCTAGAATGAAGTTTTAGCACCTACCAGAAGAAACATTTTCTACTCTTAGAATGATTCCAGTAGATTCACTGTACAAAAACAGCATGTCTGATGTCTCCTTTGTTTGTATTCTGCACTGTACAAAAACAGCATGTCTGATGTCTCCTTTGTTCGTATTCTGCAGTGTTAACCGTTGCAAGCGGGCATTGGCACAGATTGCTGTCAAAGCAGTCCTTGCGGTTGCCGATTTGGAGAGGAAGGATGTTAATTTAGATTTAATTAAAGTAGAAGGCAAGGTTGGCGGGAAGCTTGAGGACACTGAGCTTATATATGGAATTGTTGTTGACAAAGATATGAGCCACCCACAAATGCCAAAGAGAATTGAGGATGCTAAGATTGCCATCCTGACGTGCCCATTCGAGCCCCCGAAGCCTAAGACAAAGCATAAGGTTGACATTGACACTGTAGAGAAATTCCAGACGCTGCGCGAACAAGAGCAGAAATACTTTGATGAAATGGTTCAGAAATGCAAGGTAAACACTGAACTGTTTATTAACGCAGCATATCAATGTTGTTAATACCTGAGTGGTTGAGTATAATGTTTTGTAAGTGCATAACTATCATGTTGATCTGGATGTGTGATCCATAACTAGAATATGTATTTGTTGTTATTTTGCTTGGATTCCATTTGTTTCTCATGACTTTGTAGTAATTACAGTGATAAATTTCCAATTCCAGTCATCGATTTCCTGATGTTTGCTTTGCTAAACTCAATTCACATTTTTTTGGGTAGGATGCTGGTGCAACCCTGGTTATTTGTCAATGGGGTTTCGATGATGAAGCCAATCATTTGTTGATGAACAGAAATCTGCCAGCTGTTAGATGGGTTGGTGGTGTTGAATTGGAACTGATTGCCATTGCTACAGGTCAACATACTCCTATATCCCACTCTTATGTGACTCTGAATGACTTGTGAAGGTAGTGCCTAACATAACTGACTGCAGGAGGACGGATTGTTCCGAGATTTCAAGAGTTGACTCCTGAAAAGCTTGGGAAGGTATCACTCTTCTGTATTACTTACTTTCAGCTATAAGAAATATGCATGGGTTGAGTAATGCATGTGAATCTGATATTAGTTAGATTAGAGACTTTTTTTTTGATATGGTGTTTACCATTATATTTTTGCCCAGTTTAGAGCAACGGCTTTATTGTTTCATACTGTTGAACTGTTATTGCATATACACAACTTTTAACTCATTTCTGTGAGTTTGAAAAGGTGATTTAATCCTTAGCTGGCCAATAAACTCAATATTTGATCTTCGTCAAGGTTTATCATGCCATTCTTTGTAGCTTAGATGTTGGGATGTTTATCATGAATAGAAAAAAAAAACTCTGCTGTCATCTTTATTGTATTGCTGGTACTGGTAGCGACCTGTTTCATATTTTTTCCTTGCCCTTTCTTAATAGGCTGGATTAGTCAGGGAGAAGTCCTTCGGAACAACAAAGGATCGGATGCTTTACATTGAGCAGTGTGCCAATTCCAGAGCTGTAACTATTTTCATTCGTGGTGGTATGTTCTCATGTTTCTTTTCATATTGAGACAAGTTTTTATCTGATTTGTAGACACTTCGCAATAGGTAAACTGAAAATACTAGTACATATTTGGTAATATTTGATGCAATATGATCAGTTGGGTAAATCCTCCTGTTCAATAAGAGAGGGAGGGTGCTATGTGGTGATTTCACTATTCTGGTTTCACTGCCTAATCAAGGATTGCCTGAAGCCACTTTTAGTACATCAGAAACCCAGACTGCACAGAAATTTGTGCAGTGAAACTTAGACAAGATAACGAACATTAAAAGTGCTGGCTACTACAGTGTTACTCAGATCATATCCTGATTAGTTTATTTTTTTATCACCTATGCTTTAGGATGAACCTGATTTGAGTTCATATGGTAAAACTAATTGATGCTGTATAGGAAACAAAATGATGATTGAGGAGACCAAGCGCAGTCTTCATGATGCTCTTTGTGTGGCGAGAAACTTGATCCGCAATAACTCAATTGTGTATGGTGGTGGCTCAGCAGAGATATCTTGTTCAATTGCTGTTGAAACCGCTGCAGATCGGCACCCTGGAGTTGAGCAGGTATGTGCTCACTTTGGAGCTTATCTTTAAAAAAGGATGCAAATTGTGCCTTCTGACGGTGCATTTTTTTTACAGTATGCTATCAGGTCATTTGCTGATGCATTAGATGCTGTTCCACTAGCTTTGGCTGAAAACAGTGGTTTGCCACCCATTGACACCTTAACTGCGGTAAAAGCTCAACAAGTAAAGGTATTGTACTTTGCACATGTTTTCTTCAAGTTTGTTTTCTGTCCTCAGATTATGTCCAAGCTCTTGGGGTTTGGTGATTAAAAGACTTCTTGTCACTCTTGTACAGTTTTGTTCTATATTACTTAATGAGGTGCAGCTGCACTTGATTTTTTTGTCCCAAAAGCTCTCTGTAGTGTTGCTGAATGCAAGGATTTCTTGCTGTTCCATTTCATGAAAAATATTTCTTGGAAACTCTGGTGACATACCATCTTCTGATGACACCTTTACAGGAGAGCAATCCCCATTACGGCATAGACTGCAACGACGTTGGCACCAACAACATGAAAGAACAGAACGTCT
Source organism: Cenchrus americanus (assembly GCA_947561735.1). NCBI lineage: Eukaryota > Viridiplantae > Streptophyta > Magnoliopsida > Poales > Poaceae > Cenchrus > Cenchrus americanus. The sequence continues at coordinate 257,377,817 of OX387245.1, forward strand.
TTGAGACGCTGATCGGCAAGCAGCAGCAGATCTTGCTTGCCACACAAGTGGTGAAGATGATCCTCAAGATCGACGACGTTATCTCGCCGTCCGAGTACTGATGAAAGCCTTGAAAGGGATGGACCTCTGTCTAGTAGGCGGCATTTGCTGTTGCGTTGACGTGTGCACTTTTTGTTGTATTCGATGAGCTGTGCCTGCCTGATTTTGTGTGATGCTCGACGAAACTGTTTGTATTGCACGATAGCACCAGGGATACGTTTGGAATTAGTGTAGACGCTGTGTTTTTCTTCACACTATTGTTACATTGTGGTTTTTTTACAGCTCAGCTAAAGTTTTGACTTACAGCCTGTTCGTTCGGCTTATCAGCCACCACCAAAGATCTTTTCTCTCGTGAATAAACCAGCCACCAAAGAATCAGCCAAGAAGATACTTTTCTCTCGAAACAAATCGGCCCGCCATCAACCACCAGCCAAACGAACAGGCTGTTAGCTTGCGGATGAAACTGTCAGTTCTGGTCTGGGCCAAAACCTTTCTGTCAGTCTCCTGTCTCACAGGCCTCGGGCGATTCGACAACCTGTCTTAGTTGGGACTTAGGCCGAAGAGTCGGGAATGAATCTGTTAAGGGCAGCCACTCTTCCTGTTAACTTCTGCACATCCTTCACTGAAACTGGTTCTTGCATCTCCACTAAGGCCCTGATTTTGTCGGGATTCGCCTCTATGTCTTTTGTTGAAACTAGACATCCGAGAACTTTCCCCTTGTGAATGCCGAATACACATTTCTCCGGATTTAGTTTCAGATTCGCTGCTCTCATGTTCGCGAATGTTTCTGCCAGATCACTGATGTGGTCTTTCCTCTTAACACTTTTGACGACTATATCGTCCACATATGCCAAAATGTTCCTCCTTATCTAGGGATGGAGTACTATTGCTATCATTCTTGAGAATGTGCATCCTACGTTCTTCAACCCCTCTGGCATTCTTACGAAACAGAATGTTCCGAAGGGAGTGATGAAGCTTGTTTTTTCCTCGTCCTCTTTGCGAACCCTGATCTGATGATACCCAGAGAACATGTCCAGGAGCGAGAGCATTTCACTGTTGGCTGCATCATCTACAATTTTGTCTACCCTTTCCAAGGGAAAATCGTCTATCTTGCATGCCTTGTTCAAATCTGTGAAGTCCACACACATTCTCCACTTTCCATTTTTCTTCTTGACTGGTACAGTGTTGGCTAGCGGACCGGATACTTTCTTGCTTCGATTACTTGCGCGTCTTGCGGTCTCGAACTTCGGCTTCCACTGCTTTCACTTTTTCCTCGGACATTTTCTGAAGTTTCTGTTTCTTGGGAGGTATTTTTTCGTCCGTTTCCAGGGCATGTTCAATGATGTCCCTGTCAACACCTTGCAGGTCCTTAGCTGACCATGCGAAAACATCTTTGTTTTTGTTCAGAAATTGTACGAGATCTCTGTCCTCTTCAGCACTGAGGTGTGCCCCTATTGTTACTGCTCTATCGGGCATGTCATCCAGATACACCTTCTTGGTTTCACCATCTGCAGCTATTTCAATTTTTTCTTTATCCCGCTTGGCCACTTCGTAAGTTTCCTTCTTCTCGTCAGCTGTCTTCAACTGGTACACGTTCGTCTGGTCGGGCGTATGGCCTTTTTCTATGTTTCTGGCCTCTTGTTGATTGCCGAATACTGTGATGACCCCCTTGGGTGCTGGCATCTTCATGCATAAGAACTGCCGCCTTATGACTGCATCGAATTTGTTCATGAAGTCTCTGCCGAAAATCACGAGATACGGGTGATAGATGTCGACCACATCGAAGGTGAGGCTCTCTGTTCTGGCGTTTTCGAGATCTCCGAAAAAAACAAGAAGTGATATCTTTCTAACTGGCTTGATTGGTTTTCCTCCGAACCCTTGCAATGGGTACTCTGGCGGGTCCAACATGTGCTAGCTCAGATTTATCTTTTCGAAAGTCTTCAAGAACAAGATATCTGCTGAACTTCCATTGTCAACTAGGACTTTTCCTATGACCCACCCAGCTATGTTTACCTCAATGACCATATCATCATTATGAATCGTAGATTTCAGCCTGAAATATTCTTCTGTGAAGGTGATTGGCACCTTTGCCCACTCTGGACGTGCAGCTGGACCGTCATTGATGATGGTGTTCACAGACCTGAAGTAATTGCTTCTTTGCTTCTTGGTCTCGAATTCCATGGCTGACCCTCCTGTGATCGGCATGATAGTCCCGAAAGACGGCAATGCTTTGGAATTCTGAGGTCTTGCACTTGACTGAGGCCTTGACGAACTTTCTGGGGGTGGTGGCAAGATTTCTTGAATCGGTTGTGGCTGCTGGATTGACTGGATTGCCTGTGACTGGGGAAAAAACTGCTGCGATGGTTGCCACGATGACTGTGGTTGTGAGAACTGCTGAACTGGGACTGAACTTGATTGAGAGTTCGCGAATTGCGGCTGCCAGAAATTCGGGCGAAATTGGCTTGGCATTGAGGATGCGATGCTCATCAGTGCTTTTTCTTGCTGAATTCTTGCCATGTTTTTCTTTGTTTCTGGGCACCCTTCGGTTCTGTGTCCCCTCCCATGATACTGACAATAGAAGTAGGGGTCTTTCGGGTTATGATTCTTGAGTCTCGGGGGTCCTCTTCCTCTTCCCCTTCCTCTGGGCCCAAACCCTCCTCTGGTGCTTGGCCTGCTGTTTTGGTCAGTCTGTGGATTTTCGACATTGTTGACATTTCGCGGATTCTGGGATTGTGCTCTCCAGGTCATTTCTTTATTGCCCTGCCTTGCTTCGTTCCGTTCGGCTACTCACCTGCGATGATCATCATCAGACAAGATGTATTCCTCCAGTTCACGAAAAAGTTCCTCAACCGTCTTGGGTTTCTTTCTAGTCAGATGCGAAGTTGTTGGCCCTGGAGTCAGGCCCTTGATTAGCGCATTGATCGTGGTTCTTTCATCAGCTTCTGGGATTTGAGATCTCTGCTGCATGAATCTTCTCACGAAGTTCCGCAGTGGCACTCTGTCTTTCTGCTTGCAGTTGTACAAATCTGATGCTTCAACTATTGTGTCATGGAACATCTAAAATGCTTGCATGAACTTTGTCTTGAGATCTACCCAGCTACAGACTGAGTGCGGCGGCAGCAAAGAGTACCAATTCAGTACTGGTCCTTCGCAAGCAATGATGAAGGATTTGGCCAGTGCAACATCATCTCCTCATGCTGAATTCACAGCTGATTCATACCTCATGAGGAACTGCCTGGAGTTTCCGAAGCCATTATATTTCGGGAGAGAAACCGGCTTGAACTTCGGTGTCCAAGGTGCAGTTTGCAGCCCAATGGACAGTGGCGACTCAGAATCTACGAAGTGTGAGATTCCGTTTCCCGCGAAGAAGTTTTCTTTTGGGGGTCCAGAGTTCTGATGTGGCGATTCTTGCCACAGGGAACTGTTTTCTTGTTCTTTCATTTCATCTATTTCTCTTTGTATTATTTCGATTTGTTCTCTTGCTTTGTTCAGTTGTTCTAGCTTTTCGGAGATTTTTCTTTTCGCTTGCAACTGACTTGCGAATTTTTCTTTGTCTTCCTGCAGCTGCTGTATCTTCTGCTGAACTCTTTGCAGTTCCCTGTCTATGGTGTCATCATCATCATCAATGTCTTCATGTGCTTGCTATTCAGCAGGTTGTTCTTGGGTGTGGGCTGTCTTCTCAGCTCTTGCCTTCATTAGAGCTTCGAGCTTTGCTCTCTGCTCTTGATCTGTGATGTTAGAAGGTTCAGGGACGAGAGGGATTTCATTCTCTTGAGGAGCATGGTGGTCGTCTCGATTTGCCTCAGCTGGAACGTTCTTCTTGGAATTCTTCTGTGGTGGCATCGTGAGCTGTTCTTCGGCTGAAACACGGTGGGCGCCAATGTTGGGGGATATCCGAAAATTTGGACGGGTTCCCCGAACACGGAAGAGAGAAAGATCAATCGGCACATTCAAGTACAGTAGCAAAGCAGAAGGAGACTGAAAATCTCCCTCTAGTGGCTCAAATCCCAAAATTCTGGATCCATTTACACGTGCCGTCGCGCCCCCTTTTATATGGAGACAAAGGGACTTTTACATTCCGAAAACACCCTCGAGCTCAAGGAATATTCCTAATGTGAACACATACAAGAGTGTCTTTTCATCTCACACATTTACAAGCCTGCCACTAGTTCACACTCTAAACCCGGACTTTTTGGGACGACAACTTTGACTTTGCTTCTCACTGGTTCGTGAATTTCCCCATTCGCGACTTCCGAACTTGACTTCTGACAGATTCCCGAATTAGCCGTCCTCCGAAATTCGTGACTTCGTCGGTTCGAGATTCCAGATTTTCGCATGTTCACGACTCCGAGACTTCGCAGATTCAAGATTCCCGAAAATCGCATGTTCGCGACTCTGATGCTTCGCAGGTTCAAGATTCCTGAAAATCGTGAATGCCTTGCTCCTGAAAAACATATCTCAAGAACTTCGTTAAACTCGATGTATCGAGGGTGACGGGTTTTCCTGAATTCCCCAACACTCCCAGCCAAACACAGCTGGCAAAACAGATCGAAACGATAGCGCTCAAGAACACGCGATGAACACGAAGAACACCCAGCCGAAAAGCTCCGCGTGGACAGTCCGCCTGTCTCCCGCAGACGGTTCGCCAGGCACGGGAACAGCAGCCAGAGCCTGAAACCGCAAGAACCGAAGCACCTATTCGTCCATGGATCTCCCAAACGGCTTGAGCTCTTGAGGAAAGATTTTGGGGAGATGTGAAGGTCCCTAGGGGATGCTATGCCCCAAAACTTAGGCCCTCAAACAAACTAAATCGCCGGGAATCGCATCACAACCGAGCTCTACCAAAAGTTAGGGTTCCAACCGAAATCCCTCAATCGGAGGCCGAATTCGGAGTTTGATGGGTCATGATCAAGCACAAAGATGCACAAGGCAACTATCCATGATCCCCTCCAACAAATCTGAACCCAAACACCTGAGTATCGAAGGAACATGCCACACACAAAAATCCAATGAAAATAGCTCGAAAAAGACACAAAAATCACACGAGCTACAAGAGGGAAATTGACGCAACCATGAAAGCTTCCATTCACTCGGAGGTTAGATTCTTTACAAACGGATGAAAAATCTAAACCTACGGAGCAAGGAAATGAGAAGAAGTTCGGAAGGATGGTGTGCCTGGAAACCCTAGAGTTAATATATATGTCCCTTCGGGCCCGACAAAAGACCACGCTACTCCTGGCACTTAAGTTGTGATACAAACCCCTCAGGGGCATATAGGTCATGTAGCACTCATCTTCATCACACGACCACACCGTCACCACAGACCGCGTCCTCCCGATGCAAGCCCTGCGATCCCACCTTGTGTCCGCCGGCATCGAAGGTTCTCAACGTGCCCGGATCCCGTCTCCGCTTGCCGAGCCTCCAGTCTTGGTTTTGTGGCTCAACAAGTAACCCGATGGTTTTGTGGTGAATCGCCGCAAACCCCATGTGCAGACTCCGGTTGTGAGCCGCTACCCTGCACCAGCTCCTGTCCACAACTTCATCTTGCTTTTTTTGCCACCATGCGGCCCACACTTGATCCCCGCTGGTCACCGGGTCCCTCAAGCCGAGCCTACTTGTCTCTCCACTCCTCGGAGGCCCCAGAAGGCATAGACCTTTTGCGCTCGCTCTTCACCTGCACCAATGAAAATCAAGCCGCAACCTGCACCTGCAATACTCGGCCAAGAGTCAGTCCACACCACATTGTCAATCACTCATCACAGCCATGAGAGACCATCCACTGATTCTCGGACGCTCCGGTCCTCAGCGGCGTTCCTGGATGGGGACGGTTCGGGGTCAGGGATCAGGGGGAGGGGGCGTGGGTGAGTAAAGGAGTATGAAGCAGGGACGACGCGCGGATCGTGGGCCCGGGGTATTACGTGGATAGCTGTGAGCAGAGAGAATTGGCTAGTGGGGGTGCTCTTATTAATTTTGTATGATTGCCCCGATACACCATTTGGACTGAGGACATGCATGCAATTTTTATTTCTTAATGTTTCTGGTTTTTTAGAGTAGCTTCTTCAAACGATTTTAAAACTGAAAGTTCAGTTAACGTTGTTGCTGATCCAATTGACACAACAGCAAACAGGGCCATCTTCCTCACGGCACCATTCGATCGGTGGGCCCCACCTTCACGCTTGACGTGAGCCAGATTTGTGGCTCTCGCTTGTGGCGTGAGTAGGGATGAAAGTGGTGCGGATATTATCCGTCCAACCGACCAACCGAAAGGTTCAGACACTCAAATGGTAAAACCGTATTCGAATCCAAATATTTAATATCCGCTATCCGTACCTCATTGGTATCTAGAAATTCAAAGTTGAATTTCTATGATCCAAATATGATGAATATCACTATTCGACAAAAAATATACTGTCTATATCCGTATTCGATCTGAGAATTCAGTCCGAGAAAGAAAAACTATTTGTATATCTATCCGTAGTATTCGTCCGTATTCGATCTGTTTTCATCCCTAGTCGTGAGCCTCAGATCTGGCTCACGACACACCCTATGGGGCCGAGGTTCGTGCAGCTGCTTTGTGGGGTCCGCATGTCAGGACCATACGGCAGCCGTGCGGACCACACCGACCTGTGCCGGGCTCTCGGCAATGAAAAATGTGCACTCCTTTTACATAATTTAATTTACAAAATTGCTAAACTATTATGGGAAATTTCCAAAAATTCATATGTCACGAGTTATGATGTATATTCGTTGTAGATAAATTGTTGAAGTCAAACACAAATTTGAATTTTACTAAGACTCTGAACATTAGTCATTTGAGTTTGAGTTATCTGAAACTTCTCGGGAGATGTTCCAGTTTCTAAGCAGCGTATGTGTAGAATTGTTCGAAACATTCTCAATATTTTTTACCATAACCTCCACATATGATATCATGATCTCTCGACAAATTTCATGATTTTCAAACTTAGTTTGGATTTTCTACAATTAAAACACTTTTCAATGACACCTTCATCATCATGATTCGGGAACCAAATATTCAAAATTTTGTCTCATTTCATGGTAAAAGGAAAAAAATTGACGCAGCATACCTAAATAAAAATCCTAGGTACGCCATTGCCAGTGATAATAGTGCTTTGTGCTAATTTTGCATTGAGAAAAGGTGTTACCTACTCTTGTGGTAAGAAGGATCTCTAAGGCAGTTTGTCCGACATTTGGGTCCCGCCATGTGCTTTATATGGAGCAACTTTAAAAAAATACTGAAGTGCAATTGTAATATATTTTGTATGTGTATTCATAGCTTCCATATATTACCACTAGACGACATTTATAATCTTGAGTTAGGTCTGCCACTAAATCTTTAAACATGCTTGTTTTGATATTACTTACATGCATGAAGTAGAAACGATAAGAGAACATTGTGTGATGATGATAAACTTAATTAAGAGAACAATTGATCCAGTGTTTCGTATACTAAAAAGTCATACACAGGGTGACTTCAAAAGGAAAGCGTCTTTTTGTCCATCACTGTGCTCGTGGATCGACGACCATCCTCGCGCCGTACGTCCTTTCCATTGATCCACATCATCGGTCATGACACTGCTTCGTATCGTATGGATATATATGCATGTTTGGAGAAACCCAATGCAATTATCCATAGTGTTTGTGCTCATCATGGATGCAGCACTATTCCCTCGTGCTATCTGCTGCTGATTTGCAGCCAAGCCAGCGGTGGCCTCAGCCAGACGGACGCTGAGCGCGCCCACCGTGAATGAGCAGGCAAGCAGCCTTAGGGTACAAACTCGCTTGGCACCAATAATTCATCCACGCAGATTTCGCAAGCACAGGATTCACGTGTTGGAGGCTGCACTCCAAGTCCAAGATGAACTCGTGTTTGCTTCTTTGGCTGCTTGCCGCTGGCATGCATGTCCTGAACTCGCACAGCTCGTACGTCCTTTCCATTGGGTTGGGCCGCCCTAGGACTGGTACGGTGCCCCCCCCATTCATCCTTAACATATTTTGTAAAAAATAACATAACTGTTGCACATAAACATAACCTGGATCTAGATAACTTTTAAACAAAAATTGTAGATTTCGACAATTCACTGGTAGAGAAAGAGCGTTTGGTAAGGAAGCTACGCACGAGGTTAGAGGTCACGAGTTCGACTCCCCGCATCAGGCACGCATATATTTCGCGTGAAAAATCAGTTGGATTGTGACTTGGGACGTGCGCTTGTGAGGGTGCCTCCCGGGGGTTTTGAAATATTTTTTGACGTTGTCGTGCCCCCCTTAGTCCCAATTCGTATTACCAACCATGACTAAAGCCCCCCCTCACCCCTAGTTCAGGTTCAGGTTCGTTCTCACCATTAGTCCCGGTTGGTCACATAATGACCCAAGGCCCTTACCAAAAAGAACTGAAGTCCTCTACTCTACCTGTGATTGTAGATGGAATTTATAAAAGAAATCATAACTTCTTCATCATTGTTAGCGCCCCAATTGGTGAATCAGAAGTGCATGGATCAGTTGTGTCGTCTTTTCCCATGTTGTAGTATCGATGTTTATCAATTTGTATGTAGAACAAGGGTAATAATATGAACTTCACTTCACTTCTGATCTCCCATGCGGACTAACTACCGCCGTCATAGGTTAGAGTAAAAAAAATCAGATGGTTGTATGATTGAACCTGCTGTGCTGCTCCTGCGGCTCTGCAACCCAATTGAAAACACATATATAACACGCCCATGGGATTATCCGCTAACAAATCTCTACTGGAAACCTCTTGAGCATACATAACCCCCAAGGGATATCCGTTAAAAAATACGGTGTCGATGAATTACCGTTTATCGAGAAGACGATAATCTCTCCTCCCCCAAAAAATAAGTCCTTCTTGATTCAAAATTTCTCATTAAAAATAAATCACTATACATAATTTGGCATATATGCATGTATAAATTCTACCCCGTCAGCCCTACCAACACTTAGTAGATATAATATAATGGGAGTTTAATTTATCAATGATAAAGAGTTCGTAATTTTAAGGTGACTTTGTAGACCTGATCGACAGAATACTTAACGGAGAAGCAGGAGTTTGCATAAGTCTGATATATCTCATATAATATATGGATCTTGTAACATGATAGATGGTTCAACATCTTGCAGTGAAATCTACCTGTCCAAAAATTACGATATGGTACTGAATGAATCTTACATACCAGACCCATAACAAACAATTTACACACATTCCTCACATGCCACATGTAAAGGCTGCTGTTGGCATGAAACACGTAGATTTTTATTGCAGGACAATTAATTTGCTTTCCCAATAATACCCCCACAGCTCTTCTATAAATTCTAGTTGTTTCATCACATCTGCATAGACACTGATAGAGTGCAAATCCATTACTCCATCCCACACCCTATCCCTGGTTTGTTCCACTGAAACCTCCAAGAAATGGCCAATCCTGCTGTTCAGATCTCACCCTGCCACACCATTGTCCGCAATGAGCTCTATTCCCACTTGTACCTCCACAAGGTCAATGACGGACCCAACAAGAATTATCGAATGGCCTTCGACGATGGTCCTATTACTGACTGGGCCATATACAATTCACCAGATGTCTATAATGCAAAGCTTGTAGCTCGTGCACTGGGCTTGCATGTTAAAGCAAACTTCAAACAGGACATCTGGCACGCCACTTTCAGTATATTGTTTGAGGATGAAAGGTATGTATAAGCTGCATGTTCTTTGCTCATCATCCTTTATGCGAGAAGTTGGGTTATACATAGAGAACTCTTTTTTTCATCCTTTAGATAAAAAGGAGACTAGCTAGGAAGATGAATATGAACACATGATTCACTCGCATGCAGGTATAAAGGCTCTACGCTTGAGGTGATGGGGACAGGTACAAATGGTCAGGAGTGGGCTATTGTCGGTGGGACGGGGGAGTTTACTCAAGCACAGGGAGTCATCTACCATAAACTAAGTCACAACATAAAATCTGGTGAGAATGTTGACGAGCTCGATGTGCATGCATTCTACACTCCTATGAAGAGACAAAAGGTGAGGAATACCATTCATTCAGATGCCCCCAGTCATAATTTGTTCACGCACGATCCATATTCTTGCAATTAATTAGAAATCTAACTATGTTTTGCATTACTGCATCATCTATATATGCAAAGGATTCTGGTGATAGCTGTGGCCGCAATACTTGGACGCTGGGACTTGCAGGAACACACATGTAGGAGGCGAACGATTTTCCACTAAAAATTCCATGGTTGTAGCCAAATATGTGTGTCCGCCTTGTTTTACTTCCATTTTCGTACCACAGAATAATGTTACTCGGATTCAGATGTGGGGTTGCAAATCCGATGTCTATGTCTGATGTTTTTACTATGTCATATTATCCTTCAATGTATGTCCCATGGATATGTAATGTTCACCAGTTGAAAATAAGCTACAACTATATCATCAGTGCCCGTTCACAAAATGGCATTACTATACCAGTTATTTTTCATACAGTATTGATGCAACACTAATGTCAATGGTTCAAAAACGGGTGCTAAGATATATTCGTGGTTCCAGTCACAAGTCACGTGATTGTTACAGGGAAATATTCATGGTTGGGGTCTCAGAACATCAAGTCTCATGGGTTACTTGTTATCGTCCCATCTATGATTTTTTAGGATATTAACATTTTATTCAATATGCCACTTTGACAAATAATGCCTATGAAAATAATCTATTTTAGTTAGAAAGAACGGTTCTTTTTATATATAGTTTGTTTCAGGATTTTCTTTACCCTTAGCTACATATAATTTTTTGCCTTCGTCCTATCCACCAAAAAGCTATAAAAAATCTGTCATAGACTTTTCTTTACAATATGTTTTTATAGTGAGTTTGGTTAAGTTTCAATCCATTAGAGTCTTTGTTTAGTTGTTGATGATATCATCCTTTGCGTGTCCTTTTGTGCCTTTCAATATATCTGAAAATCCCCACAAAAAGAAGTAAAACTATTTCTATCCTTTGCGAAAACTATTATCCGACCAAGATACCTACTGATTATAGTTGGATCTATCATCTTTAATTTGTGCAAGTATTATATCTGATCTTGTTTAGTATCATAAAAAAGTGTCAAAAAAAGAAAGAATGCTGGAAAATAGAGAAGTGTTGAGAATGTTGCAAGGTGAGTTCCTACATAACCTAGCACTCCCTAGCATAACCCTTATTTGCATCAATTCTGAAATTTCTTTTTGTGCGTGTGTTGGCTTTGGTTACATCATTTATATCCTGTGATCAGCACTAGGCATTGATGTCTAGTTTGGATTGCTACTTATCTTTACAACAACTAAAAATCAGATTGCTCCTTAGGATTTATATCCTATCCACATAAAAGTCATCATGTACGGTTGTTCTGATATTGTATTCGCTCAATTATCACTACTCTTTACCACCAATGGATTGCCTTAGTAACTTGCATGGAAGAATAAGAGTTTCGGTTGGTAAGATAAGGTTAGGTTGTGAGATCCACATAATTTTCCATTCCACATATATATGTTGTTTGTGTTTTTACTAATCATACACGGTGATGGATGAACTACCTGAAATTGAAGATTGTGTCACCATGGCACAACTCAATGATTCAAGGCAAAACATGGAGGAGAGAGCAAATGGGTTGGCAAATGATTTGCAAGCTATTTTACAGCGGCTTCAACATATCCCTCATGTTGCTGAAAATGCAAGTAACCATGAAGATGAAGTTGAGGAACTGCTGCACGAGTTGCAAGAGAACAAAAAGAACACCGACAAAGAGCTTCTTTCCATGCTAGAAGATCTGCTGGTCGAGGGCATGGTGATGGAGGAAATGGAGGTGGTCAAGGTAGAGGACTAGGTCATGGACAAGGAGATAATGATCATGCTGAATTTGAGGATGAATATAAAGAAGAAGAGGTTGAACAGACTCCAAACTATGGTCGTTGTCATCGAGGTAGTTATGAACGCGATCAGCCCAATGAGGAGAGGTTTGGAAAGTTAAAATTCACCATTCCCAAGTTTGACGGAGGATCTGATCATATCTTACATGGGAGTTGAATGTTGACAAGATTTTCCGCTTACATAATTATTTGGAAGAGAAGACGATGGCAATGACTATACTTGAGTTTGATGATTATGCTATAATCTAGTGGGAGTAAATTCTCAATGATAGAGAAGAAGCTGGGAAAATTCTCAATGAAAAGAGAAATGAGAGCAAGATTTCTACTAGCTAGATATTATCACCGTGATCTTTTTGACATGCTGCAAAATTTGAAGTAAGGAGGTCTCTCTATTGATGAGTATTATAAAGAGATGGATAAAGTAATGATCAAGAGCTAATGTGTATGAAGATCAAGAGCAATTATAAAGAGATGGAGAAAGTAATGATCAGGTCGGATTCCCCAAAGACGAAAGACGGAGGAAGAGGTCCCGTCGGCCTTGCTCTGATCAGATCTTTGACGTCGGCGTCTACATCCCCGACGTCTTCATCGTCCGACCTGATCTCCCCATCTTCGTGACTCCTAGACTCGCGCAAGCAACAGGTTATGGGTGCCCTTCTGAAGGTTGCGCGATCTCAGGATTCCGAACTGCTGGCTCGGCCGGAAGGCCAGCTGCAGCCAACTCTTCGGTCGTCATGGATCTTGCAGTACTTTTAGTCTGAGCCACCTATTCGACAGTAATATAAGTAATAAACAATAAAGACGACATTCGTAAGAAATAACAAGACAACATTCGAGAATAAAGTTCGCAAAACAAAAATACGAATACGAGGAAAAGTAGAAACAATAGCTGAGAAATAAAGAAAGCAATACCGTAGAAACTTCGAGGAAGTCTTGAAGCTGCGAACACTTGATCGCGAGGCGTTTTTTTGTGAAAGTGAAACCTAGAGTTCGGAAGAAAGTGAGAGAGCGGTGAAAATTTTTTAACAGCGACAGCCCTCTATTTATAGGGGCGGGGGGGGGGGGCAGTTCCGTGAACACGCCTCGATTCGACCGTTGCGAGATTTCCGGAGGACGCGTGTCCCCTCCCACGTTCCGAGGGTGACGTTTTTCACTGAAATTCTAAGATTTTCGTGGAATCGGATCGTCGGAGTCAACCCGCTTCCCCAAGGGGCTAGTGTTGGGAATTCAGGAAAACCTATCACCCTCGAAACGTCGAGGTTTATGAAATTCGTGAAATGAGTTTTTTAGGAACATCGAACTTGCGAAGATCTAAAATCTTGAACCTGCGAAGCTACAAAGTCGCGAACGTGCGAAGATCTAGAATCTTGAACCTGCGAAGCTCCGAAGTCGTGAACGTGCGAAGATCTAGAATCTTGAACCTGCGAAGCTCCGAAGTCGTGAACGTGCGATGATCTGGAATCTCAAACCTGCGAAGCTTCGAAGTCGCGAACTCGTGAAGACCCGAAGTCATGAACCTGCAAAACCACGAAAATGAGTCTGTGAAATTCGAGAATCTGCTGAAGGTCAAGTTCGGAAGTCACGGCGCACGAAGATTTCCTGAACGGGGAGATTCACGAACCAGTAAGAAGCAAAGTCAAAGACGTCGTCTCAAAAAGTCTGGGTTTGGCGTGTGAACTAGTGGCAGGCTTGTAAATGTATGAGATGTAAAAGACATTCATGTACATGTTCACACTAGGAATATTCTTTGTGTTCGAGGGTGTTTTCGGAATGTAAAAGTCCCTTTGTCTCCCTACAAAAGGGGGCGCGAGGGCACGTGTAAAAGGATTCACAACTTTTGAGGCTTGAGCAGTCTTTAGGAGATTCCTTGTCTCCTATTGCGTCATCGCTATACTTGAACGAGTTCACTGTTTAATCTCTCGTGTTCGGGGATTCCTTCCGGATTTTCGGATACCCCCAACAATATGCGTGCGCGATGCGGGGATTTAACTCGTGACCTCTGGCCTCGTGTGTTGCTTTCTTACCAAATGCTCTTTCTCGACTAGTAAATTGTCGAAATCTACAATTTTTTGTATAAAAGTTATCTCCATCCAGGTTATGTTCATACGCAACAGTTATGTTATTTTTTACAAAATATATATGTTAAGGATGAATGGGGGCACCAGCCCCAGGGCGGCCCAACCCAATGGAAAGGACGTGTGAGCTGTGCGAGTTCAGGACATGCATGCCAGCGGCAAGCAGCCAAAGAAGCAAACACGAGTTCATCTTGGACTTGGAGTGCAGCCTCCAACACGTGAATCCTGTGCTTGCGAAATCTGCGTGGATGAATTATTGGTGCCAAGGTGGAGCCATGCAGAGTTTGTACCCTAAGGCTGCTTGCCTGCTCATTCACGGTGGGCGCGCTCAGCGTCCTGCTGGCCGAGGCCTCCGCTGGCATCCGTGATGAGCACAAACTCTATGGATAATTGGGCTTATCAAGACATGCATATATATCCATACGATACGAGCAGTGTCATGACCGATGTGGATCAATGGAAAGGACACGTACGGCCCGGTGGCGTGTTTTTGTTACTACTGGCTGCGAGAGGATGCCAACGAGCAGTGCAGTGCGGAGTGGTACCAGCGGCAAGCAGCCAAGCAGCGGGGACTTAGTCTCGGAGTCGTCTTATGCCTTTGGATTAGGCCGGCCTGCTGGCGCTGGCAGCCAAGGAGCCCAACATTCAAGCGTGAGGTGAAGAATTCAAAGAAGCGCCCCCTCCATACAGAGTGCCATGGAAAAGGATCAAGATATATATATATATATATATATATATATATATATATATATATATATATATATATATATATATATATATATATATATATATATATATATATATATATATATATATATATATATATATACTGTTCAATTCTGATGCATTCCTTTTGCTGACATAGGATCGATTGAGAATGTGCATTTGCATTTTGAGAATTGACATTCAATAATACATTACGTTGGACTGACTTGCGTTTTCTGATGATGCTGCTTCTTAATTTCAGCCTAGACCGGGATGCTGGTCGCAACATCCTCACCGTCTCTTAACTATTCTCTAGGAAAAATGTCTCTTCCTTTATTAGGCCTCATTCGTTTCCATCGGGTTGATTCCGACCGTCCTTTGGGTACATTTGATTTGGGAAAAGCATTATCGAAATGGCAGATTACCCAACCATACTTTGAAAGGTTCCTTCTGGTGGAGAGATGTTTTAAGGCTTCTGGGAAAGTTCAAAAGTTGTGCTTCAGTGTTAATACAATCAGGAAGTTCTTGTTCCCTTTGGCATGATCCTTGGTGTGATCCAGTCCCTAGTCAAGCCTATCCACACTTGTTTTCCTTTACAAGATTGGAATTCATTTCCATTGCTAAAGCAAGGTCATTGGACATCAGCAACCTCTTTCAGTTGCTACTTTCAGAGGAGGCCTTCGATCAGGTGTTGGTTCTTGCACAATCTCTTGATGACCTCGAAAACTTGGATTCAGATGACATTTGGAGTTACAAATGGGGGCCTTCATTTTCCCCCAGACGTGCATATCTTCATCTTATTGGTCCTAGACAGGTGCCTCAAGCTTTCAAATGGTTGTGGAAAACATCAGTGCAAAAACGACATAAAGTATTCTTCTGGCTGCTACTTAAGGATCGGCTGAGCACAAGAAACATTCTTCGGCGCCGAAATCAAGTCATACCGTCATATGAGTGTGTTCTCTGCAATCTACATGTTGAGGAAACATTGGAGCATCTTTTTCTACACTGCAATTTTGCGCGAAGCTACCGGACATCTTTAAACTTGCTACTTACTGCTGGTGACCCTTTTGACGTCCTCACTTCATTTCGTCAGCAACTTAACTTGTCGTTCTTCATGGATATCATCATAATCATGAGTTGGTCTATTTGGATGGCTCGCAACGACTTCATCTTTAACGGGCTACAACCATCTCTGCAATCAGCCAAGGCTTGCTTTCGGAAGGAGTTTGCTCTAGTTATCCTAAGAGCAAAACCTAGTCTCAAACATCTTATGGCTACATGGCTAGAAGCTTATGTGTAATCTTTTTGATTTTTTACCATTCTTTTTTTGTTTCTTGATTTACTGTTCTGTACTGTACTCAACTCCCTCTTTTATTTAATATATATAACCAGTAGGGGATTCCCCTCCTGTTTCACTCAAAAAAATAAATGTAATACGAAAATCATGATAGATATTATAAGAGATTCAGATTTATTCCGGGTCGAAAATTAATTTACTCATGATAAGCACACCATGAGACTCGGAATCAATCCACTAGTAGAGAGGTGTGGAATCAATCCGGATCTTCGGTCTCTTGTTCTACCTATCATGATGAGTAAATTAAATCTCAATCCGGAATGAATCCGAGTCTCTATCACAAATTTCTTGATATATCTATTATCCCGGCCGGATTGAATCCCATAGAAGCGAACAAGCCCTTATCACGATGAAAGCATTTTTTCCAAGCTACAGTTGCAATCTTATACAATTACTAATTCGAGGATCATTTTATATGTAGTTCTCCAGTTGCTCAAGAACACTTTTTGGTATCTCGAACAATGAGCAGTTCCCATCCACACAAGTGGTTGCGGCCTCATTCCAACTCCTCAGCTTCATCTAAAATCACTCTTCCGAAACAATCTCAAAACAGTGTTTGAGGGCATGCAGTTCCGAAACAATCTAACTGATGATCACTCGTCCAAATTAAAGCTCTGCATCCTCGTCACAGAATGTCGATCAGCTCCAAGGCTGCCACATCTTCTGTAGTGAAGTAATGGGCGATAGCTCTGTCCATCTATAGGAAAGGACGAACGGGCAGTGCAGGCCATGCCCGTCGGCAAGCAGCCAAGCAAGTGAGAGATGATCTAGGGGTCCTCGACCTAGGATTTCACGAGAAAGTGTCGGCGACGGCGTACGACAGGGCAAGGTGCAGCCTCCAACACGTGAATCCTGTGCTTGCGTTGCGTCCGGCTGGCTGACCGAGGCCACCGCTGGCTTGGCCGGGAATCGGCAGCAGATAGCACGAGGGCATGTCGTTCATCTACCGTGAGTTGCATCCTCTGTTTTACCAGTTTACCGCGTCCATGCTGGTGCTAGTTTTAAGATGTTTCACAAGAGGCGAAGCGGCTTGGTCTTTGTTTTTGTGACCCATGTACAGTTGTCTTTGATTACAGTAAGAAAATGGAAACTTTTGCTTCACTGTTGAAACTTTATTACCGTGCATGCACATACAATTAACTTTGATTTTAGAGTAAAAATCATTGGCGGTCCCTCAACTTGCACAAAGCTATCATCTGGATCCCGAACTCAGGATTTTTAATATTTGGGTCCATAAACTTGCTCGGTTGTGTCATCTAAGTCTCAAACTCATGATATATGGTATTTCTATCCCTAAACTTGCATGGTAAATGTCGTCTAGGTCCCGAACTCAAAAATTTTATTGAAAAAAGTTTGATTTACACCTATTTTATGAAACTTTAAAGAAAAATATGTTAATCTAAAAGTCATAACTAAATTTTTAAATCACAAAAATATGAAACATGTACCAAATTTCTTATAAAAATGTCACGGGGTGTTTTATTTGAAGTTAATTGGATATTATATGTTCAAGTTACTATTTTTATTACTTTTCTAAAAAATAATAGGTTGAAAATTGACCTTTTTCTCTATATAAATGTTGAACTTTGGGACCTAGATGACATTTCCATGCAAGTTTAGGGATACAGATACCATACATCATGAGTTTGGGATCCAGATGACACAATCGTGCAAGTTTTGGGATCCTAATATCAAAAATTCTAAGTTTGGGACCTATATGACACAATTGTACAAGTTTAATGACCGCCACTGGATTTTACTCTTGATTTTAATGTGCTAGATAAGCAACATGTTTTTTGTGGTTTTCCCTTTAGTGAACTTTTATTTTCATAGCCGAGGAAGTTATGAACGACAAGGTTGGATGAATGGGGCCACTGGTCCTAGGGCAGCTGAACCCAAAGGAAATGGCGTGCGGGCAGTGCAGAGTGCTGGCCATGCCAGTGGCAAGCAGCCAAGCAGCGGCCGAGTTGATCATGGAGTCGTCGACCTAGGATTTCACACGAAAGTGTCACGACGACGACAGGGCACGGTGCAGCCCCCAACACGTGAATGTTGTGCTTGCGAAATCTATATGTGGATGAATTATTGGTGCCAAATGGAGCCATACTCACTGGCGGACCCAAGGCCCGGCTAGCCTGGGCCGGTGCCCGGGCTCGTCGTCTATGGGCCCTTAAGGCCAAGTACACTTTCACGGGAGGAGAGGGCACGGGAGAAGGGGCACGGGGAACGAGAACGAGCGCTTATTACTTAGACTTTGTTAGTTGCCCGGGCTTGTCAAATTTCCTGGGTCCGCCACTGGCCATACTGAGTCTGTGTGTACCCAGCTGCTGCATGCCCCTGCTCACATACAACCACACATCTAGTGTCAGAAAGACCGCAAATAATTCATGGTGGACACGATCCTGTTGTACGAACAAGTGGCTGCAAGTAATTCATGGTGGTCGCAACGTCCGGCTGCCCGAGGCCACAGCTGGTACAGCAATCGGCTGCAGCTAGCACGAGGGATGTTGTTCATCTCCCGTGAGTTTCATCCCAGCTTGTTACCTCCCATTTTACTAGTTTACCGCGGTCGATGTTTCCGATAAGATATGCTTTAACAAAACTTTTACACAGCAGCAGCAACAGGATACTTTTAAAGTTTGCCTACCTTTAACAAAGTCAGCATGAGGTCCAACTGAAAATAGACACACTAAATCACTCTCGCCCATTAGTGATGCCAAAAAAAAACATTATTGTCCTATTAGTATGCAAGGTACTAATTTGACATAGAGAGGGTTTTGAATAGAAGGTTACGGAACTGAAAATAAATATCCTGAGTAGTATAACTAACGCTTGTCTCTCATTTTTCATTAGTGCAAGGGGGAGTTTAACCATGCATGTCACAATAGCCATATTACAACTGTTAGTGATTTCACATGAGTTGTTAAGGGAAGCATTTTGGCTAGTTTTCCAGGGCTTTATTCAATTGTCACTACACAATTATTAACTGGGATATAAACTATCTTTGCAGAATTATTGGCATCTACTAATTTGGCGGAATGACAAGGCACAAACTGTGTAGTTTCCTAACAGCCTTGTCATTCTTTTCAAGAAACCCTGCAGGAACTTATCCCACTATCTAATTGTGTAGTGACAAATACCACAAAGTCTGACTGGCCTGGACATTGAAATTAAGAAAATTCACTCATGGACCATTGCAGCCAATCAATAATTCTGGTGAGGGGAGTCTGGAATTAACAAGCATGAGCGTTTGGTTATTTGAAATGCCATCTGTCTCAGTTTTAGAGCATGTGGCTCAGAGAACTTCCATCATTGCAGCCTGTAGCAAACCGGGTAATAAATAGATCGAAGCATTGGGCCAAGATGCATCCGATCCAAAGCTTAGAAATACAAAAGATCAATAAATCACAACACTATTGGTGAGATGTAGATAAAAGTCTTTGAGGGTAACGAGGCAAATACAAGACTTTTCCAGTACGTGCGAAAACTGGGAAAAGAAAGAAAGGGGGAAAGAAAGGAGAGACCTTGATGATGTCGTGTTCCTGCGAGTCTTGGGCGGCGGCGTCAACCCGGAGAGGCACGGCAACGTGATCCGGCGGCAGCGTAGACTGGGAGAAGACGGGCGACCGGCGTCAATGGGCGATGGCGAGTCTAGGGTTAGGAGAGGGTGGGGTGAGGGTTTCCTGTATCGGAGGGGGTGAAGGCACGGAGCGGAGGATTTTTTACGTACCAGATTTGTTCTCCACTTCATTCTTTTTAGTAGTAGAGATTTGTTTACAAATAAGTTTGCCGTGAGCTACATAGTCCACACGGCAGATGTGTGCCGTGGGGACGAGGGAAGGCTCACGGCAAAGTTCTGTTTGCCGGCAGAACATTGTCGAGAGGGCTTCGCCAGCGGCTCCTCTCAGCAATGATTCTACCGTGAGTGGACCGGCCTTTGCTGTGAGGAACCGGCTCACGGCGTTGCCGTTTCCGGTAGTGACCTCAAAATGACAATTAGCTTGTCCGCTGGCCTGAAAGACGTAGAGTGCAGTCTTGTTCAATGGATACGGTCATACGGAGATCAGGGGCACGTTTGGTTGCTTTGCACAGCTTGATCTGCCACGCTAGACAACAAATCTTGAATTTCGATTGTTTTTCTCATTGCTAGATTTCTCTGTGGTTTTCATCACACGGACCATTTTATCCATGGAGCTGGTCGGGGAGAAATTGACGGACATGTGGCCATGTGAGTGTCACGTAGAAAAATGTGTTCTGTTAGGCAACCAACCAACAGCCAAACACATTAATTTTTTTTTTCTGTCGATCTATCCCTGTCTTGACCGACAGAAAAGTATTTTCTGACAATTTTCCCATATTTTTCTCGACGGTTTTTAATTTGGATGAAAACCGTGTTCAGCAGTGAAATATTGGCACTGTAATACGCCACTACTTCAAATTAATTAAGAGTGCTACCTGTCATGGGTGACTGACATTTTAGCACACGTGAAAAATTGCACTCACATAACACCCAACAGAGAAGTAGAAGCTGCCTGCCATCTTCCTTCCTCAGTAACAAGTCACCGGGCCATGCTATAAATACATGGAAGAGGGCAGCTTCCAAGCAAGGCAAACACACACACACAACAAACCCACAGACAAAGAGCCATAGAATGTCATCTCCTTTAGTGACCGGCGGGTGCTTTGCGCTCAAATCCAAGCTCCATGACAAATACTTGCGCTACTCACCTGAGAAGGGGAAAATCCTTGAGGTGAGTGGGGAAGATGTCCTCAATCCCTACACTAGGTTTTGTGCAGAGCTATCCAAGGAGCACGGCGGCCTCGTTCACATCAGATGCTGCTACAACAACAAGTACTGGGTGGCCCGTGAGGTTAACAGCAAGTGGTGCCTCATGGGTGATGCAAATGAGCCCCAAGAGGACCTAGCAGATCCTTCGTGCACGCTGCTGCGGCATGAACCCAGCAGCGTTGAGGTCGATAACATAAAGTAAGTATATATGGCTTGTCTATTATCTTAATAATGCAACAAAGTTAAATGAAGTCACCAAGTTCGTTGAGAGGTTCTAGAAATTCCAACATAATCTTAAAAAAGAGACGAATAAGCACCGTTCGATTTTATGACGACCTAATGACCGATATTAACCAATGAGTCCATATTGAATATCTCACTTATAAATGTTAAATTCAGAATTTAAAAATATAGTAACTGATTTCCTAATTGGAAACAGGGATATGGAGCATAGTGTCAAATACACATCCGTGTGCATTTGCACGTATGTGGTGCATGTAGCATTCGTTACCCATATATATTTGACAAGTCAAAAGCAATTGGGAAAATAATCAATAAATAAAAGAGGACCATGCTCAAACTCTGAAGTTTGAGCATGGTTCATGAAAACCGAGGAATAATTGATGGTTAAAAAACAACAGTACAATTTTTCAGTATCCTATATTATTTTCCCCTTGCCTTGATGATATTTTGGTCAGCATAAAGATACAATCATTACTCTCGACGTGTGAAGAAGAAAATATGAACAAGCCCGAACCTGAATAATAAAATGAACTACATTTATACTAAAAGATTAAGGGCAGACAACCTTAATCCAAAAAAAAAAGAATATACACTATTGGATTTTATGAAGATCGAACGATTTAGATATTCCCACATTAATATGAAAAAGAAAAAGATATGCACCTTAGGACTTTATGAAGATCTAATTAATTGTTTATATTATCAACAGTCCTTATCGAATAGGTATAATATATAAAATTGAAATTTCCAAACATCTGAATTAAAAGCAAATAAATTAGTACTCCACATCCAATACATGTGGTTAGAAAAATAGATCCAATACAATCAAGAAAAGACTTCCAGACGAGCAACTTTGTAAACACTATTTCCTATAATAATAAGTTTATCTTTGGTGTTAAGGGCAGAAGGGACTTGGTGATTTGGCTGGCAATGCCAACAGGACAACAGTCCCAAAAGCGCACACACCAGTTTCTCAATGACCCCACAACACCAGGGACAAGGGTGGCAGCTGGGATCGAACGCACATCGTAGAGAATGTTCCAACTTTTATCATAATGAAATGAAACTAAAGACAGAAAAAAGTATTACTTCCAACAAATATCAAAAAGTTCTATGTAACAAAATACGTTTTATCTTGAAAACTTGTTCAAGTTCCTCACTACATGATAGGATATTTTGCTCCACGCTGCTTTGATTAAAAAAAAACAAAGATAATGAAACAACAAAATAAAACATTTTGAAAAATATATATTTCAACTGCTAGCTACCCACGCTATTTGCGCCGGTAACCTTGCTAATTTCCGTCATTTGGATGCTGCGCTTTGTTTGCGCCGGCCGGTAGGTTGCAGCACGCCAGTCTGAAAAGAAGTCTTTACATGCTCTCTGATGGTCATGCAACCCAAGAGACCCTCAGAGCTGGGTCCTGCCTGCTGCTAGGAAGCAAAGATAAACCGCATGAAGACGGTGCTGCCTGCACGTTCAGTGTCCTCGATCTAGAAGGGCAAATGGTACTGCCCAAATATGTTTGTTTCAAGGGTGACAACGGCCAGTACCTCAGGGCGGTCAGGCTTGAGGGCTACAACTACTTGCAGTTTTCGTCGGATGACATCGCTGATCCAGGAGTGGGAAACGTCATTCAGAACAACGACGACGGCACCATCGGCATATACTCGAGTGGATATGGTAAGTTCTGGAGGCGCAGCCCCAACTGGATCTACGGAGACTCCAATGACAGCAGCAATAGGAACCCAGACACTGTGTTCAAGGCAATCTTCCTTGGGGGCGCCGGCAAATGTGCACTTCGGAACCTGGGCAACAACTACTTCTGCAAGAGGCTGACCACCGAAGGCAAGACAAACTGCCTCAACGCTGCTGTTCCAACCATCACAAGGGAAGCGCAGCTAGAGGTGCATGAAACTGTCCTCTCTCGAAGGATCTATGGTGTCGAGTACCGCCTTGCCGATGTTAATATTCATGGCCGCAAGCCCCGGACATTCTACAGTAAAACAGTTGCAAACAACACCGGTAAGCCCCACAAGAGTAAGCTAACCCTAGCTTACAGTGTAACTACGGAGAGCAAATGGGATTCAAGTGTCTCATTCAAGTTTGGTGTGACAACAACCATCACGGCTGGGGTTCCAGAGATCGCACAGGCATCAGTTGAGATCTCATATGAGTTCAATGGATCCTATACCTGGGGGGTAACTAAGTCTCAGACGGAACAACATTCAAATGAGGAAGAAGTTGAGGTTCCAGCACACACCGAGGTGACAGTACGTGTGGTGGCAACAGAGGGGACATGTGAAATTCCCTTCTCATACATGCAAGAGGATATTCTGACTAGTGGAGAGAAAGTTGTTACCAAGATGGATGATGGGATCTACCGTGGAGTCAACAGCTATGATTTCAAGACGGAGCTCACTGATAAGAAGATCTGAGCAGAATATAATGTGATCGATCGAGATGCTGGTAGCATGAATAATAAATCACTAGTCCGGACACTGATGTCCGGATGCTGGACGTGTACTTTTATTTACCTTTTTATGTTATGCATGTGTGAGTTATATATTATGTACTTTGTATGTAATAATACTTTCCCTAACTTGTACGTTAAGGGGAAGCTGTTTGCTGGATTATTAATGAGGCCTTGCCTTGTGTGTACATTTGCGATACTGGTCTGAAACATTGACCAGCCTTGTCCCATCGATTGCTAATCAAATGAACGATCAGTATATTGCTTATGTGAGTTATTGAATGTCCAAGACATCTTGCAAATTTTCGGGATCGAATTAATTTTGCAAGAGGGTGAGTATAAAATTTAAAGACAGGCGTTCAGTAGAGACCACCCATTTGTCATGACTAAGCGGCATTAGGGAAACAGGAGAACAAAGTTTTTTTGGAAGATAGCCCAGGCAGACCAGAAGGCCCAAGTGTACTTCGTTCAAGTCTCATTCGACTTAGTTGAGTCGATGTGGTCATATAACTCCGCTTGTAACTGCTCTGAACGAATCAGGAACTCTGAAAACTCTTTTTCCTTTTTTTTTGTCGTGCTTTGGGTTCCCCTAAAGTTGCTTGGTAGTAACACTTTCTCTTCTCTTAATGAAAAATGTGATTTGCACGTCTTAAAAGAAACTCTTTTCCGTCTCTCCCTCTTCATGTGGTTCCTCTCGAGTTATACTCTCTATTTCAGAGTAAATGACACTTGTAAATATATATATAAATAAATATATATATAGCACCCGGTACTGAATAGTATTGGGTACCCTACCACACCGCACGGCGCAGCACCCCGTCCCTCGCCTGTTTTTTCACCGGTTTTGCCCACGTTCTTTTTTTTTCTCCCGGTCCCCACCTCTGCTGGCGTCAGTTCCCCCGAATGCGGCATCGACACAGCTCCCATGCCCCCTAGTCCGTTCCCCGCGCCGCCGCCGCCGCTGTCGCTCCCCACGCCCCCTCATGGTGTTGTCGTCGTCCCCGGCGCCACGCCCGCTTCCTCCTCCGCCATCTCCGGTCGGTGGTCGAGCGCGCAGGAGCTTCCATCTGCCTGCGCCTCCTACAGCTCGTCGTCGATCTCCGTCCTCTCCAGCTCTACTCTTTTGGCCCCCGCTCAACCGGTTCGTCGACGTCGTCCTCCAGCTCCTCCAGATCGACTCCACCGGCCCCCTGCTCAACCCGTTCGTCGCCCTCGGTCTACTGCCCCTGCTCGGATCGGGGACGAACGCGGCTCCTCGCCACTGTCCTCCGCCTACAGCTCTGGTCATTGGACAACTCCTCCACGTCGTCCAGAGCATCTAGGTTCGCCTCATACTACCCCCGGTTCCTTCATCTTCACTCTATCGGCACCTCCTCAGAAGGTTCGTCGCCCTCGCAGATTATGATAAGCAGGGTAATTTATTAATACACATTTCCATTTTCCTGTCCTGTGTGATCTAGTGCCCATGATTTGGTTCCCATCTATTGAGGCCAGCTCCCATGGTTTGATTCGATTTTTTTGCCGCCGCCGGCTGACGGTGCTGGCCACCACAGCCCTTAGAAGGTACCAATCTGAATTTGCCTAAAAAAGGTGAAGCTTTATATGGCAGGATTTGTGCTGCAGAGGTTGGTTGGGGATGGGGTAAGGTTAATCAAAATTCAGGTGTATGCCTGATTCGTGTGATGTTCTTTAAAAAGAAAAGAACAGATAAGGAGATGTGGAGCCACTTACCGCTGATAAAAAAATTCAGAAGAGATAAGAATATAAAAATATGCTTCATCACGAATTGAAGACTAGATGGAAGTGAATTGTTTGTTTCTTTGACAGTGCTAGTAAATATGATGTATTTTAGCTCTCGGAAGCATGGAAGGATGCCCATCTCAGCAGATCAGACTTGGTAACCTTTTCAGAAGCGGAAGAGCTAGTCCATCTCCCTCAAACTGGTTCCTGGATTGAATTGCTTTCTTTATTTCGATGTCCGTGCCTGCGAAAGTGTGGTACGAGCTTCTTTTTCTTTGAAGGCTATTTTTCCTTCATAAAGGTCAAGGTTATTCTTTCAAGCAGTTCAGATAGTGATCACTCTGTTCTTCATTGTTTCTTCTACTGTCATGGAGTTTAATTTTAGATGGCAAAATGGCATGAAACATATCCATGTGCATGCTTATGTATTCTGAAATTTCAGTATCCAATTATGCATGCCACTTCCCTTGCTGCAAGCCTGCAAGGCCATTATATATTAATCAGATGCTTATCTTTAAATATGGACAACATTGTATCTTGTCGATTTGTTGCACTTTTCATTATTGCAATCTGCTGGCTTTTGTTTGCGTGGGCCCTTGCATACAAGTTATGCCTGAAGCCTTATCGGACATTGCAAAATTTTTTATTTCTGGTTGATAATGATATTTTCTACAAACTGATTATTAATAGTGTATCAGAGTGTTGACTACATGCTTTCCATATGAATTAGTCTTTCTGTAGTTTTCTGAATTCTTTGTAACCCATGTATAACAGGGACCAACTATGACATATTATTTTGATTTTGTGATAGATTATCTGATTCCAGGCCTAATTTTGTAGATTAGAGATCGTGAAGCACTGTGATATCCTCGCTTGAATATAGCAGTATATGTATAAGTCCATGCACACCGGGCGTCACATATAGAATCAGAAGGCTGCTATGTCAGTTCACAGGTTCAATGCATGATGCTTCCAGGTGACTTCTCCTGTCACCACCACTAATTTTTTTGCCTGTTGTGTATGTACTTTTGTAGCAATAACCTATCGGTGGTGCTATGTGCACTGTGTTTCAGCAAATGCCGTATTCATTGCATCTGCATGGTTGGTGCAAGAACCTATGAGATGTTTTTTGCAGATTGATGTAAAATTAAATTGTGTCCGTCGAT
This sequence comes from Cenchrus americanus, assembly GCA_947561735.1. Taxonomy (NCBI): domain Eukaryota; kingdom Viridiplantae; phylum Streptophyta; class Magnoliopsida; order Poales; family Poaceae; genus Cenchrus; species Cenchrus americanus. The sequence continues at coordinate 257,404,332 of OX387245.1, forward strand.
GATAAAATCACAAGCTGTGACTAATCTAGTTAGCTGTAGTGCTAAACTAGGCAGAATTTTTCATGTTGCTTGTCGATAGCAATTTTTTAGGGCCACCTTTGTATCTCTGTGTTGTTGTGGTACTTAGACAGCTTGTATTTCTTTTCACCTCTATATCTCTGCAAGCAAAGAATTTGAACATATAGATGCTTATTTCTTCAAATGTCGATTTGGGCTGCTGCTTCTGCAGTCTTGTTTCAGGACGATTGCTAGTGGAGTGTTTATACCTTAACTGATATATAGAAAGAACAAGTTCGTTACTGATTAGTTAGCTTAACCATGTATATCAAGTATTCAATTGTAAGCATCAATTTTTCTTACACTTATCCTGTTAATCTTGACTGAATAATTCGTTAACTAATTCCTAAGTCAGCAACCAGTTCATGCTTTCTACTGTTGGTGACCTTTTCAGAAGTGGAAGAGCTAGTCCATCAGACCGGTTCCTGGTTTGGACTGGTCATTTTTTAGAATTTCCATTCTCATGCATGCAAATTTGCGATGCGATCATTTCTATTTCTTGTATGCTATTTTTCCTTCTCAAAGGTCAAAGTTATCCTTCCATGCAATGCATATAGTCCTCATTATGTACATCCATTTTGTTTAGAACTTCTCCATTGTTCTGTTTAGCCATGAGGAATGCAAAATTCTTGTAGTAGCCATATCATCTCATTTTCGATTTTTCCCCAGTTTCATAGCTTTGTTTGATTCTAGCAATATTTTGTGCTAGGCAGGTTTCATTGTGAATAGGCCAGATTTTACCCCACAGTAGCAGAGGTGCTCACAACCATTCGGCATCAGCTCAAGGACAGCTCCACCGGCTGTGAATTGGTCGGATCGGCAGAAGAATACTTGTCTGAGCTTGGGTGCTCCGTCGGGGTCACTCACAACTTTCCTCCGCACATTTTGCATCATGATTTTAGCTGATGCGAAGCATACGGTGTGTAATTCAGATACCAATGGGGCTAGAAACAAGCCTGTAACATCAACTAATCCCTGTATTTTGTGAATGCGATGACTTGATCACATTTTTAATTCTGCCTGATTCTCGTAGATCGATGTACATGTTGGCAGCGAATCCTGACTTCTGCATAAGCCTCAGCCATGGAAAAGAATCCCTGCATTATGAAGTTTCAAAGGCAAGGTGATCTCGACCTTCACTGAATTATACATTTAACCAGTGCATATAGATGGTATCCACATTCTGGACACCTGAACTATGATTGTTATGGTCTTATGGATCATATTTTTCTTCTATTCGTATTACACTTGGAACAAATGAGACATCAACCGAGTGGGGAGTAATAGTTGCTCCATGTTTCTATTAGAAAATCTATGATGGAAAACTCTGTATACCAGCCACAATGCACTTTCTAAGAATCTGAAGAAGCATCATTTTCTTTTCATTTTACTTACTTTTTGGAGTGATGGTTTGTTCATGTAGCAGATTGCAATCCTTTTGCCCGAGATATGAAGGAGTTGGAAATGGCACAGCTGTTAAAGATTTAGAAGTGAAGTTGCAAGAGTAATAGAAATCGGTGAAATGTTTGGAAGTAGCGCGAGCTAATTGGATTAGGATTCAGATACTGGTTGTCAGTAGTGTTCGCTGTTATGTGTTGTGTGGTGTTATTTTTTGGTTCGTGTAGCTGAAAACACTATGTATAGTCTTGTTTTGATTGGAATATAGGCAAAATGGAAGTGCCCATGTTGAGTGTATTTCTGAATGCAAGTGATGCGCAATAGACGTCTTCAATTTTTTATTTGTTTTTATTTCGTCATGAAATATGTGTATATGTTGACCTAATATGACAAACGGTTTAATTCAAATCTACAAATATTTATTGTTTTATCCTCGGACCATGCACTCAAACTAAGAGAAGATTTCTTATTTAACCGAACATGGAAAGCTACTGGAAGCTCAGCGGTTCGTTCACAAATTTGCTCTCTTCTTTTGGAAAAAAACTGATCTTTTGCAAAATAATAATAAAAAAATCCTGCAAAACGGACCAACTACTGGCACGGACGTTGCTTCCCACGCTCGCGGAAAAGTTGGACGCTAGCAATCACGCGCGAGAAAACCGGTCCGCGTCGAAACGGGGCGTTGGGTGCGCGGGTGCGGTTCGGGGGCCTCGGGTACCAAATTACTTATTGAGTACCCCGGGTACCAAATAGCGGAGTCATATATATATATATATATATATATATATATATATATATATATATATATATATATATATTCAATGTGGAAAGGAAAAAACTTAAAAGTGACCTCTTTGCCGAGAGTTCTCCTGGCAATTACTCTCGGCGGCTCTAGGAACAAATTTCGGGTGTTCCCAGTTTTGCCGAGCGTAGTTGCTAGGGGCGCTCGGCAAAGAAAGTTTTTTTAAATAAAAAACCATCTTTGCCGACGGCCGGACGCAACTCTCGGCACAGGATTTTTTCAAAAAAAAAAGAAAAACTATCTTTGCCAACGGTCGGCCGCAGGCTCTCGGCACGAATTTTCTAAAAAATATAAAAAAGGCCCCTCTTCGCCGACAGCCCGGCCGTGAGGCCGTCGGCAAAGAGGATTTCAAAAACCGTCAAGTTAAACCCCTGTTAACGGCTACTTTTTTTGGCTGACGGCCCACAATAGGCTCTCGGCAAAAGCTGTGCCGAGAGCCTAGAGCTCGGGTGCTCGGCAAAGAATCGTGGCCGACAAAAAATTTCCCGTCGGCCCTTTGCCGAGTGTCTGGTGTCTTTTGCCGAGAGTTTCAGGCGCTCGGCAAAGCCTGGATTTCCAGTAGTGAAATTAACTAGGAGTGCTACCTGTCATGGGTGATTGACATTTTAACACACGTGAAAAGTTGCACTCAAATAACACCAAACAGAAAAGTAGAAGCTCTGAAGCTGCCATCTTCATTCCTTGATAACGAGTCCATGTTGAATATCACTTATAAATGTTAAATTCAGAATTTAAAATATAGTAACTGATTTCCTAATTGGAAACAGGGATATGGAGCATAGTGTCAAATACACATCCGTGTGCATTTGCACGTATATGGTGCATGTAGATGTGACACCCTAAAATTCCAACACTAAAATTCACTTACCCAACATGTTGTTATAGTCTTAAGGATTTAATTAATTTGCTAATTAGATTGTGCTCTATAGTAATTTAATTTAATTTAATTTAATTTTAGAAGCAACAAATGCTTGTGCATCATATTTTGGTGGCATAGTGTTCTGTGTGAAGGTTTAAAGTTTCAAAAGTTTTAAATGAGTTTGAAATGTTTTGAAAACACTTTGAAAAGTTTGAATTTGAAAATGATTTAAAAAGAAAAGAAAAAAAGACCTCGCCCCTTACCTTTCCCCACCGGCCCGGCAGCCCAACATCCCCTCCCGCAACAGCCCACCTTCCCACCATCTCTTTTTCTTTTTCTGCGGTCGCAGACATGGTGGCCCCATGTGTCGGCGCTTCCTTCTTCCTCCCACGACCCCTCTTCTTTAATTCTCGGTGAAAGGCAACTAATCCTCGCGCCACCTCCTCCCTCAATTTCCCCTCCGTTTCTACTCTTCCATCACCCGTAATGACCGTCGGCCGCCCCCCCCTTCCGCTTCCCCTTCCCCCTCTCTCTGTCTGTAAAAAACTCGGGCATCGCCCTCATCTCCTCCCTTTCGCCCCGCACACACTCTCACCCACGCTCGAGCACCAAAACCACCTAGCGTCGCCGCCTCTGCTTTCCACCGCCGCTGGAGAAGCTCGTCGCCGGTGCAGGGTTCACCTTCTCCCTCTCTTCTCTCTTTTATGTGTTGCGCTGTCGCTCATCGAGCTTCCGTTGCACCAGGACCTCGTCCTCGTCGCCTTGCGGAGCTGCGCCCCTGTCCGCCGGAGTGTCACCCGAGTTCGCTGCCGCCGTCGAGCTCCGCCATTGCTCCGTCCCCGCCGTCCATCTTCTCGGTCGTAGCTTCACTGCAGGGTAAGAAGGCCGCCGCCCCTTCTTTTTTCCTCTAGCCCGTGCTCCCTGTTGCGCCGTCATGGACGTAGTGGCCGCCGGCCGCCCCGCCGGCCATGGTTGCCTTCCCTTTGGCTAAGCCACACCCCGTGGTCACGGCTGTGTATGTTGTCGCCCTGGCGTCACGTTAAGCTGCTTAGTGAGCCAAACCGTGACCCGTAGCGTGTTTTCGGTCGTCGACGCCGCACGCTGGCGAGGCTGTTCCGCCCCCTTTCGATGCCGGCCGCCATGGTTGCCCGAGCCTCGCAAACTTCCTCGCTTCATGTAGCACCCACACGCGCGCGAAATGATGGCTGGGAACTCTATCCCGAGCCTGTGCCGGCGAAGCGCCGCCGTGCGATGCCGCGCGTCCCTATCTTCGGTGCGCTCACCGCCGCACCCTCGCTTGCAGGTCACTTGGGCCGTTCGATCTCACGCAGGCAGCTCAGATCTAATCAGGGGAGATACCCCTTGGTCCGGTCCATCATGGACCCGTCGGCCAAGACCACGGTGTGGTCCACCACCACCGCAGCCGCTGGATCACGGATCGACGGCTTTGATCAGCCGGCGCTCGAGTCAAATAGGATTTTAACGGTTAGCGCCCGACATTTTTGGTTAAGAGCCCCTGTCTTTTCTTTGTTCACATGTCGGTCCTTCCACCATCAAGAATCCTTACACATAAGCCCCTATTTTTATGTTTTAGCCCTTGATTCTTTTAGATTCCTTCACCAGAGGTCCTTTTTATTGATTTTACATATAAACCCATCTGTTTTTATATGTATGTTTTTAGTCCCTGGTTTCTTTCATATCGGTCCTGTAGGCTTAGTTTTCTTACAGAAAAGTCCCTGTAACTTATTTTAATCATATCTTTCATGTTTTAACTCCGTTTTTAGTGTTATATATACCGAAATGATCGTCTTACCGAGAAGAATCTTTTAGACAGCGTGTTTTTAGCTTTTGGTACTGCTTGGTGTACTGTTTTATTTATTGTCTGTTTGTGTGTGCTTGTGCGTAGATATCGTGCTTGTTTCATCTGAGCACCCCATTGGAGACGATTAGGAAGAGCCTGACTACGAAGAAGAAGATACTCAGTTTGTAGAGGAAGGCAAGTGGATTTCCCCCTTTGCATATTCTTTTTGAACCTATATAATTGCATGCTCACAAAATGTTTACTTTTACTTGTTGCTATGCATTAAATTGATGGGAAAACACCTTTATAAGGACATGACTAGATGTTTCACCCCTAGTACCTTGATCAACCTCGTTTAACAAATGTTTTGGGTAGATAATTGCTTAGTTGCTAAACTTGGGCTGGTTGCAAAGGTTTTGTTGTTACAGTCTTCCATGTTTATGAAATGTTGGTTGTGTTTTAAGACAAGATCAAATAACTTAAATGGAACATGGAGAACCACCCAAGATAACAGTACAACCACAGTCCACATGGCTCTGGCTTATCCAATTAATTAGGTGTGCGACTGTACTAGTGATCCTATCCGAAAGGAACATAGAGGGCTCGGGGTTGCAGGGGTATAGCCCGGTTCTTCTGGGCTAGCAGCCTTTGCTAAGGTGCTGACCATTAGGGAGGGTTATGGTCCGCCCTGAGCTGTAACTGTCGTGGGTTGTTGGTGTTGTTGCATACTTTGTAAAGGTTTCGTAGTGGACCCCTAGCCACTCACCTTGGAAGTGTTCAAGGGTCTAGCTAACCCGGGCAACATGGGGACGCGAGCTGTGGGTAAAGTGTACAACCTCTGCATAGTTAAAACTGATCGATCAGCCGTGCTCACGGTCAAGCGCGGCTTGGACCCTCACATGATAATCAAACTTAAAGATGTATGTAAATCGTGGATCTTGTGGGTTTTTGGTTTGAGATGTTTTATAACGCTTAAGTGGTTGGTATGAACTTACATCTAGTAACTAGGTGTTGTTAACTAAAATTTGAACAACTTATAAAATGCTAACCGCTGTAAAGCCTATCCTTGATAGCCATGCATGTTTCCCCCACTCGCTTAGCTCCAACCATAAGAGTGCTCACCCTTTCTTACCGTTGTTCAGATGAGAACAACGGTGAGGAGTATTGGAGCGACTTTGAAGAGTTCTAAGGCATGCAGATCCCCCAGTCATGTGCCTGTGGAAGTTGAAGAAGGAGTTGCTTGTTTAGTTATCGTTTGTTCTCGGACCTTCGTGTCCACCGTCTAAGTGTAATAAATGAATATTGTATCAGTTAAACTCTTGTACGTTTGATTACAGTTATGGTATTACACTCTTTTGTCTATCATGTGCGTGAAATTCTGATCTTGGCGCACATATGATATGCATTCGGTTTTTCTTGTAAAACCGGGTGTGACAAAGTGGTACCAAAGCCGTAATGACTGTAGGTCGTAGCCTTAGTTAGAAGTGGTCAAAATTAAGGATTCATGTTCTAGAAAGCCATGTCATGCTTCAAATCGTCTTATTTACGCATAAAAATCTAATTTATTCTTGTTTATTATTAAAACTGTATCGTTTTGATTTATTCTATACTGAGTTCAGTTTTGTTTTTTCCAGATGGCCATGACTTATCAAACTCCCCGCAAGAGCACTGGTGTTCATTTCCGTGCTGGACAGCTGGCTCCTCGCCATCAGCCAGAGGTTGTTGTTGAGGAGGACCCCGAAGAGGTGCGTGCAGCCAGAGGCTGAAATTGAAGAGGATCCGGAAGAGGTGCAGCCGGAACACTACTACAAAACAAAGATAATGTAACACAATCTTGTAACACATCCATCAATGTGTTACAAGAAATTTTCATCGGAACACAAAAACTATGTGTTCTAAGCGACCTTGTAACACATAGAACTTATTTTGTAAAATTGTGTTACAGACATTAATTATAGGAACACAAAATTGATGTTACGCCCAAAATGTTACCAGGATGTAGTATTTTGGAACACATGCAAAATAATGTTACAACCCTAGTGTTACAAAGGATCTTATGGTCCACATCTTCTCATATGACGTTGTGGCCAGCTGGCCCTTAGCTTCCCTGAGGCCTCCCTGACCGGGCCCTGCGTTGCCTCCCCATCAGGTGCCTAAATGATGCCACCACCTCCGCCGGACGGCCTTGTGCCGCCTCCCCGTCCGACATCCCCCCTTTTGATGATGTTGCTGCCACCGCCGCTCCCAACCCCGGCCCGCCGCGAGCGTGTCCCACCTCTTGCTCCCGATTGCTGACCCTCGTGCCCCCCCCCCCCATGCAAGCTAGTTGGCAGCTGATCACGTGCCCGTTAGGGCTGGTGTCTATGCACCCATGCCACGCCACCACTACTGGCCAACGCGTCGCCACGACCACTAGAACATAAGGAGAATGGGAGGAGTTTTTTTTAAAAAAATGCCGACCAACATTTTCATCAAAAAAATTATTGGTGCAACTATTTTTGGAAAATCTTGGATTCAACTTTGTTTCTAAATAAATGTTGTTCCAAAAATGTTAAAAATACTATTGTGACGATTTATTTTTGTTGTTGAATTCATGAGGTGGTGGTGGAGCGGCCCCCAAACGAGGTCCCAACGGCAAAGCATTGGGATGGACCGGAGCATTAATAGGGTGAGTATAGTCGGTGTGATTAGGATTTTTGGTATTGTGTGTGATTCAACGGTGTAACTTGTTTAGTACACAAATTCCAAGTATTGGAAGATTCGATTATTTGTGCAAAAGGATTATATTCCAAAAGAGAGAGCAACTCCACGGCCGTGAAGGTAGTAGTGGGACCGTCTTTCGTGAAAGAAAAAGGAAAATCAAATCAAAGCAACAACCGCCCGCTATATTCTTCTATTTTTCACGATCTCGCCCCATCCATTCTTCCCATCTTCCGTAGCGCCTCTCCACCACCACCGGCCGCCGTCGCCTCCGTGCAGAGCCGCCGCAGCTGCGACCTGCACGCCTCCCGGTGCTGGGTGCGTCCCCGCGCGTGGAGCCCGTTGAGGACGCCATCTACTACCGCTCGTGGCGCCACTGTCTCTATCTGGCAGTGCCGACGCCATGGATGCCACCTCCGCCCATCCTCATCGCGCAGTGGTGCTACGGCCCGACCACCGGCCGGCTGCCCCCCTCGCGCGCGGCCTCGCCAGACGCCCACTTTCCTGCTCCTAGTCCGGCGGGGCTCTGAGCTCATCCCACCTCCCGATCAGACTGACACAAGCTCCAACAACGATCACCGGATCAGTAGTGGATCACGGATGCCTTTTTTTTCTTGATTCGCCTTTTATCTGTTTCACTTTATAATTTAGGTTTTAATGCTCTTTATGATTTTGCATTGATCTCATAATTATAATGATTTTGTTTCAAGACTGAGCAACGAAGATTCTCCTTGGAGGACGGCAACATCAATGTCGATGGAATCATGTGCCTCATTAATTATTTGAGGTAACCATATTACTTTTATTTTTTTATCTTTTAGCTTTGTACAATTTACATTGTTTTTCAAAAATTATATATACATGATTAGTACTATTACCCTCTTTAATCACATCACAAATAAAAAAAATATTTAATGTAAAGAGCCCATAATGTATAGTTCGCTTGTAGGCCCTTCAAATTATAGAGCCGGTTGTGACCTACTCCTATGTCCTCATCATGAAGACCAGCATCCAGGCTGCAGTGGTTGATGTTGATCCATGGGGTGATGATCTCATGGCTGCCAACACTCGTACGTGCATGGTGTTGGACTATATGCCTCACAGATGAATACAAAAAACTCAGTTTGCACAGAGAAAGATCAAACATGAGAGAAGGCATCACAGTCCTACTACTACCCAAAGAGATTGGTCATGCCGTTATTTGCAACTAATCTTAGGTAATTGCCCTTAGGCCAACCTTGACCTTGAAGGCAATCTAAATCACCACCAGATGCTCACAGCACAGGTGATTGCCCTTCAATGACTTGTAGTTCATTCTTGGTTGAACAGAACATGTATGATATATATGTCGCACTGTATATTTAAGACATGTTGCACTTACTGCTAGGTTCCCTTCAAAGCCACTCCTATAGTTATAGGATTACTGGGAATTTGCAAATCTTGGTTCTTGGCACTACTGCACATTTTTTATGCATATATTTACTGAACATTGAGCAAGTACTTCTGTGATTTTCCAAGGACATATTGCCATGATCATTTTTAAAAAAGGAGTTGATGACTAAATTTCTTAGTATGAGTACTTGTCACATTTTGTATGCACATCCTATCTATGATTGGAGTTCCAAATGTACAAATGTGCATGCTACTTACATGGTCCCTTGCAATCACAGTTTTATGGTTTAGAATAAACTCAAATTAGTCAGTTTTGGGCATTCATCTAGATTTTCGAGTAACTGGGGCATTGCAAAGTTACAAAAAGATTTGAAGTATATTTTCATCCTTTATCTGATCTTTTAGTACTTTGCCTTTTCTGGTTTGACCTAATGTATAGGGAGTCCATTTTTCAAGGCTTCATGTACGAATATAATTTATCATACTTTCTACAAGCTCATGATGTATTTTTCCCTTTATTACGCGCAGGTTTCACAATGCCAATGTTGAAAGCAGTTCATTTCCTATTTGCTGTACATGGGGATGAATGGGCACATGATATCAAGGAATAGATAGAAATAATTGTATATTTCAGATTTCAGTATCATAAAACTGAAATCTGTTGATGTATGCATCATAAATTATGGAGTGTTTGTAAATCAGGGCTATTGTTGCTCATTTTAATTTTTGTTATTGTGTAACATGGGATGCTCCAAACTTTGTGAAGGAATATAAGCAGTTATTTCTCTAATGATTATATTTATTGAATTATTTTGATGGATTTGTATTAGAGAAACTCCAACAGCCTCTCTATTTTTGCTAGCTAAATTTGGAGTTTGGGCCCTTTGTAAAAATAGAAAACTCTATATTTTTATGGGGTATTCCAACATACTAGCTAAACCGGATAGCCAATCCCAGGCCCACCAGACAGAACAGAATCCCCCACCTCCCTCCCGCCGCCGCCAACGCATCGGCGCACCACTCACGCGACCGGTCACGGCGTGAAACGGAACAGGAAGAGACGACGACTACCCCTCTATCCGCCGACGGATAAAAAAATTCAGCGGTCGTGGACACCGGGCACGTTCACATCATGCCCACATTCTTTTGATCCGTTGATTCAAGGTAACGTGCCCATAGCTCCTCTTTCGTTCCATTGATTCAAGGTACTTAAGGTTTAGGGTTTTTAATTTCTAATCATGTCCTCTTCTCCTTGTTCAATCTTGAACTAATATGTTATGCCATTGTTGATTTGTATTAAAAATCAATGCAACAGAATATGGATTCCGACGATGAATTCAGTCAATTTGTATTTGATGAAATTATTAATTTGTTCTCTTCGGATGATGAAATGTATGATGATGTCGCGCACATAGTCGTTGAGGATTCAGTTAATAATCCCGGTCGCATTGGTTCTATTGAGGGACATGAGCTAGTGCATCGTGAAAGACTTTTATGGCATGATCTTCTGTACAAAGATTATTTCTCAAATAATCCTACTTTCAACGCCACTACTTTTAGACGGAGGTTCGTATATTTTTCTTTAGTTTTAATATAATATTCACAATACATGAAATATTTTTATGCTAAACTGTTACTGCTTGGTGACATAGGTTTCGAATGAAGCGATCACTGTTTTTTCGCATAATGAATGCTGTTGAGAAACATGACGAGTATTTTGTGCAGAAAAGGAATGCAGCCGGTGTGCTAGGATTATCTTGTCTACAGAAGGTTGTCGCTGCGTTCCGTATGTTAGCTTATGGCACACCAGCTGACGCTCTAGACGAGTATATTCGTATTGCAGAGAGTACTGCACTAGAATCTTTGAGAAGGTTTGTAGCAGCTGTTGTTGAGATTTTTGGACCGGAGTACATGACAGAGCCTAATGAACAGGATACTCCTAGACTGCTTGAAATTGGAGCGAGCAGAGGATTTCCTGGTAATGTTGGTTCCATAGATTGTATGCATTGGCCTTGGAAAAATTGCCCTTCAGCACATCACGGGATGTACAGAGGACACAAAAAGGAGCCTACTATTATATTGGAAGCAGAACAACACACCTCATCTCCTCCCTCATCTCCCGTCATCTCGTGCAGCCCGCCTCCCTCATCCGCATCGCGCGCGGCGGGTCACGCGCCGCCGCTCCTCCGTCGCCCCGCGCACCCCGGCGCCCGCAACACCGGCGGCCCGCAGGACCCCGGCGCTCGCGTAGGACCCACGAGGCCGCTCTCCATCCACCGAGCCGGCGGCGGGGCTCTACCACCTCAACCTCTGCTTTCCTCCTCCTCGTGCTCCCTGTTGGGGATGGCTCTAGACATCACAGGATGCACGTAATAATGCATGGCTATGGATCTAATTAGTTTGTAAAGGAAAATGCATGTGAAAGCCCATGGTGAGTACTAAATTAAACTTGAATCAGGTATGCAGGTTTCGTGCCAATCGGCCACATGAAAGCAATCAGATATATCTAGGGATGGCAACGGGGACCCGATCCCCGATTCTCCGTGGGGAATTCCTCTATTAGGGGGCAGGGACGGTACAAAATTGGTCCCCGTGGGAATCTAATCGGGGCTAAAGTTATCCCCGTCGGGTATGGCGGGGACGGGGATCGTACGTTGTCCCCCCTCCCCCCTTCCCTGCGACCCGCTTCAATACGTGATTATGGCCCAGCAGCCCAAAGAAAAGAGGCCCAGTAACATATGTATATAAGCTCCAAACCCTAGCTAACTCAGCTAATCCCTCAGTCCCTCCCTCACCCGGCCGCCCACCAGGCCGCCATCCGGCCAGGCGGCGCCACCCCCTCTGACCATCTGCTTGCTAAGCCGCCGCCGCTCCCAACCTTGCCGCTGATTGCTGCTTGCCTCGGCGTCCCGCTCCCGCTCCTGAGACCCCATCTGCGGTTCTACCTACTACTACTGCCGCGAAAGTGCGAAACTCAAGGTTGAATCGTGAGGTCGTGATCCTGCTCCAGCTGCCGGAGAAGTTGCGGCCGACCATGAGAGTTCCAGTAAAGCTGCACCCGACCTTGAGCTCCAGTCTCCGGATCCCCGCTGGACCTGAAGTCCTGAACTGTTGCATCTTCATTGTTTTCTGTTGTTACGTGATGTGATGTCAGCCATGCTTCTAGTGCATCTAGAGATTTGTGGCTTCTAGCTGTGTCACAGAACTTGTGCGGTGCAATTACATTGCTGAATTGAACTTGTGGTATGAGACTATGAGTATTATGGTAGTCGTAATGGTTTTCTATTTGACTTTTCATGCGGGGACGGGGACCCTGTCGGGGACTGAATCGCCGATGGGGACGGGGATGGTAACAAATCCCCCCCCCCCCCCCAGTGTTCGCGGGGACGGGGACGGGGAAAATTTGGCCCCGCGGGGACGGGGATGGGTGATCGATCCCCGACGGGGATTTCCCCGTTGCCGTCCCTAGATATATCGCAGGGGGTGCCGTAGAGTAATCTTATCTTTGATTAAGAGAATTGAAATCACACCATTCATCCAATAAGCTAAAGAGAACAATTTATATATTGATCATGAGATATAGCTTAACATTTTCTAAGAAGTTACCAAAAAAACCACTAGAATTGGAGAACATCGTGCAATATGCCTCTTGTTTCTACACTGAATAACTAGTAGGTAATAACTCTCTTCGCCTAGTGCACTGCAACTTTAATTTGCAATGCACATCTAATCTAATCTATTGCAAACTGAATATGCTACCTATACTGCTACAAATAATATAATGGTGTTCCTGCAAAACATAAAAGCATCACTACCGGAAACGGACTCTTCGCCGAGTGCCGGAGGCACTCGCGCGAAGGCCAAAATACACTCGGCGAAGGCTTCGCCGAGTGTTACACTCGGCGAAGAGCCTTCGGCGAATTTTTCTCGGCGAAGGCTCTTCGCCGAGTGTAATTTCTCGGGCACTCGGTGAAGCCTTCGCCGAGTGCTCGAAAAACACTCGGCGACGGTGTCTTCGCCGAGTGTTTTTAAAATTTGCACTCGGCGAAGAGTTTTTTAAAAAATAGTTTTCGGTTTTTTAGTTACCTTTTTTTTAATCCCGAAAATCCTCTTCGCCGAGTGTATTTTGAAAAATACACTCGGCGAAGACATACCTTCGCCGAGTGTATTTTTAAAAATGCACTCGGCGAAGGAATGGCTTCGCCGAGTGTATTTTTAAAAATGCACTCGGCGAAGGTATGTCTTCGCCGAGTGTATTTTTCAAAATACACTCGGCGAAGAGGTGCCTTCGCCGAGTGCAATGGCCATTGCACTCGGCGAAGCTGGGAAAACCCGAATGCTGGTTTTCCAGCTTCGCCGAGTGCAATGTGCCATTGCACTCGGCGAAGGCCTTTTTTATTTTTTTTTTAATTTTTTTTTGACTTCAACCTTGACAAACAGAAGATATATCACATATTTGACATATATATGGCATCAAACACAATATATATCACATATATCACATATATATGTCAACAAATCCATCAAGTCCATCAAGTCCATCACAAATGCATGACAAGTTCTCAAATTCCATCACAAGTCCAAGTCCACAACATATAACACAAGTCCAAGTCCAAGTTCACTCCTCGCTCACAAGAAGGGGTGCTTGAACGCCCGCGAAGGGAAGGCTTGTTCACCCGGAGCCGCCCGGGGTGGGTTGTTCGAACCCGCCGAGGGAGGCCGTGCATAGGCAATGTAGTTAGCTAGATGTAACGGAGGTAATGGACTTGTGAATTAAAAGCATCAACTTGAAGTACTCACGGGAGTGTAGCGGTGCGCTCGGACGGCGGAGGTCCAGTCGGTACCAAGGGTCCAAACAACGACGGCGGCACAGTGAAGCCCGACGCGGCAAGGAAGGCGGTGAGCTGGTCCAGCCTCTGCGAACATCCTTCCTGGGTGGCGGCGATGGCCTGCTCTGCACGAGCGGCTCGCTCGTTGGCCTCGTTCACCTGGGCCTGCAAGATAGAACTGAACGGGTTAAGTAACGCAAACGCAACCCTAAAGACGAATGTATGAACTTTTTTAACCTGCAGTACCGTTCGATCCGGCGCGATGCGGGGGTCATCCGCCGGCGTATGGGCGGGTCCGAGCTCGTGCTCCGCGCTCGGATGCTCGCTAGACTGAGGTCCGTGGCGTCGATGCAGTTGTTGCCGATAGACAACCGCCCGTGCCTCTTGCCGTGTCCCAACCTCATGACGAGCGTGCCATCGAACTCGTGGGTGCTCGGATCGAAGTCTTCCCCACTGGACTCCCGTGCCGCCGAAGTGTACTCACAGATGCGGGCGCCGATGGTGGGGTTGCTGTACGCCTCAGGCCCATCGTCGGCGCTGAAGGTGACGCCGGACGTCGCTTTGCCCTTGTGGGCCAGACAGTACGCCGAGTAGTCCGTGCAGGTCCTCCCAGGATTTGCTGCAAGCTGCGATGAAGACAACAAGATGATGTCAAGTGTAGCTGAATTTAGTGGTAGAACACATAAATGAGTATCCACTTACCCATCGTTGTTTGTATTTGTTGAGGTTGCTTGCTTCCTTGGTGGTGTGCTTGGCCCGTCCATCATCAACCGCCGCGCGCCGGCTTCGTCGTGGCTCTTCGATAATCGGCGCTCAACCATTTCTCCACCATCATCGCCCGGCGTCTTCACGGCCAAGACACCAAGAGGGCACCACCTACACGTCAACAAGTAATTCACATATAAATAGAAGTTGAAGGTACATAATCATAAAAGGAAGCGTTTCACGTATTCTCCATGTACCACGCATGTCTTGCTCGTAGCCGAGCGTAGTCCGCTTCGCCACAGCGCGGGTCCGGCTTCTCCGATTTAACGGACGCGAAGTACGCGATGGCTCGCCTCGCCTTCACATCGTAGTGCATGTCGGTGACACGCTTCCTACACGCCCGTACGAGGTTCTCCGCACACGCCGCCTCGGTCCCCTCCATTGGCCGGAAGTATCTCTCGCATACAAAGGTGATGTATCCATGCATTATTTGGAAAAATATATTAACAAAGGCGATGAATCCATGCATTATTTGTGTTGTAGGAGACTTACCCGAACTCGGCCTTCACCCGCTCTCGCCTTGTTGCCGTACTCGTCATCCTCGGCTTCGGCGTAGTGGCCAAACGTGTAGGCCGGCTCGTTCCTCCCGTGGTACTCAACTACGCGCGGGAAGTGCTTTGCCGGACTAGAGCACCAAGGACGCCGTTCACATTTCGTGAATCTCCGGGAGACACGAGATCCCGGAGTCTCGCACAAGTAAAGGCAAATGATTAGTAGACATATATCTTATGAAGATGTTGCGAAACATGTAAAGTTACTTACCCCGACAAGTCGACGGCGGGGGCTAATCACCGGCCGTAGCCCCGGAGCGGCCGGAATAGGAGGAAGGGTCGAGTGACCTCGCGAGTAGGGCCGACGGGGGCCGCGGTGGAAGTGGATCCCGAGCCGCCTTGCTCCTCCGTGGGCGTCCTCGGTGCGAGCTCCCGGTCGTCGTCGTTGTCCCGGTCCTCAACCGGCGCTCGTCAACCGGAACCTCGTCCGGTGTAGGCGTAGGTGTGTGCGTAGGCGGCCGACGGGCCCTCCTCCTACCCCTCGTCCGACGGGGGCCCGACCCCTCGGCCTCGTCGCCACTAGGCCGTCCGGCACGCGTAAAACGCCGAGAGCGACCTCTCGCCGGTGCCCGCCATCTTCGTTGAATCACCACGCAAAAATAGAAAGGTCCAAGTTAGAATTATGCGAAATACTTAGGTTAATAAACGAGACTAGATTAAAGTAAGCAAGTTAGAATTATGCGAGTTATTACATGTATTAGAAATAATCATCCTCACCGGGATTAGGCGGGTCCCGGTCTCATCATCACTATCTCCATTGTCCAAGTAAGCTAAATTTTCTAAGTTATCCAAGTTGGGAACAACTTCGACACCCTCACTATCGTCATCGTCCGGATGTAATCGGTCGAGCATTCGTAAGTCATTCGCATTCGCACCTCATCTCCATCGTCACGATCATCGGCCCTATCGTTGTCGACCTCCATGAACATAGGTCCTGGTAAGGCTATCTCAAAACTCCCTTCTAGCCCGTCCTCTTGATAGAACTCTACGTCATGTGTGTTTGGGTTCGTTGGGATGTAATCCTCATCGATTGGGACAGGTAGTTTGTTGTGTGGCGATACCTTATGCACAATATCCCAACCCTGAAGGTACTCCTTGGTCGGCAAGCGTATGACAAATAATAAACTTGCACGGCTTTGTTGAGCCACAACATAGAGATCCTTTCCTGGATAGATGGAATCTCGTCGAACTTCGATTAGCCCAAGATTCGGGGTCCGTCGAATTATATGAGGATCAAACCAATGGCATTTGAAAATGACGGGCTTATGCTTGTAATTATGAAATGAGAGCTCATATATCTCTTCAACTCTTCCATAATAGTCAAGGCCATCGGTGCGGGTGTAAAGACACCGCTATTCGTGGTTTTCCGATGGGGGCGACTTCGCTCGTAGCTCGTTGTGTGAAAGCGCCATCCATTCACATCATAACCGGTAAATGACCTAACCCTAGTATCACGGCCGTTTGCAACATGTCTCAACTCGGCACACATAGAGACATCGGTTTGGGCCTTCCTTTTGAACCAATTTGTGAAATTTGGCTTCCCTTGTCCGGCACCCCGTGACGGAAGGGCATCTTCACCGCCCACGGTCCGCCGCCCGGGGCCACTCCGGTATTCATGAATAAATTCTCTGCGAAACAAGAAAAAAAAACAAGTGGGGTTGGACGTGGAATAGTGTGGCCGTAATGAAAACTAGTTCATTGAGAACTTACCGAATGTACGGCCGCACCTCCACAAGGTTGGTCAAAACATATAGCATGATGCTACGCCACTCTTCATTGTTCAACATCTTGTTGGTCGAACCACTTGCGCTTCCGTACTGGCCTTTGAAAATGCTGAGGTTGGATTCATTTTCGCTAGCATTGTAACGAGGAAGGCGATTATGCACGCTCGGAAGATTCTCGTTGTAGTATTTGGTTGTGAAGTTTGACACCTCCTCCACACAACATGCCTCTGCTATGGAGGCCGGAATTCTGGCTTTATTTTTACATTTGCCCCGAACGAGTCTTTATAATTCTCTCGATTGGATAGCACCAACGGAACTGCATGGGCCCCCACATACGTGCCTCGTACGGGAGGTGCACAATGAGATGCCTTGCATCGCTAAGAAGAAGCCGGGTGGAAAGATCTCGCTCCAACTTACATACCAAGACGGTGCCGCTTTCTCAAGGGCCTCAACGACGGTCGAGAGACGGCTCCTTGGCACGCAGTTGGCGGAAGAAGTAGCTCAACTGCGAAGCACTTGCCAAATATTCTCAGGGAGGAAGCCTCGAACCATCGCCGGAAGAAGCCGCTCAAGCCATATGTGGAAGTCATGACTCTTCATCCCATGCACTCGCTGAGTAGTCAAGTTCACTGCCCTCCTCAGATTCGCTGCATACCCATCGTGGGAACATCGGGTTCTGCATCCATTCAAGCGCTACCCTCCTTTGTGCGGGGGTCAACACAAAATCGGCCCTTGGCCTTCTCCATTGCTTGCCGGATCTAGGAGGGCGCATATGTTGCTTGGGTCTATCACACAACGCTTGCGGGTCCACTCTAGCCTTAGGGTTGTCCTTAGACTTCTCACCGTCCATGATTGTGCAAAACGAGTCCCTCGGAGATATTCTTTTCGGTGTGCATTCCGTCAATGTTATGTGGCAGAGCGGTCATCATGATACGGGAGCCTCGTCAAGCCGGACAAATGAGTCCACATATGATGCTCACCGTATCCCACGAAACCACCTTCTCCATTGGGCACGAGACCTTCTATCCGGGCACGAACCTCGGCACCCGTCAACATCCGCGGTGCGAGTTCCGTCACTACGGCACCTTTCGTGAAGTTCTTGATGTCATCTCTAAACGTGTGGCCGGGAGGGAGGAATTGACGATGTAAGTCGAACGACGAGTACTTGCCACCCTTCTTCAACCAGATGAACCCGAGCGCGGCCTTGCATATTGGGCATGGAAACTTCCCCGTGAACACACCGGCCGCGAGAATATCCCATATGCCAGGAAGTCATGCATGGAGTACGGTACCACACGTGCATCTTGAAGCTTGACTTTGTAGCCGGTCGTATGTCCATACACCTTCGTCCCAAGCTTTTACCGAGTTCATCGAACAATGGCTCCATGAACACACCCATCTTACTCCCCGGTGCCCGGGAATAATCGGCGACAAGATTATGTTTCTTTGTTGAAGGGCAACACCGGGCGGTAGATTGAGAGGGATAACAAACACGGGCCAACATGTGTACGAGGCCGCCATAAAACCAAAAGGATTGAACCCGTCGGTTGCGAACGCCACACGTACATTACGAGCCTCATCTGCCTTCTCACGATGTTTGTCATCAAAGTACCTCCATGCTTGACCATCGGATGGATGTACCATCATGTCTGGCTTGTACCGCTTGCCCTTCTTGTGCCATGTCATCTGCTTCGCGGTTTCCTCGGTCATGTATAGCCTTTGGATCCGAGGTAGAAACGGCAGGTAACGCACGATGCTCACGGGGATGTTAAGCTGCCTCTTCTCACCATCACCAGAGTCTACCTCCACGTACCTTGAGGAATTGCACTTTGGACAGTACTTTGCATCTTCGTGCGCCTTCCTAAATAGAACACAACCATTCGGGCAAGCATGTATCTGCTCATAAGGCATCTTAAGGGCACGAAACAATTTCTGTGACTCGTACATGCTCTTTGGCGAGGATGTGGCCCCGTGGAAGCAGAGTGCCAATGATGGTCGGCATCTTATCGAACCCATCTCGACTCATGTTTAGGTCGGACTTCAACCCCATTAAGCGACCAATGGCATCCAACCGAGAGACCGTGGTCGCGGCATGAAGGGGTTTCTCGCGCCGAGTCCATCATGTCAAGGAACGCCCGGGTGGTTGCCTCCATCTCCTCCTTGTCACGTGCCTCATCGAACCGGGCTTGGTGAGCATCATCTAACATGTCGCCTACCCCGGCGTCATCATCAAAAGGCTCGAGCCGTGGTCTGACAACCTCCTCTCTCACACGACCGCCTTCACCATGGTGGAACCACACGGTATAGTTCGGTGTGAATCCATGCTTCAAAAGATGTTTACCCATTTCAACCTTGCCTACCCTCCTCCTATTCCCACACTTAAGACATGGGCACAAAAGAAGCCGAAATCCCCCAACCGCCGCACGTCCCCATGCAGCCTCCAAGAACCGATCCGTCTTCAACTGCCACTCATTGGTGTAATCACGAGCGCTTCTCCGACCCGTGTACATCCACTGACGATCCTCCATCCTCTAGCACAAGTATAACCGAATAATGAAGTAACCAACAAGTGCACCTACATGGTGTTCCCACTGTGTAATAGGTGAGGATAGGTCCTAATCCCACCCGTGGACGCGTAGTTGTGGTTCGTTCCCACGGTCCGCGCCGATCCGAGACGGAATTTCGGCAGCACCTCCCCGCCGTTCTCCGGACACACGTCCACCAAGGAGAGTGTGTATCCGGAGAACAACTGGAAGGTGATGCCGAAACTCTGTCCCCGATCGGAGCAGACAATGGAAACTAACCACACCTACGCATCCACGAGCCGTCCATAATACGTGGACAATCCGAAACAGATACCGTCGTAGGTATGCACAGATCTGCATACCTTCAGCCGTATCTGTTTCGAACGGGAGACGCCTAACTGGTTTACGTGATGTACGACCATGAGTCTGGAGCCTGGGTTATTATACCTACGGTGTCGGTGAAGTAAGGCTAGCGGGGCAGTGACGAGTCGGGGCAGTGGCGAGGCGACGCAGTGCAGGCAGAGCCGCAGCACCTCCTCCTCCTCCTCTCTTCCTTCTCTTCCTTATTGGTAGTGCAAACCTGAAAATCAAGCAAACACATAGCTAGTGTGAGTCTTCGATAGAACATACATTCTGAAAAATTGTCTGATATTCGAAAAAATAGCATGTGGGCTCAAAATGAGCAAAGGAGAACCCAAGAACAATCAAAATGAGCATGTGGCCTCAGCTGTGAGCGATTACATGAAAACCATGAAACCGTGTGACACGTCCAGCCCAGCCATCACGCCATTTGCATAGCAGTTGCTGGGCATGGACGTGTCACATGGTCCCATGATCTTCATGACAGTTAGTAGCATGCTCAGTTTGCATCATAGGCCAAGTAGCGGCAGGAGCACAAAAAACGACAAAATTCGACAGCACCTCCCCTGCACGGTGAGGATTCCCAAACCTGCAAGAAAACATCGGCGCGATGGCCGGCAACCACATTGGCAAAGAACGGCACGATGGCCGGCAACCACAGTAATGCTACCTTATAGCACTCACCGAGGACGACGACGAGCAAGGACGACGACGAGCACGGCCGGGACGACCACGGCGGCACGACCACCTTTCTCCTCCTCCTATCCCTTTCTTCTTCTTCCTCCTCCTCTCCCCTTCTTCTTCTTCTTCCTCCTTCTCCTTCTCTTCCTCCTCCCCCTTCTTCTTCTCCCCCCTTATCCTTCCCTTCTCTTCCTCCTACGGCCTTGTGCCCCCCGCCGGTGGGGTGGTGGTGGCGGGCCGGTGGTGGCCGGTGGTGGCGGGGGTGGTGGTGGGGGGGGGGTGAGGTGGTGGCGGGATGGTGGTGGTGGGGGGGGGGGGTGAGGTGGTGGCGGGATGGTGGTGGTGGGGGGGGGGAGGTGGTGGTGGGGGGGTGAGGTGGTGGCGGGATGGTGGTGGTGGGGTGCGGGCGGCGGTGTGGGGTGCGGGCGGCCGCGTGGGATGCGCCGGCGTGGGCGGGGACGGCCGCGGCGAGACCGGCCGGCGCGGGCGGCGTCGGCCGCCGGGCGGCGGCGCGGGGTGCGGCGCGGTCGGGGGCCGGATCCGGCCGGCGGGGTGGCGGCGGCGGCTCGATCCGGCTCGATCCGGCGACGGCCGCGGCGGGCGGCGCGCGGCGGGGCGGCGGCGGCGGGGCGGCGCGCGCGGTGGGGGCGGGCGGGGCGGGGGCGCGCGCGTGTGTGTCCGTGTGAGTGAGTGTGAGTGTGAGAGAGAGACACCGTGAGTAGAGTGGGCCGGCCCACTCACACGTCTTCGCCGAGTGCCGCGCGGCTCGGGCACTCGGCGAAGATTTTTTTATTTTTTTTTTATTTTTCGGAAATCCTTCGCCGAGTGCCAGGGATAAGGCACTCGGCGAAGAAGTTGGTGGGCCCACCGTGGTCGGTTCGTCGGCCGAGTTTGTTTTTTTTTTAATTTTCTTCGCCGAGTGTCAGGTGGCGGCGGCACTCGGCGAAGAGCCTTCTTCGCCGAGTGCCATGGTCCTGGCACTCGGCGAAGGCCTCTTCACCGAGTGCCTTCCTTGGCACTCGGCGAAGAAGGTTTTTTTTTTTTGGAATTTGGCTCCCAAATTTTTTGTGTCCAACTCCTATGGCCACATGTTCTCCGTGCCAAAGTTTGGGAAATTTTTTTTTTTGAATTGCTATATTTGCACGATTTTCTCTGTTTAATTGCATTTTTTTCGGAAAAACGCAAATTTGAACTGGCGCGTGCACCGAGTCTTCGAAAAAGTTGATTCGAAAAATGTTATTCATGTTATTGAGGGTACGAAAGGACCGAATCCAAGAGTCGGCGCGATCATTTGAACATCTCACGTGTGAAATGTGAACTTTCCGTTGCGCGTGCGCATCTATTAAATTATATAAAAATCAAACGGTGTCCGAAATTCACGAAACTTGACCAGGTGTCGTACTATGACACGTAGAGCCTACGCAAAAAATTTGAGACGATTCCGTGCACGTTTCGACGGACGGTGGTACAAACCCTGGAGTTCTCCACATGAAATCTTGATTTCATGTGGAGAACTCCAAGGTTTGTACCACCGTCCGTCGAAACGTGCACGGAATCGTCTCAAATTTTTTTGCGTCTTTCATGTGGAGAACTCCAGGGTTTGTACCACCGTCCGTCGAAACGTGCACGGAATCGTCTCAAATTTTTTGCGTAGGCTCTACGTGTCATAGTACGACACCTGGTCAAGTTTCGTGAATTTCGGACACCGTTTGATTTTTATATAATTTAATAGATGCGCACGCGCAACGGAAAGTTCACATTTCACACGTGAGATGTTCAAATGATCGCGCCAGCTCTTGGATTCGGTCCTTTCGTACCCTCAATAACATGAATAACATTTTTCGAATCAACTTTTTTCGAAGACTCGGTGCACGCGTTAGCTCAAATTTGCGTTTTCCGGAAAAAACGCAATTAAACAGAGAAAATCGTGCAAATATAGCAATTCAAAAAAAAAATTTCCCAAACTTTGGCACGGAGAACATGTGGCCATAGGAGTTGGACACAAAAAATTTGGGGAGCCAAATTCCAAAAAAAAAAAACCTTCTTCGCCGAGTGCCAAGGAAGGCACTCGGTGAAGAGGCCTTCGCCGAGTGCCAGGACCATGGCACTCGGCGAAGAAGGCTCTTCGCCGAGTGCCGCCTCCTCCCCGACACTCGGCGAAGAAAATTAAAAAAAAAACAAACTCCGTCGTCGGCCGAGGAACCGACCGGTGGGCCCCGTTAACATCTTCGCCGAGAGCCAGACGGAAGGCACTCGGCGAAGCCAACGGCAGCGGGCGCCGGAACGCCGCTAACGGCGCCTGGGCTTCGCCGAGTGCCTGGCACTCGGCGAAGATACCTCTTCGCCGAGTGTCTTTCTTCACCGAGTGCAGCACTCGGCGAAGAGGTCCTTCGCCGAGTGCTTTTCTTCACCGAGTGTCAGGCACTCGGCGAAGAGGACCTTCACCGAGTGTCGTCCTTCGCCGAGTGCGGCACTCGGTGAAGACCCTCTTCGCCGAGTGCCCGACATTTTGCACTCGGCGAAGGGTCTGGCACTCGGCGACGAGTCCGTTTCCGAGTAGTGATACATGGATAAATGGATTTGATCAGAACACGCTACCATAACAACAATTGCTAGACAAAGTAATTGAAAAGAAAACCTCTACCACCATGTGATCGATGCTTATGCGGCAGGACTAGGAGGAATCAACGGCGGCACACGTTCCGCTGTTCAATCAAACCGCATTCACCAAAAATTAGATGCTGTAAAACAAACATGAAACTTTTGCAAGTTCAAAACCCAGACGCATCCATATATACGATCGACTTAGTATGGCACTTGGAGAGCGTTTCTGCCGGCAGCGAGACGCCGCAGGTCGCCGGGAGGTCCGACACGCGGCTGAAGTCCGTGTTCGCCGGCATGAAGTTGTCGATGTCTCCGTTCATGGCGTGGCAGAGGCAGACGGCGGCGTCGCCGACGAGCGACTCGAGGCCCTTGCAGCACGTGCCCGAGGGCGCCTCCACGTCGGCGTCGGTGAGGAAGTCCATGCACGGGGTCATCCCCATGAACCACGACAAGCACGACGACGTCGTCGCCGACGGCGCCGAACTCGGCGACGGCGACGGCGACGGAGCCAGCGCCAGCGCCAGCGCCAGCGAGGGCTCCGCCCTGGTGGCTTGCGTGGTGGTGGTGGCGGCCAGCGCCAGGGCGAGGAAGAGGGCGGCGACGAGCTTGGAGGATCCCATGGCTGCTTGCGTTGCGGGCGCGCGCGCGTTCGTTGGCGATGGACGGCGTGCAGTGCCGAACCCTGCGGCTGGGTGTTTGTTTAGATCCTGCTCCGGTTACGTGCTTGCATCGGTCACGCCTGCATGAGGACACAAACAAGCAACCCACAACTTAGCGGCTGCGGCATGCAAAATGGAAGGACTTGACACGAACAACACAGACACTCTGACACGACGGCATGCAATGCAAGGTGCGCCACCATTACTAGTAGACGAGACGCGGCGGCGGGCCATGCACGGAGGTGGATCGTCGGACGTACGCCCCTGGGCTTTCCGACGACGGTCGCCGGATCAGGCTGCTGCAGTTTAGTACAGCAATAAATTTGCAGTCTAGCTAGTACTCCAAGGAAAGCAGTTGGCGTGTGTGTATTCTACGTGTGTGTCAGTATGTGATTATACAGGTGCCAATCATGCAGAGGGAAACTGAGCCTTTTGAAATGCTTTTGCCCAAGGCATTACCTGATTCCGATTGAATAATATGATATGATGATGAACAGCTCGCACCAGTGACATGAGTGTGTGGTCGCACGACCAGTGACGGATCTAGGATTCAGATGTAGGGGGCTTAACACCTTCTTCTACTTCTAGACACTAGGAAAACTTCATTTATAGCAAAAAAAAATTAGAGGAGAGTGAAAGAGGCCTCCATTGTTGTGTAAGCAAGGGTATGAACACCTTCTTTTACCCCTAAACACTCATTTATAACAGAAATTTTAAGGAAAACTGAAAAAGAATTCCTTTATTACGCAGGTAGGGGGGCCGGAGCCCCCTCGGCCCCCCTCGCTGCCTCGGTCGCTGCGCACGACACCGCCGCGCAGTGACTGCGCGCGTGGGCGTGACGTGAAGCCTCGGCCGCGGCTCGGGGGTGGGTGCGCGCCGCGCGTGGGGGTGGGGCATCCCGTCGAACGGCTGGCGGGCGTGCGACGGTGGTGTCAGCGTGTCCCCCGCTGCGCTTGGGCATCGCGTCGCGATAAGAAGGGAGGAGGAAAGTGGCAAGCGGCGACGCATTCGAGAGGTGATGGTGGCTGGCGGTCGGCGGCGACCGGCGACGGCGATAGTGGTGGGTAGAGATGGCAATGGGTACCCGAAACCCGAGTACCCGACGGGTTTTACCCGATAAGGAGGTGGGTACGGAAAGAACTTCGTACCCGTGGGTACGTTATTAGACAAAATCTCATACCCATCGGGTATGCGGGTACGGGTGTGGGTGTAGACTACCCATACCCGTCTACCCGCGGGTAAGAAAAACCCGCATAAATAATATCCACCCTAAGTCATTTTAGCTCATATGGTGCATGAATTTGGCCTATATATTGGTGCTAATGTGTGTTACTATTAGCTTGTTGCAATGATATGGTTATATCAATATTTATAATTTGTAACTTACTAAAAAGTTGGA